>JALGBA010000525.1:160000-1360000 GCA_023970755.1 Azemiops feae
GGATGACTGGACCAAAGCTGGTGGCCAACAACACTCCTGGGGCTAACGTCATGGCAGGGAGTCAGAGCATGAAGGAAAGTTTTAAAATGGCCGAACACATCAAGGATCCGCAGGTGCTGGGTCCAGAGTCTGGAGACACGGCACCCATCCATGTACTTGTGTGATGCCCAAAATCTCTTCTTCCAATTAATGTTCAGGACCCTGCAGAGGATCACAACCCTGACTTGAAAGCTGCTGTTTCTCAACCTTTATCTAATTTTAATTCTGCTCTGATCACTGAAGCTTCCTACCATCCTCCTCCTCCTCAAACTCATCATCATCATCATCATCATCATCATGCCTTACTTGTTTTTGCTTCTGTTTTATTTGAAGGCAACTACTGTTAGCTGCCCAGGGAATCCAATGCATTAAAGTCCAGTTTGGAGAATTTTAGGGAGTCCTAGTCCCAACTGGAAGCTTTGCCAAAGGCCAGGCACAAACCCTGATTGCTTCCTTTGCATTTACTCTAACTGGAGAGGTTTTAGCTAGAGCAGGGGTCTTCAAACTTGTCCCTTTTATGGTTTGTGGACTTCAACTCCCAGAATTCCTCAGCCAGCCTCCATTTTGTTTGTTAGATTTAAGACAGGGGTCTTCAAACTTGGCCCTTTTATGACTTGTGGACTTCAACTCCCAGAATTCCTCAGCCAGCCTCCATTTTGTTTGTTAGATTTAAGACAGGGGTCTTCCAACTTGGCCCTTTGATGACTTGTGGACTTCAACTCCCAGAATTCCTGGCTGAGGAATTCTGGGAGTTGAAGTCCACAAGCCATAAAAGGGACAAGTTTGAAGACCCCTGAGCTAGAGCTTCCAATCAATTGCACCTCCCCTAGACAAAAAGAGAGGCTTTTGGGACAAGTCACCTTCAATACAGATAGTCCTCATTTAGTGACCACAATTGGGAGCAGTAACTTGGTTAAGTGAAGTGAAACCATAACTGGGCTTGTCATCTGACCTCAGCTCTCCTTTGCCTTATAGAGCTGTGACGATTGTCACTATGAGGACTAGTTCTACATTTACTTTTCCATCACCATTGTAACTACAGATGGTCACTAAATGAGGCAGTTGCTAAACGAGGACTAGGTGTAGAAGGTACCTTGCATATCAACAGTCACTAAGGCACTAACATATCTTAGGTCCTTACCTTCCAGTGGCAGGCCTGGTTCCTCTTTGTGATAAACCATGTTTTAACAATGCATAATAAGTCACAATGGATGGTTTACCCCTGAATTAAGCTGTAATTTATCAACTACAACATCCGCATTCACAAAATATGCTAAAGCAAAGTCAAAGAAGCAATATGGTTTGATGCAATGTGCAGATCGGGGCACTTCTTTGATTCCTCCACAAGCCACACTGCTCTCTTTTCATTCTGGTTTATCCAAACTAGTTAACCTCTATGGGCTTGAACCCCCAGAATTCCCAGCAATGGCAATATTCAGGTTCAGAAATACAGCCGATAAAGTCACATTTGTAAATCTAAGAACACATTAAGTCAATTTATAACTGAGGTACTTTGAAATCATTTGTTTTAAGACATGCATGAAGATCCTTTTTACATCTCCAAGGGGGTGTTGTCTTGGTCAGCCCGTTTTTATAGAAATGTAGTGAAGTCCAATAAATTCTAAATATGATTGTGCAACAAAACACAAAGTACACAGTATGCAATGAAGGCAAGAAATCAAGAATGAAAATCTGTGTGTCTAAAAACTCACTATGCTAAAAACATCTTCTCTTTAGACGTGGCTCCTGAAAAGAGCAATTCTACATTAAGCCACTAACTACATATGTTCCCTTAATTCGCTCCCGATAATACCAGAATGCACCAGTTGTGAAACCAAGCTGCAGGCCACAAATGTAATAACCACAATCTTGTTGCTAATCTCAACTCCAGGTGGTTTATAATGGGGTGGTCTAGAAGTTCAATTCATGAAATAAATAACCCAAGACGATGCTTCTCAAGAGAATGCCACTGCCTTTGTCCTGTGGATGAAATTCCTAAGCAACGAGGAAAGCTCTTCACTTAAGTGGCAGAGTCAAGACTATCATATGCCTATTATATAATAGGCATTTCAGTGCTAATAATCCCATGTTTTTCTCACTTGGAATAGATATCCAATAAAGGAGAATATTTGTAGCTCAGGGTTGAACTGTGGGGTCCTTGGTGGTCTCTGAACTTGGTTGTTTTCTTGCAGATGTTTCATTAGCTAAACTAGGTAACATCATCAATACAAGTTGACTAACACTGATGATATTACCTAATTTGGTAATGAAACGTCTACAAGAAAACAACCAAGTTCAGAGAGCCCCAAGGACCCCTCAGATATCTATATTCAGGTAGTCCTTGACTTACAATAGTTCATTTAGTGACCATTCAAAGTTACAACAGCACTAAAAAAAAAAGTGACTAATGACTGTTTTTCACACGTATGACTGTTGCAGCATCCCCATGGTCACGTGATCCAATTTCAGACGTTTGGCAACTCACTCATATTTATGACGGTTGCTGTGTCCCAGAGTCCCCTTTTGCGACCTTCTGACGAGCAAAGTCAATGGGGAAGCCGGATTCAATTAACAACCGTGTTACTAACTTTTAACAACTGAAGTGATTCACTTAACAACTCTGGCGAGAAAGATCGTAAAATGGGGCAAAAATCACTTAACAAAGGTCTTGCTTTGGACTCAATTGTGGTCGTAAGTCGAGGACGACCTGCACTTCCCAATTCTCAACAGTTTTATCAACTGCCAGGTTTGTAACTCCACAAGAAAAATCGTATTTGTACACAATACTATTTGCAAGGGGCCAAACCAGAACGAGCAGGCCTTGTTTTGCACAGAAGCAGAGTCTTGCGCACCAAACAACGTCAGCAGAAGGCAAGGGACTAAATTCTACTGAAGATGTCCAAGGGTGGCAGGTCCCCCATAGAAAAAGTGCTCCTCAAAGCCCTGAAGAGCAGAAACAAAACTGCCAGATATTTTAACAAATAAATACAGAATAGTGCATTAAGCGAAGTGGTAAATGTGATTTGTCATTTACCACTGTGAATCTATAGATTTTAATGACAGGGTCTCATTTACATTTAACGATCAGTGTACTAGAAAGATTTCTCAAGAACTGGCGCTTTCTTGCCTGTCTCAGTAGGAATATATAGATATTTCTTCTTCACTAACATTCAACTGACTGAGCACTGCTGGGTAGAATGTATTATTTAATCCCTCGGTTTCTTCTCACGACAAACAGCACGTCCAAATGGGGAGGAGAGAAGGGAACCTTCTTTGATGTTCGGTCTAAACGGGGGAAGGAGAGAGTGATCTGCAAAGGGAAGCAATGGGGATCCAGCAAATATTTGAAATGCAAACCAGAATTCATGATGCCAGGCTTAGGAGGACGCCCAACCGACTGAACAAACTGGAGTTCTGATAGCAACTCCTTGGATGGGTTGTTGTTGTCCCCAAAACTGGGCCTCAGCTTGGTGTTGAAGCCAACTGACCACCAAACACAAGGTGTGAAACAAAAATACTTTTATTTTCGTACCAAGATACAAAGGCTTTGAAAGCTACCAAGGCCCTGATCACAGTTTTACAGCAGTTTTTATAGTCAAAGGTGAATCACACACACCCCTCTGCCCTCCCCCAATAATACATGCAAAACATATAATATTGATTGGTTACCTGGACTGCGGCCCCCTAAAGCTTCCTCGCTTGCTATGCAAAATAGCTAAATGTTAGGTCACCTGTTGCCCACCTCAGGTCACGAGTATCTTGCAAAGTTTCTAGTTTCTTGTGCCAGCTATGTGGTTTTGGGTTTTCTTGTAAATGAACTATTCATATACCAAACATCCTGGCTAAGTGATTTCTGACAGGTAAGTCTGTCTCGCTTCATTGCCCCTGCAGCCCCCCCTTCCCACCGCAGCCCCCCTCGCAATGCTATCAAGTATGTCGACTGTTAGCAAGCTTGTACTGCAAATCCCCTAGTAAGCAGAAAGAAAAAGTTGTTTAATTGTTTAAGAGTAAATGTTTCTCTCAGAATTCAACTTCCTCGCTCCCGTGTTCATCACACCCGCACCTGGGTCCTATCTCCACATACGATCCCTTTTCTGATCCCCAGGGCCTCATCTGCACGTATATTCTTTCATCTGGCGCCAGGAGTCAGTAGTCAACGTACGGCCACAACTGAGCCCAGAGACAGTTGCTAAGTGGGTTTTGTCCCATTTTATGACCACATTGGTTAAGTGAATCTCTGCAGTTGTTCAGTTAGTAACCTGCTTCCCCACTGACTTTGCTTGTCAAAAGGTTGCAAAGGGGGATCTCAGGACCCCGGGACATTGCAACCATCATAAATCTGAGTTGATGCTGCAACGGTCGTAAGTGTGAAAAGTGGTCCTAAGTCACTTTTTTCAGTGCCGTTGTAACTTCAACCACTAAACGAATGATTGTAAGTCAAGAACTGCCTGTAAGCTAGTACCATGGCAAGAGAAAACGAACAGGTTGGGGATTAAGACCAATGTTGCAACACCATGACGGGGATCCCTAGAGCAGGGCTTTTCAACCTTTTCACCGATTGTACCACTTTTAGGATATGGCAATATTCGAGTACCACCTAGCAAGGTGTCAAAAACTTGATGACCACAAAAAAACCCCTGTTCAAAGTTGCAATTGCACTGAAATGACTTATGACCATTTTCACACTTATGACCATTGCAGTATGCCCAGGGTCATGTGATTTATATTTGGATACTTGGCAACTGATTCATATTTATGATGGTCACAGTGTCCCAGGGTCATGTGATCCCCTTTTGCAACCTTTTGACAAGCAAAGTCAATGGCAGGGCTGCTGGTGGCCAAGTGCTAAGGCGGGACTTCCCTCCCTCCTTCCCTGCCTCCTTCTTTCTCATGCCCACCTCCTTCTGAAGGAAGAATTTGACACCCCCCCCATATTTTCTCTCTTCCATATATTCATCAAACAAGGAAAAGCCTCCAGAGACAGAAAAGACAAACTGCTGAGTGAACTAGCTTAAAAAGGCACATTCCCCTTTAAGAATTAGCTACTGGCTAGAAAGGAAAGTTAAGGAGCAGAGCCGGCACTTAAGGAAGAAAAAAAAATGTAGTAAGTATTGGCTGCCGGCTAAGGCAGCCTCCCCAAATGGCTCCATTCGTAAGTAAATGAATGCTATAGGCAAAGTCCATTCAGGAGAAAAATACTTCAAAATCCCTTGCAGCAAAACTTACAGCTAACAATAGCAGAGCAATAGAAGCTAACATGAGACATCAGCCAAATAGAAATTGCCAAACACTCCTTAAGAACACAAAGCCCACATTGCACAAATCCCAGAACTTCAAAGTCACAAAAGCACATAAGAATCCTTCCACTCTCCCTCCCTCCCTGCCTCTGCAGCTCGAGGACTCTCTCACTGTAAGTCTTTGCCTGCGCTGGCTCTTTCCCTCCCCCACTACACTTGGCTAGGCAGGGCTGCGTACCACCTGCCACTCGTTAATGTACCACAAGTGGTACGTGTACCACAGGTTGAAAAGCCCTGTCCTAGAGCACAGATTAGAAGGTCACTTCTGTGTGATCTGCAAATCTCAACCATGACGGGAAAATAAGCATTTACATGAAAGAAGTAAAATGATCAAGGAGTTGTATACTAAAACTATCAGGAATTTCAAGGAGGGAGAGAGGAGAGAGGGAGAGGGAGAGGGAGAAGGAGGGAGAGTGATAGAGAGGGAGGGGGAGAGGGAAAGAGAGGGGGAGGGGGAAACAGAGAGGGAGAGGGGGAGAGGGAGAGAGGAGACAGAGGGAGAGGCAGAGGCAGAGGGGGAGAGAGAAAGAGAGAGAGAGGGAGAGGGAAAGAGAAAGAGGGGAAAGAAAGAGAGAGAGTGGGAGAGAGAAAGGGAGAGAGAGGGAGAGAGGGAGGGAGAGGGAGAAAGAGAGAGGGGAAGGGGGGAGGGAGAAAGAGAGAGGGGGAGAGAGTGAGGGGAGTGAGATGTGTTGGAAAAGATAGGATAGGGATTTCTAAGCTCTAAGATGTCACATAGTAGTTGAGTCACCAACACAGCTGACTAATAGTACACTTAAAAATGCAAACGGAAGTCATTTTTCACACAATACCTAATGAACTCATGGAATTCACTGTTACAAGATCCAACAGGACTGGCCCTACCATCAGACAGTTATCTCATTCCATCCGTCTCACCGTCTCACCTGTTCTCAGACTCTAACCTGCCCTGTTTTCCCATTGTAATTTTTTGGGAAGAGGTTAATTTCCATTTCTTCCATCGCGCTAAGCCTGCCAATCGTAGTTCCCCACAGGACCATCTTGGTTGCACTCCTACTTCACTTCTCGTTGTTGGCTATCAGAGAGCCTGATGTCAAGATACGGAGCAGTCTTCTTCACATCTCAAGTCTTCTGCAAATAATCTCGCAGCAGCAGCAGAACAGGGCCCAAATCCCCTCTTTTGATGAAAGTCTCAATCAGCTCCAAAAGTATTCCACCCCCCCATACTGTATCTCACATACCAGCAACACAAATGCAAAATGCCAATATCGCTTGCATGCACAACTTTATGAAAACTCTAGCAAAAGCAAAACAAATAGGAAGGGGGAAAAAACATTAAGTGCCAGAGGCCAGGCAATTCTGTGGCTTAGAAGAGAATAATTCTTGGACATCAAAGCTTTTTAATTGAATTTTGAATACTTTATTTGGCCAAATGTACTTCTTCTTCTTCTTCTTCTTCTTCTTGTGCCGTATCCGTTATCGGACGTTGGCGATCATGTTGGCGATCCTGTTTTTATCAGCAGCCGCACGAAAAAGTGCTGCTGAGTTTTGTCCAAACCAGTCCCTTAGATTTTGAAGCCATGATGTTCTTCTTCTGCCTGGACCTCATTTGCCTTCAATCTTTCCCTGGAGGATGAAATGGAGTATGCCGTATTTTTCTGGGTGTCGCATCACATGTCCGAAATATTCTAACTTTCGTTTTTTAATTGTTTTGATGATTTCCCTTGGCTTTCCCAGGCGGCTTATCACCTCATTTCTGATTTTGTCAACCCAGCTTATACGTAACAGCCGCCTGTAAATCCACATTTCAAATGCTTCTAGTCTCTTCAGGTGGCCTTCTGTCAGACACCAACTCTCTACTCCATAGAGCAAATGTACACACAAGGAATTTGCCTCCGGTGCAGGAGCTCTCAACATACATGTAAAGCAATAGAATAATAATAATCATCACCATCATCATAATACCAATAAGAGGGGGGGGACTAAGAAAGAGAATAAGAAGGTTAAATAATAATAATAAAAGTACAACCATACTACATGGGAAATACACATAGACATTAGACAGCAATGTGAGAATTAGGGTCTAGTTGCTTCGGCCTGCATTGCTCTGCAGCATCGTCCCGAGGGAAGGAGTTGAAACCAAAGAGCAGAAGATCCTCTTCAGGAACTTGAAACTGAAAGTTGGCTCAAACATCTTCTGTCCAGCAGAGCACCATCGCCGGTCTCCCATCCTCAGCACTGCCTTTTGCTTCAGGCCCTTAAATGTGTTATTTATTAGAATTGCATCCCATTTTTCATTTATATCCCTCCTCCCATTTTTACTCTTCGACAGCCACCTGGTGGGACAGGTGGAGCTGCAACTGGCATAAAGTTACTCAGTATGTTTCTATGGCTGAGGAAGCACCTGGTCTCTCTGCTTCTAATCCAGCACCTTCACTACTAGCCCACTGGATCTTGAACTCAGAGGGAAGGATGGGCCCAGAACCCCCCAACAACTGTGGTTCAGGGAAGATTAGAACCTGGATCTCTCCATTCCCAGTCTGGCAACTTCCTCACTGCTCTATCCTTGCTCTTGTATTGAAAAGGGTTTATGATGGAATGTGTCTGTGAAGGGGGAGGTGAAGGAATGGACTACAGCAGGTCCCCAGGAAGGAAGGAGCACGTACCAAGGACGGGTGTAAGACAAGAGATGGCACAGTCCAGAACTGGAGTGTAGGAAGAGGAAAAGAGTTAGGATGGTCACTCCCTAAAATCAACCCGTTAGGTTAGGGGAGTATACATTTAGTCTGGCAAGATTCTGTCTATACGGTGTGAGCAAATAAAGAACTGAATTTTGGTTGGTTGGATTATGTTACGGGCTAGGCCTGTCAAAGATCTAGAACCCGGATCTCTCACTTCTAAGTACCTTTCCCACTTGGTCTTAAACTGAGAGGGAGGAGCTTGATCCAAAACGTCTATGGTTGAAGAGGCCTGGCCTGTTCCCACACTTTCATCACTCCATCACAGTGGCTCCACACTGTTTTTACAGGCATGATCGACATAAAAGATAATAAACCCCCTAAATAGTGGGTAATTAAAGGATTACCTATGAGATTACAGCTAAAAATGACCATCACATAATTAAAAAGATGCTGGGTTCACATATTGTGAAACACACAGAAGTCCAGCATTGTAGGGACAACTGAATGTAATCTGTTACTCAATGCAGAAATTCAAATTAAAAAGTTGGATATTTGGCACGTCCAGCAAGGAAGAGCTTACCACTCCTTTAGCCTCAAAATCTTCTGCTGAATCTAAGGATATTTTTTTCCCTGTCGTTTAACTGGTATCCCCAGTTGCAGCCTTGACTTCTTGAAAGTTAAGCTGAGCGTTTTGTGTCACGCACACTGACACAAGATAAAAGAGCAAAGGCTGACTTGTTTTTTTGTTTGGTCGGTCTTCCTTCAGGTATGGAAAAGTGCAAATGCAGGTTTTCTATGGTGTGGGATTCCACTGTGGTTTAATTTAAAAGGCCAGATTTCAGTGTATTGATACACTTGGATAAACCAAAAGGAATAAAAATATGTAAAAATGTAAAAGGCTGCAACTGGGGAATCTGTAAGAAGGGTGGGTCAAAAAGCCAAAATGATGGCTAAAATTGCACGATCAAAGCTTCCCCCCCCCTTCTAATCACTATCCAGATCACACATATGCCTGGTCCTATTATATGTCCCATCACCAGAGCTAAACATGTAAGGCAGCAGAATTCAGCTGTTGTCAGCTTCCCCCCCCCACTGAATTTTAAATGTGATAGATTTTAATATTATTTTAGCTTATCCAACAATCTGTTGGTTTACTGTTCCTCTTTCATAAGGCATACAAATTAATGCAGCGTAAGAAACTGATGCAATCCCTGTTGTTAACTGCCAGGTTTATTATCACAAAACACTGAAAAAACTAAAATGCATCTTTCATTCCATTAGTGGTATTTAAAAGTGTAGGAAATTGCTCTGCCTGGAAAAAATCAACACAGCAAAGAACTTTGAAAAACCTACAATGAAGGATAATTTTATCTAAGTCTGGTTGCCATTTATTAATAAAAAAAATTCCTAATGGATTGCCTTTCTCTATTCAAATGTCATTCTGGATAGAAATTCAGAATATGGGTGTTTAAATGATGGGCTAATCTTTCAAGTACCTACATGTTTGTGCAGTTGTAAATGTATATTCCCATTTTTTCCCCCTGTTTTGTATTCTTTCTTTACTTTGCCCTCTAATTTTTTAAGATTCTGTCTTTTTCTTCTGCTCTAGAAAAATATTTTATTTTTTTTAACTTTTATTGTAATTCCACCATGTTAATGAATTTTAAAATATGATTATAGCTCTTTTAGACACAGGGTGTTTTAGGAGTACTCCTACATATTTTTGGTTCTGTTCATGTGATAATGGCTCAGTAAAAACTCTAAGCCACACATTATTATGGCTTGTTATGGACTCTAAATAGGCCATTTATCCAACCTTGAAGAAATGTCCAGGTAAGTATCTATGGAGATTCTTAGTCATCCAGGTCATGGTTGTCCCAAAGGTGCTTTTTCAAAAGGCAACTGGACTTTGTTTTCCTTGAAGACGTTTCGCTTCTCATCCAAGAAGCTTCTTTAGTTCTGACTTAATGGTGGAGAATGGAAAGATTGGATCCATCATTCAATCACAACTGAAGAAGCTTCTTGGATGAGAAGCAAAATGTCTTCAAAGAAAAACAAAGAAAGTCTAGTTGCCTTTTGAAAAAGCACCTTTGGGACAAAATTTCCAGGTAAAGAGTATGATTTCTACCTTCTTACTTCCTTTGCATAAGGACTGAAAAATATTTTCCCAAGTCTCCTAGTCTCGTGCTACCATCTGTACAATACGCCATACTATTCATTAAGTCTGGAACTTCTTATAATACTATTTTATTCTATTTTATCATACCTGTCCTTAATTATTTTTTAAATCCTATTATTGTTTTTCTGCGTTATATATACAAAAGCATGAAACAATTCGACAACTAGATATTTTTTTGCATCTGACCTTAAGATTGTAATAAACTGATTGATTGATTGATTGATTGATTGATTGATTGATTGATTAAAATCATGGTTAGAGTTATTCAGAAAAATGCTTGGTTGTAACACGGAACTGACATGCTATATAATTCCTTATTGCAGTTTCCAGTACTTTTGGAACTGCACAAGAAGTCATGGCTTTGCTGTCTGGAAGCTTCTCCTCATAGCAATCACTCCGTTTTTTGTCTCTTTCATGATTTGTGTGCAAAAGAGAAAAACAATGCATATACTACTGAGATATTGCTACCAATTTATTTAATGTACCTTTTTGGGTAGAGAGGGACAAGATTTTTTTTTGTTACTCTAAGACCAACAATAGCTCAGAGAACAGAACACTGATTGAGTGGTGTTCTTTCTGCTTTCCTATGGATCAATTTATTATGTTTTCTGGATTTTAAGTTTGTCAGAAGAGAAAATGAATGCAGATCAGCTTCAAATTCCTTTGGGAGACTGGAGGTTAGAAACAATACTGACCTATCCCCAAATAGACAGAAATACTAAGATATATATATCAATGTTATACAGGTAGTCCTTGCTTAACAACCACCTCATTTAGTGACCATTAAAGGTCCAACGTTGCTGAAGGAATCACATTATGACTAGCAGTAACAATTGTGACCGTTGCAGCATCGCAATGGTCACATGATCAAAATCCAGGCACTTTGTAATCCCCATTTATGACAGTCTCACTGTCACATGCCTGTAATTTGCATACTTCACAGCCAGCCTTCAACAAGCAGAGCCAGTGGGAAGCGTCAGTACAATCACAACTCAATATCACATCTTATCTCACTTAACGACCAGGGTGAAAGTGAAATCCTAAGACTGTCATGGTTATGCAACGTCTTGTTTAACCACTGTGCCGCTTAGTCCCAATTCTGGTTGTTAGGTGAAGATTACCTGTACTAAGTAGCAATATGCAATTAACAAGTTAAATATAGCATATGAAGCATAAATAGTATGCGTGAGAAAATTAGTAAGGATATAAACAAAACTGCCAACAAAGGGTATTTTCCTGTAAGTAGCTATACATAGGCAGGACAAGAAGCAACGGGTGGAAACTAACCAAGGAGAGAAGCAACCTGGAACTGAGGAGAAACTTCCTGACAGTGAGAACAATTAACCAGTGGAACAGTCTGCCTCCAGAAGTTGTGAATGCTCCAACACTGGAGGTTTTTAAGAAGAGACTGGACAGCCATTTGTCTGAAATGGTATAGGGTTTCCTGCCTGAGCAGGGACTAGATGACTAGATGACCTCCAAGATCCCTTCCAACTTTATGTTGTTGTTGTTATTATTATTATTATATACAACTGATTTAAGTCAACTTTAGCATCACTATTGCTTCCTGGAACAGAAAGAGTTTTCTTTGGTTCATGATCCGGTCCATGACCAAAGAAAACAAGTTTTCTACTGAGGCCAAATACAGATAATCCTCACCTTATAACTTTGCAACTGTTCTAAGTTACATTGGCAGTGAAAAAATGATTTAGGATTGGTCCTCACATAACTGTCCCAGTGTCCCCACGGTCATGTGGCTGTGATTTAGGCACTTGGCAACCAGTATGCATTTAAAATGGCTGCAGCATCCCAGATCACGTGATCACATTCGCTGCCTTCCCAGCTAGTTTCTGAATGGGGGGCGGGATCTGGATTCACTTAATAATGGTGTGATTCACTTAATGTCCATGGCAAAAAGGTTGTAAAGTTGGGTGTGGTCACATGATGGCTCATTTAATGGCTGCATCGTTTAGCAACAGACGTTCCAGTCCCAACTGTAGTTGTAAGTCAAGGACTACCAGTATTATATATTTATTTGCCAAATTCAAGGGGAACAACTTGAAATCTCAAGACAATGATCCCCCAAACTCCATTTCCATGATCACTGGAGCTCCCACAGCCCACACTGGTGAATTTTAACAACTCAAGTGCCACAGACTATGAGCCCAATTTCCTGCAACTGTAAAAATAGGAGGCACAGGAAAACTGTGGCGTATGGCTTAAAACAGATCATCTCCGCTAAAAACGCAAAGAGCCCTCGAGTATTCTCCCATGCCATTAGAAACCCATCGCTCTAATCGCTTTCGGGATCAGCAACATTATGCAAGCAGAGGAAAAGAGTAAAAAATAATAAGCAAAAGAAACCAAGGACAGAAAATAAGGGGAAAGAAAAGGCAGTTAAGCAAATGGATCCACAGAGATTTCACTTATGACCCGTCATGTTTTGGGTCAACTAAGGCCTTCACACACGAGTCTCCCTTTTTTGTAAGATAAAGGAAGTACCGATTAGATTACCAGCTTCAGTCATATCTGTGCCGCATAACTGGGCAACTTTGAGGTGTGTGGACATCAACTCCCAGAATTCCTCAGGCAGCATGGCCACTGCTAAGAATTCTGGGACTTGATGTCCACACATCTTAACTACTGTTAGATACCTGATACAAGCTGCTAATTATAAGAAGAGTTCGAAGGTCAGTTTCAGCACATCTGGGCAATACTTCCTATGCCCAGCCGGAGCCCAGTTTCATCCCAAGCGTGCTCATACTACTCTGGCAGGTTGGAATTATTAAACTGAACACTACCTTGCAAACCAACATAATATTGCCCGCAATCTTGGTGAGTTGGAAACAATATTATGTCACATGACCAACCATATTTTACAACCTCTTTTTGCAGCGTTTGTTACGTGAACGTTGCAATCATTAAGTGAAGCCATGGTTTACTATGGGACCATTTTTGCGGAAAGCTAGAAGTAACTGCCCATTTTCAACAACATCATTGTAAAATGTGGTCATGTGATGCTGCAAATGGCCATAAATGCTGCCCGGTTGCCAAGTGCCTGAAATGTGGTCACATGATCATAGAGGTCCTCTGAGTGTTAGAAGGTGGTTAATGGCAATAACAGCACCACTCAGACTTATATACCGCTTCACAGTGCTTTACAGCACTCTCTGGGCAGTTTGCAATATTTTGCACATTGCCTCCAACAATCTGGGTTCTCATTTTACCGACCTCAGGAGGATGGAAAGCTGAGTCAAGCTTCAACTGAGCAGGATCGAATTCCCGGCTTTGGGCAGAGTTTGCCTGCAATACTGTATTCTGACCACTGCGCCACCATGGCTCCTAGTAGCCCAGGTAGGTCTGTCAGAACTCTGAAGTATCAGGCACAACCAGAACCACTCATGAATGGCCTCAGGTTGTAACTGTATTGCTTATCACCTATGTTACAAGAATCTCCCCAGACCGCTTGCCTTCCCCTGAAACAACCAGGCAGGTTGATCACTTGATCCTTCCTTCCAGCCTAGCTGGCAATTCCCCAACACTAAGCAACCAGTTTTAACTCAAGGACGGCTTGTAAATGAAAACAAACTCAAGACAAACTATGTGGATGTTATATCCCCACCCTCTTGCGCTTTTCCTCCATCCAGTGAGGTCCTCAATCTCTGAAATAAACATCAATGCTCTCCTTGACCACCCAAATCTTCCTTACACCCCATTATCTGAAAGTGGGGCCCATCAAATTTCTGCACAATGTTTTACCAGACCAGTGAATAACCAGCTCCAACCCGCTTCCTGCCATGAAAGTAGCCATCTCATGTGTCTCCAAGTCACAGCTGAAGGTTGGCAGAGGTTACACTTCATATATTCCACGTAATTATTCCTCACATACAGATCAGTATTTTTCAGAGTGAATTCTGACAAGAGAGATGAGATAAGCACATATTCAAAATACCAGAACAATAAAGGACTCAGCGTATTCCATAGTGCACTTTCACAAGATGTCCTTCTGCATTCATGGAAAATTATTCTTCCTTTCAACTATCTACATGAAATCACTTATAAAACACTTACGGGACCTTGATCTACATGTGCTGGGACTCGCAAATAAATGACTACTCCATTCCTTTACCAAGACAGCGCTATTTTGTTAGGCTCAAGCCTAAGGAGAGATGAAAGGGCCTTGGCACAACAGTGCAAAGAAAAGCAGTTTATTTATTTATATCCAGTCTTTATTATTGTATAAATAACTAAAGATATCCAAACACACCTTCTTCCTCATGTTTTCCCCACTACCACCTTGTTTTGGGCTGAGACAGAGCGACTGACCCAATTTGCCTTTCATGCCCATGGTAGGACTAGAACTCACAGTCTCCTTGTGATTGGCCCAAAGTCACCCAGTAGGCTTTCACGACTAAGGTGGGACTAGAATTCACAATATCACAGTTTCTAGCCTGGTCCCTTCACCACTAGACCAAACTGATGAAATATGTCACTTTCTCTAACATCTCCAAAATTTGAAACTGGTACCCAGGCGGTCACCCTACAGAACAGTGTTTCTCAACTGTGACCGCTTGAAGATGTGTGAACTTCAACTCCCAGAATTCCCCAGCTAGTGGCCCCTAGGAGTTGGCCATTCTGGGAGGTGAAGCCCACACATCTTCAAGTGGCCAAGATTGAGAAACGCTGTCATAGAACAAGTCAAAGGTTTTGAGCATGTAGGAGGACTTTTCCAATCGTCCAGAGGAAATCTTTCCGCCTTTCCCACTGTTCTTTGCTCTTTTTCCCAGAGGAACATGGCATTTATTTTAAAACTCCCATCTCAAAATAGGGGAGAGAGAGCGCCACTCCAGCCATGCAGGGAAAATAAGAGCCAGCATCCAGATGGGACCCAATTCCGCCCTTATGTCAACTTCAGCCCCTATGAGAAAATTAGCTCAGGTTTCTTGAGATGCCTTTGGTAGATGCCAACCCGCATTCACAACACGGCACAGAGATTACACCCTACACAACCATCAATCAAACTATTAAGGATTCTTGTTGCAACCCTTTACCTAACCATGGCATGGGCAACGTTTGAACAGGTACAGCTAGGCCTCGACTTTTATTTATTTTCATTTCATTTATTAAATTTATTTACTTTGTTGCAACTGTACTGGAGCCTGCCCATCACGGTCATAAATCATGACAGTCATAAAACAGGTTGTCACGTGACTAGACTCGTTTTTTGCAGTGGTTGTTAAACACCATGGTCATTAAGCAAGCCCATGGTTCTCTCTGGGCTAGTTTTGCCAAAACAAATGGACGCAAATGCCAGATTTTGACAGAAATGTCATAAAACGTAGTCACATGATTGCGGGATGCTGCAAATGCAGCAATTGCCAAGGGCCTAGAATGCAGTCACTTGAATGTTAATATATTTGTCTGAAATGGTATAGGGTTTCCTGCCTGAGCAGGGGGTTGGACTAGATGACCTCCAAGGTCCCTTCCAACTTTATACTATTATTATTGTTGTTGTTGTTGTTGTTGTTGTTGTTGTTATTACTATTACTATTATAATTATTGTTGTTGTTGTTGTTGTTATTACTATTACTATTACTATTATAATTGTTGTTGTTGTTGTTGTTGTTGTTGTTGTTGTTGTTATTGTTATTATTATTATTATTATTATTATTATTATTATTATTTTGCTAGTCCATATATTTACTTAGCCAGACGCTAAATAAATAAACCGTGGGGAGGGTTAGTCATTGAAACGGGGTTATAAGTACCCCCATGGAGTCCTTCATCGATTTACAACCAAAACTGAGCCCAAAATTTATGTTGCTAAGTGAGAAATTTGTTAAGTGAGTTTTGCCCCATTTTACGACTTTTCTTGCCACAGTTGTTAAGTGAATCACTGCAGTTGTTAAATTAGTGACACTGTTCTTAAGTGAATCTGATTTCCCCATTGATTCTGCTTTGTCAGAAGGTTGCAAAATGTGGTCACGTGACACTGCGACTGTCATAAACGTGAGTCAGCTGTCAAGCATCCAAATATAAATCACGTGACCCAGGGGACGCTGCGACGGTTGTAAGTGTGAAACAGTCGTAGGTCATTTTTTTTAGTGCCATTGTAACTTTGAAAGATCACTAAATGAACTGTTGTAAGTCGAGAACTAGCTGTATAATCAAGAAAAAAGTGTTTGTTTTTTTGTTTTCTTCGCACCCTTCTTGCAACAAGGTGATGCTGGGTGCCTTACACAACATTAAAGAAAATGTTCTCCCAACTTGATATTTATATCAAGTCAAAACAATTTTAACTTCTGGAAGCTGCCTGGACTAGTCCCTGCATATTCAAAGGTAATCGGGCCTTGCCTTCTTTCTCCTTGGCTGGGGGTGGGAGGGGGGGAAATTGACCCAAAGTCACCCAGTTGACCTTGGGCCTTAGGTGGGACTAGAGTTCAGAGTCTCCCAGATTCTGTTCCAGTGCCTCTAAACACTACACCAAACCAGCTGTCCAACTTCATAAAGGAGCTGAAAAAAATGTTTCAAGGGCCTTTTGGAAACCATGAGATCAAGAGGAAAAAATAAGAAAGCCCCAAAACACCAGCAAAAATGGAAAAAGTAAAATAGAAAAAAAAAAACAAGCCATCTTGATTGCATGATTGTGCCAAACACACAGGAACGTGAATTGCAATCAAATTACCCCGATCACAAGGTATGTACAGCTTGGAAGTCCAGCCCATCAGTCTGAACTAGCGAGGGTCCCAAAGACTCAATCAGGATAAAGATTGGTGGAAGGAAGAAGGAGAGGTAAATCAGGGAAGGTCCAGCACCACAGAAAGCAAAGCGCAGAGAGCAGAATTAGTCCAAGCAAAACATCATCAATACCCGAAATAACTGCTCAGCCACCTCAAGAATACAAAATGGTGGAAGATGGACGTTGTGGATTTCATTGATAAGAACCTCATACATCAGTAAGGCTGATTTAACAATCCTGGAAATCAAAACAAGCAGGAGAGAGAGAGAAAAGAATGATCGGGACAAAAGACCATAACCTCAGTGTCATCCACATTTAGTTTAAGGCAGTGGGAACGCATCCAAGTGGCGATCCCAGTACGATCACACCTCGCCTTCCCTGGGTTCGTCTCCGAGAAATTCTGCGAAAGGCAGTGCAAGATGAGACACCGGGAATGTTGTTGGCATCTTGCTGAGCACAAATAAATTCTTCACCCTCCTTGCACCTTTTGTTAGTCGTCCAGTGGCCCTATTTAGGGCAACCCAGTCACTGCTGGGAATGGACAAGCTGCAGGAATATCTTGGAACAGAATATTTTTGCTATTTGGCTGATAAGGACCCTTGGATCTTCTTCAAGCTGGGTTCCAACTGCTCAGGCCCAGATGAGGTGCCCAGAACCCAACTTTATAGGGTTATCTGGAGTAACTTTGATGCTCTGATTCCTGAGAAAATGGACAGGGTTCTCTACTCCAGGGCTTTTCAACCTGTGGTATGCGTACCACTTGTGGTACATTAATGAGTGGCAGGTGGTACGCAGCCCTGCCTAGCCAAGTGTAGTGGGGGAGGGAAAGAGCCAGTGCAGGCAAGGACTTACAGTGAGAGAGTCCTCTGGAGCTGCAGATTTTACTTATGAATGGAGCCATTTGGGGAGGCTGCCTTAGCCGGCAGCCAGCACTTACATTTTTTTTTCTTCTTTAAGTGCCAGCTGGGCTCCTTACTTTCCTTTCTAGCCAGTAGCTGATTCTTAAAGGGGAAGTGCCTTTTTAAGCTAGTTCACTCAGCAGCTTGTCTTTTTTGTCTCTGGAGGCCTTTCCTTGTTTGATCAACATATGGAAGAGGGAAAATATGGGAGGGTTCAAATTCTTCCTTCAGAAGGAGATGGGAATGAGAAAAAGGGAGGCAGGGAAGGGAGGGAGGCAGGGAAGGGAGGGAGGGAGGGAAGGAAGTCCCACCTTAGCAGTTGGCCACCAGCAGCTCTGCCATTGACTTTGCTTGTCAAAAGGTTGCAGAAGGGGATCACATGACCCTGGGACACTGTGACCATCATAAATATGAATCAGTTGCCAAGCACCCAAATATAAATCACATGACCCTGGGCATGCTGCAATGGTCATAAGTGTGAAAAATGGTCATAAGTCATTTCAGTGCAATTGCAACTTTGAACAGGTGTTTTTTTTTGTCACCAAGTTTTTGACACCTTGCTAGGTGGTACTCGAATATTGCCATATCCTAAAAGTGGTCCAATCGGTGAAAAGGTTGAAAAGCCCTGCTCTACTCTATTAGCCTGGCCACCTGCTTCTTAGACCCAGGTCTCTCCTTGAATGATTAAAGGGCCTGTGGTGGGTCCATGTGTGATGTCAGCTTGAGTGAGGGGACTGTTTCCTCAGCTTTGAAGGAGGCTGTGACACACCTCTCAAGAAGCCAGCGCTGGACCAAATAGTCCTGGACAATTATCTCTTTTAGGGAAAGTGGTAAAGAAGGTGATCGGCTTCAGGCCCAGAGGAGGAACGGGATTATTTAGACATGTTTCAGCTGAGATTCAGGCCAAGGTTTAGTATGGAGACAGCTTGCTGATGACCTGTGATGGAGCTGGGATGGGGTAGCGTGTCATCTTTATGCTTCTTGATCTCTCAACACCTGTGATTGTGGTATCCTATTTGGCCAACTTCAGGGTCTGGGACTCATTGTTTAATTGCCGATTCTCCTTTTTTCTGTGGTCAGCTTCAATCAGTACTGATAAGTGGAGAGACTTCATGGGCACAGCTGCTCATCTGTGGGGTGCATAGGGCACAATACTCTCTCCCTTTCTATTCCACACCTACATGAAACCACTGGGTGAGATCCTCTGCCTATTTGGGATCAGGGATAAATTGATGATATATTCAGTTGTGTATCCTGACCCTGGTCAGCTGAGCAATGTGAGGAAGTCCTAACCCAGTGCACGGAGACTGTGTGGGTCTGGAGGGAGTGGAACAGGCTCAACCCTAACAAGTAGCGTTGTCTGTTTGGGCCTTCAGATTTGAATGTATACCATTGTGATTCTCAGTCTGGTTGTGCTCTCCCATTTGAGACTTATGTGCAATCTGGGGATTTTCCAACTCTGAACATCTTCTCAAAAAACAGTGGAACCTGTGGCCAAGAGGGCCTTTGCAAAGGGACATCTCATGTAACTGTTGTGGGGAGGGAGGGAGGGAGGGAGGGAGGGAAGGAAGGAAGGAAGGAAGGAAGGAAGGAAGGAAGGAAGGAAGCACTGAAATACTGTACACCCGGATGTCACAGACAAAAATATGAAATACAAAATACTGAAAGGAAGACATCAAAGAACTCAAAGACAAAGCTCACAGTGTCAACCTTAAATTGTGCTCAGAATATTTTCAGATAAAGAAAACGGCTGGGAGTAAAGATCTATTCACATAGCCAAAAAGCACAATGGAAATACAAGACAGAGCCTAACAAACCCATAATTAATGCCATGAAAAGAGCAAAACCTGACAATCAAGAGCATCTCGTACTGCAGGCAAGCTCAGAAGCACCAATACCGATGGCTGATGGTTTACTCCAGCCACCAGGAAAGACAACAGCCAAAGCAAACCACAGTTTAAGGTACACCCAGCATACTCGTTTAAAATGAGTTAAAATCACCAATTCAATACATGGATCAAAATGAATTAAAATGTTAAAAAACAATATATGTAACAGGAAAAGAGGGAAACATCCAATACAGCACAGAAATATGTGCTCACAGATTTTCCAACCTATTTGAATTAGAACGATCTTAATTTAGACTTTATTAGAAGTGTGGTAAAGTATGATAGATGAAACACAAATATTTATTCCATACTTTTCAACTCGAAGCTATTTCTCTAACATTAAATGAGAGGCAGCATTCAAGGAGAGTCATAATCCTGATCTATGGATTTTAAAAGCTGACTACTGAAATGCATAATGAATTTGAATATGTCTCCTGATTTGCAGACGTGCAATAAAATCAGGGATTAGAACATCGAACATAAAGCAATACAGTTGGAAGGGACCTTGGAGATGTTCTAGTCCAACCCCTGCTTGAGCAGAAGACCATATACCATTTCAGATAAATGATTCTCCAGTCTCTTTTTGAAAGCACCCACAACTTCTGAAGCCAAGCCGTTCCATTGGTAGATTGTCCTCACCATTAGGAAATTTATCCTAATGGTGAAATAGTCTTAGGTTGCTTCTCTCCTTGGTTAGTTTCCAACCATTGTTTCTCATATTGCCTTCTATTGCTTTGGAAAATAGGTTGACCCCCCGTCTTTTTTAGGAGCCCCTCAAATATTGGAACACTGCTATTGTGTCAGCCCTAGTTCTTCTTTTCATTAGACTAGACATACATTCATTATAGACATAAAGGAATGCAGCGTTTCAAGTGGGCAACACAAGAGTGTAGATATAATGGTTTGTTTGTTTTAAAATCAGCCAGTCACTGATGAACTAATGTTGAGGTACCTATGGATTCAGCATACTGCAACTTTAAAAAATCTGATCCCCCATGGAGGCAAGGCCCACGTAGTATAGAGAGTTGCAAGCCAAAGAGATCTGCTGAAGCCTGGTGCACTGAGAAGCTAAGATTCACTTATTATTCATGTTCTCCTATGCATAAACCTTGGTGAGTCGCTGGGCTGCTGCAAAATTTTATTGGTAGATTAATCAAGTGAGATTTAGTTGAGTATTAAGAAGGGGCTAATTGTAATCAGCGAGGGGTCAGTTTTAGTTGGTGTGGCTGTGAGTTAAAAGGGAAATTCGTTTATTTTTTCAAAATGCCATTTTGTTCTGGCACTTTTACTAGGAGAGCCCTTGTTTTATTTCTTTTACAAGATGATAATTCCTCTGTCAAATTCATACCAACCGTAACTTCCAATGAAGGAAGATGAAAAACACAGGGAGGTGAGTTGTGTTAAATTAAACACTGTTTAGATTGTCCTTAAGTTACAAACGCACAAATACAACCTTTTTTGCCAGCCTTGTTAAGAGAATCCCTGCAGTTGTTAAGTAAGTCATGCAATTGTTAAGTGAATCTGCCCCCCTCCCATTGACTGTCTGTAACAGTGATGGCGAACCTTTTAGAGACCGAGTGCCCAAATTGCAACCCAAAGCCCACTTATTTATCGCCGGGTGCCAGGCGGGCGTGGCCCACTGGGTGGGCGTGGCTGTGGTGGTCATGGCAGACTGGGTAGGTGTGGCCAAGGTGGGTGTGATCACCTCGATGTTGCTCATGGGGAGGGACGCATGTGGGAGCCAGGCAGGGTTGGGGGAGATCCAGGGGGTCTCTGGCAGGTGGGGCGGTGGGCAGGAGGCTCATCCTGTGGGATGAGGCAAGGCAGGGCGGGGGTGCCATTGTCGCAGGGCAAGGTGAGGCAGGGGCCGGGGCGGCTGCTGCCTGACACCATCGGCCCCCACACACAGAGGCCAGCGAGCGCATGGGTGCTGGGATGCATCCAGCCACGTGGGACCTCGGCGAGTTAGCGGGCGGCTGGTTGAAGAGGGACGGTTGCCATCTCCGGGGCATGGCGTGCGTGCCCACAGAGAGGGCTCTGCGTGCCGCCTCTGGCACGCGTGCCATAGGTTCGCCACCACTGGTCTGTAAGGTCGCAAATGGCAATCACACGTCCCCGGGGAGGCACAACCGTGTTAAATACATGCCAAGTGCCCAAATGTAGGTTATGTGACCACGGGGATGTTGCAATGGTGATAAGGTCAAGGACCGACTTTTTCAGTGCCAGAACTTTGAATAGTCAATAAACGGATGGTTGTTAAGTCAGGAGGACTACCAGTAATGAAACATAATATATGAATTCCACCCCCTGCTTAGTGCAAAGCTGCCCTCAGCATCTCCAACACGTAGCTGTTGTTTGAAAACCCAAAGCAGAGAGAGTCATCACTGTTCCAGACAGATAATCTCATCACTTAAGAACTTTTACTATCAGGATGTCATTCTTATACAGAGAGCCCAAATTTCATTATTTTTTTAGGTTCAATCAGTTGTCCCTTGTCTTGATCCTGAACTCAACAAAGTACAGTTCCATCTATTCTTGAACATGAGACTTTTAGTTACCTCTAGACCAGGAGAACGGGGAATTGCTGGCTGAACCTATGGACTTCAACTCCCAGAATTCCCCAGCCAGCCATTCAGCATGGGGAATGGCTGGCTGGGGAATTCTGGGAGTTGAAGTCCATAGGTTCAGGGAGCTGAAATTCACAAGTCTTAAAGTTGCCAAGTTTGGAGAGCCCAGCTCTAGACCACTCTCACCTCTCCAGCTCTGCCCCATTTCCCTTCTTTAGCAAGCTAAATACGCTCAGTTCCTTTTCTGATTTCTTCTAAGGCCGGAATGCCTCCTCCTTCATCATCCTTGTTCTCTTCTCAACCTGTTCCAGCTTTTGCGTGTCTCTTTTCAAGTACGGTGCACAGAACTCTGAGTTCTCCAGCAGCAGTTCAATTAGAGGATAATCCAGCAATAATACCTCCCATGATCTGGACACGATCCTTCTGTTAACGCAGTCAACAATTATTGGTCTTTCAATTGCTTCATCTCCATGCTTGCTCATGCTTTGCTAGCGGTCCAACTATTACTCCTAGATCTTTCCCGTTTACACACTGCTGCCAAGTGAGATTTCCCAATGCTATATTCATACACTTGATGTTTCCTCCCAGATGTTTTAGGAGGAGAACTGTGTTAGTCTATAGCTTGGTAACACCTTTTCACATTTTATTAATTAGCCCATTTTGTTAAAAGGCATTAGCTTTCGTGAGCTAAATCCACTGATTTATGAATGATGAATTATCTGATGACATGACGCATAGCTTACAAAGCTTATGGCTTTTAATAAAATGTGTTCGTTTGAAAAGATCCTACCACTCTCCTGATTTTTTTTCCTACCCAGATGCAGGACTTCAATCTTTTCATATCAGATCATCCTGTCTGGCCCAGTGATTTAAACACATCAAGTTAATTTTGAACTGTAATTTTCTTCTTCAAATTATTAACCAATCTCATAACTTGGTGTCATCTGTATTCCGCCAATTTGCAATTCTCTCTAGTCCACATTTATCCATTTTTTTCTCCAAGATGAACAATAAAAAAGATAGCTAGAGAGAGAGAAAGAGAGAGAGAGAGAGAGAGAGAGAGAGATAGTTAGATAGATATAGATAGATAG
This sequence comes from Azemiops feae, assembly GCA_023970755.1. Classification (NCBI taxonomy): domain Eukaryota; kingdom Metazoa; phylum Chordata; class Lepidosauria; order Squamata; family Viperidae; genus Azemiops; species Azemiops feae. Next base: position 183,358 of record JALGBA010000525.1, read on the forward strand.
ATAGATAGATAGATAGATAGATAGATAGATAGATAGATAGATAGATAGATAGATAGATAGATAGATAGATAGATAGATAGATAGATAGATAGATAGATAATAGATAGAGACAGAGAAACAAATAGAGATAGAGACAGACAGATTAAACAAGGTTAGGTAAGGGGATTTATCAGTTTCATCAACCACAATACATGTTTATGGCTTGATATTGGTGGACAATGACTAGTAAATCATCACACATAGCAAAAATCATGTATTGTAATTTTATCCAGTTAACCATTCTGACTTCCAGAGAAGAAATGGCAGGTTGAAGATGGAGCTGATGACTGTAGCAGAATAAAGAGCCAGTAAGTAGACCAGCACTTTGTAATTCCTCTCCGGACAAGGAGATGACTTGAGATCATCCCCAAATACTCCAGACTGCAAGTTAGGCTTACTTTCCATTTTGTGGAGAATGTGATTTTGCCCAGCATCTACAAGACTCATTTATTCATTGGATTTTCTTAAAAGTTAAGCCTTCAATTTGGATCAGTGTTCCAGGTGTACTGCTTTAATTTGTTGTACTGAAGTGTAGATAACCCCCACATGTTTATGGACATCCAAGATTAATTTGAGGGTTTCAATTGGTAGAATTGAATATCATTATAACATAATGATATAACATAATGATATTTGGTGCTTTAGAAGATTTATGCAACTATCATGACAATACATTTCTGATACCCATTTTTTTTGCCTTTCAGAGTTAATTAAAAATACATACCACTAAAGAAAATATTCATAGTAAACAGATTAGTAACACACTACTCAGCCAGCTGACTGTACCAGCAAACTAGATGCGATCGCCCACCAGCTATGACTGCAGTCTTCCAGTGTCCACAGCCAAAATCTCTTCAGTTAATTCCTAAGGACTATAATTGTTAGGCATAACATCTGCCAAAATATTTCCCATGTTACAGAATGGAATTTTATATGCACATATTAGCAGCTGGAAAGTGGCTGGAGAGCGTAGTAGTTAGAATGTTACTTTTGATGTGAAAGAGCAGGATTCGAATCCCGGCTGGTAATGTCAGATCTGCCATCTTCGGCTTGGCGCCTTGCTGACATCCTGACATCAAAGGTTAGGGGAGAGGGAGCAAGCGGGAGAGAACAAATGGGCAATAAACCTGTATTCCAATAGCACTGGGAAACTGGGAGTGGGGAATGGCAGTTGAGGAAGACCAGAGATACCTGGAAGCAGTTTCTGGCAGTCTTCAAGAAGCCAAAGATGTTTGGGAAGGGAATGTGATCGCTCCAAACACCGAACGTCCCTAAAACACCTGAACATCCATCCACCTGTTGCCTGGAGGTGGACTAGGCAAGGGAGAAAGGACGAATTGAGTGGAAAAGGCCTGTATTCGTTCGTGCAAGAAATTCAGTTCTAGCCTGACTTTACTGCAACCAGCACTCTTTAGTAAAAGAGCCTGTCTTTAAAGCTTTAAAAAGGTGAATCATTTCTAAAAACAACTACTCGACTTACAACAGTAACTGTTCAAAGTTACAACGGCACTGAAAAAAGTGATTTATGACCTCTTTCCACACTTACGACTGGTGTAATGGTCGTGGTCATGTGATCAAAGTGCAGATGCCTGTCAACTGACTCGTATTTATGACAGTTGCAGTATCCCAGAGGCATATGATTCCTTTTTGTGACCTTCTGAGCAGCAAAATCAGTGGGGAAGCCAGACTCACTTAACAACCGTGTTATTGTTAGAACAATTAACCAGTGGAACAACCTGCCTCCAGAAGCGGTGAATGCTCCAACACTGGAAGTTTTTAAGAACAGACTGGACAGCCATTTGTCTGAAATGGTATAGGGTTTCCTGCCTGAGCAGGGGGTTGGACTAGATGACCTCCAAGATCCCTTCCAACTTTATTATTATTACTTGAGGAGGAACCCAAAGTCTCCCTCAAGTTGAATTAAGTTCATGAACACAATTACAGGTAGTCCTTGACTTAAGACCACAATTGAGCCCAAAATTTCTGTTGTTAAATGAGACATTTGTTAAGTGAGTGTTGCCCCATTTTACTACCTTTCTTGCCATAGTTGTTAAGTGAATCCCTGCAGTTGTTAAGTTAGCAACACGGTTGCTAAGTGAATCTGGCTTCCCCATTGGCTTTGCTTGTCAGAAGGTCGCAAAAGGGGATCACATGACTTTGGGACACAGCAATGGTCATAAATATGAACCAGTTGCCAAGCATCTGAATTTTGATCACATCAACATGGGGATGCTGGAAAGGTAGTAACTGAAAAAGGTCATAAGTCACTTTTTTCAGTGATGTTGTAACTTTGAACGGTCACTAAATGAACTGTTGTAAGTCGAGGACTACCTGTATGTGGGTTTTCTGACGGAATTACATTAGGAGTTTGTCCTTCAGCCCCCTTAAAAAGGACCGACGCTATACAGCAGCAAGAGAGAGGGAACTCTGCAAAGCCCATAAGCTACGTTGACTTTGTTCATGTAGACCGGGGGTCCCCAACCCCCGGTCCATGGACTGGCACCGGTCTGCGGCAGGTCAGAAATTGGGCCACACAAACAAGCGAAGCCCCATCCACGGGATGCAGGCAGCACAGGAAACCACACCCCTTCCAGTCCACGGGAAAGCCTCTCTCCACGGAACCGGTCCCTGTTGCCCAAAAGTTTATAGGGCATTGATGTAGACAATGCTTATTAATGCTGCCACCAGCACAGAGATTGCAAACGTGCAATCTTGAGTCCTTCTCTCCATTGTTTTGCTTCCAGTCAAGAAGACAATGGAAAACAAGAAGCTGCTTTTCTATCACGTAAGCTCACATCTCCACTTACAAGGTGCTGGCAGTGCCATGTTTACATGCCACAAGAAACAAACTAGTATTCTAAAACCAAAAGCAAGCTTGGTGTGCAATCATGGCCTAAATGGAGCACTAGAAACCATGGACCTCACAAGCTACTCATGTTGCAGTAACAGGAGATCAAACCTTGGGTAGGTCTGCAGTGCATTTTTTGTTTATTTGTTTGTTTTAGTTAGCCCCTGAAGATTTCTTTTTTTTTTTCTGGCTTAACATATGAGTGGGCAACCCACTTCCCATATACATTTTGTAGCCTCCTGGGGCTGTGTAAACCCAACCATTTGCGATTTACTCAACAAACCACAGACTGGCACATTATGAGACGACAGCAGCCACTCATCTGCAATGTTCCCAGGTGGCTGTCATGTGTGCCTGTCTATGGCAACAATTGCAAATCACATCATTCATGTGCATGAAGGCATCAACGTGGTTTGGGCCAGATGCTTGTAACTGAAGATCCGAACTTGAGCCCAAGCAATCTTCAACTGAGTTATGGAACATCCCAGCAGTTTTCCTGGACCAAAGTGCCAGATAAGCCAGATATTGGGGGCACCCCAGAGACTTTTCATAAGGCCATGCTACCTTGTGATGGAGTCAACAAACGCCATTCCCAAGCACTGACATCAGGATCATGCACAGATCAGCCTAGCACAAGTCCATTCCAGCACAACCCAGCACAAGTACCACTTTATAATGCCTTGGTAAGACCACACTTGGAATATTGCATACAGTTTTAGTTGCCACAATATAAAAAAGATGTTGAGACTCTAGAAAGAGTGCAGAGAAGAGCAACAAAGATGATTAGGGGGATGGAAGCTAAAATAAATGATGGACAGTTGCAGGAACTAGGTATGTCTAGTCAAGTGAAAAGGACTAGGGACAACATGATAGCAATCCTAAAACATTTGAGGGGCTACCACAAAGAAGAGGCAGTCAAGCTATTCTCCAAAGCAGCTGAAGGCAGGACAAGAAGCAACGGATGGAAACTGATCAAGAAGAGAAGCAACCTAGAACTAAGGAGAAATTTCCTGACAGTGAGAACAATTAACTAGTGGAACGACTTGCCTCCAGAACTTGTGGGTGCTCCATCACTGGAGGTTTCTTAAGAAGAGACTGGACAAACATTTGTCTGAAATGGTATAGGGTCTCCTGCTTGAGCAGGGGGTTGGACTAGATGACCCCCAAGGTCCCTTCCAACTCTGTTATTCTGTTACTCTAAGAGCCGTGTGGCGCAGTGGTTAAAATGCAGTATTGCAGGCTAATTCTGCTGACAGCCGATCCTGACTGGCTCAAGGTTAATTCAGCCTTCCATCCTTCCCAGGTCAGTAAAATGAGGACCCAGATTATTGGGGGCCATATGCTGACTCTGTAAACCGCTTAGAGAGGGGCGGTAAAGCACTGTGAAGCGGTATAAGTCTAACTGCTATTGCTATTGCTATTCTGTAAGGGGGGAGGGAGGGAGGGAGGCAGAGGTCTTCTCCTAACATCCGCATCAGCCCCTCCACTGGCGGCAGACCCACCCTTGAGCAGAGGTGGTCTCACTTCCGCTCCGTTCATCAGGTGCAGCTTTTAATTTTAAAGAGGCAATTCTGAAAAATCGCTTCTGCAGTTTGTAGACAGGGCACCCCAATAGCGTTAACAGATCCCTGGGGGTCTCGGTTCTTTCATTTCATGAACCGGGTTTTATGAAAGGGAGGTGAAGCTTCTGCCTGATGCCGAGCCTTCCACTTTAGGTAAATTCTTTCAGGAATATCAATTCAGGCAAGAAAGAAAAACATTTGTTTCTCCTCTCTTCTATTCATGCCCTCGGCAGGAATGAATGGGCCAATCTAGTTGTCAGGAACTGAAGTCTCTTGACTCCCAGAAGCAGCTCCTGCGAGGAAAGAGGCCTTCTCAGCTCCGAGACACCCTCTATGGCACGTGCTCTTCTCCCAGCACTGTCCTAATTAGCTTTTAACGGTCCAATTAAATGGGGATAACGCCTGTGTTTTTATAATGTTCCTCCTACACTACTTATTAATGTAAGGTACTTTTTGCATCGCTTTAATACTTTAAGTATGTCTGTAACTTGCCCCAAAATCTTTGGGTATTGAATGAATTAGAAGTAACAATGAAAAAAAATCCGAAATAAAATAAAGTGTGGCCTCTGCTGTTTAGAACTTCTTGCGGTAAATTTTGCCAGATAACACGGCAAGGATGGAATTCACACCTAAACCAGCGCCAGAATGTTTTTAATCCTGGTTTGTTAGACAAGTCCTAAGGACCTGGTTTATATATTATCCATAATTCACACATCGCATTAAGCCAAACAGAAGCAAATCACATCCTAGTATTGTTATGGGTGTGCGCCTGCCCTTGTGGATGCCTTAGCCCAGGGGCAGGCAACCTTGGCTCTTTTATGACTTGTGGACTTCAACTCCCAGAATTCCTCAGCCAGCATGGGGGAATTATGGCCCCCTCATGACTGGCGGACTTCAACTCCCAGAATTCCTGAGCCAGCATGGGGGAACTATGGCCCCCTCATGACTCGTGGACTTCAACTCCCAGAATTCCTGAGCCAGCATGGGGGAACTATGGCCCCCTCATGACTGGCAGACTTCAACTCCCAGAATTCCTGAGCCAGCATGGGGGAACTATGGCCCCCTCATGACTGGCAGACTTCAACTCCCAGAATTCCTGAGCCAGCATGGGGGAACTATGGCCCCTTCATGACTTGTGGACTTCAACTCCCAGAATTCCTGAGCCAGCCTGGCTCAGCTTGGAAACCTCTCCCTTTCCCCTCAGCATGGCTGGCTCAGGAATTCTGGGAGTTGAAGTCCACGAGTCATAAAAGAGCCAAGGTTGCCTACCCCTGCCTTAGCCTTTCAAGGTACAGGTGGTTCTCAACTTACGGTCACAGTTGGGCCCCAAACTTCTATTGCTAAGTGAGACATTTGGTAAGTGAATTTTGCCCCATTTTATAACCTTTCCTGCCACAGTTGTTAGGTGTATCATTGTAGTTATTAAACTAGTAACACCGTTGTTAAGTGAATCTGGCTTCCCCATTGACTTTGCTTGTCAGAAGGTCACAAAGGGGGATCACATGACTTCAGAACACAGCAACCGTCATAAATATGAGTCAGTTGCCAAGCATCTGAACTTTGATCACATGACCTTGGGGATGCTGCAATGGTCATAAGTGTGAAAAACTGTCATAAGTCACTTTTTTCAGTGTCCTTGTAACTTTGAACGGTCACTAAATGAACGGCTGTAGGTCAAAAACTACCTGTAATGTGTTTTACTAATCTAGATGAAATGATTTATATTGCTAGTCCACGTATGATACGCCGTAGCTCAATAAATAAGTACAGTAAAGTAGGAGTAGCTCAACTAGTTCTGCTTCCTGTCTGGTGTACCTGGGAAAGCTGACCTCATTCTTGCAAATCTGAAAGTACAAATTTCTTTGCCCCTGTCACTCAAGGCCTTTCTCACAACCGTTACAATCATTTCCTTCTGGCACCACTTTGCTAATACACGGATCTTTGATGGAGCAAAAAAAAACACCTGAAATTCCTTGTAAAAAGACTAGAAGAAAATGCACAGCTTACATTACATACATGGCAAGTGCGGGTTTAGTAACTTGAAAATTACTACTATTATTATTATTATTATTTTAAAAAAGCAGGACTCTTCAAGGCATAAAAGCTTACGACATTATTATTCAGGTAAAAAATATTCTGCCTCGTTCACAGCCATTTTGGTGTGTTGAAAGGGGCCCAATCTCTGCAGGGACTGCGGGATTAAACTGTCAACGCTGCTAACATCGGATGTTTTGCATTGACAACAGATGGAAATATAGCCATCTTTTTCCCTTTCGCTTTTAGAGTTAGATGATGTTGGGGGGGGGGATGTGAATGAGAGTCTAGCTAGACATAACAACACTAAGCTTAGCGTGAGAATCAAGGTTATTGAAACCAGAGCTGATAAAGAATTGGCCGGCTGGAGAGCTGGAGAGGAAGCCCGTGCTTCAAGCTAATTGGGGAATGTGATTTATGACAGTTAATTGGAGGAAGGAATTGTGCTTTGATACTGTGTGCCCAGGGGAGGGGAATTCAGTTTTTGGCTTCTATTATGAAGTGCCGATATTATGCTACTCGAATAAAAGATTCTTTCAGGTAAACAATGCCTCGAAGTTCTTTTGAAGAGTTTCATCTGTCGGAACCATGACATTAACTTTGGCAAGACCGCATACAAAATATATAATTACCAGAACAACGAAACACAAAGCAGAGTCCTTTTATCATCCTAAAAGGAGGGCCTACTTCATACAAAATGATCAACTGTGTTCCACAACAGAATTACATCTTCAGATACTCAGGACTGCAATTTTTCAAGATCATTTTCTTCCTGCGGATCAACTACAGGTAGGCTGAAAATGGGAAGCTGTTAAGCAATGAAATACAGGTAGTCCTTGAATTACAACAGTTCATTTAGTGACTGTTCAAAGTTACAACGGCACTGAAATATGTGACTTCTGACCGTTTTTCACACTTCTGACCGTTGCAGCAGCCCCATAGTCCTATGATCAAAATTCAGTTGCTTGGCACAACTGACTCATATTTATGACGGTCGCAGAGTCCCGAGGAATCACGTGATCCCCTTTTGTGACTTTCTGACAAGCAAAGTCAATGGGGAAGCCGGATTCACTTAACAACCATGTTACTAACTTAACAACTGAAGTGATTCACCTTACACCTATGGTAAGAAAGGTCATAAAATGGGGCAAAACAAATGTCTCACTTAGCAACAGAAATTTTGGGCTCAATTGTGGCCGTAAGTCGGGACTACCTGTAGTAAAGAGTCAGTCTAAGTTACCTGAAACAAACTATTACTCACCTCCATTTCAGTGTTTATTACTGTTCAGAATGATTTCGTATCACTTTCAGAAACCAAAGACAAAAAATTAAGAGAGTTGATTTGGTTCAGTAGTTTACATTCTGGATTAAAGACCAGGAGACTGTGAGTTCTAATTCCCCCTTAGGCACAGAAGCCAGCTGCCTCCCTTAGAACCAATAATTCTCTTACTCCAATCCACCTCGCTGGGTTGTTGTGAGAAAAAAAACAGAATAAATACATAAAAGTAGGAGCATTACCAACATGTGCCAAGTAAATGAAGGAGAATAAACCTAACAAATAAAATGAGAGTACTGGGCTGCTTTTCATCAAAGTTAAAATGTCTTCATCATAAATTCTGAGTGCCCGTGGATCAAAAGACGCCGATATAGTTAATATAAATAAATGCAAAGTTAATGTTTAACTCTTTTGAACTGCAAGGTTACTTCAAGATTTAAATATATTACAAGGGACATGAAGGGGGGGAAATTGCTGGCTGATCCAGAAGCATTTTCCCTCTCCTGCTTGGAATTCTTTTAATATTGTTATGAACGGCCAGATGCAAATGGAATCAAGCAATCAATAATTTTTAGTTAACCAACCATACGGGCTAAATAAATACAATTAAAAGCATCAATATGCCACTGGCGGTCTTGAGTTAATAACACATAAAAACTTAGCATATTTCCCAGGCTCCCCAGGTAAAGGCTGCAGGCTGCCTTTCCTTGTTTCATTTTTTTTTATTATTATTATTACAGATGTTACCTTTCCAAGAGCAGCTGATTCATGAATCTAGTACCGGAAAATTTGCATGACAATTTTTTTATAATTGTGCCAAAGGAAGACATGTCAAGCATTGGCCATCAAAATCCTTTTCTCTGTACAGAACCAAGAATTTGTTGAATGGAAGAAAACAATTGTGAATACTTAATTTGGTTTTTATTAAGCCTAAACTATCAGCTCAGGGGATGGACAATAAATTACCACTAGAGTTAACAGTTCCTATATTGTAAATCACTCCACAGCTGTGTATCCACAGAAATGCTAGACTATCTCAGCCATGGCTTAATGAATTACTTGATTATGGCTTCATACAACACAATTAAGCATAAACTAACATAGGCTGAGGTTCCATAATATAAAATAGGGCTGGCTAATAGTCTGGTATTGGAGAAGACTGCAGAGAAAACAAGCCAATGAGTCATCAGATAAATCAACCCAGAGGTCTACTCGAAGCACAAATGAGCATATTTTGGGCACATTTCACTTCTCATCCAAGAAGCTTCTTCAGTTTAAGGAAAACAAAGTCCAGTTGCCTTTTGCAAAAAGCATCTTTGGGACAACCATGACCTGGATGACTGAGAATCTCCATAGACATAATGGCACATAATCAAAAACTCGGTGCAGCTGATGTGGCATTCAATAACATTCTGGGTACTCATATTACTACAGTAGTTGGGTATAAATCCTGGTTGTTTTGTTTTCCTGCTCCTGTCACCATTAGTAGCTAATCAGGCAAATGGGAGTCTGGCTTTTCTTCCCTAAACAAGAATTGTAAACCAAGAACTAATTCTGATCTGCAAAGCTGGCTTCTATGAAGCACAAGAGAAAACTCAGGCTGGAGCACTCCTTCCATTTAACCATTCCTGCCTTGGGAAGAGTTACACAAGAACAAAGGCCTTTCACACACTAGCATGTCAGGTGCAGGAAACCAGGAGCCAGGATAGAGTTCAAAAGCAGTGCCAGGTTATTCCACGCAACCTATAAACAAGAATCTATTAAGAGTCAAGGCAAGGCAAATTGGCACCAGATTAGAGTCAATGGACTTCAAGGGGGCTTATTTTAGGTCTCTTTTGGGGGTGTAGGGATTCCAGGCTGATGATGCATTTGACCCCTCCCTCAGGCTCAGCCTGGTCACCTCCTTCATAGCATACAACTTACAGATTGTAACCCACAATTGTCCCGAATCATGACCGCAGTGAAGATGCAAATCATAAAATCATATCACAGGTAGTCCTCAACTGATGACCACAATTGACCCCCAAATTTTTGTTGTTAAGTGAGTTTTGCCCCATTTTACGACCTTTCTTATCACAGTTGTTAAGTGAATCACTGCAGTTGTTAAGTGAATCTGGTAACATGGTTGTTAAGTGAATCTGGCTTCCCCATTGACTTTGCTTGTAAGAAGGTCATAAAAGGGGATTACATGACCCCGGGACACTGCGACTGTCATAAATACGAGTCAGTTGCCAAGCATCCAAAGTTTGATCACGTGATCCCGGGGTTGCTGCAACGGTCGTGTGAAAAATGACCATAGGTCACTTTTTCAGTGCCGTTATAACTTTGAATGGTCACTAAATGAACTGTTGTTAAGTGGAGACTACTTGCCCCCATTTTCTTTCCTCAAGAATGACTCTGGTCTTGTGACCACCTTACAACTCACAATACAAACACCACACCTTCTTAATGCAGGTTGCCACAAAGCACCAAGAACTCTGGAAACATCTGCAATCAATGAAGGGTCTAACTACCCTTTCAATTTTTTAAATTCACACAACAAGGTGAATATATTGTACAGAATATAGGGTTGCCAAAGTGTTGTTGTTTTTCATAGTTGAAGGAGTAGCAGGACAATATGGCAGAGGCTGGTGAGAAATGCCCATAGGTTCCAAAGAATGCAATTGCTAATTGCACCATAAAATCTGGCTATTAGAACAATATTGCAATAAATGAAACAGCAGAAGCTCAGGTCCAATTAAGTTTAAACATTAAAAATAATCCTGCTTTCGCTTTAAAATGAAGACATCTGCAGGATCCAAAATAACTCCAGGTTCTTTTCTTTTCCAGCTTGGAAATCTGTCCCTCAGCAGCAGCTGCAATTTAGTCAAGTGAGGCTATTTCTTCGGATGCTCTAGGAGCAGAGGAGAAAAGCAAGTGAAGGAAAAAGGAAAAGAAAACCAGAAGAACGTTGGAAAAGAAGTCTTTAAACATCTTAATTCTCTTAATATGTTTGACCTTATTGGAAACAAGCTACACGAACACACACATTACACGTCCCTTGGTGGGACTGGCAGTACTTCAGGCCCAAACCCGGATGGTTAGTTTGTGGTCAATGCTGCCCATATCTGCTCTGCAAACGCAGCCTGCTGGCCTCACTGCTGCTATCTGAGGAGAACAGCTCAACGTATCAGAGACCCGTCCCCGATTCTGGTGCAAAAATGCAGCAACTAGAATGCAGCCCTGTGTGCTAATGTGCAGTGCAAGGCTTGGGGACAGCCTTTGAAAGGCCCCGATCCTCAGGATAGCCAGCCAGCCCCCAACCTCAACAGCCACCATGATGGCCAGACTTCAGACCCAGGAATTCTGGGGAAAGAGGCTTGAATCAGCTGGGACGGCACCATTCCGTTTGGATTGGTGTATATATATACACCAATATATATATATTGGAATGGTGTGTATATATATATATATATGGAATGGCATATATATATATATATATATATATACACATACATACACACACACACACACACACACACATATATATATATATATATATATATATAGAGAGAGAGAGAGAGAGAGAATATTAGTACATTAAGGTATTTAATGTATTTGCATTATTCATTTAAACTTAAGAGTGGTTGTATGATATGATTATCTCTGTACTGAAAAAAGTTGCTTGCTTTTGTTATACAGGTAGTCCTCGACTTACGACCACAATTGAGCCCAAAATTTCCGTCGCTAAGTGAGACAGTTATTGTTTTGTCCCGTTTCACAACCTTTCTTGCCATAGTTACTCAGTGAATCACTGCAGTTGTTAAGTTAGTATGGTAACATGGTGGTTAAGTGCATCCAGCTTCCCCATGGACTTTGCTTGTCAGAAGGTTGCAAAAGGGGATCACGTGACCCCCGGGGGACACGGCGACCGTCATAAATGTGAGTCAGTTGCCGAGTGTCTGAATTTCGATCACATGATGCTGCAACGGTCGTAAGTGTGAAAAATGGTCATGTCACGTATTTCAGTACCATTGTAAGTTTGAACGGTCACTAAATGAATTGTTGTACAAGTAAGCCTCACTTAACAACTAGTTGTTTAATTGCCATTTGAAATTACAGAGGAACAACTCAAAAAGTACTTGTGACCTGGTCCCGGAGGTACGTCTGCTGCAGCCCCCCTGTAGTCATTCTCCCTTACAACCGACCGCAGGGGGGCTGCAGCAGCCCCCGGCTTATCTCCCCCATCCCTCCCCCAGGTCCCCACAGGCCTTCCCCCCCACATCGGGGTTTCTCAGGGGGTGAGAGAGACCTTCGGAGGCCTGGGGAAGGTGAGCCAGGCCCTCCCTAGGCACCACATGTTCCACTTAATGACTCACCATTCATTTAATGACCACATCGGAGAAAGTATGGGGGGGGGAGTTGCTAAGCAAGGCCATCTCGCTAAACAGCCATCACAACATGTGACTGTAAAGGGCAGGCTCTGTTATCGTCGTATGCTGAGGACTAGCTGTTTGTTGTCTGATGTATTTTTTGTCACCTTTTAACTTGTCCGGTTATTCCCCTCCCTTTTTCCCCTTTAGATTAGTTTTTATTTTTATGTTTGTTTTTGAAGTTTAATTAAGATTTAAAAAAAAACACACAAAGCTGTCTTATGCTTCTCGAGAGCAAGACGCCAGCTCCCCTGCCATCTTTCAAACCAGAACCTTCAGCCATGTGTACATTTTGGAATGCCACTTCCTCTATCGTTTGATATCCCTGTAAGAAAAAGTGCCACTTTCCGGATTTCTAAATATCCTGCTAGTGCTAATAGAACATAGAATAATAGAGTTGGAAGGGAGGTCATTTAGTCCAACCCCCTGCTCAAGCAGGAGACCCTATTCTATCCTGGACAAATGGCTGTCCAATCTCTTCTTAAAACACCCCAGAAGACAAACTCAGGATCCAAAAACATCTTGACAAACTTGAACAATGGGCCCTATCCAACAAAATGAGTTTCAATGTGGAGAAAAGCAAAGCCCTATACTTAGGCAGGAAAAATCAAAGATACAAGTACAAAAAAATCAAAGATACAATCAAAGATACAAGTACTGGCTTAAAAACAGTAACTGTGAGAGGGACCTTGGAGTCCTAGTAGACGATCACTTGACTATGAGCCAGCAGTGTGCAGCAGCAGCCAAAAAAGCTAATACAATCCTGGGTTGTATAAACAGAGGCATAGAATCAAGATCATGCGAGGTATTAGTACCACTTTATAAAACCCTAGTAAGGCCATACCTGGAATACTGCAGCCAATTTTGGTCACCACATCACAGAAATGATGTTGAGAGTTTGGAAACAATTCAGAGAAGAGCAACTAAGATGATCAAAGGCCTGGAGACTAAAACATACGAAGAACAGCTGCGGGACTTGGGTTTGGCTAGTCTAAAGAAAAGAAGAAATAGGGGAGACATGATAGCAGTATTCCAGTATCTGAGGGGCTGCCACAAAGAAGAGGGGGTCACATTATTCACCAAACCACCAGAGGGAAGGACGAGAAACAATGGTTGGAAACTGATCAAAGAGAGAAGCAACCTGGAATTAAGGAGAAACTTCCTGACAGTGAGGACAGTTAACCAGTGGAACAGCTTGCCTCTAGAAATCGTGGGCGCTCCATCACTGGAGATTTTTAGGAAGAGACTGGACAGTCACTTGTCTGAAATGGTATAGGTTCTCCTGCTTGAGTAGGGGGCTGGACTAGAAGACCTCCAAGGTCCCTTCCAGCTCTATTCTATTCTAAAAGCCTCCAGTGTTGGAGCACCCACAACTTCTGGAGGGAAGCCGTTCCACTGATTCCACTTTCTCCTTAAGTTCAGGTTGCTTCTCTCCTTGATTAGCTTCCATCCATTGTTTCTTCTCTGGCCTTCAGGTGCTTTGGAGAATAGTTTGACCCCCTCTTCTTTGTGGCAGCCCCTCAAATATTGGAACACTGCTATCAGGTCACCCCCTAGTCCTTCTTTTCTCTATATCAGACAAACCCAGTTCCTGCAACCGTTCTTCGCATCTTTTAGCCTCCAGCCCTTTTTTAGATTTGGAACAGAGCTGGTATTTTAAAAAGGGGAGGGAGGGACTATTTTCAGGACCACACTGAAGTTGAAGGTACTTCCGCCGCACAATGTGCACATCTCACAATGCTTTCCCTCAAGCCTTCTCCAAACATCAAGGTGCCCAAGAGTTGACTCATCCCTGCCTGAGAACAATCTTGCCCCACAGATCCTTCCAGGGGTCCCAGGTGGAAAGGGTGGGTCTTCATCTCTTCAGCAACCCACAGAGCAGTCTTTCTGAATTTGGCCACTTGAAAATGTGTGGACTTCAACTCCCAGAATTCCCCAGTGAGCAAAGTTGAGAGACAGCCATAGAGTCATACAGAAAATTGGATGGAGCTAATTTTTTTTAGATCTTTTTATGTATTTGAGAATTTTTAAGGGATGAAGCGGCTGCAGACAAGTTACACACACACACACACACACACAGAGAGAGTCAACTATTTGGTCCACCTGCTTTTGGGATCTCTCCACTTTAAACAGACAATTGTTTAAACAAAAGAGGGAAAAAAGCTGTAGTTTCTACCCTCTTGGGGGAATGATTTAAAATGAACAAAGGGTCTTCTGTCACCCTACTGCTTCAGGAGAAACGGTCTCTTATGGGATAGAGATTGTGATAAACCCCCTCCCCTCACAAAACATAACAAAATATTCAAAAATTAAATTTAAATCATGACATTGTTACAGTAATTCAGGAAAAATTAAATAGGGCCCCATCCCTTTCTGGCCTCACCCAGTTTGTGATGTGTAAACCCCCAACCACTGCAGAGGGCAAAGCTCAGCACAGCATAAACCCTGCCCACGGCGGCTTAGTTTCCCAAGCCACGGTCAAAGCAAATCGTATCAGGTGCAACCTCAGGTGTTTTGTGGAAACCAGCCTCAAACCAAGGAATTAACAGGGTGGGATAAAATCTTCGTTTTGCCCCGTGTTGCCTGAGACTGGAAACAGAAGTGCAGCCAAAAGAAGGGGAGGGGGGAAGTGAGGGGGGGTCCCAGCCTTCAAGTCTGCATCCCTTCCTCAGATTCCCTTCCAAGAAAAGACACAAAAGCTTCTCTGGCCGCATGACCAACATACACACTTTTTCAGCTAATGAGTTTTAGTCCATCTTTTCACGCTTGACTGGGCAGTTTTTCATTTCCGGCACAGAGTTAAAGCATTTGATGTTTCAGGTGTACAAACGGCCAATGAGATTCAGTATTGTAGAGTAACGAACCCCCTGCCAGCCGCAGAACCACCATTTCCTGGCGCTGGGCGGCTCCCCCTTGAAATGGAAGAATTTGGCACAGGAGAATCAGGATCTTTCCAACCGTTCAACCAACCTCGGGATAAAGTTCCCCCTCCTCACTCAAATGAGTCTTTTGGTAGCAAACCAAACAGGAGACTTTGCTGCTCGCCTGGTTCACACATTGCACTAAGCTATAATGGTGCTTACTGGAATTTTGGCTCAAGCTAATCCCAGTCACTGGGTTTATAAACTGTGATTTATGGACCCCCTCACTTCCCCCCTCCCCTTCTTTTGGCTGCACTTCTGTTTCTAGTCTGACACTGGAAATGTTATTAGGCAACATGCAATCTCAGCTAGTCATACTTTATCCAAAAGACATAGTTAAGCAAACCATGGCTAAGCACAATGTATGAATCTTGTTTAAGTTAGAAGAAATAGCTTGGCAGCTTGAAGATGTTTAGAACGGAAAGAACAACAGAGTTGGGAGGGACCTTGGAGATCTTCTAGTCCAGTGATGGCGAACCTTTTAGAGACCGAGTGCCCAAACTGCAACCCAAAACCCACTTATTTATCACCGGGTGCCAGGTGGGCGTGGCCCACTGGGTGGGCGTAGTGGGGTGGTCATGGCAGACTGGGTGGATGTGGCCAAGGTGGGTGTGGTCACCTTGATGTTGCTCGTGGGGAGGGACGCCTGTGGGGGCCGGGCAGAGTTGGGGGAGATCCAGAAGGTGTCTGGCAGGTGGGGCGGTGGGTAGGAGGCTCGTCCTATGGGGTGAGGTGAGGCAGGGGCCAGGGTGGCTGCTGCCTGACACCATCGGCCCCCACACACAGAGGCCAGCAAGCGCATGGGGGCCGACAGTGTCTGTCAGCAGCCACAGCCTGCCGGTCCCTCGAACAGTGCACTCTGGGGCTCCGCAGCCTGCCGCCAGCAGTTCAGAGAAGCCGCCTGAGCTGGACGGACGGCCAACAGCTGAAGAGGTGATGCAGTGGGTCATGCCCGGGAAAAGGAGAGCATGCAAGGCCAGGAGGGACGTGACAGGGGGGAGGGAAACCAGCCATGGCGGGATGCATCTGGCCACGTGGGACCTCGCCGAGTTAACAGGCGACTGGTTGAAGAGGGACGGTTGCCATCTCTGGGGCATGGCGCACGTGCCCACAGAGAGGGCTCTGAGTGCCACCTCTGGCACGCGTGCCATAGGTTCGTCACCACTATTCTAGTCCAAACAGCTGCCTAAGCAGGAGACTCTGTAGAGGGAAGTCCACAAGCATGAAGCCACCAGTGAAGAAGTTTCAGCCATAGCTGTTACCTTGTAATCTTTCCAGATCCCAGGCCCACAACAGGATTTCAAATAACTTCTTCTGAGTTGTCTAATGAGGACAAAGTTGAGTTCAACTCCTGTTGACTTCATGGACCCAACACGATTGTTTTCTTCACAACAATATTTTAATGGCTTACCACTGCTTTCATCTAGGACAGGGGTGTCAAACTCGATCGCGTCACATGACGTATCGTGATATTTTTTGCCTTTGCGGAGCCGGGGTGGGCGTGGCCTGCACGTGACACATCTGGCCCGCGGGCTGCCAGTTTGACACCCCTGATCTAGAACATCTGTTCACACAAACACAGATCCCACAGACACAGCCCTGATGTCACCTGGTGGTCACCCATCTGAGCGCTAACCAGGCCCACCCCTTCTTAGCTTCAGTTGACACGAATCAGCTGCTGCCACCTAGCTTTACAATGTTTTACAAGCCAAGACAAAGATTTTTTATTTTAGACATCAAACATTAGAAAACAGCATGTAAGTCTGGGTCACAGTCTCCCCAACCTTTCCAGCTTGGCAGCCCAGCAGGAAGGGGGAGAGAGGGATGGCTCTGGGTGAGTGGCAGGTATGCGTGTGTGCAGCTCCATTTGTGTGAGTTCCCGCTGCTCATGCAAATGGAGCTTTGCGCGTGAATGCCTACCGTTCGCGGATGTGGAGCTGCGCGCGAGCATGAGCGCCTGCCACTTGTGCAAGTAGAGCTGTGTGCTCACTGGGCGCTTCCGCAGCCCAGTTCCAAGCGTGCTGCAGCCTGGTAGTGGGCCCTGGCCCAGGGGTTGGGGACCTCTGAAAGATGTGCCTCTGGTGGCTTACAAGGTTTAAGAACAAGGATAAGCAAGAATCTCACATCAATCAGAGCTCCACTACCCGTATCGCCCAAAGACCTGGGAGAACAGTTAGGTCTTACAAAAGGCTACCAAGGTCATCACCATCCCAATCTCTGGAGGGAGCCTGCTCCACAGGCAGGGCGAGAAGGCACAACTTAGGGGTCCAACAAGATGACATAGTTTAGTGGAAGGGATCCAGAACCTGCCCTTCCTGCTACATTTGGTGGGACAAACAGAGACAATGGGAGGCATACAGCCCCGCAAAACATAAGGCCTTGAGTCATTTAGGGCTTTATAGGTAGGTGACCAACACCACCTTCACGTTACACACACAAACCTCTGGGTACAACCTGCTGCCCATAAGCCAATGTGCACACCCATTTTTTTGGCTTTGGACAGGAATGTGAAGCAGTTTCTCAGCAACTAATTTGTTGCAGAACAGTAATGATCAGACTGCATGGAAAAGCAATTACTTTATTATTTGTATCTGTCAGGTTTCTATCCTGCCTTTCCTTCAGGCGCTTCAGATAACACAGAGAGAAGCTCCTTCTCTCATTACACTCCAGAACAACCCTGTGAGGTAGGCTGGACTGAGACAGGGGCTGGCCCAGAATCACCCTTGTGAGCTTCCATAAATGAAAGCGGGTCCAAATCTGGGTCTCGCTGATACCGGTCTAACACCTTCAATAGACGGAGCAGTCCATCCCGGCACAAATAATTTCTATCCAGCAAAATTAGTTTCAATGTGGAGAAAAGCAAAGTCTTACATTTAGGCAGGAAAAATCAAAGGTACAAGTACAGACTGGGCGAGACCCGGCTCAAAAACAGCAACTGTGAGAGGGACCTTGGAGTCCTAGTGGACGATCACTTGACTATGAGCCAGCAGTGTGCAGCAGCAGCCAAAAAAGCTAATACAATCCTGGGTTGTATAAACAGAGGCATAGAATCAAGATCACGTGAAGTATTAGTACCGCTATATAAAACCCTAGTAAGACCACACTTGGAATACTGCAACCAATTTTGGTCACCATACTACAAAAAAAGATGTTGAGACCTTGGAAAAAGTTCAGAGAAGAGCAACTAAGATGATCAAAGGCCTGGAGACTAAAACATACGAAGAACGGCTGCAGGACTTGGGTTTGGCTAGTCTAAAGAAAAGAAGAAATAGGGGAGACATGATAGCAGTATTCCAGTATTTGAGGGGCTGCCACAAAGAAGAGGGGGTCACGTTATTCACCAAAGCACCAGAAAGAAGGACAAGAAACAATGGTTGGAAACTGACCAAAGAGAGAAGCAACCTGGAATTAAGGAAAAACTTCCTGACAGTGAGGACAATTAACCAGTGGAACAGCTTGCCTCCAGAAATCGTGGGCGCTCCATCACTGGAGATTTTCAAGAAGAGGCTAGACAGTCACTCGTCTGGGATGGTATAGGTTCTCCTGCTTGGGCAGGGGGCTGGACTAGAAGACCTCCAAGGTCCCTTTCAGCTCTATTCTATTCTATATTCTATCCCTATTCTATCCCTATTCTATTCTATTCTATTCTATTCTATTCTATTCTATTCTATTCTATTCTATTCTATTCTATTCTATTCTATTCTATTATTCTATTCTATTCTATTCTATTCTAATTCTCTCCTAAAGCACTTTTAACATGTGTGGATTTCAACTCCCAGAATTCCACAGCTTTCTGGCTGGGGAATTCTGGGAGCTGAAGTCCACATATCTTAAAGTTGCTGAGGTTGACAAACACTGTCCTAAAAGATCCTTCATACCTGCAAAGAAGCTGGTTCAACTTCAACTTCAGAGCCGGGGGGGGGGGAGAATAACAGACTGAACAAAAACCTAAACAATTTGGGTCATTTCTGCTTCGATTTCACAGTTGCTTACCTGACTATGCATTAATCTAACCTCAGGAGCCATCAGAGGGACCTCACTGCTAACGAGGCAACAAAGACGACCCTTCTCGATTTATGAAACCTAAGAGGGATTTTTCCTCCCTTGGTTGGTAGCACTTCTAAAGACATTTAAAAAGCTTTGGGAGCTTTAGATATTAAGCTCCAGAAAAAAGAAAGAAAGAAAAACTTCTGAAGATGTAATATTCTTTCTCTAGGCTATGCTACTGTTACTGGATACTAATGCAACTCTTGTTTTTTTTAAAAAAATGCCATAATTAAGCTTCTCATTAAATCTCTTTTCCATCCAAGCCCCATCCTCTCCTTGTAAAATAACGTGACCCAAATTTCTGTCCAATTTTCCAAAGATTGTAGTCAGCAGGAAGTATTTGCAAGGGTTTGTCCAGAAATGTGAGGAAAGACTAGGAAAAGAAATCTTGTGTTTCCTCCTTAAGAATTGCCACCATATTCCATGCAGTTGCTTTCCAGCCAGCACAGCAAATAAGTGTCCCTACCTTTGCTCAAAAAAGTAGCCAGGAACATGTTTTCTGGCCAGTTCCAAAAGACGGTTGAATAAGCACCGTCAGCACCTCTCACGGATCTTCCCACGCGTGCAGCGCATGGGTGAACAAGGGTTTTTCCAAAGGCACAATAAACTCTAGTGCAGCTGGGCTTGTGTGAAGGAAATGTTCTGTGCATAAAAACCAGCTGTATAGTTTACAACCTGGACTGAAGTAAGGCTAAAGTAGGAAGGTCCACTCGGGGCCCCCAAAAGCTTTAGATGCACCTTCCAAAGTCTTTCCCAAAATTACCCCCTCCCCTTTTTTAAAAAAAAAAATGGAATGGCGTATAACTAAATGAAAGATGCATTCAACCCTTGGGGAGGAACTCTTATCAATTGCATTAACTGATTTAGGTTTACATTTAAGTGAATTCAAATCAAATTTAAACTTTGACCAGGACCTGGTTACTTCCCCTCTTAAGTGCTGACCGCCCACATTTCCTCTCCCCTGGCGATAAATATCCCAGTGTAGCCGGCATCTCTCCTGTAGGTTTGACCTCAGGCTAACTGCAAAATGTTGATCCTTCGATTACCCAGAGAGATTGTAATGTGTCAGATAAACTCAGAGAGATTGTAATGTGTCAGATAACATCCATCCAGAGTGCCGTCCTGGGAATTTCTGCCCAAACCGGTAAATGAGTGAATGTCTTTGTTTTTCCAAGCCCCTCCTATGGAAGTTTAAACCTCTGGAAATAAATGGGAGAGAAGGGACAGAAAGCCACCTGACTGAACGCAGCTCGTGTGTAATACTCAGAATTTACATACTATCTAAGGCTCACTGTGGCTAAAATAAATTGGGATTTCATAAAAGGCATTTGCGAAAATCAAAAGATCGCATGCTAATATTTTCTATGGCATGGTTTTATAAACCAATTGTCTCCATAAATGCTTCTGGATATGCTCATATGAACACTTCAGTGTATAAAACATGAGCTTAACTATGATTTATTTTACCCTCATGAAAAGGTTTAAGCAGAAACTTCACATTTAGATAGACATTATTCTTCTAGGTGTTTTTCCTAATGTGGAAGAAAAGTAAAACAGAATAAAACTGGTACTCAGATTCCCTGCAGGAATCTAGCTTTCTGCCTCTGGACAAAACACCCACTGAGAATCTTAGCTCTACTACTGCAGAAAGAGGGAAGGCAAGGGAGGAGAAGGGGAACTCAAACTGGCTAAAAGCTTCACAAAGAAAGAGGACCACAGAAAAACATTTCCTACCCACGCAGTCTTCAAAACTAATGACCCCCAGATTGTACTTTGACATACAGCCCCCAAATATCTCCCATCAACATAGGAGTCGTGGTCGCAAGACAAATAGAGACTTCCAGGTAGGAGGAGCAAATAGGCTCATGCTTAAGTGGTTCTCCACTATGACTCCTAGATCCCTCTCACAGCTACTACTGTTGAGAACTGAGAAGCAGGGAGAGCCTAAGCCAGTGGTGGCGAACCTTTTAGAGACCGAGTGCCCAAATTGCAACCCAAAACCCACTTATGCATCGTCGAGTGCCGGGTGGGTGTGGCCCATTGGCTGGGCGTGGCCAATTGGGTGGGCGTGGCCCATTGGCTGGGCGTGGCTGCGGTGGTAACGGCAGACTGGGTGGGACTAAAAAGTTCAATCAATCAATTCCAACTTTGCAAGATCTTTTTTTTTCCCCGCGAGAAGTTGAAATTGACTGATTGGACCTTTTTTTTTTTTTTGCACATGGCGGCGGAGGCCTAAAGCGAAAAGGTTTTATAAAACCCAGCTGAAGGCCTAGGACTGGGGCGATGGCGCGCGTGCCCAGAGAGAGGACTCCGAGTGCCACCTCTGGCACCCGTGCCATAGGTTCGCCACCACTGGCCTAAGCCATTCTGACCATACACTATGGTTACGTAGGGCAGAGGTCTCCAACCTTTTGGGCACCAGGGACTGGTGCCATGGAGAAAGGTTTTTCCACGGACCGGAGGGGGTGTGGTTTTGAATACTGCCTGCATCCCGAGGATGGAGTTTTACTTGTTTATGCGGCCCGCTTGCTGGCATGCTGCGGACCAGTGCTGGACCGGGGGTTGGGGACCCCTGAGGTAGGGGATGAGACAACTAAGACATGATGCTAGGAATTTTTTTTTTAAAAAAAAGACTATTGCATCAATACTATAGGTCAGCGGTTCCCAACCTTTTCTATACCCCGCACCCCTACAACGCTTCTGATATATTCTCGCACCCCTTACAAAAAATTATGCATATACACTATAATTTTGAAACTTGTAAACCCAAGTTTTCGCACCCCCTGGAATATCGTCTCGCACCCCCGGTTGGGAACCCCTACTATAGGTGGAAGAGAATTCTGTTGCCATAATCCCAATAAATCTGAAGGTTTACTGGTTGAGGAAACAAGGCCTTGTATTAACTAAGCTCAAGTATTAATAAAGGAGAATATTTGTAGCTCAGGATTGACATGAGGAATCCTTGGTGCAGACGTTTTCATTACCCAAGCAAAGTTACATCATTAGCACTGATGATGTTACCTAGTTTGGGTAATGAAACGTCTGCAAGAAAACAAGCAAGCTCAGAGTGCACCAAGGACCCTTCAAGCTTAATATTGAGTTTAGAAAGCTCTACACAACCTCTGTCTCGAAAAAGATCTTTAGCACAGCTGTTCTGATAGAAAACATGATGATATCATTGGCATAATGATGTCATTTGCCCTCCTTCCTCTTGCCTGTGGACCCCCATGATAACATGCCAATGCAACATTAAAACTTCAATGGAATAAGGCAACCAAATAAATCAAAAGGCTTAAAACAAAAAGAACCATCTCAAAAATGCAGACTTTCTCTGATCTTATAGTATATGTCGACAGCAGCAAGACTACGCACAAAAATGGGAGGGCATTCTGATTCCCACCATGGATGAATGGCTACAAGAGTTGAGGGCGTTACGGTAGCAGAGATGGCTAAATTGACCGTTTTGATCAAAGAAAAGACTATTAAGTACTTTTGTTTCTACTTGGAAACCGCTTCTGGACTTTGTGCTCGAGGTGGAAAAAAATGAAACTTTGATTTTGGGTTTCACTGATTAGATTGATTTGCTGTTATAGAAATGGCTAGTTTATACTACTATGGAAAAGTTGAGGTTTGATGTTTTATTGCCTTACTGCAACAGAGGGAGTCGGAAGTCAATGCTTTTTCTTTTCTTTTCCCCCTCTCTTCCACACTTCTCTCTTTCCCTTTCCCTCCCTTTTGTTTCCTACTACTTGCTTTTATATTTTATTCTATAAGCTAATAAAAAAAATGCAGACTTGTATATAGGTGGAATGTCTGTACCCACATATGCATGTATATTATTTTCCACATGTTCCCTGGGACCGAACCTGACCATCCAAAGCAGTAAAGATAATGCCACTGCATCGATGCACCCCATCCAATTCACCCCTCAATCAGTTAATCCTACACCAGGTTTTATGAAAATACTAATGTGTGTGTTTATTAAATAAAGAGTGATGGACGGACTTGGCCTGATATGCAGCTTTCCAATATTGCTAACTCTCAATGACAAAACAGGAAGTTTTACAAACCCTTCAGTGTCTACACAAGTATCTACATAACCTTCCTAAATTGTCATGCAGGGAGCAGACGCAACTTACAACAGGAGCATCCAGGGAAGCCCCAGCTGCTGCAGGAGATTCTCACGCAAGGTTTTGTGGGTTTAATAAAAGTTCCATGTGGCTCCTCTGCATGTCTTTCTAAGGGATTCAAATGGGAACACTCCTAATTTGGGGGGCGCCTTCTGAGGTACCCACAAAGGGTAGATGTCATGGTTCCGACAGATGAAACTCTTCAAAGAACTTTGAGGCATTGTTTACCTTAAAGAATCTTTATTTGAGAAGCATAGCATCGGCACTAACACAGTCGAAGCCAAAAACTGGATTCCCCTCCCCTGAGTACATAGTATCAAAGCACAATTCCCTCCTCCAATTAACGGTCATAAATCACATTCTCCAATTAGTTTGAAATGCAGGCTTTCCCTCAGTTCTCCAGCCTGGTCAATTCTTATCATCTCTTATTTCAATAACCTTGGTTCACACACTAGGTTCATGTTAGCATGTTGCTCAAACCTGATCTACACCAACCTTCTGCAATGTACAAGCAAACCATTGAAGCCATGCATGAAAAATGCCTGTCCAGCTTCTTCTTAAAAAAAACAAAAAAACCTCTAGAGATGGAGAACCCCCAACCTCCGCAGACAGACTGCTCCAATGTTGCACAGAAATTACTATCAGGACGCTTTTCCTTATATTTATCAATTAAATCTGGGTAGTTGCACCTTGTTGCTTCTGATCCTACTTTCTCTGGAGTTACTGCATTGACCATCTCTCTTTTTTGTCTGTCTCCCTTAAGCCTTCCCTCCTCCAGACTAAACACCTCCGGTTCTTCAGCCTGCCCTCACACAATGTACCTTCAAATCCCGGGATTGGCATGCTGTTGCCCTCCTCTCAGCCCTCTCTACCCAACAAGTCTTTAGTCATCAACTCTTTGACAAAGATACAGTCCTGGTTCATCATAAACAAGGGATGGAGGAAGAGTATCAGCCCTACTAAGTAGACTAGACCAGGAACTCGCAGGAAGGTTAAAACTGCCTTTGTTGACGTCCCAAAGGTGGTTTTTTTTTTTTCCCCAAAAGGCAAATGGACTTTCAGTTCTTGGAAGAAGCTTTTTGGATGAGAAGCAAAACGTTTTCAAAGAAGACACCAAGAAAGTCCAGTTGCCCTTTGGGGAAAAAAAAACCTCATCTTTGGGGTAATCATGACTTGGATGATTGAGAATCCCCAAAGATATTTACCTTTATTGATATTATCTCACAGGTTTGATTGTGCTCTATTTTCTCCTCCTCATATTTCAATGAACAGAACAGAATAACAGGGTAGGAAGGGACCTTGGAGATCTCCTAGTCCAGCCCCCTGCACAAGCAAAAGACCAATCCAGACAAGTGGCTGTCCAGTCTCTTCTTAAAAACCTCCAGTGATGGAGCACCTGCAACTTCTGAAGGCAAAGCTGTTCCACTGGTTGATTGCTCTCACTGTCAGGAAATTTCTCCTTAGTTCTAGGTTGCTTCTCTCTGTCCAAGTCACTTTCAGATGTTACCTTGTTACTCAGGACTTAAAAATATTTCAGCCCCTCTTGCCTAGGTAATAGTTGCTACATCCTTCCACCATGGCCATCTTCCTTACTCTCTACAAGGATGGATCAAGGAGAAAAGGGTAGGACATGCTATGGGTGTAGGTTTGCTCGTGCTTTGCCTGGCAGAGTCCTCTGGCAATCAATATCCAAAAAGATTCTTTTCACCAGCAACACAAAAAACTCAAAAGCGACACTTGGGAGTTGCTCAAATGCACGTTTAAAGAGAATGAATTTATGATCCTTGGCAGGCAGCAACAGATTAGAACTTTTGTTAATCTTTAGGCTCAGAGACAAAGCTTCTACTGTCACACCTTCCCCCTAATTTCTCGCTCCAAATAAATAGGAACTGATGACCACTTTTTGAAAATCTGACTGCATTGTGGATGCAGCTCCCCTCTGAAGCATCTGGCAACACCTCCCCCGTCTCGCTGGTTTCAGATGAAAAGGGGTGCCTGATGGATTGAACTGTTTCATAGCTCTCCCTTCGGCAAGATTGTCAAAAAACCAGAAAGGGGCTGTAAACAACAATAACAAATCAGCCATGGTGTTCTGACTGCATCACAAGCACAGATTTCAAGGGTTTAATTTGCTCTCACCTGAAGCTCAAAGCCAAACACTGAAAACCTCTTCAAATGTGTTGGGCTGCATTTGGTTTCTCTGCCACAAAGAATCTGCATGCAGCCCTAACTAATTTGGGTCCTTTCTACATCCATCCACTCTCCAAAAACAATCCCCAAACAAAAGAAGGGCAGAAGAGTATTAAAAATTACAAGTATGCAATATCTCTCTTTATGAAGGGCCAACTTCCATCTCAGGCAGTTATCCAGAGGAACAAACTGCTTTCTTAGAAACAGGTAGGCTCTAAGAAGGAGTGATAGACTTACCTGTAACTTACACAGAATCACAAAGAAATCCCAAATTCAGTTTGACAAAGAATTGTATCATACAGGCCTTCTTAATGTTTTTACACACACACACACACACTCATGAGCATGTACACACATACACAAACATGTAAATATATATACTGTGTGACCAAATGTTGGCAAATAGGCCACAACACAGCATGTGATGCACCTTATCACGGTGTTGCCCAAACCCTGCATTTACTCCCAGTTTTTGGCAAAACCGGGCCCGTGCTGAGCCATTGGTTTCCTTAACCACTACAATGTTCACTAAACAACAGTGGCTGCTTTACAATCACTATGTTCACTTAGCGACAGCCACAAAGGAGGTCATAAAATCAGGTCAGTCACATGACCATTCTGTTTTACATCACGACTTACAAGCATGATGGGCAGGCTCTAATGGGTAAGTAGGGGACTACCTATGGTGTACAAAAACACATACACACATGTACACTGTGTTTGCATATAATAAATAAAGTATAAATTATAGTTGCCTTTCTATCTAATGGATAAGGCAGAATTAAAATACATGTAATATATGTACACTGTGTTTGTATATTGTATATATATTACATATATTTTAATTCTGCCTTGCTTATCCATTAAATAGAAAAGCAAGTATAATTTAAAGAAAGAAATGTCTGCTCTTAGCTCAGATTTTATTTTTAAGTATTTATCCATGTATTTATAAATGTGTATTTATAACTTACCTGTTTTCTGGCAATTAAGCAACCATATACAAGATTATTATAAATACTAGGATTTCTTTAGCAATGTATGAAGTTGATACTTTATTTCTGAAAGCAATCAAAATTAGTAAACATCACTGCTTCTGATGACAACAAAGCTCTTGACTTGTGGACTTCAATTCCCAGAATTCCTGAGCCAGCATGGCTGGCTCAGGAATTCTGGGAGTTGAAGTCCAGGAGTCATAAAAGAGCCAACGTTGCCTACCCCTGCTCTTGGTTAATTCATACTTGGGTAAAGAAATTTTTCCTTCCTGGGGTTTTTAACTTTGAATCGGTGGCCTTAAATTCTAGATCAGTGTTTGTCAGGCCTGGCCACTTTT
The DNA here is from genome assembly GCA_023970755.1 of Azemiops feae. Classification (NCBI taxonomy): domain Eukaryota; kingdom Metazoa; phylum Chordata; class Lepidosauria; order Squamata; family Viperidae; genus Azemiops; species Azemiops feae. Next base: position 210,147 of record JALGBA010000525.1, read on the forward strand.
AAGATGGGTGGTCTTCAACTCCTAGAATTCCACAGCCAGCATGATCCAGGTGGGGGAAAACATCTCTCCACATTTCTCTATGTCATGCATTATTTTATAGGAATCTATGCCTGCCCACTTTTACTTAACTGAAAAAGGTCTTTTGATGGAGTCCCACTAGGTTTTCCATTACTCAGCTCACCCTTTTTTCACCTCTTCCAATCTAAAACGTCCACCTCAAGGCGAGCTGACCATAGCTGCACACAGTATTCCAAAAATAAAGATAAAACAAATGATTACACTAGCAGGTTTATTTTCCAATTAAAATTAAACATCATCCTTGGGTTTCAGGAGGTCATGAATTTAAAAGCGGAGATGGGGGGCGATCGTGAAGAGACCGAAGCTGCTCCAGATGATGAAAACAACCATCTAGCCAACTGCTGACATTCCCCTGCTGGGCAAAGTGTTTCAGCTCCAGGCACCCTGAGAGGAAATAAATGTTCTAGATCTGTTTCCAAGTCAGATTTTAGAACAAAAATTATCTTGCTCACCCTGCCGAGACAGAAACAGCCCCACTGCTTTTCTTGGAATTGTTAGTGGTTTTTGATGTCCTCAATCATACCATCCTTTGGGAAATTAGGGCTGGGAAGTGAGTTCTGCTTCCACCCAAGGTACCAAATCCAGAAAAACAATTCCTCACTTTTACTGTTCTGACCCATTATGCCAGGGGCCGTGGTGACGCTAGCTAGCACCTGTACGACGCTCACGGTGTCACTAGCGCCCATGCGACGCCGCGACGCTAGCATGAGTGGGGGGAACGCATGCACGCACTCTCGCATGCACTGGCCAGTCATTCAGGTGGCCCTGTGGCCAACAGCCCACGGCCCGGTAGTGGGCCACGGCCAACAGGCTGGGGATCTCTGCATTATGCAATGGTGCTCCAAGCTTCATCCCGTGCTTATTGGGCTGACTGTCCATCTACCTAGCAACATTGGGAGGTGTTACTCGGGAAGCACTGGCTGAAGCATCACCACTGTGAAGATGAAGCCCACATCTACCTCTTTCGGGCTTACACAGGCATGACAGTTGATGGTCGAAACCAATGCCTGGATGAAGACTATTAGACTTCAACAGAAACTCAATCCTGTTGAGATACAAAGGCCAAATATGGGCGCTTCATCTGCTCTTACTTGAAGTTCACTTATTCTGGAGGAGATTGCACTGGCCCAAGGTCAGAGGTGTGTGGTCGATGGTTCCTTCTGGTCTCTCCACTGTCCCTGGAGACCCACGTACCCTCAATAGCTCAGACTGCTTCCCATCAGCATGAAAATGTATAGCAGCTTATGATCCTCGCTGGACAAGGATAGCCTTGGAAAAGTTATTAACAGTCCAATAATTTGTCAGGTGGATAACTGCAATGTGTCTCATGGAGTGGTACCCTTGAAAACAATTTGGAAGCTTCCAGTGCTTCAAAATGGAGCTGCATAGCTGCTGACTGGATCCGGCTGGCTGATTATGCATTTCCAGGCCCAGATCCAAGTGCTGGCATCAAACTCTGATGCCCTAAACCAGTGATGGCGAACCTTTTAGAGACCGAGTGCCCAAACTGCAACCCAAAACCCACTTATGCATCGTCGAGTGCCGGGTGGGTGTGGCCCATTGGGTGGGCGTGGCTGCGGTGGTAACGGCAGACTGGGTGGGACTAAAAAGTTCAATCAATCAATTCCAACTTTGCAAGATCTTTTTTTTTCCCACGAGAAGTTGAAATTGACTGATTGAACCTTTTTTTTTTTTGCACACGGCGGCGGAGGCCTAAAGCGAAAAGGTTTTATAAAACCCAGCTGAAGGCCTAGGGCTGGGGCGACGGCGCGCGTGCCCACAGAGAGAGCTCTGAGTGCCGCCTCTGGCACCCGTGCCATAGGTTCGCCACCAGTGCCCTAAACTCTACTGTTTGGGAACAAGTTACTTTGAACAGCAATCCCTCCTTCAGCTCTTTGAGTTAGGCCAGGGGAAGAAGCAGAGGTTCTCACAAGGATCATAGCCATGCCCTTTATTGTAGGGTATTGTGACAGAAACTTGAAAGCCAGTCCAAAGCCTTTAAGGAAGGGCTCTTCGGCAGAAGATAGAAGAATGGCCTTGAAGGTCAGGAGGAAGACTGTAGCTGCTACCAAGATAAGCTCCGACAACCCAAGTTGGTCGAGCCCAAGCCACGAAATAGCGTAAGAAAACATGCTTTCCACTGTCCCCGGGATGAATACTGTATGTCTCACAGAATAATACCATGGAGGTCTTCTAATCCAACCTCCTGCTCAAGGCAGGAGAACGTATACCAACTCGGACAAATGATTGCCCAATCTTGTCTTGAAGACCTCTGGAGGCAAAGCTGTTCCACTATTCCAAAGCTGTTTCCCTGTCAGGAAATTTCTCCTTAGTTCCAAATTGCAGCTTTCCTGAACAAGCTTCCACCCGTTGCTTCTTGACCTTTGCCCCTTCCTTCTCAAGGTTGGGATTCCTCTACCTCCTCTGCCTTCTCATCCGGACTCTGAGATCTTCCTCAGAGACCTTGCTCTCTTCCAGGTTCTCCCCCTCCCCCCCCCAAACAGGTCCATGAGATGGATTAAGAAGGGCCTGTTCAGTAGTGGTGCCTCATCTACAGGGTGCCCTCCCTAAGATTTCCACCTGGCACCGACATCAATAAGTCTGCTGGTTTCAGAGCAACATTTCAACCCCTCAGTCACGATTGCATTATTGTTAACTCTTAATTTTTGGTGTAATGGTGTCGCAGTTGTGTTTATGCTGAGTTATTTGCATTAGACTTTAGCACTGGTTTTTGAGATATTTTTATTCCATACTATTTACATTAGATTGTACTGTATTTTAAAATGCATCCAAGTTGTCCAGAGGGCTATTATTGATGGACAGATCTCAAAACCAATAAATAAATAACCAACCAACTAACCTTCCTAATGATTCCTAGCACAGAATTTACTCTTTTTTAAAAACAACAACGAAAACCGTACAGTTCCTAATTGGGGGGGCATTCTGCACAGAAGCAAAAAAAAAAAAAAAAAAAGGGTCTCTAAATACAGTAGTGACGTATTCCTGGCTGTGTGTCGCTCTCCCTCCCTCTCAGAGGTTCCCAATCAAACGCCATTGTGAAGCTCTCCCACCGTTCAGCTCTTAACAGAGTTTTTTCTCCAGCAAGAAATAAAAAAAAAGGGGAAGAGGCAAGAGAGAACTCAAGAATTGCTTTAGCAAACAACACATGCACATCTTCTCCTAAAATTTTCTGAATGGGGCAGGGCAACCGCAGAATAAAACCCTCACTGGAAAAAGAACCAAAAGGAAATTTCCATTTTCTAGCATATAAATGTCTCTCTCTGTGTATGTGCATGTGTGTGTGTATCTATATATCTATTTATACACACAAACATACGTGTGTGTGTGTTTGTGTGTGTGTGTGTGTGTGTGTAGAGAGAGAGAGCGTCACCCAGTGGCTTTCATATCTAAGGTGGGACTAGAACTCCCCATCTCCTGCTTTCAAGCCTGGTGCCTCAACTAATAAGACGAAATTCTCTCTATAAAGCATAAGAAAAGGCTGCACGAAGCTGACCCAGGTCAGTGAGGGTGGCAGAGAGTCTTCTGAGTCCGAACTCTGGGGCAGTTTATTCCCTGACTAGTCTCTGAAACAACCATATAAGGAGATACCGCTTTTCGCTTGCAACTGAATAACGAAGAACTGGATCAGTGAGAACTGATCACCATCGATTCCTGAGCACATTTTCAAGCAAACTCCTTTACAGCCATATTTGCCATCTTCTGATCAGGCAAGGAATGCATGCGGAGCTTTGTCAGGATGGGAGCCCTCACAAAACCCGGACGGAGCGTTTGGGAGGGCAAGATACACTAAGAAGGAATTAAAGCATGTAAGCCAAGTTTATTCATTTGCAGGAATGAAACGGAGCACTGGTGCATAGCAGATGTACTCGCTGAACAGGTTGATTTAACAGGCATGTTGCATGCCAAATCTTACCCATGCGTTTGCATAATTGCTGCAGCCTGTTCTTTTGACAAATATTCATTTTTAAAAAAATACGGAAGGCTTGAGCTGCCTGCCATGTTCCCCCTTATACATCAACAAATTTAGTAACAGCGATGGTAGCGGGAAGGGGATGTTCTCTGCTTTGATTGGACCTGCAGCATGCCAGACGCCTGTAGAATCCTAGAGATGGAAGGGGACTCTGAGGTCATCAAGCCCTACCCCCAGGGCATGAAAAGCCAAATTAAAACTATTATTCCGTTCTGTTATTCTGTTATTCTTTCTACGATCATATGCATCCATCCCATCAAGCCCAAGAAAGTCTGGAATGGTATAGGACCTCCTGCCGTAGGCAGGGGATGGGACTAGAAGACCTCCAAGGTCCCTTCCAACCCTATTATTCTATGTTTTATGATCTGTCTCTGCAAAATGATTCTCCTTGGACATATATAGAGAAGGGGGACCTGCTTTCTGTTTGGCCACCAGTGGCCCTGGTCTCAGGACATAGTTCAACAGCACTATCAGATTTTCCTTTAGCTTTTTCCCCTCAAGAATAAACGTACCCAAGTCTTTCAATCTCTCCTCCTGCAGTTTCTACTTCGAGATCCACCTCCTTGCCCTCCTTGCCCTATTCTAACCAGCAAACAGCACCTACAATCTAATCACGGCTAACACACGCTTGAAAGCTCTTAGAATTTCCACCAATGGCCTTCTGAAGTTCATAACTCTGCCCTGGGCCCGCTTTGCCATTGGCTGTTCCTCAACGGGCAGCCTCTACCCTTCCATTGTTCTGGGAGCTCTGACGTCCCAGAAGGGCAGCGCCTGGCTGGGCAAGCCAACTATTCCGGAGGCCGCTGACATTCCTAGAGTCACATCCAACCAATGAGTTTTTAAAATCAGCATGCTGTGCTTGCTTAATTAGACCAGATCAATCAAATGGTTGCAGATTTTGTTTTCAATTCTTTTAAAAAAACAAAAAGAGGGGAGAGAGGGAGGGGGAGAAGGAGAAAGAAGATTGTGCCTTGTGATTTGATATTTCACGCACATTCCTGCTCCTTGGATGCAAGAGAATACAGGACCTAAATAAATGCTTATGTAATGCCGCACGTATAGTTATGTACAATCTCTTTCCTAGCATCCAGTTTCCCCCCCAAGGGCTACTGAGCAGCCACGCTTCGCAAGCAGCATCAGCAACTCCCTCCCTGATTCCAACGCCAGGGAGGAAAGTCAGCCAGTCCTTTGGCCAATAAAAACATGAACACCAAGAGGCGGCCAGTCCCCACCGGGCACACAGGTCTTGCAATTCCATCCACGTAGCTCCCCAGACACAGAAAGCCAGGAAGGAGTGGGGTTTCCCTGGAAGACTGTTGGAAGGCTTCCTCTTGATGCAAGCCTGCGAACGAGGCCGTTCCCCGGATGGACCTCTGGAAGGCAGCACCCCACTTCTGCACCCCACATCTGAGCTGTTTGGCCAACTGGAATCGGTCAAGGCTTCGAGGGCCTTCCGGCCACACACCCCCGTGCTCAGAAGACAGCTCTACCACAGTGATGGACCTGGGCAAAGGGAAAGGACCACCGCAACACTCCTGGTTGGAGGTCTTCATGGGGAAGAGCTCAAGGCAAGGTGTGGTAGAGCAGCGAGGCTGAGGAGCTACACAACGTGCTCCCCTCCCACAACCCTTTCAGGCCCGGCTTGAGAAGTCCACCTGCTTCAGCAGGGTTAGGGTTCCACCCCTCACCTCTCCAGTGCTAGAAAAACACTTGCTTGAAATCCTGATGAGTTTATCAGCAGTTTTCCTACCTTCTGATATTCCTCCCTTCCTGCTCCTCCCCGTGGTGTCTACTTGCTCCATCGTTTTCAGCAAAAAAACTCGACCTCCCTTGAGAAAACCTTCCATCTGCCTTCTCCCAGAGCCTGCTTTAAAGCACGGCAATCCGATCCCCTCTTATTGCACAGGAGACTTAATAAAACTGACCTTGCACTTGTTGCTGCTCCCTCCCTGAATAAATATACTGTCTATCAGCATCCCCACAGGCCAAAGGTCAGCCCTCCGCCAGCCCTCTTGGCTGGCTTGGCCCAAGGAGATGGAAGCATCTTCTGCTGGGAAGGCATCAAAGATGCCAAAAACGAAGAGCCCAATTTTCTAATCGCTTGCTGGGCAGATGGTTAATGATATTCATAGCTGGGCTTTTTTTTCCCCTCTCTCTCCACTCGGGTTGAGTTTCAGATCATCAGCCAGTTTTATTTGATTAGCCGGCTTGATATGGGAAGCGGGGAATGGGGGGCGCGGGGAATGGGGGGCGTGGGGGGGGGCTTTTCTCGGGGCTCGGCTGCTCCCTTCCTCCCAAAGTTCTTCCCGGCCACACCGCAGCTCAGCTGCTTCGGGAAAAGGGAAAAGACAGAGAGGAGCTCGGCCTTCCGAGCCAGCCTGGGGAAGAAGGGGGGGAAAGGCCGCGAGCAGCGATCGCTCCCAGGAACAAAACCCCCGGCAGCCCCGACGCCGAGCAATTCCGCTCCCGCCGCGACGGGCTGAAGACGCGGACTGAAGACGCGGTGCCTCCGCGGAGGCTGCAGGAGCCGGCCGGGCATCCGCCACGAGCCGTCCAAGCCAAGCCGGGTCTCTTCTCCGCCCCCGGCGGGAACCTCCGGCCGCCTCCCGCCGCTTTCCGCATTGAACTTCGGAGCCGCCCGCCGCATCCAGGCCCGGCTGCGTCCCCCGCGCGCCGATCCCAGCCGCCGCCGCCCCGCCAGCCAGCCTTGCCCGAGCCCGAGCCCGCCGGGTCCCCCTGGCCCGTGGCCCGGGGAGCGCAGCGAGGGACGGCCGCCCTGGGCCCCGCGTCGCCCGGAGAGGCCGGCGGGCGAGGGCTCCGCGCCCAACAAAGGGGCCGGGTGGGGGGCCGCCTCCCCTCCCTCTTTTGGGCAGCTTTACAAAGAAAGGACGCGGAACTTCCAGCCAGGCGCGCCCCGCCGCCGCCGCCCCCCCCCCGCCCGGCGGCCCTGGGCTGGGCAGCGGTGGGGCTTCCCCGGCTGGCCGCGACCCGCGTCGCCTGCCTCCCGCCCGCGGCTGCCGGGAGAGGGGACCGCCAGGCAGGGACGCGGAGCCGCCGCCGCTCGGCCCCCGCCCGCCCGGACTCTCCGCAGCTGCTGGGCCTCGCCTGCCGCGGCTGCCAGCGGGCGGGGGGCGGCCAGGGACCGCGAGGCTGCGCCGCCCGCATCGCCCCTCCGCCAGCCAGCCGGCCCTCCCCCGCCCGCCCGCCTCTGCTGCAGCCGCAGCCCGCCCGGAGAAAAGCCGCCGCCGCCGCCGCCCCCCCGGCTGGCACAAAAGGCCCCCGCCCGGCCCCGCCCCGCCCGAGGCTTACCTTGCGGCGGCGGCGGCGCGGCCGGTCCGGGCAGGGGCTGCGGGCGGCGAGGCGAGGCAGCGGCTACTGCGGCACTGGCTGCTCCGGCGGCGGCGGCGGCGGCGGCTCCTCCATGCGCCCTGCGCTCCAGCGCGTGCAGGTGGACGCGCCTGCCTCTGCCCCGCGCCTCCGCCTCCGCCTCCGCCTCCTCCGCCGCCTTCGCCGCCGCCGCCTCCGCCTCCACGGCCGGGAGGGGCCAAGGATGGAGAGGCGGACGGAGCAGCCGCCGCCGCCGCAGCTCTCCCGCCGCCGCCGTAGCCGCCAGCCCCGGGCCCGCGCAGCGCCGCTCGGGCGGGCAGGAAGGAAGGAGGGAGGCGCGCCCGCCCCCCCCCCCCCCCCCCCCGCCCCGCCTCCCGCGCGGCCGCTGGGGCTCCCCCGCCGCCTCCCCGCCCCGGGCCGGCCGCCTTCGCCCATGCAGAAGGGCCGCGCCGCTCCCGCTGGCCGGGGCTGCCGCGCGTCCCCCGGGCGGGGAGCGGGGGCTCATCGCCGCGCGGCCACCTGTCCCAGGCAGGCAGGCGCGGAGTCTCCGGCCGGGCCGCCTCTGGCGCTGCACCGGGCGGCGGCGGGGGACGCGCGAGGCGGGCGGCGCGGCTTGCACGGAGGCGGCCGGGGGAGCGCCGCGCCGTTGCGCCCGCCCGCCCGCCTGCCTGCCTGCCCTGTGCGCGGGGCGAGGAGCCGAGCCGAGCTCAGGGCCCCGCGGCTGGCGGAAGGCAGCCCGGCTCGGCGGCGATCGGGCCGGGCTGGCCGGGACTGCGGCGCCCGGAGCAAGCCGCCCCGCGGCCGGCAGGGCGGAGGGCGAGCGGTGCCCGGTGAGCGGGAACCTCTTCGTGCAGCCGCGCCGCCGCTCCCGAGTTGCCCGCGGCTCTTGCTCCGGACCGGCCGACCTGAAGCCGCGTTTCCTCGCTAAGCTCCGGGCCGAAATCAAAGCGGCCACGGCGGGGCCGGAGGGCCATTGGGCCGGATCTCGGGCCCGGCGGGAGCGGCAGATTTCCTGCACCAGATCTGGAAATCTCCCTCCCCTGCAGCTGTGCGGGGCCGGGACTCCAGGCAGAGGCGGTCCGGCACACCTGGCGGGCGCCGCGTTGGGGAAGCTGTTCCTCGGCCGCCCCTGCGTCCTGCTTTCTTTCAAATCGAGCACGGGCGAGTGGATAAGAATATTTAGGACTGCTTGAAGAAAATCTGCAACGTTTAAAAGGAGCTTTCATTTTTTAAAAAAACCTAAAATCCAACGACATACAGTAATTGAACAGAAGTCTCCGACGAGATGAGAGAAAATAAAACTGTTTTTGGGGAATAAAAAAGAAATCTTTCATAAAAGAAATACAGCCCGTACATAAATAATTAAGGGGCTGCTTTCTTGCCCCATGAATTTCAACTAATTGCAGAAGGCATGTTGCTATAATAAAAACATATATATGGAATTTGCATGTTCATATCAAACGAATTATATAGAATGAATGTTGCACATTCAGAGTAGAAGTTTTGCTATCCATGCCTAACGCTTCTGGCCATATCTGAGTTTCTCCAACCCCCGAGAGGAAGAATAAGGATTCTGGGGAAAAATGATAGATGGTATTTTCTTTACCTCTTGGAAGCAATGCAGATTAAGATATAATATATACAGTGGCTAGAGTAATCAATTAATGCTAATGCATTAGCAAATAATTAATGAACACGGGCAAATTTAAATCCGAGATTGACCAGATCTGAAATTTAGGGCACACCTCACCGTCATATTGTGATTGCTTAAAGAACCAGCTGTACTATTAGAACATAGAATAACAGGGTTGTAAGGGTTCTTGGAGGTCTTCTAGTCCAACCCCCTGCTCAAGCAGGAGACCCTATACCATTTCAGACAAGTGGCTGTCCAATCTCTTCTTGAAAACCTCCAGTGATGAAGCACCCACAACTTCTGGAGGGTTCCATTGGTTAATTGTTCTCACTGTCAAAAAAATTCTCCTTAGTTCTAGGCTGGATCTCTCATTAATGACCTTCCACCCGTTACTTCTTGTCCTGCCCTCAAGTTGTTGTTATTGTTGTTGTTAGGTTATTTATTAGTCTGAATCAGTGTTTAGAATCATGCTGGCTAGGGAATTCAGGGAGCTGATCCACACATCTTCAAGTGGCCAAATTTAGAAAACTGAAAGAAGTGCCTCCATTGAGTAGCCGATAAGGTGGCATCTGAAGGTGTGTCTCTGTCTGGTCTGCCACCTTCCCAGGCAGGATATACTCTTGCTAGAAGTAAATGAAGAGATTCCTACCAGCTTTCAGGGATAAAAGCTAACAGGGATGGAGAAAACAGCAAAGTTACTACTGGAAGCCAACATGGCTCTGTTAAAAACAGATCATGCCAAACAAATCTTGTTAGTCTTCTTTTATAAAGTGACTAAATTAGTGGATCAAGGGGATGGACTAGAAGACCTCCAAGGTCCCTTCCAGCCCCATGGGTCTGATTCTAAATGCTGCGGATGTACTATAGTCTATATGGTAAGGCATTTGACAAAGCGAACCATAACCTACTCCTTGGAAAGGTAGAAAAATGTGGGATAGACAGCATCACCACCTGGTGGATTCGCAACTGACTGACCAACCACACTCAGCGTGTAGTCCTCAGTGGAACTACCTCTATAGGGAGGGAAGCATACGGTGGGGTACCCTAAGGCTCCGTCTTAAACCCAGGACTTTTCAACTTCTTCATAAATGATTTTGACAAGGGGATATAACACCAAGCTGGGGGGAATAGCCAACAGTTTAGAAGGTAGGCTCAAGATAGAAAAGGGTCTTGACATTGGACCCTACCCAACAAAATGCAACTCAGTGATGAGAAAAATAAAGTCTTACACTTAGGCAGGAAAGCAAATGCACAGATATAGAATAGGCGGTACCTGGTTCAAGAGGGATCTAGTGCAGGGGTCCTCAACCTTGGCAACTTTAAGACTTGTGGACTTCAACTCCCAGAATTCCTCAGCCAGCAAAGCTGGGAGTTGAAGTCCACAAGTCTTAAAGTAGCCAAGGTTGAGGGCTCCTGATCTAGTGGACAGCCATTTAAGTATGAGCCACCCGTGTGCTGCAGCTGCCAAAAAAGCTAATGCAGTCCATCAACAGACAGATAGTATCAAGATCATAAACCGTAAGCCCCACTTTATACTGCACTGGTAAGACTACACTGGGCCCACTTTTGGTCCCCACGATACAAAAAAGGTGCTGAGACTCTAGAAAGAGTGCAGAGAAGAGCAACAAAGGTGATCAGGGGTCTGCAAGATAAATCATACAGTGAATGGCTATGGAAACTAGGTATGTCTTGTCTAACAAAGAGAAGGTTGAGGGGTGACACGACGGCGTTTTCCAACACTTGAAGGGCTGTCACAGAGAAGGAGAGATCAACCTATTCTCCAAAACACCTGAGGTCAGGTTTGTCTGGATGTGCTTCTTGTCTGGACCTATCTTGCAAGGCTGACTTCTTCTCAATGGCTCTCAGTCAGGAAGTTCCTCCTGTTTTGAGTTTGGCTTTACCTCTGTGAAGCTTCCTTCTATTGGTTCTTGGTCTACCCTCCCACAAGAAGAAATGGGGGGGGGAGACTAGGGGAAAGGAGATGGACAGGCTGAAAGAAATCACTAAAATGTTCTTGGAAGCGTTAGAGATTGTGGTAAGGACAGATTGAGGCGTCTATGGAGATGCTTAGTCCTCCAAGGTCCTGGTTGCCCCAAATGCTTTTTCAAAAGGCAGCTGCACTTTCTTGGGTTTTCCATGAAGACGTTTCACTTCTCATCCAAGAAGCTTCTGAACATTTGAAAAAGCATCTTTGGGACAGGTTGAAGTGGTGGACATTTAACCAAGTGATTCTCCCGAAGATGATCCAACCTGATAACAAGAAATCAAATGAACTTTAGGTCAGGAGTCACTGTCACTCTCCTGAGAAATCTTTGGGTGTATCTAAGTGACGGGGCAGGGTGGAAGATCTAATGCACCACTGGCTTTACCAGTTGACCGAGAAGTTTCTAACGTGACTTAATTTTATTGATTAATTTTATTTTATTTTATTTTTCCACATTGCTGAACCACTCATCCCCCTCAGCTTTAGGTTTGTGGCCATTGTTTTCATCTGAAGAACCAGCCCACAGAGGACAACATGGCCCGTTTCCTGAATTAAATCTTGGAAGATATATTTTATATATATATACACCCATATATATATATATATATACACCCATATATATATATATATATACACACCCATATATATATATATATATATATACACACCCATATATATATATATATATACACACCATTATATGTATACTATGATTACACCCTCTATATCTCTACCACACCCATATATGATATATCACACCCATAGTATATTATGATGACAACACCCATATATTATAATAGATAAACCCATATATATATATATACACCCATATATATATATATACACCCATATATATATATATATGTATGTATATATATATATATATATATATATATATATTAGAAAGGTTTCTTCAGCAATTACAGTAGATGAAATTCTTGTAGTCGGTGCAGCTGTAGTGTCTCCTGATACATTTAATTTGGATGAATGGGGTTCTGCAAATGAAAAGTCATTAGCTTACCAGCCCAAATCAGGAGGGACACCGTATTCATGAAGATAGATCTGAAACTAAATTAGGGATCTCTTGAAAATCAGGAACAGCAAATTGATGATACAATTATTATGATATTACTTGAAAAGAGGAGGAGGGAGGGGAGAGAGAAAAAATCACTCAGAGAATACATGAGGGACAAGCTTTATATCAACAGAGGTACAAAGAGGTCACTACTCCATTTGTAACAGTCAGCTGGTCTGTGGGATCAGCGGAATTAAGAGGCCTGCAGTCAGATACTTTACCCAGAAAAATTTAAGATTTGCGGATCATTTTAAATGAAATGATAGAAAGCTGGCTATCCTAATGTAGAAACCTGTTCCAATCTCACTAAGAAAAATAAAGGTACCTTAATAGATTGGCAAATCCAAGCATGTTATATTGAGGAAACACATTGAAATCCCACCCAAACTGCCTCAAGCTAAATTATTAGAGGTCTTCCTTGTCCAGCTGCAGCATAGTGGAAAAACAAACTGGATAAATCATGCTGGAGAAAGATTTTAGTTGGAAAGGGTTGAGATATGAATTTAGAGATTATGTCAATTGCAGAAGTTTAGTTCCTATGTTTTTGACACAGGATGAATCTATGGGCAGCCCCGTGTATGTGTGAAAAAGGGAGGACGCTGTTGGCAAACTCCTTCCCAACCTCCAGCATCTCAATTATCCAGTATCGGAAGCCCAATCACAACAGGGAGAAGCTCCTGGTGATGCAGACCAACTCAAATCTTATAGGGGGGTCAGGGGTGACTCCAGAAGCCACGTTTGCAACGGTAGGAGAGAATCAGAGGAGTATAGAGCTGGAAGGGACCTTGCAGGCCTTCTATCAAATTCCCTCCCCCCAGATCATACAGTCTGGAGCCAGGGGTGATGCTAATGTAGACCCTGCCAAAGAGAAAATTAAGTACAGGTTATCCTCGACTTATGACCACAATTGAGCCCAAAACCTCTGTTGTTAAGCGAGACATTTATTAAGTGAGTTTTGCCCCATTTTACGACCTTTCTTGCCACTGCTGTTAAGTGAATCACTGCAATTGTTAAATTAGTAACACGGCTGTTAAGTGAATCTGGCTTCCCCATTGACTTTGCTTATCAAAATGTCGCAAATGGATCACATGATCTTGGGACACTGCAACTGTCATAAATATGAGTCAGTTGCTAAGCATCCGAATTTTAAACATGCGGCCGTGGGGATGTTGTGATGGTTATAAATGGAAGGACTGGTCTTAAGTAATTTTTGACAGTGCCTCTGTAACTTCAAATGGTCACTAAATGAATGGCTGTAAATCGAGCATTATTATGGTTTGGATGAGTTCAGTGTACTAATTAAGCCATGTTCATTTACGTTGGAGATTAAGAATTCTGCGGGAGCCCTTGTTAGAGAATATGCTCCTGAGCATATGCACAAGGCTAATAGTATTGATCCAAGTTTTGATCTTGGCCTTCATTATATCTGAAATGAAAGATCAGCTCATTGAGAAATACATGAAGATTGCAAAGTGATAACAGAAGCTGACACAAGGCCAGAATGAACAGAACGGGGACATTTGTAACTCAAGATTGAACTGTGGGACCTTGATGCTCTCTGAGCTGGGTGGTTTTCTTGCAGACATTTCTTTCATTACCCAACTAGGTAACATCATCAGTGCTAGAAGGGAGTGGAGAGAGGAGGAGGGGGGGAGGAGGAGGAGGAGGAGGAGGAGGAGAACCGTGGGGTCCTTGGTGCTCTCTGAGGTTGGCTGTTTTCTTGCAGACATCTCATTACCCAACTAGGTAACATCATCAGTGCTAGAAGGGAGTGGAGAGAGGGGGGGAGGAGGAGGAGGAGGACAACCGTGGGGTCCTTGGTGCTCTCTGAGGTTGGCTGTTTTCTTGCAGACATTTCATTACCCAACTAGGTAACATCATCAGTGCTAGAGGGAATAGGGTCTGTGGAGAGGAGGAGGAGGAGGAGAACGACGACGACGATGATGACGACAACAACTATGGGGTCCTTGGTGCTCTCTGAGCTCAACTGTTTTCTTGCAGATGTTTCATTATCCAACTACTAACTTCATCAGTGCTGAAAGGGAGTGGGGTTTGTTCTCTGTTTATATATAAGTTGCTCGTCCTGTCAGTGTTGATGGGAGCATTCTTTGTGATTCTTTGATGAGACTGCTGTTTACTGTTTGATTATTTGTCTGAGTTGGAAGTTGGTGGGCAGGAATTGCTGGGTAACCTTTACTCCTGAGATACACGCAAAAGCATGAGGATATGCCAGATTGGGCAGCCTCATTTAGAGTTTCTTTGCTAGGTGAGTTTTTGCCATGGTTAGCACCAAATCTGGCTTCATGTATTGGGTTAACCTGCTCAGAGATTAGAGCCAGAACAGAGTAAGAATGAACAGCAGCCACCATCAATTAAAAAAACAACAGTAAAAATGGAAAACAAAAAAGTAACTCAGTAGAAAAATGAAATACATATCAGATACCTTTTGAAACAGGGAAAAAAAATCACCCACAGCCCCCCAATATACAGTACTGGAAGCATCTCTTCTTAACTTAATTGCATGTATCCATTTATTTGGCAGGTATTAAGTTCTTTTGTTATTAATATTCCAAGATTTTTTTGGAAAAAGTAAAACATTTCAAGAGCTTCTGAAGTTCCCACTGTAAGCCCATTAACATTGATAAGCAGGAAAAATATCAGCTTGTTCATACTTATCACCAAGCTTGACATTTCACAAAATGAAGGCAGAAGTTGTAGAAGTTTGGGAATGGTCCTTACTGAGTTAGAAGTGTGAAGTAGAATATTGTTGCATGTAGAGTTCAGTCTTGTCTTCAGTGTGATCAACGTGATTTATGTTGTGGGATTTGGGATCATGTCTGCTCCAGCCTTGATGGCAGTTGGAGAAAGGAAGGCAGGAGCTCACTTCTTGTTGCTTGAGACATCTTCTGTAGATGAAACTGGTTTATCATTTGATCTCTCATTGAAATAGAAATAAAGCTTTCTCCCCAGATTCACTCTTCAGAGTATCCTCAAAAGAAGCAGCAGCCATTCCAAGTGGCCAAATGCTTTGTGCTTATCTCAAGACAGAAGCATCTCAAGAATTATAATGAGGGGAACATCAAGTCTTGTTTAGTAAGAGTTGATCATTTGATGTGGGTTAATTCTTCCTCCATTCTGCTGCCCTCCAACGCTGGTGCGACTAAACCTCTCAGAATTCCTGGTCAGGCTGGATGGATTCTGTGATTTGTAGTCTAAGCATGCCACAATCAGTTAGAAATCCATGACAATCAACAATAAACTATCCACACTTTACAATCAAGAAACCACAACATCCACGGTAGAAGCATGGGATAAAAATAACTGGATTAACAATAATAATAGTAACACGCCTTTCAATAATAGTAAGGATGGTGTCTGAATGGTCTACACTACAGAACTGCTCTGTCTGAAGAAGCTCCTAGAATGTTAAAATAGAAGGCCAAACTTTGATTCTAACTCTTAATTTCTGAATATCTCTAAGGGCTATTGAGGACATTAAAGGCCCACCCAGTGTTACAGCATCTGTGATTGAACTCAGCCATTTCACCAAATTATGAAAGACTTTGCACATCATGCTTAGCTGTAGCTTGAATAAGCCCTGCTGGCTGAGTTCAAACATGCTAAGCCATAATATATGGTTTAGAATCCACAATGACTGAATTCATATTCATATTTCACTGAAGGACAAACAAACCACATTACAAATAAACTGGTGGGCTCACAATCTAGGATGTGTGCCATTCGTAGTTTAGAAACCCAGCACATGCTTCCAGATATCCAGTCTAACCATGGTTTAGAGTCGCCATTTTGTTTTAACTTCTATCCACTCAGCACTTTGGTCTCCAGGCTTGGTGTATGTTAGAGGCGGATCAATAGCTATAACAAACTTAGGGGTGTGTGTGTGTGTGTAAATTATATTCTGCCAGCCTCACTTCAAATTTTCTTTTCCAGTCTTAATTTCCTTGCCATGAACCGCACCGTGTCCTTCAGCCCTAAACTGTAGTTCAATTTCTTTAACCAGCTTTGGGGTGACACCTGAACTGAGCATTGCCGTCTCTTAAGGTTTAGTTTTTGGCCACCACATGAACATATAGTCTTCAACTTACGACCACAATTCAGTCCCAAATTTTTCTTGCTAAGTGAGACATTTTTGAAAGTGAATTTTGCCCCATTTTATGACCTTTCTTGCCACAGTTGTTAAGTGAATCACTACATTTGTTAAGTTAGTAACACGGCGGTTAAGTGAATCTGGCTTCCCCATTGACTTTGCTTGTCAGAAGGTCGCATGACCTTGGGACACTGCGACCGTCATAAATATGAACCAGTTGCCAAGAATCTGAATTTTGATTGCATGACCATGTGGATGCTGAAACGGTCGTAAGTGTGAAAAATGGTCATAAGTCACCTTTTTCAATACCTCAAACAGTTGTAAGTCGAGGACTTCCTGTACTAAAAAACAAAAGTCACTTCATATACTGTAATCTCCAGAATCCTAGCAGGAACAAATGCTTCTTCCCTAAATGGGTAATTACTTCCCCTTTCAAATTTCAGGCGAAAGGAGGCAGTTTAAAATTTATAAATGCCTCAGGAAAAGAAAGATTATTTTTTGCTGCTGATTGTTATTGGTGAAGGCGCCTTTTTGAACATTTATTTATAAACAGCTTGAGTCCTAAAGCTTGACCAGATGGAAACGTGCCTGCAAAGAATTGGAACATCCTCAGGATGGCTACCAGTCAATAGATGAGACAATTCACACCAACGAATGCCAAAAATGGCCAGTCCTGTAATCTTTAAGTGTGACACAACTGATGCCAAATTTATGCAAACGCTTTTAAGTGTATTTTCAGAAGACGGGCAAGCATTGTATGAACTGCAAACACTGGTAACAATGCCTGATTTGAACTGGACGTTCAGCCAGCTGCAGCCACTGCACAGAAGGAACATGAGAAAAGCCAAATTTCTGGTTTTTTGTTCCTGCTTAAGGCCATCTTGATCTCCTTCTCCTCCGCTACGCATCTTGTACTATTTAACAATTGTCACACTGACACCAGTACCCAGTTTTCTTGGAACGCAGCATACCCAGAATGGTTTTAGCGTACAAATAATTCCTGCAGAGCTATCTTGAAGAAAGTGATCATTCTTGAAAGCACCAAACAAACAAACAATGCACCAAAGAGATAATCACAGAGAGAGATTAATGCACTGGCCTCTGTGGGAAAAGGCTGGAAAACTCCCCAAAGGTGTCACTCTGTTTACCTGCCATGTTTGGTTAAGCAAACAAACCATTCCTGGTTTGATCAGCTCCTTTGGATGTGATCACCCTCTTTGACCCTGGAATAGCAAACTAAAGTGAATTCCTAGCTTTAGTTTAGGTGGTAGCAGAAGATCCCATCTCACCCTGTGGTTCCATAGGCAAAATTACCCCGTTCTTTTGTCTCTTCTCCGAGTGGCGTGGTGGCCTAGTAATGAAGATGCTCACCTCCCATTCAGAAGGTTGAGAGTTCAATCCTAAGTAGCAGCAGATGTTTCTCTATCAGGGCGCAAAGAAAAAATACCTGCTGCGAACTCACTCCGTGTGGTGTCAGGAAGGGCACCCGGCCAGTAAACACTCAGCTCCATCCAGTAAATTAAGGGATTACAGGATTGTAAAAGGGAGGTTTTTTTAAAAAAAAATTGTCTCCTCCCCGATGGCCTCCTGGGAGGATCCATTACAAGGGCCTGAGGGACCAGCTTATCCCGTTTCAAAAAATCCTTCTAAGTCACACATTGGCTGGATTTACAGGAGGTTTTACCACAGCATGTGCCCATAGGGTTATGAATTTTATATGCCAACATCATTTTCTTTGTGGCGTTATATATTACTACAGCCTTTAGAATTTCCCCTTGTTTTAAGGGAAAAGGCAGCTCTGCTGTCGCTTCACCAGTTCTCCACTGCTCCTCTGCCCGTGAATTCTCCTCCATGCTCTTCCATTGTTACTCCACTCCAAGGCATCTTCAGCCTTACTGAGATCAAGCTTCTGAGATGAAATTCAGTTATGATTGGCCTTTATTTGACCACAAGCATTGTTGTTTGAAATTCTTCACGATTACATTCTTCAAACTTTCTCTTAGATGTCTGTAAGTCCTGTGGATAATTTTATCTGGCCTTATACTAACTAGACGGCTGTTAACAATCTCTTGACTTAAAATCCCATCCAGTTATTCCCTCTATCTTTGTTTCTTTAATTCCTTTCCTTTGCTGGCATTGTCCTATTGATTTAAGGTTTACCTCTCTATAGGAAATATCTAAAAATGAATGGCACGAATATGCTGTAGAGATAATATGCTAAAGAGAGAAACAGCTGTGCTAAACTTCTTCCAGTTCTGGAATATAAAATAAAGACGTACCATATATACTCACAGATAAGCTCACCCATGGATAAACTTACCATATGTTGTATAATTTTCACAACTGGCTTATCAGTAGCAGGATCATTATTCAGGATATTTGGGTTGAAAATTTGTGGGTCAATTTATTCCCAGATAATCTCGTCTGCAAGATCATAGCCTACTTCAGTTAAGACTTTGAAAGGTAGACTCAAGATTCAAAAGGATCTTGATAGACTTGAGCATCGGGTCCTAGCTAACAAGATGCAGTTCAGTAGTGAAGGACCTGCACCTAGGCAGGAAAAACCAAATGCACAGGTAGAGAATAGGTGGTACCTGGCCAACAGCAGTAACTATGAGAGAGATCTAGGAGTCCTAATGGACAACCACTTCAGTATGAGCCAGCAGTGTGTTGCAGCTGCCAAAAGAGCCAGTGCAGTCCTAGGTTGAATCAACAGAGAATCAAGAATCAAGATCACGAGAAGTGAAAGTACAGTACCACTTTAAACTGCACTAGTGAGGCCACACTTGGAATGCTGCATCCAGTTCCGGTCGCTACACTATAAAAAAGATGCTGAGACCCTAGAAAAACATGCTGAGACCCTGAGACCTAAAGGGTCTGGAGGCTAAACTGTATGATGATCGTTTGTGGCAACTGGGTATGTTTAGTCTAACAAAGAGAAGTATTAGGGGTAACATGAGAGCTGTCTTCCAATATATAATAATAATAATAATAATAACTAATAACTAATAACTAATAATAATTAATAATTAATAATTAATAATTAATAATTAATAATTAATAATTAATAATTAATAATTAATAATTAATAATTAATAATTAATAACAATTAATGATTAACAATTAACGATTAACGATTAACTAATTAACGATTAACGATTAACGATTAACGATTAAATAACGATTAACAATAATTAATAATTAATAATTAATAATTAATAATAATTAATAATTAATAATTAATAATAATTAATAATTAATAATTAATAATTAATAATAACGATTAATAATTAATAATTAATAATTAATAATTAATAATTAATAATTAATAATTAATAATTAATAATTAATAATTAATAATTAATAATTAATAATTAATAATTAATAATTGATAATTGATAATTGATAATGATAATTGATAATTGATAATTGATAATAATAATGATGATAATAATAACAATAAAAAGTTGGAAGGGACCTTGGAGGTCATCTAGTCCAACCCCTTGCTCAGGCAGGAAACCCTATACAATTTCGGACAAATGGCTGTCCAGTCTCTTCTTAAAAACTTCCAGTGTTGGAGCATTCACCGCTTCTGGAAGAGGGGGTCGATTTGTTTTCCAAAGATGGGGGCAGGGTAAGAAGTAACAGGTGGGAGATTATCAAAAAGAGGTCCAACCTAGAATTAAGGAGAAATGTTTCCTGACGGTTGGAATAATTAATGAACGGAAGAGCTTGCCTCCCGGCGTTGTGGGTGCTCCAGACATTATGCTGTTTGCTAAATATTGAGAATGTTATTTGGAAAAATCCTAACCCTAACTCAAATCCCAACCCCAATCCCGATCCCACCTCATTCCTAACCCTATAAAAATTAATAAAATTTATACCAAAAAAAAAAGGGATCACCCTAAAACAGAGGTCTCCAACCTTTTGGGTTTGGCAGCCCAGAAAGGGAGACAGGCACCATTACGGGCATGCATGCACAAACGGGCCGTGCGTGAGCGCATGCGCACACGCAAACGGGCCACACACAAGCGCATGCGCATAGAGGGCCGCCCGAGTGCAAGTGGGAGTGTTGCAAATGAGGTGGCGCTAGTGCCAGTGGGACACTCAGGGTGGCACTAGTGCCGGCAGGACGCTCGGGGGCGGGGCGCTACTAGCACCGGCGGGATGCTTAGGGCGGTACTAGCGCGAGTGTGGGGGTGAGTGCACGCACACATGCGCGTGCACTGGCCATCCCTTCATGCGGCCCGGTGGCCGAGAGGCCACGGCCTGGTAGTGGGCTGCGGCCCACAGGTTGGGGACCCCTGCCCTAGAATCCCTATGTAGACACAAGTGAACTAAGTCCAACCTTCCTTGAGTTCTGTCGACCCTTATTTAGCTCCATGCATGTTCGCGTGTGTGTGAGGGTGGCGTGGTGGCTCAGTGGTTAAGACGCTGGGCTTGTCAGCCGGAAAGCCAAAGCGCAGGTTCAAGACCCAGACGCCCTGCGACCGTGTGAGCTCCTAGCAGTTCAAAAGCATGTAAATGTGAGTAGATAAATATGTAGCACTGTGGTGGAAGGTAACAGCATTCTGTGATGTCACGCTGGCCACATGACCACGGAAATATCTTTGGACTGTGCTGGTTCAGTGGAGTTTTACTTTTCTAGGAGGTCAGACTGGGGCAGGTCTGACACTTTTTCAGTACTGTCGTAATTTTTTGAATGGTCATTAAATGAATGCTCATAATTCAAGGACTACCTGTACACACACACACACACACACGCACGCACACACGCACACACACGGAGCTGTCTAAACTGCCCATAATATTTAGTGATTCTCCAATGGCCATTCTTAATATAAGGATTTGCAAAGGCCAGTTTCATTATGAAGCAGCTCGGCTATAATTCATTAGTAGAGAAGATGTCAGACCTGCCAGCACTCTTAAGCTAACTTCTAAGTAGAAATCATCCTTGGCTCCATTTGTTGAGAAAAGGTATAGTTTTATTAGAAGTCAAGCATATAGCAGCAATGCATAACTGAGAATCGCGCGCCAAAATCCCTAAGTTCAACTTTTCCCTTCCTGACCTGCCTCCCATTGACCACCTCCATGCAACCAGTCAGGTTCAGACAGGATCCTAGTGGACAATCACTTAGATATGAGCCAGCCGTGTGCTGCAGCTGCCAAAAAGGCCAACACAGTGCTAGGCTGCATTAACAGAGGGATAGACTCAAGATCACGTGAAGTGTTAATACCACTTTACAATGCCTTGGTAAGGCCACACTTGGAATACTGCATCCAGTTTTGGTCACGATGTAAAAAAGATGTTGAGACTCTAGAAAGAGTGCAGAGAAGAGCAACAAAGATTAGGGGACTGGAGGCTAAAGCATATAAGGAACGGCTGCTGGAATTGGGTATGTCTAGTTTAATGAAGAGAAGGACGAGGGGGGACATGATAGCAGTGTTCCAATATCTCAGGGGCTGCCCCAAAGAAGAGGGAGTCAAGCTGTTCTCCAAAGCACCTGGAGGCAAGATAAGAAGCAACAGATGGAAACTAATCAAGGAGAGAAGCAACCTAGAACTAAGGAGAAACTTCCTGACAGTTAGAACAATTAATCAGTGGAACAATTTGCCTCCAGAAATTGTGGGTGCTCCAACACTGGAAGTTTTTAAGAAGAGACTGGACCGCCATTTGTCTGAAATGGTATAGGGCAGGGGAATCAAACTGCCGGCCCGCAGGCAGGATGCATCGTTAACAAAACCGTGCCCACCCCATTGGCGGCAATGGGAAAAAAAGTCACGATACGTCACGACACGTCACGTGACATTGCGAGTTTGACACCCCTGGTATAGGGTTTCCTGCCTGAGCAGGGGGTTGGACTAGATGACCTCCAGGGCACCCTTCCAACTTTGTTATTATTATAGGATGTTTTCATAACGGTCCATCCAAGCACAGGATGGTATGCAGCTGGTATGCTGGGTGACCTTAAAACAGCAACTGGAAGAGATACAGCACTGGCTTTTGTTCCCCCCCCCTTGCCCCCCTCCCTCCCCATAGTTCATGACAGTCTTGTCACCGAATAGTAGCGAAGCACAAGCAAGCATAAGGTGACAGCTGACAGTGGGCATCACTTTTTATGGATTCAGTACAGGCCAGGGTTCCTGATCATGGAACATCAATGCACGATTCAGTCTTACCTAATTACAACAGTCCTTTTAGTGACTGTTTCAAGTTACAAAAAGTTAACACTTTTTTCACACTTACGACTATTGCAGTATCCCCAGGGTCCTACATTATAATTTGCATTTGGATGCTTGACGTCTGACTCACATTTATGACGGTTGCAGTTTCCCCACAGTCATTGGATCCCCCCCTTTTTTTTTTTTTTGGCTTTCTGGCAAGCAAAACCAATGGGGAAGCCAAATTCACTTAACAGCCACGTTACTAATGTGAGAACTGCAGTGATTCCCTGAACAAATGCGGTAAGAAAAGTCGTAAAAGGGGGCAAAACTCACTTAACCAATGTCTCACTGACCGACATAAATTTTGGACTCGGTTGTGGTCATAAGTTGAGGACTACCTGTTCTCTTCCAGCTCGTTTTTTCTTCACCGTTTCTCCCCTTCCTTTCTCCTTCCAGCCCCCACCTCACACCTGTTTCTTCACAGAGAATTTCTCAAAAAGAAATTTGCTTTTGCTCCATGAACCTGTGCACCTATGCAGTCTCCAGAGCATAAGCCTCTAAAGGGGGCCCAAACTCCTTCTTGCTCAGGGGGTGACACAGCAGACTTTCGGGGTGATTTCCAGTTGATGCTTTCAGGTGCCAGACTGCACTGGGACAGCCTGGGTAATGAAAGCAAACTGCCTGCTGCTTCTTTCCAAAGGCAGATAATTATGACTATATTATACTATTATGTGATCTGAATGCTTGTTAAGAGACAAAAAAAAAAAAGGTATTGGCCTAAGTATTTTCTGGGGGGGGGGGGTTTTGTGGACTTTTCAGCTTCTGCTATTCTCAGTTGAGGGTGGTGCACGGAGAAAAACAAAAAAAACCTCCATAAGGGCAAGGTAGCTTAAAGGCCAGGAAACATAGGAGGACAGGGGGTCGTTGACATTTCTACGCAAAGCCGAAAGGTACACAATAGAAGAAGAGAGGGGAAGGCTTAAGAGCTTTCCATGTAAATGTCACAGACCAACTAGATCACTTCGGCTTCCCGGCTGTTGGGCCTTCTTTATTTGCAGCTTTCATCTCTATTCCCCCAAGAGAAAGGGACCCTCCTGCAGAGGAGAGGAAATGAGCTTCCTCTCCCTGACGCTCATTCTGCCACCAGGCAAACAGAAGCCGGACGATGCTTCCTTCTGCTTCTGGAAGACCAAGTCAGGCACCCTTTGAAATCTGATGCACAGGTACAAGAACAGGCCGTACCTGGCTCAGCAGTAGTGACTGTGAGAGGGACCTTGGGAGTCCTAATGGAGAATCACTTGCCGTATTTGTCCGTCTATAAGACGGCCCCCAATTTTCTAAACAAAAATTCAGAAATCAACATTTTAAATTTTAAGCAAACCACATCTTTAGTGGCAGTAAAACAAGTGGCCATGCCATCGCACAAGGGAGGCGAATTCATCCAATCAGATGGCGCTCTGTGGGCTTAGTCAGCCCACCCCCTCGGCCGTCAATCACTGTACTGAGGCGGCTTCCCGGGGCCTCTTGCGGCTTCAGCCCGAGCTGCGCCGGTGAAAAACGGGTCATAGAAGGCGACTTCAGTGGGACCGGCGGCATCCTTGGGGCAGCGCGATCCTCCAGCACCAGGCGGCCTGGCAGTGGCATGTAAAGAACCCACACAGGCATGCCCTGGGCTGCGGAGGTTACCATTATTTTTTCCTGTATAAGATGCTGCACTTGTATAAGACGCACCTGATTTTTGAACAGGGTGTTTGCAGGGGAAAAAATAGAGTCTTATACACGGAAAAATACGGTAAATATGAACCCGCAGTGTGCTGCAGCTGCCAAAAAAGCCAATGCAATCCTACAAGGCATCAACAGAGGGATAGCATCAAGATCATGTGAAGGGTTAATACCGCTTTATAATGCTTTGGTAAAACCACATTTGGAATATTGCATCCACGTCTGGTCACCAAGATAAGAGAAAAGATATTGAGACTCTAGAAAGAGTGCAGAGAAGAGCAACAAAGATGATAAAGGGTCTAGAGAGGTTAAATTATATGATGAACGGTTGAGAGAGAGCTAGGCTATGGAAGAGGATTGGAGGGGACATGGTAACTGTCTTCCCGTATCTGATGGGTTGTCACAGAGAAGAGGGAGTTGTCTTATTCGCCAAAGCACCAGAGGGCAAGAGAAGCAATGGGTGGAAGATCACTAAAGAGAGGTCCAACCTAGAAGTAAGGAGAACTTTTCTGACACTGAAACAATTAACCAGTGGAACGGCTTTCTCCAGAATTGTGGGTGCTTCATCACTGGAGGTTTTCAAGAAGAGATTGGACAACCATTTGTCCAGAATAGTATAAGGTTTCCTGCTGGAGGAGGCAGTTAGACTAGAAGACCTCCAAGGTCCCTTCCAGCCTTAGGTTCTAACATGAGCCAGCTCAACCTGCCTGATTAGTCTCGGTTCAATGTGTTTTATAAATCCAGGCAAGGAATTGTTCAGTATAAGGAGTTCAGTTTTGGCAACTCTAGTTTGAGTGTGAAAGACACCATTTGTGGGAAATCCCAGAATTATATTGCTGACCACAGACAAAATGGAGATAGTTTGACCACCTTTGTATCTCAGATAGATTCACTATTGGATGATTTCCCTGGGCTTCCAGTGAAGTCCACCCCAGATATTTGAAATTTGCTTCCTCCATGCTTCTCCGCATCTTCAACTCAACCAGAAATTCCTTGCTATGGCTTCTTCTACAAATTCAACTTCCAAGATCTCTAACGTCTCTAGGAGCTTTTCAGCATTGTAGTCATACATTCTACAAGAGAAGACCCGCACAGCAAATGGGGGGTCTTCAGATAGTCCCAGCTGGCTAGAAATTTTCTTTGTGCGTTTAGAGTGGAGAAGAGGTCAGGGGTCTGGTTGTGGAAGGTGGTTTATAATAGATCCTTG
The DNA here is from genome assembly GCA_023970755.1 of Azemiops feae. NCBI lineage: Eukaryota > Metazoa > Chordata > Lepidosauria > Squamata > Viperidae > Azemiops > Azemiops feae. Next base: position 235,437 of record JALGBA010000525.1, read on the forward strand.
TATAAAATGAAGCAAAATTCTCAATGACTTCTCAGGATCAGTTCAGAGCAGCCAAGTCCCCTGAGACTCCATTTCTTCTTACGTGAAGGCAAGAGGCACTTGAGAAAGGAGTGAACAGCTGTATAGGGTTATAATATACAATTTATGCAAGCCAGAGAGAAGCAGCGTTTCAATGACACACAAAGAATTTGTGCCAGGAGGGAAGGTCACATCACAGAACAGAGATGATCAGCCCTAGCGTCTCTTTCTGGCCAGCGTCTAAAAGTTGAATCGTGGCAACTGGACCAAACTTTGTTAATCTGAGACGTTTCATTGCTCATCTAAGCAATGTCTCAGATTAACACATTTTGGTCCAGTTGCTGTGATTCAACCTTTAGACTCCTTTAGTTTGGATAATTGAATCTTCACTGACATGCTTTCTGATCAGTCCTTCCACTTCTGGGTTAAGAAGGCCCTTCCTGTTTTCCTAAGAGACTTTTAATGGAAAGCTGCACCAACATGGAAGTATTTCCAACTTGTGTTCTGAATTCTCAAGTGATAATCCATAGACTGACTGTTAACCTCTTTGCTCTTGTGGCAACGGCTTTCCTCTTTTTAATTTTCCTTATAGAGCGGCAGGCATCTAAGTTGTTCTCCCTCTTTTCAATACCCCTTCCCATTGTCTTCTGAATTAGATTTTTGAATAATTTCTTTAGATTTTGGTTTACAATACTTGATGGTCTCCTCTGTTCTTTGTATTAAAACCTTGTATCTCTCTTCACCTGATCTGTATCCCTGGTTTAATTTCTTTTTCCATCTATCTCACTTTACATTTTGTACTCTGAGACCTACTTCAAAAAGCTTAAGGGTTCTCCCTCCCACCTTTTTTTTTTTTGCCTGGTAAAGTGTTTTACCAATAAAAACTGACTTCCATGGTAGACACCTAAAGCCTCTTCTGTGTTCTAGCCTTCAACATTTTCCTGCGTGAGGATGTTTAAGCACAAAGAACGCTAAAGAACATCATTTGAACCAACTCACAAAAGGAGGTTACAGTATAGAGTTCATACAGTATTTTGTGTACTGGAAAGTAAAATCTCTGTCTTTCAAAAAGGAACACACAAAGACATCCAAGGCTGAAAGCTTTAGAAGGCTCGTTTTAAGGTTGGACTGACATAAGTATTTTCCTTGACAATTTTATGGATAGCTACAAAGCATAGAAAAATCGTAATGAATGTGCAGCAATGCTGGGTGACACATTTGTCTTCCAGCCCCCGAGAACCAGCTGTACACATGGCCTGAGGCAAGTTTTTAAAGATGTGTTGTTCTTTCCTCACATCATAAAAGCAGCCACTGTGCAATTTACTACAATAGGTTGCATCTTTTGAAGGTGGGACCCAAGATACCATAGTAAGAACATGCTCTGTAGGAGAAAACCAGGAAATGTTAGCATGCATCACCTCCACGGGCAAATAAATCACTTTTCTGTGATCTCCAGAGATTTTGGGGGAAAACAGTGCACCAAAGTTAGGTAGAATAATGCTGCCTAAAATTGTCTCTGGGTGCCATTGTTATCCTTATGACAAAAACAGTTCCTTCTGCTGCTGCTGCTGTAGTTGCTCCTCAGGGGTCACCCCAGGAAACACAGAAGTGCGGAACGGCACAATTCGCTGCAGCCAACTCACCTCGTCCCACTCAGTGGGGGACAACTTGCCATGGGACAATTTAACAATTCAATTTAATTATTTAAGATAAATAAAAAATAATTTTTATTTTTTGCCACTCACATTTCATTCCCTCCCTCCTTTTGCATCCTTTCTTTAATGATTCTATTCCACCATTTCTTTGATGTTAGGGTAACTCTTGTCCTGCGGTGAATTGTCCCATGGCGAGTTGGCCGTGGCGAGAATCTCTGTGTTGCTTCAGAAGACCTGCTGTGATCTCATGTTACTCAGGGACGAAAGGAGAGGACCGCAACGGATAGGAGTCCCGTCAATAGGAGGTCCTAGATTTGGCACTGCCCACCACAAAGGCAAAGCTACATCTTTTACAGTCTTTTAAAAATGGGATATTGTCTTCTGCTAAGATTTAAGCACATTTTTTAAAAAAAAAAACGTGGTGCCAGACTAGCTTTACTTTTCTTTCAAATGCCTCAACCTCTATGCGTATTATAGAACAGGGGTGGGCAACTGTGGCCCCTTCATGGCCTATGGGCTTCCACTCCCAGGATTCCTGAGCCAGCTGTGCCACGATTGCCCACCCCTGCTGTAGAAGGGCAAGCCCAAAAAGTATACTACTTGAATAGGTTGAGAGTTGGAGTGCCTAAATGTAAAACCAATATGCTGAAGTGGAGGTCTTAGCGGATAACAGCACGCTATGTGAATGTGGAGAGACACACAGCTCGGGCCATCTGCTGGCACGTTGGCTACTACCAGAAATAGTACCGATAGTGACTTATTTTTGGCCAACGACAAAGCCAAGAAGGTGGCTTCCTTCTGGCAGTTTAAAGTTTGATCTAGACACAGAATAAGAATGAAGAATAAGTGATAACAGAGGAGGAGGAGGAGGAAAAGAAGAAGAAGAAGAAGAAGAAGAAGAAAAGAAGAAGAAGAAGAAGAAGAAGAAAAGAAGAAGAAGAAGAAGAAGAAAAGAAGAAGAAGAAGAAGAAGAAGAAGAAGAAGAAGAAGAAGAAGAAGAAGAAGAAGAAGAAGAAGAAGAAGAAGAAGAAGAAGAAGAAGAAGAAGAAGAAGAAGAAGAAGAAACAACAAATGGGTGTTATTGGTTGCTCCTCCAACATGGAGTTTGAGAAACTTCCTTCCTTCCATTGGGCCCAACTCAGGTGCCATTACAGTTATCACGAAGACACTCATCAACAGGAAAGGCTGCTTCTTGACACCCACTTAGTTTCATGGTGAGAAATGTAACCCAAACCCACAGCCTGTTGTTTTTGTTGGAAGTCCTGTTTTTCAATAAATTAGGATTGTGTAAAACCCCCAGTGTGCTGAAGGGTGAGCAAGCAGCCTGTTAGCCCCCTCCTAACCCTATTGCTACAGGAAACAGAAACTGGAGGAAACAGAAAGTGAGAGAGGGAATACAGGCAATCCTTTACTTACAACCACTTGTTTAGGGACTGTTTGAAGTTACAATGACACTGAAAAAAGTTACAACTGGTCTTTGCACTTACGATTGTCTCAGCATTCCCATGTTCACATGATGAAAATTTGGGCACTTGGCAAATGGATGCAGCATCCTGGAGTCATGGGATTGCCATTTGCCACCTTCGCAGCCGGCTTCCGACGAGCAAAGTCAATGGGGGAAGCTAGATTCATTTAACTGCAGTGTTTTGCTTAACAACCGTGGGCAAAAAAAGGGCGTAAAATTGGGCATGACCCATGTAGCAACCACCTTGCTTAGCAACAGAAATTCTGGTCCCAACTTTGCACATAAGTTGAGGACTACTTATGTCTAAGCCCTAAATTAAGGTTACCAGTCTTTGGAAGGAATTAAGACTTAAACATGAGCCAACAGTGTGCAGCAGCTGCCAAAAAGGTTAATACAATCCTTGATTGTATAAACAGAGGCATAGAATCAAAATCACGTGAAGTATTAATACTGCTTTATCAATCTTTAGTGGCAGCTGCCTATCTTCATCTTTGAAGTCACTAGCAACTGCCATAACTGGGGGGGGGGAGCATTTGCGAGGGGAAGAATGCTGGACATGTGAATGAATCTTGTGGGAAACTGGGGAGTATGGACACTGACAGGAATCACGAGGTGCTAAACTGAGTCTCTTCAAGGACACTAGCCCTGGGAAAGGAATTTGCTGTGGCGTCGGAGGGACCACGTTCCCAAAACATCGGACTGGGACCTGATTGGACTACTCTTCCAGGGGGAAGGTTTTGGACATTGGGGAATGCTTTCAATATATGATTTTTGCTTAAGTTTTTCTTCAGAGCTGGCCTCGCTCACGCTGCACTCAACATGTCTAGTAAAAGTATCTTTTCTCTAACACCTATGGAATCAAGGGTCGTTCTTTCCCAAGGAGCAGATTGGGGGCAGTCTCACACTTAGTAAGGCCACACAATGGAATCCTGCATCGTTTTGGTCACCACATTGCAAAAAAGATGTTGAGACTTTGGAAAAAGTGCAGAGAAGAGCAACTAAGATGATTAAAGGCCTGGGAACTAAAACATATGAAGAATGGTTGCAGGATTTGGGTATGGCCAGTCTAGAGGTAAAAAAGGACCAGGGGTGACATGATAGCAGTGTCCCAATATTTGAGGGGCTGCCACAAAGAAGAGGGGATCAACCTATTTTCCAAAGCACCAGAAGGCAAGACAAGAAACAATGGATGGGAGCTATCAAGGAGAGAAGCAACTTGGAATCAAGAGAAACTTCCTAATAGTAAGAACAATCAACCAGTGGAACCGCTTGCCTTCAGAGGTTGTGTTTCATCACTGTAGGTTTTTAAGAGCCTGGACAGACACTTGTCTGAAATGGTATAGGTTCTCCCACTTGAGGTCCCTTCCAGCTCTATTTTGATCAAGATTCCAGCCACATTTGCTTTGAACCTTTATTCTTTCCATCCCTGCCTCTGGACTTGCAAAAATGTTAAGTATTCTTCCACCTCCCTTGAATGCTGCCGAGACAATCCTAGTCTGCTGGGATAAATGAAGGTCAATATAGAAGTGGCTAAATTCAACACCATCATTTCTAAGTCTTGGCAGCTTTTAACTATTCTTCCTCTGATTTTGCAAGCAACCCGAAAGAAAACTAACCCCAGAATCTTGACTGAGATGGTAGGTTCTCCTGCTTGAGCAGGTGGTTGGACTAGACGACCTCCAATGTCCCTTCCAGCTCTATTCTATTCTATTCTATTCTATTCTATTCTATTCTATTCTATTCTATTCTATTCTATTCTATTCTAATTCCGTTCCGTTGTCTTATGGCCAATGAGGATTTTCAGTCATGAAGCTCAGGGGGTCATCTTGAACTCAAAATTGTTGCAATGGTAAAAGAAGGCAGAACTGACTTTCAAATGGCAACAGCCAGAGGGGAAACCCTGATGGTCCCCCCATCTTGCATCAAAACTCAGTTGGTGGAGGAGAGACCTCTGGCTTGGATCAAGTTCCCATCTGCTCCAACTGAGCAATTGAATTGCGATAATGGAAACCAGTCTTCCAAGTGGAGCTGGGATCCAGTCTCCTGTAATTCATAGCCAGCATAGCTGTATTCTCAATACCTCTGGTGAACCTTAGGCAAGCGATGGCTATTAAACGTGATTGCTACTGGGAAAAGCCTTCCAAAAAAGAAAAGCTAAAAGACACTTATGAGCGGAGTCTAGAACAAGATATGGCCTAAAACAATTCAATACAGTATAGCTGTTTTTCCATTGTAATAATGAATGATAAGAGCATCATAGCATTGTGGAGTTCCTTTTTCTGGGCGAGATTTTTCATTGCTGACTGTTAAGGCTGAAAGTGTGACAATTTATTCTCATTTCACTGACATTACTGAATGCTGCACAAACAATGACTTTTAATCCAAGAATAATTCCTAGGCAGCTCCCTCTGGGTAGATGAGGCATGCTATTAAAATAATCAGGCCTTCTGTTCCATGTAAGGAACTGGGGGAAATATTGGTTTGCTCTTGAAGATGCTGATGAAGCTGCTATCAGAAAGAATAATTTCAACAGGACACCCGTTTCTATTCAAAAAACGACAAATCATTTATTCCAGTAATAATTATCTACACACATTAAACATGAATCATGTTAAGAAGACTTCATAATAGACATCTTATATACAATACTTTCAATGGGGTGACTTCTGGATTTTGTTTTATTATTATTGTGGCTTGGAAATTGGTTATTTGCTCTGCCCAAGTTATATTTACACTAGTGAAGGGAATTAAAGGTCTAAATAAAATATAAGACCTCTGAATTTCAAAATAATTTCTGTTAGTACAATCAGCAATCCACTCCCCAAAATGCACACTCAGGAATAAAAGCCAAGTGAATCGGCAGAGAAATATGAAATCGTACGAACAGCCAACGAGCTGGCTCACCACACTGTTTCCTGCTAATTCCATCTTGTTCTCTGTTCACTGAAATCTGTTCAGAAATTTTAAGATGGAACTTGCTAAGGCACTACATCAATGTTTGTCAACCTCTGCAACTTTCAGAGGGGTGGACTTCAACTCGCAGATTCCCCAGCCAGCTATGGTTCAGGTTGAGAAACGCTGCACTACGTAACTAAGATGTTACGGTATAAGAAATTGCGAGCAATTATTAAATGAATGGCTTCAACTCAGCAGGTACAAACATGAGAATTGCTCCGCTCTTGGGCAATACCCACAATTTTCTGTAGGAGAATATCAAGAAAAGACTTCAGGATGAGACATTCTCTCATTTGTTTGCCAGTAAAAAAACAGATTCGCTTGAATACAGGATCTTCTTTGCAACTCTAAGATAAGGTCCACAATTATATACTCCCGCTGAAAAAAATGTTATACTGAGAAATCCTTCTCCCAACACAGTCCATACTTCTTTGAATTTCCCTTCAATAGGCTCAACAGTTTTATTTTGACATTAGTTTAAAAAATTGCAACTTTATTGACTTGATCTGTGGCAAAACGTCTAGCCATTGACTCAAGGCCACAAGAGAACTGGATAGTTAATGGATCTTACCAATGACTCTTTTAAGAAAATCTTCATGTTTTATAAAACAAAACTAGTGCATTCTTAGCATGAAGCCATTTTGCAGCATGTAGTTACCATACCAAAAGATCACAGACTAGAAAGTCAAACTTTTGCCTTGCTAGCAGTGAGTCCAGACCAGAAGCTACGGTGCCAAAGTAGTTTCTGATATGTTTGTAAATGAAATATTATGCTAATAAAATCTATCAAATGTACATATTAAAAATCCACATAAAGACAGTAAAAAAGATTCCTGTTTTTTATATTTCTTTGCCTCCCGTAGGGTTCTGCAGTCCATTGGATTAGAGCAGGGGTGTCAAACTCACAACATCACGTGACGCGTTGCGACGTATTGTGACTTTTTTCCCATTGCGGGCAATGGGGTGGGTGCGGTTTTGCCATGACACAGTTTGACACCCCTGGATTAGAGGATCAAAAGATGCCTTGGAATACGAGTCTTTAAATATGAGTGAGTCTTTAAAGCACCCACATCATCCCAGGACAAGATACAGCTTTTTTAAAGAGCTGTACAGATGGGATACATGAAGCCCCCCCCCATTTCAATCTAAAACAATTCAAGCACCCTAAAACTTTTGCCCTTTTCCTTTAAATTTCGATCAAAATAGAAATTTAAAAAAATCTTCATTTATCTTAAGTTAATAATTAAAATACTAAGATTTTCTACTCCCCCCCTCCCTTCAGATATGCTCTCCTAAATTTTGTTTTACAACTTGGAGTAATTAAAAATGTACAGGAGGTCTTTAGGATCAGGCGAGTGGAATAGGAAAAAAAAAGTATTTCTTGTAATCTTCAACAAACGCTTAAATCCAGGCTTTAGAGCACGTGCCCATTTGTTTTCCACTCTACACTGGAGCTTTCCTGTAGGAGAGGAATCTGCAAAGGGAATGAAAAACAAGTAAACAGCGACAAATATGTTTTGAGCCAAAAAATGGCATGTGGAGTTAGTGTTAATTCAGGGCAGAAAAGTGCCACATGCAAGGCACGTTACATTCCCATCAGGTGTAGAACAGATATTGGTGTAAAACTGCTGCTTAACTTTGCCTTACAGTAGTATTTCTCAACCCTGGCAAGTTTAAGATGGGTGGACTTCAACTCTCATAAGCCAGGCTGGCTGGGGAATTCTAGAAGTTGAAGTCCAGGGTTGAGAAACGCTGCCATACCGTAATAAAATGTGACTTTATTTCACACCGGAGTCTATCCAAGAGAGAGAGAAAAAAGGCTTTGAAGTAGATTTCCCTGCTCATTTCAGAAGGGACATATTATGAAACCTAGAAAAACAATTGAAAATTAGGAAAGATTGGTCTAAAAGGAAAATCGGTCCCCTTTAGCATTTTACAGGTCTTTATTCCACAAAGGCAAAACCTAAGAACATCACAGTATTGCTTGCTTTCTTTTTCACTAGAACAGTGTTTCTCAACCTCTGCAACTTTTAAGATGCATGGACTTCCACTCCCAGAATTCCCCAAACAGCAAGCCAGGCTGGCTGGGGAATTCTGGGAGTTGAAGTCCACCCATCTTAAAGTCACCAAGGTCGAGAAACACAACCCCTAGAGCATGCTTGTAGTGACGCCACTTCTTGAAAAGGTGCTCTGGATCTAAAACTGCTGTAATAAGGGCAGGAGGACTGGCCTAAAATTGCTAAAACATTGTATCACATTTTACAAGGAACCGATCACAGTTCAAATTGACTTAGCTCCGCCCTCCAACATTTGCATGGAGAAGACCAGTATTGCTTGACACAGATGATGTACTGGCTCTAGTTCTGGTGAAAAGTATTTGTTTAAATGACCATTGGACACAGCTGATAAGTTACAAATCACAGTTCTATGGAGCCTCATGTACACACACGCTACATGGGTTCAGAATACTTGTACCTTTCACTGGAACAATGTCGACAAGGAGGACAGCCACCTGATGACGCTCTAGTGGAAGAGCCGTGAACACTCCCTGGAGGCACAGACAGTGCCAGGAGGGATATACCAGTCTCTTAAGATAGAGCATTTTCATTTTGGGAAAGAAAAATAAACACCGAAAAGAAAAATAAACACTGAAAGCAGAATAAATTATACCGTCAATTCTTGGAATTTAATAATGACTGTTTTTCCCCCCTCTAGTGGCTAGGAAGGAAGGAAGGAAGGAAGGAAGGAAGGAAGGAAGGAAGGAAGGAAGGAAGGAAGGAAGGAAGGAAGGAAGGAAGGAAGGAAGGAAGGAAGGAAGGAAGGAAGGAAATGTTATCAGCAATTACCAACAAAAAAAGACAGGACTTCGTTTTTTAGCACCACGACTTTTTCCACTTAATGCCATCAAACAGCAACTTATCCAGTTGAAGAATGAATCTCCAATTTCCATTTTGTTACCACCTATTAAAGGGGTTTATTTTTCAGGGCACAGCAAAAGTTACTCATCTTTGTATTGAAGTAATGTCAAGGTCAACTGACATTACTTTTCCAAAACAATTCATATCCTTCATCAATACTTATCGACATAACTGGGCCCAAACGAAAGGCAGTCTGAATAGTGCCTGAGGAGTGAAGACACTCTGTACCTTGCTACAGAAACACAACTTATTGGCAAGACAATAATTCTAACAATATTTGTATTGAATTATCATTAGAATTTAATACAAACATTTCCTTGTGCCGTTCCCGGATGATTACAGAATTGAGATGAACCAGCCTTTACTACTTTGCTTTGATAGATGCACCGATGATTTTGAGATGCTCTCTTTTGTTCTTAACATTGAAAATTTAGTCCTTGCAGAAATATGTACTTCTAATGGGGAAAATCAGTAAATATTGAGGCAAAAATGTCTCTGCATTGAACTGCAAACCCGATGCCTCTTTTATAAAAGGATACAAACTCTATTAAATGCAACAACTAAAGAATATTAACTGCATCCTTTTCCCCATGAATATACGTACTTGATTTAATTGGTTTCTGTTAAAACCAATATATATATATATATATATATAAAACATCTTTTAACTCTGCAGTAGTGAGGAACAGCATTAGAATGTAACATCTTAACAGTGAATGCCAGATAATTTGATTCTGGCCAGGTTATAGCAATTTCTGCCATATTACAAACAATTCCAGGTGGATTTGCACCTGGTCTGAGATTATTACCAAATATAAGTGTTAATGAACCAGTCCAGGTCAGTTTCAACCAATCCTCACTGACAAGCAGATATAAAATCCTTTGGCCACCAAGATCCGGCTTCATGGAGAAAAGCCCACTAACGAAAGCAAACAAAATCTCAGCACTGTGTAGTTGGTTGAATGCAGCTTCAGTGCAAACGTTTACTTGGCATCAACTGGGGGTGGATTTAGACTGAGACTCAGCAGGAGCAATTCCCACAGCCTTTCACGCTGTTGATTATTTCTTCTTGCAGCTTCTTCCTTTCTTCCTCTTTGGACATGCGATGGTTTCTCTCCTCCCACCTCTCACTGGTGCTTCTGTTCAGCATCCGGCTGCTCTGAGTGTGCCACATCTCGTAGTAGAGGCTGTTGGGGCTGGTAAGCAGATCAATATGCTTGCCACGCTCTGCAACTTTGCCCTGTTTTTAAAGAAATCAGAATTGCATGATCACACGGCACTGTTTTGTCTGGAACAAGGAGAGGCCCCACCTGTCTTATGAGAACACATCTGGAACACCCTGGGTTCAGAATACAGAATAACAGAATTGGAAGGGACCTTGGAGGTCTTCTAGTCCAACCCTCTGCTCAGGCAGGAAGCCCTATACCAGACATATCAAACTCGCGACGTCACATGACGTCGCATGACGTATCGGAACTTTCCCCCCATTGCCGGCAATGGGGTGGGCGCGGTTTCCTCGTGACACGTCCGGCCCACGGCCCCTGCCCTATACCATTTTGGACAAATGGTTGTCCAATCTCTTCTTAAAAACCTCCAGTAATGGAGCACTCACAACTTCTGGAGGCAAGGTGTCCCATTGATTAATTGTTCTGTCAGGAAATTTGTCCTTAGTTCTAGGTTGGTTCTCTCCTTGATTAGTTTCAATAGTTCAATAGGAAAGGAACAGCTCATTAGCAATAGCAATAAGACTTATATACTGCTTCATAGTGCTTTACTCTCTAAGCGGTTTACAGAGTCAGCATATGGCTCTCCAACAATCCGAGTCCTCATTTTATCGACCCGAGGATGCAAGTCATCCTTGAGCCGGTCAGGATCGAACTGCTGGCAGTGGGCAGAGTCAGCCTGCAATACTGCCTTCTAACCATTACGCCACCACAACTTGGCCTTAGATGAAGCATCATGCTGAAAAACATCAGTGGGTTTCTAGTTAAGAGGGCTGCAATTGAGGCCCATGCTTCTACGAATGTATGGACCCTCATGTCCAAACCATAAGGCCTCTCACGCATAATAAACTAACCATAGTTTATAGGTAGTCCTCAACTTACAAGTTTGTTTAGTGACCATTCGAAGTTACAACGGCATTGAAAAGTGACTTAGGACCATTTTTCACACTTATGACCATTGCAGCATCCCTATGGTCACGTGATTAAAATTCAGATGCTCAGCAACAGACTTGATATTTAGGATGGTTGCAGTCTTCTGGGGTCATGGGATGCCCTTTTGCGGCCTTCTGATAAGCAAAGCCAATGGGAAAGCCGGATTCACTTAATAACCGTGTTACTAACTTAACAACTCTAGTGATTTCCTTAACAACTGTGGCAAGAAAGGTCTAAAATGGGGCAAAACTCACTTAACAAACATCTCATTTAACAACATGCATTTTGAGCTCAATTGTGGCCATAAGTCAAGGACTACCTGTATTTCAGAACTTACTACTCTAGAATAGGGCAGGAAACATTTTTTTTCCTCAATCTTTCTCCATATCTTACAATCGCAGAAGCTAGGGAGTGTTTGGATTAAGATTTGCTTCCTTTTGGTATCATGGGATGCAGGGTGAAGGGTTTTGTAAAAAGTGCTCAGCCCTCCATTTTTTTTAGCCGCCGACTATCGGTGGCACGATCTGGAAGAATTTCAGGAATTGAGTAAAAAGATCCCGGGAAATCTGAGCTAGAGATAAAGAGCTCTGGAAAGTCAGTTGAAGCCGCTAGTCCATTTCAATCTTCTTGAAACTGGTAGCCTCCAGATGGGTAGACTCCAACTTATAGAATTCTCAGCCATGGCTAATGATAGTTGGGGAATTCTGGGAGCTGATTTTTTGGGAGGGACAAAATTTGAGGAAGGCTGATCCATTGGGTTGGACCTTGCCTACTTCAACTGGCATGTGTTTCCCAAGCTACATTTCCAGCTACTTACTAAGCACCTCTTTTAAGTAGATTTGAGGGATTCAACAGGGTCTGCCCACTTGCAAAATCTGTGCTTGAGCATTGAGGGGGGGAAAACAGGAAGGCTTGCTGTTAAGAAGCTAGATGGCTTTCAGATCCCGTTTCCAAACTGTCTGCCTATAATTCCTTTCAATGGCTCTCTTCCTATAACCCATGAAGGCTATCCCTATTCAGCCAGAGTTTAGTTTGTGTGTAACAGTCAAGGTTATGGTGGAAATGGAGGGGAGGGGTGTCGGTGAGTCTTTCCAGTTCTTTTTTATGAGGATATGAGAGGGGGCCTGGCCTCCCCCCTTTCCTCTTGGTCCATGGACTTTCCATGCAGCAGAGCAGTGAAAAGGAAAGATGTGGACCAACTAGTAGAGAACTAAATTGTTGGAAACTGAAGGTGGGCGTTCACACTGTTCTACGTTTGCTCCAGGTATTCATCTATTAAAAACAGGCAACCCCACCCCAAATTAAAGAGCCCCAAACTTGGGAAAGAGACCCTCACGGTACCTAGCCTGCTCCTTCATGGAGGCTTGATCTCAGAACACACAGTTGTTACGGGCTGCCCAAGTAAAATCTGAAATGGGTGGGAATGGCCTTGGATCTTTTCTCCATCCACCTGAATAAAAATGGAGGTTGTTGTTGTTGTTGTTGTTAGTTGCGAAGTCGTGCCCGACCCATCGCGACCCCATGGACAACGTTCCTCCAGGCCTTCCTGTCCTCTACCATCATCTGGAGTCCATTTAAACTCACGCCTACTGCTTCGGTGACTCCATCCAGCCACCTCATTCTCTGTCGTCCCCTTCTTCTATTGCCCTCAATCTCAGAGAAACAGACCAATCAACTTGTAAGGGCAGGATCAAGAAAGCAAGAAGTGCTTCAATTTCTTAAGGCATATTAGGGATAAATAAACAGACAATACAGAAGGTATCTTCACACCTCATTGATGCCGCCGATTCTGAGGTTTCTTGTTGCCTGGACTGAGTTGCTAACAGCCATATTTTTCTCTCTTGATTGTTTATGGATAGCTTTCCCTCCATTAATCTCCCTGCCTCTCTCCATTCTCTCACCTAAGGTTGACCCATCTGAACTATTGGCTTTTTGTTTTTTTCAAATTTTCCGTACCTCCTTTTCAAAATGGCTGGGTGGTGTATAATCTACCCAAAGCCACCAAAAGGGTAAACTCTAAAACAAACTTCAGAGGAACTGATCTAAAGGGATTTACCAAAGCAGGGGGAAATAATGCCATGGCCACAAAGATGTGTATTAAGTCTGGCAGAGATATCAACAAATGACTGACTCAAAATGCCAGATTTTTATTAAGAGAAAGGAGATGCAGACATTCCAAAAGCCTTTTAAAACTTTCGGGAAGAGTTTGCTGTCTCTGCCTGTTCCAATGTCTGGAGGTTGCAGTGACATCAGAAGCAACAGTTTTGATTTAAACTTCTGATTTATAATTGAAGCTTGCAGCTTTGCAACATCTGTTGGATGAACACAGTGGTAAATCAACGGGACTCTTATCCACATTATCCACATTTCTCTTTTGCTTTCAATCGTTGTTTTTTTTTTAATATCAAGCTCACAATAGGTCAGTCTTAATTTACAATTCATTGCTTAAAAGAAAAAAAGAGCCCCGATGCCTTTGAAGGAGACAGCATGCATTTCCAGCAGTTTTAGAGGAACAGAAAGCTTCCTATACAGCAATGAAACTGGATAGATTGTCGCCACTGTGATTCGGACTTTTATTGTACCCAAAACTACAAATATTTACGCTGTACTGGGAAGAGGTCATAGAAGAAATTGTTCAGCCTTTTTACCTCATCCCCTAATTTATTTTAATATTTTCTTCCTGTCTTTCTTTTGCTGTGCTGGTTCTCAACAGTTTGAACTATCTGTTTTCTAAGAAACCAGCATTTATGAGACAGCTGGGAGCCAGGCATGCATGAAGCCTGCTCACTGAGCTCATCACAACATTTCTACTCTATAAGAGTTCACAAAGGCAAGATATTTAAGGGGGCCTAAGTGTTCGCTGGCATTTCATGATTACTAATGAGCCAGCTCAACTGGGCCTTTTTAAAAAACCCAGTAACAATGATATAATGGCCCTATTAGGCCAATGCCTTACAATGTTTAAATTTCTTTCATACAACGGTCACGTAAAATACAAACATGAAATGATGGAGGTAGACAGAGGAAGAATATTTGGGAAGGATGGCCAGAGGCAGCTCCATCAAGGGCATCTTCAAAACTAATGCTTTGAGCACCTCATGCATTTTGTTTCTTGCTTGTTTTCTTCTCCTCAAAGTAAGACAATGCTCAGTTTGTTTTTAACTTGTTCAGGGGAGTGGAAAGGGACAACTCACCACAGCCCACTCACCGCGGGACAGCGCAATTCAACAATTCAATTTAATTATTTAAAATAATTTTAAAAAATGTTTTAATTTTTGTCATTCACATTTCATATTGTCCCTCCTTTCTTTGATGATTTATTCCACCATTTCCTCAATATTAGTTTAACTCACGTCCTGTGGCGAGTTGTCCCATGGCGAGTTGGCCGTGGTGAGTTGGCCCCCACAATCCGGGTCCTCATTTTACTGACCTCGAAAGGATGGGAGGCTGAGTCAACCTTGAGGATCGAACTTCAGGCTGTGGGCAGATAACTCTAAGTACTGTGCCATCACAGCTCATTTCATATAAATAAAATGTATAAGGAGATGACAAGCGAATCCATAATTACACTTTGCTGGAAGTTATTAGCTAGCACACAGAATTTAAGTATCTTGCAAGTAATAAAAGGCTGTTCATTTGATAATAGGTAAGAAACATAATGATCGGCTGAATGTCCAGGAAGTGGTAATAAAATAAGCAAAACCAAACCAACGAGTTTATCGTTATTTTAAAAACAACAAGAAAGAAGAATGTGGCCACCCCTTTTTATGGTTTCAGAGCCAGAAGGAAGGGCCAATCCCATTATTAAAAGGAACATTTCTGAATCTACCATCCCACAAAGAGAAGGAAAGGCCTGAGAAGCTCTCCAGAAAAATATTTCCTTCCATACGGGGCGCTGTTAAAACAGTAACACGGGCTGGTTGCTATCTGGATTCAGCCTTCAAGAGTTGAAATTTTCAGGAACATCACCAAAATAATTTTGATAGCTTTCATGGAGACTAGAAAATCTGCTGAAAGACCAGATGGTAGCAGCTTCCCTCAAACAGTGCCCTTCAGCTGGCACTATAGGAAGACATCAGTAAATATCTATGGAGATTCTTAGTCATCAGGTCACGGTTGTCCCAAAGGGGCTTTTTCAGAACTGAAGAAGCTTCTTGGATGAGAAGTGAAATGTCTTTGAGGAAATACGATGTCCAGTTGCCTTTTGAAAAAGCACCTTTGGGGCATCAGTAAATATAATAAGCACCAAGCACCTGGGAGGATTAGGAATTTGAACCTAAGCATATACAAGTAATCCCTGACTTGAGACTGGTCATTTAAAGACCGTCTGTTCAAAGTTACTAGGACCTTGGAAAGGGTGCTTCATGGCCAGTAAAGCACCTCCAGCCATTGTAAAATGCCCCCACTCCCAAGTCATGTGTGAAGGCTCACATTTACAACCAGCTGCTAAATGCCCCATCATCATATGTTCTCTATTTACAGTACTCTCTGCCGGCTTCCCCAGAAAGTCAACGGGGAAGTTGGCAGGGAAGGTTGCCAGCGGAGAGAATGGAGAGGAGCTGAAATCTTTCAGAGGGCTGTAGAAATGTTTGAGAAGGGCTGCCTGCTGAAATCCTTCCAGCAGGCAGCTCTTTGGGAGCAGAAGGGCCCCCTGCCAGAGGGTTTCGGCCTCATGGAACTGGAATCCTTCAACTGGTGGCTGTCCTCTCCATCTGCTTAAGGTACTGGGAGACCACTTGACGACCACAACTGAGAGTGCTGGGATTGTGACCACTGAGCTGAACAGTCACGTGGGCATCTTGCTTAGCAACCACTTTGCTCGACGACCAAGATTCTGGTCCCAAATTGTGGTCGTAAGTTGAGGACTACCTGTAGGTAATCCTCATTTTCCTCTTTAACAGTAATCATCACAATACAATTTCCAGCTTTTTTCCTTGCTTGAACCCGAGGTCACACTTACTGCCCCTTTCTAATTTACTAAGGTTGCTAAAATGGCGAAGTGAGAGAGACAGAAATATTGGGATACTTTTTTTTTTTGCTAAAAAAAAAAGACTCTGCTCGCTTTAGTTTTTTTATGCCTGCATTTAGGCAAAATCAGCATAAACGTGCATACCAATATAAAGGAGTAACAGTCACATATTGACAGTGATAGTCAGGGAGATTTGGACTCCCAAGGCTTCAAGTGGAGGGTGGCATCAGAACATCTTTATTACAATCATTGAACAGAGAAAAGTAGGATAATTTAGTGCAGACATGTCAAACACAAGGCCCGGGGGCCGGATGCGGCCCGCGACGTGGTTTCATGTGGCCCGCGAAGCCATCCTGGAAACAGTGAGGGAATGGCCCCCGCTGCCAGGCCGGCCGGGAGCCAATGTACAATTTTGTGGTGGCCATCTATGCTGAAACGCATTCAGTCTTAGCTCCACAAGGCCGTCTGGAAACAGCCAGGAAACAGCCCCTGCCGCGTTGGCCCTGCCCCCTGGGCGCGCGCTGGGGAGGTGTCACCCTTTGTGAGGAATGAAGAAACGCACCATCGCCTGGAAGTGGCCAACAAATGACCCTTGCCTACTTCACATATCCGGCTTGATGGGCTCCGGGGGAGGGGTTTCAGCAGGCTCTTCCAGTGGACCATGCCTTGGCGCTTACCCTGGTCCCACCCCCTTCTGCCAGAGACCCTCAGATCTGTCCCACTCCTGCCCAGGCCCCCACAGGCCCCCTTGACGCGAACGATGTAGAGCTGGCTATGCCCACCCAGTAGGCCACACCCACTCCAGCCACACCCACCCAGTAGGCCACACCCACCCAGCCCCCCAAGGACAACCGCAATGCTGATGCGGCCCTCAATGAAATTGAGTTTGACACCCCTGATTTAGTGGATGCAACTGATTTTTATTTTGGGTTAGCTTGACGTGATCATCTTTAGTAATAATGCATCATAATCCTGCATTATAAATATATTAAAGAAACACTACACACCTAAATTAATGGAGCAGAATCTGAAATGAATCAGGACATTAAAGCTTTGCAAAAGAGAACCGGTTACACTTGTGTGCAAGCACCAATGGCTCTATGGAAGACAATATGACCCTCTCATCCCTAAGCATCTTTTCTCATTATTTAAAGCTCATTGCTATCTTGGTTTCCAGGGAGATCAGAGCAAAGAAACAACAGGGAGAATAATTCAAGTATGGGTGACACCTGACTTGGAATGGCCTTCAACCAGGGACAGCTTCTTTCACAACACAACCCCAATTGACATCAATCATACTGTTTTAGAGGCAAATAAAAATCATGTTACTCTCCTATATGTTTTAATGTCCCCTGGATTTACTGGTTTTGTTAGCTGTTGATAACTTCTGGGCCATTATTGGATTGTGTTTAATTAAGCATTCCAGTGTTTTTCAAACTTGGTAACTTTAAGATATGTGGACTTCAATTCCCAGAATTCTCCAGCCAGCACGTCATGGCTAGCTGGGGAATTCTGGGAGTTGGCCCATACATCTTCATGCTGCCAAGATACTGAAGGATACTGAACTCTGCTATGTGGTTTCTTACAGGAAATGCTCACAAGAAAGCATGGCTAAAGTTTTTTTTTCCCCAGCCAACCCATCCTTTTTCAGGGTACAGGTGGTCCTCAACCACAACTGAGCCCAAAATTTACGTTGCTAAGTGAAGCATTTGTTAAGTGAGTTTTGCCCCATTGTATGACTTTTCTTGCCATTGTTGTTAACTGAATCACTGCAGTTGTTAAGTTAGTAACAAGGCTGTGAAGTGAATCAGGCTTCCCCCACTGGATTTGCTTGTCAGAAGGTTGATCACATGATCCCGGGATGCTGCAACCGTCATAAATATGAACCAGCTGCCAAGCATCTGGGGATGCTGCCACAATCGTTAAGTGTGAAAAATGGTCATAAGTCACTTTTTCAGTGCGGTTCTAACTTTGAACGGTCACTAAATAAATGCTTGTAAGTCGAGGACAACCTGTGCTCCATTCCGGTCTTCCTTCCAAGGCTGTTTACTTGCCACTTTCTCTTGACCCCGTGATCAGGCAGCATTCTGGGGTCACCGAATATGCGCCTGCCCCCCTTTATTTGTGTAAATCTTGAATTGTATAGTTCTCCTATACCACAATTGGCACTCTAACTTTCTTACTGGGCTGTAAGTCACCAGTGGCATTTATGTGAAAGGAGAGATAGGACAAATATATTATTAATGAAAGATTCTAGAGATAGCCAATAACAACACAGAATGTCAAACCTATTGTTTAATAGGAAGCACCTTAGCCCCTGCCAAATATTCATGGAAGCAGGATCTATCTATCTACTTTTTCTTTTGTTTTAAAGGAAACATAAGGGATGTATGCGTTATATGTGCTCCAGATATATATTCTTGGTACAATAACATCGTCAGATTGACATTAGGGGATCTACCCTAGTAAGAACACAAAATCATTACAATTTGAAAAAAAGGGGGTATTATGCTCCTACCCTTGCTAGGCCCCCAGGGAATCTAATTAATGATAATCCACTTCAAAACCCAACATGTTGTTCCCTCAATCCATCTGTCTTTCTCTGTCACACACTCCACATACAAATATGTATCCACACATTGACAACATTTCAGTATTTCAAGTCAAAAGCTTTTTAGGGAAAAGTGGCACTGGGAAATTGCGTAGCCCCAAATGACATTTGCAAGACTGCCAAAGTTTCTTCCCATCAGGAAGCTGGGTCTTACCTGATCCAGGACAATTATTTCATCAGCATCAACCACTGTTGACAACCTGTGTGCAATGAAGATGGATGTTCTGTGCCTTACAATGTCTCTCATGGCATTCAAGATGTTCTGAAAAATTAAAGATAGGTGGCAGGGGGGGGGGGACCCATCTTAAAATAGATTAGCAAATGAGTATGATTTAATCACACGTAGAAACAAGCTGCCAGCAGTTCCAATGTCATAAACAAAGAAAAAAAATCACAATTTGATGCACAGGTGGTCCTCAACTTACGACTGTTCGCTTAGCAACAACAAAGCCACAACAAATTTCCCCAGAGCTATTTATGACTCGTGTTCGAAATTACAATGGCCGTACCCTCCCCCCACGGTCACTTGATTGGATTTCAGGCACCTGGCAACTGGCTCACCTTTACGACTGCAGTGTCCTGCTGTCACATCTCTGTAATTTGCAACGGTGTGTGTGTGTGTGTGTGTGTGTGTGTGTGTTTTGCCATTTTCCAGTGTTTACTTTTGGTTTCCAGCAAAAAAAAACCACGCCCACTGGAGGAAATGGATTCATTTAATGACTGTATCATTTAAGAATTGCCAGAAAAAATGGCAAAAAAAAATTAGGCCCATGATGCCTTGACTTGTGATAGCAGCGAAATACGACTATAATTCTAAGCTCAACTATGATTTTAAGTCAAGGACTACTTATATTTCATTTAATGTACATGCTATGAAAACTATGAAAACCACAAAAAAGAGATTCCTTCATTGTGAAGTCTAGATATCCCAGGGGGAAAAAATCAGAGGAAACTTTAGTTATCTAAACAGGAGAAATGTGCCTACTCCAGCAGTGATTTTTTTTTTTTTTTGCTTCCTTTATAATATAGGAAGGCAACAGACAAATTTCCCTTAAATACCCTTTTGATTGCTTGTTGCACACTTTGGGGGGAAAGGAGTCATATTTTACTAGCTGCTTTTAAAGTGCAGCTGTGTTGTGTAAACATTCAACTTCATTTGACAACCTCATAATAAATATAGCAAAATGAACGGCAACAAACGAGTAGAATAAACAAGCTCACTAAAAATTCTTATCATGATCAGTGAATAGAATCCAAGGAGATTTTTCTTGACAGGTGCATCTGCCTCCTTTTATTCTTTAGCAATGAACTGTGCATCAACCATCAACAGTCGGACCCTCTCGTGATCAGAGGTCCTGCTTTGTCAAGTAACCTAACACAAGCAGACACGGTGAGCTTTGGCTGCAGACAAGGCAACTAAGGGAACTTGCCGGGGCTGCAAGGGTCCATGTATATATTATGAAGCTGCCATTGTGATGTCACAGCATCTGTATCACAACACCCTGATGCTTTACAACCCTACCTGTGAATATAATCTGGTGCCAAATGGAAACATTATCCACAGTCAACTCTGCATCCCAAGAAAGGTGCGCCAACCATGAGGAGTCCACGGTTCTATGGCTCACATGAAAAAATAACTGAGAGGGCCAATTTTTATGAATATTAAGCGGCAACCAGCTGCTTTCCTTCAAATTAAAACTTCACCTCTTAGAGGGAGCAGGTCAAGCAATTCCAACTGCTCTACTTAATACTTTTGTGCTATAATTTATTCAGAAGTGGGCTCGTTTCTCCATCCGATTCTAGGAAAGCCGGTTCTCCCACTTTTCCACACTTGATCTTGGGAGCCTGGGATAACAAAATGTAAGACTGTAATAAAGATGTGGTGGGGGAGGGATGGGGGGAGGCAACCTACCTCTTCTGTAATGGAATCTAAGGATGAAGTGGCTTCGTCATAGAGAATAATGGGGGGATTCTTCAAGATGGCTCTGGCTATTGCAATCCTCTGCTTTTCACCTCCTAAAAAAAAGAAAGACACGGGCACATAAAGTCAGTGAAAACTGTTTTGGCTTGGAAGACCATTCTGAAATGAAGGACACCAGAGAGCCATTGTGGCGGAGTAACAAAATAACAAAATTGGAAGCAACCTTGGCCCAACAGCCTGACGAGCAGGGAACTTTATGCCATTTCATTCAAATGGCTGTCCTTAAAGTCCTCCAGTGTTGGAGCACCCACAACTTCTGGAGACAAGTCGTTCTACTGATTAATTGTTCTCAGGAAATTTCTCCTTAGTTCTAGGTTGGTTCTCTCCTTGGTTAGTTTCCATTCATTGGTTCTTGTCTTGCCTTCTGGTGCTTTGGAAAATAGGTTGACCAGCACTTTGTCCCCCCCTCCCCAAGGATTTTGGTGTCTTGGCATGTTCTGCAGCATTAAGGACACTCTTTGCTTCCATTCTCTAAGGCCATAATTAGGCTATTTTTCTAGGCCACCATATTGCTGCATTATTACTTTTAGACGTACAGCCTGTCTTTAAAAATTTAAAGTCCATTTCTGATTTTGGAGGCCTTGGAAGCAATTAATGGTTATATCTGCATCTGCTTTCTTGTCCTACGTGTCAAAGATCTGACAAGCTTCCATTTTAATGTTTTCATGTTCCTGGTGATGTCCCCTTCTAACTAACATAGCCTTGTTTTAGCAAGCCACTTTAGGAGGATAATAATCTCATTTCACTTTAAGCCTTAAGTGGCTGTCCTGAAGCTGAGCAATAAACAGAAATTGAACTATTCACCCAAGATGTGATTTCTGCTTCTCACTTCCTTGATAACATGCTTACCCTGAAGTGTATTGTATTTGCTATTGCCAGTATTTATAAAAGTAATGGTTCCATAATGCAAGGTCTTTTCACGGGTCTTCTTCCAAACTCTCTTCAAAGACCACCCATGACAATCTCAGGATAAATGGGAGAAGGACTTCTTCAACTTGTTACTGAAGCACAGTCTGGTTCTTGGAACAGTGTGGGAAGAGAACCATTTCAGATCCAATAGAATTATAAAGTCCTTCTGTTTAAGCTACAACGTGAATTCTGTGCACACAGCCACAGCTGCTTATACACTGTAAAATTACCATGAACTGTGCCATCCTAGCACATACACTTGCAAACAAAGTCCAGTTGCCTTTTGTCCATCCATCCATCCATCCATCCATCCATCCATCCATCCATCCATCCATCCATCCATCCATCCATCCATCCATCCATTGGATCCAACACTACCTATCGCCTGTCCTTTCATCAGCTCCAACAAGGTTCTACACCCACTTGCACTATTCAGGTGACCCTGAGGACACAGATAAACCTCCAAGTGGCCTCAACGACTCTGAGAAAGAGTGCTAATGACCAGATGACTGCAAGGAATATAAATCGTTCCATCCTCCACCATTCAGTCAGAAATGAAGATGCTTCTTGGATGAGAAGCGAAACGTCTTCAAAGAAAAACAAGGAAGTCCAGTTGCCTTTTGAAAAAACACTTTTGGGACAACCATGAATGACCTGGATGACCGAGCATCTCCATAGATATTTGTTGGATTTATATGGTCGCTCACTTACTCTCAGGGACACTGGGAGGCTTACAAACAATAAAAAGCCCAATATAAAAAGAATAAAAACAATAACCCACCATTACGAACACCTATGATAGTCATATAATATAAACTTTTCCATAATTTCATTTATTAGTCTTGCATCTTTATTATTTTTAACCAATAACTCAAGGTGGCGAGTACATACAACACATCTTCCTCCTACTAGTTTCCCCACAACAACCACCTTGTGAGGTGGGTTGGGCTGTGAGAACAACTGGTCCAAGGCCACCCAGCTGGCATTCATGGCTAAGGTAGGACTAGAACTCACCACCTCCTGTTTTCTAGCCTGGCTCCTTAACCATTAGACTAGACCAAACTGGCTGTATGAGAGATATCACTAACTGTGATATGTCCAAAAACATTTCATAGTATTTATAAAGTCAAGAAAAATCAGATTTTAAATATACTCATAAAAATCATTTAGAACATTTCTTGACAATGCATTTCCAGTAATGTGATAAAATAAAGGGAGAGTTTACCATCTGTAATGTTCACAAGAGTTATTGCATATACTTCGAGAAAAACAGATTTCATTTCTGCAGTAGTGACCTTCCTGCAAACCTTCTCAGCATAAGTCAATGCTATAATTAAAAGTATAGCATTTGATTAAGAAAAAATGGCCATTTCTTAAACTGAGTTACTGTGTGGCTGCAATTTCCAGGTTAGAAATTAAAAGTCCAGCAATAAACAAGAAAGACATTTACCCTAATAAATGCTGAGTTTATATAAACAATGCGTTATATAAATCATGAACAAATAACATTCCTCTCTCCTTTCTTAGTTCCTACATTTATAAAAGTACCAGAAACAACTCTGAACAGATTTTCAATGGAGATCGCTATCACAGATTTAACTATCCTGAAAGATTCTGGCATGCAACTCTTGGCCTGATACCAGGAAATCTCCCAGGCCACCGTAAGATAAACAGCTTAGCAGAAACTGGGTTTTCTGATTCCAGCATCATAGAGAGAGGGGACAGTAGTTCATTTGGGGGACAAGATTCCCTACCTCTCATCCAAAGCTTCCTTGAGTAATGAGCTAACCAACAGGGCAATATCCCTAGGAATTAAAGATTGCGAAGTCTCGAGAGATATTTTAGAAGTGCAACATGTTTCAAAATATAATAGTTTCCATTTAACCAGAGGCTGCATATTAGTGGAGGTTGCTGCCCCTTTTACAGGTATGGGCCAATCATGGGAATACTAAGTGGATTCCATGAAATATGCAGCATTTGATTTCTATGCTTTCTTCCATTGTTATAATTGTGCTAGGCCAGTGATGGCGAACCTTTTAGAGATCGAGTGCCCAAAAACTGGCCCCGCCCTGCTCCGCCTGCCCGCAGGGCCACTCACCGCCTCCAGGGCCCGCCGCAGATCGCCCAGCAGCGCCATGGCGGCCACGCCCTCTGCCCGCGCCCCGCAGCATCAACTGTGCACGATGGGGCGTGAGGGCAGTCTTGTCTACACTGCCTGGCTGCCATGTCCTTGGCTGCACTGCTCCGCGTGGGCCACGCTTGGTGGCGACTCTCCTCCAGGGGGGCTGCTGGTGAGGAGGGGGTCGTGGGGGGAGACAAAGCTGGGGCAACGGCACGTGTGCCCACAGAGAGGGCTCCGAGTGCCGCCTCTGGCACCCGTGCCATAGGTTCGCCACCACTGTGCTAGGCTGTATGGAATTTGAATGGAAGGTTCAATAGTCGGCATTGGATGGGAGTTTATTTATTGACTAGACAAATCCTGCCTTTATTACTTTATAAGTAACTCAAGGTGGCAAACATCCCTAATACTCCTTCCTCGTCCTATTTCCCCCACAATAACAACCCTGTGAGGTGGGTTGGGGTGCAACAGAGAAGCTGGCCCCAAGTCACCCAGCTGCCTTTCATGGTTAAGGTGGAACTAGAACACACAAATTTAGCTCCAAATTTATCTGTGCTAATATTACTCCGTGCTAATACAGCTATACATCCTCCCAACAAATAATAAATCCTTCTGTTTGTGTCTTCCTCCAACCTATCCATACTAAAAAGATTCATGGTGATGCAAATTAGATACATAAATGATGCCCCGGGATAATGTTACAGGATCCAGTCTGGGTCAGTTACTGGGACCAAAGGTTTAATTTTCTGAGCTTTTGGACTCATGCTGGAGCCCATCCTCAGGGAACTTCTTTCTCACCAAAACGTGTGCTTTGGGCTATTCTATGGATAGTATTTATGTGGTGCCTGGTTGTGGGTCTTGTTTCCTTGTGCTGCCAAATCCTCGGCTCATAGAATAGCCCAAAGCAGACATTCTGCTGAGAGAGAAGTTCCCTGATAGGATGATGATGATACTACTACTACTACTAATAATAATAATAATAAAGTTGGAAGGAACGTTGGAGGACATCTAGTCCAGCCCCCTGCTCAGGCAGGAAACCCTATAGTACCATTTCAGACAAATGGCTGTCCATTCTCTTCTTAAAACCTTCCAGTGTTGGAGCATTCACAGCTTCTGGAGGCAGGTTGTTCCACTGGTTAATTGTTCCCACTGTCAGGAAGTTTCTCCTTAGTTCTAGGTTGCTTCTCTCCTTGATTAGTTTCCATCCATTGCTTCTTGTGCTGCCTTCAGGCGCTTTGGAGAATAGTTGACTCCCTCTTCTTTGGGGCAGCCCCTGAGATACTGGAACGCTGCTATCCTATCACCCCTTGTCCTTCTCTTCATTAAACTAGACATACCCAATTCCAGCAACCGTTCCTTTTATGTTTTAGCCTCCAGTCTCCTAATCATCCAGCCTGAGTCCAAAAACTCAGAAGATTAAACCTCTGGTCACGGTGACCAACCCAGATTGGATCCTGCAAATTAGATGAAATTCTAATAGCACTACATAGCAACTACTTAAACAGTGATTTTTCCCTTCTTTTGATTATATATTTAGGCTGCGGTGTCAAAGAATCTTAAGATAAAAATGTTTTTTTTCTACAATATGAGATGCAGATGCTTCTTTCATACCATTTAGGAATCTCACAAGGAAAATTAAACAGAATTATCCTGTGTTCTCTATCACCACTGCCATCATCACTCTCAGCTAAATGTTGCCATTAAATAGTCAATTAAATAGTCAACCTTCAAAAAAATTGGACATCTACAGCTTCCAATTTTGATTAGTATCAGTTGTGTCACGGGAAATCTTTACACACTCCCTTACACAGATGGACAGACAAGAAGTTTCATCCAATCTCCCAGCAACCCAGAGACAGTGGGACAGCGACTAAAGGGGCAAAATAACAAAGATGAATGGTACCCATTTTATCGCTTAACGCAGGACAAACAAGCCTCTCTGACATTTTGGATTGAGAAGGAAATGAAAGATTTAAGGCAGAAGCTGTTTACCCCTCACGTCCCCTCTCCAAAGAGAGTCATCCACCTGTGACTGACAGCTGCGTGGTCTACTGTACTCACAGCTACCATGTTTGGTTGTTATCCTATGACATTGGGATGTGTCCTTGTGATCCTTGGAGACATAATAATAACAACAACAACAAGATGCAATCACTGGCAAGATGCAAGACAGTTTTGTATTCCTCCATCTTTTAAATCTGTGTAGCTACTGCTAATTGTCTCCATCTAATCCAGGGGTGGGGAATGAGGGTCCCTTTATGACTTGTGGACTTCAACTCCCAAAATTCCTGAGCCAGCATGGCTTTGTTCAGGAATTCTGGGCGTTGAAGTCCACAAGTCATAAACGGGCCATCGTTCCCCATCCCCGATCCAATTAAATAGTTATTTGGCACGAAGAGCACACCAACTCTCAGTTCTTGATAGTAAAGCTTTCTGAGCTGCTTCTGGAGAAGCATAAGACCAACTGCTGGATGGCCATTTAATATTAAACTTGGCATTTATCTGTCTGCTAAGTAAGGTCAGGTTAGGAAAGCATGCGCTGAGGCAAGACAGAAAAAGGGAGGTGCGGAGACCTGATTTCCTTACCTGACAGTTTCAGACCTCGCTCGCCTACTTGGGTGTTGTACCCATTAGGCATTCTGAGAATAGCATCGTGAATTCCGGCTAGCTTTGCCACCGCATAGATGTCTTCTGCAGAGGCATTGATGTTGCCATACTGGAGGTTGTAGAAGATGGTGTTGTGGAAGAGAACGGCATCCTGAGAAACACACAAACAAAACGATGCTTCTTAAGCACAGGTAGTCCTCAACTTACAACAGTTCATTTAGTGACCGTTCAAAGTTACGGCACTGAAAAAAGGCGGCATTTTTCACTTAAGACCATTTCAGCATCCCCAGGGTTACCTGATCAAAATTCAAATGCTTGGCAACTGACTCATATTTACGACGGTTGCAGCGTCCTGGGGGGTCACGTGATCCCCTTTTGCAACCTTCTGACAGGCAAAGTCAATGGGGAAGCCAGATTCATTTAACAACCGTGTTCCTAACTTAATAACTGCAGCGATTCACTTAACAACGGTGGCAAGAAAGGTCGTAAAATGGGCCAAAGCTCACTTAACCGAAGTTTAACTTAGCAACAGAAATTTTGGGCTCAACTGTGGTCATATGTCGAGGACTGCCTGTACCAAATGCCGATCGGCAATGCAGAGGGCCTTTGCAAAGTCAACAGAGAGTTAGCTAATTTTTTTCCAAAAAGCAACAGAGCTCCTGGGACATTGGAAGAGCAGTCAAAGATGCTGCTGCAAGGGCCATTCTAACCCAAGCTAGGGTGGCCAAGAGGAAGAATGCTCGCCATAATTTCAACATTAATTGGTTCTCCTGCTTAAGCAGGGGGGCTGGACTAGAAGACCTCCAAGGTCCCTTCCAGCTCTATTTCTATTTCTATTATTTTTCTATTCTATTATTATTCTATATTCTATATTCTATATTCTATATTCTATTCTATTCTATTCTATTCTATTCTATTCTATTCTATTCTATTCTATTCTATTCTATTCTATTCTATTCTATTCTATTCTATTTCTATTTCTATTTCTATTTCTATTTCTATTCCATTCCAAAACAGCCGGGGAAGCTGACATGGCAGGACAAGACTGTTGAGGATCTACATATCATTCAGGTTTAAACTCCCAAAGACTCTAACTGGCCATCTTGCCAAAAATGGCAAGTGAGTGCAAGGACCGATAAGACGAACCTGACGGGCAGTTGGCCTTTTACCTCCTTGATAGAAGGATCTGGATATAAGCAGTCCTCAACTTTCAACCATTAGTTTGCCAACGTTCAAAATTACAGCGGCACTGAAAAAAAAACTGATTTATGACCAGTCCTCAGACCTATGACTGCTGCAGCATCGCCACGGTCAGATGACCAAAATTTGGGCACGTGGCAACCGGCACATACTTAGGCCATTCCAGGATCACATGATCACAGCTTCCAACAAGCAAAGTCAATGAGGGAAACTGGATCCACTTAACAACTGCAGCTTAGCAGCCGTGGCCAAACAGGTTGTAAAATTGGGCACAACTCCTTTAACTTTGCTTAGCAACCGAAATTCTGGTCCTAACTGTGGTCGTAAATTGAGGACTGCCTGTAGTCTTATTCAAACATTAATAAATTTTGGGTCCCTGAGATTTTTTTTAATGCTTGGATGCCAACATTCCACTTCTGAAATTAAAAAGACTAAAATAATAACATGCACGCTGCGTCCATGGAAAAAGGCCTCGACTTACATCAGTTCGTTTAGCGACCGTTCAAAATTACAACGGCACTGAAAAAAGGGACTTATGACCATTTTTCACACTTACAACCGTTGCAACTGACTCATATTTATGACGGTCGCAGTGTCCCAAGGTCATGTGATCACCTTTTGTGACCTTTTGGCAAGCAAAGGCAAGGGGGAAGCCAGATCAGTGGCTTACTAATTTAACTGCAGTGATTTACTTGACAAACGTGGCAAAAAAAGCCATAAAATGGGGCAAAACTCACTTAACAAATATCTCACTTAGCAAT
Organism: Azemiops feae; assembly: GCA_023970755.1. NCBI lineage: Eukaryota > Metazoa > Chordata > Lepidosauria > Squamata > Viperidae > Azemiops > Azemiops feae. The sequence continues at coordinate 263,761 of JALGBA010000525.1, forward strand.
TCTGGGCTCAGTTGTGGTCGTGAGTCGAGGACTGCCTGTACTGTATATGTGGCAAAAGATAAGACAAAAGTCCCTCAAGATATCCTCTGCTCTGTACGGTTTTCCTTTTGGAATATTTTTATTATTGAAGTAATAGAATACAGCAGTGTTTCTCAACCTGGGCAACTTTAAGGTATATGGGCTTCAACTCCCAGCATTCCCCAGCCAGCTGAATGCTGGGAGTTGAAGTCCATACATCTTAAAGTTGCCCAGGTCGAGAAACATTGGAATACAGTAAAAATGAGGAACGTTTCAAAGTTAGTGCCATGTCAAGAGTCGCCTAACCTGAGCATTATTAAGACACGACTGCTTCTCTACAGCAATATTTCTCAACCGTGGCTACTTAAGTGTGGACTTCAACTCCCAGAATTCCCCAGCCAGCAGCTTCCATGGGGATTATTTTGCTCCAGGTCCAGAAGCAACACTTCACAGGACTTAACAGGAAATCTTTTGGGTTGATGCTTTCAGCTTTAACCACTAGTTTCCTAAGGACATCAGTTTAATTCTTTTTTTCTAGGGGGGTTTTACCATCAGATAAAAACTCTTTTATTCACACAAGCTGAGCCTGCTGTTCTGGTCTAGCTTTTCTTTCTTCTATTGTTCCTTTTTTGTTTGGCTTCATCGCCCCCAGTTTCCCCATTATTACATCCGTCTCTGGGCCTGCAACATTAGGATGACTTTCAAAGTAGGAAAAGAACCATACCTGGGGGACAACTCCTAAAGCCTTCCGCATGCTTTCCAAACTGACATTTTGTATATTCTTGCCAGCGATATAAATCCCTCCCTTCTGAGGCTCATAGAAGCGAAATAATAATCTTACAATTGTGCTTTTCCTAAAATAAAAGAGAGAGAGAGAGAGAAAGAGAGAGAGAGAGAGACTCAAGGTTGGAACAGTTTTTGTGCCTTTTAAAAAACCCAGGTTTTTATCGCCATAAAAAAAAAGAAATCAATCAATGATGCAGAATTTTGTGCATCTATTTACCCACCCTGACCCACTGCCTCCTACAATGGCCACTTTTCTTCCTGCGGGGACTTCAAAAGACACGCCACTGAGGACTTTCTGCCCCTCGAGGTATTCAAAATGCACGTTATCAAAGGCGATGGTAGCAGTCTGTGGTGTGATCTGCAGGGGTGGAGCCAGTTCTTTATCCTATTAAAAGAAGAGTCCCGCTTTACACACGGCCCAGAAGGTATTCTAAAGAGCTTAACAAGCTAAACAATAGATCTAATTGAAAATGAGGCACAAGCAAATGCCTGAAAGAGATTAAAAGTAATAATAATAATAATAAAAAATCTTAGCAGTTTCAGCCACAGGTTAATTTTTTTCTTTCTTTTTCTCTCCCCTCTTTTTTCAAGCTCCGTGATTTTTGTTTTTTGGCCAGAATGGTCTGGCTCCAAAGCAGCCTTTTGCACAATCAATTCTGCATCATTAATTAAAATGACAGAATAAAATTTCAATGCACAGGGCACACTTATATAAAATGCAGAGATTACACAGACCCCCTTACCTCCCCCCCCAAAAAAAAACAAAAGCTCTTCCAGAAATGCAACATTAGAATGAAGGATCTTCGGGAACTGCTCAAACATCGCCATTAAAAACAAACCGGGATTCATTTTAAACTAGCACACATGACAAGCAGTTAAGGAAGATTTTACAGACAATACTCACTTTGATTTTAGTGTCTATGCTAAGCAGCGTAAACAGTAAGTTCATGTCTATGAGCGCCTGCCTCGTCTCTCTGTATACCGTCCCCAGGAAGTTAAGGGGTAAGGAAAGCTGGAAGAGCAATCCGTTCACCATGACCAGATCACCAACAGTTAAGTTACCTTTGAGACAAAGAAAAGGTAGATAAGGCAGTTTTCAGCTATGTAGCTTAAATTTTCAAAATAAGTTGCAGCAAGCTTATTTTTTCCAAAGCACCCAAAGGTAAGAGAAGAAACAATGGTTGGCAACTAACCAAGGAGAGAAGCAACTTAGAACTCAGGAGAAATTTCCTAACGGTGAGAGCAATCAACCAATGCAACCACTTGCCTTCAGAAGTTGTGAGTGCCCCATCACGACAGGCTTTCAAAGAGAGGCCGGACAACCATGTGTCTGGAATGGCATAGGGTCCTGCTTGAGCTTCCTTCCAACTCTATTATTCTATGTTCTATCTAAGCCAGTGGTGGCGAAACCTATGGCACGGGTGCCAGAGGCGGCACTCAGAGCCCTCTCTGTGGGCACGTGTGCCGTCGCCCCAGTCCTAGGCCTTCAGCTGGGTTTTATAAACCTTTTCGCTTTAGGCCTCCACCGCCGTGTGCAAAAAAAAAAAAGGTTCAATCAGTCAATTTCAACTTCTCGAGGGAAAAAAAAAAGATCTTGCAAAGTTGGAATTCATTGATTGAACGTTTTAGTCCCATTGTCGGCCGTTACCACCGCAGCCACACCCACCCAGTGGGCCACGCCCACCCAGTGGGCCACGCCCACCCAATGGGCCACACCCACCTGGCACTCGACGATGCATAAGTGGATTTTGGGTTGCAGTTTGGGCACTCGGTCTCTAAAAGGTTCGCCATCACTGATCTAAGCTATTAATAACCCCGCTCAAATTTATATTCAGCATAGATTCATATTAAAGCTGAAGTCAGCTGACGGCCATATGTTTAGATCACACTATCACAAAACGTAGTAGAAAAATGGGAGGGGGGACCTGCAACCCCTTGCTGCAAAGCCCACAGCCTTCCTTGTCCTTAGTGTGCTGGCGTGGCTAGGGGGGGGGGAACATCCGGGGAACCACCACAAATACAGGACACGCATTTGAGAAGAGGAAGGGAAAGAGGAAGAGCCGGGAGTGGAGTGGAAGTGAAACATGAACTTAATGTGAAGAAGGGGGTTTGGAGGAGTAAGAGGTACCTGCAACAACTCCCTTGCTGGCCATCACCATCACGGCCGTTAATCCAATGCTGAATATAGCGCTTTGTCCAAAGTTGAGCAGAGCCAAAGTGGAGGTAGTTTTCAGCGAGGCGTTTTCATAGGTCTTCAAAAACCCATCATACTGTTGGGCTTCATAATTCTCATTATTGAAGTACTAGGAAGAGGGGAAAAAAGACTGCATGAGGTTCATCTCCTTAGGAAAATCCTGGGTGTTTTATGTTTTAGGATGCAATTAAAGGTAGTCCTCGACTTATGATCACAACGGAGCCCAAAATTTCTGTTGTTAAGTGAAACATTTATTAAGTGAGTTTTTGCCCCATTTTGCGACCTTTCTTGCCACAGTTGTTAAGTTAATCACTGCAGTTATTAACCCGGTTGTTGTTAAGTGAATCTGGCTCCCCCACTGACTTTGCTCGTCAGAAGGCCGCAAAAGGGGATCACGTGACCTTGGGACACAGCGACGGTCATAACTATGAAACAGTTGCCAAGCATCTGAATTTTGATCGCATGATCATGAGGATGCTGCAACGGTCTTAACTGTGAAAAACGGCCTTAAGTCACATTTTTCAGTGCTGTTCTAACTTTGAATAGTCGCTAAATGAATTGTTGTAATTTGAGGACTACCTGTATGTGGGTTTTCTGTGAATCCGTTGGACCAACCACGGAGCATGATCTACCACACCAAGCCGTGCCACACTTCGTTATGTTCTTACTGGCCACGTGCTGTTCAGTTAGAGATGCAGCCTTTTCATCCTAACAGCACATCCTCTTGTAACACTTATCCACTGCTCATCCTCAGTGGTTAAAGGGCCATGCAAGACCACAGGCGTTGTGTGGGGTTAAAGGTGACCGTCCAAGAATCACCATTCAGTTTTCCAGCTGAGCAGGGGTTCAGAATTGGGCAATCCTACTTTTACAGCTGCAGCCAGCAAACATTAATATTGTTCCAGTCTGGGTAGCCAACTGAGTTGTAAGCTTCTGAAATCCTTGTCAAATAATGATAAATAAGAGGAGCCATGGATCTGCCTAATGAATACTGCAACCCTGTCTGATGTGAAAAAGTTTCCTGCAGTACTGGGGAAGGCAACATTTTTTAAAAATGGCTTGCCACTGCCTTCTTCCTAAGGCTGAGAGAGAGTGATTGGCTAATTTTTCTGGAGTCACACACCAACGATAATATCATTTTATAGAAATTTTCTCTTAACAAAGATTTAATGAATATTTTAACCCTTTCCACGTTTTCTCACTCTCCCAACAGTGTTATATTTGAAATTCTTAGCCCATTTTATCACACTCTTTCATTTGTTCATCTTCCATTTAAAAAATCAGTAAGAGTTCATTCATTTTAACAATTACATGTTCGTCATTTATACATAATTCAACTTCAAATTCTGTCTTTTGCTGCTCAGTTCCAAATGTCCTGCTATCTACCTTGACTCTTTCTCTGAGCTGTGCATACAAAATGCATTGAAAACTAAATCCCCCTGGAGCCAATTGTTCTTTTGATTTCATCTTATATTTTCTCCATGTTTTTGTTCTAACAACTCTCAACAGGTTAACCGTTTCTCTTTACCTGCTGTTCCTTGCCTATAAAATGCTGCTTCTGCTAAAACCAATACAAGCATTTTTGAGCACAGTCTGGGTTTATACTATTCCATATTCTCAATATGGCAACTTCTTGATATAGTGATTTTTAAAATTGATATTAACCTTAAGTTTATTCAGGCCAGCCACATTAGCTAGCCCTTAAACTGTGTTGCCCACCATGGCTTGGATTCTAAGCTAGCATTTCTGCTTTCAGTTAAATAGGGATTAATAAACTGCCATACAGCTGGTCAAACACGCTGAAGCAGATTTTTCAGTGAAAAAAGCATCTGGCTCCTTTAAGAAGCAAACCAAGAGGGAAAGTATGACAGGAGAAGCAGCATTCTTAGATTACGTAAAGGTAATCAACAGATTATAACCCAAGTAGGTGAACATTTGTTTACCTATTTAGGCTAAGAGTAATCTTTTCAGTCATTATTCCTAACGAAAAAGAATAAATAAATCTTCTTTTTGAGTAAAGGGTACCAAGAGACATACATTGTTAATAAGGCCTGCCCAAGTAATGACAATATGAAAAGTGAAAAATGTCAATGGCGTACCTTCACAGTTTCATAATTCAGCAGAGAGTCAATTGCAGCATTGCCTGCATCGTTATCGGCTTTATTCATTTCGATCCTAAATTTAGTTCTGCAAGATAAAAGGTTGGCAGAGACGGTTGTTCCCATCCGGCTCCACCGGGCAGTCAAATCTCATCAAGAGAGTCCCCGACAGCCGGGCTGCCTTACCTCCACTGCGTAAGTCCTATTGTGAATGCCGTGTATGCTCCTAATGTCCCCAAGGTTACGAGTGCGAAATGTGCACCACATTTATAATACTGCAGGGAAAGGAAAAGGAAAAAAAAAAAAAAAAGGTTTCCAATCATTTTGGTTAGAACATCAATGTACAGAAACCTCTCTGGACAAGCCATACATATAAGCGATAACCATAATAATTCTCTACAAGCCAGACAGAAGGGCAGTGGAAAGATTAGGGCAAGGGAGTTTAGCCCCTTGACACCATATGCAGTAGGAGCAGCTCTACAAGGCCACAGACTCTCAGATACAAACACTCAACTCTTCAGATACACAATCATTACATACAAGAGGCGCATATGGAGAGGTGTTCTCAACCGAAAATGAATGGAAGTAATGAATGGAATCCAGGAGCTTTGATTCAAGGAAAAGATGGGCAGATTACCAGAGTTGTCAGTAAATAAGCTGCAATGATTCCAATTACGATAACCTTTATTCTCTGTACACACTGGCACACATTAAAAATGTAATTCTGATGCGCGCTCTCAAAAGAATATATATATATGTACACCCACACCCACACACATACAGATGCACATATACATATGCTGTATACACCTATTGTCAGACCTGCCCCAGATAGGTCCCTTAGGAAGGAAAGACCCTGGACCCCATTTGGCTGAAGTGATAGGTTCTTTTACTAAAGGCTCCTGGCTGCAGCAAAGTCAGGCTAGAACTAAGTTTCCCGTGTGAAAAAGTGACAAAATGGTTCCCCTCATCCCAGCCCTCCCTCCAGTTCCATCTTCAGCCAATGAAAAGCCGCGTAGGCCGCTGAGATGTTTGCGGCAGTCCCCATTCCACTCTCGGGATGCCTGGCCTTGGGCACTGGCACAAATGGGTTCCGTGCGTCTCTCTGGTCTCCGTCACGCCGTCATCCCCCCAACCCCGTTTCCCATCATATCCCATACAGGTTTATTGTCCATTTGTTCCCCCCCCCCCCGTGTCCCCTTCTTCCTAGCCTTTGATGGCAGGATGCCAGCAAGGCGCCCAGCTGAAGATGGCAGACCTGACACATATACATACATGTGCGCACAACACACATACACACTAATTACAGTCCATTTGAATACATAGCAAAAAAAAAAAAAAAGAGTCTTGAGAGTTAACAAGGTTGATACTATATGGTAGAAAGCTATTCCAGAACAGTTTATCAATAGTTCCTCTCTCACTAATATTATCTCCATATCCAATATGGACTGGTGGTCATATAGCGGTTTAGCATTACAATTCCGCTTTCTTGTCACAATTCTTAAAAGAATCACTCAGTCCGGATAGCTCTTTCATCTCCCAAACCCCGGTACTTTTGAGAGCTGAAGCAGCCGCAGCCAAGCAAGGCGCTGCCATGACTCTACATAAGGCCCCATCATATGATTATATTTTATGCCCATAGAAATGAGTCCTAGATTTCCATGCTCTAACTTTTAACTAATTTTCCAAGAGAACATTTGCGATTCTGTTGAAAGGTTTTGGAACAGTCCAACCTGGGATATTTGCATCACCTCAACGTTGATTAATGAGAGCTTCTGGGCACATTTTACCCTCAGCAGTTAAGGTCAGGAAACAAACCAAAGCCATCCTAAAGCCTCTATTTCTTTTCCTTTAGAGTCAGACTTGAGAAGATGTGTGGACTTCAACTCTCAGAATTCCTCAGACAGTGTAGCTGGCTAAGGAATTCTGGGAGTTGAAGTCCACGCATCTTCAAGCTGCCAAGGTTGAGAACACAGTCCTAAAATGATATTTGTTGCTCTGTCATGTGTGAGTTCTTGGCATTTGCTATCTGGAGAAGCAGCTGTGAGAGATTTCCCACTTTAAGCTCTAGACTAGAATAGGGTCTATTTACTTTTCCTGGCACAATGAAAACCCCACCCATTTAAATGAAAGGTACCGGGCATTATTGACTCAAAAGCCACCACTATTAAAAGACTTTGGGATGGGTTTCATATCCTGGCCTTACCTTCCTGGCACAACACTTATGGATCTTCTGCTTGAAAGCCTGGCTAATTTAAGCAAGGAGAACGATTATGAGCGTGCTCTTAAACGTCAACCTGGTTCAAATGCTGTGAAATATTGAGAACACCAGATGGGAAGCATGGAATGGAAAAGTAGCATCTGGACCATTATAACCATACTGACAGCTAGACTTCTTGGCAATAATCTGCGAGCACGGCTCTCTCTTAGCTCACACTCAGGGCTGCATTATATCAACAAGGGCTTTTTCAGACAAGTGGGGAGATATTATACAGGCAAGTCCTCGATTTATGACCAAAATTGGGCCCGGGATTTTGGTCGTAACTTGAGGTGATCCTTACGTGGGTCACCACATGATTGTAAAGCAAGTCGCTATGGTCATTAAGTGAAGCACATGGACGTTAAGCAAATGCAGCATATCCAGTGGGTATGTTGTTCTCTGGAAAATGGCAAAGAAAGTTGCAAACCGTGGTCACGTGACCGTGGGATGCTGTAAACGCTTATAAATGCAACCTGGTTGCCCAGCATCCGAAATGTAGTCATGTGACTGCATGAGGGTGTGCGCGACATTTTACAATGCTTTACAGACCATAAAACACAGACCTTTCTGAGGCCGTCATAACCGATTGGTCACCTCTACCTATTAGGATCCTCCTGTCATTGTACAGTAAACGTGGAGCATTTTGCAATGTAGGGAAGGAGGCTGTGCAAAGCATCAGAAACAGGAGCCCCTTCCCTAAAGCTCAGTGTTAACGGCTACCAAGGCTTTCTCCAGCGGCTTCTGCCTGCCCGTGTTTGGATAGAGCTTTTGCCTTGCAATGGGCCTCTTCAAACGTTTTGCACGAGTCTGACACCAACGGAGTCAGGTGCATCTCAACTGTAGAAAATACAATTCTTAAAATAAATGCAGAAGCAGATCTCTGGCTAAAGAGGGGTTTAGAAACAGACGCTGGGTACCTCTTTTGGAATCAAATTTAAGTTCTGCTCTCTTTATTCAACCGGTTAGTTTGCTTGCCATACCAGCTTCCTGGGCCAGCATCACATTCAGATGTTAAGTTCAGCAGATGGTACTGTTTAGAGCAGGGGTGGGCAAGCTTGGCTCTTTTACGACTCGTGGACTTCAACTCCCAGAATTCCTGAGCCAGCCATGCTGAGGGGAAAGGGGGAGGTTTCCAAGCTCAGCCATGCTGACTCAGGAATTCTGGGAGTTGAAGTCCACGAGTCATGAAGGGGCCATAGTTCCCCCATGCTGGCTCAGGAATTCTGGGAGTTGAAGTCCACCAGTCATAAAAGAGCCAAGGTTGCCTACCCCTGGTTTATACATTAACACCCATGGACATCCAGCGAGGCCACCTTTTCTATGTCTTTACAAGTAGTCCTCAATTTACAACCATACTGTAACTGAACCCCAAAATTTCTGTTGTTAAATGCTAGTCAGAAGGTTGCAAAAGGGGATCACGTGACCCTGGCACACTGCAACCGTCATAAATATAAGTCAACTGTCAAGCCTCTGAATTTTGATCACCTGACCATGGGGATGCTGCAACTGTCGTAAGTGTGAAAAATGGTCGTTAAGTCCCTTTTTTCAGTGCTGTTGTAACTTTGAATGGTTGCTAAACGAACTGTTGTAGGTCGAGGACCACCTGTATTCCCTTAAGAATGGCAGAGTTGCCCTGGAGATGCCCAAGGGGATGAAGCAGAAGCAAAGGGCGGATGGGGCCGCATTAGATGGCTACAACAGCCCTCCTCTGCCTTTCTGACCCCTTCCTTTTCCTCTTTTCTGCAACAGGATTCTGGGAAAGGCAAGGAGTGGGCCACATCTGGCCCCAGGGACCGCCGATAGCCACGAGACGTGGATATCAAGCAAACGGTGGACGCCGCAATTCGACGAAAACGACACGTACCAAAATCCCACTCACGAGGGCCACTTCAAACAAGGTGGGCCCCAGATTAAACACCAGCGCACTGAGCACAAAGCTGATGCCGCGGGTGCCTCGGTCGATGGCTTTGGACAACGCTCCAGTATGCCGATTCAGATGGAAGCCCAAGTCCAGCTGATGCAAGTGGAGGAAGACGTTTCTGGCTATCCTCCTGATGGAACTCTGGGCCACTTTCCCAAAGACGGCGTTCCTGGCTTCGTTAAATAACGCCGCGCCCGCTCGCGAGATGCCGTCTGGTAAAAGAAGGAGGGGAGACAAAAAGGGTTTGATTTTTAATCCATTTTTATTTTACTCATCCTCAGCAGCTTTTAATACCCCATGTTAATGTTATTGGATGAGAAGTCAAAGGTGATCAGTTAAGTCGTCCTTAAAACAGATTGCATCTTCAGATATTTGGGTTTTTGTTTTTGTTTTAAAAAAAAAAGCACAGCGCAGAAGCAGGCCTGGAGACTAGGCTATTATTCCAGCAGACAACACAACTCAGGAGAATCGCAGTACGTTAATTCTTCATGATAACAAAGTAGGAGAAACTCCAGCAGACAAATGTTTACCACAGATGCTTCCCCGTGAAAGGTCAGGTGCACTAATGTTCCCAAACCTTCCCCAAGAAAGTCAGCACCTGTCAGCAGATTAAAGCATCACACTTACATCCAATCAGAACAGCTGTTGCCATGGTTGCAACTGTATTGGGTGCATCACTCAGGTTCAGAACATTTCCAGACAGCTGGTTGAGGTTGTCTACTGCATATTTAAACATGAAGGGAACCACTATGTTCATAGCCTAAAAAGCATAAGATATTGTGCAAGATCATTATGTACATAAGTTATGCAAGACACGCTAAAATGCTTTATTTATAAAGTGTAAATGTTTTCTCTGAAGGAGCTGGAATGGTGATATTTTGCTAGTGACTACTTACTGGCAGAACACAACGGCCATCAGGCACAACACCGTAAGAGTACAAGGCCCGCCTGCCCACAGCAGAAGTGGCACCTTTTCCCCTTTTCATAAAAAGCAGCCTTCATCTCAAGTACCCTCGGTTGAGAAAGTGCTCGCTAAAGGGTTGACAAGACTGGGAGACACAAAGTAAAACAGCTCAGGGTATGCATTTTTAGAGCCCCTGGAAGTTGCTCAAAGTGTTTCAATCCCAAGACTTCTAGAACAGAACTCCATCGCCTTTCTTGACAAGCCAGACATTAAGCCAAGATAAACCTGGCATATTAAAAGACACAATGGGGGAGAGGTTACCAGGAACCTTGCCAGACAGAAACTGAAATTCATCCCTGAAAATTGACTAGGAGGAAGAGGAACATTCATAGAGTTTTACAAAGGATGTGTCCAAAGTAGAGCTGAAATTCAATGATTAATTTAAACTTATTCAATTTTGCTGTTGCCTGACTCCTGATGACTCCGGGTGGCTCACAACGTAAGAACAATAAAATACAGCACATGAATAATAATACAAAAAATGGGAAAAAAGAACACACGCACACACACACACACAAAAGACAAAATGGTGGTCCAGCCAACAATGCACAATGCATGCGGGTTCAAATGCAGAAATTCAGCACAACGTGGTCAGTTTACAGCAACATGATGCACCTAGGACAGTGATGGCGAACCTTTTAGAGACCGAGTGCCCAAACTGCAACTCCAAACCCACTCGTGCATTGTCGAGTGCCGGGTGGGTGTGGCCCATTGGCTGGGCGTGGCCCATCGGGTGGGTGTGGCCCATCGGGTGGGCGTGGCTACGGTGGTAACGGCAGACTGGGTGGGACTAAAAAGTTCAATCAATCAATTCCAACTTTGCAAGATCTTTTTTTTTCCCCGCGAGAAGTTGAAATTGACTGATTGAACCTTTTTTTTTTTTTTTTTTTGCACACGGCGGCGGAGGCCTAAAGCGAAAAGGTTTTATAAAACCCAGCTGAAGGCCTAGGATTGGGGCGACGGCGTGCGTGCCCAGAGAGAGGGCTCCGAGTGCCGCCTCTGGCACCCGTGCCATAGGTTCGCCACCACTGACCTAGGATATCGTTTGCTGATTTGGATCTGGATTCTTTACAGATGAGCTCCCTTGTTCATACAACTGTACCAACACATACGTGCAATTGCGCACACACCTGTGCTGCCTGCTGCTGTAAAACCTCTGTAACATTTAAGAAACTTTTGACCCCTTTATTCTGTGTGTGCGTGCTTGGCATGGATCAGGATGGTAGCTGGGAGGCAGGTTTTTCTGCTATTTTTGAAGACTAGAAGCTGGCAGCAGCTCGGCTAATGATGTCAGAGCATTACACACACGAGAGATGAAGTATTCTTACAGGTTTCCCATTCACAGAGGGATAGTCCCCCTTTCTTTTCTGTCTACACCTAACTAGTATACAACACACAGCTTGACGAGAAATTATACACACAATTTGGAAGGGGGGGGGGGGCTGGAACCAGATATCATTTTCAAGATTTGGAGATACGTTGCTGCATTTAGAAATGTGGTTTTGGTAGGCTCTGAAGATTTATCAAAAGGATTCAGGATAGCGATCCATTTGCTCAGTACTGATATACAGGTGAGACACAACAGCTCCACAAGTAATTCCAATACATAGCTCCTTCTAAAAGCTGGAGAAAAACCAGCTGTATTTCTCCTTCTCAAGTGTTACGGAGCACTTTGGATTATACACATCTTTGCAGAAATTGACCAGCAGCCATAGGGTGCTGACCTGCTCAGCAATCAAGTTTTTCTTCATGCTAAATTCAGAAGGACAGCCTGATTTATTTTTAACAAATAGCAAAATAGATAAGCAAATGGACAACTTCTTTTATTTATTTTTACGCCACCTGCCTGAAGGCGACAAAGGACAGCAGTAGAACTACAAGTGTAAAAAATAAAAAAAGAAAGAAAGCAATGGCAACACTTTAGCCCTTATGTAATATAAAATACATTAAAATCTATTTCACGCAACTGAATACACTCTTAGCAATCCCCACAGGACTAAAACATCAATAGAGCAGCACTTCTCCAATAAAAGCCAGTTGAATCAGGTAACATTTTTGAAGTCAATGCAGTTATGGCAGTAAACTGCACCCAAATTGATGGCTAAGTTCTTTTGGTAGATTTACATAGACGTTAAAAAGCACCGAGGGCATGCTCCAACTCTGGGGAGTTGTGAATGCCACAGACCAGCACTATCGTCTGAAATAAGGTTCACATTTCAGACTAACCCCAAATGAGATTGCTTTAGCCTCTCGCCTACTGAGCGATACAATTTTGGATTACCAATTAACCATGGCTTACAGCAATGTGCAGAAACAGCCTGAGACGGCCCTCCCTCAGCCTACCCAGGTACACAAGCAGAAAGTTTGAAAGTAATGAATCCTGAAGAGCAACTAAAAGTAACCAACATGGGAACATTCCTCCTATCAGGAGAGGTAAATTTTCCAAGGCCCACCACTGAAAAGGCCCTGAATAGCACCCCCCACCACCCCCCGATCTAACGTTTAAACAGGATAAGGCTTCATTAAACAGATACCAATGTTTTAGGGAGAGACATAACCTCTCTCCTGTTTTGTGCCTCGAACTGATCGTTGCGATGGGTGCTTTGGGGCTATTAGAAACTTAAATGCTGCACATCACCATTTGATACCGGAGTCTTGCTCTGCCAGCTCTAGTTTACTCGGATTAGAATTACACAACATCCCTGAAGATTTCACACATTTAAAATGTTACAATCACAAATCACAGTCAGTGGGAGAAAAAAAAACCAGATTGTTGGAAAATTCAGACACGAAGCTCTAAGGAATTAGAGAGTGTGTTCAACAGATGTTAAAGCTTAAAAGAAGTGTTTTGTTTTAGAATTTTAATTTCTAACTATGCCTTTCAGATAAGCAGTGACAAGCGCTGGTCAACTCCCTTCGGCCCGACTTGCCTGGAAACTCAATTTTAATTCATTCTTCTGTTTTTGGCACAATACCACTCCATCTGCACTGCATTGTGGTGACCATCATTTAGAGACCATAAAACTGGTTTCCCTGGGAGAGCCTACTCAGTAGCGATGACATTTATTATAATGCCAATTCTGGAAAGGTCCCTCTCCAGCTATTTTTTTTTTTAAAGAGGCTACACACCATGGTGAGTTAGAAGAGACACATATTTTTCCAAAAGTTAAAAGGGTATAGCCCCCCCCCCAAAATCCCTTTAGGTATCCTTCTGAACCTTCAATTAAATTAATTGGCTTTACTATAATTTCACACACACAAAAATCCTCCTCCGATATAGCCCTACCTCTTTGAAAGTGCTTACATGAAATTTAAAATTGGCCTCTCACACTCCCAAGGGGTAAAAGGACGAATCAGAATAAGGCACCATAGTATTAAATCACAGCGTTCTCATTTTCCCTCTCCTTCACCACTACCTGTCAAAATCAAGTGTCACATTCAGCTTATTTACCTTCCTCCTGTACCAGTGACTGATTAACAACTAAAAAGAATTTTTCCAGAGAGCCACTTTAGGAAGTCCCAAAAGGTCTCGTAATCATCCATAAAATGCTTTTCAGGGGTTCTAAACTTTTCATACCTGAAACACTTTGCCCAAAATTTATGGTGAGTATTAAAGACTTACAAACATTTCAATGACCTACCTGCACTCTTTCTGAGTCTCATGTACCGCCGGTTGAAAATTATTACTTTAATGGCAAATCACTCGCTTTATAAAAGCAGAAATAGGTTTTAAAATTCCCTTCTGCTTTCAAACAGTTCTGTAATTGCCAGATAACTTAGAAAACCACTACAAGCTGCAGCTAAATATTTCCTCAGGCAAATAAAATTAGAATGCGTTTGCAATAGTGGCGAATATCTGTAGCTCGGGCGTAGGATGAGGGTGAAGTTTCGTTCTCAAAGCTTGTGGGCTGGTTTCCGAATGTTTCATTACCAGACTAGGTAACATCTTCAGCGGAGTTTAGGGGATGACAGCGTCAGTGTTCTTCTGTTTATAAGGGCTTCAGGTGTGGGTGTGTCAAGTGAGGGTCTTGTGATGGGGAGATTACATCAGGTCAGGGCCACTGGGAGGTGCTGCTGGTGGGAAGAGGGGGGCTTGCATGGGTTGGTTGTGTGTTGGTGCTGCCTCTGGTTGGCTGTGTGGTTGATTTGGATTCTGAGGGGTTCGTAGGCTGGTTGTGGGTCAATGTGTCTGTTGAGGGAATTGTTTGTGGAGTGCCAGGCTTCGAGGAACTCACGAGTGTGCCGGGTGGTAGCACGGCCGATGATTTTTGTGTTGCTCCAATGGAACTGGTGCTGTTTGGTGTCGGTGTGGGTAGAGATTAAGGATTTGCGATTGTGGCGTTTGACTGCTAGCCAGTGTTCGTGGATCCTGTTTTTTAATTGATGTGATGTTTGTCCCATGTAAAATCCGGTGCAATGGATACAGCTGACACACAGCACCCGAACCACATAAACTACCATGCAAACCACAACACACCACACAAACTACCACGCAAAAACTAACCCTACCATACACTCCGCCAGGAATTATCCAGAACCAAAGACAAGATACAGAAGGATGAAAGAAACAATGTAATCTACAAAATCAACTGTAACAGTTGCAACCAGTTTTATGTGGGACAAACATCAGGTGTAGAACTGCCATTGTGAACAATTTTTGAACCAAGGAAGATAAAAGTCTCGAACTCATTCAATTTCCAATTTCCACCTTGTTGATTTTGAACATCTCATGTCCATCTGCAGCTATTGTTGTTCCAGGTGCTAGTCTGATTTTTCTACCTCTAATTTTGAAACAATCCAGCTTCCCTTATATCTGCAGCATTTAAGTAAACAAATAAGGGAAGAACATAACAGTCTTGTCTCACTCTTTTGCCAACCTGGAGTCTATCCATTATCATCACGTACTGTCTGTACTGTGGCTTCCTGATCTGTATATCTAATATTTACAATTTTGGCATTCCAGCCTCTACTCACAAACAGCACATCTTGGCTGGCTGTTTTGTCATTTTCAAATTGATCAAAAAATTCATCAATCTCCTCTTATGCATCACTGATTGTAGCACAAACTGAATATGAATGATCGTCATATTAAAGGGATATCCATGAAGTCCAATTCATATTGTTTGGTCACTGATTGCATTGTAGCAGAATACTGGTCTTACTATATCCTACCTAATTATGAAAACAAGAATATTCCTTCTTTGTGTCTCATGCCCCAACAAATAAACATCTTCTGACTGAAAGTATATCTCAATTTGCTGATGCCTATAGTATGTCAGTCTGTAGTGGTTTCATTCCATCTTTCATGGGGTGGGGCTTCCCCATCTTCATACGTCTTCGTTCCACCTTCCGTTCTGTCTTTACAGGTTTGGCTTTTCTTTTCCTGTATGGCAACTTGGGCAAGTAGACTTCCCAAAGACTTTAATCATGTCATAAACGCGATTAATACTCTATGTTGAGGCTTGAGCAAACTAAATTATGATAAAAGTAGTTCTATGTATATATAATAGAACACAGAACATAGAATAATAGAGTTGGAAGGGACCTTGGAGGTCTTCTAGTCCAAACCCCTGCTCAAGCAGGAGACCCCATACCATTTCAGATAAATGGTTGCCCAGTCTCTTTTTGAAAGCCTTTGGTAATGGAGGACCCACAACTTCTGAAGGCAAGCTATTCCATTGGTTGATTGCTCTCACTGTTAGGAAAATTCTCCTTAGTTCTTCTAGGATGCTTCTATCTTCGATTATGGTAAAATATGGGGAAACGTTATTTTGATAAATCTGTCATATGATGTCAGCGAACACAATCTTTTGCTTGCATTGGAGCTTTGCAAAGTAGGAAAATAGTGCCCGGAATAGAAACAGGTGATTTTTTTGCTCCTACTTTTTTTTTTTAGCTTACATTAACCTCTCCTAAGTATTCACTGACGAACAAGCGAAGAACTTCTTTTAGTGAGCACTTGCATGCAATAATGGTTAAGCTCTTAAACGGAGGAGGATCAATTATTAAACATTATGTATTGCTTTAAGAACAGTTCACATCTCCAAACATTTGTGAAAACATAAATATCAATGTGGCAACCACATTAGCTATAATGCTATGAAGTTGCTCTATTTATGCCCAATAACCTTTTGATCCCCCCCTCCCTCTCTCTCTCTTGAATATATATATATATATATATTCAAAATTTTGTGGCTGACAAAGAGTTAGTGGGAGACTAGTATAGCTATTTCAAGCTCTTTAGCTCTCATCAGCTAGTCATACCCCTCTGGGATTCGAACCTGGGCAGCTTGCATGTTAGGCTCCTAGATTGGAGCGAAACGCAGAACAGACTGATTTATCCTATACATGGTAGACCGGGTGCTCCAGCCAACACACACACACATATAAATATATATAAAATATATATAAAATGGTGGGATTTTTAAGGATTTCTCCTTCCTGTTCAATCTGACATGCTGCACGTATACTTTAGGTTTTCTCTCTCTCTCTCTCTCTCTCTCTCTCTCTCTCCTCTTCTGTTTTTATATGTGCTTATCAATTTAGCCTGTGTGGAGACCCAAGGATTTCAAAGCCTCTCTTTCTGGCAGATAATTTCTCACGGGAGAGACAGCAGTTCACAATCCCACAAAGAGAAGAGGAGCAGAATTTGCATTCCAGATCCGGTAATGCCACGAGACAGCCCGGTGCTCTCAGAAGGAAAGGCAGACGTGGATACAATATGGGCACCCGGAGGAAGAGCCCGGCTGCCTCAGCACAACAGGCTGCCGGGTAAGAACTAGCGAGATGAGCAGAGTCTTCTGGGGTGTTATGCCTGGAGGGGCACCTCGGTCCCACCAGCAGCTGTGGGAGAAGCAACCTGACGACGTGTCATTAAAAGGCCTCCCTTCAGGGCCTGTATGGCTGACTCAAGCTAAATGAGTTTAGATATTGCCTTGGCATCTCCCCTGCTGATTAGGTAGATAAGACGTCCTCGTGAGGCGAGCGTTGTCATCCATTTTAAAGTTCCCCTGGCACTTGCTCGGCGCGCTTCGCGTTTCTAGCCACTTCCCCTCCCAGGTACAGAAAATTAACAGTCAGAGAAAGACATACCTGACTCATAAATAATGGATGCTAGGCCCATGAGCAAAAGGCCAAAATGATGGCAACTGTGACAGGAGGTGACAGCAGCTCTTATCAAATTCCTGAATTTGATCCAGCTATTATGGGGATATGGATGGATATCTACATATATCTCCTCACTACCAGGCTGGCTACGGAGCACAATGGTTAAAGCGCTTTGATGCTGGAGATTGAGGTTTAAATCCCAGCTGAAGCCCAGTCGGGGTCCTTGGCAAAGACCCCCCAATGCTTCACCTGCCTACCTCAAAAATATGAGAGTGACACCAACCAAGAGAGTCATGCCAGCTTAGAAGTGGGCCGGATTAACAAACTCCACATCAGATACTGAGGACCCAGGACAACCTGCTGATAAATAGGCTACTGGAACAAACTATACATGGATGAGACAAGAGAACCTGAAATTGATGGAATGCTACTACAGCAGTAGACCTAAGAAGAGGGGATAAATCAAATGCATGAGGAAACTATGGATGGATGGAAGACCTGCATCCATTTAGAAACCCAATCTTCAACACAGTGAAGAGGAAGCTGCACTCTCACAACTTGAGATAGACCAACTACACATTACATCCCAGACCGAAGAAGACTCAGAAGAACAACTGGTTGCACAATGCTCAGCCGATACCTGAAGCTGGAATATCACCACTGTCTCTTCCATTTCAGAGTCCAGCAGCTATTATGAGGCATGAGATCATGGACAAACTAGCTACAGTCAACACTCAAGACTGGCTACCAAGGCTCAGCAGAGAAGTATTATCATTCGTAGCTGGCTGACCGGCCGTACTCAGCGTGTGGTCCTCAATGGAACCGCATCTACATGGAGGGAAGTGTGTAGTGGGGTGCCCCAGGGCTCTGTTCTGGGGCCAGTGCTCTTCAACATCTTCATCAACGGTTTGGACGAGGGGATAGATGGGGAACTCATCAAATTTGCAGATGACACCAAGCTGGCAGGAATAGCCAACACTCCAGAAGACAGGCTTAGGATACAGGAGGATCTGGACAGACTTGAACACTGGGCGCTATCTAACAAAATGAAATTCAATGGTGAAAAAAGTAAGGTTCTACATTTAGGCAAGAAAAACCAAATGTACAGGTATAGTATAGGGGGTACCTTGCTCAATAGTAGTAACTGTGAGAGGGATCTCGGAGTCCTCACTTAAATATGAGCCAGCAGTGTGCTGCAGCTGCCCAAAAAGCCAACACAGTGCTGGGCTGCATTAACAGAGGGATAGAATCAAGATCACGTGAAGTATTAATACCACTTTACAATGCCTTGGTAAGGCCACACTTGGAATACTGCATCCAGTTTTGGTCACCATGTAAAAAAGATGTTGAGACTCTAAAGAGTGCAGAGAAGGGCAACAAAGATGATTAGGGACTGGAGGCTAAAGCATATCAGGAACGTTTGCTGGAATTGGGTATGTCTAGTTTAATGAAAAGAAGGACTAGGGGTGACATGATAGCAGTATTCCAATATCTCAGGGGTTGCCACAAAAAAGAGGGAGTCAAGCTATTCTCCAAGGCGCCTGAGGGCAGGAAAGAAGTATGGATGGAAACTAGTCAAGGAGAGAAGCAACCTGGAACTGAGGAGAAACTTCCTGACAGTTAGAACAATTAACCAGGGGAACAACCGCCTCCAGAAGCGGTGAATGCTCCAACACTGGAGGTTTTTAAGAAGAGACTGGACAGCCATTTGTCCAAAATGGTATAAGGGTTTCCTGCCTGAGCAGGGGGTTGGACTCGATGACCTCCAAGGTCCCTTCCAACTTTATTATTATTATTATTATTATTATTATTATTATTATTATTATTATTATTATTATTATTATTATTATTATTATATTATTATTATTATTATTATTATTATTATTATTATCAGATAGTTCCCTAGAAGATGTCAATACTGCAATACTCACAACAATCCCTATTTCCACCATAACTCAAACCAGTGAACTGGCATACACTACAGCTATTATAACCTTGGAGATGCTTGGCTACACAAACAAGGACAATATTACATACCCACTCCCCAGAAAATAAAGTTAAAAGCTAAAATCAAAGTGACTTGGAGAGAGGTTAATCAGCTGGTAGAGTTACAAAAGAGTGTGAAGATTAGAGATAATACAAGGGCCTGACTCCATCTGAAGCCCTGGAGACTGCTAAGGCTCATGGCACCAGCTTCCAGGCTAAGGATATACACTGGAGAAGCAGAAGTCAAGAAGATCAACGTCCTGTTCTCCAAAGAACCGTCCAAGGTCTACTCCCAACTGCAATGCAATAACACACTAACAGCAAAGCCACCAACAGTAGAAACCGAACACCATTGGAAGAACGTATGGGAGGAAAAGAAGACATACAACAGTGATGCAAAGTGGATGCAAGACCTGAGATCATAGCCACCAAGCTATAGGACCATATGGCCAGTACATCAGCACTGCTCAGAAGGACACTGGGAACACCAGGGACCCAAAACACCAGTTGCTCATAGACAGAGCGGTTGCCCAAGATTAAAAGTCTAGACAGATCAATCTGAGCACAGCCTGAAAGCCTACAATTCAATGCCACACATATGGGTCTGAGAATGCCTGGCGCCGGAAAAAGTCAACAGGGCACTAAGAATCTTCCTCAAGAACTCAATGGGACGGTGGAAGACAACACTGGAAGTCCTCAAGACAGCTCACACAAGAGACCATCAAATGTGGCATATACCAAGGTGATGCACTGTCCCTACGGCTGTTCTGCTTGATCCCCTCAGCCAGATAATCAAAGGACAGGATAAAGGACAAAGTTCATGAATGGAACTACCATAAGCTACTTCACCTATGTGAATGACATCAGGATGTATACAAAGAGTGAACAAAACACTGACTTGCTAATCCATCTGACCTGACTGGGTAAGAAGAGTTCCACAGCGAGGACATTGGCATGTCATTCAGACTGAGAAGGGTGATAATAGTCAAGAGAGGTAGAGTAATAAGACTGAAGGGGTGGAACTACCAGCAGATCATCTAGCACAGGGGTCCCCAACCTGTGGGCTGCAGCCCACTACCAGGCCGTGGCCTGCTGGCCGTGGGACAGGCTGGCCAGTGCGTGCGCACACGTGCGTGCACTCACCCCACTTGCGCTAGCGTCGCTGCTATGCAAACAGGGTGCCGCACAGCGAAAATGCAGTAGTGCTAGCACCCGCGCGGCAAAAACAGGCCGGTGCTAGCGAGTGTCACATGGGTGCTAGCACCGCCCCGTTTGTGTTGCACTTGCTTGCGGCCCTGTTTGTGTGCGCGCGCACGCGTGTGTGTAAAATGTTTCCCCCTCCCTTTCCCTCGGCTCTGGCAACCAAGAAAGGTTGGAGACCTCTGATATAGCAGAGATACAGACCAGTTGCAACTAGTTTGGTATTCCACTATCACAAGGGTGCCATGATGAAGAGACAAAGATGACAACAACATCCAAGTACAACCAAAGCATCAGAGAGTCCTGAAGAGCCAGCTCAATGGGAAGAACAAGATCCACACATATGTCCTGCCAGCCATCAGATGCCCTTCTGTTACAGTGAACTGGGCAAAGAAGGACGTGGCAATTGCCAATGTGAAGTCCCAGAGGCTCCTCAAAAGGTAAGGAGCTTTCAGAGCACCCGGAAGTACATCAGCAAGACAGCACCCAAAGATGAGTTGCCGAGACACAGCAGCAGACATGGGAAGATGACCAAGCAGAGGAACGTTATGGCAAGGCAAGGCCGGACCCTGCGTGGGATGTACCATCGACAGACAGCTGAGGGGGCAGACATTGGAAATGCTGGAAAGGGCTGGACTAAAAGACAGCACTTAAGCACCAAATCCATGGCAGGGCAGGGTATACTAAATTGTAGCCTAACCACCTAAGTTCTGAGTTTGTAAAATATTCCAGGCAGGTTAATTTGTAATTCCATGTACCATATGAACATAGCTATTGCTCCAATTTGCAGTATTTACACATTATTCTTTGGTTATACAAAACCCACAACTGTTGAAGCTGCATTACTCCAGTGAGATTATTTCTTTTCTTGTTCAAAATGAGAGCTAGCACTCTTTTAATTTATTAAAAAGTTTAGCGGAGAATACCGAAATCTCCCCTGTTCCAACGCAGCAGCTTTCCATCTCTTCCCAATTCTAAGACAAGATAGCGTTTTCTGATCTCAGCTGCACCCACCTGGCCAGGGCAGCTGCTCTTTCAGGAAATTGAAAATAAAAAAGGATCTGTGAGCACATAGGTGCTGAAATATATAGCATTTAAATTTTTGAAAAGTAATATGGTCAAGGCACTCCCTGTGTAATTCAGAGGTAAAGCTGAAGTTGACAAGGGATTCCCACAACAGTTAACTGTAGAGACAGAGAGGCTGATCAAGGCAGCACAGAGGGATGGTGAGCTGATGTGATTATATGTGTGCAGACCAACGCCCAGATGTTATAAGCAGCACCTGATCAACCAGGACATGATGTGATGGAAGCTCACACAATGGCTACCTTGCGTTTCAAGCAGTTTTTATACTCCAGTCGAGAACTTAGTGAATACAAGTTTCTGTTCCCCACTGAATCACCTCAGACCCCCTTACACGGGTTTCTTCAAGGAGGGGACCAACAAAGTTAAGATGGTGTCACCCATAAAAAGGGGTGCAACTCTGATCACACCACTGTGGCCTCCTTGCCCTTTTTGATCATCCCGCCTCCCTAAAACCTCCCCTTATTCTCTATAGAGACCCCTCCCCCTGATGAAAAGACTGACAGGATTATCTGGACGCCCGTGACTTGCGACCTGGGAGGGAGGCTAAAGCGGATCTTGCTTAAGTAAAATGAGAGCATTTAGGAAATTTTGGGGATGATGCGTTGTCTTCTATGAGATCTAGCAAGGAGGCTCGTTTCCAGGCACCGTAAGAGGGCATATGTAGGCTGGGGAGCTGCTTGCTTCAGGCAACTCGCTTCACTCTTTCTCCCAAGGTTCCTGACCATCCTCCCGAGAAGCCCTTTCCTTCCTTCGCAGCTTAATGCTATGGGCCAGTGGTGGCGAACCTATGGCACGGGTGCCAGAGGCGGCACTCAGAGCCCTCTCTGTGGGCACGCACGCCGTTGCCCCAGTCCTAGGCCTTCAGCTGGGTTTTATAAAACCTTTTCGCTTTAGGCCTCCGCTACCATGTGCAAAAAAAAAAAAAAGGTTCAATCAGTCAATTTCAACTTCTCGCGGAAAAAAAAAATCTTGCAAAGTTGGAATTGATTGATTGAACTTTTTAGTCCCACCCAGTCTGCCGTTACCACCGCAGCCACGCCCACCCAATGGGCCACGCCCACCCAATGGGCCACACCCACCCGGCACTCGACGATGCGTAAGTGGGTTTCGGGTTGCAGTTTGGGCACTCGGTCTCTAAAAGGTTCGCCATCACTGCTATGGGCTGAAGAGAATGCTCTAATCTGCTGGAGTCATTGCTGTTTTCTCTCCTGTACTCTTATCTTAAGAAAAAATAAAGCCAATAGCAAATTATTATTTTTTTGGTTGATGGAAAGTATAGTGCAGCTAGATTATGAATGGGGAGATGCAGATATAAAGCTAGCCTTAGTCATGTATGCTCGCTGGACATGTTTGGGACATGTGCTGCAGGTTCTCTGTCGAATAGGGCTGCTTTTGTAGGGAACACAGATTGGTGCAGAAAGAGCTATGTACACGGCAGAGGTGTGCACCCACACATACATAAGACTAATTCCCTTAACAATTTCCATGGGCCAAAATACTTATTAGGATCCTGAACTCCAGCCCTGCATGAAGGACTAGGTCAGATAGTTGCCTAGGCCAGGGGTGGCGAACCTATGGCACGTATGCCAGAGGCGGCACTCAGAGCCTTCTCTGTGGGCACGCACGCCATCGCCCCAGCAGAGTTCGCCAGAGTAGCGAGCATGTGGCGTTTGGAAGTGACGGGGCAGGAAGTGAGCGAGCAAGCGGTGTTGGCCCCCTGGGGATGCCCCGGAGATGGCGAGGGACTGGTCCCCGCCACCCTGGTCTTGGCCCACCCACCCAGTCTGCCGTGACCACCGCGGCCACGCCCCCCCCTCCCCCTGAGAGCACCACAATGCTGATGCGGCCCTGGCACTTTGCAATAAATAAGTGGGTTTTGGGTTGCAGTTTGGGCACTCGGTCTCGAAAAGGTTCGCCATCACTGGCCTAGGCAAAGACATCATGCCAACCTTTATCCTGTTTCCCTCCTTGAAAGTGTTAAAGAAAAGCTTAAAAATGTCCTCCTTTCCCATCCTCACGTATTCTCCCTGCAACCTCCTCCTTCGCTTTCTAGTAAGGAAAGTCTGGTGAATATAGATAAGAGAACACTTGATTCAACCTGGTGCAGCACCAAAGGCTGTATATTCTATTAACGTGAGGCTGTCCTCATGATAAAATAATTCTTTTTATTTTGGAATTTAAGCCCACTGGCAAATTCATTCCAGCGCCACGGACTGAGGTTGCTTGCTCTGCTGAGGCACTAGTCTGAGCTACTAGAATTAAATTAGCACTTATCAAAGACGATTTCTTTGGTTCCTTGTTAGAGAGAATACAAAATAAAAAGGCCACAAATAAATGGCTGTACTAAACAAAGGAAAAAAATGTTCTTCTTGTCATACTTTCTGTCCTCTTTCAGAATAGCCAGTGACACCACAAGCATATATTACAAGCATCTCTCTCCAAATGCTTGCAAATAAGCTGCCAAGGGGTATATTCTATTTCAATACTGTCCAATCTCATAAACTGTGGTGAAATATACGATCACACAGTCTGGGAAACTCTCAACAGAAAAACCTCAGAAGACACCACCAAGAGAACAATTTGAGTTACTGTCATTGAAGTTCAGTCTCTATTAATGGCAGCCTGCATAATTAATTCCACAGCAAAGGGTTCTTGACTTGAGCCTAACAGAAGATGATGTACCATCTCTCGAGCGCTGCTTCAAACTGGAAGAGAGGAAGGCCACCAACAGGTAGCAAGTTGTCTGTTCAGAATTGCCACCATGCCTACAAGTGATATGAGCTACGCATATTAACTGCAAGCTTATCTAAATGAGTGTCTGCACAACTGCATAAATGAAGATTAAGAGTAGCTAGTTTCGTGGCTAAGTGCAACAAGAGGGATGGGATATGCAGCCTGGCTTAACCATGGACAGGAATTTCTGAGTAGCACTTGAGAATAAGCTTTTAATGTTTTCACCGAATGTACACCCGCATGGAAACATCTTACAGGCACTTAAAGCAGTATCGAAGCACAAGGGAAAATAAAACAGAGCTGGAGGCCCTTAATGCAAAGTTCCCCAACCTTTTTGGGTTGGCAGCCTGGGGGGGGGGGAGGAGGGAAACAGGGGATGGTTTTGTGGGAGGGGCAGGCGCGTGTGCGCATGTGCACAAGCACCCGTTGCTCACGTGAGTGGGGCCAACAGCACCCGGGACGCTCACATGAGTCGGGCCACAAGCTCCCGCAATACCCGTGATGCTCGTATAAGTGGGGCCCCAAGAGCCTGTGACACTCGCACGAGGGGGGCCCGAGAACCCATGACGCTCGCACGAGTGGGGTTGAGCGTGCGCATGCACCAGCCAGCCACTCACGCGGCCCGATTTCGAATAGGCCACGAACCGGTAGTGGCCCACGGCCCACAGGTTGGGGACCCCTGCCTTAATGGATCTTCAAAAAGGTTTTGTGAGAACCACCCCAGCCAAAATATTTTACGTCAGCTTCTCTTTCACCTTATGGTATTTTGTCTGGCAAAAGCCAGGCCACCAATTTTAGCTTGGTATTGGGAGTTCTTACCTTTGCACCCGCTAAAAATCCCAGCGATATGGCGACTCTGGCGCGAAGATCAGGCCGGTCTTTGGGCCAGACATATGAGACCATTGCTTTGAGGATCTTTCCTCCCTCTATTTCTTTCAACTGTGGAGAGAAAAGGTTGTGAAATGGAAAGGATGGTCTCAACGGGTTTCCAAACGACATTGGTTCCAAAAGTCCCAATTCAAGAAATGGGAGCTATTTTTAGCTAGCAACACGTAGATGGGAACTTATTTCCCCCTTTTGAAATAAAATCAGCACCAAAAGGAATTGGTTCAATGGATACAAAGTAATAGCACACTTAAGGAAATTGTTCTAGATGGTTTAATTGCATGTAAAATGCCATGTCTTTTGAACTAAATGGCTCTCAGTTTGAGTCAATGTGCATTGCCAGTCTGCTAACGATTCAAGTACAGAACTAAATTTCCCTCATAAACCAATTGTCCTGTCCTGTATTATTAATTCCTTCTTTAGAGTTCAAATGAATTACAGACGCCTTTTTGTCACTTTATGGGTTTTTCTAAATAGTGAAACTAAAAATATAGGGATAATTTTATTCAAGCATAAAACCTCCTGTTTCAAAGATCTTCAATTGATGTTCTCACATTACAAAATTATAAATAATATCTATAGCAAAGGGCTGTAAAAATGCAGATGTAACAAAAGCAGGTTTGTAAACTGGATTTAAGGATCAAGGCACCTGCTCCCCTCCATGCTGGGTGGGGAGGAAGATCAAAATTCCAGTAACTATCAAAGATTCTGAGTTCTAAAAGTTAGTTTTGGAACATACAAGATTTGGGCGACTAGGGCTACAGGCAAAAATTAAATTCAAGATTAGGGCATATGAAATCCAAAGAAACTTGTGAGGAGGTGGAAGCAAGGTGCGAACCTTTTGTGCTTCAGTCCCGTTCCTTAAGCAGTATTAACAGCCAACTAGCATTTGAGTCAGACTAGCTACAAGGGAGCAATCAAATGTAGGAAATCCAGATGTAATTTTGGGCAGTATTATATGGAAGTCTCTAACTCTTTTGGGCCAGAAAGCACATCTGGAATTTTGAGAGCACATTATAGGACACTCTATAAAATGGCTGCCATTGTGGACATAGCTAATCACTGTAGATTTTAGAAAGAGCCGGCATAGCCATACTTCACTCAGGATCAAGGATGCAGCTGCAGAGCTGGTCAACAGTATTAAGTATCTGGGGGTGCAGATAACTAACCATCTGAATTGGTCTCTCCACACGTCATGCTTAGTGGAGCGTGCAAACCAGCATCTGCATTTCCTGCCTTGGATGAGGAGAGCACACCTTTCTCCTTCTGTCCTGGCCACTTTTTACAGAGGCACGATTGAGAGCATTTTAAGAAACTGCATCACTGTCTGGTTTGGTGGCAGCAGAGCCTCAGATAGAAGGTCCACCCAGAGAGTGGTGAGGACAGCCGAGAAGATCATAGGAAGCTCGCTCCCTGGTATTCAGGATGCTGCTTATGAGGGCTTATATGTGCTTAGAGCTCAAAGCAGTGTTAGAGACCCCACACGCCCACTTTGCGGTCTGTGTCTGTTGCTGCCCTCTGGGAGGAGGTTTTGAAGTATTTATAGCAGGACTACCCGATTCTATAATAGCTTTGTACCCTATGCCAGGGCTTTTCAACCTGTGGTACGTGTACCACTTGTGGTACATTAACGAGTGGCAGGTAGTACGCAGCCCTGCCTAGCCAAGTGTAGTGGGGGAGGGAAAGAGCCAGCACAGGCAAGGACTTACAGTGAGAGAGTCCTCTGGAGCTGCAGAGGCACGAAGGAGCGAGGGAGATGGAGAGTGGAAGGATTCTTATGTGCTTTTGTGACTTTGAAGTTCTGGGATTTGTGCAATGTGGGCTTTGTGTTCTTAAGGAGTGTTTGGCAATTTCTATTTGGCTGATGGCTGGTATTAGCTTCTATTGCTCTGGTATTGTTAGCTGTAAGTTTTGCTGCAAGGGATTTTGAAGTATTTTTCTCCTGAATGGATTTTGCCCGTAGATTCCTTTACTTATGAATGGAGCCATTTGGGGAGGCTGCCTTAGCCGGCAGCCAATACTTACTACATTTTTTTTTCTTCCTTACTTTCCTTTCTAGCTAGTAGCTAATTCTTAAAGGGGAATGTGCCTTTTTAAGCTAGTTCACTCAGCAGTTTGTCTTTTCTGTTTCTGGAGGCTTTTCCTTGTTTGATGAATATATGGGAGAGAGAAAATATGGGGTTTTTTTTTCAAATTCTTCCTTCAGAAGGAGGTGGGCATGAGAAAGAGGGAGGCAGGGAAGGAGGGAAGTCCCGCCTTAGCACTTGGCCACCAGCAGCTCTGCCATTGACTTTGCTTGTCAAAAGGTTGCAGAAGGGGATCACATGACCCTGGGACACTGTGACCATCATAAATATGAATCAGTTGCCAAGCATCCAAATATAAATCACATGACCCTGGGCATGCTGCAATGGTCATAAGTGTGAAAAATGGTCATAAGTCATTTCAGTGCAATTGCAACTTTGAACAGGGGTTGTTTTCTTTTTGGTCATCAAGTTTTTGACACCTTGCTAGGTGGTACTCGAATATTGCCATATCCTAAAAGTGGTACAATCGGTGAAAAGGTTGAAAAGCCCTGCCCTCTGCCACCCGTCTGGTAAACTCACAAGATTCGTTTGTCTCGCCATGCACATGTATACCTAACCTGAACTAGACTGTTCTTTCTCTGTGTCATATAATATATGTGGGTATATGCAGAGTTCTGTATTTATTTATTTATATTTGTCATATTTATGTAGTGCATATCGGAGGTGGTGACCCTTTGAGAGCTGTATGCAATGAAATTTCATTTTAACGTATGCCGATTAGTGTACATTCAAAGTGACAATAAAGTTATTCTATTAAAAAAAGTTATTATTCTATTCTATCACAAGCCACACATTTAGCAGAAGGCAAACCAACACTGGTCTACAGCCACCAACCATTTTATTTTCTAAGAACCCCTTAGGAGTCCATATGGGCCCCAGAGGCATTTTTCTTCAAATAAAAGATTCTAAAAAGTTTAAATTCAGCAGGTCAGGGAGCTTAGAAGGCCCCAAGAAACATGTGAACAGGTTGCATAGTAGCTCCTGGGGAGCATGTGAAGGTATGTAACGCCTGCACCAGCCCTAACCACAGCTAAAATCATCATTAGGAAGATCTAGACCAGGGGTAGGCAACCTTGCCTCTTTTATGACTCGTGGACTTCAACTCCCAGAATTCCTGAGCCGGCCATGCTGAGGAGAAAGGGAGAGGTTTCCAAGCTGAGCCATGCTGGCTCAGGAATTCTGGGAGTTGAAGTCCACGAGTCATAAAAGAGCCAAGGTTGCCTACCCTGATCTAGACTATAAAATCAACTACAGGCAGTCCTCAACTTACAACAGTTCATTTAGTGACAGTTCGAGGTTACAATGGCAGTAAAAAAAGGGACTTATGGCAGTTTTTCACGCTTACATCCATTGCAGTACCCCTATGGTCACAGGATCAAAATTCAGACGCCTGGCAATGACTCATATTTATGATGGTTGCAGTGTCCCAAAGTCATGTTGCAACCTTTTGACAAGCAAAGTCAACGGGGAAGCCAAATTCACTTAAAACCCGTGTTACTAACTTAACAGAGGCAGTGTTTCACTTAACAACTGTAGCAAGAAAGGTCGTAAAATGGGGCAAAACTCGCTTAACAACTGTCTCAGCAACAGAAATTTTGGGCTCAATTGTGGTCATAGGTTGAGGACTAACTGTATGTCACCAAGATGCGGCACCAGCTAATATTGTTTCTGAAAACTGCTTTCTCTCTATTTTTGGTAATGTGACTTTCAATTAAAACAAAACTCATTTTTAATTTTTCAAATTTTCAATCAAAAGAGAAATGGGCTTCGAACATTTTATAAAGAACAAATGGTAAGCCCAGATGGAGCAAGTAAAAAAAAACAAACCCCAGATTCTGCTCTGTTACTGTATCCTCTCACACACTGTTCTACCTACAGAAACAACAACAAAAAAATAAGATACACTTAAGGTTGTTGACAACACATTTTCACCAAGTTATACCAAGGCAGAAAATTTAAATCAGATATCCTGTTTTATTGCCCTGTTGTTTTTTTCTTCCCTAATAATTGTATAAACTATTTCCTTTCCCCCAATAAATGCTGTATTAAACTATTTCTCTTTTTAACTGTACTCTTTTATTATAAAGGCTGGTCAAAGGCTGTAATAAAGATATCTGATTTGATTTGACAGTACAAAGTTTGCGAACAGGATCAAATATAAAGGCTAAGAACAAGAATCCTGGCAAGTTCCCTGCATTCATATCTATAGCTGATTAGGATAGCCAGATTCTTGTCCATTTACTCTGTCCTTCCCTATCCAGGCTAGATGTCCGTTTATGAAGGTGGGATACTATGCATCTGTTCACTGTTTTGCCAACAGGGATATCAGTCAGTGTTTAAGATGAAACTCTCACACAAACCAAGATGACTGGCAACAGGGGGGTTATTTCCACATATAGTTGCACAGATTTATGCTGTACGTGCAACATCAAATGACAGCTTTCGAACAGCCTTCATTCCTGTGCAAAAAGCCATAGAGAAAGGGTGGGCCATTAATCTTCCCAAGAGCCACATGAGAAATTGGGACTACTGTGGAGGCTGCCACCATTCGCTCGCCACCACAGGCCAGAGAGGGACAGTCAAAAGACCTGATGTGGCCCGCAGGCCGTAAAATGCCCAGGTGTGCCATAGAAAGTGAACCCATGTCTTTCTTAGGAGAATGGCAAGGCAAGAAAGACCAGGCAGACTCCAATTTGTCAGAGAATATGCAGCCGCTGAAATCTTGCTATTCCCCAAATGTCTATGGAGGTTCTCAGTCCTCCAGGTCACAGGTTGTCCCAGAGGTGCTTTTTCAAAAGGCAACTGGACTTTGTTTTTCTTGAAGATGTTTTGCTTCTCATCCAAGAAGCTTCTTCGGTTCTGACTGAATGGTGGAAGATGGAAGGATTTACATTCCTGGTCTTTTAGCAGTCTTTCCGAGAGTCGTTTCGGCCACTTGGGAGGCTTATCTGTTATTGCTGTTCCCCAGTTTTTCAATCAGAATTGATCTCCTCTATGAGCGAGAAAAAGTCCAGCAGGGAACTGCATTACATTAGACAAGAGCAATACCAGAGACCATGAATCTAGACCCAGCTGCAGACAATGCCAGCTTCCAACTTGCCACTTAGCATTTAGTATTTCTACGCGCATCAATCTCCCCTTTTGTTTCTCCATTGTCCATCCTTTGTGACTCTTCCCTGCAAGCCCTATGCTCATTTTCATTTAATGCCACACGCTAGGCTGCAGTGAATTCTAAAAGGATATGACCCATTTTGAAAGACGGTATTTGTTTAACAAATGGGGCAAATAATCATCACTATTAAAAGCTTGCTGATTTAGGCCAGAGGTAAAGCTACCCCATGCTGGCTTAAAGCTTCACAGAGTAAGGGAATTGGAAAAGGCTGATGCGCCGGTAAACATGTCCTAATGATGTTGTACGATATTGCACTGACACTTGGGCAATTAAGGCAGTTCGTAATATGGGCCTCTCTACAGGTCTTATGCATTCTACCTTTTGCATCCAAACCCATAAAAACATGACTACACTGAAGCCAATCAGGATCTGTGGCATTGCCTCTCACCATTACTTGTCACAGTGGATTCCTCTTAAAAGATCAGCAAGTTCCAATTTCCTGGCTTTATGGACCTTTAGTTGGTATCCATTGACCGCATGTCACACTAAGCACATTTGGCTTAGGAAAACGTGTGACCCCATCTCATGATACTTACTTTTGTTCCACAAATCAGAATTTGAAACAGTGATTTGTCACAGTCTTATTAAATGCTTCATATCATGCCCAAACCATGGATTGTCGTCAATTTTCTTGTCCTCTTAGAATTTGTCTACCAAGAAACTATGGATGGAGGAACAAGTGTTGAAAAGTGAAACCTTAGGAAACCAGTATTATTCCGTATGTTTTGCCAGTGTTATTATCTTCCAGTTTAATGTGCTTGAAAACTGGATTAAATCCCTTGCAGCTACCTGAACACCTACAGCTCATTTGAAATGTGTGTGTGTGGGGGGGGGGGGGGGAGGCAAAGTGCAAGGAAAGGAAGTACAACAAAGACAAGCAACTGAACGTAAAAGCCATGGAATTTCTTTCCACCCAGCGCTGGTCTCTGAGAATTCTTGGGTTCAATCAAAGAAAATGAGAGCATTATAGCCAATTCCGGTGCTGATTCCTTGTTTTATTTGCCCTCAGTGGAACTACTCAAAGAAGGGGCACAATCTGATTCCAACAATATTGCATAAAAGTTTGGAGTACAATGCCAGGTCTTGGCAAGTTAATTTACTGCTTTTCCTCTGAGACACTTGGTGGGAAGAGGAACGGTAGAGGTAGTCCTCAAGTTACAACAGTTCGTTTAGTGACCGTTTGAAGTTACAGTGGCCCTGGAAAAGTGACTTATGACTGTTTTTCACACTTATGACTGTTGCATCATCCCCATGGGTCATGTGATCAAAATTCGGACACTTGGCAACTGACTCATATTTATGACAGTTGTAGGGTCCCAAGGTCATGTGATCACCTTTTGTGACCTCCTGACATGCAAAATCAACGGGGAAGACAGATTCACTTAACAACCGGGTTACTAACTTAACAACTGCAGTGATTCACTTAACAACTGTGGCAAGAAAAGTGATAAAATGGGGCAAAACACACTTAACAAATGCCTCACTTAGCAACAGAAACTTTGGGCTCAGTTGCAGTTGAAGTGAAGGACTAGCTGTATTCAAATCGCTCCTCATAATGGAAGAAGAAATTAATAGAGTTATAGCACATTCTTGTCCAAAAACTGAAACGTGTCTATTTTTGTATTTTTAATACAAGAGGCAATTTTCATTGCATCATTTAATAATGTATTACAAATACAATTTGCCAAATGAATCAGAGTCCAACAGGCCTCATTTTATAAGCAACACTGTCTTGGCTTTTATAAAGGCAGAGTTTTTTGTTTTTGTTTTTTTTAACAACAGCTTTACTAAAGGTATCCTCTGTGTTTCTTGCATATATATCTTGGGAGTCTTATAACTTTGACAGGAGCCAAGTTTGTTCCTCTTGAAAATGTTAACGCAAGTCCAGTGGCTCTCCACAGTACAGAGATTGTGTGACATTTGATCAGCTTTCCTCCGTCTCTGAGTCAGCAGAAGTAGGAGACGGGGACTGAAGTCTATCCGTCTTTTCCCACTTCCTGCTGTCTAAACTTACAGAAGCCGTGCTCCTGCAAGCATTTCATTCGGAAGGGCCCAAGAAGTTGAATGTGGCAGGAAAGCAGAGCATAATGAATGCTAAACTGAAAAATATTAATTCATGTCAGAGCTGGAGTTAAAGAAGCAAGGTCTAAAATCCGAGAAGTGAGTTACTGATATATTTAAAAATAGTTTGATATTGCCTTTCAGGGCATTTTTCAATGACAGCCATGACATAATAACTATTTAAAAAGCACAACTGACTGAAGCAGCTGAATAGGGTACGGCATTCCTTTTTTTTCATCCACTGCCATTATAGAAGAATCCTCTGTTTCTTATATATTAATTTGCGCTGCTTGTCAGCTGCCCCAGAGGCCTGTTGTCAGAAAGATATGAACATTTTAAATAAATAAAACAGATGCTGTCCCCCGCTAAGATATAATCAAGGAGGAGAGCGGAGGAAAAGAGGCATGAATATGTAATGGAAAAGTCAGTCCTCTCCGTGATTTTTCACACTGGTCAAAGCCATCAAAAAGCTTCAAACTGACACCTTTCTCCCCAGGATGCAGCCATTTCCAATCACAGATAAGCTGGTGGCTTCCTCCTTCAGTCAAAACTAATTTTCTGAACAATTTATGCAAATAGGGATTTGCTTCCAATCAACCTGGTTCAGAAAACCCACGGCAAACTTCAGAGAAATGGACAGAAGAATTTCCCCCTTGCGTCCTCAGAGGCAAACACGCAAGCAACTGTGTAGACATTGCTACCAGCCTGCCTTCCATTGAGGACCTGTACACTGCGCGAGCAAGAAAGAGAGCTGTGAAAATATCGACAGACCCCTCACATCCTGGACATAAAGTATTTCAACTTCTTCCCTCAAGACGACGCTATAGGGCATTGAACACCGGAACGACTAGACACAAGGACAGTTTTTTCCCCCGTGCCGTCACTCTGCTTAACAACTAATTCCTACACCACTGTCAAAATACTTAGTAAAGCTGTATTACTACGATACTCATCTTTCCTATTACCTATCCTTACCTTCTTATGACTATAACTTTGCTGCTTGTATCTTACAATTTATATTGGGTTTTTTTGTACCCTAGTATGATTTATGTTGTTTGCTTACTCTACGACTATCACTATTGCATCTTATGATTTATGATGAAGCATTTCACGATTTATGATAAATGTATTTTCATGTTGTATATGATCATGATTATCACTATTACTTTTATGTACACTGAGCGCTTATGCACCAGAAACAAATTCCTTGTGTACAACCACATTTGGCCGATAAAGAATTCTATTCTATTCTATTCTATTCTATTCTATTCTATTCTATTCTATTCTATTCTATTCTATTCTATTCTATTCTATTCTATCCTATCCTATCCTATCCTATCCTATCCTATCCTAATTTTATTCTATATTTTATATTCTATTCTATTCTATATTCTATATTCCATTCCATTCTATTGCATTGCATTCCATTCTGTATTCCTATTCTATAATTCTATTCTACTCCACTCCACTCCATTCTATTCTATTTGTTTCTGGTGTGCAGAAAACCCAGGATGGATTAAGGGACGATATTTACCGCTTTCTTCGGATCTGAATGGAGTCCTCCCCCGGCATGTCCGTGCCAACAGGTTCTTTTGTCTATCTGTGACCACCCCTGCAGATGCTGGAAGAAGAACACAGCAGAGAAGGATGTCAATGGTTGTACAGTCACAATCAAATCCACTACAGGTAGCCCTCGACTTACGACCACAATTGAGCCCAAAATTTATGTTTGTAAGTGAAACATTTATTGAGTTTTGCCCCATTTTACGACTTTTCTTGTCACTGTTGTCAAGTGAATCATTACAATTGTTATGTTAGTAACACGGTTCTTAAAGTGAATTTGGCTTCCCTGTTGACTTTGCTTGTCAGAAGGTCACAAAAGGGGATCACCTGACCCCGGGACGCTGCGACCGTCATAACTACATGCCAGTTGCCAAGCCTCTGAATTTTGATCATGTGACCATGGGAATGCTGTAATGGTTGTGTGAAAAACAGTCATACGTCATTTTTTCAGTGCCACTGTAACTGTGAACGGTCACTAAATGAACTGTTGTTAGTCGAGGACTACCTGTACAGTCCAATCCCAACTGAATTTTGCTAACATCTTAACTGTGGCTAAGGATGGACTGGTGAACAAAAGTTCAGGAAAATTATGGGAGTCCGGAAGTAGCTTACTTGTAGCCATAGCAAGAGCACTTAGACTTATATACCACTCTACTGTACTTTTTACAGCCCTCTCTAAGTGGTTTACAGAGTCAGCATGTTGCCCTCATTTTACTGACCTCAGAAGGACGGAAGGCTGAGTCAACCTTGAGCCGGTCAGGATTGAACTGCCGAACTACTGGCAACTGGCAGTCAGCAGAAGCAGTCTGCAGTACTGCATTCTAACCACTGTACCACCACGGTTCATAACTGTAACTGCTTTATATATAAATTATTTCAGGGGTCCCCAACCCCGGTCCGTGGACCGGTACCAGGCCGCAGCATGCCAGCAACCGGTCCGCACAAACAAGCAAAGCCCCATTTGTGGGATGTAGCAGCCACAAAACCCATGCACTCTCCAGTCCACGGAAAAACCTCTCTCCACGGAACTGGTCCCTGGTGCCCAAAAGGTTGGGGACCTCTGAATTACTTCTCTGAGGAATCCTTACAGAAGGCTGCATAAAGCCTGACTGGAGACTCTTCAGTATAGTAAATACCTGGGAGTCTATATTTACAAAGAGGCTTAGAAAGCAAATGCTGCAATACATCTACTTTGAATTAGTGCGATGAAAGACATAATAAAAAAAAAGTAAAAATCTTTAAATACATGATGACTCAAATTCTAAAATGTTTCTTTCTTCAACAACAGCACAACTCCTCCAGACGATAAGAAATGCTTTGAATCTTATACAGGCAGTCCTAGACTTATAACAGTTCACTTAGTGACTGTTCAAAGTTACAACAGCACCGGAAAAATAACTTATGACCGTTTTTCACACTTACGACCGTTGCAGCATCCACATGGTCATACAATCAAAATTCAGACTCTTGGCAACTGGTTTATATTTATGATGGCCGCAGCGTCCCGGGGTCATGTGATCCCCTTTTGCGACCTTCTGACAAGCAAAGTCAATGGAGAAGCCAGATTCACTTAACAACCACATTACTAACTTGACAAATGCAGTGATTCACTTAACAACGGTGGCAAGAAAGGTCGTAAAATGGGGCAAAATTCACATAACAACCATCACACTTGGCAACAGAAATTTTGGGTTCAATTGTGGTTGTTAAATTGAGGACTACCTGCATGGGGAATATTGGATTAGATTAGAATATCTAGTCAACTGCAATCAAAATCTTGCTTCCTAACCTTACAGGTATCTTCCTGTCAAAGCATGTTAACTATTAAATACAGCCCACTATGTGGATGGCATATAGCAGCAGAACCCCTGTGAGATTGGTGTGTGCGTGTGTGCATGCACATATGGGAACCAGGTATTGAGTTCTCTTGAGTCTTGGGTGAAAGGGCATTTAGGGCAAAAGCAGAGTGTAGGTACTGGGTGATAAAGCTAGAAGTTTTGGGGAGAAATGGAATCAGTTGCAGCTTCTGCCACTTCTTACCTCATCCCCATGGTTGTGTGATTGTCACAGTGTACCGCTTGAAATCAAATGAACTAACAACACATGATTTTCTTTATTGTTACCCTAAGCTCTTCTATTTTTGAATTAAAAAAAAAAAAAGAATGAGGTATTCAGAATGTCACTTCCGAAAGTGCATCTAGGCTTCAAAGAAAATGCTTGATATCTCTATTATGCTAGAACACCAAAGAGCAATTTGGTGAGCAACATAACATCATAAAGCACTTACAAAGAACTTAGGAAATGCTTGCAAATACAGAAAGTGTGAGAAAGCATTAATTCACATCCATTCTTCCCAGAAAACATGATTGCTTCTGTTTCTAAGAAAGGGAGCCAGGAAGTTATAGGGAAAGAAGAAAAATGAAAGAAAATGATGTTAACATTCTATTAATAAGCATTTGAGCAAAACTCACAGGCTACATAACATGCATTATGGGAGTCAATGCTGTTGGTCTATTTATCTTATTTATCTTGCTACATGTTTCTTAAATTTATATACCACCATAGTGTCCAAGGATTGACAGCAGCTAGCAACGTAATAAAAACCAAATAACCTAATTCAAATTTCCACAGTAAAAAATGAATAGAAAAAAACACACAACAAAACCAAGATCCCAATAACAACAAAGGGCGCTCCAGAAGACTCACATTATTAAAGACTATACATATGAGGATTCTTCCAACATTTGTATTAATCATTTTTAATGCAGTATGTAAAATAAAATTTTGCATAATCCCTTAAGACTTCTGAATTAAAAATGGGAAATATTAAATAGCAGATTGAATTATGCTATATTTCTTTTAAAACCAAATAGCAGTAGTAATAATGTAAATATATATTTAGATGTATAGTTTGCCCAAATTCAAATGTTCTCTATTGTCCCTGACATGTTCAAAACTTTTTAAGAACAGCTGCCCAGAATAGTACCCACTTCCTTGTCTTGAAATTTCTACAAGCTGGAATCTAAACTGACTTTGCCCAATTTTCTGTAATTTTTCACCCCACAGGACAGGTTTTTCAGGAAGAAACAACGGGAGGAAAAGTGCAGGGAAGTCCCTTCTGCTAGTAAGCACAATTATTCTTTTAAAAGCCGCCTACACAGTTTGATTACTTTTAAGGGCGATGAGATAGGTCTACTTTTAAAAAAAAATCGGTATTTTTTATTGGGCAATGCAGCCCACATCTACTGAATTAATGTCCTGTATCTGGACCTCCCAGACGTACAGAAAAATGACAATATATTTGCATGCTAGTCTAGGCTATAGTGAAGTTGAACGGGTTTACAGTGTTGCGGGATGTAGCCTTTATCTTCATATGGTATGTGAGAAAACGTTCTTATTCCTTTGGGCAAAGCATATGATGTGAGCACCGTCATTCTGTTCTAATCACCTTAGGGTTAAGCATGCTGTGTGAATTAAGTGCATTAAGAGCCATGGTGGCGCAGTGGTTAGAATGCAGTACTGCAGGCTAACTCGGCTTACACTGCCAGGAGTTCAATTCCTTTGATCCTGACGAGCTCAAGGTTGACTCAGCCTTCCATCCTCCCGAGGTCAGTAAAATGAGGACCCAGATTGTTGGGGGCAATTCGCTGACTCTGTAAACCACTTAGAGAGGGCTGTAAAGCACTGTGAAGCGGTATATAAGTCTAAGTGCTATTGCTATAAGTCTAAGTCCCGGGTGTCAAACTCGCCACGTGACGTGTCGCAACTCTTTTTTGCATTGCCGGCAATGGGGTGGGCGCGGCTTCGGTATGATGAAACCAGCCCGCAGGCCGGCAGTTTGACACCCCTGGTCTAAGTGCTAGTGCTAAGTCAACATTTGATTGAGAGCATCAAGGGGGCTGCTAGTTTTTCTGACATGTTTCAGGTAATCTTTCTTGTGCCGCTGACTACTTTTACGAGGCTCCGACTTCTCCTTCCCAGTCCTAAATGTTCTTAGGCGAGTTCTAATTTCCACAAAATGGCTTCTCTCTTCCAGGAACTCAGCAGCAAAATATTAACCAGATTACATAAGTTTTATTCCAGTTGAGATGTTTAAGAAACAAAATTAAAAAATAAAGGAAGGAAAAATAATCATTTGTACACCGGATCTACAACTAGGAATATATTTGTGAACGCAGTGGAAAATTTCACTTAGATGCTGAAGACAAATTCCTTTCTAGTCTGGGAGCGTGAGCTTAAAGGCTCTCATTTATTACTTTCAAGAGTACAAGTTGTGCATGAGTACAGGCAGTTCTCAAATGACCACATTAATGGAGCCTACCCATCACGGCTGAAACATGTGACAGTCGTAAAACAGGTCAATTACATTTTACAACTTTTTCTGTGGTGGTCATTAAGCAAATCACAGCGGTGCTTAAGCAAACCAATGGTTCCCCATGGTGTGGTTTTGCTGAAATCCAGAAGTAAAGGCTGGCTTTTGGCAAAAATGTTATGAAATGTGGTCTCATGCCTGTGGGGTGCTGTAAATAGCCATAAATGCAGTCATGTTGCTGAGCACGTGAAGTATGGTCATGCGACCATCGGGGGGATCATTGGAAATTTGAATCTGGGTTGTAAATACGTCCTAGGTAGGTTTGTCAGAACTTCGAATAGTTGCTAAATGACCGGCTGCAAATCAAGGACTGCCTGTGTGGCTGTACAGGTGATTATGGATGATGGAGTAGTTTTTTTTTTTTCCTTCCAGCTTATCTCTGGAAGATCTGACATCATCTTTTAAACCTGCTCCCCATTTCAGGCTGAAGAAGAAAATACTGATATGTAGGTTTGCTCCTTATTTTCAACACTATGTATCTGAGCCTCAGTATTGCCTAGACTGGGACTTCACAATAAAGAATACTGACAAGTTGTTGTTGTTAGTTGCGAAGTCGTGTCCGACCCATCGCGACCCCATGGACAACGTTCCTCCAGGCCTTCCTGTCCTCTACCATCTTCTGGAGTCCATTTAAGCTCACGCCTACTGCTTCAGGGACTCCATCCAGCCACCTCATTCTCTGTCGTCCCCTTCTTCTATTGCCCTCCATCTTTCCCAGCATCAGGCTCTTCTCCAGTGAGTCCTTCCTTCTCATTAGGTGGCCAAAATACTTGAGTTTCAACTTCAGGATCTGGCCTTCTAAAGAGCAGTCAGGGTTGATCTCCTCTAGGACTGACCAGTTTGATCGCCTTGCAGTCCAGGGGACTCGCAGGAGTCTTCTCCAGCACCATAGTTCAAAGGCCTCAATTCTTTGGCACTCAGCCTTTCTTATGGTCCAACTTTCACAGCCATACATTGCAACTGGGAAAACCATGGCCTTGACTATACGTACTTTTGTTGGCAGGGTGATGTCTCTGCTTTTTAGTATGCTGTCTAAATTTGCCATAGCTTTCCTCCCCAGGAGCAAGCGTCTTTTAATTTCTTGGCTGCAGTCCCCATCTGTGGTGATCTTAGAGCCCAGGAAGATAAAATCTGTCACTACCTCCATTTCTTCCCCATCTATTTGCCAGGAATTGAGAGGGCCGGATGCCATGATTTTGGTTTTCTTAATGACAAGTGGTTACCCCTTAAAAACTGCATCTGAAACAGACATTTGCAGCCAGATTTCATGGCTGGCCTTGGGCTTATTTCTTAGGCTCAGTGTGCTTCTGAACAGAACTCTGCCCAGCTCTGCTGGTCACTGGGAAAATAGGAGGCCTGCTGGGACACCATACATGGCTTACGAGATGCAGTTAACGAAGCCGTCTGCCCACTGTGGAACTACTATTTGAGGCCTTTTTCTAATGAATACACTCTAGATTTCGGAAAGCACTGACTGGGGGGGGGGGCTGCCCATTTCAGATGCTGTGTAGAAGGGAAGTTGCTTATATTCAGTTTCTAAAATGGGCAAACTAGGAAGTCTGTTTTCCAATCATTCTGGATAGGGAATGCCTAGTGTACAGGAAAGGCATTTCACATGCACTCAGAGGTATTACTACAAGCCAGGATTCTGGTTGGCTGGTAATTTACAGGTAGTCCTTGACCATTGTGACAGTTCAAAATTACAGCAGATCCTCCCCCAAAAGTACTTCCAAAGTTCCAATGGCCATTGCCCTCCCAACCACCCCCTCCGTAGCCACATGACCATATTTCAGGCGTTCAGGAACCAGCCCACATTCACATGGCCACAATTTATGACATTTTTGCCCAAACCAGGGTTTACTTCCGGTTTTCAGCTATAACACACATAGCAAACAATGAATACACTTAACGAGCATGGCGTTCGCGTAATGTTTGCCATTTTTGCTGAACTGCTGCCAAAAGGTCATAAAATCAGGTCCTGTCATGTTGTGAGCCAGTTTACGACAGTCACAACTTATGACCATAATGGGCAGACTCTTATTATGGTCGTAGGTTGGCACTACAAAGCCTGAATCAATGATCAGACCTGTTGCACTCCGAGCCTGGCTTTGGTAACCAAAAGTGAATCAGAAGCAGGATCGAGCTGGAAGGGACCTTGGAGGTCTTCTAGTCCAGCCTCCTGCTCAAGCAGGAGACCCTAGACCAGTGGTGGCGAACCTATGGCATGGGTACCAGATGCGGCACTCAGAGCCCTCTCTGTGGGCACGCGTGCCATCGCCCCAGTCCTAGGCCTTCAGCTGGGTTTTATAAAACCTTTTCGCTTTAGGCCACCGCCGTGTGCAAAAAAAAAAAAAAAAAGGTTCAATCAGTCAATTTCAACTTCTTGCGGGGAAAAAAAAGATCTTGCAAAGTTGGAATTGATTGATTGAACTTTTTAGTCCCACCCAGTCTGTCGTTACCACCGCAGCCATGCCCAGCCAATGGGCCATGCCCTCCCAATTGGTCACATCCAGTCAATGGGCCACACCCACCCGGCACTCGACGATGCATAAGTGGGTTTTGGATTGCAGTTTGGGCACTCAAGTCTCTAAAAGGTTTGCCATCACTGCCCTAGACCAGGCATGTCAAACTTGCGATGTCATGCGATGTATCGTGACTTTCCCCCCATTGCTGGCAATGAGGTGGGCGCGGTTTCGGCGTGACGCATCCGGCCCGTGGGCTGGCAGCTTGACATGCCTGCCCTAGACCATTTCAGACAGGTGGCTCAAAATAAAAGTCTGAACTACTGACCCAAACCAGCAGCAACTCATTTCTGTAGGGTTGCAAAAAGACTTGTGGATTTTGTTTGTTTCTAAGAACAATTGGAAAGCTTGTCAGCTTGATATCGGTGCACCTGGCCACTCCCTGCTCTATAATCCTGGGTCATTTTCATAGACTTTTCCTTCCGCTGCTCGCCGCAATGGTGTCCTCTGAAGTGATACCTATACTAGAAACAAACTTTGTTGCTGCCCACTTGTTTTTATTTTTACAACAGCATTCATTTCCTTGGAGCTTTACAGAAATAGTTCTCTAAGAAAGTTTTGGGTTTTTTTTTTATGTAAGTTTTTTGGAGCTAGAAAGCAGAGTTATAAAGATTAAGTAAAAAGCAGGACATAAATTGCAGCCAAGCTCGGAGGTGGAGTCGACAAGTCTTTCTCATTAGCAGAATTTTAGCAGAGAAAAAGAAAAGATCGCTCAATACTACCTTCGCAGCATCTAATAGTTGCCTTGAATAGCATTTCCCTGAGCTGTGCCATGTGGGTCGATTTAAAATTGGTGGAACCTGGGGGAAAAAAAAAAAAAGCAAGGCTGTAATAATTAAAAGCACAATGTCCAGAGCTGAAACATTCCAGCCATTTTGCAGAGACACGTCCAGTACAATGAAAGAGCATTTGGTTCATCTGAAAAGAACCAAAAGAAAATATGAAAATTGTTGGGGAATGTATGTAAGTTACAGCATCAACTATTTAAAGAGCTAAATGGCAATTCTCTCCCTGTTCCTCTTAGTATTTCTACTACCTCATATTATTTCTTTATTAAATTTATACAGCCACCCCCCTCACAAGAAGTAAGAGTATTGCTAAACAAGTATATAAACAATGTATATAAACTTTAAAACTTAAACAAGGCTAACATTACTCCTTCCTCTCTTCTCATTTGGCTCTTCCATCTCCTTTAAAAACAAAATAAAATAATTAAATGGGAAGACCAGAATATAAGAATCAACCATCATCTTCGTTTCCTAGGAAGCTGTTGGGCCCCACAGAGGCATTCTTGGAAAATAAAAGGGGTGGGCATGCCTGCAGCATAGTAAATCACACCTATATGGGTCAGCAGCCAAGAAAGCTAACTGAAGGCTTGGCAATACTATCTTTGTGGCTACCTGAGCGAACACTGGCTCACCTATTTTATTTACAGCTGTCATTCAACAACATTTTTACAGGACGGGTATGACATGGAACTTATTCTCTTATCCACTAACGCCCGTCATTTCACACAGAAGAAATTTCAATTGTTCAGCATGGACAGTTGAAAGGACTACAATTGGCTGGATTCACACAACACATTAAGCCATAAACCCTGGCTTCTAAGACAAGCTTGGTTTCACACAATAATTTAAATAAATACCAGACAAATCAGTAGCCCAAAATACTAGTCAGTGATTGCTATGAAAATGATCAGAAAACTGTTTAAAAGTTATGAGAGTGTACATGTTATTTGAACATATAAGAATGAATGATCAACTATGTTAAAGTTTTAGATAATCTTGGCTTCAAAACATCAAATATTACATCTTTATCATCTAGGAATTTACTTACTGTACTTAAATTTTTATTTGGGGATTTGTGTTTTGTCTGTTATTTGATTTACAATAAACTGAGCTCAGTCCAAGTAGGTAACATCCATAAATAATGATACTGCCAGCCATAAGGAGAGAGCAAGCATGCTCTTCCATATGAAATCACATACGAATTGGCACATCTCATTCTGCATCAGTAATATCAATGCATTCTGTATTCATATCTTTTATTACAGAATGTATAGCCTGCAATATTCACATAACCCTAGATAATTCTATGGATTAAGATTAATTTGCCATTTGCAAAATTAAATAGGATTTTGCTAATAAGTGAGGAATTTATTACACAAAATGCAGAAAGAGATACTCCTTCTTAGTTCCCTACTTACTGCATTACTGGTTCAAATAACATCCAATCTGACAAGCAAGAAGGCCACAGAGCCCAAAACAGCCTATTCCAAGACTACTAATTAGTTAAACTTTCATTTTTCTGGACAACTCTTCCAAGGCTACCAATTACTTGCTTTAATAATGATTTTTAGGAGAACCAAAAGGCATGATATATATATATATATATGCTTTATATAAGCTATATATAAGCTTATATGCTTTTTAAAAAAAAAGATTAATTTTTTTTAATACAATGCCTGCATGCTTTAGAGCCAAATGCCAATCTCTAGCAGCAGCTTTATTTACAGCACTGCTTTGGGGTCTGCCAGGCTTCTACCTGGACAGCAGAAAGCACCTTGGACAGCTGCTAGCCCACTCAGGGATAAGTCCTTGATGAAGGCTAAGGACTGCATT
Source organism: Azemiops feae (assembly GCA_023970755.1). NCBI lineage: Eukaryota > Metazoa > Chordata > Lepidosauria > Squamata > Viperidae > Azemiops > Azemiops feae. The sequence goes on from JALGBA010000525.1 coordinate 307,398, forward strand.
TAACAGTGGAGGCTGACCTGACAGTCATGAAGGGGCTGGGGCTGCATCAGGTGGCCCTTAGTGTTTGCGATATGCTACTTTTAAATTATAGTTTTTAGTTACCTTCCATTTCAAAAAAGTGGGAAATTTATAGCTTTAGAATTTAGCTTAGGGGGGCTGAGGGTAAACCGAGCCACCAAGTCTGGAAGCAATTACTGAGCCTTATCTGGAATATTCAGATACCTCTGAGTGGAACATGTGCACCGGTGAGCAATAATTTTTGTTTCATTTTTGCTAAGTGCAGTATCTAATTTAGCACGATTACAAATACTGGTTTTGAAGAACCATATACAGTGGTGGCGAACCTATGGCACGCGTGCCAGAGGCGGCACTCAGAGCCCTCTCTGTGGGCACGCGCGCCGTTGCCCCAGCAGAGTTCGCCAGAGTAGCGAGCATGTGGCATTTGGAAGCGACAGGGCAGGAAGTGAGCAAGCACGCAGCGTTGGCCCCCCGGGAATGCCCCGGAGATGGCGAGGGACTGGCCCTGGCCACACTCACCCAGTCTGCCGTGACCACTGCAGCCACACACCCCCAGTGGGCCACGCCCCCTCCCCCTCCGAGGGCACCACAATGCTGATGTAGCCTTGGCACTTTGCGATAAATAAATAGGTTTTGGGTTGCAGTTTGGGCACTCTGTCTCTAAAAGGTTCGCCATCACTGATATATGAGTTCAACAATACAGACATTTCTGGGTATTCCCCTAAAATAATGTTGCTATGCTGATAATCATATATATTCAAGTTCCCTTATCTATTTGGTAGGTTCAAAATGGGTGAATTTATCGCAAATTCTAACACACCCAATCAATTACAATTACACAGGTCCATTAAATTTTTGCTTTAAAAAAGGAGAAAGGAGAGACCATGGATCTATTATTTTCCACCAAATGACCAGTCACTGCCTAAAATCAAGATACTGAGATTCCCCCAGCAGCCAATACTGCCAAATGCGTGTAAGCATGAGATGGTTTAAAGGGCAATAATTAACTTGGCTTATTCCCATTTTTTCAGCCAACCATCCCCCTTCCCACAACCATTAGGACTAAGTGCACACACTAATTTTTTATAAATGGTTTGCTTTAGTCCGAAAAAGACAAAGAAATAATACGGAATAACATAGAATAACAGAATGGAAGGGACTTTAGTGATCTTCCTCCATGGGGGCCTTGCAGATCATTGGCTGCCCATTCTTGCCTTTATAAACCTCACAGCTTGGTGCAAACAAAATGCTAAGCTAACACCAAGTAAACCTTATTTTAACTTAATACAGGAGTTCTTAAACTGAAGGTTGTGATCCTTGAAAGGTCTGAAAGAAAGCTGCTTTGAGCTTGCACATGAAAAACAGAATCATTGTCAGATTTTGCTCCCATTTTGCCTGGATAATCCAATACCAAAGTCAACAAAAGTTAACAACCATATGACTGCACGGAGTATAAATCCTCCCATTCCCCACCATCCAGTCAGAGCTGAAGAAGCTTCTTGGATGAGAAGTGAAATGTCTTCAAAAAAAGAAAAAGAAAGAAAGTCCAGTTTCCTCCTGAAAAAGTCTCCCGAAGCTCTCTGTTCGGATAAAAAGTGTTCCGGTGGTGGCAGAAAGGAGTTGGGGGGGGGGGCGAGCAAGAAAGAGGCACAGAGTTTGCGCCGAAAATGCAAGTTTCTGGGGTCCGTGATCTCGCGAGAGTTCAGGTACCCATCTTCTGCAAAAGAGGATGGGTGGCTGAACTCGCGCGATATTACGGCATCCAGGAGCTTCCATTGATTCTCCGCTCCCTCAAAGGCAGAAACCGCGGCAGATCTTGGGAGACAGATCTTCCCAAGGTAAGGGAGTCTGGCGCGGCAGGAAGGGAGGGGGAAGCATAAGGTAACTTAGTGGGCTGGGGAGGCCTTGGGGGCCTGTTCCATTACTAGGCCCCCTATGGCCTTCCCCACCCTGAGATACTTCATGCGTACTTAACGAACCGCGCATTCAATCAGCGAATGCGTGGGCGAAACTAGGGAGTGATCTTGTTCAAGATACGAGATTCACCCCTACGAGTACTAGAGTTACGAGTGGAATGGGCAAGGCTCCATTACATTCGAGGACTACCGGTAAAAACATTATCAAGATCAATACACTTCCCAAACGAATGGAGAAATTAGTTTTAAAGAAAAACCACACAAATCTTCCCTGTATGGCACACTTGGCTCTGAAAAAATCCTAACAGTGTAAACAGAGCTGGAACATATTATTGCAAGGAGGTAAAGTACCAAGTCCAAAAGGTTACCGACACCGTCGGTGAACATGTCAATAACACTGTTAGGAGGGAGAGAAAAGGCATTTCTTCCCCTTCTTCCAGAAAATGACCATTCAGTCTTAATGAGACAAAAATGGAACTAAGGTAGATAAAAAAAATTATAAAGTAATTGAATTGCCTCTGCCAACAGCAGAGACAATGCAGGGTAGACGTGCAGATAGCTTTAAGAAGAATGTCTGAAAACTAAGGCAAATGAGACTAAGTGGCAAGATAGCTTCAAAATCTGAAAATAAATTATTTTGTCTGGATATATATCTGTTTAAATTTTCAAATACGAAACTGCCAATTATTCAACAATATGTAACATTTTCCAAAGACAGTTTCTGTATCTAAAGACTGTAGAAATAGTAAAATAATGGCATTTCTGAAAAATGAATGTATTACATGTATTTACTCTTGGCAATTCCAACCAAATTATCCTACTTATTTGTTAAATAAAACTCCATTTTCCTCAACAAACAAAGGTAAAGGTATCCCTGTCTAGTCAGACTCTAGTGGTGGTGCTCATCTCTGTTTCTTGGCTGAGGGAGACAGCATTGTCTGAAGGCATTTCTGTGGTCATGTGGCCGGCATGACTATACGCCGAAGGGCACGGAACGCTGTTACCTTCCCACCAAAGTGGTGCCTATTTATAGTCACAAATTCTTAAGTATTGCTGTACCATCATGGCAATTAAGCTAAGTTAAAATGGGATATGTTTAATTTTGACAAGCATGTTGTGTGAATCCACCCAGTTGATTTATTCAGTGACCGAGGCAAGCAAACTGTCCCTGTATAACAGAAGTAACCACTTCAGGGGCTCCGGTCTTCCCAAGTACCAATTGGAATACTAACTGCTGAGTTACATGAAAAGGAAGACTGTGTTTTTATATTAGGACCTCAAAAGGCATGACATTTGTTAAATGGTAAGGCAAGATAGGTCCTTGATCTGCTTCTGCAATCTTCTTATTCAAAATTAACTTGTTCTGGAAGCTGCATGATAAAAATATTGCTTTTAAAAATGTGACACCAGCCTTAAAATATGCAGATGTCAACTCAGGCATCAAACACTATGAAGGCTCAACAGCATGACCATCTTTCCCTACTATCATAGAAATCATAAAATTGCACAAAAAACTAGTTTTTTTGTAATGAGACTTTTCCTTCATGCTCAGCAAAGCTTCTTACCTTCCTTAAAAATAATTGGTTGTTGTCAAAATCGGCCTGAGCAAACATTCACTGTATTCATTGCTCTGGCAATATTAATCGATAGCGTAATGAAAGCAAATAAAAGAATCTGCATTAGAAGTCTTCCTTTAACATTTAAAATCTAGCCCCAATATTAATTGGGGGAATAAACATCATTTTTGCCTTTTTATAAGCTATTTGTTTCACTTAGCCAATGCAATAATTCAAAGAAAAGAATACCTTTCTGTCCTAGAGCTAAAGAAAAAAGATCTCAAGAGAAACACAATATGCTGGTTATAAAGCAAATGACTGCATTCTTATGGAATTATTAATAGATTTTAAATTTTGCAATGTATTTCTCAAAAGAAGCAATATCCTCAAAAAGAAAAGCAACTTAACTCAATCTTCCCCCATTTAACATCAATACAAGAAACCAAACATTCATTCACTTTCTTTAAAAAAAAAAAAAGCTTTCCCAAGGCTTCTGTAAAGGAAGTAACTTTCTAAATCACATTCATTTACTTCACTGCAACATGGGCAGAGCAAGAAGTTACTTTTTTTCCCAATAATTGTAACATAGATACAGACAATCAATGATCCTGATGTTTTGGTGACGGTCATTTCTGAAGCAGATGGGATATTCTTGCTTTCCTTGCAAAGCCGCTTTTGAGAAGAGCGCAACTCTGAACCAAACATTGAAGTGCGAAATGCTCCCGTGCAAAGTTCCAGCCCTATTTTGGGACGCTTTGTGCTCGCCCCTTCTTCCCATGGTTACGCCTTTCAGAGAGTCATCACTTCATGCCCTCGGACTTAAGATGAATTATTTAAAATGAAGGCGGTGGGGAATTCACCCCAGCACTTAAAAAATAAAATAAAATAAATCCTCCGGCTTCTTAAAAGCCCTAGAGTTCTTGGTGTGAGGTTTGCTGGCTTGTTTCCAGTGTTCGAATATTTAAGGGGCTCCTACAAAGACGAGGGGGTCAAACTATTTTCCAAAGCACCAAAAGGCGAGACGAGAAGCAAGGGATGGAAAGCAACCTAGAACTAAGGAGAAACGTCCTAACAGTGAGAAGAATTAATCAGTGGAACGACTTGCTTCCATTGGAGGCTTTCGAGAAGAGATTGGGCAATTGATCTGGAATGGTCGAGCAGGGGGTTGGACTAGAAGACCTCTCAGGTCCCTTCCAACTCTGTTATTCTATGTTCTGTGCTTGCAGCCGTTTCGTTGTCCAACGAGGCAACCTCCTCACCTTCTCAGAAACCGGCAGCCAGAATGGGGGGGGGGGGGAAGCCACTTCATACCCTCGGACTTAAGATGAATTTTTTAAAATGGAGCGGGGAATTGACCCCAACACTCAGGAAGCCAACTTTAAGCCGCCCAGCCGGTCCTCCGCCCCCCTCCCCGGGTGGGGCCTAAGCAACTTCTCCACGAGCGGACCCGCTAAGGCGGCCTGGCCCCGGAGTCCTTCGTCTATGGGGAGGGGGAGTCCTTCGTCTCCCCACTTTCTCCCGTCCGGCCGCCCCTTCAGCCTCCCCGCCCGGCCTTTCGCTGGCGCCCGAGCCTCGCGGGCTTACCTGGGAGGCCTCCGGGAGCCACCGGCCCCGCCAGCGCAAGGAAACCCGAAGCGGCCTGGCGCGGAGTGCGGTGGCCGCCGCGCGGTCGCCAGAGAGGCTCGGTAGAGCCCTCAGCAGCGCCATATTGGGGGAAGAAGGGATGACGGGAAAGCCGCGGAGCGGAAGGGGCGGCCGGCGCCGGAAGTGAGGCTGGGCGCGCGCGGGGGGGGGGAAAGAGAGAGAGAGAAAGAGAGAGAGTGTAACAGAACAATAGAGAGGGAAGGGCCCTTGGAGGTCTGAGAGAGAGGGTGGGGGGAGAGAGAGGTCGGCTATGAGTGTGAGTTGGGTTTGTGGAGCTGGAGACGGTTGTGCGTCGTCTCCCACACTGCGAGGCGTGATGGTGCGGCTTGTCCAGCACACGTGGAGGCTTCCCAGCCTGACTTGACGGAGATTTTAGGTGGATAAACTGAAATGTGGAGGCCAAGGATCGCCTCCTGCTCGAGTTGGCTCTTGTTTATTTGCTTATTGTTTGTTTGAGGGGTGGGGGAACGATGGCTTTTGTGACTTGTGGACTTCAACTCCCAGAATTCCTGAGCCAGCCATGTTGGGTCAGGAATTCTGGGAGTTGAAGTCCACAAATCATAAAAAGGGCCATCGTTCCCCACCTCTGGGTTATTTGAGCTTATTCCGAGCAGAAGCCGCGCCCGTGGTTTTTATAGGTACCCAGTCATTCGATTTATAGGGCCACCTGGCTCACTTTTATGGGACTCCGGGTGGCTTTATAATATCGCTATTTCATACCGCTTAGCAGGTGCTAGCTAATTTCTGCCGGCATGCTGCAGGATGGATGCAGTTCACAGAAGTCGGCGACAAGAAATGGGCTGTTCTTCCAGAATCACAGAATAATAATAATAATAATAAAGTTGGAAGGGACCTTGGAGGTCATCAAGTCCAACCCCCTGTTCAGGCAGGTAACCCTATGCCATTTCGGACAAATGGCTGTCCAGTCTCTTCTTAAAAACTTCCAGTGATGGAGCATTCACCGCTTCTGGAGGCAGGTTGTTCCATTGGTTAATTGTTCTAACTGTCAGGAAGTTTCTCCTCAGTTCCAGGTTGCTTCTCTCCTTGATTAGTTTCCATCCATTACTTCTTGTCCTGCCTTCAGGCGCCTTGGAGAATAGCTTGACTCCCTCTTCTTTGTGGCAACCCCTGAGATATTGGAATACTGCTATCATGTCTCCCCTGGTCATTCTCTTCATTAAACTAGACATACCCAATTCCAGCAACCTTCCTTATATGTTTTAGCCTCCAGTCCCCTAATCATCTTTGTTGCTGGTCCTCGGCTTACAACAGTTCATTTAGTGACCGTTCAAAGTTACAGCGGTACTGGAAAAAGGGACATATCACCATTCCATTGCAGCTTCCCCACGGTCCATGTGATCAAAATTCAGATGCTAGGCAGCTGATTCATATTTATGACGGTTGCAGTGTCCTGGAGTCATGCGATCACTTTTGCGACCTTCTGACAAGCAAAGTCAATGGGGATGCCAGATTCACTTAACAACCGTGTTACTAACTTAACCACTGTGGTGACTCCCTTAACAACTGTGGCAATGGGGCAAAATTCACTTAATAAATGTGTCACTTAGCAACAGAAATTTTGGGTCAATTGTGGCCATAAGCCGAGGACTACCTGTATTCCATGCATCGCGTCTGTGTTCTGAAGGCCTGGAAAAGATCCTACTGTTGTAGGACAAGCCAGATCCTTGGAAGTGCCACCTGAGCACTCTTGTCGGCAGGAAATTCCCTTCAATTATACGCACACATTTATTAACAAATATTTGTTAGAAAGTAATAATATCCATTTACTATATCAATAAATATGTTCCTTGGAATATTATTCCTTTGGAATTAGTATGTGGCCAGACCACGCCCACCTGCCTTACTGCATTGTAGTGCTTTTCATATACCCCTGGTCAAAAGAATTTACAAGTTTCCCTTTTTGTCAGAACTGGACATGAAATCAATGTAAACAATAGTTGGCCAGAATCACTTCATGTGTGAGATTTGTGTGCAATCATTCCTCAATAATCAGGATGCCATTGGTGGACCCAGCTGCAAGCTGAAATTGATGAGAGCCTGCTCATTCAGCAAAAATAAAATGTGGGAAGACTGTAGGTAGGAAACAGGATTGTTGGAGGTGTCATGAGACAGGACACTGCTTCATACCTACTGTGGACGATTAATCTGCATCAACACTAGCAAATGTAATTATATCATCTGTTTTACCTGGCTGTACAATTGTGATTGTTGGCATGGTTATGTGAATTGGAAAATATTCCTAATATCGCAATCTGTCAATCATCAGGAAGAATTTGGAGATCCTGTGTGTTACACAAACACACACAGTGGACGGTATGTAGAATCTTGCCAAAATGAATACTGAGGTGTGATTGACAATTACCTCTGTGATTTTAGATACTGACATCATAATCATAACAAGGATACCTTCAAATGCATTGTACATTCTGCATTATGAATTATTGATTGCTAAAATTTTGCAAAATTTCCCAGTGAATTTATCTGCTGTCCAACCAAAATCTTTTAGATAAAATACTTTATCACTATTGACTGGCCAAAAAAGGAACAAGAGCCTTGGAGTGACCAACGATAGAAAGTTATGCTGGGGATCTACAGTATTGAAATATTAGAATTAATTGACAGTCTCCTGAATTAGTCATGCTTTCCATGGACTCATTGAGATAAACGGATATAAAGTAAAAACACTTTTAAAATAAAGAGTTATGAATTAAATATATAAATTTAATATAAATAAATTGCTATTTTATTGATCAGACACCTGAAGACATTTTTTATTCTTAGAGTTAAATGTACAATGTTGCAGTCTTATGTACAACAACTTATAAATAAGACTTAAAAGATGAGGAGGGGGGGGGTTTCCATACAAACACCAGGAATTTAGGGGGGAGGAAACAGCAAAAGTTTTGAAGAATGAAATAAATTCAATGATGAAAATCCTTTCTTGCAATCGTAATTGTGCTCATTCATCCTGCTGAACCTTTTGCTTATTTTTTGGGCTGAGGTGCACATTTAAAAGCAGTAAAGCTAGAATAGAATTGAAGTAGGGATATGAACTTAGAGATATGGCTATTAAGCAAAACATTTCATGTCTGCACCATTTAATGGCAGTACTTTTGTAGACCCATTTGCAATCATTACAATAACTCTGCCTTATCATTAGTCTCATCTTTATGTCTTGCTGCATTCATTTCTGCTTCAATTCCCCCACCCACTTACCTTCCACACATACACACATACACCAAGTCTCTGCCCTATTGGCTGCCCTGTGCTCTACCACCATTGCCATCCCCAGCTAATCTTCCCTGTTTTCTGTTCCTGCTGTCAAAGCACACCCGGCTTGGCCTTTTCCAAGAAAATTCTCCAGACTCTGGAAGCCTCACTGCACAGTCAGCACGGGAAGAAGACAGCGAAGGTCAGCTGGGTGTAGCAGAGGCAGCAGAGTGCAGGGCATCCAAAAGGACAGAGATGGGGAGAGTCAAAGACACCCTGCAGTTATAAATGCAGGCAAGCTGTCAAGCATCTTAATTTTATCACATGACTAAAACATGAAGAACAGTTGCAAGAATTGGTTATGTCTAGCCTAGTGAAAAGAAGGACTAGGGGAGATGTGATAGCAGTGTTCCAATATTTGAGGGGCTACCATAAAAATAAGGGGTGTGTGTGTTTCAACCTATTTCCCAAAGCACCAGAAGGCAAGACAAGAAACAATGGTTGGAAACTGACCAAAGAGAGAAGCAACCTGGAATTGAGGAGAAACTTCCCAACAGGGAGGACAATTAACCAGTGGAACAGCTTTGCCTTCAGAAGTTGTGGGTGCTCCATCACTGGAGGTTTTTAAGAAGAGACTAGACAGCCACTTATCTGAAATGGTATAGGGCAGGGGTAGGCAACCTTGGCTCTTTTATGACTCGTGGACTTCAACTCCCAGAATTCCTGAGCCAGCCACGCTGAGGGGAAAGGGAGAGGTTTCCAAGCTGAGCCATGCTGGCTCAGGAATTCTGGGAGTTGAAGTCCACGAGTCATAAAAGAGCCAAGGTTGCCTACCCCTGGTATAGGGTCTCCTACTTGAGCAGGGGCTTGGACTAGAAGACCTCCAAGGTCCCTTCCAGCTCTGTTATTCTGATCATGGGGCCACTACAACGGCCGTAGCTTTGAAGACCCAACCTAAGTATCATTTGTTCAGTGCCGTCTTCCAACAGTCACTTCATTAAATGAGGACTATCTGTAGTTTTTTCCTGAAGTCAAATTCAAAACTGCATCTTTATTCAATATATGTATATTCAAGATGGAAGGATGGCAATTTTGATCATATATGCAGGTTGTGAAGTGTTTTCCGTACTTTCTATGAAATCCTGAAAAATGGACTAATTTTATGGCTTATGGTACAAAGTAAAATTGAACATGACGGAATTGTCTATGTTGTTCTAAAGTACAAGTCAGGATTAATCTAATGTGTTGGCAGTTTCCATCATTCTGTTCAAGGTCCTTGGCTTTATAAATTGAGCACCAGTCTAATCGGACAACAACCCCAAAGGGGAGCAAATCTAGAACATCTGGGCCGATTAGCATCTTTTCTTTTACATATCATTTTGTATATAAGAATTAATTGGGCTTTATTTATTTTGATTCTAATATCAAAGTCCTTAGCCTCTTGTATGTTATATAAGCATAATTTAAATTACTAAGTAAAAAAATAAAAGTTTAAAAAAATAAAGCAGTTAATTTTGGGAAAGCAATTTTTAACCACACAATTCAACTTATTTTTCTAAAACGTAAGATATTTAAGTATAAAATATTAAATGAAAACAATATATTTAAAATCAGAAAATAGCAATGAAAATAATATAAACAGGAATGGAAAGAGAAAAAAGTTGTAAAAATAAGTGGGAAAAGATAGGTTTGCACCCGTTTCTTCTAAAAGCTAGGAAAATCTGGATACATTTGGTCTGGTCCTCCACTGTACAAACGATCTATATTCTATGATATTAGGATGTTTCTGTATAAAACAGAAAATTAGATACTATGGTGTTATATGCTGCACTATAAACAAACCTTTACTAAACTTGCAACCATTCATTTAGTGACCACTAAAAGTTACAACCGCACTGAAAAAAGTGACTTGCCGCCGGCCTTTGCATTTATGACCTTCGCAGCATCCCCAGCTACATGATCCAAATTCAAGCACTTGACAACCAGCATGTATTTGCAACCATTGCAAGCTTCCCGTGACTGCCATTGGTGTCTTTCCCAGCTGGCTTCAGACAAGGAAACTCAATGGAGGAAGATGGATTCGCTTAACGATTGCACGATTCACTTAACGGCAGCGTTTTGCTTAATTGTGGCAAAAAGGTCCTAAAATCGGTTACGCGTTACCGCCGCCCTGCTTACCAACAGAATCCGGGTCCCCATTGTGAAAATAAAGTCAAGGGCTACTTGCGCGCGATTGCAAAGGCCATTCAGAAATTACGTTCTATTTTAGCCTCCGGTGCAAATGCAACCCTTGCGCTTTGCAACCAGCATCCGTGGCTTCTTCGCCTGAAGACGCTCCCTTGCGGCTTATGCACGGAGGCAGCCCCGCCTGCATGGGAAGAGAAGGGGCCACGGCGTCCCCTCGGAGGGCGCGGCACCAAAGGACCCGCAAGACCAATTTTCCCACGCGTAATAGTAATAATAATATAAGCCGCTCCTTTTAACTGGTTTCGAGCCAAGGATTCTGGGAAATGTATTTTTGAGCCGGGCGCTGAGGAGTTTCCATCGGCGCGAACTCTCTTCCCACTCAGCGAGACCCAGCAGCCCATGGACGGACTCCGGGGAGGCCCACGCAAGACCAATAGCCATCCGCCCCCCCCCCCCGGCACTTCCTCGCAGGGAAGCCGGCGCAGGACCCAGATCCCCGCGTGCTCCGCGCAACTCCCGCCTCGGCCAGAAAGGGGCGGGGTTAGAGAGAGAGAGAGAGAGAGCGGGCGCGCGCTAGCGGGCAAGAGTGGGCGGGCACCGGCCCCGCCTCCGAACGCAGAGTGGCGGCGCGGCGCCGAGCGGCAGGCGCGGCGGCCAACGGGAGCGCCCGAGCTCGTCCACGTCACTGGCCGGCCCGCGGGCCCGCGGCTGAGGTAAAGCGGAGCGCGTGGCGGGGGCGCCGTGGCTGCCTCGGCGGCGCATGGAGGCGATGCCGTGCCGCGAGCGGCGCGTGGGCTCGGCGGGGCTGTCGCCGGCAGCGGAGCCCGGGATGCCGGCGGGCGGCGAGGGCGGGCCGCGGCAGCTGCGCTTCGCCGACCCCGGCCCGGGCAGCGGCGACAGTCTCAGCCCGGATAGCAGCAGCGGCGGCAGCGCCGAGGGCAGCCGCTGCTGCTGCGCCGGCGGGAATGGCTGCTGCGCGGGCGACGGGGGCGCCGAGGCGACGACGACGACGCTGCTTCCCGACTGGCCGGGGTCGGCGGCGGCCCAGCTCAAACTGCTGCCCATGAATGACCAGATCCGGGAGCTGCAGACCATCATCCGCGACAAGTAAGCGCGGGGCCCCGGCCGCCCTCTGAGCGCGTGCAGAGCGCCCGCGTGGCTGACGGCCCCGCGCGGGCGTTGCAAGCAAGCAGATGGGCAGCCTCGCCCGCGCGGGGAGGGGGGCGCCGCCGCCAGGCTGGCCGGGAGAGGAGCCGAAGGGCCGGGCTGGGCTGCGGGCTCCGTCGCCAGGTGCGGGCGGCAGAGAAGCGGCCTGATGCTGGCGCGGGGGCTGCAGGAGGAGAGGGCTGCTGTTATAGGCTTGTTCTGCCTCTGCGTGCCTCATATAGGTCAGGGGTAGGCAACCTCGGCTCTTTTATGACTCGTGGACTTCAACTCCCAGAATTCCCGAGTCAGCCACGCTGGCTCGGGAATTCTGGGAGTTGAAGTCCACGAGTCATAAAAAGGCCGAGGTTGCCTACCCTTGATAAAGGTCAACCCAAGGCAGTGATACAGGTCTGATAAGAACAGGTAGTGCTCCACCTACGACCACAACTGAGCCCCAAATTTCTGTGGCTAAGTGAGACGTTTGCTGAGTAAGTTTTGCCCCCTTTTGCGACTTTTCTTGCCACAATTGTTACGTGAATCACTGCAGTTGTGAAGTTAGCAACGTGGTTGTTTTAAGTAAACCCGGCTCCCCCATTGACTTTGCTTGTCAGAAGGTGGCAAAAGGGGATCACAGGACCCCCAAGACATTGCAACCGACATAAATACGAGTCAGTTGCCAATAATCTGAATTTTCATCGCGTGGCCATGGGGATGGTGCAATGGTCATAAGGGTGAAGAAGGTCACGTGTTATTTTTTCAGTGCCCTTGTAACTTCGAACAGTCACTAAATGAATTGTAAGTCGAGGACTACCTGTACTTCTGCCTCCTATTTCCCCAACCACAACCACCCTGTGAGGTGGGTTTTTTATTGCTTTAATATAAAGAAAGAAACAAAAAATGTTACACTCTTCTTTAAAAAAGTGAATTTAAGATAAAGCACTACAGCTGACTAGTGGAATAATATTGATCAATTTTTTCAAATTTATGTTTTGAGAAAGAACCAACTTCATAAGCACAGAGGGGTCTTTATAGGTAAGCATGTTGATGTAAAAATGTCGGCCAGGCAATGCTTCAGCCGGTAAACGAGTACAAGTATGTGGATTCTTGGTTTTTGGTCTTCTGAATTACAGGCAAGTTACTCTTGTGTAATAATTCTTGAGGTAATATTTATCAGAAATGCATGAGAGATGGGTGAGTCATCCATCCAGATTTTACACAACTTAGAAGAGTATTAAAGTACAGCCACACCAGATGATCCTGGCCCAGGGCATCTTCTATTCTGTGAAGATACAGGCCTGGGCGGGGGCAAGTGCCTGTTCTGAAAGACAGGCAGGCATTCAGGGCAGGGCTTTCAGTTCAAGTCTGCGTCAAAGTTCAGAGAGTGTGCCCGTGCAAGTCTGCCTCTGCTGTCTCACTGTTCTTGGCTTGCACTCAGATCTGGTTTTGTCATGGTACTGTAAGATGTGATGAGTCCAGCTGTCTTTTATTAAAAACATTTTCCTTTGTACGTAGATGCAAAAGAGCTTTTTGGCTAGGCAGACTTTTGAGATGAAATGAATGTTCTTGCAATAACCTTGTTTAATGGAGACTGATGGGTTTCACACATTGCACAGACCTGTATGCGGTTAGTTTGCAGCTGAGCACAGGGTTGCATAATGTGAGAAAGACCAAAAGTTTGTCAGCACATTTTTAAAATGAAAAATGTATTGAATGCATTTATTATTAATAAAACTTAGGGGGTTTTTTTCTGGCCCCACCCATTTGGCTAGGGGCCCTCATGCCACTGAAAGACTTAAGTGTGGCCTTTATGCAAGAAAGGTTTTGTACTCCACCCCTGAGTTAGCATTAATGTGAACTTAACTACTGTGCTTATAAAGCTACATGTTTCGACCTAATGTATAGAATAAAACTCACTGTGATTTACTTAGTGATCATTGTTAACAAAATCATTTACTGTAATGCATTAACCCAGTTATTATAGTATTAGTGAAGTTGGAAGCAAAAGAACCCATACTGTAGCTGCAATATGAAGCCAGAATTTTGTGTTCTGAGAATAATAATTTCAAAATATATTTTCCTTTTTGCTTGTAGGTCACTAAGTAAACAACAAACTAGCAAAGTATATGACTTCACCTCAGGCTTCTGGCCAGCTCTAGTAGTTAAAGCAGATAGAGACATCCGGGTTCATTATTTGCTGGTACACATAAACCAGCTTCTCGAGTTTGTTCTTTTTCTAGCCAGTCACAAAATTTGTTCAGAAACAAGCTATCAACAAGGAAATCAAAGGTAGATTGTCCACATTTATTATGACACTTGCTGGCAGGAGGAATGGAACAGATTCCTGGGTAATGAGAATTATATATCCAATATTATGCTACAACAGCCACACATCTAACGTGGATGCTTCACTAAGTATCAAGGGGCTCATTTGAACAAAGGGGCAACAATAACTATCTTTATAAATAGCTAATGTAGTCTGAAGATCTCAGTGTTAGAATTTTGCTGCTTATTCTTACCTATTCTGATTTTGGTTTTATAATTAATGTGATAATTACATTGCTTCACAATTTGTTGAAATCTATTCCAATGATATGGCTTTTAAATATACTATATTATGTAAATGGTGGGATTGCATGGTTTTCATTGATCTTAATATCAAGCAATTTTTAACAAACAAATCACAGTGAATGTAGATATTATAGACATTGGTACTGTCTTATATGCACCTTTGTTCTAGAATTATTGAACCAGTAAAATGGATCTTGCTTTAAGGTAATGTTTCCTTTTTATTAAGCTGATTTGGGAAATATATCCAAGCTTATACAGCAATTCTACATGTTCTCATTTAGTCCTGCTCTGGTAAAAGATGGAAATACGTTCTAATCTAGATGAGATTGCAAATTGTCTCAAATATTTTTCTAAATGTATACATTTAAAAATCGAGGACAGCAGAAAGGATAGGGCAATGAAAGTTGAAAATTGGTTTCCTTATTTTTTTCTTAGCTTGGAGGGGGACTTGGAAATTTTCTAGTGCGACACCTACCCCAAATAAATCAATAATTTTTGCTTTATAAAATAAAATCTTTTCAGTAGAAATGAACAATAAAACTTGAGGACATATTTTTAATGTAGAGGATGACCTTACTTGAGTTTGCTTAATTCCTGAAATCTGGATTTTATTGTTTAAATGACCATTTCTTCCTTGAAAAGAAAATCAAGCTGCAGATTTGTGAGTATCAAGAAATGAATAAAGCGATCACTAGAAGCAACGGGGGCTAGTTTAAAAAAAAAAATCTTGCCAGACAAACCTTATTACCTTCTTCGATAACTAAAGTAGTGGATCAGGGAAATACTGTGGATGTAGCTTACTTGCACTTCAGTAAGGCATTTGATAAGTCAATCACAGCCTACATTTTGGAAAGATAGAAAAAATTGGGATAGACAGCACCACCACCAGATGGCTTCACAGTTGGCTGACCAACTGAACTCGGTGGGTACTCCTTAATAGAACTATATCTACATGGAGGGAAGCATGCAGTGGGGTACTCAAGGCTCTGTCTAGGGCCCAGTACTTCATAAATCATCTAGATGAGGGGATAGAAGGGGAACTCATCAAATTTGCAAATGACAACAAGCTGGGGGGAATAACCAACAGTTTAGAAAATAGACTCAGGATACAGAGGGATCTTGATAGACTTCAACACTGGTCCCTATCCAACAAAATGCAGTTCAGTGGTAAGAATAGAATTGAATTGAATTTCTATACTGCACCAGTGAGGACATACTTGGAATACTGTGTCCAGTTCTGGTTCCTAACAATACAAAAAAGATTTTGAGATTCTAGAAAGAGTGCAGCAAAGAGCAACAAAAATGATAAGTGGTCTAGAGGCTAAATCATATGATGAATGGTTGAGGGAATTAGGTATGCTTAACAGGGAGAAGTCACTTTTGACACTGTAATAATATCAGTCCTAAAAGAACTGAAATGAAATTTGGATTTGACTTCAAGGTTACAGTAATGTTGTTTCTGGTTCTTAATTGTTTAGGGTCATATTCACAGCATTCAGCAAAACAGATGATTAAGATTGCCAAAGCTGATTCTTCCAACGTACAGAAAAATATTTGCTGGCTCAGATCTGAAGTGTACTTGGGAAAGAATTACATTAGGATCAGTGGCTTGTTTCTATTCCCTTATGTAGGTAAGGAGTTTCTACCCATTTCTTACACTGATGGTATCTTTCAGTCAAAATAACATGCAATAATGATAAACAGTACAGAAATATAAAAATGAAAGCACACATGTAGGATACAGTAAAAGCTTTGAAATGAGATTATCACATGCTCCTGAACAACGATGAAACAGGACATTTCAGGACCTATGAGAAAATTTTAAGTATGAGATCTACAATGAACTCGCATCTGTAATGACAAATTACAGCCTATTGCTTCAAACAATCTCATGTGTCTTCAATGAAATGCTATGAAAATAAATGCCATTTTACTATTAAAGATTTGAAAAATCATAAAGGTTACACCACAAATGTCTTTGCTTCCCACCTTGTAACAGTTCACTGATTTATTTCAGTGTTAATCTCATAATGTGTAATTATGTACTTCCTGTGTAATGGAAGCATTAGCTTTTTTAATTCAAAGCATTTTGAGTTTCATTGTCTATAAGGCTTCCAGAGCCATTTGCAAAGACTTTGCTTCTGTCTACATTATAAAAGAATGTAAAAGAGAGATGGATAAAAGCAAGTTCTGCAATGAATTTAAGAAATAGGTACTTGCTGTAACATCGAGGGGGGAGGGGAATACTTCATGTAAAGATTACTACAGGTAACCCTTAACTTAGAATTGAACCTGAAATTACAGTTGTAAATTGTGCTGGTCATGAACTTGGTCACCATATGACCATGCCTGATTTTACAACTTTTCTGTGGCAGTCGTTATACAAATCCATTATCTGCAATGAGTGTTTATTGCCGAAAATCAGAAATAAATGCCAATTTCCAGCAAAAACCTCAAATTGCAGTTGCCAGATGCTGCAAATAGTTGTAAAGACAGACTACTTGCGGAGTGCCCAAAATATGCTTATGTGACCACAGGGTGGGGGAGAGTCAGAACTTTGGATCCGGGTTATAAGCATCCCCGGTGAGATCCATCATAATTTCAAACGGTTGCTAAGTGGCCAGTCATAAGTCGAGGACTATCTGTTCCTGCTGACCTGTGGGGACAGCCAAATACATTGGGTCTCTTATCGGAATCAATTGTTTTCTCCTGTTTTTCTTCTTTTCCTGATGAAATGGTGGTTGTTTAGTCAGCTTGTTAGATTTAGATTCCATTCACCACAACAGCCTTGGGAGTCTGAGCTCATCTGGGGATGGTTGGCCTAAGACATCTCACGAGCTTTCATGGCTGGGGGCAGACATTCCCCAGGGGTCAGCCTCCAGCTTCACTTGGCCAGGGATATTTTGTCCTAATATAGTCTGTGGATGTGGTCATCTTCGTAAAGAACACCGACCTGATTTATTTTAGTGTCTTATGGAGTTGTGCCTACAGCTATTCCTTTTTCTAAAGCTATTGCAGCACCTACTTCCAACTCCCCTGTTCTGACTCTCTGCTTTGGAATAAGCCTCTGTGGGTGGCAGCACCTGGCTGACCATGTCTGGGTTTGGCAGCCGAGCAGTGGGTCCCAGTTGGTGAAGGCAGCGGCAATCCCTTTCTGTACTGCTGCCAAAAAATAACATGGCCATGTCCATAATGTCACCAACAGTTGAGTTCACTTTGAAGAAAATGTCACCCTTTCCTATTGAAACAGACTCTGTGACGAGAGCTTTTCCTCATGTACAAATTGTACTCGGCAGCCTCCTGATTAGTTGCATGCTCCAGGGCAAGTAGAATTATTGCTTGCTTTCGCTGACTTCATACATTTGTTATTGCTGCACTCAGCAGTGACCCACTGTGTCAGGGAGCAGTGTATTCCTGTTATAAAAATGTCTCACTCAAATTATTTTCTATTAGTATTGAAACATAGTTTTAAATATCTAGAATATGTTGTACAATTAATGTGCTGACGGATTCATTAATTTATAACTCTCAAGACGGCGCAGAAAGCAGCTATGGAAAGTGTGAAATCCTTAATATGGAAAGTCGTCTCTCACCAAAGGGCATTTTTAAGTGCTACTGTCTTTGTGTTGCATCATTAGAGAAATGTATGTTATGGGTAGAAAAGAGGAGAAAGAAACTGATGTAGGAAAGAATCCATGCGGATGTGTTTGTCAAGCTGATAAGGAATACTGCATGTAAGCAGGTGCAGAACATCTGCAAATATCCCGTAGGAATGAGGAGGCTTTTTGGTGTCCCAAATGATCTCAAATATTTGTTTTGACAGAAGATTAATATTTTACCCTCATAGTATTTATATTAGTATATTTTATTTGTGCTACATTTAATGCTAATAATGTTCCAGAATTATTGCTCCCCCCACCTGAAATAAGTACTGTAGATGCTTAATAATGGAATACTTGAAGCAAATTTCAAATGGGTGATTCTTCTCTTTCACTCAGTAGAAAACTACAGCTGAACTGTGCCAGGGCTAGAGAGGAGAATATAAAATACAAATAGGAAGAGTAAGATGCAGTCTTCTCCAAAAAAGATGGGTCATGCAGAATTGGACTAGGCTGAGTCACTAAAGAAACCGTAGAATCAAAGGATGTGGAGTGTGGTGATCATCGCTGCAGTAGTACTTCGGTAAGGTGGTCCCTGTGTGTGTCCACCTATTTGCAAATGTGTTATATGTTAATTTGTGTACTTTTTACTTTTAATTCTTTTAAAATGAAATTCTGTATTGTACCCTTTGATTTGTGTATACCAAGCAGGATGTTTTAAAAGCAGAGCCCTTCATTGTTGCCAGACTTTGGCATACGAAGAGCTTCTTCTAGGAGTTAATAAACACAAGCAAAATGGAGGCCATTAGCAGTGCTTTGCTTTTTTTTTTAGTTCTGGAGGCAGTATGATAAAATTTGTGCTAGTCAAAGTAAGAGGAAGTTAAATTGATTTCATGCAGCTGCTCTGTAGGAATCCTTCCCATGGAATACTTTTTACATATGACCAGCAATCAATTTTATCAGAGTACAAATTCTGTTGAGAAAGCCATCGGTGCCCCCTATCTCACCAGGATTAGATGAAAGATCTGAGATTATGCAGAATTTTTAGTTACATCTTAATAATGAGATTTCGTTTTCAGACAATTATTAGCAAACGCTTTCTCATGTAGGTCAGTCATTGGTCATGATGGATAGGTGTGATTAAAGTTGCTAGAACCAAGATTTGTGAAATTATTGGTGGTATTATGATATTCTTCTGATTTGCCTCCCTGGTCTAGATTTCAGAGTATGAAATGCTGGGTTTTTAGTCTAACGTGAAGTTAATAGGAGCCATTTTGGAGGCTATTGTTTTACACCATAGCACTAGAATTCTACTGTTGCCCATAGAATTTCATAGGGCTTGGTTGTGTCCCAATGCCTTTTAATATTTCTGTGAAACCAGTGTGTTGAAACCAACGGAGTGCTTTTTGGCATGTAGTTTTAAGACTACAGTTATAATCCACAGAAATAGTTTGGATTTGACAGTGGGTCCAATGACAAACAAGTTGAAGGTTAATTCTAAATATGCTATTGGTTAATAAAAAATTCAACAGTATAATTGAGATTTAGTCTGTTCTAGAGTTAGGGAATTTGTGCCTTCCTCAAAAGAGTAACATTGCCTTCCTATTTCTTTAGGCTTTTAATTGTTAAGGTTTGTATTGGTTTAATGTTCTATTTTGTACTTTTAATAATTGTTGGCCTAAGATACTCAGTTGAGCTTTTTACTCAGCTGAGTAGAAAGTAGAATGTAAATTAGATAACTAATTGACCCTATACTGACAACATTTCTAAGGAGATGGCATTGAATATGCCTATCCGATTATTTAATCTGCTACCTGCAGGAATTCATGTGCTGGCTTCATCTGTAGCATAAACACCTTTAAGTGATGATGAAGCTCCCACAATGTGCTCTATAATGGGTTAATATTGGAAAATGTTTGGAAATAGCTGTGGACAATATACAGCATCCAAAGTGCTATTCAGTACAAAGCACAATGATCAGATGATACCAGTATGAAAACAGCTGGTTACGAAACTCCAGCTGTTAAATATCTTCAGACCCCTTTAGGGTCTGTCCTCATTTGCAGAGACTCATACAAAGGGTTTCAATGCTCATTTCTTGAGTGCAACATTTTGAGTGAATTCATCTTTTAAATTCCATGTCCAGTACTTACAACTATGAGCTTAATTTGTTTGTATATTTTGCTTTCTCCTCCTTGCCTTGAATATATTTCTCAGAGGAAAAGGTAAGATATGAATCCAATAAATAAATCTCATTGAACCTTGCTAGGCCTTTTTTACCTGTAAATCTGCATAAACTGAATGCTCATCCTAAAATACACGACTGTTCTCTTATCTGCATTTTGCAGATAAAGATTAGTTATAATGGACAAGTTAGTTTGCCAAAGAACCATGTCTGTAATAATTGTCTGTAATAACCACAGAAGCAAGTAGATACGATACAAACAATTTGGAGTTTTTTTTTTCTATGTTTGGGTTTCTTCAAAGCAGTTGCAGTTGGTACAGAAGCAGAGAGAAATACAATTTTCTTGCTTCATGTTCAAGTAATCTAAATCATCCCCTAGAAATACATATTAAATTTAGGAAATATGAATTCAGAGAAAAGTTATATCTGTGTTATTTAAAAAAAAACTAGTGCTAAATACCCCCAAAGAAATATAAAAAAAATGGAATCCCTGACAAAAATATGGAAGCTTACATGTGAAACGGAGCAAGCCTTTTGAAGTGTGTTAACCATGTGCAGTGATTTCAACTTTTCATTTGGTAATGTGCACAAAAGAGCAAAGATTGTATTGGTTTTGCACAGTTGGTACTTTTAGTTAAATAGGCTCAATTGATTCAGCATGTACCACTCCAGAATTCTTTTCGTTAGATTTATATCCTGTCTTTCATTCCAATTCTTTCTTCGTTTTATTCCTACAAAGACCACCTTGCAAAATAGTTGGACTGGAAGAAATGAGTGGGTCAATGTCACACAATGTCATAACTGCTAGTGGTCCTGTACTCTGGGTTCTGATCCAACCTTTTAACCAACATACTACAGTTTTAGATACTAAAATATTTTTTTCCCAGTCAGGCATCTCCTGTTGTTGTTGGGTGTTAGAGGGTTTTAGTATGCCGCAGAAAGTTTTTTCGGATAGTAGGTGAGGGAATTCATGATGTAGAGCCGGTCTACAGGGCTACTGTGGAACATTCCCGTAGCTTTTTATCCTGATGTGGCACCAAAATGGGTGGTGGCAATCCTAGTGATGAGCAGAGAGCAACCCTCATGGTGTGCTCAGCTAGGCAGCTGGAGCATGTCAGGCGGCCAGTGGAGGTTTGATGGTCTGGAGCGACAATGACACAGCATTGTAGAGAACCATCAGCAATGCAGCAACACTGCTGAATGCATGTTTTTCGACTGGAGTTATAGGGACTGGGAGGAAGCCAGCTAAGGACTAGTAGACAAGTGCCATATCAGCAGCAACACCAACTGGATGTTTTTGTGGGAGGCCATCCTTGGAATTACGATAGCAGTACTAAATAATGTTCATTTAGTCTCTAAACTTGCCTTTCTGACAAAGGTCATTGAGGTGGTGATAGGTCAAGGTCCTGGTTGTCATTTTTCAAGCTCTACATGGGGTGGGGCCAAGTTACTTGTGGGACTGCCTCTCCAAATATTCCTGCCTGCCATTGAGGCAGTATCACTTGGTGGGTCCTCGGAAAACTGCCTCCTTTCCCATGGCACCTGTCTCAAGTATCGTCCTTGAGATAGGAGCAACCTTCACAGGGCCATGAAGACCTGGTTATTCTCCCAGGCCTTGGAGATCTGATACGGGTGAGGTGCATTTGCTCATGAGATCACTACCACCTATGCTTTGGATTGTGTTTCTGTTTCATTTTTAACTGTCCCAACACCCAAAGTGCCTTTGGTAGATGGGCAGCCATGTAAGTATGTTCAATAAATAAATAAATATTGATGTTTCTTATTTACATCAGTATGTTGATCTTTGTGAGGGCAGTAAATTTCATGAAATATTTGAGCAGAGGTTGGTCTGTTTGATTTCAAGGCTAATGGTAACACTGCAGCAGTTTACAATAAAAAAAGGAGTTTTGGGAGCTGGTTTCCATAGAAGCAGCTCGGAACGGTATGTGTCTATTACTAAAATCCATAATTAACTAACTGAACACAAACATGGGGGAGGGGGGACTCTTTATGTTTCTGTTCTGCCAATAATTGTTTTAGGTAATTTAGCACTTCTTTGAAAATCCTGTTTACTTCGGTTGCAAACTCTTTACTTTAAAAAAAAATAATGAATCAGATTTAAGCTTTAGATGTGTCAGAATCTATATTACACTTGTTCATCGTTATAATGTCCATTTCTTTACTTCAACTGATGTGATTGCCCTCTTGAAAATCATGGCGAATAGCTATTAACGTCAGTGCCCTTTAAAAAGAAAAGAAAAAAGTCGGGGGAGTCTGGAGCAGGAAGCAAGAAATCCAGGACCAGATAGTGTGTAGGAGATGACCAGGCTGAGCCCGAGGGAGGGGTCAAACATGTCGTAAGTCATGAGTCCCTGCACCCCCGCAAGAGATCTAAATCCAGCCCACCTTGAATGCCTTTCTTATCTACCATTGCTTTCCCTCAACCTTAGTTGGTCAGATTCTTGTAGAGAGCTTAAGTTTGCAACAAATCTTTATACTCATTTGAGCTGTCTGGATCTCTCGATTTCCCCAACGCTTGACAGATAGTATCATTTTGTAAGCATATGTCAGATGTGACCAACTGCCGAGCATAAGAAGCAGACTTGAAACAATTTGTTACAAAAAACCAGGGGAAAGAATCTCAGCCTTTAAGCTGTTATATATCTGATTGTTAGCCTTTGTTAGAAGTTTATGGTGTACTAAAGTTGATGCTTTCTGTGTAAAGCTCCTTATCTTGAAAGCCATTCTTGACTTCCCACAAAAGCATCTCATTCCTAGAGACCTGTAATCTCTAGATTTTCTAGAAGCAATCCTTCGTAATTATAATTCCTGCTCCCACTATGCTGCTGAAAAGAAAAAAGCTTAGAATAATGAGACAGAATAATTGTGCAATGAGATTTTTCTCCCACTGTAATTCCTGGCCTTCCAGAGAGTGTTCCGACTCTTTAGAACTGATTTTGATAGAGGGGGAAACTTAAGAGGGTATTTTACTACTGAATTGTTCTGACAGCAGAATGATTTAGTTAGATTCTGTATGTAGCAGATTGGCGCAGCCTATAGAGTTGGCATTTTGGTGGTCTCATACCTCTTTTGGAAACCCTCTGAATATTCACCCCTTGTTCTGGCTCCTGCTGGGGGTTGGTTAATACCACCTATCAGTGCCTTTCCTGACATCCTTCCCCTCATCCTGATACGGGTGGAAGATCTGTCTCACAGCCTGTGCTGTCCAGTTGGCAATTAAGAGGCACTAATGAAAAAAGGCTGTAATGCAAACTCTGGCAATGACTAGAGAATTTAACTCTTCCTTGGGAAATAAACCGATCTCACAAGTCATGAGCAAAATCAAACTTCTAAAATGCAGAAATCCCTACTTACATAATTAAATGCAAGTAGTCAGGGTGAGTAAAGAGAAACTACAAAATAGATAATGTGATGCTCTGGACAGGTCACAAGATGATGCTTGTAAGGGGCTGTGGGAATAACCTGGAGGAAGAGGAGGAAGAGGACCAAGGCAACGGTCAAGTAAGAGTCCAAAGCAGGAATGGAATTTGAGGGGACCTTCCTCTCTAGGATAAAGGCGTGGAAGGGAGAGGCACATTCAGAGTTGCAAGAGTCTATTACTGTAACCCAGGGGCACGGCTGGCTCAGGAATTCTGGGAGTTGAAGTCCACAAGTCATAAAAGGGCCAAGTTTGAAGACCCCTGCTGTAACCCTATAATAAAAGTAGTTTTCGTCGACATGACTTTGGTATTCAAGTCTGATCTACCTTGAAGAGCCGACAGCACTGGTCTACTGCAAATTCTCTCCTAAGGCATTTGAAACAGGAGTCAAATTATCCCAGAAAAAAAAATATTTTAATATAATTAATAACCCTGTACACCTTGTCTGAGTTTGATGTATGTTGGACATAAAGCTCAGATTTATAATTAGAAGAGAAATGGAAAAACTCAGCACCATACAATAAAAAAATCAACACTGTAATATGGAATCCTACTACCGGTAATTATTTTTACCTATGCCTACAGAAATAAACTACGGTTATCTGTTTTAAATTACCTGGCTTTTCTTCAGATTCCTGGAGATTCAAAAATATAATCAGAAGCTGGGGAGAACAAGTGTTAGTTATTGGCTTTTCCCAACCCAGTTCCCAGCTTCTGCTCTTTTTGTTTTTCATTTTTTAAAAACTTCTTTATATATGGAAAGGAGGGCATAGATCTCCTTTGTGAAGGTAGATTGTATTTGAAATGAGGGAACATATATTCTGTCTCAGCTTGCCGCTATTGCCGCCTACAGTTGTGATTCCATCGAAGCTTGAAAATGTTATCTTTAAAATCTGTGGAGTTACGAGGATGTAATACAAGGTAGCCTCCTCAGGGAACCAGATTAGCTGTAGGTCATCCAAACCACCTAGTTGGGCTATATTACTATTATCGTCCTCATCTTTCCTATTACCTATTTCCTTAGCTTCTTATGATTGCAACTTTGTTGTTTGTATCTTATGATTTATGTTGATTGTTTTTATTTAGTATCCTATTATGATTTATGTCGATTGCTTATTTAGTATCCTATGACTATCACTGGGTGTTGTATTATGATTTATGATGGTTGTATTTTATGATTATGATCATGATTTATCACTTGTTGCTTGTATGTACACTGAGAGCTTATGCAATCACACTTGACCAGTAAAGATTTCTGTTCTGTTCTATTCGTTTCTGTTTATGTTCTGTTCTGTTCTATTCTGCATGTACAACTGGTAACATGTAAGGTGATTTGCTATTTGAGACTGGCCCACAGTAGCTTGTTTGTTGCAAACTTTTTTCATATCTTAAAATAATGAATAAAGGCTTCAGAAAGATAAATGATATATTTTTGTCAGATTCTTTAAGTCTGACTAGAAGCACTAAAAGAAGCTAATTTCAATAAAATGCAGAGGTATAGAATGTTAGTGAGTTTTGAGAAATGCAAGATCCATTTTGTTTTCTTTATTAAACTTACCATGCTGCTCATTTTTGAGGGTTTTTTTGGCGGGGGGCTCAAAATAAGATTTTGAGTTTTGTTCACATACTTACAGATAATCCTGTCTCCTTATTGTCGCCCAAAGAAATAAATAAAAAGTTCCAGATTCCAGAGCAAGATGACTTCAGTGAATCTTTTTAATGGAGTTTTTCTCTGTCAGTATTGGTGGCTGCTATGATGATTAATGTTGAAGGGCCTTGGTGATACCAGATTTAAATGTAAAGTCTAGACATTCTTTCATAAAATAGATAAAAAATGTGCACGTTGCTAGTGTCACACTTTAATTATATTAAATATTCTGGGATAACTAACAAAGTGATTCAAACCTAAGTTGAATCCCTAATAAAACTGATTTCTTACTGCTTTTTGTTCAGGACAGCCAGTAGAGGTGACTTCGTATTTTCTGCTGATCGCTTGGTAAGCCATATTTTTCATGCACTATGTTGTGCTCATTAATGAAGGTATTATTAGCATGACTCCACCTTTAAACTTATAGATTATTTAAAAATCAGTCATTAACATTAATGGTATAGTTACATTATTATGTTGTTTTCACATTGTCCCATTCCCCATTTATGTCAGGCATGGTTTAGGGCAGGGGTCCCCAACCCCCGGTCCGTGGACTGCTACTGGGCCACGGCATGCCAGCAACCGGTCCGCACAAGGAAGCAAAGCCCCATCTGTGGGATGCAGGCAGCACACAAAACCACGCACCCTCAGGTCCGCGGAAAAACCTCTCTCCACGTAACTGGTCCCTGGTGCCCAAAAGGTTGGGGACCTCTGGTTTAGGGTGCTTCTGGATTGAAATAGTTAGCTGGTGACATCACTGTTGCCAAGGGGACACCCGTAGGGGCTGCTTTAATGTTCCCATCAAGGAGCTGGAGCAAATGATGGGAACTCACCCCGCCACGCAGCGGCATTCAGCTCTCAAACGTGGGCTTGCTATCCTCCAACCTGGGGTCCTAAACACGTGAGCAACCACGCTCCTTGTTTTTATATTGTAATTCCATCAAAGTTCAGTGAGATTTATTAATGTAAAATTTGAATTCAAAGTTAAATACTATGTTTTAAAAATAGAAATTTATTTTCCCAGCGGCAAGATATATTCGCTTGTTTTACAAGTAAAATATTTCCACATAAGAATTTAAACATAAATCTTTAGGATATATATTCAAGAATACATAACGGATTCTGAATCAGTTGGTGTTTTTACTTAATATAAGCAGTCTTAAAGTATTGGACAGTTATTATTGTATTTTTCAATGCCAGTTTTCTTGGAAATACCTATTTACCTGGAATCTATATATTTTTCTCCATTTGATAAATAGCACTAGTTGATTCATGGAGATGGTTCCTCTATGAATACAATTGAATGTGCTAAAAGCCATCATTCAAACATGTCTTTTGGAAATCTTGTTTTACTGCCTTTTGAAAGATTCTAGAATCAAAGAGTTAAATAAATAAATGCTGTTGTTTTTATTGGTTCAGCAGTAATGCCAATAAATGTGGAGCGAATCCTACAAGATATTCTCTTATTTATTCACCATTGTGGCTATCCTATGCAGTTACACCTCAACTTGCGACCGTTCGTTCAACAACTGCAGGGCACAAAGCAGCTGCTCCACAGCTGGTTCCAAAGGCCAGGAGACACCAAGAGTGGGAAGCAGCCCCCCCCCCCCAAGCTTCTAATGCTTGGGAAGCTCCAGCCCAGCTGCCCGCCCTGCCCTGCCCTGCCCTAAAAATGACTTTCGCTGTTTTCTTCCTCCCACGAGGTGGCTCACGCTTTACCAGGAAGAAAAAGGCAGCCACTCAGCTGCAGTGTCTTAAAATGCTCTTTCCCCATTTTCCTGCGTTGGGCAGGAGGACTGCAGCTGGCTTCATGGTGGAAGAAAAAAAAAGGGGGGGGAGAGCTGTCCTCACTTTCCCACAGCTGTGTGAACCACCCTCAGTTCCAAAATCAAAAATTGAGCCCTTTTTCCTTCTTTTTCTTTGCAAAGGGCCAGACTGGGCGTGCCTCGTAAGCTCAGTTATAGTTTTAAGAACTTTGGGTTTAATGTTCGTGAGTTAAAACCATCAAGGCCACGTGCCTAGAAGAGATCAGCTTCAATAGAAACGGCTCCTGTAATCATGCGGCATAAATGCGAGTCAGTTACCAAATGCCCAAGATGCGCTGACATGGCTACGACTGCGGGGTGAGGGCAACCTTAATGCTTAATGGCCATAAAGCACCTTTCCCGAGGCTTTTGTAATGGTCATTAAACAATTGGTAGTAAGTGGAGGACTCCCTGCAAGCTTATTTTAGACTAAGGAGGAAACAAATTCTGCTTACTATAAAAGGGAGACGTGCTTTTATTGAAACTTTGGTCTTGCTGTGATTATTTGAATTTTGCCTCTTGCAGATCAGACTCGTGGTTGAGGAAGGATTAAACCGGCTACCATACACACAATGCACAGTGACCACTCCAACAGGTAAAAGAAGGGAGGAGCTCCCCAAGTCTGGGGGTGTCCCAGGCCAAATTATATACAGGTAGTCCTTGGTTAATGACTGCTTGTTCCAATGGTGCTGAATGAGGAGACGTGTCTGGTCCTTGAAGTTGCGGCCGTTGCAGAGTTCCCACAATCATGGGATTGCAGTTCAGGTGCTTGGCAACTGGCAGACTGTTGCAGCATCCTACAGTCACCTGATCACCATTTACAATCCTCACTACAGGTTTCAGACAAGCATTCAGTATGGTAAAGCTGGCAGAAGGTTGCAAATGGTGATCACGTGGCATCATGCTTAAACCACCTAATGACTGGAATTGCCATCAGAAGTGGATGCAGTCATGTGCTGTTGTGCGTTAAGACCATGTCATTTAGCGATGGAGTTCCTGGTGCCAATTACTGTTGCTAACCAAGGACAAACTATATTTAGCACAAGGCTAAAAAAAATAGCAGATATCTTACAGTTAGCATAAATAAATTATTAAACAAAACATGGAATACTTTCTAGCAGCAATGTTAAATAACATTCTCAAGAGATTGCTGTCCTTGTTTGATTTTTGTTGTCCCAGAGAACAGCAAAATTTATGTAGGGCTAGTAGATTTCTAAAGAGATTGCATTTGTGAATTGCCTTAAAATTATAAAGACTAAATAACATTCTGATGTAAATACACACTCTTGTAATCCCTTCCTCTCCAATCTCTGTTATTGTATTTTTCAACAACAACAAAACAGGTCAGACACAGAACAATGTGCACTGATTATAATGGTGACCCTGTGACTTAGAGATGCTGCGTTTCCAGCTGATTGGAACTTTGCAGTATTGTGCATCTGACCCTAGATTTCATTCAAGTGGGTCTGAGAAATGTTGCAACTATAATTAACTAGCAAGGAGATGATACATTCACTTATTTTGTATCAATATGTCCTTCTAATATAGTTTGAGAGCTTTTATGTAAGCAAGAGCTTTATATTTTCTGATTCATAGATTAGATCCAGATAGAATCAGTTGGCAATAAGGTTGCGTTTCTTATTTTATATCTTGTTAACTAAAGCGCTGGTAAAGGTGAAAATAAAACCCCTTTTAGGCTCTCGACTACATCTGAGTAATTTTCTTGGAAACCATGTAGCTTTGCAATTACCCATGTCTCTAATAGTATTTTGACTTCTCAGCCTGGTATACAAGCCTAGGGCTTCCTAGAGATCTTTCATACAGATATAGGTTCAAATTGGCTATGTGTTTTTGTTTGTTTGTTTGTTCCTGCTGTGGCCAGCTATTAATTAGCTTCAGATGTTCAAAATCATAAACCATATTTCTAAGCAAGAAGCACTGTTGCATTCAATCAGTTGGCTTTTCATTCTGGCAGAAATGGCTGAACCAGCTGCATTATCTAGCCAGAGTCTACAGTATATGACTGGAACAATAGTCTGTAAATAAATAAGAGTTGTCTGTAGAGTCTGTAAATAAATTGATAATAGAGTTGTTCCCTTAATTTTGCCTGGAATTTTGCTCAACGCATTAGCCTAAAATAACTTTCTTGACCTGATTTGTTCCTACATGCAGGCTAGAGTTTTGCAGAGCAAACCTCCTGGAAAACTGGGGAAGGCTTTAGGAAACAAGTCAGGGAGCTTCCATACCGTAGTTAATTTGGTACTACTTTGCAGATGTGACTGGATTCTTTCCTCAGATTTCTGACTTGGGAGTCAGAATATGAAAGACATACACAACTAATTATTCAACAACAGCAACTCAGTTTTTCTTTCTCTGTGTGTATCCCCCAAAAAGTATGGACTAAACTTTAGGAGGGAAATTTATTAATTGACTCCAGATGGTAATGAGAGTTCAACACTTAAAAAGAAATATCTGCAAACTTTTGCAATGAAAGTGCATCTTAAGTTAAATTTGATTTCTTGTCACTGAAGGTCAACCATTGCAGTATTCTCCTTTCTGGGACTGGTTAGTTCCAAATTTACAGGACCTCATGTTTTCTTATTTATACATGCCATTGCAGTAAAAGCTGTCTGGGAAATGAAGTTATTAGGTTTACTACTGAATAACATGAAGAATGCCAACTCCTGGAGAAACCTCTTTATTCTTATAAGGATAAAGAATTCTTTATAAGAATACAAAGAATATTTATGTCTTTTCAACAGGGTACAAATATGAAGGAGTGAAATTTGAAAAGGGAAACTGTGGAGTCAGCATAATGAGAAGTGGTAGGTCACTTAAAATTTTCTTGTGTGCTTGTTAGTATTTCTTATTATTAATCCTACATCACACCATCGATAATGCCAGAATGCAGATTGGAAAATAATGCACAGGACTCACTTGTGTAAGATAGTCAATCATATTTAGGAAAATAGCATAGAATTACAAGGAAGAAAGTACAAATACCAGTTTAAAAGCTACTAATCTACTTGCCCTTCTTTGCTGCATAACCTTTTCCTATTTTCCTCTCCCAATGAAGGGGAGGCAATGGAGCAGGGCTTGCGCGATTGCTGCAGATCTATACGGATCGGGAAGATCCTGATCCAGAGCGACGAGGAGACCCAGAGAGCCAAAGTATACTATGCAAAATTTCCACCAGACATCTACAGAAGAAAAGTCCTCCTCATGTACCCCATTCTGAGTGAGTGCTTTAAAGGCGGTAGTAGAAGCTGTGTGGGCTGCAGAGTGCTCGGTTGGAACATGGATAAGTCAGTGAGGACAGCTTGTGAGCCGTAAAATACACAAGGTTCATGCTTTGCTGGCAAGTCTATTCATTGATCTAATTGAGCTGGTAAAACATTGATCCTAAGCTGCACATATTGAGTAAGAGGTATCTAATAATATAAAATGAATAATGGGAGTTTGCTAATGTAATTTAAGTAATGGCATGACTATGTAGAATTCCACAGATTTTTAAATCTTCATGAAATACTTAGTAATTGACTATTTCTTTCCAAGTTCCAAACTATTCTGCTTAGCCAAATACTTTGTAGAAGTTTCTTAAAAAGAATTGGGAATAGATTGTGCCACAATTAGACACTTAACTCCAGTTGTAATCATACTGAAAGGAAAGATGACTCTGACACACACCACATTTGAAAAGACAGTTGGATAATTCACCTCTGCTTTCTTCCCTCTCTCTTTCTACTCCTCTCCCCCACCCATTTATCAGGCACCGGCAACACTGTGATCGAGGCCGTAAAGGTTCTCATAGAACACGGGGTTCAGCCCAATGTTATAATCCTGCTGAGTCTATTCTCTACCCCCCATGGTAAGTTCAGGCAAACTAGTATCAAGTCATAAAACAAGGGTATTTGTGAGAAAGAGTTTAGCTCTCTTGTCATATAAGGAGATCCCTACACATGCTGGAAATGAACAGAGAAATTAATTACAGGCTATATGCAACCGTGTAGTTGATTTCTTTAAAAAGTGAAGACAGAGCGTTTCAGCATAGATCTACAACTAAACAAATATGTAAAACTAACGAGAACTTGATAAAGCAATCTGTTACATGGAGAAACGTAATCTTAACCCTTCTGCTGCAAGATTTTGAAACACAGACCGCCTTTGGTGTATCTTAGAAAAGCCACTGATGTGATCATCTTCAAAATATTGTAGATAAATTGAGATGGAATGAGTTCTTAGGAATATAATCCATAAACATTTGAAAAGATTTTCAGCATTCCTATGTAGTGAAATCCTTTCATGTTAGAAAAGCCAGATTAAATGAAAGAAAATTTGTGTGTATGTGTTTGATGCCTATGAGGACACATCTGAGTTTTTTCTTATGCAAATAAGAATGTTCTAGAGGGCGTCATTTCTGTATTATAGAATTCCTTATTGACAGCTGCAGAAATTGTCACATGTAAGCTGACATATAGAAATTAACTATTATGTCCAAAGAGAATACAACTGTTGAATTCACAAAATACTGGGAAAGGGGGAAAAAAGATGTCAACTGATGAGTAAAGCTTGTAATAATTGGATAAAAAGGGCACATTCCAGAAGTGGAAAATCAATGTAGCTACATATATAATTTACAGTTTTCTTTTTTTTTTTAAGGTGCCAAATCAATAATCCAGGAATTTCCAGATATCACAATTTTAACAACAGAGGTTCATCCAGTTGCACCTACACATTTTGGGCAGAAGTATTTTGGAACAGACTGAAGTACTTAACCCATTTGTGTTTTGTTACTGTAAGATATTATACCATTTTTCTACATTTTATAATTTGAAGTGGAGGTATCTATGGGAATATTTAACATCTTTGTTTTTCTTTTTTTGTCCCAAGGTGGAAATAGTTGACCTGCACTAATTTTTTATTTAAATGGATAGATACTTGATCTTAAGTCTAGTTTTTGTTTTAATAATGAGTCGGGGCAATGAAGCAAACCACAGACATCTAATACTGGGTTATTCGAATTGCTGCCCTCTACTTTTATTTATTCTTTGTAGCCAATTTGGCTGATTGCGACGGTAAAATAAACTATCTGTGAAGACACCATTGTCTGTGTCTTTTATTGTTTTTATACCGCAACTGGACCTTTTTCTGAAACAGGGATCTTTCGCTAGAAGCAATTGACACATTTGTGCCAGTCTGTGGATGCAATTTTAGTTTTTGTAGATTGCATTCTCAAGCTATATAGAAGTTTTGTGACTGTAACAAAGATGTCTAAACAAAATGCAGGCACAATTCGAAAGATGGTGTGCGCAAAATATTACACTGGTCACACTTGCTCACATATGAATAGACGGACTAGTGCAGGGCTAGGCAACCTTGGCTCTTTTATGACTCGTGGACTTGGCTGGCTCAGGAATTCTGGGAGTTGACGTCCACGAGTCATAAAAGAGCCAAGGTTGCCTACCCCTGGACTAGTGGAAGAGGCAATGCAAGGCCACCAGATCTGAATACCCACGCCGTAGTGGCAAAGGGATACAGAAAAGTCCACCCAGATTTTTATACTACAGGTCAGCTAGTGATAGTAAATCTTACTGATTTTTAAATTAAATACAATTAATAATACAAATGAGAAGAATTAAAGGCAAAACTAGTTTCTCATTTCATTACAGGTGACTTGTACCCAATTTTAAAGCAAACCATTTCAGAAAGATCATTGCTATATATTGAAAACAGCCATTATGGGTCACTGTCCGGATAATATTTTTAGCTTGGCTATGATATATCAGTGATTGTCTCCTGGTTGCTAATCAGCTGGTACCCTAGAACCACAAATCATTTGCATTTTTTTTGTGTGAAAAAAACCAACAGTAATGTTCTAGTTCTGTTAACCTTCCTTTTTCTGTTCATCATCAGACCTAAGGATATTTTCATTTCTTTAAGAGCAACTTTCTACTTCTTACTAAAATATGTTTTAAGTATATAGGACATCCTGCTATAACCTTAAGCTTGGAGATGGTTGGATAAGATGTGGCCTGGTTGGAAACTGTGACTAAGCTAAATCATAATGGCAGATTACATCTTGTAAAACAAGAGAAATAAACTAATCCAGTCTGGACTCCTGGTATTTGAATTTTAAAAAAATGCAGCATTACACAATAAATTTCAATATGTTTAAATATTCAAATGTGATTCTACAAAACATTTTTATTGTAAAATATTTCCATGCTTCAGACTGCTACACGATCACAAACATACAGTTTTCAGTTAATGAACCTGAGATAATGTAACCATTAAACATTCAGGAGACTCAACATTAACAGCAGAATATTTTACAACCAAGAGATTCTGAGAATCCTTAGGAATGATTATGCTCCACTATACTGTACTTAAGTAATCCATTTCGTATGTTTCTGATTATAAAATCAAATGGGGGAATCTGCTCTTCGATATATCATCAATGAAACAGTTGTATCTCGATTATACAATGCCAAAGGAAAACCCAGGAAGGAATTATAGTGAACAAAATATTTAAATGTATAAAATAAAGGGCCATGCAATTTGCTGCCACCCCTAAGATTATTAATTAGTAATATCCAAACTAAAGGTTAATGTGATTTTACAAAATCCCTCAATGATTAAAAAAGAAAAAGACTCAGCAAAGTATTTTGCAAAAGTGCAGCCGAATCAACAGCTGCTGGTGGCTCATGTAACTGTTTAAAGGATTCGTCCATTCTTTACCTATCCACATGTAGTCTTTCACCGAGTAATCTTTCCTCCCTCCCATAGGAAGTAACTCTTGTATCTTATTTAAACCGCTCTTAAAGCTCAGAGAAAGAATTGAATTCTAACTACAATGTATTCAGTGTGAAGTGTTTTTGACAAATAACTCGTATCTTCAAGCAAATCCTGTGCCTCAAATGTTTGATTTTCATTTTAAACCAACAAGAGACTCATCTATGACTCTGCTATAGGAAACACAATCAACTTTTAAAATTCTACAAAGGTAAAATCAGCTCTATTCCTCCACCAGCCCTGACCACTACAAACACATTCTTTCTCTCAATATATTAATGCATTGATCAATGTTTTTATGTAGGTCCTGACATACTTGTTTTATTGTGCTGGAAAGCAAGCAGGGCAACTGACAGAACACCAAACCACTTTTCTTCGTACTGGTGCAGACATTTCAAGAAGCAGAGCTAAAGCAGCTTCGGTGGTACAGTCCTGTTCTGCATCCCTTAATTGTTGATGGGTTACAGATAGATGGGGGAGTGCAGCTATATTAGATCTCCCCAAAAGTTGAGAAGGGGGTACATAGGATACTGCAATGTTTCTTCACCTTGGCTGCTGGAAGAAGGCTGGCTGGGGAATTCTGGGACTTGAAGTCCACCAATCTTCCTAGCTGCCAAGGTTGAGAAACACTGAGATATTGTATGTCCCTACCTCTAGTATACTTTTTCCCAACCGGGTGAGGAGAAAGGAATGGTATGTATACCACATTCAATTGGTCATTATAGATACGTCATGGTCCTGTCTTGTTGCAAGTAGAGTAAATTGTGCTTTCAGTTGTGCACCACACCTTACATGAGAAAGAGTTATAGGCTGGGGCCAAATAAACATTTCTTACATTGTGCTAGCTGATTCTTACACTATACCGGCATGCAACACCTATTTTATTCAACAATTCTGATGTTCTCCAAAATCAAGCTATACAGAAGGCCACATTTTTAAACACAGATTTCCTACCTAACTACATCTGTCTCGCTGTCCTTAGTAGACATCAGTGTGATACTTTCAGTTTTGTGTGAGAATGGGATGCACACTGTTTGCAAAAATCATCAGGTGGATTTCCGCTGCTCCATTTTCTCAGGAAGACATTTTATGCCCAGGAATATGTGGGTCAATGTGGAACCATGGAAGCCTTTGAGAAGTTTCTGAAATTGGGATGTCTCAGCATGGAAAAATTCCACATACATCAACGCCAACCAGTTCCATGAATGATGCTGGACAAAGTGCAAATTTTATAGTTCCAATATACAAATGTTATTTTGTTCCGCAATGTCAAGGCAAGATTTGCCACAAAAGAGTCCCAATACTGGGAAGAAGATACAGTACTTCTCACAATCAAGTCACAATCCTAAGTTACATTTAGATTGGTGAAAATGTATGGCATCTTGCACAACTGTGACTGCTTTAAAGATGGCTGCAACGATATATGAAAAGTACACCTTGTTGGTTGCAACCACAAACTAATTGTTAAACCATAGGAATCTCGAGAAAAGCATTACAATATTGGATCATAATTCAAACGCTATAGAACAATGTTTCTCAACCTTAGCTGCTTTAAGGTGGGTGGACTTCAACTCCCAGAATTCTCCAGCCAGCTTAAGAGTTGTCGTCCACCCACCTTAAAAGTGGCTAAGGTTGAGAAACACTGCTATAGAATACCCTCAAATTCCTTACATAGCCATTCAAAGCCTTTAGTTTCTTCCTGCTGTGCCTCAAATACTCAGAGTATGTTTGCAAAGAGTCTATTATTACCCTTCCTACTTCTGAATTTCAGTTGGTCCCAAGGGATCATAAAAAAAGGCTAACTAGATTATTAAATACTAGTTATAATATTTCTAGACAGAACTCTGCCACAAATGATTTGGTCCGTGTCCTCCTTTAACAGGTAGACTGTTGTGCGCTATCCAGAGTCATTGGGAATCGGGCAGCATAAACATTTAATGACTATATATTATCTAAAATGAGAAGGAAATGCCTCTTCAGGACACTTGCTTAATTGTTACAGGTTTGGGGTGTCTCCTGTGTCCTCATGTGAGTACATGAAAGCTAGAATGAAATTCAGCAACTGAAAGTAGCAATACTGGTTGGTACAAAATATTCCAGCACGCTTTTTTGCCCCATTTTACAACTTTTCTTGCTACGTTTGTTAAGTGAATCACTGCGGTTGTTAAATTAGTAGCCTGGTTGTTAAGTGAATCTGGCTTCCCCATTGACTTTGCTTGTCGGAAGGTCGCAAAAGGGGGATCGCAGGACCCCTGGAACACGGCAACCATCATAAATATGAACCAGTTGCCAAGCATCCGAATGTAAATCACGTGACCCTGGGGACGCTGCAGCGGTCGTAAGTGTGAAAAAATTGTCCTAAGTTCCTTTTCTTCAGTGCCGTTGTAACTCTGAACGGTCACTAAATGAACTGTTGTAAGTTGAGGACTACCTGTACTGCATTTGATAGTTAAGCATTCAATGTGCAGCATTTGTGCAACCATGAAGATGGGTTAATTTGGTAATCAAATGCATAAAGATACAGCACTATTAGTAGAGTAAATTAGTAAATTAGTAGTAGTAAACCACCCATGGGGGGGGAATCCCCCCCCCTAACTTGTGGAACCCCTTTTACAATTAGCTTTGCAGGGATGAGCATTAGGCGGCCTTTGATTCTGAGAAATTATTGGGGCTGAAGTCTTCCTAACCTGATTTAACAAGCCTGTTTGCTTGCCACAAATCAGTTGCTTTCTAAAGATAATTTTGGTCACCTGATCATATCTAATTTTATTAAATTAAGCTGTCCTCCCCCAACCCAGAATTATTTAAAAATATAATTCACATGTATTCCATTTGTGCTGTTTCAAGCTCAACAGCTGCCCAGCTCCCAAGGAAGCTGGCAGAGAACAGGAGTCGCAGCTGGAGGAGAATTTGGGAGAGGCTGCTAAGAGAAGTCTTAAGGGCTACGGGAGTTTTCCCGCAGGGCTTCCCTGCATAGAACAGATTGGATGAGTTATAATAGCTGCACAAAGGGTTTGTTTTTTTTACTCCCAATAGATTAGCCATAAGAACACCAAGTAGACTTTATCCTTAAATTAGGCTGCTGAGGTAAGAGAAGCTTTGGAAATCATCAGGAATGATCTGAGTTCAAGAAGTTCTAAGCAGGCCTGGCTCAAGCAAACTGGTTCTGGGACACGTCCTGCCGTATCCCCAACATAAAATAAAAAAGTGTAGGCATATGCCCACAAACGGGAGTAAAACTGTTTTATGGAGAACCACACAGAAATATTAGTGAATGCAAGTATAGGTTTCCTGGAAGCAAATGATGGCATGGGTCCTGTGGATCATACTCGCTGCTCCACCATGGTAAACTACAAAGGGCACTTGAAAGCTCCTTTTGCAGACAAAACCATCGTTTTCACAGCTTTTCAATCATGTCTAAAGAACCCACCTTCCCTAGCTGATGTTTCACACAACTGTTAAGCAGAAGAGAGCTTGAACACCTCATTGGCTTACAATGCTGTTTCTCAACCTTGCTGACTTTAAGATGTGTGGATTTCAATTTCCAGAATTCCCCAGCCAGCACGCTCATTAGGGGAATTCTGGGAGTTGAAGTCCACACAACCAAACAGTCAGTTTAACAGCTGAGCAATGCTGGGTTACAACTATAGCTGCTACTTGCCAATTGTTTATTTGGAACTAATATCAAGGCCCAAAAGTGCCAGGATCTTCACTTCCCTTTGCTGTTGATGCCCTTAATCCAAGAATGTCTAAAAACAATTGGAAGATTCAGGGCATTAAGAAGTGCCTAAAGGACAGTTGACCAGGCCATTCCTTCCAGACCCCATAAGACTCACACTGATCAGACATGGCTTTGGAAATTTTCTAAGTCTTAACCAGTCTCTCCCTGCTAGGTTCCCAAATTCTGGACCCCCCTTTCAATAAGAGATCAACGAAGCCAAACAAGCGTTTCAGTGGATTATCTAACTTTTTGAAATGTTGGAGTGGAGCTGCGTTTGTTAATTTGTTAATTAAATGTTAACATTTAATTGCTTTGATCAATGCGAAGAAAAGAGCCTTTTAAGAAAGGGAAACATTGCAATTGATTGACAGCACTGTTATGAAATCTAACTAAGGAAGAATATCAGTGTTAAATGTGGACCCACGCAAATGTCTATTTTGCTTTAAACATATAGCATTCAAAGGACTAATATAATCAGCAGAGAAATGTTTAAACTAGTTCTATTGAAATTAGTAAAGCTTCAATATTTGCTATAAGATTTGTGTCTGCTTCAATTTCTCTGGCTGGCGCCTTTCTACAATGAGAAAAAAAATAGCACATTCAGGGTTTTTTAACTGAGCCTAAACAATTCTGGAGACCAAACCTAATCATCTTGGGAGGTCTCCCGAAGAAAATCCGCAAAGGGTGCAACTGCACAAAGGAAGCCCAGCTATGAAACTGGGTTACTTCTTAGCATGGGCATTTCAAAAACCCCATTGCAGCAAAAGATACATCACAAGCAAGGCCACGGAGGTCCCGGACAAATCTTTGAGGGAGTCCTAGCCACTATAAACATGGTGGGCAGCCTCTTCCGACTGCAGACTTTTTAAAGTCTTCTTTAAAAATGATCCGATGGCCCCAGTGGGATATAGGCAGTACTGGAATGGGCTTATATTGAGAGAACTCAACTATTGCTCTCTCTTTCATCTGCTTAATGTCTATGGAGATTCTCAGTCATCCTGGTCATGGTTGTCCCAAAGATGCTTTTGCAAGAGGCAACGGGACTTTCTTGTTTTTCTTTGAAGACGTTTCGCTTCTCATCCATTCTTCAGCTCTGACTGGACAGTGGGGAATGGAAGGGTTTATACTCCTTGCAGACAGCTGGTCATCTGCATTCTTTTAAGAGAGTCCTTGAGGTCACCTGGAGGTTTACCTGTGTCCTCAGGGTCACCTGAGTGGTGCAAATGGGTGTGGAGCCTCCTTGGAACTGCTGAAAGGACTGTGTGGTAGACTGGAGATAGGTGGTGTTGTATCCCTCCCCCTCTGTTGAGAGAGGGCTGTTCAGTTTTGACTAGATGGCCTCTTGGACCCCTCTTTCAAACCAGTGGTCCTCTCTGTCCAAAGTGGGGACTTTGCTGTCTTCGAAAGAGCGGCCTTTGTCTTTTAAATGCAGATGGGACGGCTGAATCTTGTTCGGATGGGTTTGTTCTCCTACGTTGTGCCAGGCGTTTGTGAAGTGGTTGTTTTGTTTCCCCAATGTACAGATCTCCATATGGTACCCTGCATTGTACTGCATATACCACGTTGCTCAGTTTGTGTCTGGGTGTTTTATCCTTGGGGTGGACAAGCTTCTGCCTTAGTGTATTTGTGGGTTTGAAATGTGCATGTATTTGTGTTGGCTGAAGATCCTTCTGAGCTTTTCAGATATTCCTGCAACACATGGAATGACAACATGGCTTCGTTTATTGTTCTCTTCTTTGTCTGTTATGTAGGAGTTCCTGCAGAGTATTCGGGGGAGGGGGGGATTTGATGAAGGCCCACTTGGGATAGTCACACTTTCTGAGGGTTCCCTTGATGTGTTTTAGTTCATTTTCTTTCCCTTTGCTGGTAGGCAGGCCTTCAGCTCGGTGGTGTAAAGTTCTGATAACTCCCATTTTGTGCTTCAGTGGGTGATGAGAATCATATGTAAATATTGATTTGTTTTCTGTAAATTTCAGTGTTAAGGCTTCTATCTTCCTTAATGGGTACTGCACAGTCCAGGAAGGCTAAACTATTTTCCTTAACATCTTCACGTGTGAATTTGATGTATCTGTCCACAGAGTTGATATGTTTGGTAAACGCTTCCAATTCCTGTGTTTTGATCTTGACCCAAGTATCGTCCACATACCTTTACCAATGAGCGGGTGGAATTCCTGTGAAGGAGTTTAGGGCTTTGGTTTCTACGTGTTCCATGTAGAGATTGGCCACAATGGGGGACACCTCCAAGTGGCCTCAACGACTCTCTAAAAGAGTGCAAATGACCAGCTGTCTGCAAGGAATATAAACCCTTCCATTCCCCAGGCAGAGCTGAAGAAGCTTCTTGGATGAGAAGCGAAACGTCTTCAAAGAGAAACAAGAAAGTCCAGTTGCCTCCTGAAAAAGCACCGTTGGGACTTTCATCTGCTTGTGTGGCTGACAGGTGTGGTTGGGGGGTCAAGTGTAGCATAAGCAGAGAGGGGCAGTTGCCTGGTTTGGTGGCGTCATCTTGGCACCGGGGGACGTTGGTTTAGCTCCAGCCCCTGGAGCTGCACCACAGCCCATCTCCCTGATCCCATTGAACCCATTAGGCTAAATGGTTGATGCCTATAACATATTTCCAATGATCTCCTCTTATGGTGTTTTTTCTCCAAAGTTCTAAAGAGGGAAGATAGAACCTATTTCTGCATAGTCACTGAAAAGCCTGAAGAAATCTCTTGGGGGGGGGAGGGGAATCCTACTTGGATCAAAACCTCTTCTTGCAACACCAACATTTGAGATCGAGCGACCCAGCACTCAAATGAAAGGGGCAGGGGGAAGCCCAGTGTTTTGGACTTCTCTATCCACGAGTTTCTTTAAGTATTTGGGGAAAAATGAATGAATGACAGAGAGACACAAATCTTATTCCTGATCAGATCATGCAAAGAGTTTAAAAGTCCGTGAAGTGAGGCTGGCCCGGCTCCACGCAAGGCTTCCCCTGCATGCTAAACCAGGGGCCGGGCTTTCTCCTCCTGGCAGGCTGACCTTTGCGTGGGGGAGGCAAGTTCTGTTTAAAGAAGTCCGTAGCCGCATGAGCCTCCGTGGACAGTACAAGACGGGGTCACCGTTGTGCAAGTCAAAGACTTATTTTTTCACAGCAGAAACTAGTCTAGTAGCTGAAGCTGTTCAGAATGAATTTTAGACAATTATAGGCACCTACGAGGACTGTGCTTACATCAAAAAGGATAAAGTAGCCGGACCTTGTAGCAAAATCAGAATTTTGACGATGAGTACGTTTAGGGCTGGAGGGGGTAGGAGGTTTTCTATGGTTACAGAAGCAGGGCCTGTTCGCCCAGTTCTCTAGCAGTGAGACTTGATCTGGCAGCCATGATTCTTGCGCAAGGGGATTTGTTTTGAGCAGTCTGCTTAACCGTTTTACAGAGCTGTTCTTCCTATTTGGCAAAACGAGAGACAACATGAAGTCCAGGCTGTTAGCTAAATGCCCCTTAAGGCACTTGGAAATGCATTTGCACTAAGCAGTTTTCCCTTCTTCTGGGTAAGACATACAAAAAGAGAAGGTCACGAATAGCCTTAATCACTTCAGAGCTGCCATGTTAAAAAAAAAAAAATCCATAATGTGTAGCAAACCTTGGAAGTGTCACCAAGGACTGTCTCCTCAAGAGCCGTTTCCGAAAGCGAGAATTAGCCTCCAATGTTGCTTTTTCTTTTTCTGATCCAAGGGCTGCTTTTTCTTTTATGCCTC
The DNA here is from genome assembly GCA_023970755.1 of Azemiops feae. Lineage (NCBI taxonomy): Eukaryota > Metazoa > Chordata > Lepidosauria > Squamata > Viperidae > Azemiops > Azemiops feae. The sequence continues at coordinate 348,590 of JALGBA010000525.1, forward strand.
CTGAGTTTCCAATCACCAGAGGAAGCTATAATGAGACAGGGAGGAAGCTGGAAGTGAAGTGGGTTGCAGGAAAAGAAAGGAGTTAAGAATGAGTCTAATTAAAAGAATTTCTGCTCTACTCCTAAGGACCAAACTCGGCGTGACACGAGGCAGCCCTGCATTTAATGTGCAGATTGAAATACGAAGGAAATTGCAGCCGCAGATGTGCTGGTAACGATCGAGATCAGAGTCAGGGTGAGGAGGGGGAGTAAGGCAGCTCTTTCCTTTCCTCGATGAAAAGCGTTCGTCAGTAGCTGCCACCTGATTTTCCGGAATGAAATCTTTAATTGGGGATGCAAACGTCAAAGGAAAGGAAAGTGCCAATTGGTTTGGACTGGACCTGGAACGCTGCTTTCCAAAGGAACCATTTCTCTTGTCCCTCGTGTTTGGCGTAACTTTTGAGTTTAAAAAGAAATGGCATGAGCCCCCGTCTTGCCTACCTTTCCCCCATATCTTTGCCCCGATTTTCCAGCCTTTTTCTGCCACGGCTGTTTGGTGAACCACTATAATTAAGGGACCTGCGTTCTCATTAGGCGAGTCCCGTGTCCTGTGAGAACATGCTGGTTGCCACCCAAATTTTGATCACGACGGTCCTAAGTGTGGGGACTGCTCTACAGCACTTTTTCCAGTGCTGTTGTAACTTTGAACAGTTGCTAAACAAATGGTGGCAAGTCGATGGCCACCTGCATCCCTTTATGGATTGTGGTTTCCCTAACATCACACTCTTGTTGCCCTTCGGCCACTCAGCTTTCTCCTGCTCCCTGGGAGCTGATATGGCTACGGAAGGCAACGGTCTTGTCTTCCGTCTTCCCTGAATGCAGATTCTATCCCCTCTCTTATATTTTCACACTAACTGGAGGGGGATCCTCCGTTCTTTCTGGTGGTTGGGCTCGGAAGATTCGAGATCTTTTCTGAAAAAGTACTGAGCTCCCACTGTTTAGACTAAGCAAGAAGATTCAGGAAGACGCTTCTCAGCGCTGAAGTTTGTTTTGCGTAGAGATATCTGCACCACCAGGAGATGCCCTGCTCAAGAGCAGACCCGTCGTCAGCAAATGTGGCACAGCGGGGCCCAGCTGGGGGGGGGGGGAGCTTCCTGCAAGCAAATGGCCTGTGGTGAAATAGTTACCGGGAAAGCCTTGTGGGTCTTTTAAACCAGAATCATTTGCAAGAGGTTAGCCAACTTCTTCTGAAACACAAAACCTGCCCCTGCTATTTGGTGGACGTCTGTCCTGCCTTCTCCCCAAGAGCCCAAGGTGGCATAAGAAAAGCTCACACTTTCCATTTTGGGGGGTCCGGTAGGCTTGGCTGTGAAAGAGCATCCGGGCCAAAGAAAGACACCCCTGGAGAGAATGGAACCCGAATCGGGGCCGACCCAGCGCCGATTCTAGGCAAGCTCCAGAAGGTGAGACCTTGACCTCTCCTGGAGCTGGCGTTCTTGCGCCAAACGTGTCGGGACTTTGTGGCACACTTCTCCAGTTCAGCTTTTTCCAACCTGGCACCCACCAGAAACTTTGGGATTCCCGAGAAGCAGAAGGTGGTAGTCCAGCTTTGGCCCAGCTGATCTGGAAGATGCTATGCTGGGCGGGGGGGGGGGGGGGGAGCTACTTCAAGGTGAGGTTTATAACAACGAGACAGCCACTTGTCCGGAATGGAATAGGGGTCTCCTGCTTGAGCAGAGGGTTGGGCCAGAAGACCTCCAAGGTCCCTTCCAACTCGGTTCTTCTTCTGTTATTCTAACTCAGGGGTCTTCAAACTTGGCCCTTTTATGACTTGTGGACTTCAGCTCCCAGCTTGCCTGGCTGAGGAATTCTGGGAGTTGAAGTCCACAAGTCATAAAAGGGCCAAGTTTGAAGATCCCTGTTCTAACTCTTGTGCCAGGAGATGGCATCTGGGGCTCTATCGGCTGCTTTTCCTGGCCAAGGGAGAATTCATTTACATGGGCAAGCCATATTTCCCACAGGGAAATCATATGAATTTGGAACCCCTGTGCTGGGGGAATATTCTACCACTGCCAAGATTGTAGAACATAGAATAACAGGGTTGGAAGGGACCTTGGAGGTCTTCTAGTCCAACCTCCTGCTCAAGCAGGAGACCCTAGACCAGGGGTAGGCAACCTTGGCTCTTTTATGACTCGTGGACTTCAACTCCCAGAATTCCTGAGCCAGCCATGCTGAGGGGAAAGGGAGAGGTTTCCAAGCTGAGCCATGCTGGCTCAGGAATTCTGGGAGTTGAAGTCCACAAGTCATGAAGGGGCCATAGTTCCTTCATGCTGGCTCAGGAATTCTGGGAGTTGAAGTCCACGAGTCATAAAAGAGCCAAGGTTGCCTACCCCTGCCCTAGACCATTCCAGATAAATGGTGGTCCAACCTTTTCTTGAAAATCTCCAGCAAAGGAGCACCCATGGCTTCTGGAGGCAAGACATCCAGATCAAGTATCTTATGAAAAAAAACAAAAACTAACTGAAGAGTGCTAAGCTTCTTTTTATCTGAAGAAGGAAACACTTACCAGAGCACATGAGTTGCACAACCTCAGCTCTTCAAAGCTGCTACGTCTCCATTTCGATGGAAAGAGAAATCCCTTGCTGGTAATCTGGATAGACAAACAAAGCAAGCCCACTCGAGTAAGACAGAGATTGCTCTTCTTTCAGAGTTGTGCTCCCAATAATTGTGGAGCCCGATTTTTCTAGGGTGGGGTGGGGTGGGGCTCTATTTGGCTTGGAATGGCCTGCTGGGGACTACACTCTACAAAGTCATAGGAAGATTGCAGGTCATTTGCATTCAACTAGAATTCAGCAGAATTACAGTGATTACTCCCCAGTTCTGTATTTAATAACTGCTCCCTTTTAAACTATTCAGAAGCAAATTTGGCAAAAAGTATTTGGAAGGCCTGGAGGGCTGCAGCCAAGATGTTTACAACTTGCAGAGTCTGAGTTTGTACACGTGCTTAGGTAAGTATGGGCAGGTACACACCCTGCCTTTCTTACACTTTGCAAAAGATGCACTTGAGATTTACAGCTTGGAAAAATGGCCCCTTTGCTCGCCTTTCAGCCAGCCTTCTGTGCTGGGCCATTAGCCCCCGAAGCAGGAAGACAAGCGGCTCCCTAATCCTGCAATCAATCTGATCCTGATGGCAGCCTCTCAAGCCCCCTGTTGAATAGGGCTTGATTGGTAAACAAAGTGGTCTTGGATTGGATGCAGAGAACAGGAGTAACTTTTTTAAAATAGCTGATTGCGGCACTCTTCATCTTACAAAACTGCTTTTCAAGCAAAATTTAAAAGAAAGAAGGGACCCTGCACTGGAACTACTGGGGATATCTGCAAAAGCATTTGCAAGAAGAACAACGTGGAAAAACACAAGTCATGGGAAAAAAGACTTGTTGTGATTTGCAAAGTATGTGCCGTGTGTGTATTTATGCCCATAGAAGGCTCAACTTATATGTATATCAAATGTAAACTAAATGAATAACCCGAGGAATTCTACTCAAGGCTCGGCTACTGCAAAGTGCCCTGCATGGGGCTACCCTTGAAAGCTACTTGAAAACTAACTGGTCCAGAATGCAAATGGGAAGTCTGTTCTCCAAGTGGTCCCTAAATCTGCCTCAATGATGAGGAGGGGGCTGTAAGAAGGGCATCTCTGCTTCTGCTGCACAAGAACGAATGGCCCAGGCTTGCTGACTCCCCCCCCCCGTCACTTTTGGTTGACTGATGCCCCCTTTTTCTCTCTTTTCAACGTGCAGAGCAATGTTTGTCAAGCTTAGCAACTTTAAGATGTGTGTCAGAATCCAATTATATTTTATTTCTAGCTATCTACTCTGAGAAAACCCAATTCTTACTCTCTTCTGGATTCTGTCATACTACAAAGGGGGGGGAGTAAACACGGGTGTTTATGACTGGCATTCCTCCTATCAACCACAAAGAAACATCCTCTGTGGATTCCCTCTCTGGAGTACTAACAATAACAATGCGGCCATCAGCCTTTGATCTCACTCCCTATGAAGCCTCCTTTTACCGGCAGCAAGGAAAAAGGGGGGGAAGATTGCAACGTTTGGGATCCGATGGATTTAACACTCAACCATCTGCCAATTTGAATTGACCGGAAGGAATGTGGAGTGGGGCTGCCTGGGAACACTTTAAAACATTGAATGGTCAATGGGGCCCCTCAGATCCTGTCTAGCATGCCTTCAGTCAGTTTTTCTTAATAAAGATTCCTGTTGGAAGAACCGTTCCAAGAGTTCTGTCTTCTTAAGATATAAATTGAGGTGGGTCCTTACAATGTGTGTGTCAGAACGGCCATCTCACGTCCGCGCTTCGCATTCGCTAGCTGGGGGGAGGGAACTGGATGGGAAGTGGGGAAAGCTAACGATTCATCCGGGAAAGGCAAGTATCTCCGCACCGCCTACTCGAAAGTTGAAGGGTTCGTTCCCAAAACATTTTATGTGACCATGATTGGACAATGAGGGACCAACAGTGGGGAGGGACAAAGGGGGGAAAGTTAACCGGCCAAGTTTGGCGCACGAGCCTCAGTTCTGGCTGTGCTGTACTGTGCACCACTTGGCCTTTAGCAACGTAAACCTTTCACACGGAACGGAGTTGAGGGTCGTTCTTGCGCAAAGGTCCAAGTTGAGGCAGGACTGACAGGGGGGATTTCAATTCCCAGATTTCCCCAGCTAGCAGGAACACTGGAACAGAGGAATGTTGACTTAATGGACCCAAAGGGGGGGGAACATCCTCTATTTTTGATAGCTAAATCAGAAAGTACAACAATCTGCAGCAACTTTACACGTACAACGGCGCAAATAGAGGCAGAAATTCACCCAGGGCATCCGAAGGCTGCTGCCTCGAGGTCCACCCAATGGCCTTTTGCAGTGTCTTCATCCTTGTCTTCAACTCCACTTTGCCCCAGAGGCCCCTTCTCCACGACATCCCCCCTCCCTTTTCTCTGCACCAATGGCTCACCCTAGATCCCAAGCAGACACACACACACAGACACACACAGGGCGCCCTGCTCTTACCTTGCTGGCTGCCATCTTCCATCCCCTCGTCCTCCCACTGCTCCTCGTTTGCCAGCAGAGGATTGCGGGCTTCGCTCTGGGTTCGGATGGGGAAGGAGTGCCCCTCTCCCTGGCTGTGGAGAGAAAGGCAGACCAGTGGTGAGGGAGGGAGGGAGGGAGGGGCCCCTGAGAGAAGGAAACTGACCAATGACAAAGGAGACTTGTTGGCATCAGGCATCGCAAAGGAGCAACAGACTCTTCTGATACTCGCAAACGTTTCTTTCAGATGCTCCCATGTATAACCTAGGTCAGGGGTCTGCAACCTTGACAACTTTAAGACTTGTGGACTTCAGCTATGCTGGCTGAGGAATTCTGGGAGCTGAAGTCCACAAGTCTTAAAGTTGTCAAGGTCGCAGACCCCTGACCTAGCTAGATTAGTTGCTCTTCTGCAGAGATGTACAGGTAATCCTCGGCATACAACCACAATGGAGCCCAAAATTTCCGCTGCTAAGCAAGGCAAGTGAGCTTTGCCCCATCTGATGACCTTTCTTGCTCATCTCCATCTCCTAGTCAAGGGAGCCAGCATTGTCCAAAGACATTTCTGGGGTCATGTGGCCAGCACGACTATACGCCCAGGTGCACGAAACGCTGTTCCCTTTCCAATGAAGTGGTACCTACTGAGCTACTCGCATTTGCGTGCTTTCAAATTGCTAGGCGGGCAGGAGCTGAGTCAAGGACGGCAGCTCACCCCATCATGCAGCACCTGGGTCTCGAACGGCGGCTGTCAGCTTTCCAGCTGACAAGCTGAGTCTTTAACTGCTGCGCCATCACCTCCCCTGGCAGAAGGGCATCCTGGGGAAAATACCAACCGGGCCAGCAGATTTCTTTTAACAAAGACAAAAGAGGCCGGTGCTTTGCTTTGCAGGAGACCAGCTTCCCCGTGGCTCTTTTTAAATCAAAAGGAAGATCTGCAGAGCGCCCAGGTTTCAGCTGGCCCACGGCTTCGTGGGGCCTCTGCCCACCTACACAGCCAAAAACCTTCCTTTGGGGGGAAGCGGTGCTCAAATCCTATCTCCACGGCTGATAGGCAGGTTGCATTCCACTTACCTGGACATCACCGGGAAAAACCAGAGTCTCTTCTCTTCCCCAAATACTTGCTGCAGGTTTCTGACAAAGCCGAGGTTGAAACCGTTTTTATCGGGGCCGCTGGAGAACACGGGAGCCGAGAAAGCCTCTGCAGCAAAACAGAATACTGCCTCAGGCGCTGGAAAGTGGACCCCAATAAGAGAGGATTTTTCGGGGCAGCGCCTGCTAGAAATCAGCTGACACCTCACACCATCCTGCGGTTTCAGCACAGGGAAGGCCGGCCAGCAAAGCGGAATCTGAGCCTGTGTTTTCACAATCTCGTGGGAAGATGTTTTAAGGTGTCAAACAGGCTTTCCTCCTGTAGGTAAGGAGGATCATAGAACATAGGACACTAAAATTGGAAGGGACCTTGGAGGTCTTCTAGTCCAACTCCCTGCTCGAGCAGGAGACTCTGTACCATTTCAGATAAATGGCTGTCCAGTCTCTTTTTGAAAGCCTCCAGTGATGGAGCACCCACAACTTCTGAAGCCAAGCTGTTCCATTGGGGAACTGGGGAACCCTGCCTGGATTCTGGAATGCCTATCAGTCAATTTGGTCGCTAAAAACGGGCTGGTACAAATCTGCCTGGCCCATAACTTTCTTCCCGAAGGGGTGAACGCCTTACCTAGAGTCGATCTGTTTCGACTGACGAGCCAGCAGTGGTAGCCGAAGAGGAACAACAGGCTGACCAAAAACATGACCGCCACAAAAAGGAGAAAGAGGACGTGGAACCTGGAGTGGCCACTGGTGGGCTCTGCCTGCAAAGGAAAGCGAGAGAACGTGAAAGGAGAGATCCGGAGAGCATTAAAATAGCAGGCGTGTCCCTTTTTTTTTGCAGATCTGGAGGACCAGGGAACATCCCATAATGGACCAGCAGGCGGGAATCTGCTGCCTTCCAGACATGGTCGAATTGCATCTCCCTGCCTTCCTCACTGCTAGTCTTTGGCGAAGGCTCCTGGGAGTTAGAGAGTTCTGTTTCAATAGCTGGTGGGCAGTTTTTAAGAGGACCGGTAGTTCTCAACTTACAACAGTTCATTTAGTGACCGTTCAAAGTTACAACGGCCCTGAGAAAAGTGATATGACTACTTTTCACACTTACAAGCCTTGCAGCATCCCCCAAATCCCCTGATCAAAATTCAGACGCTTGTCAACCGGCCTGTATTTATGACGGCCGCAGTGTCCCGGGGTCATGCGATCTCCTTTTGCCACCTCCTGACAACCAAAATGAATGGAGAAGCCAGATTCGTTTAACAACCATGTTACTACCTTAACTATTGCAGTGGTTCGCTTAACAACCGTCTCACCCAGCAACAGAAATGTTGAGCTCAATTGTGATCATACGTTGAGGACTATCTGTACTGTTTCTCAAGCTCGGTAAATGTAAGAAGCATGGACCTCAACTCCCACAACCCCCCAGCAAAGGGGCCCTGAAGCCCTGACCACAAGGCAGCCGAGGGCCAGACAGGAAGTAATGGTTGGAAACTTATCAAGACAGAAGCAACCTGGAACTAAGGAGAAATTTCCTGACAGAGAAAACAATTGACCAGTGGAATGGCTTCCGTCCAGAAGTTGTGGGTGCTCCATCACCGGAGGTTTTTAGGAAGAGACTGGACAGCCATTTGTCTGAAATGGTATAGTCTCCAGCTTAGGCATGGGTTGGACTAGAAGACCTCCAAGGTCCCTTACAACCCTGTTATACTGATACTGTCTACAAGACAAAACAGCTGAATGAGACAGGAATACGTTCCAGTATATATTTTAAATGGGATAAATGGGAAAGGACACTCGCTTGAACACTGTGCGCCGTGGTGGCACAGTGGTTAGAATGCAGTACTGCAGGCTATTTCTGCTGCCTGCTGCCTGCGAGCAGTTCAGCAGTTCGATCCTGACCGGCTCAAGGTTGACTCATCCTTCCATCCTTCAGAGGTCGAAAAATGAGGACCCAGATTGTTGGGGGGCCAATATGCTGACTCTGTAAACCACTTAAGAGTAAAGCACTGTGAAGTGATACATAAGTCTAGATGCTAAAATGCTACCGAAGTAGAAATGAACTTCCCCAGTTTTGAAAGATTACGACTGTAGTAATCCCTTGCACAATGGCAACTTTCTTCCGTTGGTCTTCTGTTCAGAAAGGGGTGAGTTCCCCCTGGATCATAGCACTGGTTTTGAGCCCGGAAGATTTCAGACTCCAAAGATATGCAGAAAGTAAGCAGTAACCAGGTCCCCCAACTTACTGTCCAGTATCTGATGAAATACTTGAAGACTGTTGTTGCAATAAACGTGCAGTACAACAGAGAGTAGGCTAAAAACAGTAGGAAGAACTTGTAGTTAGAAAAGCCGATGCAGTTGTTCACCCTAAAGGAAAAAAAGTGACGAAAATAAGAAGGAAGGTGAAATCAAAATACATTTGGAGAAATGATGTTGTGAAAAGCAAAAGCAGCAACAAGCACCCGTTTCTCTGAGGTGGCCCAATGTCAACCCCCAGTCCACAGAAGAGTCCCTGCGTACACAGTCCGTGGGCCCAGAGCTGTGTACAGTCCCTGGGCACAGTCGCAGCCCACCCAATCCCCTCCCTCCCTCCAGCCCCCTCCCAGGTGTACTGCCTCTTCCAGAAGCAGTTTGAATTCCCTCCCTAGAGACTGACCTCAGATCAAGGCTTAAATTGCCCTCCAAACTAGGATATGGTTAGACCTGACATCTTACTGCATTTTAGCCCTTGCTTAAGAAAACTGGGATAGTAATTTTCTTCCCTAATAATTCTTTGTATTCTTCTTTCTCCTGGATATGAAATGCCCAAAAATGAAAGCCTCCAATGTAATTTTAATTTCTGTACCACTGCACAGAGCCCAGGATTTGAACAATCCTCTCCAGAGCGTCCAGCTAATATGCAAGTATTTCAAATTCTTTTTTCTTCATGTCCCTTCTTCATTGTTAAGATCTGGTTTTATCCTTCCAGTAATTTGTAAATATTCATTTCGTTTCATGGTATATTCCAGCCTTCATCGAGTAATTCTTGCTGCATCTTTAACCAAGTCCAGGGGTATCAAAACTCGCAACGTCACGTGACGTGTTGCGACGTGTCACAACTTTTTTGCCATTGCCGGCAATAGAGTGGGTGCAGTTTTGCTATGATGCATCCGGCCCGTGGGCCGGCAGTTTGACACCCCTGATCTAGTCATTCGTAGAGAATGAACTATATCTGCATACATAACTACATTTTTTCTTAACTATCTCTAACTTGGAAAACATCTGAAATCTCTAAATGAGTGTTTCTCAACCTTAGCAACTTTAAGATGTGTGGACCAATTCCCAAGGCTGGCTGAGGAATTCTGGGAGTTGCAGTGCACACGTTTTAAACTCGCCAAGGTCGACAAACACTGCTTTAGAGTTTTAACTTTTTGAAAGGCCCCAGGGAATGAACAATATTTGAGAGGCAGATCTTGCTTTGCTCTATGGCCGTGTTTCTCAACTTTGCTGGCTGGGGAATTCTGGGAGTTGAAGTCCACACACCTCTTAAAGTTGCTAAGGTTGAGAAACAGTGACCTAACATACCAAATCTAAGAAACCAATGCACGAAAATGCTCCTTTCTCTTCGTAACAATGCCCAGGCCTACAATTCCATTTTGCATATTTTAGATTTTTTCTATATATATATTTTTTTAAATCCCTCTAGTTCAAACTTATTGGGAAGACATTCTGTGCCTCCATTTTTGTGGAGAGTTAAGATCAAAGAAATAAAACCAAGTAGCTGGAACACACATGGCAAGATTCCATGGTTCCATTTATTATGCATTTGTGGAACCCCCTCAAAACATATCGGTGCAAATATACCAAGGTAAGGAGAACCTGCACCAAAGAGGTAGCAGAAACGGAAATAGTGTAAAGTCACCAATGGGATATTCTGTTTTCTTTTGGCAGGTGGTTCAAAAGCACAAATGGATTGGGTCAATATTTCTCAAGCCAGTGGTGAAAAGGTGCAAGGCTTTGCATCAAGAATGCCATTTCATGTGCATAATGGATTCATAGCATATTTTTGCACGTTTCTATGCATATTAATTTGTGTGTGTGTGTGTGCTGTTTCATATGGATGTTTATTGGAGTAGTTGGAATTCTAAATTTTAAGCAGTGTTGGTGGACTGAGCTGGTCAATTTCAGAAATTGTTGTAGCTCTGTCCCTGAAACATTTTAATGTGTATATGATGGATTAATGAAATGATTCTCCTCAAGAGTCCTTACCATGGGCAATGATGGTCCATTTTTAACACGCACCTATTAGAAAAAGAGAAAAATGTCAGGGACCACATGAGGAGGAGAAGAAGCAGAAACCACAGACTTCTTTTCTGGATTATTCATAATCCAGGATTCTATTTGGTTTTTTTAAAGGTGATGTCATTTATTAGTGAGCAATAAAATTTCCAGGTTGCAATTTAATTTCCCAGGAACTCTCTTTTGTCATGACGCCCCCTTGTGAGGCTTTTTGTTATTGCATGTGCAACACAGAACATGGTTGTGATATCTCACCTCTTGGTTATCCTTTGAAAAAGGGATGCAACTGTTTGCTACCAGCTGTTCAGTGCATAAGGTGGTTTGCATAGATTTAAAGCCATGCAGAAAATTGCTCTGGGTACCAGGCAAACGTTGCTGACAGTCAAGATATAAACTTCATTTACCCATGTAGTAGGGCTCTATTGATATTATCCTTCTTATCTTCTCCTCTTTCTCACCTTCTCAGCTTGCTACTACCTTCCATCTATGATTTATGACGTTGTTGTATATTATGATTAATGATTATAACTATGATCTATGATATATGACCTATCACTTTATTGTTGGTATGTACACTGAGAGCTGACACAAATTCCTTGTGTGTCCAATCACACTTGGCCAATAAAGAATTCTATTCTATTCTATTCTATTCTATTCTATTCTATTCTATTCTATTCTATTCTATTCTATTCTATTCTATTCTCTATTCCACCCCATCCCATCTTCTGTTCCGTTCCGTTCTGTCCTATCCCCATTTCCATTCCCATTTTTATTCTAGAGAAGGGATATTTATTGATACCCTCTCAATAACCTACAGATAAAAATAAACATCCACAAAAAATCTATGCGATGCCAAGCTCACCCATTTTCTTTTTCAACTGAGGGTTGCCCCCTTCAGCTCAAAGTTAGCCTGGAGATTTTGTCCTCCCCAACAAGCATATTCTTCTATCTATATCTGCCAGAAGCAACACAACTAAAAAAAAAAAAAGGTACTGGACACACACACACACACCCGGCAATAATAACTGAAATTATGTGTCTGCGAAAGTAGATGCCTTGTCTATAAAATCACAAAGGAAGACAAGGCAGGATGAACAGGGGAGGGAGAAGGGAAGAGGGCCCGTTGGGTGTTACAAAGGGGTCAGTTTTACCGGGGAACGTTACCTTTTCCCAAGCAGAAGCCCACCATTAGGCTAATTTTTCAAAGAGAGTCAACCCTGCCTGCAGTCCTTTGAACACCATTTCTCCTATCCTCTGTGTTCCTCAGCACAACGATCCCACCCCAATTCACAGCTAATTGGCCTTCTGACTGGTAAACACAGCAGGATAATCTCCTAATAGTCTTCTTGGGCACCTAAATGTGTGTCAGTTTCCAACATTTTCTCACTCAGTATTTTGACTAAGGCCCAGAAGATCCTCTGCAAAAGAGAGACAGGATTAGAGTCTAACCTAGAGACATGTAACGGCATGTATGAATGACCACGGGAGATCAGGTGAAGAGATCCTACCTGGAGAACCCACAGATAAAAGGGAGCAGAGCCCACAGCTGCATAATGGATGGGGATTCTCCTTATGCTAACAGACTATAGGTAGTCCTCAACTTAGGATCACAACTGAGCCCAAAATTTAGGTTATTAAGTGAGAAATTTCTTACGTGAGCTTCGCCCCATTTGACTGCTAAGAGAATCACTGCATTTATTAAATTAGTAACACGGTTGTTATGAACTGAATCTGGTTTCCCCATTGACTTTGCTTGTCAGAAGGTCGCGAAAGGGAAACACATGACTCCGGGACGCTGCAACCGACGTCATAGATACACGTCAGTTGTCAAGCATCCGAATATATATCACATGACCACGGGGATACTACAATGGCCGTAAGTGTGAAAAATGGTCTTAAGGCACTTTGAACGATCACTAAATGGACTGCTGTAACTCAAGGGCTACCTGCAGAAAGGTAACAGCAAGAGAATTGTCCTTTCAGACTTGCAAGATTCTGTTAATGCAGCTGTACAATGAAGTCGAATTAGATTATCTGTCCGTGTTTCCTAACTGGCAAGGCTGACAAACATTAGCAGGCTCAAATTGGTGGATCTGGCAACACAGATCACGTATACGTGAGCTGGGATATTTACAGCATAAAGCTTCCTTTGTACACATTCCTCATCTGTCATAGCAACTAGTGTTTTGCTCCTGGGAAAGAACGAAGGGCTTCTTATTTCAGGGAAATCAAATCAAACCTATAATTTGGCAACCTTTGCAAGCTGGCATGTCATTACTTTGCATCCGTTCTAACATCAGCTAACAAGTCAAGGCATAAGCCAGCAGATGACCATGATTTTTGCCTGCTCTCTTGCAAACAAGTCCTGCATTCCAGTCAGTGCCAAAGTCAGATCCAATTCACTGCTGGCATTTGTAATTTTCAAAAGGAGAAAAACTATTGTTTCATGGTTCCAATGCATTTCATTATAAACAGACTGTCCAATTTTAAACCTGAAAAATCTCCAAGATAAGAATAACATTGGGTTGTTTACCAACATAGCTTCTTCCCTTCTCTCTCTATTCTTTTTTTTTTAAGTCCTCTTCCTTGAGTTGTACGAAAATTTAGAAAGTTAACTTCAGCAATACATGACATTAATTATTTCTAATACAGCCAAAGTCACTTCTTCATGTATTTCTTTTTATCTTGCTTTTTCTTTTTTGCACTTATTTTTTCCTTTATACTTTTCCTCTCTCTGAGTTTAGTCTGTATTTGCTTTCACTGATGTAATTAAAATCTTCAGAATGTCCATGCACATAGATAGGCAGGTAGGCAGGCAGGCAGATAGATGATAGAGAAAGTGATAGATAGATAGATAGATAGATAGATAGATAGATAGATAGATAGATAGATAGATAGATAGATAGATAGATAGATAGATAGATAGATAGATAGATAGATAGATAGATAGATAGATAGATGATAGATGGATGGATGGATGGATGGATGGATGGATGGACGGACGGACGGACACACACAGAGGATAGGACTGGGTCCCTGGGGATGGGATGGGAAGTGGTATATGTCAAGTTGTGCAATCAAGAGCAAGCAAAACTATTTCTTTTTATGTGTCCAGTCAACAACATCCTGCACAATTGTTGAGCTAACCTTCAAGCCGCATTGGTTATGGATGAAAAGAGTAAACTTACACAGCACAAACTGAGCAATGGTGACAACGGTCAGGTTTGATCAGCTGACATCTGTCACAGAATCGGATGGCTGGAAGGAACATGACAAAAATGCCCCTAGTTAATCATTATCACGAGTGCAAAATCTGTCTTATAAACTTGTTACTAGAAGGCAGTGTTTCTCAACTTTAAGGTGTGTGAACTTTAACTCCCAGAATTCCCAACCAGCATGGGGAATTCTGGGAACTGAAGTCCATATATCTTAAAGTTGCCAACTTTGAGAAACGTGGGATCAAGGCAAGATTTGAGGGCTACTTTGAATATAGGCAGTGCCTTATATAAACCAGGGAATTATGCTTCCTAAGTGGCTGAATGCTATAGGAGACAGATTATGCTGCAGAGACACGTGCTTCATTCAGGCTGAGCTGATGACTTTATGGGCAAAGTCATTTCCTGACAACGGAAGTTATTTAACACTTCCTCTTTCTGATATGCTTGGTTAACTTCCTATATCAGAGTGGGTCCAATTCCTTCAGCTTTTTTGGTACAGCTTCTCAGGGGATTCTACCATGCTTTTTATGTGAACTAAGCTTCTCTAATGATTTGTTAGTCCCTACTGGATACAAATGGCAAATCATGATGCTGATTTTCCATGGATTTACCACTGAATTTCAGCATGTAACTGATCATCCTGGATATAAATGCTGCTATTATTTATTCACTATCCACTCCTATGAAATCAGAAGCAAGAATCAGAAAAAAAAACCCAGTGCATTCAATAGTGGACACCTTTACATTCAATAGCAAAACAAGCAATCATTAGATGAGCTTTCCTCAATTTGTGCCCTCCAGATATATTTTGGATGACAGTTTCCAGAATTACCAGCCAGAAGGGACAATTTCCCCAGATCTGAATTCACCCCACCTCGTGTTTTCCAATTCCAACTGGCATCTAGAAATCACAGTGTAAATTTTAGCTAGAGTGAAAGTGATAAAACCAGCCAGGGAAAAGGCTGTAATGTTGTCACAAGGCCTATATTTTGATTTTAAGAGCCGGAATGAATGAATGAATGCCTTATTTGTCTTTCACCTTTACCACAAAAGCCAAACATTTTGTCATCACTGATTTTGATGACGCTGTTTGTCACCCCAAAAGTTCTCCAAAAGCGGGGTGTCAGTATGAGTTGCTGCATAGGTGGACTTTGCCCAAACTCACCGCCATTCCCTGTTCTTGTGTAAACTGGCAACTTCCGGGCCATCTCCGCTAGGATCTGCCTCTGACCCTCGGGCCTTTCTTCATTTTCATAGCGTTCCTTGTCAGCATACGACATGTGGAACTGGCAGTAGAAGAAAAAGAGTGAAACACACACACGGTTGTAGAACGGGGCGGGGAACTATGGCCCCTTTAGGTGGACTTTATGTACCTGTGGACTTCAACTCCCAGAATTCCTGGGTCGTCTGGGAAAACAAGGCAGCTGCATACCAACCTACGTTTGAAGTGACCGTTCTGAAAACACCTTGCTTGAACCTGATTGGTCATTGTGGGGGCAGCAGTGGGAGGCAGTTAAGGGAGGGGAAAAGTTGAACTTAGGTATTTTGGCACCCAATTCTCAGATCTGGCTATGCGACTGCTGAATCTTGTCCTGATAGGTTTGTTCTCCTATGTTGTGCCAAGCGTTTATGGGTTTTTTTTTTAAATAAAAACTACTCAGGTGACCCTGAGTAACCTCCAAGTGGCCTCAACGACCCTCTAAAAGAGTGCAAATGACCAGCTGTCTGCAAGGAGTATAAATCCTTCCATTCCCCACCATCCAGTCAGAGCTGAAGAAGCTTCTTGGATGAGAAGTGAAATGGCTTCAAAGAAAAACCAAGAAAGTCCAGTTGCCTCCTGAAAAAGCACCTTTGGGACAGCCATGACCTGGATGGCTGAGAATCTCCACAGGCACACATTTGGAAGGCACCCAGGTTGGGGAAGACTGGTTAGCCCCTTTATAAAATTCCTGAGTTTTACCTTTTTGTCTGGTTGTAGTGGAGGAGTAAATATAGACTTCCAATACGTCCATATGAAGAATACAAAGATGATATGGAATACGGTGAGGTAGGCCACTAAACAAGAAGAAAAGCATTAATCAAGGAGGCAGAAATGCCCATTTTGCTCTTAATCCTTTAATAGAATCCTTGACTTTCACAATAAACAATATAAACCTCTCTTAGTGTCTCTATGCTTAAGACTGGGGAGAATCCATATGGAGTCAGGGTTTATTTATTTATTTAAATGTACACGCCAGCCGGCCTGTGGTTCAAAGCAACTCTAGTTACGGCCTCAGGCTAGAAAAGAGGATTCCGTGAGTTCTAGTCCTACCTTAGGCCCCAAACCAGCTGGGTTAGTCCCTTTCTCTCAGCCCAAGACAAGAGGCAATGGAAAACCATTTCTGAAAAAAAACTTGCCAAGAAAACAGAAGAGACTTGCGCAGGCAGTCTCCAAGAATCGGACATGATTGAACAGAAGAAGAAAAATGCTCCCGTGAGAAAGCAAATTACATTTCTCGCTATATTATGAGCATTGGTTTCTTCAACTGGCCAGGAATACAAAAAAGAAATGATATAGTTTCAAACCCAAGCTGCAGAGGGAGAGGGAGGATATGGAGTCAGTCAAGAAAGGGACTGTGGAGGAAAGGAATCTAACCCTTTCCCAGGCTCAGAACTGCTAAGACTTCCACTCAACTTAAATGGGGAGCTGAATTTTACGGTAAGCTGCCCAGAGCTACCCCATAGTAAGATGGGGAGCTAAAATTTAAAATAAAATTAAAATATATAAAAAAATAAAGTTAAAATTAAAATTAAAAAAAAAACAAGACAGAATAAAATAAAATATAAAAAATATAAAATAATCACTCAAGCATCCTGGCTAAGCAAGCAATTAGACACCGGGTCCCCAAGGCCCAGCTACTCCCTTGCATGTTCCCCTAATTACTGGAGTCCAACCTAGACTCGCTTACATCTGTCCAGGAGTGGTGGAGACTTCCAAGGTCTTATTTTAGGCAGGGCCTGGGGACCCTCTGCATTTCCATCAATCTCAACTGCAATTGAGGTGGAAAAGTCCGGTCAATCAGCCCTTCCCATCTCTGTCCACACTGGGATAATCACACTGGATCATCACAGGAGGTGATTGCAAAGAGATCTAAAGTACAAAGATCAGATATAATAAATATCCACGTACCTTTTTCTACAGAGTTCGTCAGAGTCACTGAAAGAAAGAAAAAAAGAACATATCAAATGGCGTTATCAGTTTCCACAAAAAAATATGCTTGCCATTATGCATACGTTGACCGTGTCTGAAATTAATTTTTACTTTATGAGTCATAAATCATTATATTATTAATTCCACTGCACTGATACTCATTCACTTGATTCCTTATCCTTATAACTGTAAGGCCCCAAGAACCAAGCATGGCACCTGGAGTTACTTCTGAGTAGCTACTTTGTTGTTGTTCCCCTACAGACAGAATCTTGCCAGACTAAAGAAAGATTCTTTTTCAACAAGCTCATTCATGGAAAGGATGAGAACTGGAGGGGGGATTCAAGTGGGTCGGGAACTGGCTGCTGATCTGCTTCAGATTTACTAAGCCTCCCATGGAAGTTCTACTCTATTCTATTCTTCCATTTTTTTCTACTTTCATGAATGAGGTCAAGATCTTCTCTTTTCCATCTGAATTAGATGATTTTAAACGATTACATCTGTTTATTGATTTACCTACCGTACTTGGTGTATAATATTAATAAATGAGAATAGCAGTAATAATAATAGATCACGTTTATCTTTTGCTCCTTCCTGAACTACCAGTCCAACTCATTTGCCTGCCTGCTTCTTGAAGCTTACCTGTGAATCAGCGTTTACACCAGTTCAAAGACATTCAGACCTGCCCACATTCAGTTGGACTGGGCTTCCATTCTTTCCAAGAGTGCTTATCTTTCAAGGCAAGAGAAGGGAAGTCCAGGATATGCATGTGGACATAGCAGCAGCCAAAAACCAACTGTCTTTTCTGCTGTGTCACAGCTGCTGTACTGCAAAAATCACTCGCCATGCTCAAAGTTGCTTTTATAATCCTACTCTCCTCAGAAGAAGGTGGCTTCATTCTGAGCAGATATACAGTGAAAAGTTGAAGCAAAATGGCTTTACCCTTTTTCTAAACTGGAAAAGAAAAGAGCATTGTATATTTACAAATACTTTGTTCATCGCAGGTTCTTTCATTGTGGATTTGGTCACTTTTTATCCTCACAACAATAATTAGGCTGAGAAGTTCTCCAAGGACTAAGCAGAGTATTAAAGCAGAATAGTGGTGCTGGAAAGGTTCTTTTTGAAGGAGAGGGCAGAAAGAAGTCAATGAATGAATGAATGAATGAATGAATGAATGAATAGGGCATCATGAAAATACACACAGAGCATACTCAACACAGGGCTATGCAGATGATATTTGGATTCAAATTTGAACCAGACATCCATGCAGCCTGCTGTGGAAAATGATGGAAAGCATGAATGGCTGAAAGTGACAGGCCTTGGTAATTAATCCTAACAACCCACCTATTCTTTATATCCAGGAAATAATGCAGTAGCATGCATGATTCACTTAGGAAAAAATGAATTGAAGGCCAGGAACAGCCGAGGAAAAATGGGTGTGATGCAAAAGGAAGCACTAACTCCACAACTGTGATTATCTGTTGATAGCCTAATTAAGATTCAGGAGATGGTTGGGAAAACAGCAGCCACCTGCAAATTCCTATGTTTTGGGAAGGAAGCAGCTAGCTCTTTCCTTCAGAGAAAAGCTCACATTAAAAACTGAAAAAGTATCTGCTGAAAGATCAATTGGGTTCTAAATCATGAGAGGTGATAGTGCCACTTTTTACTGCACTAGTGAGGCCACGCGTGGAATACTGCATCCACTTCTGGTCACCACGATACAGAAAAGATTTGAGGCCCTAGAGCAGGGGTGTCAAACTCGCAACGTCACGTGACGTGTCGCGACGTATCACGACTTTTTTTCCATCGCTGGCAATGGGGTGGGCGCGGTTTGAGCATGATGAGGAAGGACGGTTGTAACTGACAGCAAGTTCAAGCAAACTGCCTTTCAAAAAGGCCCTTCTGTAACTGTTTATTAATTTTTGCATTATTTTGTGCCTGGAATGGAGAGATGTTTGGGCTCTGAAGACAGAAGGACAGCAGATACCCTATTATGGAATGGAATGGAATGGAATGGAATGGAATGGAATGGAATGGAATGGAATAGAATAGAATAGAATAGAATAGAATAGAATAGAATAGAATAGAATAGAAAATATATTAGAATGGAATAGAATATAGAATATATGGAATGGAATGGAATGGAATGGAATGGAATAGAATAGAATAGAAATAGAATAGAATAGAATAGAATAGAATAGAATAGACAAATAGAATAGAATAGAATAGAATAGAATAGAAAATAGAATAGAATAGAATAGAATAGAATAGAATAGAATAGAATAGAATTAGATAGAATAATGGAATGGAAATGGAAGAATGGAATGGAATGAGAATAGAATAGAATAGAATAGAATAGAATAGAATAGAATAGAATAGAATAGAATAGGAATAGAATAGAATAGAATAGAATAGAATAGATATGGAATGGAATGGAATGGAATGGAATGGAATGGAATGGAATAGAATAGAATAGAATAGAATAGAATAGAATAGAATAGAATAGAATAGAATAGAATAGAAAATATATGGAATGGAATGGAATAGAATAGAATAGAATAGAATATAGAATATATGGAATGGAATGGAATGGAATGGAATGGAATGGAATAGAATAGAATAGAATAGAATAGAATAGAAAATATATGGAATGGAATGGAATGGAATGGAATGGAATGGAATAGAATAGAATAGAATAGAATAGAATAGAATAGAATAGAATAGAATAGAATAGAATAGAATAGAATAGAATAGAATAGAATAGAAAATATATGGAATGGAATGGAATGGAATAGAATAGAATAGAATAGAATAGAAAATATATGGAATGGAATAGAATAGAATAGAATAGAATAGAATATAGAATATAGAATATATGGAATGGAATGGAATGGAATGGAATGGAATGGAATGGAATGGAATGGAATAGAATAGAATAGAATAGAATAGAATAGAATAGAATAGAATAGAATAGAATAGAATAGAATAGAATAGAATAGAATAGAACTTTATTGTCACTTTAAATGTACACTAATCAGCATACATTAAAATGAGATTTTGTTGCATATAGCTCTCAAAGGGTAACCACCTCCAATATACACTGCATAAAGATAACAAAAATGAGCCCTGTTACTATTCCTTGCTTGGGTACCAGGTAGAAAGCACTTCTGGGAGGCAATCTTACAGCTGCACCTTCGTCTTACCCCTCAGGAGTATCATGGGTTTCTGCAGAGACCACAGCCCCTCGGTATACAGAAAAGCAGAGGCTTTGCCCATATTGCTGTTTGCCAAAGTTAAGTGAGCATGGCAAGGCAAACCTTTCTGGGACAGCATGTATGTGCATGCACACATAATCTGAAAAACTGAGCTGGAGGCAAATTAAAACTCAACCATCCTCTGTTTATCTGTGATGCAAACTCAGTATTAATTAACTGAATCTATGTGATTTTCAACAAACCACCAACTGCTTTAAATTCCTGTATAAATGGAGTGGCTCACGCTTGCTTTGAAACAATTTTACAGCCAAGTCTGTTCCCTCCTTAAGTGAAGGTGAGCTGGTGGTCAATACTGTTGGTCCTCTCTGGTGCCATCAACTTCAGGGGCCTCCTGAAGAGAAAGGGATGTTTCCAACTTTAGAGCTCCCTGAAGGCTTGTTCTTTTTTCCCCCTCCTCTAGCAAGACTGCACAAGCCCACCCTTGATTTTGTGTCATCTGCTGGTTGCTGGGACGAGGCCCCTCTGCAGTCTACTTTCTCTCCCAATTCTCCAAGGAGGATCATTATGTAAATGGGTGAGCTATTTTCTGGAAACCAAGAGCTTTACTACCACTTTGATTTTTGCTCCAGTCTATCTAGGAGGCCACACAAAGGAATGAGTCACCAACAGAAGAGGGAACTGTATTGCAGACATCTCAACCATAGAACTGGCTTCTAATACATTAGTGGTTGGGGGGTTATCTGTCTTTTCTCTCCTGAATGATGAAATGTAGCGAGGGAGGCTCTTGAAGGACCCCACAGTCAGAACGAAAAGGCCTACGTGGAGACTGCAGACTCCAGACATTTTAATCATCTTTGCTCCGGTCGCCATGATTTAACCTTTTTAGATGCTTTTGGCCTGGATGAGGGAGTCTTCATTTACTTTTGCAATATATTTTGGGGAGAAACCGTTGCAGTTGGTATGGCAAGAGTTAATACATTCCAACTACTGTCTAACTCTGCCCAACTTAAATTTTTCATTTTGACTGAAGTAGTTGGTTGAGTAACAAAACGTCTCAATTTAATAAACTTTGGTCCAATTGCCATGATTTAACCTTTTTAGATACTGCAAAATCCAATTGTTAAGAACCAAGTGGGGCCTGCCTCAAATTTACCACATAGCTTTAACAAAGTCCTAATCAAATTTACCCCCCCCCCCATTCCTTGTAATGCTCTGATAATCACACTGAGCTACCTTAGCAGATTGTTGTAAGAAACCTCCCCAATTGCCTGTCTTGATATGGCACCCTGAATCCTAAACAAATTGTACTCGGCAGGCTTCAAAAAACAATGGAGGAGAAATGATTTTTCCCTAATGTGAACACAGTGTTGTTGACCTGGAATTAGGAGACAGCATAGGAAGTATCAATTGTGAATATGTGCCGATGGCCCTGCTGTCTTTGGGCACTTGCAGAGTCATGGATGCAGGTCATGAAAGGACAGCAAGGAAAACACCCCATGTCGTAACCCAGCCGGAACGTACGATGTCTTTAGGGAAACACCCAAAAGGGAACATTTTTAGCTACTTCTGCTTTCCCCCTTCTTATCTACAGTGTGCCAGACTTACTGGGTGAAATCTTTATCTTATGTGTGTCTCTTTTAGAGGAGCCCCTGAATAAAAACATAAAGCTTAAAGGCAACTTCTGGTTTCCTGTATTTTTTATCAAGCAAAACCTCAGAACCTGCACAGCAGTGTTTCTGCTAAAGACAACTGGCTTGGTTTCAGCCAAACTGGGGGATTCTGGGAGTTGAAGTCCACAAGTCATAAAAGGGTCATGGTTCCCCACCCTTGCTTTAAACCAATTGCCTAAGGCCAACCAGTTACTCTTCTTGCTTCTAATGTAGAAAGAAAGTCCTAGGGAGCCCCCCCCAAACATGCTCACTTCTTGGCTTTGCACACCCCACAGGCGGAGACGTGTAAAGGGAGCTGGGCAAGAAGCAACCTGCTACATTTTTACCAACCTGCTACATTTTTGCTTCTTTGCAAGGCAAAACGAAAAGCCAGGACGTATTTGCTAGGTTAGGATGCCTGGAAAAAAAAGGCTCCTAGGTGGGCGAGGGGGCCACTCACCACCAGAGCTGCCGGGGCACCAGGGCAGGAGTTGGGGGGTGACCTGTCCAGGCACAGCAAGAGGGCAGGGGCTCCCCTCGGATCCCCCCCCCCTTGAAAGATCTGGGAAGCAACGCTGGACAGAGGTTGCTCTGCTCCTCCCACCTGGGAATTAGGCACCCCCAACCCCCCCCAAAGATTTCCAGACGGGAAGTCCCCAGAGGTCTGGGACTACAGTCCCCATCATCCTCAGTCCCCAGAAGGCAGCTGGGAGAGTTGTAGCCCAACACAATTGGAGGAGGGCCCTTGAGGAAGACCAGGCTGGGGAGGATGGGAGTTGTAGCCCAGCACCCCTGGAGGAGGGGGCTCTTCAGACCGGGCCGGGGAGGGTGGGAGTTGTAGCCCAGCACCCCTGGAGGAGGGGGCCCTTCAGACCGGGCCGGGGAGGATGGGAGTTGTAGCCCAGCACTCCTGGAGGCGGGGGCTCTTCAGACCGGGCCGGGGAGGATGGGAGTTGTAGCCCAGCACCCCTGGAGGAGGGGGCCCTTCAGACCGGGCCGGGGAGGATGGGAGCTGTAGCCCAGCACCCCTGGAGGAGGGAGCCTTTCAGACCGGGCTGGGGAGGATGGGAGCTGTAGCCCAGCACCCCTGGAGGAGGGAGCCTTTCAGACCGGGCTGGGGAGGATGGGTCCGGAGCCCGCTGCGCCCTCTTACCCAGGCAGAGCTCGACGACGTAGGCGTAGTAGGACCAGAGCACCACCAGCGCGATGATGAGGACGGGCACCCAGCCGAAGACCCGCTGGCAGCACCGCAACCCCCGGGACAGCGCCATCCCAGCCGCGGAGCCCCTCGCGGGCCGGGCCCGGCGGCATCGGCGCTCGGCAGAGCCGGACTGGGCGGCGCGCGCACCTTCCCGTCCGCCCGCTCGCTCGCTCGGGGCTCGGCTGAGGCGCCTGGGGGGGCGGACGGGCTGGCGAGCGCGCGGCGCGACGGGAAATGTAGTGCCGGCAGCGCCGTGGCAAGGCGGCCTCTGGAGGGCGCCGGCGGGGCAGCGCGAACAGCAGGGAAACGCGCATGCGCACGCCCTGCTCCCGGGGAAGGCGCGCCGGGGAGAGGCTGGCGGGCTGCCCTGCGGAGAAACGGACGGGAAGCGATCAAGGAGAGATGCGAGCCAGAGCGAAGGAGGAGTTTCCTAACGGTGAGAGCAATTAATCCGTGGAACAGAAGTTGCCTCCAGAAGTTGCAGGTGCTCCGTCACTGGAGGTTCTTAAGAAGAGAGGAATGGAATAGGCTTTCACCGGTATGGATCGCTAAAGCGACCGCTGCGGAGAAGCACCGAGGTAGGTATTTTCCTACCTATTGCATCCCCCCCCAAAAGGAGACCCTCCCCATTTGCTCACCCACCCACCCTTGCCAAAATCCTCTCCTTTTCCCTGCTCTCCGCCCAACGTTTCCAAGGCTTACCCTCTGAGACAGCTCCAAGACCCCTTTGCGCCCCTTGCTATTCTAGCCAGATGAGCGCCTGGTCCTTCTGGGGGGGGGGAGCTCTTCCACTCCATTAGCCAGGCCGGCCGAGGCACCCCTCCCCCCCCCTTGGCTGCTCAAGGACCTCCGCAGCCCGAAGAGGCAGGCATCACCTCGCGGAGACGCCCCCCCGACTCCCGCAAACCTTAAAAACTAGCTACACCCTCGGGAGGCCCTTCTCTTAAATATTGGCGTTGGTTTCTATCTCTTCTGGGCTGCCTGACTGCAGGCAGGTGTTTTGCTTCGGTTGTTGGCTTAGAGCGCCTGGCGGTGTGTTTGCTTGGCTGTCGGAGACCCATGGAAGGCAATGTCACAAATATGGTCCAGCTGCCAGGTGATCGGGGAGGAGAATTCCCGGAAGGCAAGAGGGGAGGGGAGGGGAGGGGAGGTAGAGAGGGGAGGGGAGAGAAATGTCTAGAAGCAAACAGCTGCATGGACGCCTTTATGGAGAGTAGTCACTGTTTTGATCTCCGAAGATTTGAGGAGGTTAGGCTGGTGCTAATTAATTTATTTGAAGTGAAAAAATAATCAAAAGAGAAGGAAAGGCGAAGGGATACCTCTCTCCCTTTCCCTTCCCAGCCAGCTGACCCTGGACTGAATGTGAATTCTGCCTTAGTTGGGATCCCCATGGTTTTGTATCTGAACAGCGGATCACACAGGAATAACATCTTCTCTTTATTTTATTTATTGCAGAGAATGATATGGATGCCCATCCCTGGGCAGGTCAGTGCCTTACAGTCAAATATAAATATAAATACCAACAAAATGATAGTAACACAAACAGTACACCATACTATATGTTGCCCCCAAGCAATTCTCCCCCCACATCTTCGGGACTCCAGTTTCATCTGAGCTCAATCTACCGGCCTCTTGTGGTCTCCTTTCTCCCCCAAACAGGGCATGGAGGGAGGGTGGTGGGCTTCATGCAAGGGCCTCTTTGCCCCTGCCCTGTCAAAAAGGGTCCACCGTGAGATTCCGCAGCCCCCCAAACTGCCTCCATTATTCACAGAGTTTTGCCATTAGGAGGTGTTTGTGGCTGGATGAAGTTATTACAACCAAGACTGAAGTGTTGGAAGGTGATAAAATGCAGGTGGGGGAGGAGCAAGTTGCTGCTGCTGAAGACTTTTTTCTTTCAGGACTATTGGATAAGGAATTGGAAAAGAAAATGGAACTCATATAGGCTGACTGCAGTGAGAATTGGATGCATTCAAAAACAGAAAGAAGCATCAAGTCCTATAATGGAAGAATGGACTGAGAAACCTCCAGCCTTTGGTGTTTCCACGTTCAAGGAAGGAATCAGGTAGAAGGCGTGGATCCCTCCCACTCATCAACTGAGCCAGCCGTGAATTCCTCATCTTTATTACGACCGTTTTTGGCAACCCCTTTTCAGCTCAGCTGGACCATTCCTGATGGCGGAGAATGGAAGCCAGCCGAAGGGAAAGACAGGAAGGGGACTTTCCCTGCCGAGGCTTGACCGCTTGACCGGCTTCCCTTCCATCCTTTACACCTGCCCCACGGAGCAAGTACAGAAATGCAGGTGGATTTCTAAGATTCCAGGTAAATGAAGTCATTTGTCAACCTTCGGACGTTACAGTAGCAATCCAGAAAGTGATTTACAGCCAGTCCTCACACTTATGACCGTCACAGCATTCCTACAGTCGCCGGGTCAACATTTCAGCATTTGGCAGCCAGCATCTTATTCCAAGACTCGCGGTGTCTCGGGTTCATGCGGTCTCAATTTGTGACTTTCAAAGCTGGCTTCCAGCAAACTAAGTCAGAGGGGCAAGTCCGGTTTACTTTACGACCTGGTGATTTAGCTCACAACTGAAAAGATTTGCTTAACAACGGTGGCACAAAAGGTTTAAAAAAAATTGGCTGTGACGGACTGAGCAAACCTCCTTGCTTCGGAAAAGAAAGGCTGGAACCTAGCACGGCCGTAAGTTGAGGACTCCCTGCATCCCTGGGGTTCTAGGGTTGGATCCATTGCAGTAGTGCAGTCGCTGTAATTAGCAGAGCATGTCAGTCATTGGCTGGTCCCTCTGCATATTCCGCATGAATTAAAGCAGGGGTCCTCAAACTTGGCCACTTTAAGACTTGTGGACTTCAACTCCCAGAATTCCCCAGCCAGCCATGGCTGGCTAGGGAATTCTGGGAGTTGAAGTCCACAAGTCTTAAAGTGGCCAAGTTTGAGGACCCCTGAATTAAAGGAACACTGGCCTCCATCGAGGGGGGGCTGAGATCAGCCCCGTTCATTGGCCGCATCCAGGCAGTTTTCTTGAGAGCAAAATAGGTTGACCACCCCTTCTTCTCAACCTAACCCTGGTGTTTCCTAGTGGTCTCCCAACCCTGCTTAAATCCAAGCCTGCTTAAGCTTTTCCAAATCGGCCTGCTGCTGTATCCTACAGGTACTCCTCAACTTAAGACCAGAGTTGGGACCAGAATGGCCATTGCTAAGCTAGGTGGTCGTTAAGTGAGACGTGCTCATTTTTACGATGTTTCTTGACACAGTTATTAAGTGAATCACAGTTTTGCCCCTGGAATGACTTGTCGTAAATCCGTGCCATGCACCTAAATTGTGATGGCGTGAGCACAGAGACGTTGCAGCAGTCATAAGTGCGAGGACCCGTCATAAATCCCTTTTTTCATGGCACTGTTGGAACTGTTGCTAAATGAATGGTGGTAAGTCGAGGACTGCCTGTAGGATACTTGGTTGGGGACTGTGCACAATTTGATCCATGCATTTCTTGAGACACATTCTTCAAAATATCTTTGAGATGAATAATGCCAAATCCTTAATACTTATTTCCCTTTCAACTTCTATTCATCTGGGCATGTACAGGAAGACTTTGATTCTCTGGATCTCTAATACTAGATTTCAGATACAAGGGGCAACATTTTAATTTGGACTTCATCCCCAAAGGGGCAAAATCTGTGGCTTCTCAAGCTGTCCAGTCAACTGACAGTTGTCCATTCAGATGGACGAGCTCTGGTTGAAATGGATTCAGGGCTCACTTGCAAAAACCCCTTAAGAGTTGACTAAACAATTAAAGCAGAGGCCCCCGACCTTTTAGGCACCAGGGACCAGTCCTGTGGGGAGAGGTTTTTCCACGGATCGGAGGTGGCGTGGTTTCGTGTGCTGCCTGCATCCCATGGATGGGGCTTCGCTTGTTTGCGTGGTCCGGTTTCTGGCATGCCACGGCCCGGTGCCGGTCCACGGACCGGGGGTTGGGGACCTCTGAATTAAAAGACCAGGCTGCCAGCTGATGATTATTTTTCAAATCTCAGGTCCAGGACAATCAAAGCCTTGGCTTGTGACATCAGAGGCTCCTCCTAACCTCATTGGCTGGAGCTTGCCATGGCAACATCCAGCATCCTTGGTGAGTCTGGACCACGGGGCTGGGAGGCTCTGCTCAAAATGCCTGGGAAGCAGCTGGAATGGACAGCTGGCACTGTGGGTATCGTGGGGATCTCCTTCCTTTGGGCATTTCGAAAGGAAGAGATGGTTCCTGTTAGACAGAATTAGGGGGCGAGATGAGGAAAGCGAGGTTCAACCCCAGACCACACACGTTCTCATACCTGCTGCATCAGCAACCTGCCTAATTTTGACCAAACTCCCCATCCACCATGCCTCCAAAAAGGGGTCGGTGCGGCAATGATCTCCACTAGGAAAAATCTGCAAGGTTTAGGGGCCAAAACATTGGCTTCTGGATGTCCCAGTTGGATGGGCATTGTGACCACAAACATAGAAATTGACATAGCTCAATGATTTGAGTAAATTAACCCAAAAAGGGACTCCACTAGCCAGCTGTAGTTATTTCCCAAACACACACAGCCTGGTGACTGAAGTATTTATTATATGTTAATTTTCATTAATTAGATTTTTAACCCACCTTTATTCTTTCGCTAAATAGCTCGAAGCAGTGAACATGCCTAAGACTCCTTCGTCCCCACAACAACAACCTTGTGAGGTGGGCTAAGGCTGAGAGGGACTGGCTCAAGGTCACCCACCCAGCTTTCATGCCTCAGATGGGACTCGTAAGTACTTGGGGAGGGGTCCATCATAATTCGAATGTTTACCAGCTTTTCCTGTTATCAGAAACACCATAGCAGTGCCAGAGATTGCCGAATTGATAGATATCTGATACTGACTCCTTTTGATCGACGATAGGCCTTGAATTGGGCTTGGAATCAAACGGGAAGTCAGGATAGTTTGAAAAGAGAGATTTGGACACTTTAAGGCATGGGCGGACTTGAACTCCCAGAATTCCCCAGCAAGCCAGAATGTTGAATTATGGGAGTTGAAGTCCACACATGCCTTGAAGGGGACAAGTTTGTGATTTTTACACAAAGTTGTTAGAGTTTAATGAATGTGTTAGGCTATTGTAATTTGATTTAATCCTAATTTCATCTCTCTTTGGAAATTAAGATAACAGTGAAAAGGAATAATGGAATAAGAGAGTTGGAAGGGACCTTGGAGGTCTTCTAGTCCAACCCCCTGCACAAGCAGGAGATCCTATACCATTTTGGACAAATGGCTGTCCAATCTCTTCTTAAAAACCTCCAGTGATGGAGCACACACAACTTCTGGAGGGAAGCCATTCACAGGTCAATTGTTCTCACTGTTAGGAAATTTCTACTTAGTTCTAGGTTGGTTCTCTCCTTGATTAGTTTCCATCCATTGTTTTTTGTCCTGTCTTCAGGTGTTTTGGAGAAGAGATTGTCTCCCTCTTCTTTGTGGCAGCCCCTCAGATATTGGAAGACTGCTATCATGTCTCCCCTAGTTCTTCTTTTCACTAGACTAGACATACACAATTTCTGCAACTGTTTTTGTATGTTTTAGCCTCCAGCCTCTAATCATCTTTCTTGCTCTTCTCTGTACTCTTTCTAGAGTCTCAACATCTTTTTTATATTGTGGTGACCAAAACTGGATGCAACAGATGCTCCAGCAGATACAAAATTTAGCTGAACAATTGCCTTTTCTACTGCCTCCACTGCCTGCTGCTTTACAATGTCTTCAAGGATCTTTAGAAAGCCTCTCATCTACTGAACCTAAACCAGTTCCAGAAAAATGGCTTCTGGATTCACTGGAAAACCTGAACAAGGAAGGTCTTGAAGCATCTAAACAAGATTAATAAAAATGGCTTGAAATATCTTATAAAGAACCTCAAGGGGGAAGGATCTAAACCACCCCATCTAGGTATTCAGGAATGACTTAAAGCATGTATTAAAGGCTCTACAGAAGATCTAAAGGTTTGAGATACTCTAAGTAATGCTTGGTTTGAAAAATCACTACTCAAGAATCAATCTTTTGAATGACCAGTAGAAAAGATATTACAATGGCTTCAAGGATCTCTAGGAAGCCTCTCATCATCTGAAGAACCCAGAACAGTTCTGTAAAAATGGCTTCAAGAATCCTTGAGAAACCTGGAGAAGGTAGATCCTGAAACGATCTAAACAAGATGGCAAACATGGCTTGAAACACCTGAAAATATGTTGAAGACAAGGACCACAGTGGCTCATGTGGTTAGGATGCTGGTATGATGATTGTCAGGATCGTGTTTGAGACCCAGTAACTGCTGCAGGATGGAGTGAGCTCCTGTCACTTGCTCTTGCTCCTGCTGACCAGGTAGTTCGAAAGTGGGCAACCGTGAATAGATAGATAGGTACCACTTTGGTGGGCAGCTTAATGGGGACACGAAAGTAGCCCCCAATTGATTGTCCTCCAGGCAACAGTGATGTCACCATGTAATCCTTTCAACGCGGAAGTGCTTCTGAGCTCCCGGCATGACCATAGTAATACTTAAAGAGGAAGTGCCTGAAGCACTCCATCTAAGTACTCAGAAATGGCTTGAAACATCCAGGGCATCCAGGATTTCAAAGGACAATACTCTAAAGCATAAAAACAAGCATGGTTAAGAGTAAGGAGAGTGATTTGGATAGAACCTGGTGGCTTCAAGCATCTTTAGCAAGTTCCAGAGAGCGTGGTTCTATTGCATGCAGAACGGGTGCAAACATCTCTGAAAAGTCTCAGATGAGAATCCCCGGATGAAGCCATAAACAACCTGGGGGAATGGCTCCAGGAATCCATACAAAATGTTCAGAATGGATGTCCTGAAGAACATGCGAATGAGCGGCTTGAGATAGTCTTAAATCACCTCCAACAGGAAGGCCCTGAAACATCCCATTTAAGTTTGGAGGACTGGCTAGAAGCATCTAGATAAGGGCTGCAGCAGGAAACATTTGAAGAGATCACCAGAAGGAAAGATCCTGAAATATGGAGGACAAAGGAATTCCTTCTCAGGGAAAACAAGTAATGTGAAGAGCCAACATATATAAAAGGTGGGCTAATTATTCCTGTTCCTTATATATTGAGCCTCTTGAGATCACTTGAGTCCTCCTTGCAGCCTGATGCTTCACTTCCCACCACTTTGGGCCTCCAAATATATCCAGAAGGAGCCCTTTCCAGTTGCCTTTTGAAAAAGCACCTTTGAGACAACCATGGCTTGGATGGTTGGGAATCTCCATAGACCAGGGGTGTCAAACTGCCGGCCCATGGGCCGGTTGCATCATGCAGAGGCCGTGCCCACCCCAGTTCCGGCAATGCAAAAAAAGTTGTGATACGTCGCTACACGTCACGTGATGTGGCGAGTTTGACACCTGTGCCGTATAGACTTATCGACTTCGTGACTTTGCTTAACAACTGCCTATGGAGATTCTCAGTCATCCAAGTCATGGCTGTTCCCAAAGTGCTTTTCAAAAGGCAACTGGACTTTCTTATTTTTTCCCTTGAAAACGTTTCGCTTCTCATCCAAGAAGTTTCTTGAATTCTGGATGAGAAGTGAAATGTTTTGAAGGAAAAGAATAAGAAGGTCCAGTTGCCTTTTGAAAAGTACCTTTGGGCCATTAAATCGAGGACTACCTGTACTTATGAGGTGTGGGAGGGCTTTAGCTGATTTGTGTACTATCGTGATGCTGTGTGGTTGTAGCACTGTGTGGATTGTTGCAGATATGTTTTTCATATAAGATCGTGTTATCCTTTCTGTAGCTTCTTTTGGTTGCCCTGCAGTGGGTTGAGTTGCTAGGGAAGTTTAGATAAACTTATGTGGGTATCTATTTTGCTGGAGGATGTTGTACGGACAGTCTGTCTCCTTTTTTCTGATGTTCTGGATTGTTGCAGTGCATTTGTAGTCATCTGAACAAAGTTCTTACACAGCTCCACTTGTGGGAAGTTGGGCTGTTACTTTGCTGTAGGAGCCCTTGGTTAGTGCAGGTTGCATTTCCAATTTGCTGTCATTTCCTCTGCTGATGAGGATGTGCTATGGTTTTCGTCTGGCCTTTCCGATTTTATTCCTTTGGACATGCTGTGAATTGTTTCACATGTCTTGTCTAGTTGTTCCTTTTTTATCACAATGAAAGTGTCACCCACATACCAGACCCATAATTTGGTTGTTCATGTGGAGTGCTATATTTCTAGACACTGCATTATGCTCTCCACTATGAGTGTTGAGAGTGGGCATCCCATGGATGTTCCTCTGATTTGTTTTTATATTTTTCTATGGTAATTCTTTAGTTTTTTTTGTATGGATTGTCTTCTATGATACCCAAGGTTCATCCTCTGTTTGTTGGGAGGATGGGGACAGTGGTGGAATTCAAATAGGTGAACAACCGGTTCTCTGTGTGGATGCTGCTTCCGGAAGTCCATTCTGGGCCTGGGCAACAAAAAATTAGTGACCAGTTCTGCCAAAGTGGTGCGAACTGGCTGAATCCCCCCACTGGATGGGGATCATTTGGTCCTTCTTTAGATTTTTGAGGGCTGCTTTGTCCTCTACTTTGTGTGGCTTCCAATTCTGTGTTCTTGTGGTCTGTGGTAAGATTGTCCACCTTCTCTTTGCTTGGGTCTCTAGGGGCAATATGTCCTGTGGTTTTCAATACTTCC
The DNA here is from genome assembly GCA_023970755.1 of Azemiops feae. Lineage (NCBI taxonomy): Eukaryota > Metazoa > Chordata > Lepidosauria > Squamata > Viperidae > Azemiops > Azemiops feae. Next base: position 380,178 of record JALGBA010000525.1, read on the forward strand.
TCTAAAGTTGCAACAAATTCTGACTGATTAGCGTTGTCTATGTTAGAGTTGAGGTCTTTCTGGAGCACATTGTGGCCTGCAGTAGATAGAGGTCAGTTGGACATGTGGACTGCCCATTTGGGTTCATCTGTCTCTTTGTTTCTGGAGTTTAGCTTGAGAAGTTTGATTTGGAATTTTGTTTTGTCTTAGAGATATATTCTTGAAGGTGGTTGTCAGCATTTTTGTGTTTACTGGGGTCATAGTTTTTCCAGTTGCTCCTTGAGGTTGTTTATAGTGCATCACCATAATACACAAACCAACTAAGTAGCCCAAGTAGAAAAACCAGAAGTCGTCTACAACATGTAGAGCAACAGCCACTATGTAGGACAGACAGGCTCAGCTCATCCACGAACACCAACTAGCAAACCAGACACAATAAAAACTGCCAAATCGCATGGACGGACTCAGCCACAGTTTCAACTGGGGAACGGTGACCCTCCCAGACCAAGCCAAATCCAAAAATGCCAGGGAATTTCAGGAAGCCTGGCATTCAGACAAAGCAGCCACGAATGGGGATGCTGCAATAGCTGTAAGTGAGAAGACCATTCGTAAGTCACTTCTCCCAGTCCCGTTGTAACTTCAAATGGTCACGAAATGAACAGTGGCAAGTTGAGAATTACCTGTATTGTACATCAATAGGGAGCAACACCCCTCCCCCCTTACACACTGGCACTGATGATGATAATGATCAATGATGTCAGGTAAGGAAATGTCTGCAAGCGAAAAACGGAGCTGAGAGACCCCCAAGGACTCCACATTTCAACCCTGTGCTACAGAGATTCTCTTCTGTTGGATCTCATCCTGCAAGTACGGCAATGAAAAAATTGTATTTTCCACAGTGTTTCCTATGTGGCAAGATGATAATGTTCTTTCATTCTGCTTAATAACTGTATTAGTTAAATATTGATTTAATTTGAATTCTTGGCACCTTATGCTTTTTTCTGTTTAATTTACCTGCTAAGGGTACACAGTAAAGCTTGAAGTCTGCATCCTCACTGGTGTGTTCATTGTCTTTGGATTCTCAAAGAACCGTTTATCTGGCACCCGGCCACTGCTTGACCCTTGGCAAAAGGTTCACATACACGGGGGGGGGGGGACTTTTCATCTCAGATGTATTCAGTCTGAGCAAGCAAAGTCAATTGACAACCAAGGAAAGGATCCACCCAAACAAATTTGCTATTCAGAAGCAATTGGGCCACGGGGAAACAAAACATCTTGTTCTGTGGCCTCAAGCAGGCTGAGTTCAAGTCACGCCTCAGGCATGAAAGCCGGTTGGGTGTCTTTGGGGTGAAGCAGTTGGAGACGGTGAGTTTGACTTCCACTTTAGGCGTGAAAGGCGGCTGGGTGTCTTTGACCAATCAGCAGGAGATGCTGAGTTCTAGTCCCGCCTTAGGCGTGAAAGCCAGTTTGGTGAGTTTGCATCAATCACCAGGAGGCTCTGACTTCAAATCCTGCCTTAGGCATGAAAGCTGGCGGGGTGACTTTGGGCCGATCTCTCTCAGCCCAGCCCACCTCGCAGGGTGGTGGGTGTGGGGAAAATAGGCAAAGGAAAGAGTAGCAGGTCTGTTCCTTGCCTTGACTTGCCTGTCTAAAAGAAGGCAGGAGAACCAAATGGCACGGCCTCCTCCTCTCTGAAGGTGAATCGGTCTCCTCGCTAGGCCGGCCTTTCCCAAGACGGTGCCCTCCAGTTGAGGCCCTGGAGACTCTCCGCCTCCTCCCTCTGGCCAGTGCCTGTCCCCGTGCAAGAAGGCCCAGCCAGGAGCAGGGCGGCCGGTGGAAGGGCGGATCTGCTGCTGGGATCCTTGGGCTTCTCTCGGGCCCTTCTGGCCCAGGCTGCCTTGGGATCCACTTTCTCGCAAGGAGACCCCCCCCCCTCCCCGAGAAAGTGGTCGGAGAAAACGGCAGCAGCTGGCGACACTCTCCGAGCGGTCTGCTTTCCAACCCAGACTTTTTCTTTCACTGTTTCTCTGCTTAATTTGGGTAACTCTGTTTCCATATTTATAATGGCATTTGATATCATTTCATTGCGTCATAAGCTGTGCAGTCGCTCTCAAAGCAAGATGGGCAGCGTATGAATTGAATCGATCGATCAATCAGTCAATCCAATAAACACACTTGAGCTCCAGAACAAGAAGCTGCTGGAACAAGTTGGGAGTTCCCTGCTTGGAACTTTGCTGGATCTTGTGATCCAAATTGAGGATCTCCCTCCTGCTGGTCTCCCCTTATGCCACCAAGGCGAGTGGCAAACTTTTATCCTCAAATTGCCATTTCCCCCCCCATATGTGTGGTGGTCCCGCTTGCCTTTTGGCCAGAGCCCCATCTCACAAGGGCTTCACTGCATCAAATGGAAGATCAAACAGGTTCTGGACCAACCTAGCTGACAACTTTGTCATCCAAAAGGTGGAGGAGGGAACTAGAAGGACAGCTATACTGGACCTAATTCTTACTAATAGAGAGGAAGTGATAGAGGGGGCTGAACGTGCCAGAACTTTGGGACAGAGAGACCATGTCATATTGGAATTCAATCTAATGAAAACACAAGAAATAGAACATAATAAAAAAAACAGTGTCTTAGACTTTAAAAGAGCTGATTTTAACAAACTCAGAGAGAGCTTGGAAGGATTCCATGGATGAAAATCTTAAAGGGGAAAACAACCCAAGAAGCTTGGGGAACTCTGAAAAATGTGATTATAAAAGCCCAATAATCCAGTTCAATACCACTGAAAAAGAAAAACAAGAAATCCAAAAGAAACCAGCATGATTACACAAAGAACTGTCTGATAAACTGAAGGACACAAAAAATGGAAAGAGGGACACATACCAACAAATAGCCCGAACTTGCAAAGATGAAATCAGAAAAGCAAATTCGGAATGAAGTAAAATTTGCAACAAATGTCAATAATAATAATAATAATATAATTTCCTTTCAACATATAAAAAACAAGAAAAAAGTCAAAGAAACAATTGGTCCACTAATGCAGAGGCCCCCAACATTTTGGGCACCAGGACCGGTTCCGTGGAGAGAGGTTTTTCCACAGACTGGAGAGTGCGTGGTTTTGTGTGCTGCCTGTATCCCACGAAGGGGCTTTGCTTGTTTGTGTGGATCAGTTGCTGGCATGCAGCAGCCCGGTACCGGTCCACAGACCGGGGTTGGGGACCCCTGCACTAATGAGAGAAGATAGCAAGGAAGTAATGGGCAGTAGAGAGAAATCAGAGTTGCTTAATTCATTCTTTGTGTCTGTCTTCACACAAAAAGATAATACAGATCAAGCTACCAAAAACACAACCATAAAAGACAGACTAGGAATACAAATTAAAAGAAGCAAGAAAATGGTAAGAGAATACCAGTCCATTCTAGATGAGCTCAAATCACTGGGACCAGATGGATTACATCCCAGAGTTCTGAAGGAGCTGGCAGATGTGATCTCAGAACCATTGCACCACATCTTTCATAGATCCTGGAGCACTGGGGAACTATCAGAGAACTTGGAAAAGAGCTGATGTGGTTCCCATCTTAAAAACAAAACAAAACAACAGATCCAGGAAACCACAGACTAATAAGTCTGACTTCAATTCCTTGGAACAACCTGAAAAAGATAATCAAGCAATAGATATGTGAACACCTACAAGCAAGCAAAGTTATAACCAGTAGCCAACCTGGGTTTGTCTTATGAAATCTTATTCTTTGGCTAAGTGACTAAATTAGTGGACCAATGAAATGCAGTGGACATAATATACTTGGATTTCAGTAATGCGTTTGACAAAGTAGACTATAACCAGTGGTGGATTCAAATATGTGAACAACCGGTTCTCTCTGTGGATGCCGCTTCCGGAAGTCCATTCTGGGCCTGGGCAACAAAAATTTAGTTACCGGTTCTGCCGAACTGGTGCGAACTGGCTGAATCCCACCACTTTAGCTGGTAAGCTAAAGAAATATGGGATAGATATCATCACCACCAGACAGATTTGTAATTGGCTGACAATTCACATAGTCCTCAATGGAACTATTTCCATATGGAAGGAAGTAAGCAGTGGAGTACCGCAAGGTTCCGTTTTAAGCCCAGTACTCCTCAACAACTTCATAAACAATTTAGATGAGGGGATAGAAGGGGAACTCATCAAATTTGCAGACAACAGTAAACTGGTAGAATAGCCAACACCCCAAAAGATAGGCTCAAGATCCAGATGGATCTCAACAGACTTGAACACAAGGCCTATGTAACAAAATGAAATTCAGTGCAGAAAAAAAGTAAGCTGTTACATTTAGGCAAGAAAAACCTACTGTATAGTAGGTACAGACTAGGTGAAACTTGGCTCAATAACTATGAGTGGGATCTAGCAGTCATTATAGACAGTCACTTACATATGATCCAGCAATGTGCTAGAGCCACCAAAAAAGCCAATGCAATTCTAGGCTGCATTAACCAATGGATAGAATCAAGATCATGTGAAGTACTGGTACCATTTTATAAAGCCTTAGTAAGATCCCACTTAGAATACTGCATCCAGTTTTGGTCCCCATATTTTAAAAAAGATGTTGAGATTCAGAGTACAGAAAAGACCAGCAGAGGTGATTAGAGGGCTTAGGCTAAAACATGAAGAACGGTTGCAGGAATTGGGTATGTCTAGTTTAATGAAAAGAAGGACTAGGGGAGACATGATAGCAGTCTTCCAATAGGGGCTGCCATAAAGAACAGGGAATCAAGCTGTTCTCCAAAGCAACAGAAGGCAGGACAAGAAACAATGGATGGAAACTAATCAAAGAGAGAAGCAACCTAGAACTAAAGAGAAATGTCCTAATAGTCAGAAAAATTAACCAGTGGAACTGCTTGCCTCCAGAAGTTGTCCATGCTCCCTCACTGGAGGCTTTTAAGAAGAGACTGGACAGCCACTTGTCTGGAATGGTCTAGAGTCTCCTGCTTGAGCAGGGGATTGGACTAGAAGACCTCCAAGGTCTCTTCCAACTCTATTATTCTTATTCTGTTATAAGAAGTTTGAGAGATGTACTGTTCCCTTCATCCTTTCATTTGGAGGCTTCTTCCAAATAAAAATAGCTGGGAACTAAAAAGTAGGGATCCCAAAGGAGTTGACATTCCTCCTAAAATTTTAAAAGGACTTTCAAGTCTCTTCTTGAGAAATAAACCAAGGCAGCTCATCAGGATTGTTGTTTTCCTGCTTTGTGAGCCTATTTCTTTCCTCCCTCTGTCCCATTAGCCCCCTGCTAAATTTTAGATGTAATGAAGAAACAAAATTAAAAATCTATATCAGAAAATACTTGGAGAAATATCTATTGGCGGCAGATATAAAACTCCACTGCACAAAGTATCAAAGATATGAACATATCCAATAAAAAGAAGGCAAGAATTTCCCAAAGTTGGGTTTAGAGATGGCTCACCTCATTGGTTTTCTTTTGATTTACTTTCCGGACTGCCCTGTTAAAAGTGCTAATATCACTTTATAAAAAGCTAATAATGAAGCCTAAAGTTTAAGCAACACCATCATAGTTTCCATTTCCTTCTATTTTATGCCCCCCCCAAGCCTTCTCCTTTCCCTCACTATGCCTCTGTAATGCCGCTATTTGCCACTGAATGAGTTTTCCGGAGAAACGAGGGACTCCTTCAAAGAGTGAGATGGCCCAATTCCTACCTGCCAGGATAGATAAGAACATATATTTCAAATGATGGGAGAAACGGATGCTAGCCTGCTAACTACCTGAGCCTCCAGTAAAGAGTGGTCAGTAAAGCTTGAATCACTTCAAAGTCTTTACTCCTGTCCCCATGGTAACCTGGAGCATTCTGAGATGCAAAGAGAGTTTTCAGAGTAGAATCTGATGGTGAAAAGTGATGTCACTGCAGAAGGAAAAGAGTGGATCAGCAATGGCTATCAAGAGGAAAGCTTGGCAGGAAAGAAAACATCCAGTCCTAGTTCCGATTACTCACTTTCTCTGATGCCCAATCTCCACATTCACATAAGTAGAAAAAAGCTCTCATTTGGGCAATAGATCACTTTTTCATTCCTTCATCTTTCCTGAATTGTTAGTAATCATCACTCTTTACCATCTGTGCAGGAAGAAGGAGTTTGTAACCATATAGCTGTCAATGTTCTTAAATCTGTCTCTGTCTGTCTGTCTGTCTGTCTGTCTGTCTGTCTGTCTGTCTGTCTGTCTGTCTGTCTGTCTGTCTATCTGTCTGTCTGTCTGTCTGTCTGTCTGTCGTCTGTCTATCTAATATGCTCCCCATCTCACTATCCAAAGCAAGTCTGGGTGGCTATTCCTAAAGTGCTATAAATTAAAAGGTTTACATCAGAGAATGGATAAATGAATTGAAAAGTCCCAACTTCAGGTCTCAGGTTCACTATGTACTTGGGAGAGATCTAGCTGGTTGAGTCCTCAGTCCCGACACCCATTGATGTTGCCTTACATTTCAGGACTATCACAAAGAAAACACCCAAAGTGTTTGGTTTTCTTGGTCCATTCCTATGCGTATCTTTGGATTCCTATGCAATATCCAAAGCCTACTAGATGGTCTTCAGCTGTGCCAAAGATTGATACACATTGCACATTGAATGCATGCACATTATACATTGAGTGCATGCACACTGACATTCCTTTGAAATATCACATGTTTTCACATAATCTTGTTCCAAGTCAGACAATTCACATGATGTCCAGTTCTCTCTCTCCGTCCCTCTCTCTCTCTCTCTCTCTCTCTCTCTCTCTCTCACACACACACACACACTATGCATGCATGTATGTAAATGAGCATACTTCACAAAGCTACTAGGCTCCAGTTGGCAGCTATTAAAATACTCAGAAAAAATGTTTTAATGAATAGAGTTCTATTTATCAGACATCTGTTTGACTGTTGGGCTGTAACTTGCAGCCTTCTGCCCACACTAGTCTTGATGGGGGTTTAAGAAGAGCTTGGACAGGCATTTGTCCAGAATGGCACAGGGTCCAATCTTGGGCTAGAAGACCTTCAAGATTCCTTCCAAATCTGTTATTCTGTAATTCTACTCTGGTTGCAACTCCGTCGAAGGTCATCCCAAAGAAGGACCAACGATGTCTCAGCATTATGTATGCATCTGAAACATGGAATAGGTATTAACGATCCATTTGCTCCAGGACTTCCAAGTTGAAGATTGAATGACAATTGCCAATACAGTTGAGTTTAGGGACAGCCGCTGGAGCTCACGAACCGCCTTCGTCGGTCAAAGGTCTCTAGCCTTGGTTTTCTTGGACAGAAATGGTGGAGGACTGCTGCTGATGGTGGGAGAAGCTGCGTGGAGAGGGAGGAGGCAGCCGAGAGGCTCATCGCCTCGGGGCGCTGTCTTAAGGTCTTCGCACAAATCATCTCTCTCAGCCGCGGGAAAATGTGAAGGAAGCCAATGAGGCTTTCGAGGCGCCGTAACCCTCGTGGGCTGCTACCGAGCCTCACCGGCGGTCGCCCCTCCTCTCTATCGCGGGACGTCCCCTCCACGCCTCGCAAGTGGCGCCGCGCTACTAACCGCTCCCGGAGAAGCCGGGCGCCGCGCCGCCTTCCTCGGCCGCGCAGTCCCGACGGCTTCTCCTCCGCTCGCTCCCGCTGACCGCGGCGCTCTTCTCCGCCCGGGAGCTGTCCTTCAGCACCACGGCAGCCTCCGCGGGGCCAGCGGGCGGGCCGCGTTGCCGCGGGGAAGGACGGGCGGCGGCCGCGACCCTCGGCAGCTCCGGGCCGGGCGGCGGGGGAGGCGCCGGGCTCTCGCGGGCAGGGACGGGCGGAGAGGGAGCGGGGCGGAGGCCCGCGCGGTCCCGCATGGCGCCCGCGGGTTCGGGGGCGCTGTGGCGACGGCAGGGGCGCCAGGAGAAGGCAGCGCTGCTCGGGTTCCTCGGAGAGGAGCGCGCATGCGCCCCCGCCTCTGGCCGCCCCCTCCTTTCCGACCCGATCGATTTCTCAAGGTGTTCCCTGCCCGGCTGAAGATGGCGACAGACTAAGGCGAGCGGCGGGCGCGGGAGGGGGCGATGGACAGGCCTGGCCGCCGCGCCCGGGCGCTCCGGAGTGGCCTGAAGCGCAAGAGGAAAGGCGAGTGAGGGCTGCCCGCTGCGGAGGGAGGGGGAGGGCCGAGGCAGGCGGGGGGGAGCGAGCGAGGCGGGCCCGTCGGGACGGAAGATGAAGCGGGCCAAGCGGTGAGGCCGGGAGCGCCGGAGCGAGCAGCCGGGACGCCCGGGCGAGGGGGGGGGATGCCGGGACGGCGCGGCGCGGCCTCCTCCCGCCAGGGCTGGCCATGCTGAGAAGCGCCGCGGCGGCGCAGCACCATGCGCCGGCCAGCGGCGGCCCTTAGCAGCCTCGCGGGGGGAGGCTGGGGGCGTCCGCGCGGGGCTCCGCGGCCGTGGAGGAGGAGCGGGCGGGGCCGGCGGGGTCTGGTCGGCGGCCGCAGGGCGAGCCGCGATGGGGCCGCCCCCCACCGGGCCTCCGCGCCTGGGCGGCGGCGGCGGAAGGGCCGGTAGGTGACGCTCTGGTCGGGGAGGGGGCAGCCAGAGGAGCGGCGGAGGCCGGCAGCCCCCCCGTCGCCGCCGCCCCCCGCCCCGCGCGGCCCCCCGCCGTCTCCGCGCCGCCCCCGAAAAATATGACCAGCGGCGCTTGGATGCAGCCACGAGAAAATGACGCCGCCGCCGCCGCCGCACTAGCTGCCCGCCTCGCCCCGCCGGAGAAGCCGTGCGCCGCCTCGGAGCGGGCCCCGAAATGGCGTTGGTCGCTGGGCTCGCTGCTCTTCCTCACCGCCCTCCTCTCCGACCGCCTGGGGCTCTGCGGCGCCGCCGGAGCCCGGCTCCGAGCTGAGGAGGCCGGGAGCGTAGCCATGCCGGCGCCCGGGGCCGCCCTGGCCCGAGGGCCGCGCAACCAGAGCGCCGAGGGCCCCGCCCCGCCGGCCCACCCGCACTGCTCCGCCGCCGCCCCGGCTCGGCGCCCGGACCTGAGCTCGGCCTGCTCCCGGCGGCGCCTCTTCCAGCAGGGCTCGCTGGCCGCCTTCGCCGCCGTGCCTCTGAGGCTGCCCGCGGCCGCCGCGCTCGCCGCCGCCGCCGCCGCCTCCTCTCCCCAGCTGGACTTCCTGGAGGGCCACTTTCGGACCTTTCGCCTCCCCTTTTGTGAGGCTTACACGGCCTGGGACCTGCTGCTCGGCATGGCCGGCCCGGAGAGCTTGGACTGCAGCCTGTCCAACCTGCTGCTGGATTTCCTGTCTGCTGCCGCGGGAGCCCAGCGCGGGGAGGCCTGCAGCAGCTGCCTGGAGGCGTATCAAAGGCTGGACCAACACGCTCAGGAAAAATACGAGGAGTTCGAGCTTTTGCTGGAGAAATATCTGCAGGCCGAGGATTATTCTGTGCGCTCCTGCATCAGAGACTGCAAGGTAGGGAGGCAGCAGAGCGGACGGAGGGAGGGGGGAGAGCAGGACCTTTCCCCTTGGGCTTGTCCCTGGCTTTGGGTGCAACAGCTGGTCAGCCTGTTGGGGTTCTGCTTGTCTCAGGTGTACCTCCCTCCCTTGGACCATCTCTCTTGCTGCTGATAAGCAAGATTTTGGTTTGGCAGATGAGTTGAGATGGGGGGGATGCTAGCCACAGAGAGCCAGGCCATTGGCTTCTTGCAGGCTGGCTGCTCTGAACCCTAATTCTGCTTTTCTTGCAGCAGCCCTGCTCAGAATTTCTCGGGGAGAACGTAGAGGGCCAACTAGAGATCCTCAATAACTTGCTCTTCAGCAGGGCAGGTTAATGGCTGGGAATCTCATCTTGCTTGGTAGCGAAATAGCCTTGTGATTAAGTAGCCACCCTGGATTGACCACCACTCGGGACGATTCACTTTTGTTTCCTCTGTAAGACTCATTCTTTTGATCTAGCACCAAGGAGTTTTTTTGAAATCTTCTCTGCCATACTTTACTTTTCTTAAGAAGGCATTGAATCTGCCTTGTTGACAACACTCTTTATTGCGTGGTGTTTTAATCTCAACTTTTGCTTTGGGCTGTTTGCTGCTTTGAGTCACCTTGCTGAACAGAAAGATGGAATATTTAGTTATTACGTATTCCTGTAGACGTCCCAAAAGTGTTCTCTTTAATTGTGCATCAGTTTATTATAGTTTCCAAACTTCGCTTACATCAAAACATTTTAGAAATTTTACTTTGGGATGTTTGATCATAAGGACCTCCCACTTCCCAAAGTTCCCCAGGGTTGCCTTTAGGACAGACATAATAACTGCACTCCAGGGCATCTAATCCACCCCAAAGCCTCTTCCCAAAGTCGCTCCTACTAGTAGACACGAGCGTTGGCCAGATGGATGTGGCTGTGCTTGACTCAATGGAACTTCAGGCCCAGTTCAGTGGGCAGCGCTTGCAAGGGTAACTCACATGAACTCAGTGGAAGGTAGCCTCAGAGGCCAGGGCACAAGTGGCTGAGGAGGGCACCGACCTGCCCCCCTCAGCCACCTCTGGAAATAAGATATCCCGATCAAGAATGGAAGCCCAGAGAATTAATAGCTCTTGCAGAGATAGAGATGAGTAAGAAGAGTTGAAAACATGACCTGGAGCATTTCTGGGTTGTAAAAAAAAATGTATAACCAAATTGGCCGTATTTTTTAATCTTTTAAATGTTGCAACAAAGTCAAAAACAAATACAACACTCTATTTATTAGGTACTGTAAAATTAATCATATGTTTAGCTACGTGGATTTTTGTTTACATACGATATAATTTTCAGTTTCTGTACAATGTAAATTTCAGTATTCTTCACATAAGAATTACTTTGAAAGTTACTTCCTCTCTGAAAAGATTTTTCAAGTTATGGTGTACATAACATTAAATGCACCACTTTTGGAAGGTGGAATGTGCGTTCAAGAAATAAGTGAAGGGGCCACTGGTTTTCATATGGGCTTGGAAATGTAAGGAGACCTGCTGTTAACATTAGCTACTGTAGTTCCGTCCAAAATTGTTCCTCATACAGAGTTAACATTAAGAAAAAATAATCACATTGGCATAGGATGTTTTTAATTTGGAACTGAAGGGTTAAATGATGTATCTACTCTTGTGTCCTCTGATCCCACAATAAATTATTCCACCTCATTCTACAGTAGCATTATATTAAACATGTTTATACCGTACATGTTTAATGTAACATAAAGTTTTAATATTAGGTGGAGAGGGTGGGGGATAACATTTCTGGTGATTCTATTGATATTTGCATATCAACTTTGACCGTGGGGCCTTCATGGGGAGAAGGAATAGACAGTGCCTGAGATTTTCTGCATTGTCACAATATGGCAGTGTTGGAAAATAAATTATAATCGGAATGCAGATGGTTTAGTTCCGTTGATTTATATACACTTGGATGAGAGGGGAATCGTCCTGCCATCTTAACTTTTGGAGGAGGCAGATATGAAGGCGTGTGGTTTGTTTACCTTGGAGATTGGTAATGATCCAGTGCCCATGAGTCTCAGTGTGTCCAGTGCTGTGTCATTTTATTTTGTCAGGTATTCTGTTTAATTTAAAAAAAGCAACAGTTGACCTCCAACAATAAGTTCATGTCTAAGAATCACTCTGGGATCATCGCATTTCAGTCCTATAGATGTTCTCAGAAAAATGTGTTGACCGGCCTCTGATGAAAAGTGTCCAGAAGAAGACACAAACAAAGTGGAGCTGGCATTAGAGAGGATTTAATTTAAAAGTGTAACTTTTCCCAGGTCATCTACTTTTTTTCCCCACTGACTTCTGGTGTGGTTATTTAAAAGCGGTCATCAGTCCAGAAAAAAAAATTGTATTACTGGTATTAGAGTATTGCATATTATATAATGAGTGTACTTTTAGCAACATATTCAAAAACTTTGAATGACTTCTATGTTTCCAGATATAGTGCATACATACACAGAACATAGAACATAGAATAATAGAGTTGGAAGAGACCTTGGAGGTCTTCTAGTCCAGCCCCCTGCTCAAGCAGGAGACCCTGTACCATTTCAGATAAATGTTATTCAGTCTCTTTTTGAAAGCCTCCAGTGATGGAGCACCCACAACTTCTGAAGGCAAGCAGTTCCTCTGGTTAATTGTTCCCGCTGTTAGGAAGTTTCTCCTTAGTTCTAGGTTGCTTCTCTCCTTGATCAGTTTCAATCCATTGTTTTTTGTCTTGCCTTCTGGTCCTTTGGAAAATAGGTTGATCCCCTCATTTTTGTGGCAGCCCCTCAGATATTGGAAGACTGCTATCACGTCTCCCCTAGTCCTTCTTTTCACTAGACTAGACATACGCAATTCCTGCAACTGTTCTTGATATGCTTTAGCCTCCAGCCGCTTAATCATCCTTGTTGCTGTTTTCTGCACTCTTTCTGGCGTCTCAACGTCTTTTTACATTGTGACGACCAAAACTGAATGAAGTATTTTAACGTATATATGAAGCCCTCAGATATATTTTTTTTAGAGGATTGTAGAGGATTTAGAGGTATTACAGTGCTGTTAAGCTCTCTTGCTCTGCAGTACAGGTCAGACAGCAGCTTGAGGATGTAGAAACCTAATAAAATGGTTATATACTCTGAATGAGTATTTCTTCATCTGGAACGTGGGAAATTGTCTATTTTGGATTCCCCCAAAGCAATAGATTTCAGGAATGCTCCTAGTTCCTTCGTTGTCAATGAGACCTAATCTGTATGTGCTGGTATACCAGCTGCACCCATTCCTGTACAAGGATAATTCATGCACGGTCATTTCAAAATTGGAAAAACTACTCCATTTGGGCTGCCATTTGTACTAGCCCAGAAGCTACGCAACTGGTTACTAAAGGCAGTACACACTGAATTCATCACCTGTGCGGAAAATACTGTGTTGGCTGCTAGTTACTATAGCCAAAAAGGTCAAAATGCACATGGCCTGAAGCAATGTCATCGACTCAGGAACCTTTGGTATTTGGGGAGAGCTTTTGTCATTTGCCCTCTCTTAACACGCCTCCCCCCCAATTCGTGAAAGACTCTGGAGACAGCCTACAGACCCACATAGAATAGAAGTGTGGTCCATGATCCATGGAGGGCAAGGTACTACGTAAGGATCTTAATACCCAGGTATCAAGTTAGATGTTTTCATCCATGTGATCTGTAGCTCAAAATGGAGATGGAGAACTAAATCCACAGAGTTATAGGTGTTGACATCTGGGAGAAAGAGGTTTTGCTCGGCATGTTTGGGACTAAATCTTCTCTCTCTGGAATTGATTGTCTGCATCAACTGACCCAGTTTTCCTATTTGCATGACATTCTGACCTGTGACCCGGGTAATTCCACAGTAACAGGCGAAGGAGGAGAATGGTCCAAAGAGAGAGTGTGTGATGTACAGATTAAGGAGGTTGTGGTATTGGGGAGAGGGGAATTCTGGGAGTTGAAGTCCACCCATCTTAAAGTCACCAAGGTTGAGAAACACTGATCTAGTCCAATTACCTGGTCAGGACAGAATCTCCTAACTATCCAGGAGATCTAATCTTTGTTTTAAAATTTCCAGCAAGAGGGTGTGCACTGTTGTTCTAGGCTGTCTGTTCCTATTTAATAGTTCTTACCACCAGGAATTTTTTAATATTCATCACGAATCTCTTTTCATTTCAACCTATTAGCACTTGTCCCACACGTACTTCCTTTTAGATATTGTAGACTGCTCTCCTATTTCTCATAGTTTTGGGACCAGGTTATCTGAAGGACCATCTCTTGCCAGTCATATCCACCTGATCTACTAGAGCGGGCAGGCAAGGAATATTGCGGGTCCCAGGAAGGGCCTTCTCCATGATGGCTGCTTCCCTTTGGAATATCATCCCTTTAGAAATTAGACTGGTCCCCTCTTTGACACTCTTTCATAAGGCCCTGAAGATTTGGTTTTGCCAGAAGGCCTGGGGAACCCAGATTGTAGGGGAGCCCATCAGATGGCTTATTTGACTGTGTGTTGTCACTGGGTAGGTTTTTTATTTATTTATTTTTATTTTTATTTTTATTTTACACTGTTTTTTATTTTTGTTGGGGTTTTTTTCTATACTGTGTTTTTATTGTTTATAAGCCACCTAGCGTTGCTGTGAGCGAGTAGGCGGCTATATAAATTTTCTAAATAAATTTAATAAAATAAAGAGAGATACAGCCTAGAACTAAGGAGAAATTTCCTGACATTAAGAACAATTAATCAGAAGTGTCTATGGAGATTCTCAGTCATCCAGGTCATAGTTAGCCCAAATATGCTTTTTCATGAGGCAACTGGACTTTCTTGTTTTTCTTTGAAGACGTTTCGCTTCCCATCCAAGAAGCTTCTTCAGCTCTGACTGGATGGTGGGGAATGGAAGGATTTATATTCCTTGCAGACAGCTGGTCGTTTGCATTCTTTTAGAGAGTGATTGATGCCTCCTGGAGGCTAATCTGTCCTTAGGGTCACTTGAATAGTGCAAATGGGTATGGTGCCGTCTTGAAACTGTTGAAAGGACTGTGTTGTAGACTGAAGATACATGATGTCATATCCCTCCCCCTCTGTTGAGAGAAGGCTGCTCAATTTTGACATAGATGGCCTCTTTGACCCCTCTTTTAAACCAGCGGTCCACTCTGCCCATTTTGCCCCAGCTCCTGCAAGCATAGCAGTTAAAAAGCATGCAAGTGCAAGTAGATAAATAGGTACCACTTTGGTTGGAAGGTAACAGCATTCCATGCACATCAGTGTATAGTCATGCTGGCCACATGACTACAGAAGTGTCTTTGGACAACACTAGCTCCCTCGGCTAAGAAACGGAGATGAGCACTCCCCCCCCCTAGAGTTGGACACCACTGGACAGGGGAAGCCTTTACTTCTACCTTCATATTTTTGATAGGCCATTTTCCTTGACACTGTGGGATATTGGCATATGGTCTAAATTCTCAGAACCATGTTTATAGTGCAGTTACAGGATCTGTGACTCAGTTAGATTCATGCTTCCTTCCTTAACAAGTCAGCACAATTAGAATATTTGACAGATAGAGTGAAAAGTCTGATCTGTGCAAGGTGAGGAAAATGTTTCAGCCCTTCAAAATGTTGCATGGGGCAATTCTAAGCTTCAAATGCCCCTGTGCCGTTTTGGTCTGCTAGATGTGCAAGTTATAAAAATGTGAGGGCAATCCATCTCTTACACCACAGGAACATGCAGAGGGAAAAGACAATAGAGTAGCACAGATTCTGGATGGTCACAAATGGAGGGGGAGGAGAGGAGCAGGCCAATGTGAGGGAGCAATAACAGTAAGGATCTAGTATCCACGCTAAGCATCCTTACCCTGAGCACTCTTTCACTGTCATTTGCCTCCCTCCCTGAGCAACTTGAGGTGGAAGACAGGAACATGTCTCATCACAGGCAGGCGTGGAGCCAAGCCTAAATTGTTTACATTGACTTGCAAAATGCCACCTTTTTCCACATGTCCGCTTCAGGGCTATTAATGCTTCAGATACTGCCCCAGGGCAGGACAATCTTAAGCAAAATAACTCAAACGTCCACAGTATAGACAAATATCTTGCATGCTTTGCAATTGTTTCTTCAAAGTCATAAGTGGCTTTGTTAGCTCTCAGCTTCATAGATTTTTCCATCCTCTGAGGAACAGATGGAAGAGGAGGAAAAGCAGAGGCATGACCCTTCTTCTTCGGTCCCTAGAATCCTAGGGCTGGAAGGGATCTTAGAGGTCTTCTAATCCAGGGGTCCCCAACCCCCGTTCCATGGACCGGTACCAGGCCACGGCATGCCGCACAAACAAGCAAAGCCCATCCACAGGAATGCAGGCAGCACACAAAACCATGCACTCTCCAGTCCATGGAAAAACTTCTCTTCACGGAACCAGTCCCGGGTGCCCAAAAGGTTGAGGACCTCTGTTCTAATCCAATCCTGTGCCCAAGGCAGGAGATTTTATAGCATCCTTGAAAATTGGTTGTCTAGTGCTAGTAGTCTATTCTTGAAAACCTCCAGCGATGGAGCACCCATAACTCCAGGAGGCAAGCTGTTCCATTGATTAATTGTTCTCATGGTCAGGAAATTTCTCCATAGTTCTAGGTGAGATCTCTCTTTAGTGAGCTTCCATCCATTGCTTCTTGTCCTGCAGTCTGATACTATGAAAAATTTCTCCATGACAACGTTCAAGTCTGTCAAGATCCTTCTGAATCCTGAGTCTGTCTTCCAAAGTGTTAGCAGTTCTTCCCAGCTTAGGGTCATCTGTAAATTTGATGAGTTCCCCTTCTATCCCCTCATCTAGATAATATATGAAGAAGTTGGAGAGCATGGGCCCAAGACAGAACCTTTGAATCTTAATATTTTTTATTAGTTTATAATATATAATACAAAAGTACAAAAGAAAATAGTAGAAAAATAGGGGACGAAATAGGGAAGGGAAAAGTGTGGGGCAAGAGGAAAAAAGAAAGACTCCCTTTGGTGCAGTAGAATAAGATAGTAACATCAAACCTCAACTTTTTACTTTTACATAATAATATAAACTAGCCATTTCAATAGCAACAAATCTATTAATCGGTAAAACCCAAAATCAAAGTTTTGCCCAAGACAGAACCTTGAGGTACCCACTGCTTACTTCCCTCCATATTCTACTACAATTCCTCATGTCTATAGCTATTTACCTCATCATATGTGTTGGATACTGTGGTTTGCTATTGCCTACCTGGTGGGTTTACTGAAGGCAGCTGTCCATCTGATCATAAAATTGGTATAATTGTTATATCCAGGCTGCTGTGTACTAGGATAAGTGATGCCCATAAAGTCATAAACTCTCAGGACCTCAGATAATACTCATCAGGCAAATAACTCTGGGAAAGGGGTAGAATATTTCTAGAAGGATATGCTGATCTGGAAATATAGATACGAAACATTTCTGTTTGGCAATTTCCTGGATTTGGACTAATTGCTGTGGTGTTTGATTCATCGTTTGGTTCAAATGTTCTATCTGGGCCACCATGTAATAATGATGTTGGGCCACAGAAGTAAAGTCTTCATAACCTTTTCTGTGGACGGTGATGCTGCAAAGGATCATCATTGTCTGGGTGTAGAAACTGGAACTGTTTTTTTTCCTTCTGTAAAAAAGGGAGTAATGAGTTAATGAAATTGCTGTCAAACCCCTCAGTAGATACTAGAACTGGAAGCAACACAGGAAACAATTCAAGGACACAAAATTCTGATAAATAGGTTTATTTCAAGAACTAAAGAAGCTGTCAAGAAATGACTGTAAAATAATTCCAGTGACTGGAATAATTATGTAACAATTCAAGCCCTAACTATAGTGAAACCAAGGATAATATTTTTGTGGCTTTTTCTTTATACTGCCATACTGCGTATAGTACAGATCACCCAACCAAGTAGATGAAATAGGTGAACTTTTTGCTAACCAGTTAGCTAAGATATGCAGGAAGCCCACTACAATCATAATGGGGGACTTTAACTATACTGGCATGTACTGGGAGACAAACTCTGTGCCAAGTGGGAGATCAAGTAGATTCCAAAAGGTAGAGGAAGGAACCAAAGGGTCAGCTGCACTGGACTTAAATCTTACCAACAGGGATGAAGTCATAGAAGGGTTTGAGGTTGTGGGAACTTTGAGGGAGAGTGACCATGTCATCTTGGAACGCAACATAATGTAGGCACAAGTAATTGAACAAAGTCAAATGAGTGTCTCAGATTTTAAGAGAGCTGACTTGAACATCTTAGAGAGAACTTAGGAAGGATTCCATGGATGGAAATCGTAAAGGGGAAAGAAATCAAAATATTTGGGGAAATTTGAAAAATGAGATTATAAAAGCCCAGACTACAGGCTATCCAATTTTCCTTTCAGCATTTGCAGAACTTAAAGTTTCTGCATTAACGATCCCATTCTTACTAAACATTACACCCATTTACAGAAATCCATCTATTTTTGTCATTTATCAGCAATCTTTCACCCCACTTCTCCAGTCAATCAGAATTAATTGGGTTTCTGATACATTAATTTTCTTGTTTGCTTATTCATATGCCTCGTTGCATCACACGGTTAACATTCACTACAAATCATTCAGGTTGTCAAACAACATAGGATATCTTATTGTACAAATTTATGTCCCCAATCAATACCTTTTTAATTTCTTCACAAACATTCATTATTTATTGATCAATAAATGCATTAAACAATTAAGGTGACATCACACATTCTGCTCAGTGTTGAATAATTAATTCTTACACATGTGTAACTTTAATCAAATAGTGCTGTTACTGAATTCAACAGCCATAGAATTTACGTTTTCTCATCTATTTACTTATAATAGTTGGTCTGCCTACAAGATGGCCCCTGTTAATTAATTCTCCCACTTTATTGAAGCTGTTAATCACTCTTTAATACTCTCAAAACTGTCTTTAACTGTCTATCAATAAATCACACCTGATCTCTTTTGCTTCTTTTCCTTTCACCCTTACAGCCGCCCCTTCAAATTCTTCAAAAATACATTCTTTTATTTTTCTAATCTTTATCTGTTTTTACATCTTTTTGTGGCCTTTGTAGCCTTCTTTGGTTTTAGTATTAAGAACTTTTATAGAGATATTTTAGGGTTGTAATTTTATAATATCATGTTAGTATTTCTAACTTCTAGTTATTATTACTTGCAGGTTTCAATGAAATTATTGAAATTGGTATAATTTTCCTTTTTTATATTTTATGCTATACTGTAAGAAACTTTTTTTTTAAATTTAATGGTCATTGGGACATTTCTCTAATGCAAAAGTTATCCAAGGCAAAGAAATATAGGTTTATATATCAGTTCCAGTATTCATTAGCTAGTCAACATGCATTAGCACACATGATTTAATCATTTATATACGTACACACACATTTGAGTGACTTGAGTGTTTCTTCTTGGAGCATACTACTTGTGTACTCCTCTACTCAATTGGCTCCAATTACACTTCCTTTACAATTTATAGAGTATAAGGTAGGAGGAAAGATCAAAAAGAAGAAAAAAGGCAGCTTTTGTTTTTGTAAAGCACAAATGTTCAAGGTCAGCCAGACTGTTTCCTCCCAAACAAAAACTTTCTCAGTTTTCTGGGATTCACAAAAACTTATTATTACTGAACGAGTGACAAGATTACCGCCACAAATCAGGTTCCTGAGCCATTAGGATAGTAGCTCCACATCCCTTTGGGCCTTTTCCTCACTGGAAATTTTACATTTTGTGATCTAATACTTTTTGCAGACTAAGTAAAGTTCATCTTCCTGTGGGATCAGTTTCATTGCTTTCAGTTTCCTTCTCTTTCCTTCTTTTTCTTTTTATGTTTATTGTGGTGCTCAGCAACCCCTCAAACACTTGTGCAACTTTTGCAAATCCAATTAGACGAGCATTTGGTAAATCTTGTGTAATGGAGCAGTGTATACAATCTCGAAAAGCAGTTCGTATTTTAGAGGTATTTTCAAATCTTCAGCCGGGGATTTGTGTATGTGTGTCAGGGAGGGTGAGGGGTGAGGGGGTGGATGGAGGATTGTGAATACAGTCAATTTGTACCGTAGCAGTCTACACCAGGGGTCCGCAACCTTGACAACTTTAAGACTTGTGGACTTCACCTCCAGGGCCCAGCATCCCCCAGCTTACCTTTCTGGTTTTGCAGCTTTTGAGAGGGGCACCCAGCCTAGTCAACCTCGGCTTTCCTGCAGAGACAACCTGCAAGCAGGTGCTGTTCTCATGATCTGGTAGGGGGCTTGGTTTTAAGGAGGGTCCTTAAAAATGGTGCCCCCCTATGGGATCACGAGAATAGCACCTGCTTGAGAAATGTTTGTAGGCCCAAGGCCTGCAGGGACACAAGGGATGGGAAAGGTAACACGGGATGCCTCAGGGGTGGAGGAGGCCAGGACAGGCAAGCCTTGACCTGTGTTGGACCTCCCAGGGTCTCCCCTACCCCTGAGGGACCCTGTGTTCTGCTTAATGACCCATGTGGTTGTTTAATGACAGCATTGGAAAGAGATGTGGGGGTCAGAAAGCAAGTTAATGACATGGGCACTTTGCTTAACAATCATCGTGACTTGCAACTGTAATGGGCGGGGTCTATTACTATCATAATTCAAGGTCTATCTGTGGTCTAATTTGAGGTCTACCTGAAAACAGCTGTCACCTAGTTCATCCTCTTTCTTTCAAAATATGGGCTTTTTTTTGTCAGTACAGGAAGAGAAAAAAAATCTGGGTTGAAAGAACATAAAGTATTTACAGAGCCAAAACAAAGATACTATAGAAGATAAAACAATGTGCTGAACTATCTTTTTGCTAGAATTCTGAAGTTACTTTTCAGCAGATTTGTCATTAAGAAAGATATTGCTAAAAAATGCTTACATCCAGATGTGATGTGTTTTCCTTGAGTCGCTGCGCTAGTCCATTAGTATGTTAATATAATTTGCTTTCTCTTGAAAGCTGATCTCTACCTGGGTCAGGAGAACTAGACAACTGCTATGTGGGACAATATAAGGAAGTAAATGATGGATTTCTTGACAGCTGAAAAAATATCCACCAGTTGCTGGCTTTAACATGGACTAGGGATGGGGAAACAGGAAGATTTAATTGATGGCCAAAGCAAAAGGTTAACCATCTGTTAGGACATATACTGCTTGTTCTGTGAACTTGGTAGAACTTGTGTCGCTGACCCACATAGAAAGAAATTGCCCCAGCTACACATATTATGGAGTAACCTGCCTGCCAGCACATTTATTTCCATACAGGTCAACTAGGTAGGTCATTTTATAGAGGTCCTGGTCTACCGTTGTTTCCAGCAGTCTGGGATCAGGCCAATCTAACAGGATCCAAATGGCCTCAGAGGAAAGTCATTGATGACCAGAGAGCATCAGGATTGCCTGCTGAAAGCAGAAACATAGAGGTGAGGAAGACCCCAGTAGCTGGCCGTGGCTATAGACTGGCATCACACAGAATTGTCTTGCAAGAATGGCCGCAACAGCCCGGTCGGTCCAATGGCGAAGGGACTGGACTAGCAGCCAAGAGACCCAGGTTTAGTCCTCCTCCCGCCCCCACTTCAGCCATGGAAGCTCCCCGGGAGGCTTTGAGGCAGTTCTCTCTCAACCCAACTTAACTCATGGCGGGAGTGGCGTGGTGCGGTATTTGTTGTGTGCCATCTTGAGCTTCTTAGCAAAAGACAGGATAGAACAAGTGCATCTTTCCGCTGAAATTAGAGAAAAATGTAGATTTGCTGAATGGAAAGTCACCTCTGTCTCTTTTCAAACGTCGGTGGCCTGGCTCTCTCGCCGTGGGACTAGGAAGCGACTTGCAAATAATGGTACAGTTCTTTCACAATAGATTCTTATGAAACAAGATGATGACATTAAACAAAGTCAGGATTTTTGTTTTTTGCTTTGTGTTGTATGTATGTCAAGTCTCGTGGCTGTGAAACTCTTTTACATAATTTTTGCGTTGAGTTTTAACTTTTTACAAGTCCAGCCTTGCTTCTCATTTCTGTTCTGTAGCCGCTTGGAGGCCTGGCCACTAAGCGAGCGACTTCATGTACTCATGTGGAGACTTAGGCAGTGCTGACTATCTTCCTCTTAAAGCAAACTCCAGTGTCCCCACAAATAGCTCAGCCTGACCTACCTGGGCTTGGAAAGGATGGCTTCCTACACAGGATTCATGAGTTTCAAGGTTTCTTCTTTTAGAAATTGAGAATTGTAGTTGAAGGTGGATTATTTTCCACCAATCTATCTTATCTTATTAACATTTCAGCAAAGTTGTGCAAGGCAATGTACAATTAAGGTTGTCCCTGACTACAGGTAATCCTCGACTTATGACCACAATCGAGCCCAGAATCTACGTTTGCTAAGCAAGACAGTTGTTAACTGAATTTTGCCCCATTTTATGACCTTTCTTGCCACAGTTGTTAAGTGAATCACTGCAGCTGTTAAATTAGTAACATGGTTGTTAAGTGAATCTGGCTTCCTCATTGACTTTGCTTGTCAGAAGTTTGCAAAAGCTGATCCTATGCTGCTGGGACACTGTAACCGTCATAAATACGAGTCAGTTTTTGATCACGTGACTATGCAGATGCTGCAATGGTCATAAGAGTGAAAAATGGTCCTAAGTCACTTTTTTCAGTGCCGTTGTAACTCTGAACAGTCACTAATAGATCTACTGCAGGGGCAGACAACCTTGGCTCTTTTATGACTCGTGGACTTCAACTCCCAGAATTCCTGCGCCAGCCACGCTGAGGGAAAAGGGAGAGGTTTCCAAGCTGAGCCGTGCTGGCTCAGGAATTCTGGGAGTTGAAGTCCACGAGTCATAAAAGAGCCAAGGTTGCCTGCCCCTGATCTACTGTAATTCGAGGACTATCTGTATATCCCAACAGATTCTTTGGGGGGCCGTTTTGCTAATGTATTACTGCCTCTGGACTCTTGTTCCTTCCCTGTAGGCTGTCTACAAGGCTTGGCTGTGCTCTGAGTATTTCGATGTGACACAACTACAGTGCCAGCACCGGATTCCATGCAAGCAATACTGCCTGGAGGTGGAGACTAGGTGCCCCTTTGTGTTGCCTGACAACGATGAATTGATCTATGGAGGGTTGCCTGGCTTCCTCTGTACGGGTAAGGCTTGGAGGGGGACTTGGAAGTGTCCCAGAAACAAGCGCACAAGTATCTCCCTTTGCCTTGCTGGATTAGGACAAACGTCCTGCATTCACACGCCTGTGGATAGCCTTGAGCATACAGACAACCCAGCTGGCATTGCCTACCTGGCATTTATCTGCTTATTTATAAAGCTAGTAGTACTGCTGCAAAGAAACGGGAGACAGGTTGCAGCTGTGCACTCTGGGACATGCTTCAGGTGTATTTGACAGGGAACAAGGCCAATCACCAGAAGCAGGGGGCTGATTTTATCCAGGTACAGGTACTCCTTGCTTAACAATCCAAGTGGGGACTGAAATTTCCGTTACTGGTGGTCCTCAACTTACAACAGTTCGAAGTTACAACGGCATTGAAAAAAGTGACTTATGTCCATTTTTCACACTTACGACCGTTGCAGCGTCCCCAGGGTCACATGATTTACATTTGGATGCTTAACAACTGGTTCATATCTATGACGGTCGCAGTGTCCCGGGGTCATGTGATCCCCTTTTGCAACCTTCTGACAAGCAAAAGTCAGTGGGGAGGCCGGATTCACTTAACAACCATTTTATTAATTGAACAACTGCAGTGATCCACTTAACAAACATGGCAAGAAAAGTTGTAAAATGGGGCGAGGCTCACTTAACCAATTTCTCAGCAACGTAAATTCTGGGCTCAATTGTGACTGTAAGTCGAGGACTTACCTGTACTAAGGAAAGCAAATTGTTAGAGGAAACATCACACGACCACGCTACTTAGTGGTGGCGGTTCTAGCAGTCGCAGGAATGTTCTGTCAATAGGCCGTGATCCCAGACTTCTCCTGGCCTGGCCTGCCCTGCTCACCTCTGCTTCACCTCCCTCCACTTACTCACCTGCCGCCATGTCTGCCCTTTTGACCACCTGGCCCCTCCCCCTCCTTCCCCAGAAGAGCCAGCATCTGCCTCTTCAGCCAGGGGCCCCTCGTCCCCAGTGGGAAGAAAATGGGGATGGTCAGCTGGGGGTGGTGGGCAGGTGGGGGTGGGATGGCCGAAGGAAGCTGAAGCATATGCTGGAGTGGGTGGGCTGCCTGAATTCTGATTAATTCTGAATTCTGCAACAGCCGTAGCTTTGAAGACCGGCTTTAACTACCCATCATAACTTCACAAGGTTGTTCAACGAAAGGCGGTTAAGCAGAGACTACCCTGCAGAGTACTGTCAAGGCTTCTTTCTGACATGCTTGGGATGGGTGCTGGGGGGTTGTTCAACGGCTTCGTAAAGAAATGCAAATTTTCAGGAAGGAAAGGGGTAGCTGAAACATACTAATGCCAGTAACAGGATGGTGCTTGGATTAAAAATCAATGTTGCACGAGGGTGCTTAGCGCTGGGAAAGACGTCTATGTAAAGGGGAGAGAGATCTTTACACAGAAATGGAGACTTGAAAAACAGAAGGGATGAACAGATTAAGGATTAAACGGTTTTGTTCAAGAGGAAGAACTTTATTTTATAATGTGCAAAGGACAGTTTTCAGGATTAAATGCAGAGGAAGGAGGGTAGACAGAGAGTATTAGGTAAACGAGAAGAGACTGCCACGGAATTTTTATGAAGAAGAAAATTTGAATTAAGAAACCAAAAGGAAAGGAAATTGCTAAGAGAGCGAACAAAACTATAGGTCGTCCTTGACTTACGACCACAATTGAGCCCAAAATCTATCTTGTTTAGTGAGATATTTGTTCTGCCCCATTTTATGACCTTTCTTCCCATAGTTAAGTGAATCACTTCAGTTGCTAAATTAGTAACACGGTTATTGAATGAATCTGGCTTCCCCATTGATTTTCCTTGTCAGAAGATCGCAAAAGGGGATCACATGATCCCGGGACACTACAACGGTCATAAGTATGAACCAGTTGCCAAGTGTTTGAATTTTGATCACATGACTATGGCGCTACTGCAATGGTCGTAAGTGGGGAAAACGGTCAAAAGTCACTTTTTTCAGTGCCGTTGTAACGTCGAACAGTCACTAAATGACCTGTTGTAAGTCGAGGACAATCTATATACCATGAAGGGAGTCAAAGAAGAGCGGGCAATTTTTCATTCCTCTGTATTGAAGGCAGCAGGAAAAACTGTTGGATGAGATCAAAGAAGAGATAAAACAAAAAATGTCACTGAAGAAAAGTGATGATATAAATTTCAGTGTAGAAATAGGATTGTGTTCAAAAGAGGAAAATATTGTATAGCAAGATATTTTTAACTGTAATATTAAGAGCCTTGCATGCGCTACTGTCATTACTGTAGATTAGGGAACATAAATGTTCCAGACTGTGGCATGTACATTTCCTTCCTTCCTTCCTTCCTTCCTTCCTTCCTTCCTTCCTTCCTTCCTTCCTCCCTCCCTTCCTTCCTTCCTTCCTCCTCCCTTCCTCCCTCCTCCTCCCTCCCTCCCTCCCTCCCTCCCTCCCTGCAATTATTTATTATTTAATTATTTATTAAATTATTATTTAATTTATTTTAAATTATTTTAAATTATTTATGAAAGTCATCAGCATAGACCCCAAGTTGAGGTCAGGTCATGTGAAGGTGTCAAAAGTATATATTGGCTGGATTTTTTATTTTTATTTTGCAACCTCACGAATCAAGTGCATTTCTGTTACAGTAATGAACATAGAGGATGTGGCTGAGGTATTTTGCAATTGGTTGCATATTTGTCGTTTCTAAAGTCTTGTGTAAGTTAGATGTTTCACTTATAGAATATCACAGCTTGTGTCAGGAACTGGGCTGCAAACAGTCTCCTAAAGCAAGAGAGAGGCGTGTAACAGTTAAGTACAGGTAGTCCTCGAGGTATGACAGGTCATTTAATGGCTGTCTGAAGTTACAACAGGCCCCCCCCCCCCAAAGCTGCATACAACCCCGTTTCAATGTCACACTGCCTACAGCAGAAGTCCCCAACCTTTTTCGGTTGGTGGACCGGAGAGAAAGGGAAGGGAAAGCATTTTACATGCATGCGCACGCAAACGGGACAGCGAGCACGTGCATGACGCAAACGAGGTGGCGCTAGTGCTCACATGACACTCGCTAGCCCTGCCCCGTTTTTGCCACACTGGTGCTAGCACCGCCCTGTTTTCGCTGCGCGGTGCCCCGTTTTTGCTGTGTGGAGCCCCGTTTAGGCCATGCGGCGACCTGTTTTCATTGCACGGAGCCCTGTTTAGGCCACATGTGACCCGTTTTTGCCATATGGCGCCCCATTTATGCCACACGGTGCCCCGTTTAGGCTGTCCGGTGCTCTGTCTAGGCCACGTGGCACCCTGTTTAGGCCATGCGGCGCTCCATTTAGGCCACGCGGTGACTCCTTTAGTCCTCACGGCCGCTAGCACAAGTGGGGATGAGTGTGCACAGACATGTGCATGCACTGGCCAGCCTGTCCCACAGTCCAGTGGCCAGCAGGACATGGCCCGGTAGTGGGCCATGGCCCACAGGTTGGGGACCCCTGGCCTACAGAACCGCCACAGTCATTTGCCCTTGCAACCAACTTCAGAGACAGATGCTGCAGCGCCCCTAACCACCTATTGCCCCCCACATCCTGTCCCACCGGTCCCCACAGGCACCCGGCCTGCTTTGCTGCCCCACTGGGTTCCACATAGTCCTCCCCCCCCACCGGTCACTGTTTGGACACTTATTTTACGAAGATATCCAGAGCTCAGGAAGTCAGGGTAGGGAAAGAGGACAGGATGCTCCATTGCTGGACCACGTGGCACAGTCCAGGAGAACAAATCCAGCCGGTTCTCCTTTCGTTGCTAGTCTTAGCTTTATGCCAGCGCTGCTTACCCTGGGGGAGCTCAGGCTTCTGCTGACGAGGACAAGAGGTCCTGCTGGTTCTCCTTCCTCACTAGCCTTGGCCTCCCCAGCATGAGCTGCGCTGGATTTTCTCTAGCACTGCTCACCTGGGGGAGACCAGGCTACTGCTAGTCAGCAGAAGAAAGCTTTCACTTAACAGTCATCCCGACAGCAGGCTCCATTGCTGTCATAACGCAAGGACTATCTGCAATATTCCGTCCTCACAGTTCTCTAATGCACACTTTGGCTGCTGCAGACTTTGGGGGTGAAGAAGGCAGAAGATAAAAGGATGAAGGGTACCTGCCTCCTCCAGAATTCCATAGACAATTATTGTGCTGTTGTGTTTGCAGGGTTGTTGGAGAGCCAGTTGCCTGACCAGGAAGCAAAGTGCTGTGATGTGCAGTGGGACTCCTGTGATCCCCAACCGGACCGCAGCTACAACACCTCCACCAAATCCACAGAGTCGGAGTCATCCCACAGCCCACGCCGTGACGCCCCCCATCACCATCACCAGCAGCAGCAGCAGGAGCAGCAGCAGCAGGAGCAGCAGCAGCAGAAGCAGCAACACTACCATCTGTATTACCATCACCACCAGTACCCACACCCGTCTCTGCTGCCGGTCTCTGCAGGGTCTCGCCTCAGCCACAGCAAAATCCGGCTCTGCGTCCTGGTCCTTATGCTCCTGCACACCATGGTGTCCTTCTCCAGTGTGCACAGCAGCGAAGGGTTGAGCTTGGAAGTCCTTCCCGCCGTGGAGGAGAGCATCGCGAGAGACGAGTGACCGAGCGCGAGAGAGCAGCTCCTCAGGCAAAAAGAAAGAGCGGAAAAGAAAAGGCGCCTGCGGGGGGAGGGGGCGTTTCTTATACCTCTTTGGGGGGCACCGGTTGGGTGACATGCACAGTCCCACCCCCACATGGAAACCCCCAGCAAGAGCAACTCCTTGCAGGGCCACACAGGGCCACTCCTTCCCACACAGCCTCCGGGAGGGCTCCATGAGCCTCTGGCCTGAAGCTGCAGAAGCCAGGCAGGGAAGGAGCAGAAGGGAAAGTGGAGCAGGTGGCCCCCTGGGAAGGCCAGTGCAAGGACCCCCGGGAGTGACCCCTGCTGCTCCTGCCAACACACATCCTGGGAAAGGTTCCTGGCTGGGATGTTTCCACTCCAGAGTGAGTAACTGGCCTGTGGCAGTGGCAGAAGTCCCTTCCAAGTCCTATGCGTGGCCCAACCTAGGCAACCCAGGGGTGAAGACAGGGTTCTTTCCTTCCCTGTTTCTTAGACCTCTCTGGCCCCTTCACCCCCTTTCTGTGACCAAGAGCTGCCAGAAGTGCTGAAAGGACCGTCCCAGGCTTTCTGTTGAGCCAGGGTCCAGGATGAGTCAGCAGCAGCTTGTGCAGTCTGGAGTCCCATGTTCCCAGAAGGGCTGAATTCCTTCACTGTCTGCCTATCATCTCTGTAAGAGGTCCTCAAACACATGAAATACTGTATTTGCCTGAAAGAAAGACTAGACTTTCAAAATTGGAGGGTCGTCTTAGATTTGTTGAGAATAATATGCCAATAGAAGCAGTTTCTTTTCTGTTCTTTTTTACTGAGTTAGTTAATTAGTTAGTTTTGCAGGAGAAGCGGGGGGGGGGGGTTATCTGCCATGCTGGCTCAGGAATTCTGGGAGTTGAAGTCCACAGTCATAAAAGGGCCATGGTCCCCCACCTCTGCTCTGAGAGGTAGACATGCTGTCTTTCGCACAATGGTAGGAAGTTAGAAATGCCGGCCTCCTCATCTCTAGCACCCGCCCAAGGAGATCATAGTTGGCTTGAGGTTAATTCCAAGTGCAGCCAGAATGTCCAAGCAAACACCTCTGAATATGCCCACAGTTTATTTCCTGTGAGAAATACTAGCCCAGACGCTTTTTTTTATTTTTTTATTTTTTGGCAATTGGTAGGCTTGGCTTGGCTCTTCATATAATCTCATTGACTGACTCAAGTCCAGTCCTCGCAAACAGTTCCTGATTCTTTACCGAAACTGATCTTATTCCCAACTCAATTAATCCTCTACCAAAGCACTACCAGGTTTGGGTCCCCATTCATTTCTCAGTTTGAATTTGCCCCTGCTGCCTCCCCAGATATGCCCATGGGAAAAATGGTTCTATGCAGACCCGACGCAGGCAGACTATGAAATGTTTCTGATACCCAAAAATTCTCTATCTGAAAGTTAAATTTTCATTCAAGGAAAAAGGGAGACTCTTGAGAGACTCTGGATATGGAAGTATCTCTCTTGTCTCTCTCTGGCTTTTTAATCTTATAGTAAAGAACCATTTTTTCCTCCAATCTCTCACTAAGGCCCTCACTCTCAGAAACGTGGATAGCACCCATCAGCAGTTGGCATGTTTCATATCATCCCGGAGAAAGAAGAATTCATGATAGCAACGAGGGGTATAAACAGGAGTGAGAAAAATGAGCAGCTCTTGATAGGTGATTTGTACCGACAGAAGAGGATATTTGTAGCTCAGGACTGAATGTGGGGTCCTTGGTGCTCTCTGAGCTTGGTTGTTTTCTTGCAGACATTTCATTACCAAACTAGGTAACGTCATCAGTGCACTGATATCAGTGCATGAAAAGTCTGCAAGAAAGCAACCAGACTCGGAGAGCATCAAGGATCTCACAGGGGGTTTGTGTTGGTCCAAAATAGACTCATTTAGAGCACATTTAGGTTGTAAAAAATTAACCCTGGTTCTTGGCTTCTCTGTAATGTCTGACAAATCTTGAAGTGGAATTATTTTAATAATTCCAGAAATCACATTATGGATTTTTGTGCTCTCTGGTTATATGTTGGGCCACATTCCTTCCTCCTTAAAGAAAAGCTACTTTTTGTATGGCTGGAATTGAATAGTCATAGTAGATCACAGGAATCTATTTTATCTATTCATTCATTATCAAAGAGGGAACCAACCTGTTGGATAATTCTGAGGTCTGAGCTTTAGAACCTTTTGGGAGATACTCATCCATCCCAAATTTATGATCAAAGTCCCAAATGCCCAAAGACAGCAGTCTTCTTAATCCCAGGCCCCACTGGATACTATGCAACATGAAAACAGAAGTGCATTTTGATCCAATCCACACAGTACATCTGCCTCAAGTATAAGCTCCCCCCTTTCTCTCTCTCTCTCTCTCTCTCTCTCTCTCTCTCTCTCTCTCTCTGATTAAATTTGCCTCTTTTGAGGAGGAGGAGGAGGGTGATGATGATAAGAAAGGGGTGAGGTTGATCACTCCAAACCAGTGTATGCTTTCCAGAGGATCTCCAGGTAAGGACTACTCCCAACCCTTTAACTAGGTGCCAGGGATTGAAGTGCCTGGACCTTATACTTGCAAATGCGTCCCCCTCCACCTGTTTCGGTCCTTCTTGATGACATAATTTCTATAAGAAATTGCTATCATTTACAGTATGTAGTTCAGTTCATGATAAAGACATAATTTATTTTTGAAACCATATTTTGCATCGTGCCTGAAAAGGTGGCAAAGCACAGTGAGATCAAAAGAAGGCATAGTTTTCAGTCCTACGGAAAACAATTAAAGTTCAGTTTCTGAAGCAACACCCAGCTTCGTCCTTTAGAACAGAGGTCCCCAACCTTTTGGGCACCAGGGACTGGTTCCGCGGAGAGAGGTTTTTCCACGGACCGAAGGGTGCGTGGTTTTGTGCGCTGCTGCATCCCATGAATGGGGCTTTGCTTGTTTGTGCGGACCGATTGCTGGCATGCCATGGCCCGGTACCGGTCCACGGACCGGGGATTGGGGACCCCTGCTTTAGAATGACTTCCTTTGCCATCTGGAATTGCTATTCATGATGGAAGTGGCCAACAGATTGCCTGAGTGAAAAGACTCAGGATCCAGCAGTATATTCATTATTGAATTATAATCTCTGTGTTACCTTTAATCACCCGGGACTCATAAGAAATGACCTACCTCTCTGCCTCAGGAAGTGGCGGATGGACCTTTGATCTCTTTATAGGCGAGGGCAAATAATGAGATGAATCCATAGAAAACGCAGTTAATACAGTGTTAGCTTTAGCAGCCTCTGATTGATTGAACCAACAGAATTAAACCCATTGAGGAGTATTGTAGGATGAAGGCAAAAAGGAACAGATATTGCTGCGTTTGTGTTACTGCCTCCAACAACAGTTTCTATTGCTGATTATTCCGAATTGGATCCCAAAAGATTGTCATTACCTTTCGTATTCCTGGAAGGAAGACTATTATAAATTTTGTTGGCTAACAACTGAATTGGGTAGGTTTTCTGCAGCAGGAGGAATGGGCAGCCTGTTGAAAGTTTTGACCTCTGAGAGATTCTTGCTATCTACCCTGCGCAGTTCGTTCTTTATGAGAAAAGGAAGGTTTCGGTTCTACACAATTCACACATCATTTTCTATAGACTGCTCTCCACACAGATTTTTTAGGTGGAGAAAGTTTGTACGGAAGTGACACTTATCAGGAATCATCAGACTTTTTGGCCTGGTGGACGCTACTGGAATTTTTAAGACATATCTTTGGCAAAATGATTGACTGGTTGTAGGGAGACCAAGCTCAGATCTTAAAATAGTTGCATCTGGAGTGAGACCAAATATAAAACACTAATTTATCAGCATGTTACTGTCGCCCCCTGCTGGTGGGTGCCAAGGAAAGTGTCTCCTGACATGGATTTGCAAGCAGCATTTTGGAGACTCCAGGCAGAAATTTTTAAAAAAACAAGTACAGGAGCAAGAGAAGTTGAATGAGGGAATGAACACAGTTGAGATTTGCTTGTGGCCCCTGCTTGTTGGACCCCAGACTCACAAACAGTGCAAGAAGATCAAATGGAGCATATGCCCTGGGAAGACAAGTGAATATTCTGGGTCTCATGAATCCTGTTAAACCCTCATCTTTGCTGTTGGAAGAATCAGTTACCAAATATCACTTTTCTTTTAAATATTAAACTTTGTAGATCGGTGTTTCTCAACCTTGGCGGCTCTTAAGATGTGTGGACTTCAACTACCAGAATTCTGGGAATTGAAGTCCATCTTAAAGTTGTCAAGGTTGAGAAACGCTGCTGTAGATAATTTCTAAGGTGTCATGCCACATGAAAATAACATCTGGTGATAGGTGCTCCCTCAGAAATAACGATCCTGCAGGATTTTGTTTGAGAGCTTCTGAGAATCAGACCCACAGATTTGATCACAAATCCATAGAACAGGTTCAAATCTGTTTATTTAAAATGCTTGTGTCACATATTAAAACTCTTAAGTGGCATAGAAGCAATGAACACTTATCATTCCTTAAAAGATTCAGAGTAGCCACTAAATACGCAAAAGATTACGAATTATCACAAGATGAATTCCAAAGTTCCTAAGAAAAAAATTAGGTTTTAGATTCTTCCAAAACACTTTCCAATACATGTAATTTTGTAGTTTCAAATGTTCCTGGGGTTAGCCAGACCAAACTAAGAAATCAGAAGATGTTTTAATTGGATAAATTGCCATTCTGCATTTTAGAACACCCAAATTATTCATAGAACATAGAGTCATAGAGTTGGAAGGGACCTTGGAGGTCTTCTAGTCCAAGCCCCTGCTTGAGCAAGAGACTCTATACCATTCTGGACAAATGGCTGTCCAATCTCTTGAAAAGCTCTGGTGATGGAGCACCCACTACTTCTGGAGGTTAGCATTCTACTGGTTAATTGTTCTCACAGTTAGGAAGTTTTTTCTTCGTTCTAGGTTGCTTCTCTCCTTGATTAATTTCCATCCGCTGCTTGTTGTCCTGCCTTCTGGTGCTTTGGAAAATAGGCTGACTCCCTCTTCTCTGTGACAGCCCCTCAGTTATTCAGATAAGTGAGCCACTTGTTTTCTTCCTGGTTCTTGTGAGGTGTAGTCCATCCCTGCCAGAACCTCTTCATGTAGTTAATATAGACCGTGCTGTAAGAATCCAAAGTTCTTTCAGTGATGTACTTCTAAAAACCTCTGTTTCCTCATTGGATGTTGACCTTCTGTTAGAAGTACAAATGAAAACAACCTGTGCTCCCATTTTGTTGGCTTTCATGCCTAGGTACTCATAGTCTCTTGTTATTGTTTTCAGGCTCTTTGTTGTATCATTCATCCCCATGTATACACAATACATTTGTT
This sequence comes from Azemiops feae, assembly GCA_023970755.1. Taxonomy (NCBI): domain Eukaryota; kingdom Metazoa; phylum Chordata; class Lepidosauria; order Squamata; family Viperidae; genus Azemiops; species Azemiops feae. Next base: position 412,743 of record JALGBA010000525.1, read on the forward strand.
CAAACTCAGGTTTTCATAGCAAGTTAGATAATGCGACATAAAAAAATTAAAGTATTCATCACATGTGAGAAGGTAAAAGATTTAAAGTCCCTAGCCAACAAAATGCAATTCAGTGGTGAGAAAAGTAAGGTTTTACGCTTAGGCAAGAAAAACCAAACAGAAGCAACTGATCACTGTAGTAGGAGTCCTAGTGGACAATCACCTAAATATGAGCCATCGATGGGCTACAGCTGCCAAAAAGGCCAGTGCAGTCCTGGGCCACAATAGAAGGATTGTATCAAGATCACGTGAAGTGATAGTACCACTTTATACTGCACTGCTGAGACCATACTTGAAGTACAGCACCCAGTTCTGGTCACCATGATACAAAAAAGTTGTTGAGACTCTAAAAAGGGAGCAGAGAAAAGCAACAAAGATGGTAAGGGGTCTGTAAACTAAACCATACGATGAACGATTGAAGGAACTAGGTGTGCCTACTCTAACAAAGAGAAGGATTGGAGGTGATATGATAACTGTCTTCTGGTACTTGAGGGGCTGTCACAGAGAAAAGGAGTTTGACCTATTCTTCAAAGTACCTGATGGTAGAAGAAGCAGTAATGTGTGGAAGAGATCTAACCTAGAAATAAAAAGAAATTTCTTGACAGAGAACAATTAATCATGGAACCACTTACTTCCAGAGGTTGTGGGTCTCCATCACTGGAGGCTTTCAAGAAGAGACTGGACAGCCACTTGTCTGGAATGGTGTAGGGCAGGAGTAGGCAACCTTGGCTCTTTTATGACTCGTGGACTTCAACTCCCAGAATTCTGGGAGTTGAAGTCCATGAGTCATAAAAGCCAAGGTTGCCTCCCCCTGGTATAGGGTCTCCTGCTTGAGCCGGACTAGAAGACCTCCAAGGTTCCCTCCAACCCTATTCTATGTGTGAGGTGTGCAAAGAGCAATACAGGCAGTCCTCGACTTACGACCACAATTGAGCCTAAAATTTCTGTTGTTAAGTGAGACATTTGTTAAGTAAATTTTGTCCCCTTTTATGACTTTTCTTGCCACATTTGTTAAGTGAATCACAGCAGTTAAGTTAGTGACATGGCTGCTGAGTGAATCTGGCTTCCCCATTGACTTTGCTTGACAGAAGGTTGCAAAAGGGGATCGCTTGATCCCAGGGACACTGCGACCCGTCATAAATATGAGCCAGTTGTGCCAGCATCTGAATTTTGATCACATGATCATGGGGATGCTGCAAAGGTCATAACTGTGAAAAACATTCATAAATCACATTTTTCAGTGCCGTTGTAACTTTGAGTGGTCACTAAACAAACTGTTATAAGTCAAGGGCTTACCTGTATGGAAAATATATGCCATGTTCAAGAAATGGTGCCTTTTCTGTAAAAAAAAAAATTGGGGATTATGTAGACTATTTAGAGATTGATTCCTTTATTGCATTTGTAAAACTATGATTCCGTTTTGCTTTCAAAATAAGTTAAAAATAGGGGATGGTCAGGAAACAAAAAAAAACATTTCAGCCTTCATGCCGCAGTATAACTCTGCCATGTGATCTGAACAATGTTTTTCTCAGATGAGAGTTGATGGAAAGATTTAATGAGAAGTCCACACCTGGTCCCACCTGCCTCCCTTTTTTCTACAGCATAACATAAGGGTAACTTCAGGAGACCCTGTTTTAAGAGCTGGGGTTTGAGCAAAAGAACCTATCAGCCATTATTTCTACTTCCTTCACAAATAAATGTTTTCTCCATCTTAAAGGTCCCTCGAGAAACAATTCGCAGCTTCCAATTCTGTTTACCTTTCCAAATATTTTCTTAACCTTGGGGGAGGCAAGGAATATCAGTGCTGCAGCCTTTGAGCAATAGTGAAAATGGAGAGTCTGATCTATTTGAGTGTATATCAGACAAGACCCTTCTTGAATAGATGGGGACATGCATCCAAGATAGAATTTAGAGAGAACATCTGCAAATCTTATTTGGCCATTAACTGAGTCACTGCACAAGACTGAACGTATCGGACTCCATAAAGCTCGCTTTTGATTGTGCTGTGCCAGTTTTTAAACAGCCACCTGCTCTCATTGCATTCTTAGAGGATAGCATTTCATAAACCTATCAAGAGACCAGTGTGTCCAAGCACCTGAGCTGTCTGATGATATTATGGTACAGCCCAGTCCTTAAGCTCTAATGCCACAATCTCTGATTTTAGCCACTTCTGTGTTTTTCCCCTTAACTCTGCACATCTGGTTTTGTCCTGTTTCTGTGTTACTTCCTAGAGCACAAAAACCTAGCATAATTCCAAAGTTTCTGAACACATCTTCCCAGATTCAGGGTCCATGCTGCTGACCAGACAAACATCTAGGTTCCACATATACCTCCGAGCTTAAGCGTGCCATATAGCCACATCTTTGCATTCCCACCAAAGATAACTCTTGGTAAATAGTTAATAGTTCTAACAAGCAAAACACTGGCAGCTGCTGGGAACTGCTTCCTAGAGGACAAACTGTGACCCCAATATGCAAATTCTTAAAAGTGAAAGTGGATGGAGGAATAATATCAGAATGTCAGCTTTTCTCCCCAACTGTGCTAAATGAGAGGGCATGCACCTAACTCGGAGGACGTGATACCCATAATCATTAACCCCAAAGGTTTCTTGCTTTTCTAAAAAAAAAATGAAATTCAAATATGTATTTAAAATTCAGGGTAGACCTGAGAAGATGCTTCTGTTCTACCTGTGGCCAGAAAGCTAATTTTCAAGACAGATTTGGCAATGCCTCTGATATCAAGCCAGGATGGTTTTTCAAATCATACATAGTACAAAATAATAACATACCCTAGATATGCTTTACTAACTGCAAATGTCAGATTCTTTGGGCTGTAGGTGTCTGTGGAGATTCTCTTCTCACCCAGGTCATGGTTGTCCCAAAGATGCATTTTGAAAAGGCAACTGGACTTTCTTGGTTTTGTCCTTGAAGATGTTTTGCTTCTCATCCAAGAAGCTTCGTTAGAACTGAAGAAGCTTCTTGGATGAGAAGCGAAACGTCTTCAAGCAAAAACAAAGCAAGTCCAGTTGCCTTTAGGCTGTAGAGTAGCAGGTATCAAAATAAATGTTCAGGAAGAAGAGTATGACCTTTTCAAGCTGCCATGATCACAGAGAAAGTCCCAACCAAGCATCAAAGGCTCTTCGTGGGAGGCTATCACTGGCACGGTGTAAAATGTGAGTTGGGGGAGAAGGGCACCAGCATGGGAGATGAAAGATTGAGTCGGTTTTCCCTGGATTCTTGTGACCCCGATAAAAACGAGTACACAGAGGTTGGACATAATTTCGAATCCATTATAACCTCTCATTTGACCCGTAGGGATATTCCTGTTTTCCCTTTGGCCATTCCTGGGTTGAAGGACTCTTTCTGTTGTGAGGTTTTTTTTCTGTTCTGGCAGGACGTCAGGTCTATGGAATTGGGGCAGGGTCTTCCTCTTTCCTCTTCATGCTATTGTTTAATTATTAATAATTTTATTTAATTATTAAGCTCCTCTTGAGGGCCTTCCTTGGTATAAAAGAGGCTATGCCACCCAAAGAGAGCCGGCCAGAGAGGGAAGGGGTCAAGGCAGACCTCGCGAATTCTCGTCTGCTTCTGTCACAGAGAGGACCACTGAGCTGAGATTGCAAGGGACCTTTTTTTTTTGCAGAACACGACGGAGATGTTTGGAAAACTACGAGACGTGTTGCTGAACTCAACCTTAAAACTCTTTCGTTCCCTCATGGCCTTGTTTCTCTCTCCAGCCTCCTCCTCCTCCCAGCCCCTCTTTCCCACTGGCTCTCTGTCCTCCCTTTTTCCCCTCTCCTGTCATAAGAAAATGACTGTGCTCTTTGAGGGAGCACCTTTCTTAGGTCATTTTATACACTGTGCTTCATGTTTAGAACTTTTTTGCACTAGTTCCTATTACATTTGTTTTCCAAGATGGTTTGACAAAAAAAAACACAAACAAAAAAAAACAAACAAACAAAAAGGAGGGGGGAAATGATAAAAATCATGCTATAATTCAGTTGTATTAAAATTATTATTATTATTATCCTATTACTCTCTGTGTTTCAATAGTCTCTGTACCTGTAATGCTTTCAGTTCTGTTGTATTTTGGATCAGGGAACTACTCTGCTCCTGTTTAACCCAGTAAAGAAATAAAATGTTATGAATTGATAACTTTTTATCTGGTGTGTGATTTTCTTGACAGCCAGAAATATTCACTTCCAGGCGTGTTTGTAGATTGCAGATATATAGAGAAATATATCCGTGGGTTGAGCTGTGGGACTTGAAGAAGATCTGATCTCCTGAAAGGCAAATTTTCTTAAAAATTGTAGGTATGTGTGTGTGTGAGGAAATATTTGGGGGGGAGTTTGCTTTTATTGCCTTCTGGGCTGTTTCTAAAATTTCCCACAGCTCTTTGATGTCTAGTGGTCTTCTTCCCTGACAAGGTCGAGTGGGGAAAAAATCAGCAGAAGATCCGGGAAGAAAACGTTACTGCTGTAGGAGCTGAGAAAGACTTTGGGAGAGTTTGGAATTAGGGTGAAAACAAAACGTTCCTGTGGAACGATTTGCATAAGTGGAGAAGTATGTTCCTCCTGACCTGGATGCAATGGAAGCTGGCTGAGTGTCCTCCACAACACGGAAGGGAGAGAAAAGAGAATGAAAGAGTCATTTCAATGGGCGGAGGAGTAAGAGTTATCTTGGATGAAAAGAATAGAATAATAATAATAGAGTTGGAAGGGACCTTGAAGGTCTTCTAGTCAAAACCCCTTCTCTAGCAGGAGACCTTACACCATTTCAGACAAATGTTTGTCCAGTCTGTTTTTGAAAGCCTCCAGTGATGGAGTACCTGCAACTTCTGAAGGCAAGCTGTTCTACTGGTTAATTGTTCTAATTGTTAGCAAAGGTCTCCTTAGTTTTAGGTTGCTTCTCTCCTTGGTTTGTTTCCAACCGTTGTTTCTTGTCTTGTCTTTTGATGCTTTGGAAAATAGTTTGACCCCCTCGTCTTTGTAGGAGCCCCTCAAATATTGGAACAGGGCTATTATGTCTCTCTTAGTCCTTTTCATTAGACTGGCCATGCCCAGTTCCTGCAACCGTTCTTCATATGTTTTAGCCTCCAGTCCCCTAATCATCTTTGTTGCTCTTCTCTGCACTTTTTCTAGAGTCCCAACATCTTTTTTATATTGGGGTGACCAGAATTAGATGCAGTATTCCAAGTGTGGTCTTACTCCTTCAACATTCTGGAAATTAGTTTTTCTATCCCTCCTGTCTGAACAAAACCAAGTTTTACTTTAGGTTGGCCCACTGGATTTAGGAAATCATTTTTTAGAACATTTGAGTCACAAAGAAGAATAGATAAAAATCACTTTTTTTCTTTCTTAGTATGAGGGAAAGAATAAGATTGTTTTTATGAATGTAGCAAATTCTTTAAGAAATATCTTCAATTTTCAATTATATTGTTGACTGTTCAAAAAGGAAAGCATGTTCTTTTGTGATCATCCTTTAAAAAAAAGATAATTTTCAGGTGCCTTCAGGAAGAGGCATCAACAGGTTGGGATGAGTTAACCTTTGCACTGACAAGTTAGGCCTCTCCATGTCCTTTAGCCCCCTGGATTTGCTTTTTGAAGCCCTGGTGCAGAAGCTTCCTATGGGCAAAAGTCCAATCTTGCAAGCTAGTCCCCTGATCAACAGATGACGTTGGGACCTACAAGATTGAGTGGAGGCCTGTTATTACTGTTTCATTAATGCCTTGGATGAAGAGGAGGAGGGAGTGCTAATTAAATTTACGGGTGACTCAGAATTCGATGAGATATAGCAGTATCCATGGGTTAAAAGCAGCAAGAGCACATTGACCAAGCCACAGGAGAATATGGTGTGCAGAATCTATGGCTTAACAAGAAAGCAGATTTCAGGAAGAATTTCCTAGGAATAAAAGTTGTTCTATAACGGAACAAACTACCTCAGAAAGGGCTGGATTTTCATTGGATGGAGGTGTTTAAAAAGAGATTGGACGATCATCTGTTGGGGATCTGTAATGGATTCCTGCACTGGGCATAGGATTGGATTAGGTGTTCTCTAAAGACATTCCAACCCTATAGTCTCTGCTTTTATGATCTAAGTTTGGGACTGGATTGGCAATGTAAGGACACCAGATCATTAAGAGCTGTTTGTTTTCCTTCTGGCAGACTTTTTTTCCACAAGTTCATCTTCCTGTGTGGAGATGCTCCTTCCCTAAACTTGGCAGCCTACTTCAGTCTAGCCACTCCCTCAGTTAGGATGGCACCTGATCTTATCTCTGTGCTTTGCTCTAGGGCATGCCTGCACATACACACATGCATACAGAGACTTGCAAATAGATAAGTTTGTTTTAATACCAGCTGCTGCAATTCTTCCTTTTGCACAAGTAAGAGGTTAGACATGACAGGGTCAATGAAGAATCTTATTCTAAAAAAACAGGAAGAGTTGTCTGCTGAGGTTTTATGCAAGTTCAGAATCTCCAAGCGAAGAATAATTCTGTTTATGGAGTATGTAAATTAATCAAATCAAGACCCAAAGGTTAGTAAACGTTCATGATAGCAATGCTAAAAGAACTGAGATGTTTTCCAGGGACTGTCAAACGCAGCAGTTGTGGTTGGGCTTTGACATGAATTGACTTCTCAATTTTATTACTCAGAATGCTTTGGCACTTAGAGCAGGAAAGAAAACAGAAATGTTCCAGTCCATATTATTTGATGTAATTCATAAAAAATTGGATGGGATAAGCGCGGCAAAAATCAAATTCATTATGTCCTATAAAGGTGTCTGGACTGTGCAAAAGGTTGCCCTTATTTATCTTCAAGTAATAATAAATCTATTGCGTGTATCTCAATATTTTAAATCCAGTTCAAATATCTTAAAGATTTGTGAGAAGAACTTGACCAAAGAAAAACAGTAAAACAATTGAATTCCAAAGGCAAATGGCATCCATGAGAATTCCAGAAATGTTTGGAAACTGGGAATGTAACACAACAGAACAAGAGGGTTGGAGCTGGAGACCCCAGACCATTCCAGACAATTGGCTGTCCAATCTCTTCTTTAAAAACTCCAGTAATGGAGCACCCACAACTTCTGAAAGCAAGCCATTCCACTGATTAATTGTTCTCACTGTCAGGAAATTTCTCCTTCATTCTAGGTTGCTTCTCTCCTTGATTACTTTCCATCCATTGCTTCTTGTCTTGCCTTCTGGTGCTTTGGAGAATAGGTTGATCCCCTCTTCTTTGTGGGAGCCCCTCAAATATTAGAACACTGCTATCGTCACCTTTTTCACATTTTTCAGCCTCCAGTCCCCTAATCATCTTTGTTGCTCTTCTCTGCACTCTTTCCAGAGTGTCAACATCTCTTTTATATCGTGGTGACCCAAACTGCATGCAATATTCCAAGTGTGGCCTTACCGAGGCATTATCAAGTGGTGCTTCACATGATCTTGATTCTATCCCTGCACAGCCTAGGACCATGTTCGCTTTTTGGGGCAACTGTGGCATACTGCTGGCTCATATTTAAGTGGTTGTCCTAGATCCCTCTCAGAGGTACTGCTATTGAGCCAGATATCACCTATTCCATACCCGTGCATTTGGTTTTTCTTGGCTAGGTGATACTTTTCTCACCATTGAATTTAATTTTGTTGGATATGATCCAGTGTTCAAGTCTGTCAAAATTCTTCTGGATCTTGAGCCTATCTTCTGGAGTGTTGGCTATTCCTGCCAGTTGATGTCTTCTGCAAATTTATGAGTTCCCCTTCTATCCCCTCATCAAAATCCTTTATGAAGATATTGAAGAGTACTTGGCCTAAAACAGAACCTTGAGGTAGTCCACTGCTTACTTCACTCCGTGTAGATGTAGTTCCACTAAAGACTACACGTTGAATGTGAATTGTCAGCCAATTACAAATCCATCTAGCGGTGATGCAATCTAACCCACATTTTTCTATCTTATCAAGTAGTAGGTTGTTGTCTACTTTGTCAAATGCTTTATGGAAGTCCAAATATACTATTTCCACAGCATTTCAATGGTCCAATAATTTAGTTGCCTTTTTGTCAAAGAATGCAATAAGATGTGTTTGGCATGATCTTATTGTCAAACCCATGTTGGCTTCTGGTTGTAATTTTGCTTGCCTATAGGTGCTTGCAGATTCATTGCTTGATTATTTTTCCTAGAATCTTCCCAGGTATTCATGTCTGACTGATAGGCCTATATATTCCTGGACCCATTCCCCCCCCCCTTTTTTTTTTTTTTTGAAGTTGCGAACCACATCTGATCTTTTCCATTCCTCTGGTAGGTCCTGGTGCTCCAGGATCTTTGAAAGATCTAGTTCAGTGGTTGTGAACCAGATGACTTCTGCCAGCTCCTTCAGAACACTGAGATGTAATCCATCTGGACCTAGTGATTTGAACTCATCTCGAGTGGATAGGTGTTCTCTTGCCTATTTTGACTTGCATTCCTAATCTGACTTTTACAGTGCTCTTTTTGATAGATTGGACTTTTTTTCCCCTCTTGTGTAAAGACAGATGCAAAGAATGAGTTAAGCAGTTCCACTTTGTCCCTCTATCATTTTGTTTACTTATTTTCTACATGTTAAAAGAAACTTTTTAAAATTGCTTTTGATATTTATTGCAAGCCTTACTTCATTTTGAACCCTAGCTTTCCTGACTTCATTTTTACATGTTTGGGTTATTTGCTGATATCCTGCTTTAGTTATGTGGCCCTCTTTCCATTTTTTGTACTTATCCTTTTTGTCTTTTAGTTTATCAGAGAGGTTTTTGTGTAACCATGCTGGTTTCTTCTGAGATCTCTTGTTTTCTTCTTCAGTTATATTGTGCTAGACTGGGCTTTTATAATCTCACTTTTCAAAGTTTCCCAAGCTTCTTGGGTTGTTTTCCCTTTGAGTATTTTGATCCATGGAATTCTTTCCAAGCATTAAAATTGTTGAAATCCACTCTCTTAAAGTCCGAGACTCTAGTTTGATTTTGTTCTATTGCTTATGCTTTCATTATGTTGAATTCCAATATGGCATGATCATGAACCACCCTGAGGTTCCTGTAACCTCAACCCTTCTATCATTTAATCTCCGATAGTGAGAATTAAGTCCAATATTGCTGGCCCTCTAGTTCCCTTCTCTACCTTTTGGGAGCCAAAGTTGTCTTCTAGGTTTGTCAGTAATCTGCTTGATTTTCCACTAGGTATAGAGTTTATCTCCCAGTAGATGTCAGGGTAATTAAAGTTCCCCATTACTATTGTGGAGTGTTTCCTACACACCCTAGTTAACCAATTAGCCAAAATTTCATCTATTTCCTTTGTTTGATTGGCTAGTATACAGCTATGGCAATGTTGTTCTATTTTCTATTTCTATTGACCAAAATGCATTCAAGATGGTTTTCATCATTGTTCTGTTGTACTTCTCTAGACATATAGTTATTTCTTATATATAGTGCAACTCTACCACCTCTTTTATTAGGTCTGTTTCTTTTAAACAATTTAAATCTCTCTAGCTGCATATTCTGTTCATGGGTTTTATCCCACCAAGTTTCGGTAATGGCACCTGTATCATATCTTCCCTCGTGTAGTTGGATTACAAGTTCACCTTGTTTGTTCCTCATACCTTGAGTGTTGGTGTATAATCATTTGAGTCCCTTTTGACTGACCCTGTGTTTGCTTTCTACACACCTGTTTTATATCTGAGTTCCCCTTCTTTCTGACCACTTGTTTGAGTTGCCTTCTAAAACTTTGTCTCCCACTCCCTCCCAGTTTAGTTTAAGGTCCTACAGATAAGGTGAGCCAGTTGGTTCCCAAAGATGTTCTTCCTAGTTCTTGTGAAGTGGAGCCCACCCACCCCCATACTGGTGTTGTGGACCACGGTCTAATAATCCAAAGTTCTCTTGATAGACCATCCCCTAAAACCGTGGTTCATTTCCATGGTTTTTCATTCCATCATTTGATACCTACCTTTCACGGGGAGTATAGAAGGAAAAAAAATAACTCTTCCCCCATCGGTTTGACTATCATGCCTTGCTGCTCGTAGGCTCTTGGTACAGTATTGTTGTCAGGGATTTTGTCATATTGTTTGTTCCCCACATGAAAGAGGAGAAGGGGATAATAATATGTGGGGTTAATTATTTTAGTAAGCCTCTCAGTCACATCTTTGATAGTTGCTCCTGGGAGACAGCTAACCACCCTGGTTTGATTGTACATTCTACAATTGCTGGTTCAGTTCCCCCGAGCAGTGAGTCTGCTGTCACCAACACACACATCTGCCTGTTGAGATTTTTTCCCCCTGTACTTGATACGCCCGGTGACATCCCTTCTCCAGGTTCCTGCACACTGTCTGCCAGGGAGAGGTTATGAAATCGGCTGTTTAGCTCCAACTGGGCTGAATTAGACAGGACTGGATTTGAGTTCTTTTTCCTTCTATGGGTGACCTGCTGCCATTGGTCTACCTCTACAAGTTCGTTTTCTTTGTTGGTTAAAGATTCATTGTCTGTTTTAGTTAACAGTTCCTTACTGTGTTCAGTTTGGTTACAGTTTTTTTCCTTTAATTGGGGTGTCTCATTTTGCTCTTTGAGTCTCAGGATGGCTATCCTTATCTCTAGAGCAGGGGTAGGCAACCTTGGCTCTTTTATGACTCATGGACTTCAACTCCCAGAATTCCTGAGCCAGCATGGCTCAGCTTGGAAACCTCTCCCTTTCCCCTCAGCGTGGCTGGCTCAGGAATTCTGGGAGTTGAAGTCCACCAGTCATAAAAGAGCCAAGGTTGCCTACCTCTGGCCTAGGCCTAGGCCGCTTTATGACTCATGGACTTCAACTCCCAGAATTCCTGAGCCAGCAAGGCTCAGCTTGGAAACCTCTCCCTTTCCCCTCAGCATGGCTGGCTCAGGAATTCTGGGAGTTGAAGTCCACGAGTCATAAAAGAGCCAAGGTTCCCCACCCCTGCTCTAGACCCTTTGATTTCTCTTCCAGCATTTTCATTTTTTCTTCAAACGTTTCTATAAGTTTACATTTGCTATAGATGTACTTTGGGTCTTTTATGGGTGTAAGTACTATACGTGGCACATGTTTTGCAAGTCAGAACAGCATTAGTCTTTTTTTTCATGATTTTTCCTTTTTTTTTTTTTGAAAGTGTAATTAGAGATTTTTTTAGTTTTCACTCTTTTTTGCTTAAAATTAAAGATTTAGAGATATGATGTAAATTTAAGGATTTTAAAAAATTAAAATTTGTGTAAAAATTTATGAATTAAAAATATGAAATTCATATGAACTTAACAATTTAAGTTTTTAAATTTTGAAAATTAAAAAATTATAGAACAGTTTAAAAATTATTTGTATATGAAAATTTGAAAAATCATAGCAAATTTTTAAAAATATAAAATTAAATAACCCTTTTTTCTTTTTATATTTTATAAAATTTTATAAAATTCAAGAATCTGGTTTGTTTGTTTTTTTGCTCAAAATTAGTTTATTTATGGAAGGTTTTAACCTTCTGAGGTTAATGCTGGAGTAATGTATATTATAGCACCTCTTGTGGCTGGTGTTGAAATTCCTTGATTTCTTTCCTACTGTGCCATTTTAGATGGTAAATGCTTTGGTAAATATTAACTACCCCAAGATTTCTTGGGAAATCTTTATCTAAGAATACATATGTTAAAGCAGAAGTAGGCAACCTAGAAAGAAAAACAGTTGCAATGCTTCCCCAGAAGCAAAGGTGAGAGACTTTGGAGGAGAAACAGAACATTTTGACATAATAACAATAACAACAACAACAACAACAACAACAACAACAACAACAACAACAACAACAACAACAACAACAACAACAATAATAATAATAATAATAATAATAATAATAATAATAATAATAATAATAATAATAATAAAGTTGGAAGGGACCTTGGAGGTCATCGAGTCCAACCCCCTGCTCAGGCAGGAAACCCTATACCATTTCGGACAAATGGCTGTCCAGTCTCTTCTTAAAAACTTCCAGTGTTGGAGCATTCACCGCTTCTGGAGGCAGGTTGTTCCACTGGTTAATTGTTCTAACTGTCAGGAAGTTTCTCCTCAGTTCCAGGTTGCTTCTCTCCTTGATCAGTTTCCATCCATTACTTCTTGTCCTGCCCTCAGGCGCTTTGGAGAATAGCTCGACTCCCTCTTCTTTGTGGCAGCCCCTGAGATATTGGAACACTGCTATCATGTCCCCCCTCGTCCTTCTCTTCATTAAACTAGAGATACCCAATTCCAGCAAATGTTCCTGATATGCTTTAGCCTCCAGTCCCCTAATCATCTTTGTTGCTCTTCTCTGCACTCTTTCTAGAGTCTCAACATCTTTTTTACATCGTGGTGACCAAAACTGGATGCAGCATTCCAAGTGTGGCCTTACCAAGGCCTTGTAAAGTGGTATTAACACTTCACGTGATCTTGATTCTATCCCTGTCCAGACATTCTATTCATGTCTGGACATTCTATTCATGTCCAGACATGAATAAGCCTTCTGACAGAACCAAAGCTTTGGGCAGAAGATTCTATCACCAACTTTCATTAAGTCATTAACAGAATAACAGAGTTAGAAAGGACCTTGGAGTTCTTTTAGTCCAATCCTTTGCTCAATCAGGAGACCCTATACCATTTCAGACAAATGGCTCTCCAGTCTCTTCTTGAAAACCTCCTGTGATGGAGCCCCCACAACTTCCGAAGGCAAGCCGTTCCACTGATTAATTGCTCCCGCTGTTAGGAGGTTTCTCCTTAATTCCAGGTTGCTTCTCTCCTTGATTGGTTTCCAATTGGTTTGGTTTCCATTCCGTTGCTTCTTGTCCTGCCTTCAGGTGCTTTGGTTTGCATTGATCATGGGGTTTACACAGCTTCCTCTTTCCTCTTGGAAGAATGCCAGATGGGTTGCTGAAGAATTGGAGAGATGCCGTACAGTGCTCGCCCCTGAGCAAGGAAACTCAGGTCAGTCAGAGATCTGCAGCATGCAGATAGGAAGGTTATTTTCATTCATCCATGCTGGCCTCCCCCGAAAGATCTGAATGTGTCCCTCGGTGCATCAAAAGGGTTAAGGAATTTTCCATGCAAATGCATAGACTTGCAGTCCCGGACTCCAAATATTGCTTTAGCAGTTATCCATGGCTGCATTTTGTTAGAGGTTTATGTCTTTTGAATGTGCCTAGAGGAACAGATTAGCAGCTTATAAAATCCTAATTAGTTAATTCATTAGGAAGGATGATAGGGGAGCTCCACCCAGTCTGGCTGGAGCCTTTCGTGATGCTTGTTACTTAAGCCAAGAAGGCGAAGCTGATCAAGACCGGGCACGGCTTTCCGGAATTTTATTAGGAACAGATGCTCCTAAGCGGAGAGACGGAGAGGCAGTTGATGGAATGAATGCAACCAGGAGTATGCTTCAGCTTCCTTCCCCAGTAACTGGGTTGTGTGAAACAATTCCATCCAGTTTGATACGAGAACGTTTTATATTGGAAATGAGATTTTGAAAGAGTTCATTTCTGGACATCTCTAGATATCTAGAGGTACAAATCCAAGAGATGCGATTTTTTTTGCTCTTTGGCTTTTGAATGGAAAGTTCCTTCCTCACGTAAGAAAGTTGCACCCACCTGGAGGCTCACTTTCCACCTGGAAGAAAAGCCAGGACTGTCTTGAACAGGAAAGAAGAAATTAGGGAAGAGGAATAGTGTGTATCTTAGATGGACTTGCAACTTCCAGGGAATACTAGGGGTTGGACAGGGGTAGGCAACCTTGGCTCTTTTATGACTCGTGGACTTCAACTCCCAGAATTCCTGAGCCAGCCACACTGAGGAGAAATGGAGAGGTTTCCATGCTGAGCCATGCTGGCTCAGGAATTCTGGGAGTTGAAGTCCCCGAGTCATAAAAGAGCCAAGGTTGCCTACCCCTGGCCTAGTCCATTGTTTCTCCACCTCAGCAACTTTAAGACTGTGGACTCCAACTCCCAGAATTCCTGAGCCAGCCATGCTGAGGGAAAAGGGAGAGATTTCCAGGCTGAGCCATTCTGGAATTCTCGTGGAATTTTATGACTTTTATGACTCGTGGAAGTCCACGAGTCATAAAAGAGGCAAGGTTGCCTACCCCTGGACTAGAAGACCTCCAAGGTCCCTTCCAATTCTGTTATTCTGTGGGTTGTTCTTATATATGATTCTGGACAGAAATGGAACTGAGCGGACCTTCCTGATGCTGCTGAAGCTCCACGTTCAGTATCACTGACGTGGTATCCTTTTGCTCGAGACACAAGCATTAGAAATGACAATGCTTGTTTTTCAGTGGTTTTCCTCCTGCCTGCCTGCCTGCCTGCCTGCCTGCCTGCCTGCCTGCCTGCCTGCCTGCCTGGCTTCAATTGGGAGGGAGAGTTTCATCAGGCTGTCATCCTGTGCAGGGCCAGAGAAGTCTGTCTTTTCCTCTGCTGCTTAGCATCTAGGTGAAGCTCCTGGGAGAGTCCTCAAGCAGCCTGGCGTGAAGTATCCTCAATACGCAGATAAGGAGATTGTGTGTCAGTCTGTGAGATGCCCGTCCCTTTTGAATGCGCGCATGAATTGCACCGCCATGCGTGCAAGCTTGGAGACTTTGTCAGGTGCAGGAAACCAGGAGCCAGGATAGAGGTCAAAAGCACCACGGGTTTATTCCATGCAACCTAGAGACAGGAATTTGATCTGCTAAGGATCAAGGCAAATTGTGCCAGATTAGAGTCAATGGACTTCAAGGGGGGGGTGGACCTACAGAAGGTCTCTTTTGGGAGGCATAGGGACTCCAAACTGCTGATGCGCTTGACCCCTCCCTCAGGCGCCTCCTGGTCATCTCCTCCATCAAGTCCCTTCCTGGGTCAATTATTTGACTAACTGATTGTTGCTGCTGGGGTGGTAGTGGTATTGCTTTATATTGTTTTTTATATGAGATGTTTATCTTTGTAAGCTGCCTGGAGTCACTGGGAGTGAATTGGGTGGCCATACACATTTATAAACAAACAAACAAGATGTAGGATTTGAAAGAGATGTTGAAAATAATCTAGTCCAACTTCCTGCCCAATCCGTTATTCTAGCGCAGGGGTCTTCAAACTTGGCCCTTTTATGACTTGCGGACTTCAACTCCCAGAATTCCTCAGCCAGCGCGCCTGGTTGAGGAATTCTGGGAGTTGAAGTCCACAAGTCATAAAAGGGCCAAGTTTGAGGACTTGTCAGAATCCAATTATATTTTATTTCTAGCTAATCTACTCCGGGAAAACCCAATTCTTACTCTCTTTTGGATTCTGTCATACTACAAAGGGGGGGGGGAGTAAACACGGGTGTTTATGACTGGCATTCCTTCTATCAACTACAAAGGAACATCCTCTGTGGATTCCCTCTCTGGAGTACTAACAATAACAATGCGGCCATCAGCCTTTGATCTCACTCCCTATGAAGCCTCCTTTCACCGGCAGCAAGGAAAAAGGGGGGGAAGATTGCAACATTTGGGATCCGATGGATTTAACACCCAGCCATCTGCCAATTTGGATTGACCGGAAGGAATGTGGGGTGGGACTGCTTGGGAACACTTTAAAACATTGAATGATCAGGGGGGTCCCTCAGATCCTGTCTAGCATGCCTTCAGTCAGTTTTTCTTAATAAAGATTCCTGTTGGAAGAAACGTTCCAAGAGTTCTGTCTTCTTAAGATGTAAATTGAGGTGGGTCCTTACAAGACCCCTGTTCTAGCGTCTTTCACTGATGGCCACCCAGGCTGTATTTAAAGTAATTGCTGGAGATACTTAAACATTTGCTCTTCTGCTCCATTGCTAAAAATAACCCCCAAAACAAAGACACCCCCGTCTTACTTTTAGGAAATACTTTCTGATGTCCAGCTGAAATATTCTTCCCTGTAATTTAAGACTATTGTAGATTCTACTCACCACTTCACTTAATCTGGGCTCCCTTTTTGTGAATTGTTCTGCTTAAATCCAGTTGATCATGGTTTCCCTTTTGGTAGAAGAGAGATGCAGAGTTCCATTGTCCACCGGTGGATCCAGACTTTCCTTCTTCGTTTTGCAACTTTCTTCCCCAAAAGCCCTTTTTGTTACTTTTAGTGCTGCGAGCAACTTAAGGTGCTTTAGTCTGCCTGACTTTCTTTTTGCAGATAAATTGCTGTCGGCTGGTGAATTTCCCAGAGGACCTATTATTACCTACCATTTCCCCCCTCTGTGACTGTACTTTTTCAGCAGCTTAATTTTGGGAATTTCCTTAAAATAAGCCATCACTGTAGTTATAATTCCTTCTCACCACTGGATGGTGCTAATGTTTCTCTCCAAAGAATGAGAAGTACATATAGCACATATATAGAAGAGGTATGGAAGATATTCAAAAGGATCTTGACAGACTTGAGTGTTGAGTCATAGCCAACAAAATGCAGTTCAGTGCTGAAAAAAGAAAGGTCCTGGACTTAAGCAGGAAAAACTAGGTGCACAGGTGTAAGACCTTGCTTTTCCTACCACTGAATTACATTTCATTGGATAGGGCCCAGTGTTGAGATTTGTCAAGATCCTTCTGTAGTGTTGGCTAATGCGCCAAGCTTGCTATAGTCTGCAAATTTGATGAGTTCCCCTTCTGTCCCCTTATCTAAATCATTTATGAAGATGTTGAAGAGTCCTTGGCTCAAGACAGAACCTTGAGGTACCCCACTGCATACTTCTCTCCATTCAGATGTAGTTCCATTGAGGACTATATATTGAGTGCAGTTTGTCAGCCAATTGTGAATCAATCTGATGCTGTTTATCTTACCAAAAACACTTGACAAATGTGTTGTTGAAATCTAAGTAAACTATGTCCACAGTATTTCCCTGATCCACTAATTTAGTCACTTTGTTAAAGAATGCAATAAAGTTTGTCTGGCATAATCTGATTTTGACAAGCTTATGTTGGTTTTAGTAATAGCTTTGCTCAATTCCAGTGTTCAGGCTGATTGGTCTGTAATTTCCTGGATTTATTTTTTTCTCTTTTTTAAAGATAGGAACTACGTCAGCTTTTTTCCAGTCCTCTGGTAGTTCCCCAGTGCTCCAGAATCTTTGAAAGATGTGATTCAATGGTTCCCAGATTACATCTGCCAGCTCCTTCAGAAGCTTGGGATGTAATCCATTTGGTCAAGATGACTGAACTCATCCAGAGTGGATAACTGTTCTCTTACTATTTTCTTGCCTGTTTTGATTTGTATTCCTATTCTGCCTGTTACGGCACTGCTTTTGATAGGTTGGACCATTTTTTTTCCTTTTGTTTAAAGATAGATGCAAAAAATGAACGAAGCAGTTTTGGTTTCTCCCTGCTACCTGTCACCTCCTTGCCTCCTTCTCCCATTAGTGGACCAATAGTTTCCTTGACTTTTTTTGTGTTTTTACATGTTGAAAGAAACTTTTTAAAAATTATTTTTGACATTTGTTGCAAGTCTTAGTTCATTCTGAGCCTTAACTTTCCTGACTTTGTCCTTACAGATTCAGGCTATTAGCTGGTATTTTGTTTTAGGTATGTCTAATCTAATAAAGAGAAGGAGTGGGCACAATATGATAGTAGTCTTTGAGAATTTGAGGAGCTGTCAGAGCAAAGAGTGGGTTGACCTATTCTCCATAGCATCTTAGGGCAGGCCAAGAAGTAGTGGATGGAAATGTTATCAAGAAGAGATCTATCCTGGAATTAAGAAGAAATTTTCTGACAGTGAGACTAATTAACCAGTGGAATAGCTTGCCTCAAGAAATTGTGGGCGCTCCATCCCTGGAGATTTTTAAGAAGACTAGTCACTTGTCTGAAATAGTATAGGTTCTCCTGCTTAAGCAGAGGGCTGGACTAGAAGACCTCCAAGGTCCCTTCCAGCTCTATTCTATATAAGTCTAAGTGCTGAATCGCTACTATGCAATATGAGTCTCTTCAGTGACCCTGCTGAGAATATGTACTCTTGGCATAAACTCCAAGGGGTGTTCTTCATGCCCCTCTTCCAGGAATACACCCACCACAACCATCACCACAATGAGGTAGCAGAGCAGGACCTGGTTGAGAACTATAACTGTATTATAGATTTATTAAACAAAATCATGATCCCCTCAAAAATCTCAAAAAAGACTTTTCATCATGTAGAATACAGGTTTTTGTAAAATTATGACATCAACATTATATTTGTATAATTTACTTATCTTGTATGCTTAACAATATTGTATTGCCCTAACGTTTAACATCCCAAATCTGTAAGAAAAGCAATCCCAAAAATATAAACAACATTGAACACTTCCCTTAATAGCAAAATATAAAGCAACCACAGATATTCTAACAGATATCCCCAGCCCACCAGCCTGTTCAGAACCGGGCGGTGCAAGTGGCGGTGACCATGCATGCAGTTCCACTTGTGGAGGCAAGCTCTCGGGCTCACGCACGAAGCTGCACATGCTCACTCGTGTGTGCCTACCTCTCACACGGAACCATCCCCTCTCCCCCCCCCCCGCTGGGATGCCAAGCTGGAAAGGTTGGGGACCGCTGTTCTAACAAGTCTAACATTGATTTCTGATGTATTTTGTAGAGTAAGAAAATATAATCACCCTAATCACATGAAATTTCAACTCTGCAATCCAAGGATCACAGCTTCCAATTCTTGCCAGATACGCTTTCTTCTGTGGCATCTGTAAGAAGCCCCATTTCTTGGAGGCCAAGACTTCAGCAGCCTCTGCCAACCTGGAAGTGACCTCGTGGCTGCATTTGCATAAGATGCTAACCCTGATTACTCTTAGTTATTTCAATCCAGTCTCAATTGCTTAGGTTGTGGTTCATACTGAAGAGCCCAGGTGAACGTGCTGTGGGAACGCAGGCTCCGAGTTGAATGTCAGCTCCACAAGACGCCGGCTTTACAGTGACCGTTCCAAGTTACGACGGCACTGAATGAAGGATCTTAAAACTCATGCCCAAAGGCCTTTGAAGTCCCCCCCCCATGGTCATATCTGAGCTCTTGGCAGCCCAACTGAACTTATGACGGACTGCAGGGGTGCTGCGACTCCCCCTCCCCCACTATCTCCTCTTCCTTCTCTGCATAGCACAAAGGGGCTGCAGGGGCTTCTCGCAAAGGGCTGCTTTGGCACACAAAAAGCCTGGGCTGTTTCCGGCTTTATTTTTACAGCTGAAGCCTGGCCCGGCCTGCCCAGCAGCCAACTACGCTTGTTTCATCAGCAGTGGGAGCCCCAAAACTGAAAAGATCGGCTGTTGTTGTCTTCGTCTATGAGTGACACATGTTGCCATCAGTCCGTCTCTAAAGGTTCACGCACAGGTTCATTTCTTCTGGTTGTTGTTTGTTCTTTGTTGTGTTCCGCTTAGATACAATCTTCATCCTTTGATTGGAGTTTCTCCTTTTGTAGGGTGAGTCTCAGTGTGTGGAGTTGCCTCCAGTCCCTTTTCTTTTTCTTCAAGTAATTCGTTTAGTTTACAGTTGGTACATGTGTAGTTTGGGTCTTCTGTGGGCACAAGTACATCCATGGAACACATTTTGCAAACCACAACAGCGTCGGTCTCTTTTTCCCCGACTATGTTTCTTCTCACGACTAGTTGGTTTAAAAATTAAAAATGTCAAAAGTTTTCAAAATGTTCAAAAAATGTAAAAGGTTTGTCCTAAAATGTAAAAAATTCTAAATCAAAATTTTTAAAAAATCTAAAAGATCATTTAATATTTTGAACATTTTTCTTTTAAATTTATTTAAAAATTTAAACGATTTTTTTCAAAACTTCTAAAAATTCTAGAAGTGCACCTAAAAATAAAAATTTTCAAACATTTTCAAAATTCCCAATTTTTTTTTTAAAAAAAATTGAAGTAAAAATTTCTGTTCTTAAATGTTCTTTTGGTCTATCCTGTGGGTAATGCTGAAGTGGAACTTAAATGCAAGTGAGATTGCCCTCTAGATATAGTTTGTAATCTACAGGTGTATAAAAAAGACAAATAAAAAGATGGAAAGAAAAATAAAATCTCAACTGAAAAGAAAAAAAAATCTCAGCTGAAAATAAAAAATGAAATATTTTGTACTTTGTAGATAGTGTAAAACATTACAGAAATGTAATAGTTTGTAATAATATTGAAGAGGTTCTTTCCTTTAAAAATGTTGTAGTCTTTATGGTCTGTAACCCACAGAAAAAAGTAGAGTGTTAATTGCAGATACTGTAACTAGAATCTGGGGTGTCTTATTGCAGTTTAGAGCACAGATTTGCAATCCTTGTAAATTAGTTCACAATCCTCAAAAATTTGCAGTCTTGCTTTGTGGTTAATGTAAACAAAGCCTTGCCTTGTAACAGCCAGAGAATCTATAGGGTAAACAGAGCCTTTTAATGTAAACAAAATCTTGAATAAATAATCATTTTTTTCATGATCCTTCAATACATAAAATGCATATTCAGTTCATTCAGAATCATTCATTTCCTATAAATTCAGTTCGGAGACTATAATCCTTATAATTATGCAGCACTTATGGTTGGAAGGAGAAAAAAACATACCTTTGCACACAAATGGCATCCAATTCTTTGCATCCAGTTCATTTTACAAATAATACTTTATGTATGGATAGTGGGGGAAAAAACCTATGCAGTTAATATTGAAAATTTTAAAAGAGTACAGTTAATATAAGACAAAAGAAGAGATGATATATGCCAGGGGTCTTCAACTTGGCCCTTTTATGTCTTGTGAAATTCCACGCATGCTGGCTGAGGAATTCTGGGAGTTGAAGTCCACAAGTGATAAAAGGGCCAAGTTTGAAGACCCCTGATATATGCTGTGACTTCTCTCTCTCTCTCCTCTCTCTCTTCAACACAACAAAGGGAAGGGCACCTCTCTTTCCAACAAAGAGTGCTGACAGCCACACTGCTCAGCTGAACTCACCAGAGTAAATCTTTGCACCCAAATAAAACTTTCTCACAAAGTCTTCTCTTGTCTCCAAGTCCGGTCTTTCCCCTATTCACTCATTTTCCTGTTGTGCAATTCTGTGCTTCTTCAGGATTTTTTGAGGCTTTTGAAGAGACTATCTCTGATCATCGGTCAGGAGAGAGGTTGTTACACCTCTGCTCCCCATGCTTGCAACCCAGTTGAGTTTCAAGAGCTGTCCTTCTAAACCAGTGGTCTTCAAACTTGGCCCTTTTATGACTTGTGGACTTCAACTCCCAGAATTCCTCAGCCAGGTACTGCCTGGCTGAGGAATTCTGGGAGTTGAAGTCCACAAGTCATAAAAGGGCCAAGTTTGAAGACCCCTGTTCTAAATCAAGGACAGTTCTTGAAAACACGAAGGTGAAGACAGAGTATACAAAAGAAACAAGTGAAAACTGATTTGTAAATGGAAGAACAAGCAAATGCATGGATTGGAAGGATTGTTGGTAAAAAAAAAATCCACACGAAGCTGGTTACAATCAGGTGTGTTAGGAAAGAAGTTGAATATTTTATTTTAGCAACTCAGGAACACGTTTTGCCAATTAATTGCATGACAGCAAAAATTCAACATATAATAACAGCAAATGTTGCTGTTGACATTTCTCTTCTTTGGAGAAAAGGATGAAATGGTTGCAATAAAATTTCAGACTGACTGTAAGCAGTGCCATGACTGTTTTGCCAAAATTACTCGTTGAAAAATTTGCCAGATATTTGCATTTAATTATAGGAAAAACTACTGGGAACATCAAGTTGAGAAGGTTTTAGAAAATGATCAGATTAAGATCTTATGGGACTTAAAAATTCAAACAGACAGACATCTAGTTCACAACATGCCTGATACAACAGTTATTGAAAAGAAGAAAGTTTGGCTTATTGATATAGCCACATGATTCTAGGATTGAGGGGGGGAAACCTAACATTGTAGAAACAGTCACCTCTTTTTAAGTACCACTCTCAGCGCAGGAATCCACAGTGAAGTTTCAAGATGGATGCTATCCAGCTTCAAGTGGAGCAAATTCAGTTGAAAGAGCCACACTTCTCTCAGCCACTGGCTGTACTGTAAAACTACCTTTATTTTGGGAAGAGATTTCTGGGTATTGAATCAGAATCACACTTCCTGTCACCTGAATCCATTATTCCACAACTGGCAGGACAGAGAACAGGCTCAGATCTCCTGTACTAGGGTGGGGAACCTTGGCTCTTTTATGACTTGTGGACTTCAACTCCCAGAATTCCTGAGCCAGCATGGCTCAGCTTGGAAACCTCTCCCTTTCCCCTCAGCATGGCTGGCTCAGGAATTCTGGGAGTTGAAGTCCACGAGTCATAAAAGAGCCAAGGTTCCCCACCCCTGTCCTATACGATTATCATTTTAGGCATTAGTAAAGTGTTGATTGTTATCTTTTCCCATGGTTCATATTTTCCCAGCTGTTTCCATCTTTCTTCACAGAAACAGGCTTCTGTTTCTCAAGAGCAGGGATGCAGGATCTTGCCCTCTGCACAGGCCAATCAGACAGCCTCCTTGGCATGCAAAGTAGGGTTGACATGATAGCAGTGTTCCAATATTTGAGGGGCTGCTACAAAGAAGAGGGAGTCAACTTATTTTCCATAGCACCAGAAGGCAAGACAAGAAACAATGGATGGAAACTAATCAAGGAGAGAAGAACTAAGGAGAAATTTCCTAATGGTGAGAGCAATCAACCATGGAATAGCTTGTTTTCAGAAGTTGTGGGTGCTCCATTGCTGCAGGTTTTCAAAAAGAGACTGGACAATCGTTTATCTGAAATGGTATATGGTCTCCTGCTCAAGCAGGAGGTTGGACTAGATAGAAGACCTCCAAGGTCCTTTGCAACTCTATTATTCTATATTCTATGTTCCTTCTGGAGAGAATGTCGTGCCCAGGAATCAAGCAGCTTAACATTTCAGTAACACATCCTGTTATTGTCAGGACATTTCTCCAATTTATTAAGATAATTTTGAATAATAGTTTGGTCTTTTAGGCTATTCCACCCAATATGAAAACATCAACAAGGTCACCAATTAAAATGCTGAAGGATTGAGGACCAAGAGGGCCCCATTCCCTTCCTCTCTCCAACTTGATGAGGCGCCATCCAGCTAGTTTTGTTTCCCATCAATTGTCACACAATCCAGCCCACATATAATCTTGTTTGCTCATTGATGCTTTGCTGAATCAAGGTGTGACCGAATGGGGCAGCTAAGCATTGTCTGCCATCTTGTGATGCAATCTTCCAGACAGACAAGTTGTGTCTCAAGGTGATAAGCCTGGTGTGGGGAAATACCACGGAGTGAAATAGGTAAAACTTTCTCACGCAGGGGGCAGGGAGAAGAAGAGAAGTTGAAAATGGGCTGATGAGCTGGCAGGACAAGAGTTGGAATTAAAGTTGAGAGAGGACGAGGAGGCTGGCAAATCATATGGGCTTAAGCAGTTTGGACTAAATGTCTCTGGAGATCCTCAGTCATCCAGGTCATGGTTGTCCCAGAGGTGCTTTTTCAAAAGACAACTGGACTTTCTTTCTTTCTTTCCTTCCTTCCTTCCTTCCTCCCTCCCTTTTTCCTTCCTTCCTTCCTTCCTTCCTTCCCTCGTCCCTCCCTCCCTCCCTCTCTCGCTCCCTTTTTCCTTCCTTCCATCCATCCATCCATCCCTTGTTTCCTATCTCTCCTTTCTTCCCTTTGTCTATGGAGATCCTCAGTCATCCAGGTCATGGTTGTCCCAAAAGTGCTTTTTCAAAAGACAACTGGACTTTGTTTTTTCTTTCCTTCCTTCCTTCCTTCCTCCCTCCCTTTTTCCTTCCTTCCTTCCTTCCTTCCCTCGTCCCTCCCTCCCTCCCTCTCTCGCTCCCTTTTTCCTTCCTTCCATCCATCCATCCATCCCTTGTTTCCTATCTCTCCTTTCTTCCCTTTGTCTATGGAGATCCTCAGTCATCCAGGTCATGGTTGTCCCAGAGGTGCTTTTTCAAAAGACAACTGGACTTTCTTTCTTTCTTTCCTTCCTTCCTCCCTCCCTTTTTCCTTCCTTCCTTCCTTCCTTCCCTCGTCCCTCCCTCCCTCCCTCTCTCGCTCCCTTTTTCCTTCCTTCCATCCATCCATCCCCTCCCTCCCTTTCTTCCCTTTGTCTATGGAGATCTCAGTCATCCAGGTCATGGTTGTCCCAGAGGTGCTTTTTCAAAAGACAACTGGACTTTCTTTCTTTCTTTCCTTCCTTCCTTCCTTCCTCCCTCCCTTTTTCCTTCCTTCCTTCCTTCCTTCCCTCGTCCCTCCCTCCCTCCCTCTCTCGCTCCCTTTTTCCTTCCTTCCATCCATCCATCCATCCCTTGTTTCCTATCTCTCCTTTCTTCCCTTTGTCTATGGAGATGCTCAGTCATCCAGGTCATGGTTGTCCCAGAGGTGCTTTTTCAAAAGACAACTGGACTTTCTTTCTTTCTTTCCTTCCTTCCTTCCTTCCTCCCTCCCTTTTTCCTTCCTTCCTTCCTTCCTTCCCTCGTCCCTCCCTCCCTCCCTCTCTCGCTCCCTTTTTCCTTCCTTCCATCCATCCATCCATCCCTTGTTTCCTATCTCTCCTTTCTTCCCTTTGTCTATGGAGATGCTCAGTCATCCAGGTCATGGTTGTCCCAGAGGTGCTTTTTCAAAAGACAACTGGACTTTCTTTCTTTCTTTCCTTCCTTCCTTCCTTCCTTCCTCCCTCCCTTTTTCCTTCCTTCCTTCCTTCCTTCCCTCGTCCCTCCCTCCCTCCCTCTCTCGCTCCCTTTTTCCTTCCTTCCATCCATCCATCCATCCCTTGTTTCCTATCTCTCCTTTCTTCCCTTTGTCTATGGAGATCCTCAGTCATCCAGGTCATGGTTGTCCCAAAAGTGCTTTTTCAAAAGACAACTGGACTTTCTTTCTTTCTTTTTCCTTCCTTCCTTCCCTCCTCCCTTTTTCCTTCCTTCCTTCCTTCCTTCCCTCGTCCCTCCCTCCCTCCCTCTCTCGCTCCCTTTTTCCTTCCTTCCATCCATCCATCCATCCCTTGTTTCCTATCTCTCCTTTCTTCCCTTTGTCTATGGAGATTCTCAGTCATCCAGGTCATGGTTGTCCCAAAAGTGCTTTTTCAAAAGACAACTGGACTTTCTTTCTTTCTTTCCTTCCTTCCTTCCTTCCTCCCTCCCTTTTTCCTTCCTTCCTTCCTTCCTTCCCTCGTCCCTCCCTCCCTCCCTCTCTCGCTCCCTTTTTCCTTCCTTCCATCCATCCATCCATCCCTTGTTTCCTATCTCTCCTTTCTTCCCTTTGTCTATGGAGATCCTCAGTCATCCAGGTCATGGTTGTCCCAAAAGTGCTTTTTCAAAAGACAACTGGACTTTGTTTTTTCTTCGAAGACGTTTCACTTCTCATCCAAGAAGCTTCTTCAGTTGTGACTGAATGGTGGAGGATGAAAGGATTCAGTCAGAACTGAAGAAGCTTCTCAGATGACCTGGATGACTGAGAATCTCCATGAACATTTAACTATGTACTTCGGGGTGAACACCCTATGAATGATGTGGGAGTATGAACGGATTTCCAGAAAAATTGCAGACTGCAGGAATCATCTGTGCTTCAATTTGAGATGCAGACAACACAGACTCATCCCCAACAGCCTGTGCCTCTGTTCAACAATAAAAGGACACAGGGCAGAAAACATCCTGCAAAAAGCACAGCTCCAACAAGTCCAGTTGCCTTTTGAAAAAGCACTTTTGGGACAGTTTGGACTATGATTTGCTTGCTCCACGGTAGCCTGAAAACCACAACAGAGCACCAAGGTGAATGGGAATCACCAAAGAAGGTGTGAGACACAGCATAAGATCATGTTTCATCTGCCAGAGGACCAGAAAGGGAGAAGATGAACATTTTCCTAGCCACAAGGGGATACCAGCTAAGAGCAGGTAAAGCTATTTACTAACTCAACTTATTAAAGAAACGGATGCATCATTGCATAAATAACACTAATTAGATATTTTCACACAATAGCAGAAAATTACTTTTGCAGAAAACAAACTGATTAATTACTGATTAGCAGGGCCAATTACATTTAAATCAGTTAAACTAATTTACAACTAGTACTCATTGAGTAACTGCCTTGTTTAATGACCACTTGCAATTACAGTGATGAAAAAGTAACTTTATGACCAGTCCTCACACTTACAATCTTCTCAGGTCTGTAAAGCAAAGGAAAGCTGAAGTAAAATCTTAAGTATGGTTTCATTTAGTGACTGCTTTGTTTAATGGCCGAGTTGCCAATCCCAATTGTGATCACTAAATGAGGACCACCTTCTGGCTGCACCCCAAACTCTTTCATACCAGAAACAGTGTGAGGGAGTTGGACAGGAGCTTTGGATCTGTACTTGCTCAAGCTAAATGCCGCTTATGTGGTGAGCTGTGCATGGCTGAAAAAGACGCCAAAACTTTTAAAAACAAATTTGCAAGGCATTTGCATGTGCTGGGATTTGTCTGGCTGGATCCTGTCTACCCAAGCCTTTCACCCAAGATGTGAAGCAAGATATATTATGTCCATATCATTCAAACAAATCCATTAAGGAAGTCAACTGGTGCATTCTGTTGAAGAAGTAGGGTCCTCGACAGGCAAGACCTCCCCATCTGTTTCTTTCAGCAGGGTTAACTAATAGAGGGCCACAAATGGCTGTATCTCTGCTGGTAGTGAATCTCTAAGCCTGCTTAATTTGCTCTACACTACAGCATCCTTAGCAGATCTGAACTGCAAAACCTTTAACCATCAAAAGGTGGCAGCAACAATGCTCCTCCGGCTCTTCGTTGCCATCTAATGGAGAGCCCGGTTTTTGTAGCCCACGTCTCATAGTCTTACTCTCCAATCACTCCAGTCTGATAGTTGCTCCTATTTTAATGAGATTTCTTAATGCTGTCTGGATTCTGTTTTCAGGTTCTTACTCCTCCCCACCACCATATCTTTTCTCTTTCGTAATTATAAATCATTGCTTGAACTGAACTCAGGTCTGGATGCTGCACCCATGCAGTTTTCTTAAAAGCTGCTGAAAGGCTCTGCTATTGCCTTGGTCAGCTTCTCATGCCACCCAGCCTTGGATTTCCCGGTGGCCCTGCTCAATCTCTGAAAAACCAGTTGCCACAGCCCTTCCACTTGACTGACATTTTGAGGGGACCAATCAGGAATGGGGAGAGCTAATCACTTTTTGTTAACGATCGAAGGCTTGGGAAAGGAAATTGTTCTTTTTCTGCTGGAAGGTCAAATGAATCCATGATCAATCAGGCACTGAGACATCAGTCTAAAAAAGGCACCTTTAAAAAGTATCTCCCAGGTGCAAAACAACAAGTTCTTGCCAATACTTAGTGGACAACAAATAGGATTGCTGCAGAAGTCTAAAATAGTCCCACCTCTCTGATTTTAGAAAATGTCCTGAGAGAAAGGAGGGATATAGAGCTTTGGAGGCCAGTTTAAGAAGTCACCAAAGCATCACTAACTAGCTGGTGCCCTGTCCTTGAAATAAGCCTGGATGGGATCTATGACAATTCACCACAGCCAACTCGCCACGATGAACTCGCCACAGGAGGATAACTCCCCACAACCAACTTGCCATGGGAAAATTCGCTGCAGGACAAGAGTTATACTAATATCAAAGAAATGGTGGAATGGAATAATTAAAGAAAGGGTGAAAAAGGAGGGACAGAATGAAATGTGAATGGCAAAAATTAAAATTTTTTTTATTTTATTTTAAATAATTAAATTGAATTGAATTGTTAAATTGTCCCGCGGTGTCTTGCGAGTTACGAGTTGGCTGCGATGAGTTGTCCCATTCTGGCCAGGATGATATTGAATTTCTTCTATTTCCATCTTCTTCTTCTTCTTCTTCTGCCATATCCGTTATCGGACGTTGGCGATCATGTTGGCGATCCTGTTTTTATCAGCAGCCGCACGAAAAAGTGCTGCTGAGTTTTGTCCAAACCAGTCCCTTAGATTTTGAAGCCATGATGTTCTTCTTCTGCCTGGACCTCGTTTGCCTTCAATCTTTCCCTGGAGGATTAAATGGAGTATGCTGTATTTTTCTGGGTGTCGCATCACATGTCCGAAATATTCTAACTTTCGTTTTTTAATTGTTCTGATGATTTCCCTTGGCTTTCCCAGGCGGCTTAAAACCTCCTCATTTCTGATCTTGTCCACCCAGCTTATACGTAACAGCCGCCTGTAAATCCACATTTCAAATGCTTCTAGTCTCTTCAGGTGGCCTTCTGTCAGAGACCAACTCTCTACTCCACAGAGCAGGATAGAAAAAACATAGCATCTGACAAGCCTCTGACAAGCCTTTATTTCCATGCAAAAGGTATTTTGACCCCGAGGTGTTTGTCCAGTCATGCTGAATGGGAGCAACCTGTCCATCAGAACAACTAGAGTTGTGGACTGGGAAGTCACAAACTGACATCATCCCTGGAGAACTTTGTATCAGCTGGCACCGCTTGTCTTACTAGGCTGTTCTGAGTGTAAAAGTAAGAAGTTGACTCTGTACGCAACTTGACTTCTTTAAAAGAAAGAGAGGATGGCTGCAAAAGTGGATGGAGTTGGCAGAGATGGCTAAACAGGCTGCTTTGATTAAAGAAAAAAACTCGATTACTTTTGTTTCTACTTGGAAACCGCTTCTGGACTTTGTGCTCGAGGTGGGGAAAAAAATATGAAACCTTGATTTTGGGTTTTACTGATTAGATAGATTTGTTGTTATAGAAATAGCTAGTTTATACTATTATGTAAAAGTAAAAAGTTGTGGTTTGATGTTACTATCTTATTCTACTGCACCAAAGGGAGTTGGAAGTCAATGCCTTTTCTTTCTTTTTTTCCTTTCTTTTCTACACTATTGCCTTCCCTTTCCCCTCCCCTATTTTTCCTATAATTTGCTTTTGTATTTTTGCATTTTGTATTATAAACTAATAAAAAACTTTACTTGGTTAAAAGCAACAACATTGATTTAAACCATTGATCTGGGGCAACCTTGGGAATCGAGGTGATTTCCAGTGCTTTGAATGGGGAACTATTTAACTGACTTTCACTGAAACTTAAATAAGTTATATGAAGCTATGCAGATCTTTGTTCAGCCATGATTCTTCTGCCAAATGTTCCTGACATCTAAGTATTCCTGGGGAGCTGCTCCAAGAACTGAAGAAAGAGGCTAATTTTTTTCCAGGAACTATTGGAGCACTTCTACCTGAAAGATGGAAAGGAGGAATCTTCTCTGACTAGTAGTCGAGAACACCCAGATGATGTCTTTGGATTCAGATGCCTTCTCTTATTTTTCTCCCAGGTGTAGGAATAGAAACGTTAGACGTTAAGAATGGCAGGTGCCCAAGAACAGCTAAGATGGACACTGAAAGCACCTCCCTTAGTTCCTGCTGGAAAAAGTCAAGGAAATGATCAGTCCACCAATGGGAGAAGAGGGCAAGGAGGTGACATGCAACAGGGAGAAAGTGGAACTGCTTAACTCATTCTTTGCATCTAGAGTGAATCTAGAATCTAGAAGCAATGGAACGGCTTTTAAGAAGAGATTGGACAGCCATTTGTCTGCAAAAGGTATATAGCAGTGATGGCGAACCTTTTAGAGACTGAGTGCCCAAACTGCAACCCAAAACCCACTTATGCATCGTCGAGTGCCGGGTGGGTGTGGCCCATTGGCTGGGTGTGGCCCATTGGGTGGGCGTGGCCCATTGGGTGGGCGTGACTGTGGTGGTAACAGCAGACAGGGTGGGACTAAAAAGTTCAATCAATCAATTCCAACTTTGCAAGATCTTTTTTTTTCCGCGAGAAGTTGAAATTGACTGATTGAACCTTTTTTTTTTTTTGCACACAGCGGCGGAGGCCTAAAGCGAAAAGGTTTTATAAAACCAGGCTGAAGGCCTAGGACTGGGGCGATGGTGCGTGTGCCCACAGAGAGGGCTCCGAGTGCCGCCTCTGGCACCTGTGCCATAGGTTCGTCACCACTGGTATATAGAGTCTCCTTGTCAGCCGTCCCAATTTGGTCAGTTAGAAAAGAAAGTTTCTGAACTCCATCGCTAGTGAAAGTACACTTTACTAAAGCCAAGTGGTTACAGCGTAGCAAAGCCGAATCTGGTTTTTCACACCCAAAGCATCTTCCCGTTCCCCCCACCTTTCCCCCTGAATATCTCCCCTTGTCCAATTACAGTCAAAAGAAATTGTTTTAGTAACAGTCCCTGGTTTGGTGGGCTGGAGGATGTAGCATCCCATTCCATGACCTTGGAACGGCCAGCGGCTCTCACGGGATGGCACGAGGAATAGATTCCCCTTATCCCAACCCCTTACCACCCTGCAGCTCCCTCCCCCCATCGCATATGGCAGACTGGCATCTGGCGAAGAGTGGCTGGTGCAGGTGAATGACAGTCCTGACACTCCTGCTTGAGCAGAGGTTTGGACTAGGAGATCTCTTAAGTCCCCCCCCAACTCTGTTGTTCTGTATTCCTTTCTTTTTGTGGCTGGTCTTGGAAAATTGGCAGGTCCTGCTGTAAAAATCTTCCAGAATTTGAATAAAAATCTGACCAACCTTTGCAGAGAGCAAAAATATCAAAGAATGGAAGTAAGTTGAATCCTTACCTTAAAGACAGGCCAGGGTTGTCGCTGCTTGATGGAGGCTCTTTATGTAACAGGGATTGTGGCACAGAATCAGCTACCAGGCAGGTGCCTAAGCCTCAAACATGTGTCCGTGCAAGTCACACTAAGACATGTCAAAACTAGTGCAGGTGTCTGAGTATGACAGGGTGTGAACAAGAGAGGCGGGTGAAATGGGGTCTAATGGGTGGGTTATTCTTTCTCAAACTGTATACTTTCATTTCAAGCAAGTCACAACATTAGAATGTGGAAGATTATGGACCAATCCAGAAGCTGCATGCAGGGTGGTTGGGCAGCAAATAGGCAGAAGAACTGAACAGATTTGCTATCTGTTACTGGCTAAATGTGGGCAGGAGGCTGAAGGGTTCCAAGTGATCTAGAAGCTGAAAGGATTTCCAGAACAAAGCAAAACAAAGGAGCAACAATGTATTTTCTCAGATGAGATATTTGTTTCAAAGATAGCATTCAATAAAAGAGGTAGAATCTCATGGCCCTTTTTCTGCTGATAGCTTTATGTCCTCACCATATCAGCAGATGTTGGTGTACAGCATTAGAGAATCTGCAGATGATGTTAGTTACTAATTCTAAATAAGGGAATATTATCATGTTATTATCAAGGAGAAATTGATACCTAGAACAAAGGAGAAATTTCCTGACAGCGAGAACAATTAATCAGTGGAACAACTTGCCTCTAGAAGTTGTGGGTGCTCCATCACTGGAGGTGATGGAGACTGGAGACAGCTATTTGTCTGAAATGGTGTAGGGTCTCCTGCTTGAGCAGGGGTTGGACTAGAAGACTTCTAAGGTCCTCTCCAATTCTGTTATTGTTATCGTCTGTTATTCATGACCTCTATGACAATCATGGAGCCCAATGCATAGAATTGTTCATAGGTTAGGTTTCATTTTGCCTCAGAGAAGATTTGCTTTATGTGATTGTGGAAATGATTTTCATTTTCTCTTTGCCATGGTGATCAGTATGACACTGACTGCCACACATTAGCAACTAAGTTCTGGAGAAAATCCAAGTGAGTCCATGACAGTTAGGGGGAACCTTGAAACATGAAGGTTAGTGGGGAAAGCTATTGACTTCTGGGATAGCCTAAGTTCATCACTGAAACCATGACACAGCCATATTCCTTGCCCAAATAATTCAGGTTTCTTCACATCACTTTACATGTATCACATCACCTGAAGGCAAGACAAGAAGCACCTGAAAGCAGGACAAGAAGCCACGGATGGAAACTAACCAAAGAGAGAAGCAACCTAGAACTAAGGAGAAATTTCCTGACTGTGAGAACAATTAATCAGTGGAACAACCTGCCTCCAGAAGCTGTGAATGCTCCAACACTGGAAGTTTTTAAGAAGAGACTGGAAAACCATTTGTCTGTATAGGGTTTCCTGCCTGAGCAAGGGGTGGACTAGAAGACCTCCAAAGCCCCTTCCAATTCTATTGTTATTGTTATTGTTGCTGGTGAGGCACCAAATTTGATAAAAAGTTTATGGTCTCAATTGCAAAATAAAATATTGATCATTTTGCTATCATTGATTAATTGCAATAGTCCCTAGGCAACAACAACAAAAAATACCCAGGAATTATTATTTCTGTTACAATAACACCTTTCACAAGCAGTCCTCTTTGAAGCATATTTATTGTTTCTATTTCTTGCCACATAGTAATTAAATGTTTGCAAGGAGAACTACCTGTTTTTCCCTGGTCTGGTGGCTCTCCCTGACTTTAATTGTCCAGTTTGGCTGCAGGATTTGAAAAAGCCCCTGGAGAGGCTTACCTGAGGGAAATCTCCCCATGCCATGCTAGGCACAAGCAGTCACCACAGGGATTGGTTTTTGGGGTATGGCTAATCTAGAGAAAAGAAGGACTAGGGGTGACATGATAGCAGTATTCCAGTATTTGAGAGGCTGCCACACTTAACCATGAGCCAGCAGTGTGCCGCAGCAGCCAAAAAAGCTAATACAATCCTGGGTTGTATAAACAGAAGCATAGAATCAAGAACACACAAAGTATTAATACCACTTTATAAAACCCTAGTAAGACCACATCTGGAATACTGCAGCCAATTTTGGTCACCATATCACAAAAAAGATGTTGAGGCTTTGCAAAAAGTTCAGAGAAGAGCAACAAAGATGATCAAAGGCCTGGAGATTAAAACATACGAAGAACGGCTACGGGACTTGGGTTTGGCTAGTCTAAAAAAAAGAAGAAATAGGGGAGACATGATAGCAGTGTTCCAGTATCTGAGGGGCTGCCACAAGGCAGAGGGGGGCAGGTTGTTCACCAAAGCACCAGAGGGCAGGACGAGAAACAATGGTTGGAAACTGATCAAAGAGAGAAGCAACCTGGAATTAAGGAGAAACTTCCTGACAGTGAGGACAATCAACCAGTGGAATAGCTTATCCCCAGAAATCATGGGCACTCCATCACTGGAGATTTTTAAGAAGAGGCTAGACATTCACCTGTCTGAGATGGTATAGGTTCTCCTGCTTGAGCAGGGGACTGGACTAGAAGACCTCTAAGATACCTTCCAGCTTATTCTATTCTATTCTATTCTATTCTATTCTATTCTATTCTATTCTATTCTATTCTATTCTATTCTATTCTATTCTATTCTATTCTATTCTCCAAAGCACCAAAAGGCAAGACAAAAAATAATGGATGGAAACTAATCAAGGAGAAAAACAACCTGGAATTAAGGAGAAACTTCCTAATAGTGAGAACAATTAACCAGTGGAGCAGCTTGCCTCCAAAAGTTGTGGGTGCTTCTTCACTGGAGGTTTTTAAGAAGAGACTGGACAGCCATTTATCTGAAATGGTATAGGATCTCCTGCTTGGGCAGGGGGTTGGACTAGAAGACCTCCAAGTTCCCCTTCCTGCTCTATTCTGAATTGAAATTGAAACAATATGGCCCCCCTGAACCTCTGAGCTATTACAGTTGACATCTGCAATAATCATACAAAGGAGAAAGACGGAGCAGGGCACCTGACGCTAGGCAGGAGACCTGGAGGATGGCCTTGCAGACCCAAGGATCCACGAGGGATTCTGTCCTAAGGGGAGTTGGGGTGGGTGGGTTGAGGTGAGTGGCCCTCTAAGCTTTTTTTAAAGATATCCTTTCACATGTATTTTGTCTCAACTCATCTTGCTGTGTTTGAACCAATGAAGATAAATCACCCATGAATTACTGCAGAGGCTTCTCTACAGGATTGCTTGCCAATGTATGACTCAGCATACTAATCACAATATGTAATAGAGCCAGGTTTCAACTAAAAGAGGAACTTGGCTCACCTCTTCTAACCACAGATTTTGACTGCACTAGCAGAAGTGTGGCAGAGAATAGCCAATTTGTGCAAAGTAAGCTTACTGACGGTAAAACAATCAAGTAGGAATATAGTCATTTTCTGATTAAATTACTGTAATGCACTCTACATGGAGCTGCCCTTGGAGACTATCTGGAAGCTTCAGCTGGCACAAAATGTAGTGGCGTAGACAGCTACACATGCCTCTAGAATGGCACACAGTGACCAGTTTCCTTCTGGGTCCAATTCAAGGAGCTTATTTTGACCTTGGAAATCCTTCATGGGATGGGATGGAGTTGTTTGAGGGATTATGATTATGTTTGCCCCTGATTATGTTTGCCCATCCCGTCAGATCTTTCTTCCAGCTTTTCCTCTCAGCAGGCTGATCTCGTAAGCAAGGGTTTTGAAATTTTAATCTTGTCTTTTTTATTATTAATGTTCTTCCTGTTAACTGTCTTGGCATTAATATACTATATAGATGACAGGTTAATAACTTGCAAATAGAATGAGTAGTTTGGTAGTTTGAAATTCTTTGGGCCTGTTTCACACGGGGCGCGAAGCTACAATGGTTGTAATATATTAATCAGTATTCAAGTAGGGGAGACAATATGTGTATATATGTGTTTTTTTTAATGCACTTGTTTGTTAATGTTTTTTAATGTCTTGTTTGTTTTGTGTTTGTTTTGTTTCTTAGAAATACTTTTGATGCTTTGTATTTTAACTTTTTTTGAATAAAATAAAAATAGAAAAACTTAGCAATGTAACTTAGCAATGGGTCCTACAGTACTACCTTTTAAAAATATTATTTGTTAAACAGCCGGCTAGATGTTCAGACTGGATTTGACAATTTTATCCACCTTCTGAGTCCTTCCCAAGGATCTGAGATAGACAGATGTGGTTTGATGGCATTAAAGATATTGTCACAGGATGTAAGCTGATCCAAATAAAGTTCTTTTTTTTTGCAATTGACTGATGGCAATTTGCTCAATGCCAATGGTGTTCAAGAGATGTTCCAGAGGTTTCGGGATTGCATCCCAGGCTCTTATTACTATTGGTTCTATCTTTGTTTTCTTTTGCCACAGTAGTTCTACTTCTGTTTGCAAATCTTTGTATTTAGTGATTTTCTCCAGTTCTTTCTCTTCTGTTCTGCTGTCTCCAGGTACCGCCACATTCCACCATCCAGACTTTTTTTGTCTTTTTTTTATTGACAGTTGTTAAGCCTTGGGTTTGCAATGTATGGCTGTGAAAGTTGGACCATAAGAAAGGCTGAGCACCAAAGAATTGAGGCCTTTGAACTATGGTGCTGGAGAAGACTCCTGCGAGTCCCCTGGACTGCAAGGCGATCAAACCGGTCAGTCCTAGAGGAGATCAACCCTGACTGCTCCTTAGAAGGCCAGATCCTGAAGTTGAAACTCAAGTACTTTGGGCACCTAATGAGAAGGAAGGACTCACTGGAGAAGAACCTAATGCTGGGAAAGATTGAGGGCAATAGAAGAAGGGGACGACAGAGAATGAGGTGGCTGGATGGAGTCACTGAAGCAGTAGGCCTGAGCTTCAATGGACTCCAGAAGATGGTAGAGGACATGAAAGCCTGGAGGAACGTTGTCCATGGGGTCACGATGGGTCGGACACGACTTCGCAACTAACAACAACAAAGCCTTGGGTGTGATGTGGCAGGTGCTTGTCTGTTTGAATTCTAAAGTCCCAGAGCACGTTAGCTTCTTCATTTTTATTATTTTGTCTGTTTTGTGGCCCTCGCCAGTTCTTGCTTGCAGATAAATGGTATTTCTTGCAAAGTTTCCAATGCACTATTGTTGCTACTTTGTCGTGCCATTGCTTGTAGTCAGTCTGTGTGACTGTCTTGCGACAGCTAACTAGGTGCTCCACTGTTTCTTTGCAGAAGTGGCCCTTGCCGTCTGTTGCTGTCTTCAACATTCTGGCTTCGTGTGCCTTTGTTCCTAAGGCTTGGTCTTGTGCAGTCAGGATCTCTCCCCCTGCCTCTTTCTTCAGCTTTCCTGTCCTTAGCCTTTGCCAGGTCCTGTTACTTGCTTTGCCTGCTACTTTTTTAAAATGTATTTTGCCTTGCCACGTCTGTTTTCTATTCTTCATTTGGTCTTTCTTGGAGGCCAGTTTTGTTCCTTGGGTATTCAGTATATCAGTGGTCCCCGAATTACAACAGTTGATTTAGTGACCATTCAAAGTTACAATGGCACTGAAAAAATGTGACTTATGACCGTTTTTCACAGTTACGGCCTTTGCAGCATCCCCACGATCACGTGATCAAAATTCAGAGGCTTGGCAACTGGTTCATACTTATGACCGTTGCAGCGTCCCAGGATCACGTGATCATCTTTTGCAACCTTCTGGCAAGCAAAGTCAAGGGAGAAAGCCAGATTCACTTAACGACCGAGTTAATAACTGCAGTGATTCACTTAACAACTGAAAAGAAAAGTTGTAAAAGAAAAGTTGTAAAATGGGGCAAAACTCACTTAATAAGTGTTTCACTTAACAACAGAAATTTTGGGCTCAATTGTGATTGTAAGTCGAGGACTACCCTTATTTTCATGGTACACTAGTTTCAGTATCTCACTGTCCTTCTGACATTTTTCCAATGTCCTTTTTTCTTTTTCAATTCTCTGGTACATTTTCTCCGATTCTTTCTTTCTTTCTTTCTTTCTTTCTTTCTTTCTTTCTTTCTTTCTTTCTTTCTTTCTTTCTTTCTTTCTTTCTTTCTTTCTTTCTTTCTTTCTTTCTTTCTTTCTTCTCCTCCTCCTCCTCCTCTTCCACACCCTGGTGGCAACAGAACAAAAACCAACATAAAAACAACTAAAGATATGAAATCAATAAGCAGTCCAGGCTAAAATGCTCTGCTAACAAAACCACAAACAAAACTGGAGCCATTAAACAATAACAAACATCAAAGCAGGCTTTCAAGGCTTTCTGGAACCTCAGGAGGGAGGGGCCTCCTCCTTATCTCTGGGGGAATGCTACTCCAGATGGCAGAGGCACAAACCAGAAAGCTTCCTTGGTGTTGCAAGATGGTAATGTTTAATGGAGGGAACTTGGAGCGCACACACTGCTGGAAGTTATTGGACAAGCAGAAATGACTGGAGACATGCAGTCACGCAGAGGTTTATTGGTAACAACACCTTGAGTTGCACCTGGAAACCATCTGGTAAACAACACAACTCACAGAAGAGTGGTGACACATGGGCACACCAAGCAACGCCCATTTCTGCCTCTGCTGCTGCAGTTTCAACCTGTTGTAGCTTCTGGGTGGCTTCCAGAGCCATGAAAAGCTCATGGCAATAATCCAGTTGTGAGGTGGCCAGAGTCAACCCTGCCTCAGCTTGGACTCTAAGTAGAAACGACCCCTGGCTCCATTTGTCGGAATAGTTTTATTAGAAGTCAGGTGAATTGCAGTGAAGCAAAGCTAGAACTGAAGGTCACACCAACTTTTCCCGGTTAACTGTCCCCCTTCAGTTCCTCTCCTCCAATTGTCCAGTTGCACTTGAGTAAATTGTTTTTGCAGTGGTCTTGCATTCTTCTCCCAGGGCAGTGGCCTTGAAGAGGCAGGCCTCTCCCTGCCAACTTCAACAGTTTCACTTTCCCCTCCCCATCCGGCTCCCTCCCCCCATAGTTCATGGCAGGCTGGCAGCTCTGACAGCCAGTGCGATTGGCTGTCTAAAGGGCAATGAGCATACAAGATGAAACTCTGCAAAGACCTTCCTGTGACAGGCTCTATAAGCAGTAGATGCAACTCCAAAAGGACCTCCAAGTCTTGACCGGGCAAGTGCAGCCCCACCAAGGATGGTGACCTTCTCAACCCAAGGCTTCCGCTCAGCCTTGTTAGAATTGAGCTGAAGCCTGTTCTGCCCCATCCAGAGCCTGGCCAATGCATTTCACCTCTGCCACTTGGGATGGATGGAGAGCTGGGGTTGAGGCCGAGATCGAGGCTAGGTCGGCCTTGTGCCCCAGAGATGCCAAGAGACATCTAACAGCAGAACCCGTCCATTGCCCAGGGGCCCAAGTGAGGGTTTTGGAAAGACTACTGGACAAAACTCTGCCAATCCCATCATTAAATGTTTCCGATCCAAGGGAGGCCATTCTGTTCCAGCCCCACCTAAGCAATTTCAGGCAAAGCTGCTAACCCAGTTCCTTCATGGGACTCTGATTGCCCCCCCTCCCCAGCTTCATGTTTCACCTCTCTGGAAAGGGAACAATCCAGATTGATCCAAGCAGCTCTCAAGATGCCACGCTGTGTCTCAGATGCACATCCAGGACTGTGGACAGGCATGAACAAAGTTGAGAAGAGCGTCTTTGGATAAATTTCAAGGCTTAGCACCATTAGTTCTTTAGGACAATTTTCAGCTTTGTCTGATTATCAAATGTATTTGCTGCCTATCGCGCAGCTCAGGTGATTCAATCCACTTGGGTCGAGGCTGTTGAATCTAATCTTTCAAATTTGGGTTCCTCTCCATCCACAGTTGCGAAAAGGGAATATGATCAGGCAAAACTTTGGAAAAAGTGCAAAGAAGAACAACTAAGATGATTAAAAGCCTGGAAACTAAAACATCTGAAGAAAGGTTGCAGGATTTGGGAATGGCCAGTCTTGAGAAAAGAAGGACTAAGGGGGACATGATAGCAGTCTTCCAGTATTTGAAGGGCTGCTACGAAAAGGAGGGGATCAACTTATTTTCCAAAGCACCTGACGGCAGGACAAGAAACAATGGATGGAAACTAATCAAGGACAGAAGCAACCTGGAATTAAGGAGAAACTTCCTAACAGTGAGAACAATCAACCGGTGGAACAACTTGCCTTCAGAAGTTGTAGGGGCTTCATCACTGGAGGTTTTTAAGAAGAGACTGGACAGCCACTTGTCTGAAATGGTAAAGTCTCCTGCTTGAGCAGGGGGCTGGACTAGAAGGCCTCCAAGGTCCCTTCTAGCTCTATTCTGATTGATTGAAAACAAACCTGAAACAAAGGATAAGGGATATAGGGAGGCAAGCAGATCTAGGAAAGGCCCCAGCCTTCCTGTCCCCAGGACGTAACCGATATAATAATAATAATAATAACAATAATAATAATAATAAAGTTGGAAGGGACCTTGGAGGTCATCGAGTCCAACCCCCTGCTCAGGCAGGAAACCCTCTACCATTTCAGACAAATGGCTGTCCAGTCTCTTCTTAAAAACCTCCAGTGTTGGAGCATTCACAGCTTCTGGAGGCAGGTTGTTCCACTGGTTAATTGTTCTAACTGTCAGGAAGTTTTTCCTTAGTTCTAGGTTGCTTCTCTCCTTGATTAGTTTCCATCCGTTGCTTCTTGTCCTGCCCTCAGGCGCTTTGGAAAATAGCTTGACTCCCTCTTCTTTGTGGCCTTCCCTCAGATATTGGAATACTGCTATCATGTCCCCCTAGTCCTTCTCTTCATTAAACTAGACATACCCAATTCCAGCAGCCGTTCCTTATATGTTTTAACCTCCAGTCCCCTAATCATCTTTGCTGCTCTTCTCTGCACTCTTTCTAGAGTCTCAACATCTTTTTTACATCGTGGTGACAAAACCTGAATGCAGTATTCCAAGTGTGGCCTTACCAAGGCATTGTAAAGTGGTATTAATACTTCACGTGATCTTGATTCTACCCCTCTGTTAATGCAGCCTAGCACTGATACGTTGGTTACTGCTGCCAGCCACCTTACTTACACAGCACAGCCCTGGCAAGTAACCCCAAGCACAGTGAGCACTGAAACAGCAGGTCAGTTGTGGTGGTGGTCAGAAAGCAGAAAGCCTATTGACACCCACACAGCCTTGCATGTCTCCTCTTCAGTCATCAGAGCTCTGCTCAGAGTTGCAAGAGGAGGCTTGAAAGTCTGGAAGAAAAAGCATCCACCAGATGGATCGCTGGCATTGCAGGCTTATGATTCAACATGTGTTGATGTCGAATTTATTGGCTAAGAATAGGGCAGAGCTGAAATCTTCAAAATGTGGGATTTGGCAATCACTGCTGCGTGTCGTGCCAAAGTTTGCTTTAATTAGGTGCTGAAAGTAGGCTGAGTAATTGCCATTTTTATGAAACTTACTTGCCTCGGATTTAATTTTTGTTTGAATAGCTTTACAAAACTAGGTTGTCGTTTTTTTTAAATTGAAACAGCACCTTCTCAGCTACGTGTGTTTGGACGAATAACTTGGCTTTTGGCTTTTGGAGCATAACAGCCTCAATTGTGTATTGAACCCTAGAAATTAGGAAAGGAAAAAGAGTGAAGACAGGGGAAAAAGAGGAAGCTCAAGATGTATTTTAATGCCTCTGGATCTCGGTCCCGCAGAAGAAAAGTTTGTGTCCAGTCAGCAGCAAACTGGGGTAAAAGAGTTTTGAACGTGCAATGTTAAATATTCCTTGGAGATGCCAATCATGAGCAGCTTTGTTTGTATGGCCTTGTTTGCATGGCCCTATACATCTGTACAGGCAGTCCTCGACTTACAACAGTTCATTTAGTGACCATTCAAAGTTACAACGGCATTGGAAGAAGTGCCTTAGGACCATTTTTCACACTTATGACTGTTGCAGCATCCCCGTGATCACATGATTTACATTGAATTTTACCCAGAAAAAAACGAAACAAAACTGGGAGCCAGTGCTAGTTGTCCAACAGCAGTGTAACATGGGTAAATTAAATTAAGGTGTGCCTGGAACTCCATGTGCGGCTGCATACATGGAATCCTTCCCAAACTCACCCTGTGTTTGCTGAAATCAACTCTTTTAAAACCTAAGACACTAGTTTGATTATGTTCTATTGTTTGTGTCTGCATTATATTGAATTCCAACAGGACACGGTCATTCTCCCCCAA
The DNA here is from genome assembly GCA_023970755.1 of Azemiops feae. Taxonomy (NCBI): domain Eukaryota; kingdom Metazoa; phylum Chordata; class Lepidosauria; order Squamata; family Viperidae; genus Azemiops; species Azemiops feae. Next base: position 453,477 of record JALGBA010000525.1, read on the forward strand.
AGTTGCTGCAACTTAAACACCCTTTGAGTGTTAGTGTGTACACATTTGAGTCCTTTACGGCTGACCTGGGGCATGCCTCCTGCGTCTCTTACTTTATACAGGTACTCCTCGACTTACACCAGTTCATTTAGTGACTGTTCAAGTTTACAACAGCACTGGAAAAAGTGACTTATGACCGTTTTTCACACTTACTGTCATTGCAGCATCCCCAGGGTCATGTGATCAACATTTGGAGGCTTGGCAATTGGTTCATACTTGTGACCATTGCAGTGTCTCCCGGGGGTCACGTGATCCCCTTTTATGATCTTCTGACAAGCAAAGTCAATGGGGAAGCCAGATTCATTTAACAACTGTGGCAAGAAAATACGTAAAATGGGGCAAATGTTTCGCTTAGCAACATACATTTTGGGCTCAATTGTCATAATTTGAGGACTACATGTATCGGGTGAAAGGGAAGCGCTCAGAACACGGTCAGCCAGCGGGACAAAACAGTCACCCGGATGCCAGGCGCTTGCTGCCTCCTCTGCGCATGCCCAGGCAGGTTCGGCTTCTCACCAGCTTCGCCTCGCCCGGCCCAGCCTCTCTGCGCGGTGAGTAGAGCGCGCTGCTGCCTGCTGAAACCGGGCAGGCTGGGGTGGGGTCTGGGCGGCATAATGCAAGTAACGTGGACTCACTCCGCTCGTGGCGTCCCCTCCCCCGGAGCCCACAGAGCCGGGTGTGTCAAGTGGGCGAGGGCCATTTGCTGGTCTCCTTCAGGGGATGGTGCCTTTCTTCATTCCTCGCGGAGGGGGACCCCCTCCCCGCTGCATTTCTTGCCTGTTTTTCTCCCTCCCTCATCACAAATATCTTCCCACCACTCTGCTCTTAAGGCTGTGCAGCTCTTGTCCAGGAATTTACAGTGGCCTTTCAAGCCATGGCCACTGGCAGCCTCTCCCCCTCACCTTGTCCCTTCCTGGGCACAGAGGGAGGGAGGAGATGGGAATGAGAAAGGGAGGCAGGGAAGGAAGGGAGGGATGGAGGGAGGAAGGAAGGAAGAGACAATGAGAGGGAGGGAAGGAAGGAAGGAAGGAAGGAAGGATGGGACAATGGGAGGGAGGGAAGGGAGGAAGGAAGGGAGATCAGAATGAGAAGCAGGGAGGCAGGGAAAGAGGGAAGGTAGGGATGGAGGGAGCAAGGAAGGAAGGAGGGAGATTGGTATGAGAGGGAGGGAGGGTCTGAGGGAAGTCCTGCCTTAGCACTTGGCCACCAGCAGCCCTGCTGATCTTTCTCCATCCCCTTGCCCCCTCCTCCTGGCCTATCCTGATGGTCTCCCATCCTATCGCTAAGGATGCTTTGGTTACAACACCGGATCTGCTCACATGGAGAGGGAGTGGGCCTCCCTCTGACCCAAGCACTTTGCCCTCCTGCACCCACCATAAGCAACCTGGCCAAGCAGAGTGGGCACATCAGCAGCAGCAGCCTTGACAAGGAGGTAAGCACAGCTAGGCGCCCCCTCGGGGAAGTGGGGCTGGACTGGGTTGGGCTGCAGGGGCCTGGTGCCCCGGGAGCTTGAGGGCCGGGCTGGGTGTTTGCCCTCCGCTGCCCAGGACTCCGGGCAGCCCACACCACTGTCCGGGAGTCCCCTGCACGGCCCAAGAGGGATGGCAAGGGTCCTCTGGTGGACCATGCCCTAGTGCCTACCCCAGTCCCACCCCTTCCACCAGAGACCTCTGGATCCCCCGCACAGCCCCACCCGCACCCCCCACAGGCGCCCCCGACCTGAGCGACATTGAGCTGGCCATACCCCCCTCCCCCCGGCCATTGACTTCGCTTGTCAAAAAGTTGCAAAAGGTGATCACATGACTCTAGGACACTGTGATCGTCATAAGTATGAATCAGTTGCCAAGCATCTGAATGTAAATCACATGACCCTGGGGATGTCAGAGCATGCACAGTGTTATTGCTCTGAGGTAACCCAGGAATAAATACAGTAAACTGGTTTGTATTAAATGGTGGTTTATATTACACTATCTACAATCATACACTAGAAACAAAATATATACACATGGTAATACAGCAAACTCCAACACACACAGTTACAGCAGGAAACGGACGAGAGAGAGAGACTCCAGCAAAGCCTTCCCTTTCATACTCAGACTCTTAAAGGGATACACACACTTGCTGAGTCATTCCTATCGTTGCATCATCCACCTTACATTTTATTACATCATTACATAAACTGTTTAGCCTTTAAATCATTATCCTGGCACTCCTCCCATTTAAAGCTAAACAGCTGTTAAACCAAATGCTTTTACATTGATGCCTGCTTACATTTAAACCCTTCGTCAACATATAGGCTTGAATAATTGAACAATTGAATATTTTTTCTCTGTATACATTCCTGCCTTATACTGCAGTTCATTACTGTGTCCTTCCATTTACCCTTTTCTACTTGAGGTAATGATAACATCTCTTGATAATTACGGGGTTCATACCTTGCACTATATGCTCTAACCCACTTGCTGTGAATTGATCAGGAGGTACACCTTTATTACTACGTTCAGACCTCCTCGGGATCACCTATTCCTGAGTTTTTATTACTTCTCTCTTTATCTCAGGTCTATCCTCATCTATCCCTATTATCTCTGACCTGCTATCCTGTTCTTCCTTCGTTGGACTTTCTGTAGCCTCTCCTTCCTGAGAACTAATGCTACTTGTTGGCATGAACACCTTGGTGTTAGCATGCACCCTGTCCCAATTATTTTGTTCTGCAAAACTGGCAAACCTTGAGATCACAACCTTCCTTGTTCCATCTGAAAATCTATATCCCTTGGAACCTGGCTCATATCCTACAAACCTAAGTTTCCTGGCCTTTTTCTGTCCTTTCCTTCTGGTGCCTTTGGGAATATGCACCCAGGCATAACTGGGTGAGCCAATGAAGGTTTCCTTCCCTACAACATGTAATATGGAGTTTCATTGATAGTAACACTCCATACCCTGTTCACTAAATAGTTGGCTGTTTTTATGACTTCTACCCAGTACGTGTTACTCATTCCTGCATCTGCCAGCAGTGAGTCCTTCATGGTCTGCAATATACCATTTCTCAGTTCAGCCACCCCATTTTCTGCTGGTGTGTATGGATTTGTGTGTCTATGTTTTATGCCTAAAATTTTCAGCCACCTTTGGAAATGGTCAGACATGAACTCTGTTCCCCTGTCTGTTTGCAGCTGGCATACTTTATGGCCATACCTTCTCTCTACAAAGTTCACCCGCTGCTTAAAACATTGTAGAACTTCAGTTTTGTTCTTTATTAAATAGCAGAACCCATACCTGGTGTAGTCATCTACTAAGACTAGTACGTACCTAGCTCCTCCAAGAGAGGGCGCCATAGGACCAATTAAATCAGCATGCACTAACTGCAAAACTCTGTTTGTTTGCCTTGTGCTTTTCTTACTTACAGGATACACCCTAGACTCCTTGCAAATAGCACAATCTAAATATGTGTTGCATTTTTAAATTTTAAGTCCCTCAGCTAGATCTGGCATCCTCTGCAGCACTGTAAAACTTGCATGTCCTAACCTTCTGTGTAATAAATGTACACAGTTATCATGCTTGGGAGTGTTTGTGAGTGTTCGTGCACAACCTTCCTGCTGCTTCTTTAGTACATACAAATTATCCTGTTTAACACCTTGTGCGCAAATCCTCCCACCTTTCCTAATAGTGTATTGACCCTTTGCAAACAGTAATTCATACCCGTTTATCCAAGCTTGAAATAATCAGTAAATTATGGTCTAACTCTGGCACATATAATACATTATCCATTTCTCCTATACCAGGTACATAAACTTTACCTTCCCCTTTTACAGCAGACTGTTGTGCATTAGCCAAGTTAACAAATGCTTGTTTAGCTGGTCTCAGGTTGGAAAATAATTGTGGGTCATTTGCAATATTCTGACTGGCCCCACTGTCCAACAACCAAGTGTTATTTTTTATTAATGTCGCTGCCAGGGAAAATGCCGGTTGTCTCGCTGTTCCTCTGTTTCTCCTCTCAGGGCAGCGTCTCTGGAAATGCTCTGTAGAACCATATGTGAAGCAGCGTTTCACCATGCAAACTTTCTCAGCTACTCTGCCAGCACCCTGGGATGTAGCAGTTCTAGGCCTGGGCTGTGCGCTGTCGTCACCCCCTCTCTGCTGCTTTTCCAGATGTTTCTGTTCCTCCTCCAGCAACCGGCCAGTCAAATAACTCATGGTTAAGTCCTTCTCCTGCATGGACTCTAAACTGGTCACTAGGACGTCCCATGAATTGTCCAATGAACTGAGCACCACATACACCTTATGTGACTCAGTAAAAGTCATCCCTCTTTCCTCTAATTCTAGGAATGTCCTCCTCATGGACTGTAAATATGTAGACATGGTCTCTCCTGGCTTCAGCTGTGCTTTATCTAGCTTTCTTTCAGCATTACTTTGTTGTTCGCAGTCTCTCTCACGTACACACTGCGCAAAGCTTCCCAGCACTCTTTAGCAGACTGGAGACCCCTCACATGTATCAGCTGGCTATCCTTTAAACTCAGGATTATGCTGGCCAATGCTGTCTCATTCTTTCTCTGGTCACCATCATCTAGGACTGCAGGTGGATCAGCAACTATCATCCACAATTCCTCCCTTCTCTCCATTTTCAGACTCCAGGAGAGGTAGTTTGTCTCATTCAGCCAAGATAATGCAAAACCTCTTCCCATTATGCTGATGGAATCCATGTTGCCTGCTTCTTTAAACCACCACAAACCACAACAAACCACAAGCCTCGACTCCTCTGGCTCTGGATTAAACTCTTACTGGGTTTCTCCTCACTCTATGCCCATAACTTGTCAAAGCATGCACAGTCTTATTGCGCTGAGGTAACCCAGGAGTAAATACAGTAAACAGTGGTTTGTATTAAATGGTGATTTATATTACACTATCTACAATCATACACTAGAAACAAAATACATACATGTGGTAATACAGCAAACTCCAACACACAGCAATTACAGCAGGAAACGGACGAGAGAGAGAGACTCCAGCAAAGCCTTCCCTTTCATACTCAGACTCTTAAAGGGATACACACACTTGCTGAGTCATTCCTATCGTTGCATCATCCACCTTACATTTTATTACATCATTACATAAGCTGTTTAGCCTTTAAATCATTATCCTGGCATGCTGCAACAGTCATAAGTGTGAAAAAGGTCAGAAGTCACTTTTTTCAATGCTGTTGTAACTTCAAACAGTCACTAAGCGTACTGTTGTAAGTCGAGGACTATCTGTATTTTATTACTTTTTTACTTTTTTGGGGGGGGGGTCATCGAGTTTTTGATATCTTGCTAGGTGTCTGGTGGTACTCGAATATTGCCATATCCTAAAAGTGGTACAATCTGTGAAAAGCCCTGGTCTAGAAAACTGAAGTTCTCTTGATGGCACCAACCCTTAAGCCAGTGGTTTATTTCTAAAATTGTTTTTCCCATCATTGGATGTTAATCTTTTGTTGGAAATACAGATGAAAACACCACCTGTGCTCCCAAATCCTAAACTCCTTAACTCCGTTGAGCTGCTCCGTCTCCTGATATTGCTTTTGAGTGCATTGTCACGTTGTTTGTCCCCAAATGAAAGAGAAGAAAGGGATAGTAATCTATCCCTTGATTACTGATTATTTTAGTAAGGCTCTCCATCACATATTTGGTTTTTGCTTTAGGGAGAGAACATACCTCCCTAGATTGATTATTCGGTCTACAGATTGCGGATCTTGTTCCCCTGAGAAGTGAATCTGTTACCAACACTTCCCTTTTTTTTCTTGGGCTACTTTTCTTCCTGTCACAGGAATACTTGATGGTGTCCCTTCTCCGGGTCTCTGCCTGTTTTCTTCCAGGGGTAGGATATGAAACTGATTGCTCAGCTCCAGTGGGGCGGCACTGGAGTTGACAGCACTAGATAGCATGGAACACTGCTCCTGGTTGTTGCTTTCTTCTGAGTGACACATGTTGCCATCGGTCCGTCTCTAAAGGTTCACGTACAGGTTCATTTCTTCTGGTTGTTGTTTGTTCCTTGTTGTGTTCCGCTTAGATACAATCTTCATCCTTTGATTGGAGTTTCTCCTTTTGTAGGTTGAGTCTCAGGGTGTGTGGAGTTGCCTCCAGTCCCTTTTCTTTTTCTTCAAGTAATTCATTTAGTTTACAGTTGGTACATGTGTAGTTTGGGTCTTCTGTGGGCACGAGTACATCCATGGAACACATTTTGCAAACCACAACAGCGTCGGTCTCTTTTTCCACGACTATGTTTCTTCTCAAGACTAGTTGGATTAAAAATTAAAAATGTCAAAAGTTTTCAAAATGTTCAAAAAATGTAAAAGGTTTGTCCTAAAATGTAAAAAATTCTAAATCAAAACTTTAAAAAAATCTAAAAGATCATTTAAAATTTTAAGCATCTTCAATTTTTTGAAAATTTATTTAAAAATTTAAAAGAATTTTTTCAAAAGTTTTAAAAATTCTAGAAGTCCATCTACAAATTAAAACTTTCATGTATTTTCAAAGTTCCCAAAACTTTAGAAGTTTAGAAAAATTTCTATTCTTAAATGTTAGAAGTCTTTTGGTCTCTCCCTGTGGCTAACGTTGAAGTAGAACTTAAATGCAAGTGAGGTTGCTCTCTAGATAGTTTGCAATCCACAGATGTATTAAAAATGACAGATGAATAAAAGATGAATAGGAAAAAAATCTCAGCTGAAAGTAAAAAAATGAAATATCAGTTTGTAGTTAGTATAAAAGATTATAAAAAACAGTGGTTTGCAATAATGCTGCAGAGGTTAGGGTTAGAGACTATTTCTGGCCATCCGTGGGGAGAGAGGTTGTTACACCTCTGCTCCGCATGATTGCAGGGGGTGAACTGAGTAATATCACATCAAACTGACTTTGTGTTGAAGGATATCTAAAGCAAAGGCAAGAGTTGAGACAACAGGGGATTGCTTTGGAATGGTGGTCTTACCTTCAGATACAAGCAAGATACATGAAAGACAAGAAAGAATGGGGAATTAATAGACAAGATACGGGGCTTGATAAAATATTATTAGGCTCGGAGAAAAAACAAATCAAAAAAATATATAAATATATGTTAGAATATAAATTATTTGAAGAACAAGTTAAAGAAACGATGGTTACCTGGGCAATAGATTTGGGGCACGCTATAAACCTGGACCAATGGCAGCAAATCTGGGAACGTAATTGCAAAATTACATTGGCAACAACTTATAAGGAAAATCTCTATAAGATGCTCTTTAGATGGCACCTGCCACCGGCTAGGCTCGCAAAAATGTATAGTGGCTACTCACCACTTTGTTGGAAGTATAAAAGGGAAAAGGGTACTTTTTTTCATGTTTGGTGGGCTTGCAAAGAGGTACAGGTTTATTGGCAGAGGGTTTGGAATTGGATAACAGAAATGACGGGTCAAAAAACTCAATATAAACCAGAGATGCTACTACTTGGCATATTAGAAAAAAATATAAAGAAAGATGATATATACCTAATTATTCATGTGATAACGGCGGCAAGAATTTTGTTTGCCCAAAATTGGAAAGCAACTGAAGTGCCTAGTGGAGATGCGTTAATAAGGAAAATTTTGTAGTGCGCAGAATTGGATAAGATGACTAAAGAATTAAAAAATCAGGAGGAAACAGAATACTATTTAAGCTGGAATAAATTTTACAAATGGAAGGAAAAAAAAGAAGGAAGGTCATTAGAAGGGATGTAAATAGAGGAAGAATATCTGAAATGTATAAAGTATATGTATAATACGGAATGTTTAGACAAAGATGTATGTCAAAGATGATACACTATGTTCAATGTTTTTTAATCTTTTTTTCTTTTTTCTTTTGTATTCAATAAAAAATATTTTATATATATAAAAAAAACTGACTTTGTGTTAACATGCTTGTGTCAAAGATGCTGGGAAACGGCTGAGGCATGTGGCTGGATCTTGGCACACCATCTGAAGCAAAAGCAAGAAAAGAAAAAGAAAAAAGAATGGTTACAGCCATAAAGAAAAAAGTTATCTAGTCCTCCTGAAGACATACTTGTTTTCTTTTTAAAAGAGTCTGCTTCCTAATGCCACATTTATTGTCACTTAAAATATCTTAACATCTTAAGCAACTCTGGGTGGCATGCAAATTACAGGTAGTCCTCATTTACGACCACAATTGAGCCCAAAATTTATGTTGCTAAGTGAGACATGTTAAGTGAGTTTTGCCCTTTCTTGCCACAATGGTTAAGTGAATCACTGCAGTCATTAAGTAACACGGTTGTTAAGTGAATCTGGCTTCCCCATTGACTTTGCTTGTCAGAAGGCTGCAAAAGGGGATCACGTGACCTTGGGACACAGCAAAGTGTCGTAAATATGAGCCATTTTGCCAAGCCTTTGAATTTTGATCACGTGACCCTGAGGATGCTGCAATGGTCGTGGTGTGAAAAACGGTCATAAGTCGCTTTTTTCAGTGCCGCGGTAACTTTGAACGGTCACTAAACAAACTGTTGTAAGTCGAGGGCGCGCAGGTGGTGTGAAACCCTCCGGGTCGGAGCCGCGGGAAATGGGGCGCCCGGGGCCGGCCTCCCCTCGCCGCCCCCCCAGCTCCCCCCAGCCGGGCAGGAGGGGCGAGGGGCGGCGGGGAGGCGCGCGCACCCAAGCGCCCCCCCCAGAGGCGGTCTCCCGCCGGCCCCGCCTCCGGGCCTCCCCGCCCGCCTCCGGGCGGGGAAACTTCCAGCGGCGGCCGCAGGAGCAGCAGCGGCGGCGGCGGCGGCGGCAGCTGGAAGAGGCGGCGGGCGGGCGGGCGGGCAGCGCGGCGCGATGGGGCGGCCGCAGTAGGGCCGGGCCGGCGCGATGGGTTCGGAGCGCGGGGCGCCGCTGCCGCTTCCCCGGGAAGGGCGGCCGCTGGAGGCGGACCGGGGCGGCGGGGGCGGCTGCGCTTGCGGCCGGCGGGGCTCGGGCGCGTGGCGGGCGGTGGCCGGCTTCTTCGCGCTCTCGCTGGCGCTGCACCTCGTCACGCTGGGCTGCTACCTGGAGCTGCGCTCGGAACTGCGCCGCGAACGGACGGCGCCCGAGGCCGGCTGGCAGCCGCCGGACACGGCCCGAGCCCAGGCGGCCCCCGCGCCCCCCCGTCCCGCCCGGGCTCTCGCGCCCGGCTGGCGGCGGCAGCAGCAGCAGCAACGCGTCCCCGGCGAGCCCGGCAGCGGAGGCGGCCCGCGGCAGGTGAGTGGGCGGCGGGCGAGGGCTGGGCGCGCGTGCCGGGCGGCGGGGAGCCCCCCGGGGCCGGGGGCCGCTGGGAGCCCGCCTGTGGCGCGTCCCTTCCCCGGGGCTGCCTCGGGGCTCGTCTCCGCGGGGGCTCGGGCGGGCCGCTTCTTGCGCCTCCTCGCCGCGGACTCGGCGATGTCGGGAAGCGTCTCCGCCCGGCCCGCCCCGCTTCTCCCGGGAGGATGCTCGGGCTGGACAGCCGGGGAAAGCCGCCGCTCTCCGGGCGCGCGAAGGACCAGCCGCTCCGGCGGAAGGCGGGCGGGCGGGCGGGCGGGCGACTCCGGGGAGGCGCGGCGGGAGCGGCGGCCCCCAAGCGGGCCGGCCCCGGCGGCATCCCGGGCGCCTCTCCCAGCCCGCCTCTCCCTCGGCGGCAGGTCCGGGCCGGCCGAGTCGTGCGCGGGGAGGGCTGGGCCGTGGGAGGCCGGAATCGGAGGGAGGCGATCGGCCCGGCCGGCCGGGGGAGCGTTGCCGGCCTTGGAGCCTGGGCGAGATGCCCGGTTCTCGGCAACTAGTTGTGAATGGACGAATAAACAGCTTCTGTGCTACTTTTCAAACTCCGAAACACTTTTTTGCAGACAGAAAACACGGTCTTGTTCGCGTGACAGACCGTGAAGTCCGTAGATGAAGAAATGAAAGCTTCGCTACATATTGAGTTACATATGTAGCTTTGCTACATATTGAGTTACATATGTAGCTTCGCTACATATTGAGTTAGTTGGTGCTTTTGAACTGCAAAGTAGCCAGATGGGCAGAGCCCCCCCCCCAATCAAGTAACCGAAGCCAGCACCAACCAAGTTTAGCATGTTGTGCAAAGTCTACGTATTGGAAGGGTTATTTTGGGGTATGTTTTAGTCGTAGAACTTTGTAATGCCTGCTTTAAAGAGTTTGCAATAAATAAATAAATAAATAAATAAATAAATAAATGATGCAATCGTGCATCATTGTGGACATCTGGATGGAGCCATCATGTCTGGCAACAGACACGGTTTAAGCAAAACAAAGGTAAATAACCAGGGTCCTTGTGGAGCCCAGGGACTACAGATCCCACTCTCCTGGTCTGGGCAGGGACCATGGAGAAAGGCTCCTCCAGCATCAGGCAGGGATGCCACGGAGCCCCACAGAGCTGGGCCAAGGGGTGTTGCAAGCTTTCCATTTAACTGTGGTCCTCTGTGATAAATATCCTGGTGCAAGTTGTTTGAAGAGTATTTAATGATCAGTGCACAGGCAGAGCAGGTCCCTCCTGCAGGAGTAGCATACTGGGTGCAAGTTCCACAAAGTTCTGCTTTTCCAGAGAGGCTCCACCTAGCGCATATTAGCGATAGTAAAAGCACTTAGACTTCTATACTGCTCCATAGTGCTTTATAGCACTCTCCGAGTAGTTTACAAATGTCAATATATTGCCCCCAACAATCTGGGCCCTCATTTTACCAACCTCAGAAGGATGGAAGGTTGAGTCAACCTTGAGCCGGCCAGGATCGAACTCTTGGCTATGGGTAGAGTTTGCCTGCAATACTGCATTCTAACCACTGCACCACCAGGGCTCATGCTGTTGGCAAGCTTTCCATTTAACCATGGTCCTCTCGGTCCACTGTTGCTCTAATGGCTAAGCCCCCAGCAGCTCTGGCTAACATGGCCAACGGTGAGAGATGCTGGGAGTTGTAGTTCAGCCATTATTTTTTATTGCGTCCACTGCTGCTGTATAGGAATGCCTCTCTGATTTGGTTGGGCATCTGATGATTGTGCCACCACTGCTTAGGTGGCTGTTAGGTGGTCTGCAGGGGATATTAGGGTTTGACACGTACGGCACCTGCTCTGTGGTTCACCTTTCAGTGTCCCCCCTAGAGAGTTCTGTGTCCAGCAGGCTCTTCCCATTCCCCAGTTTTTTACAACTTGGACAGGTGTGGGCTCTTCCAGCAACAGAATGGTTTGGTTCACAGACACCTTGTTGGCAGAAACACAATCTCCCCTTGGTTTTCCCAGTGGGTGGCTTTATCCTGGTGCATCATTGACTGATTACACCCATTTCTTGGAAGTTTCTTATATATATTAAGGTCATGCAGTGCTTTGGATTTGATTCCAAAATGTGTTTTGGAGCATGCAGGAAAGTAAAAGCGTCAGCCGTCTGCAATTCTTTTCTTAAGATCAGGTGGAAGCTGGACTTGCACACCCTTAATAGGCAATTTTCTCCCCTTGGAATCCTCAGAATTGCATTCCACGTCACCTGTGGGCACAGTTCTTGCAAATGGGATCCTTCCCCAAAGATGAGACAAACTCTCTTAGGGCAGGAGAAAAACAGTACAGATAGTCCTCGACTTAGGATCACATCTGAGCCCAAAATTTCTGTGCTAAGTGAGACATTTGTCAAGTGAGTTTTGCCCCATTATACGAACTTTTTTTTGCCACAGTTGTTAAGTGAATCACTGCATTTGTTAGGTTAATAACATGGTTGTTAAAAGAAATCTGGCCTCCCCATTGACTTTGCTTATCAGAAGGTTGCAAAGGGTCATCACACGATTCTGGGACCCTGCAACCGTCATAAATGTGAGCTAGTAGCCAAGCACCTGGATTTTGATCACGTGACCATGGGGATACTATAAGGGTTGCAAGTGTGGAAAAATAGTCATGCCACTTTTTTTCAGAGCTGTTGTATCTTTGAATGGTCACTAAATGAACTATTGGGAGTCCAGGAAATGAATCCTGCACCTGCATTAAGGCCAACCTTGTGTAGGTTTTAATAGAGAAGAGTCCATCAAATGCAGATGGACTCTGCAGATACAAGCAGACTGGTTTAGAGGGGAGAGAAAAACTGGGACTGCATGTCCTACAGTACAAATTAATTCAATCAGGGTGAGCAGTGACCTTTCCAGTCTTGTTTATGCACTATCTCTTGTCACTATATTTTAAAGGTAGCATAAGCTAGCTTAGTACCTGGCATTACATATAATCTGTTCTTGAGACAAAGAATCAGAGCTAGAAAGGCAGCTTATGCTGTGGAATTTGACTTTCTGCTCAGGGCAGGACTCTACCCTAAAAACCGCTCTACGGCCATTTCTGGGTAGTTGTTTCTCTGTCAGACTGTCTTGTCTTAATGGAGTGTTTTTCTAACCTGCAGTTGGAAAACCTGCAGTTCTATAGTTAAGTCAAAAGAATTACATCTGTGCTGTCTGGTGGACAATTAAATCAGCAGGTACTTCCAGCTCTGGCGCTACTAAGTGTTAGGGCTGTGTAGAGCCTTCAAAATTGTGTTTTAGTTTGGCAAAGTCACCATCTCTCTCTTCAGTCTGTCCTGGATGTTTCAGAAGGCACTTTGGGGTGTGTGAATGCCCAGACGCTTCACTTTGGCAGAGAATTTGCTAGTGGATATTAGCAAAGAGCTTCATTAGGAGGGTGCCTAGAGCGGTTGGTGGTTCCTCACCTTCGCAGCACATGCTGGAGTGAGTATCCTCGTGGGATTTTCTGCACAGCATAGGTCCGGCCGACCTTAGGCAATCCTTTGTTGCAGATACAGATTGTCCTTGACTTACAACAGTTCATTCAGTGACTGTTCGAAGTTACAACAGCACTGAAGAAAGTGATTTACGACCATTTTCACACTTACGACCATTTTTCACACTTATGACCATTGCAGCATCCCCATGATCATGTGATTTACATTCGGATGTTTGACAACTGGTTCATATTTATGACGGGTCACAGCATCCCAGAGTCACGTGATCCCCTTTTGCGACCTTCAGTGGGGAAGCCAGATTCCCTTTGACAACCTTGCTACTAACTTAACAACTGCAGTGATTTACTTAACAAATGTGGCAAGAAAAGTCGTAAAATGGGGCAAAATTCACTTAACACATTTCTCACTTAGCAACAAAAATTTAGGTATCAGTTGTGGCCATCACAACCTGAAGTTTAGTTTGGAGTCTACAGTCCGTAGGCACATCCTGTACTATAAAGCAGGGGAAGCCCTCCTCCCCTAAATAATGCTCTCTTGATGGAGGAGTGGTCTTGATAAGATGCTGTAAAAACCAAGGAAGGGGGGGGAAGGCCCACTGCTGATGGGCAAGCGGGAGCCGTCCCTGGCTAGGGAATGGAGGGTCCCTGGGATGCTCAGCAGGTCTTCCCTCCTTCCCTCTCTTTGTTCTTGCCCGGTCCTCATCCGGCTAGGTCCAGCAGCCCCTCTTCTGCCCCCTCCCCCTGTTTCCTCTGCCTCCATTTCCCCTTTCTGTGGAAAGGAGGAGGGGAAGCGGGTTGGAGATTTTTTTTTGTTTTGTTTTGGGGTCTGGGATGTAGATGAGTGCTCAGTTAAAGTTTTACAAATGAGGAACTTTACTAGCAGTGAATTCCACTCAGTGATTAATCTTTCAAGTGTGAGTGCCCTGGCCTTGTCCATTTTTTGAAATTTAGCTTACGTAGATGTTCATCAAAGATGGCACAAAATGACATTTGCTGCTTTCATGAGTGACTTTTCAGGGACTGAACTTTCTTTATCTTGTTGGCTTTGACACGGCTGATACCTAGGTAGGTATCAACTGGTATCTGCCTCCAGGAATGGAGGGCATGTGTGTGTGATGCTACTTCTCAGCAGTTTTTCCCCTTGCCTGGAGTCACGTGTGTTGGGGGGGGAAATGCCCTTTGGGGGATTCCTCAATGCTTTCCCCACTTCTCCTTAATGCCTAGGACAGGGGTAGGCAACCTTGGCTCTTTTGTGACTCGTGGACTTCAACTCCCAGAATTCCTGAGCCAGCATGGCTCAGCTTGGAAACCTCTCCCTTTCTCCTCAGCATGGCCAGCTCAGGAATTCTGGGAGTTGAAGTCCACGAGTCATAAAAGAGCCAAGGTTGTCTACCCCTGGGCTAGGAGGTCATCTGTTGGCACAGGGCCAGTTTGCAATCTCGATTGGACAAGACAGCCCTTATGGCTCTGCCCCCTGTCCAGAGACTGATTCCTAAGAACACAGATGGCTTCTGATTAAAGGATGGAGACCAAGATCACCCATCTCAATGGGGCTGAACTTCCCCAGGCAAAAACTGTGCATAATGTGTGTGTGGGGGGGTGTCTCCTGGATCTTAGCTGTTGCTCAATGGCTAGAAGTGGATAGGAGAGTTGTGGAAACTAACACAGGACCCAGAGCAAATGATCAAGTCTTAGTGCAGTGTTTATTAGGCAGTGCATGCTGGTGGGACTCTCCAAAGAATATAGAGGGAGGGAAACATCCCTCATAAGTCAAGAGAAGGGGGCAGTTTCTTTTGAGTCAGACACTCGAAAGAAAAAAACTATGGGATGAGGTAAGAGATTTTGCATATCTTCATAAATGATTTAGATGAGAGGATAGAAGAGGAACTCATCAAACTTGCAGATGACACTAAACTGGCAGGAATACCCAACACCCCAGAAGACAGGCTCAAATCCAGATAGATCTTGACAGACTTGAACACTGGACCCTATCTAGAAAATGAAATTCTACATAGATAAAAGTGCAGTTTTTAGGCAAGAAAAACTAAATGTACAGGTACATATTAGGTGAAATTTGGTTTATTGACAGTAACTGTGAGAGGGATCTTGGAGTCCAAATGGACAATCACTTAAATATGAGCCAGCATTGAGCAGCAACAGCCAAAGAAGGCCAATGTAGTCCTAGGCTGCATTAATAGAGAGATAGAATCAAGATCCCGTGAAGTATTAGTACCGCTATATAAAACCTTAGTAAGACCAGACTTAGAATACTGCATCCAGTTTTTGTCACCACAATATAAAAAAGATGTTGAGACTCTGAAAAGAGTGCAGAGAAGAGCAACAAAGATGATCAGGGCACTGGAGGCTAAAACATGAAGAACGGTTGCTGGAATTGGGTTTGTCTAGCCTAGTGAAAAGAAGGACTAAGGTGTGACATGATAGCAGTGTTCCAATATTTGAGGAGCTGTCACAAAGAAAGGGGGTCCAAAGCACCAGAAAACAAGAGGGCAGGACAAGAAAGAATGGATAGAAACTAATCAAGGAGAGAAGCAACCTAGAACTAAGGAGAAATTTCCTAACAACGAGAACAATTAACCAGTGGAACGATTTGCCTTCAGAAGTTGTGGGTGCTCCATCACTGGAGGCTTTCAAAAAGAGACTGGACAATCATTTATCTGAAATGGTATATGGTCTCCTGCTCCAGCAGGGGATTGGACTAGATGATCTCCAAGGTGCCTTCCAACTCTGTTATTCTATACTTTCTCTATACTAGTTTGATTTAATCACTGATTTTCTTTGCACAGAACCTTTGTGTGTCAATTATGGATCCTTCCTGGATCAGGAGCTCCTTCTTACAAACAATTCCTTGTGCCCTACTCATCTTCTGTTTGAATTACAGCAAGGAAGTTTACTTGAGCCTAATTCAGAATGTAGCAGCTGTAGCTGTAGGTGTATCTTGGTTCGTCTCTGTGACATATTTCTACTTTCTGAGCTGCAAACGTTGCCAGTTGGTTTCTGGATGGTATTCAGTAGGATAAATTGTCATCTGTAAAGTCTACAGATCTTAGGATCATTTTTCTCTGTTGTTTCTGCCTGTCTGGAAAGGTCTGTCCTATCTGGCTGGCTCCTAGTCCCATCAGCAAAGCAGTGTCAAGCAGTGCTAAGGAGAAACTTCCTGACAGAACAATTAACCAGTGGAACAACCTGCCTCCAGAAGCGGTGAATGCTCCAACACTGGAAGTTTTTAAGAAGAGACTGGACAGCCATTTGTCCGAAATGGTATAGGGTTACCTGCCTGAGCAGGGGGTTGGACTAGATCAGTGGTTCTTAACCTGGGCGATATCGCCCCCCAGGGGGCGATTTCATTTTTCATGGGGGCGATGGAACGAAAAGGGGCGATGCGGGGGCGAAGGAACGAAAAGGGGGCGATATGGGGGCGATGGAGCGAGAGGTTTTGGGGACACTTTTGAGACTTTTTCGTACAGTGAATTGCTGTATATCTGTCGTACAAAAACATCAGATCGCTCGCTATTAGTGGATTGAATTGTGTTTTCAAATGTTCCTCCAGCTAGCTTCAGTACAGAACGCCGTGCATATGTGAATACACATCGCTTATCTTCATGCGCGTTGCGCAGCAGCCTCTACCCATACAGTGGTGCGCCATTGGCCAGAATGGGCAGTGATGGAGGGGGGAGCGCTTCTTTCGAAACATCGCATGCTGAGTGGCTGTCCCCTGTGACATTATATTTTCTTTGTGACAGTGTGCGTGACTATATATACTTTCCTCGAATCTTAATTTAGTTTCAGAGTTTTCGTCTTGAAATTCTTAGTTTTTCTTTTCGGGCATTTCACTTTCTTGCAATTGAAAGTGGTCATTACATTTAAGTGTCTTGAATAAATAAGATAATAATGAAATACATGCACATAAAGTGACGGGTGGCACCAAAATTTTTCACACAGTTGAGATATGGGAAAAAGACTGGAAATAAATTATTTGCATCGATATGTCCTGATGTTTAAAGAAAACCATAAATTGAAGAATTATTTCCTATGTTGTGATTGAGAGGTTATGTTGGGGGAGGGGGGCGATGACAACTTCCTCATTGGCTCAAGGGGGCGATTCGTTCAAAAAGGTTAAGAACCACTGGACTAGATGACCTCCAAGGTCCCTTCCAACTTTATTATTATTATTAAGTGTGGGGGGTGGGGGGGGTGGGGGGTCTCCTCTGGAAGAGTCCTCCCCCTTTCAGTCTGTCCCTGATCCTGTAGTGCTTTCGTAAAGCCTTAGAAATTTGCCTGTTGCAGCTGACCTGGCAGCTCCTGTCCTGAAAGGTGTTTGTGGGTTTTGCAACGGAGTTTATAGTTTTCCTGATTTGTTTTTCCCCAGTGTGAACTGTTTTATTGTTCCTGGTTTTTTCTTTTCCTTTTCCTTTTAATGGTATAAGCCGCAAAGCCGCATAGAGACACAAATTGCAGTTGAGGTGACCTGAAATACATACATTTGTCATGTTAAGTGAGGAGGCATTTGTGTAGCTTTGTTACTGGGATAGTCACACAGCTAAAGAGAAGACTTTTTTTTGCATTATACATATCCATTTTAGACCAAGCTAAAGGGTGTCCCTTACATGCTTTGATGGATAGCTTGGCTGAATAGAGGCATTTCAGTTGCTAGGACACATTTATGACTGTCCAGTTTGCCCACGAGGGAATCTCCCTCACCTTTTGCAAACTGCTGCTCTCCCCTGCTACCAAACGCTTAGAAAGAAATATTCTTTGATGCAAGGCCAACATTTTATTTTGTGGATTTATGGTCTCCGTGGTTTTCTAGTAAGAGAAGAAAATCTTGATGCTTTTAGGCATAGCACCTTAAAGGTCTTGTTAATTTCTATGAATAAAGGTTGCTTATTTTGCTGGCTATTCCAGTAGTAGTATTCCAGTACTACTGGAATTACTCACCTGAGTAAGAGAGTTTCCCCCCCCTTCCATTTTGTTTTATTTTTCATGCATGGAAGAATTGTTCATAGGTTTCCTGTCAGATTTAACATAGATAGGTTCTATTTTCTCCCTTAATTTAACCTATATGCTGAATATAGGTTAAAGTTGGATGGAAAATAGGCTGAGTGCAGTTTTGACACTGGAGGAAAAACATTAATAGCCTGCACTGTGTTGATGACACTATCCTGAGATATCCAAAAATGCAAAGCATCTGTAAGGTCTAATAATAAAAGTCAAGCTGCTCAGTGATAAAATGGGGCTAAAATTAAATACAAAGCAAAGCAAAGTAATGACCAGCCTGAGAATTGATAATGAAAATATCAAAGTGGAGAGTAACTTCTGCCTTTTAGGATCAGTCATCAACTGTCAAGGAACAAGCAGTCAAGAAATACGTTGTAGACCAGCACATAATAGAATAGCCGTGAAACAGGCTAACAGAATAACTGAGCTGAAAAGGACCTTGGAGATCATCTAGTCCAGGGGTAGGCAAACCTTGGCTCTTTTATGACTCGTGGACTTCAACTCCCAGAATTCCTGAGCCAGCATGGCTGAGCTTGGAAACCTCTCGCCTCAGCGTGGCTGGCTCAGGAATTCTGGGAGTTGAAGTCCACGAGTCATAAAAGAGCCAAGGTTGCCTACCCCTGATCTAGTCCAACCCCTTGCTCAGGCAGGAAACCCTATACTATTTCAGACAAGTGGCTGTCCAGTCTCTTCTTAAAAGCCTCCAGTGATAGAGCATCCACAACCTCTGAAGGCAAGCCATTCCACTGATTAATTGTTCTCATTGTTAGGAAATTTCTCCTTAGTTCTAGATGGCTTCTCTCCTTGATTACTTTCCATCCATTGGTTCTTGTCTTGCTTTCTTGAAACCTTGGGAAAGATATCCAAGTGCCTTGATGTGTCCGTACCCGGAAAGATCAGAATTGTACAAGCCATGATATTCCTTGTAACATTCTGCGGAAAATGAACATTCTATTTTTAAGAAGCAGATAGGAAGAGTATTGAGGCCTTTGATCATTGGTGTTGGAGAAGAGTCTTGAGAATACAATGCACAGCCAAGGAAACAAACTGATGGGTCATCGGAAAATAATCAGCCCAGAGTTCTCCCTTGAGGCACAAATGGCCAGGCTCAAATTATTCTACTTCGGACACAAGACTCAGCTCTCTGGGAAAAGGCTCTGATGCTGGGAAAGGTGGAAAGAAGCAGAAGAAATCAGAACAAGGTGGATGGACTCAGTGTTGTGGTGGGGACGTGTTGGAAGATCTGAAAGACCAAGTTAGGAATAGATTGGCATGGAGAAAATCTATGCGGTCACTAAGGGTTGACAATGACTTGATGGCAGATAATTAATCACATTGCTAAGCTTGTGGATATTTTTTAGGGATTTGGCAATAATCCATAAATTGTTGAAAGCAAGGAGCAGAAAATGCCAAGATAAGATGTACACAAATTTTAATAAGAAGTTAAATAACTTTTCTTTTTATGCTTCTATAACTTAGGAACATTGTATCCTTGTATCACAATCCACAAAGTGTTTAGGTGTATTGTGAGTGAACTTTGGCTTGGATAAAGTTTTCATGAATTTATTAACAGCTGGAATTGACTTCTTCAACTTCATTTATGGAACAGTTGGTAATCTGTTTTTTCCTTCATTTTGCTTTCAACATATATAGAAGAAAACTTTTTGAATCTCTCAACAAGCTCTGCTTAACTGTAGCTTTTCTGACACTATTTCTAGTTGTTGCTTACCTTCAACTAATTGTGTGTCTAATTAACCGATTTATATCACATATAACAACCCTTACAGATATTTAATTATTGCATTGCTTTCTTTTCTCTTTTTTTGTAATCACTTTTTCTTTTTTTCTTCTGTTTTACCAAAGAGATTGAATAGCCATTTGTCTGGAATAGTATAGGACCTCCTGCTTGAGCAGGGGGTTGGACTAGAAGACCTCCAAGATCCCCTTCAACTCTTGCTATTCTGCATTCTTTATTCTGTAAATATCTGTTTCCATCTCTTGGTGAAATCCTCGATTTAGTTTATGTAGCATTTGAGCTTCCTCCCCTTCCCCATGATTGAAACAAATTATTCTTTTAGAAAGCTTTTCATCTGTTGGAACCAGAATCATAATAGCTGTTGGAGGTGGAATCTCAGTTCAGTTTATTTCCAACTGTAATACAGAATACAGAAGAACGAAGATGGAAGGGACCTTGGAGATTTTCAGTCCAACCCCCTGCCCAGTGTAGGAGTTCTTATTCTATCCTGGACGAATGGCCTTGAAAATCTCCAGTCATGGAGCACCCACAGCTTCTGAAGGCAAGCTGTTCCATTGAACAATCGTCCTTTTCTCAGGAAATTTCTCCTTAGTTCCAACCTGGAACTAACCTTAGTTCCAGGTTAGATGTTCCTCTGATGAGCTTCCAGCATTGCTTCTTGTCCTGCTCTGTGGTGCTTTGGAGTATAGGTTGACCCCCACTTCTCTGTGGTAGCCTTTCAAGTATTGCAAGATGCCTCTGGGTGTCCCCTAAACCTTCTCTTCATTAGGCTAAATATAGCTAATTCCCTTAGCTGTTCATCATACGATTTAACCTCCATACCCCTTATCATCTTTATTCCTCTTCTCTGCACACTTTCTAGTATCCCAGCATCTTTTTTGTAACATGGTGAGCAGAACTGGATGCAGTTTTCCAAGTCTGGCCTTACTGGTGCTGTATAGCAGAGGTCTCCAATCTTTCTTTTGTGGACCGGAGGGAGAGGGAAGCATTTTACGCATGTGTGCACACACAAGCACGCGTGACGCAAACGGGGCAGTGCTAGCGCCTGCGTGACACTCGCAAGCACTGCCCCATTTTTGCCGCACAGTGCCCCATTTTCGCCACACGATGCCCCGTTTTCGCTGTGTGGTGCCCCATTTGCATACTGGCGGCAGCGCTAGCGCGAGTGGGGATGAGTGCATGCACACATGTGCGTGCACTGGCCAGCCTGTTCCGTGGCCCAGTGGCCAGGAGGCCATAGCCCAGTAGTGTTGGGAACCTCTGCTGTACAGGGTGATACTAACACTTCTCGTGATCTTAATGCTATCCCTCTGTTGATGCAACCTAAGAGTGGATTGGCTTTTTTAGCAGCTGCAGTGGACTGCTAGCTCACATTTAAGCAATGGTCCATCAGGACAACTAGATCCCTCTCAGAGTTACTACTGTTGAGCCAGGTACAGTATTTGTGCACTTGGTTTTCTTCTGCCAAAGTGCTTTTCTCACCATTGAACTGAATCTTATTGGCTGGGGCCCAATGTTCAAGTCTATCAAGATCTTCCTGAATTTTAAGTCTGTCTTCCAAAGTGTTAGCAGTTCCTCTCAGCTTGGTGTTGTCAAATTTGATGAGTGGCCAATTAATCCCCACATCTAGGTTATTTATGAAGATGGTGAAGAGTGCTGGGCCCAACACCTCACTGCATGCATCCCTCCACATAGATGTAGTTCCATTGAGGGCCACATGCAAAGTGCGGTTGCAAAGTCTATACTTACTGAACTATACATTAGTTGATTACTTTGATCCAATACTTTAGTCACTTTAAAGAAGACAAGGTTTGTTTGGCATGACCTGCTTTTAACAATCCAATGCTGGCATCTAGTAATCACCTTGTTCCCAAATCTCTCAAACGTGCTCCCAAATCCACTGCTTGATTACTTTTCCCCGGATTTTCCCAGGTATTGATGTTAAATTGATTAGTCTGTAGTTTCCTGGATCCACTTTCCCCCCCTTTTTGAAGATTGGAAGTTCTTCTCCAGTCCCCTGGGAGTTCCCCTGTGCTCCAGGAATTCTGAAAGTTTTTTTAAAAAATATTTTATTAGGTTTTATGAGGGTAGGGAAAGGATAGGGTTGGTATGGGTAATGGATGGGGTTGGGGAATGGGGTTGGGGTAAGGGTAGGGGTAGATACAATAGTGGGGTTGCTCCCCATGAAGAATTCAACGCTTTAGCAAGCAGGCTATCGTCCGGGTACAAATATTGAATAACAGTAGTTAATATAATACTAAACAGTTATAATCACTGATAGTAACGATAATCATAGAAATAAAGCTTAGTTAGTAAATATCATTCATCCTGTTAAACTTCACAATCCTTTCCGCTCTAACATAATGCTAGCCATTGATAAAAATTTTCCCATGTTTTAAAATACACTGAATCTTCTTTCTCTTTAATCTCTAAAGTTAATCTATCCATTTCTGCACATTCTAAAATTTTCATAATTATAATCTGGTCAGGTGGTAGATTTTCATTTTTCCAAAATTGGGCAAATGCAATTCTCGCCGCTGTCAATACATGTAATATTAAATATTCATTCTCTTTTCCATAATTAAGTCCTAATATTCCTAACAAAAACAGTTCTGGCTTAAATTCTATCTGTATTTTAGTCATCTTTTCCAGCCATGTATGAATCTTCAACCAAAATTTCTTTGCATTAGCACATATCCACCAGATATGATAGTAAGTACCTGGTTTTTGTTTAGGAGTTCTGAAAGTTTTTGTTCCGTGGTTCCGAGATCTCATCTGCCTGTTCCTTCAGCACTCTGGGTAGTAAACCATCTGGTCCTGGCAACTGGAATTCATCTAAAGTGGATAGGTATTTTCTTACCAATTCCTTGCCTATTTTGACTTTCGTTCCTGTTCTACTCCCATACTGCTGGCTTTGATAGAGTGACACATTTCTTCCTTTTGTATAAAGACAGATGCAAAGAAGGTATTAAGCAGTTCTGCTTTCTCCCTGCTGCCTGTCACCTTTTTGCCATTTCCTCCCATTAGTGGACCTACCATTTCCTTGACTTTCTTCTTCTTCTTTATATGTTGAAAGAGGTTTTCTTTGTTATTTTTGGCATTTCTTGCCAGTATTGGTTCATTCTGAGCCTTAACCTTCCTGTCTCCATCCTTGCAGATTTGGGCTATTTGCTGGAATTCCGTTCTAGTTATGTGTTCCTCTTTTGTTCTTTTTTTACACCTTTTTCTTTTCTAAGTTCTCCTCTCCTCTGCTGTCCAGACAGCTGCTTGGCAGCAGATCAATGAAATTACCCTGGCTGGAGACCTCCAGGGATCTACCATTGCTTCAGTGTCTAATAGAATTAATTCAGCAAATGTAAGACTCTTTATCTAAAAGGGGGGGGGGGCTGTTGGTCATGCCAGTTCCGAGCACGGTCACCTGATGCTAAGATGTGCAGAGGCTGCCCCTGCGTAGTCTAGGACAGGGGTGGGGAACCTTGGCTCTTTTATGATTTGTGGACTTCAACTCCCAGAATTCCTGAGCCAGCCATTTCAGACAGGTGGCTGTCCGGTCTCTTCTTGAAAACCTCCAGTGATGGAGCACCCACAACTTCTGGAGGCAAGCTTGATTGATTGTTCTAACTATTTAACTCCCTTGATTGATTGTTCTAACTATCAGTAAATTTCTCCTTAGTTCTAGTTCTCTCCTTGATTAGTTTCCATCTGCTGCTTCTTGCCTTGCCTTCTGGTGCTTTGGAAACAGGTTGACCCCTTCTTCTTTGTGGCAGCCCCTCAAATATTGGAAGACGGCTATCATGTCATCCCTAGGCCTTCTTTTCATTAAATTGGATACACCCAATTCCAGCAACCATTCTTTACATGTTTTAGCCTCCAGTCCCTAATCAATTGTTTTGGCATTGTAATTCTGGCTGTTTTCAGTCCTTTTAAATTTAAAACTTATTGGTAAACCCTTTTAGGATTTTTAATACTAAAAAGTAGCATAAAAATAATTTAGTAAAATTATTGAGCTGATTATGTGATTTTGTCATTTTAGTTTCTCATGACAGAAAAAGTGGAGGAGGGGGTTTGATCAGCCTTGACAGCATCTCTCATCCGTCAGAGGACAGGATGCTCCCCCCCCTTCTGCCCATGCATTTGGGATACATCTCATTAGCTATAGTGGGACCCAGGATGGTGGTTATGTCTTTATGCTTTTAATTTCTTCATCTCACTTTTCCCCATTTTTTTTTTTTTTTTGGCTTCTGGAGTATATTAAGAATAAAATTTTAACCACATTGTAAGTATGATCTTAATTTTGATGTGAAGTGTAATGCTATTCTTTCAACGGAGCGCTCTAGGGGTGGAATATAGTAACACTAAATATACAAAAGTTCACTGGTTCTTGGCACTCCTTTTCTGCCTTTGGGCTTTGTGGAAGTAGTCCAAGACATTTTGGAATCCACACACTCTTAAACACTGCAAGTTCTACTGAAATTTGGCAGCCATCACAACTGCTAAAAAAGAGTCTAATCTATTTTCTACAGTCTTCTATTTGAACCTGTCTAAGACACGCGACATGACTGTGTTTTTCCAAGTGACTCAAGTTTATTTCTCCTCCTTAAAAATCTGTTAGAATACTTGTCTTGTTGAGACTCTGACTTGCTCAAAACTGCTGTTCTGCTCTTGGACTAAAGAACTAGAAAGCCTCATCATTGAGAATACATAGAATTCTCATTCCCATAGAACCACAGGGTTTGAAGGAATCTTAGAGGTCTTCCAGTCCAATCACCTGCCCAGGGCAGGAGTCCTCATACCATCTCAGGCAAATGGTTGTCCTATCTTTCCTTGAAAACCTCCATGTTTTAGTTCCTTGGGATAAGCTGTTTCATGGATTAGTTCCAGGTTTGTGGAAAACGTGGCTTATCTGGATTAAATTCAGTCTTATTGTTGGCCAGGTTACAAGCTGGAGATAACCTTAGCTATTCCAGCATACAGCATACCGCAGGATTTCAGGGTGTCATTGTGGTGTTGAACAAGAGACCCCAGATTCTCTTTGGTCGCTTTGTCAAAGAAGGCAATAAGGTTTGTCTGGCAAATCTATGGTGACTTCTAGTAATTGTCTCAATCTATGATCTTCATTGATGAACTTTGTACTATTAGCAGGCTAGTTAAAATATGGGTAGAATGATGCCAGAACTAAGAGGATGCAGATGATTAAAAATGGTAATCAAAGAATGTTCATGACATTTAAAAGGAGTGTCAAGTGGAGCCCTATAAAAATCACTACTGGATTTTTTGAGTCTTCAGTTTTTTTTTGTTAATGACTGAAGGTGGAGAGAATTCCTATTAAATTTTCATGGGCTGAAAATAACCGAATTTTATTTAATAGAGAAACACAAAATTCTTCACTGAGGAATAAAAAACCAAACCCACAGGTATAGGATGGGGGACATACAGCTTATTAACAAAATGTGTGAAAGATATATTGGAGTCTTTGATGCTCTCTGAGCTTGGCTGTTTCGTCACTGTGTCTAAGAATGCAATAAGCTTTGTTTTTGTGACTTGCTTTTAATGCTGGCTTCCAGTAATCACCTTGTTCATTGGTAGGTGCTCACACATCTGCTGCTTAATTATCTTTTCTAGGATTTTCCCAGGTATTGATGTCAAGCTGGTTGGCCTGTAATTTCCTGGATCTGTTTCCCCCCCCTTTTTGAAGATGAGTCATATCCGCTCTTTTCCAGTCCTCTGGTGGTTCTCCCTTGCTCCAGGATCTCTGAAAGATTTCATCCAGTGGTTCTGAGATCATGTCTGCCAGCTCCTTCAGTACCCTGGGATGGATCTGGTCCTAGAGATCTGAAAGCAAATACATGTTCTCTGACCAAATCCTTGCTTATCTTGACCTGCATTCCTGTTCTGTCCCCCATAGTGTTGCTTTTGACAGGTTGGACCTTTTTTTGCTTTTGTGAAGACAGATGTAAAGAAGGAATTAAGCAGTTCTGCTTTCTCCCTGTTGCCCATCACCTTCTTCTCATATTCTACCATTAGGTATATGCCCTTCTTTCACTTTTTCATATTTGTCCTCTTTGTCAGAGAGCTCTTTGTGCAAGTATGCTGGTCTTGTGTGGTGTCTTTTGTTTTTATTTATCTGTGGTATTGTTTTTGCTTTGGCCTTTATTAACTCATTTCTCAGAGATTCCCAAGTATCCTCACCTGTTTTTCCTTCTAGAATTTCTATCCTTGGAATCCTTCTTCATATCTTTCTTAGTTTGAAGTCAGCTTTCTTAAAGTCTAAAAGAGTAGTCTCTCTTTATTCAGTTACCTGTGGCTGCATTATGGCAAATTCTAGTATGGCATGGCTGCTCACTCTCCCCCAAAGTTCCGACAATTTTCACTCCCTCAGCCATTTCATGCCTGCTAGTAACAATGAAGACCAGTATAGCTGTCCTTCTAGTTCCCCCCTCCTCTGTTTGGATGATGAAGTTGCCAGCTAGGCATGTCAGGAACCTGTTTGATCTCCCATTCCTTGCAGGATTTGTCTCCCAGTTGATGTCACAGTAGTCCCCCATTACTATAGTTGTGTGTTTTCTGCACACTTCAGCTAGCTGATTAGCAAAAAAAATCCCTCTATTTCCTCTGCTTGGTTGGGTGGCCTGTAGTACACACCTATAGCAATGTCATTTCTTTTTCCTCAAATATTCACCCAAATACTTTCAAGATGGCGTTCATCCTTGGTATTGTGTATTTCTGTAGAGATATAGTAGTTCAATGCAACTCCTCCCCCTCTTTTGTTGGGTCTTTTTTTTTTTTTAACAAATTACATCCTTCTAGTAATATATTCCAATCATGGCTTCCATCCCATCAAGTTTCAGTAATAGCTACAATATTGTACCTGCCCTCATGTCCCAGGACCTCAAGCTCTCCCTGTTTATTCCATGTTTTGAGGTGTATAGGTGTCAGCTACCACTTTATACTTGCTTGTGCTTCACTGCATTGTCAGACTGCCATGAACTGTGGGGAGGTGGATAAAGAGGGGAATGCTGGGGAAAATGAAAGTAGAGGCTGTACTTCCTCGAGATGCTGCCTCAAGGTCACCTAGCTGGAAGAAGGAGGGAGCCGCATACCAACTGCTTGAACCCACCTTTAGGAAAACATCTTGCCTGAACCCGATTGGTTACACTGGGGGGGGAGGGGAGCAATGAGAAAGAATGAAGGGAGGGAAGAGTAAAACTTAAGGATTTTGGCATGCGATTTTCAATTCTGGCTTTGCACTACTGCAATACACTTGATCTCTAATAAACTATACCTTTCTCAAGAAATGACGCCAAGGAGCGTTTCTATTTAGATGTTTAAGTTGTGGCAGGTCGGACATTAGGCCTCTGAGTCCTTTATGGCTGACCCTGCATTTGCTTGTTGCATCTCCTGTTACATGCCTGCGTGCCCCTTCTCACCTCTTACTTCCTCGTTGTCTGATCGGTTGTCTAAGAATTATCTTAAAAATTGGATTTTTCCATTTGTTTTGTTTATTTCGGGTCACTGTTCAAATCTGTCTAGATCTTTTTGGACCTTTTCTTTTGTTTCAGAAGTATGAAGCTGTTCTCCTAATTTTGTATCCTTTCCAGATTGGATAATTATCCCCCTCAGCACCATTATTTGGATCAGTGATAACACTATCGAATAGCCCAGGACCTTGAATGGAGCTCTGTGGTGCTTCACTCAGTACGACTCGCCAAACTGACATTCATTATTCATTATAATCTCTGTTCAGCTACTTATGAATCCATCTACCTTATAGTTTACCTTTTTTTTTTAAATCAATAATGGTATCGTGAGAATTTTTGTGAGAGGTTTTCCTGAAGTCAAGGTGCCACTTTGTCCATGGCATTCTTCCAATCTGTTAAGCTAGTAAGTCTTATCAAAAAGGAGGAGTTAGTTTGCAATGATTTAGGTGCCATAAGTCTGTGCTGGCTCCTGTTGTAGCACGGCTATCCAAGTGCTCAGAAACTGCTTGGTCATCTGTTTGAAGACCTTGCCCAATATAGACACCAAGATGAAAGGTCTGTCATTTCTTCTTCTCCCCTCTTTTGAAGATAGGGACTTCAACAGCAATGGCAACAGCAATAGCTCTTAGACTTATATATTGCTTCATAGTGCTTTACAGCCCTCTCTAAGCGGTTTACAGAGTCAGCCTGTTGCCCCCAACAATCTGGGTCTTCATTTTAATGACCTTACATAAGGATGGAAGGCTGAGTCAACCTTGAGCCGGTCAGGATCGAACTGCTGAGTTGGCAGAGTTAGCCTGCAATGCTGCATTCGGTCCACTCCTCTACCACCTTCCTTCCTTCCTTCCTTCCTTCCTTCCTTCCTTCCTTCCTTCCTTCCTTCCTTTCCTCCTTCCTTCCTTCCTTTCTTTCTTTCTTTCTTTCTTTCTTTCTTTCTTTCTTTCTTTCTTTCTTTCTTTCTTTCTTTCTTTCTTTCTTTCTTTCTTTCTTTCTTTCTTTCTTTCTTTCTTTCTTTCTTTCTTTCTTTCTTTCTTTCTTTCTTTCCCTTGGCAGGTCTCTGACGATTCTTTGATATTACAGGCCATAGTTCTGCTTTTGTTTCTCTTCACTACCGCTAATTCCTAGACTCTTCCAATTCTTCTGGCTCTCAGACTTAAATTAATTGGAAATAAGTGGTTTTTGTTTTTTTTTACCATCTCCTGAGCTGGAGCTCCCCTTCCGCAAGTGGCTGAATAATAGTCAGCTAGGGACAGGCCCAAAATACAGTAAGGATTGCCTTCTTGCTGTTTCCTGTTGCCAATTCATACTTTTCTCTTAGCAACAGACCTACACTCTCTTTGTCTTTGCTTCCAATGTACCTGAAAATCCTTTTTTTGTGCTGCTTTGTTTTAGACATTTCCACAAGTCTCAACTCGTCCTGAGCTTCAGCCTTTCTGACATAACTGTAGAGTTTCTGGTGACTGTTCTTTCTCTTTCTTTGATATGCTACCCCTTCCATTTTTATATATGTCCCTTTACCCTTCCAGAGTTTTAAAAAGCTTATCCACATAGATCTCATTTACGCCATTTGATGTCTAAGGGGCATTGTTTGCAATCATAGCTTCAGTATCTAAAATTGCAGGGTTTTCCATTTTTTCTGGATATTTTTTCCTTCAGGGTTTCACGCCATTCGGTCTGTTTTACCTTTCCAAAATCTACTGTTAAGATCAGTATGTGTCTCTGACCCTTCTATATTCTTCTTCTGCCCCGGTATCATGAACTCAGGAATAATGTGATCACTACCTCCCAAATTAAATGCACTTTTTCAATCCATTCTTCCCTCTTGGAAAGGCTAGACTCAGGAAGCAGACCCCCTTGTTTCTTTGTCCACTTTTTGACAAATGAGGTCATCAAAAATGATGATGATGATGATGATGATGATGATGTGTGGATTCTCTGTCTCTTGGCTTTCCAGTAATTAGTTTCAAGGTTGTTGAAATTTCCCATTATCATCTCTCTGTGCCTTTTTGACAGTTTGGTTTTAACATAGAACAACCTCATGTATATCTTTTGCTTGTCTAAAACAAATTTCCCTGACCTATCCCTTTGGACTCCTTTTGTGGAAATACACAACAGCATTTCCCTGGTCTGTCTCGCCAATTTCCATGCAGGCGTAGGCTTCCCTTACGTTTGGTAGGGTGTTGGTGATCCAAAAATCCACGGTGGCTTGTAGGCCAATCCCACGAACACACATTGCAGGAGATTCAGCTTGAAGATTCCCATGTGCCAGAGGCAGCCACAGCGGTACCAGGAACCAGTCTCTTAATCTATTGATAAGGGTGGACTTAAGGGCCAAAGACTGGACCTGCTCTTTCTGAGAGGTGGAGGGAGGGCAACCTCACTGATAATATGCTGGATTCCCCAACGGTTTACGGCGACTTCCTTTATCACCGTTCCTTTGTCTTGTTGGAATTCAGCTTCCGCTTATTTCAGGTGGTCCACCACTTAATGACCACAATTGAGCCCAATATTTACGTTGCTAAGCGAGACATTTGTTAAGTGACTTTCGCCCCATTTTACGACCTTCCTTGCCACAGTTGTTAAGCGAGTCACTGCAGTTGATAAGTTTAGTAACCTGGTTGTAAAGTCAATCCGGCTTCCTCCATTGACTTTGCCTGTCAGAAGGTTGCAGAAGGGGACACCGCAACCGTCATAAATATGAGTCAGTTGCCAAGTGCCTGGATTTTGTTCACGTGACCATGGGGACCACGGTCGTAAGCGTGAAAAATGGTCATGTCACTTTTTTCAGTGCTGTGGTAATGTTGAACAGTCACTAAACGAACTGTTGTAAGTTGAGAACGATCTCTAGCCATTCTTCCCGCAGCTCTTATACCCTGAGGCCAGTTCAGAGCTTGGACCCTCTGACCTGGCCCCCTTGATTCAGAAGGTGCTTTCCCCAGATCTCCTGCTTACTATCTCCTCTGACCCCAAAACCATAACTTAAAATCCTTGCCGTTGTCGAAGGGGCTCCGCTGTAGGATATTTCTGGATTAGATAGTGATAGTTCGAGCAGACTTCCATTCTGCTTAGATTTATTTTTTATTTTTTTTGCTGCTGATATATTTTCCCTATTGCTTGCTTATAATCACAAAAAAAATATTGGCTTCATCTTGTGCACACCTGTGAATTTGCATCCTCTGCCAACAATTTGTTGAATCCAAGTGTTGCCTTTTGAAAACGTAGACAGTTTGTGCCATAGGCATTAATGTCTTGAGTAAGGAGTTTCTCTCAGAGTTTGCATCTCTCTTTGGTGTAATGGAAATGGGGCTTTGTTTTATCCTGCCAGGTGAACTGTTCCACTCTCAAGGGTTTACATCAACAGCCAAATATACTTGCTTAAGTCAACTTATTGGAAGGGGTTCTTCACCCCAGGGCGAATTTTTGTCCAAACTGGTCATAATAAAAAATGGTGATGTTAAGAACTGGTGCTTCTACTTCCTTTTTTTTTTCTTCCTAAGAGTATAAACCTTAGTATACGTAGTTCTTGACTTACGACCAAAATTGAGCCCAAAATTTATGTTGCTAAGTGAGACATTTGTTAAGTGAGTTTTGCCCCATTTTACGACTTTTGTTGCCACAGTTGTTAAGTGAATCATTGCAATTGTTAAGTTAAAAACCCAGTTGTTCGTTGAATCTGGCTCCCCAATTGGCTTTGCTTCTCAGAAGGTCGCAAAAGGAGATAACATGACAACAGGACATCGCAATCGTCATAAGTATGAACCAGTTGCCAAGCATCTGAATTTTGGTCACTTGACCATGGGGATGCTGCTATGGTCGTAAGTGTGAAAAACGGTCATAAGTCACTTTTTTCAGTGAAGTTATAACTTTGAACGGTCACTAAATGAACTGTTGTAAATCAAGGACTATCTGTATGCAAATCACTGGATTAAGCTAATATTGGCTGAATTTATACAACATATTTCAGCATACAAATGTCCAATGCAATATACAAGCAATATCATCAACATGCTATTAAATAAAAAGCAAAGTTTTAGGAGGTGGGGCAGGTCCAGTTAAACTGTGCTGCCCCTGGGAGGGTGGGGTCTTATCTTGCCCTCTCCTTCAAATCTCCACAGGATAGTTGGTGAAAATGACCAAATAGGGAAGAAAAAGAGATTATTCCTTCGTGCAGATTCTAAATTCAGTCATTACTTGCTCTTGGTACCGCCTGCACAAACTGTGGCTCATCATTGCTATAAAACATTTTCTGAGCCAGCTTTGCCAGATACACTCTGAAGAAACGGGGGTAACTTCTCGCACTGCTCAGCCATGATAAACTTGTGTCTGCGTCATCTTAAAACAGAAGGTTGTTGTGATTCGATGCCCCATTCCTTGGCACTCCTTGTGAAGAGCAGGAATGATGCAAAGTTTGTTTTTAGTGCTGTTTGAGGTTTGGTTGAAAAACCTCACTGAAACCACAAGAAAGCTACCGGGAGCATAACTGAACATCTGGAACAAATTTGTTAAATCTATTATTAGGAAAACAGCTTTTAAGAAATAAATTGCTCGTCCTTCATTATTCTTCAGTCTCCCATGGACTATGAGGGGGTCTAAAATTATCAGCAATTGCAAATAAACTTCTGAATTTGCATGATTACATTACCAGTGGCTAAGATACTAAGCAACTTGAGCTATTAAGCTGCAATGCCTATGTATTTATAGCAGCCAAAGCACATAGAATACTAGGGCTGGAAGGAACATAAGAACATAATAGAGTTGGAAGGGACCTTGGAGGTCTTCTAGTCCAACCCCCTGCTCAAGCAGGAGCACCCACAACTTCTGAAGGCAATCTATTCCATTGGTTGATTGCTCCTTAGTTCTAGGGACCTTGGACGTCTTGTTGTGAACCCCCTGCCTGAGGTAGGAGTCCTTTTACCATTCCTGACAAACGGTTATCTAAAGTATTCTTGGAACCCTCCAGTGATGGAGCACCCACAACTCCAGGAAGAAAGCTCTTCTCTTGACTAATCGTTCTCACTGCCAGGAAATTCCTCCTCATTTCGATGTGTGCTCATTTACTTTAGCATAGATGTATTTCACAGCTCCTAATTTAAATACAGTGTTCATTTGGCATAAAGTGTTAGCATAAATATTAAATTGCCATGATTGGCTCACATACCTGATTTATCCCAAAAGATTAAAATAAACGTGGGTGAAAATGCTTGATGGACAATAAAAAAGCAAGTAATGAGCAAGCAAAACACACATTGTGGAGATGAATTAAGTAAAGCAAACATTAAAAAAGACAATAAAAAACCCTTGTTAAAACACATAGGAATGATAATCATGATAATATTATATACTATTGAGGGTACTATTCCTAGCTGTTCAGTTTCTTTGTAATGCCAGTATCAAGATTCATCAGAGCTATTTACTGTGTTTTTGTTTTATTTCTCAAACTTAGGCAGTCCCCATCTCACTAAGTGACTCTACAGCAGGGGTCTTCAAACTTGGCCCTTTTATGACTTGTGGACTTCAACTCCCAGAATTCCTCAGCCAGTGTGCCTGGCTGAGGAATTCTAGGAGTTGAAGTCCACAAGTCATAAAAGGGCCAAGTTTGAAGACCCCTGCTCTACAGTTTTAAGTAGATTTAAGGGGCTGTATTCCTTCTTTCATATCTGGCTTTATTTGTTTCCTGGACTCCTTTATTTGTGAAAATGGTTCACAAGCTTTAGCAGTCCAAAAATGGCTGCCTGCTTCTGGTATTAGGACACCCCACTGCTTCAGCAGGCCGAGATCAGAGGCGAGCTCTCCTATCCAGTAGTAGAACTCATCCTCTTCCTCAATCATTTGCTTCATCAATGAGTTGCACTTAATGTTAGGATTTTTTTCTGACATATACAGGTAGTCCTCGACTTACAACAATTCATTTAAGGACCGTTCAAAGTTACAGCGGCACTGAAAAAAGTGACATGTCCATTTTTCACAGTTACGATCATTGCAGCATCCCCAGGGTCACGTGATCAAAATTTGGAGGCTTGGCAATTGGTTCATATTTATGACGGTCGCAGTGTCCCCCGGGGGTCACATGATCCTCTTTTGAAGCAAGCAAAATCAAGGGGGAAGCCAGATTCGTTTTAACAACTGTGTTGCTCACTTAGTAACTGCCGTGATTCACTTAACAAATGTGGAAAGAAAGATCGTAAAATGAGGCAAAACTCACTTAACCAATGTCTCACTTAACAATAGAGATGTTGGGCTCAATTGTGGTCGTAAGTCAAGGACTACCTGTGGTTGTAACCTGCCTTTCTGAAACTTGAATCTACTTTTTTGCATGCATCACTGTGGAATAAGAGAAGCAGGCAAGGCCAGGAGGTGGAGGTTGCGAGGAGACCTGGCATGTACCGTAACCTAGTTAGGGTGCCGTAACGGAATCCTGAAAGCCTGTCAACGCCTTCTCCATGACCCAATCAAGGTGGAATTGTTCTGAGTGTCCGTTGAGAAGTCTGTGTCCTCCCGCTTGCCATCCGGCCAAGCAAGTGGAGAAGCTGATGTTGCAGGAGGCGGCTGAGGGCGAAGGGATTTCGGATGCAACTGTCAGACCATTTGTGGTGGGTGAACGTCCTCTCCTGCTTCCCAGCCTTGCTTTGCACCAGGGCTGCTCTTCCAGTGAATCAAACATTCAAGACTCGCCCTCCTGTGGAATGCAAAATATCCTCCCCCCTTACGCTCCTCGCCCAGGAGACCGGGAGGGAGGGGAAGTTGCCGAGCACAGGGGACAGAGCGGTCCCCTCTGCAGAAGGGGAGGACAGGGAAATTCCAGATGTTCTTTCATTGAGAGGCAACTGGAGATGGAAGGCTGTGGCTTAATCGGAGGGCAGAGGCCAAGACCCTTTGAGTCTAATATTTTGGATGGCTGGGAGGAAGGGAAACAGGTTTTGGGAAGCCGTACCAAACCCCCTGTGGCAGTCATGGCGATTTCTTGCCTGCGCATGCATGCTGGATCTTTGTGCACAGGCCTGACCAAATCAGTTGCTCCAGAGGAGATTTAGAGGGCAGATTAGTGGGAACTAGAGCCACAAACTGCTTGAAAGGGAGGCTCTTATATGCAAGTTTTGCAATTCAGAATAAATACGGCCGCTTGTCCTGTTGACAGGGATCCAGCTTAGCAATTCGTCTTCTCTGTCTGTCCATTTGATTGTAGACAGGGGGACGATGGCAAATGGGTACAGATATGTGTAGTCCTCGACTTAACAGCAGTTCATTTAGTGGGTGTTCAAAGTTTCAAGGGCATTGAAAAAGTGACTTATGACTGTTTTTCACACTTATGACTTACTGACTTTGCTTCTCAGAAGGTTTGCAAAAGGGGATCACGTGACCCCGGCACACTGCAACTGTCATAAATATGAACCAGTAGCCAAACATCTGAATTTTGATCACATGACCATGGGGGAATGCTGCAACGGTCGTATGTGTGAAAAACGCTCATAAGTCACTTTATTTGGTGCCGTTCTAACTTTGGTCACTAAACGAATTGTTGTAAGTTGAGGACTACCTGTACGCATATCTATTGTAGTGGCCTAGTGTACTCTATTGTAGGCTAACTGAATATTTGAACAAAATGATTTACTTTCTACTGTGTTGCTTATAATACAAAATGCTTCGCTGAGAGTTTCCTCCCCCTGCCTGCCTTCTGGACAGGTGAGTCCTCACCTTACAATTCTCTTGCTCATTAGCCAGCACCTGAGCTGGAGGGGGGTGTCTCACCCCTCTTTTTTCTGTTGTTTTTCTTTGGTTTAAGCCGCTTCTTGGCTGGGGGGCCTCCTCTGCTCTGCCCACCCAGCTGCCCAGTCGCCTCTCCCTTCAGCAGGCAATTGTGCCCCCCCCCCAGGCCTTTTGTCCACCTGCTCCAGCTTCTTTTGTGTTTTCTTCTTTTGAAACTTGCAGGTGCTTCTAGGGAGCCCCTCCCCTCCCTTTGCCAAAGTCCCCCCCCCAAAGCAGCACAGCTTGATAGCTGTTTGTTTCCAGTTAGCTGCTTGTTCTATATGGAGCATCTCAACTTTCCTATGAGAGATGATTAAACCATGGTCTGGTTTACTTAACATCTGCATTTTCTTACCTACCTACTATCAGCTTTCAATCTCTGTTGAGCGGGAAGGTACATTGATTATGCTCTTATTCTTTTGTTTTGAAAATATTCCGAACGTGCCTTTTTGTTACTTATAGCATGCCTTACTAACCTTTGCTTTCTTGACAATGTTCAATTCCAGCTACCTCTCTCGTCACACTGTGTGTCTGCTTTTTGAATTTCAGATCTTTGCCAAGTTTTTGGTGTAGACTTGGTGGTTTATTCTGCTGTCTTTTCATTTTGTTTTTCCTCCCTGGAATTGTTTGCAGTTGAGCTTTTAGTATTTCCTTTTAGTATTTTAGGAAATCCCACCAACCTCCATTCTCTGTTGTCTTCTCCTCCTATGGAATCTGCCTTCTTCTGCTTTTCTGAAATCCACCATAAACCCGGCTTCGGTTCCCATAAAATAGAGAATTCCAGCATTCCATGGTCACCCTCCTACCCATGAACCTACCACCTCGACTTCTTGATAAGTCTTCTCCAAGGAGTCGTAACAAGTCAATACAGGTATCCCTTGACTTACAATAGTTCATTTAGTGACCGAAGTTACAACAGCACTGAAAAAAGTGACTTATGATCATTTTTCACACTTATGACCGTTGCAGCTTTCCCATGGTCCCGTGATCAAAATTCAGATAATTGGCTACTGACTCGTATTTATGACGGTCGCAGTGCCCCAGGGTCATGTGATACCTTTTGCGACCTTCGGACAAGCAAAATCAACGGGGAAGCCAGATTTACTTAACAACCATGCTAGTAAATTAACAGCTGTAGTGGTTCAGTTAACAGCGGTGGCAAGAAAGACAATAAAATGGGGCAAAATTCACTTAACAACAGAAATGTGGGGCTCTGTTGTCATAAGTCGAGGACTACCTGTAATAGCTGGTGCTTTCCTCCATCCTCTGGAGAGCATAGCAGAACAAACTCAGCATTTCCCGGATGAGCCACGCTCGGCAGAAATGGTCTCCCAGCAGATGCTGGGATAATTGGTCTTCCATTACCTCTACCAGGTGTTCCTTCCGTGGACCAGCAATCAGCCATAAACACTGAGCATAATTGTTCTTTCTCTGAGCTTGCTTGGCTGCCCGTCTGCTGGTTTGCATCACACTTGCCTAGTTCACGTGACAAAGCCATCCGTATATGATGCAGAAAAGGTTTGTTCCTCAGCTGGCTTGATTCAGCCTGAGGCTTTGCGGGGCTGAGAGAGAGTGGCGAGTTCAAGTTCAGGCCCTTGGCTTCCATGTCTAAGAGAGGACTGGAACCTGGCTCTCCTCTCTGAACTGGTTAATCTCAAGATGGCTTGATCTAGCTCCCAAAGCTCCATCATTTCAGACTCCTGAGAAGGAAACTTTTTGGATGATGGAACCATTATCCAAAATGTCTGAAATGATGGAGCTTGGGGGACCCTGGTAGACAGAGGGCTTTTAAAACCAGAGCTCCTGGGTCCCTTTGCATCTTCCTTGCTCCAGCCATTTGGCTGTCTGGGAGAAATTCCTTCCTATGACTAGGGCACTTCTGGGTAAGCCCGAGCTAAATAGTTTGTTCCTTACTTTTGCATTGTATCTCCAGGTCTAAATTCTGAAAGGCTTATGTTCTCTGGGCTTTGGTGTGGAGCATTAGTTGCTTAGAACACTGAACATAGAATAATAGAGTTGGAAGGGACCTTGGAGGTCTTCTAGTCCAACCCCCTGCTTTAGCAGGAGACCCTATAGCAGGGGTAGGCAACCTTGCCTCTTTTATGACTCGTGGACTTCAACTCCCAGAATTCCTGAGCCGGCCATGCTGAGGGGAAAGGGAGAGGTTTCCAAGCTGAGCCATGCTGGCTCAGGAATTCTGGGAGTTGAAGTCCACGAGTCATAAAAGAGCCAAGGTTGCCTACCCCTGCCCTATATCATTCCAGACAAATGGCTGTCCAGTCTCTTTTTGAAAGCCCCCAGTGATGGAGCACCCACAACTTCTGAAGCCAAGCTGTTCTATTGGTTGATTGCTCTCACCGTTAGGAAATTTCTCCTTAGTTCTAGGTTGCTTCTCTCCTTGGTTAGTTTCCAACCGTTTTTTCTTGTCCTGCCTTTTGATGCTTTGGAAAATAGTTTGACCCCTTCCTCTTTGTAGGAGCCTCTCAAATATTGGAACAGTGCTATCATGTCAGCCCTAGTCCTCCTTTTCATTAGACTAGACATACCCAATTCCTGTAACTGTTGTACGTTTTAGCCTCCAGCTCCCTAATGATTTTTGTTGCTCTTCTCTGCACTTTTTCCAGAATCTCAACATCTTTTTTAAATTGTGGTGACCAGAACTAGATGCAGTATTCCAAGTGTGGCCATACTAAGGCTTTGCAAAGCGGTACTAGAACTTCACATGATCTTGATTCTATCCCTCTATTAATGCAGCCTAGGATTGCATTGGCTTTTTTGTTCCTTACTTCTGTATTGTATCTCTTTGTTCCTTAGTTCCTTACTTTTGCATTGTATCTCCAGGTCTAAATTCTGAAATGCTTATGCTCTCTGTGCTTTGGTGGGTATTAGCTGCTGCTTCTGAGTGAAATGAGCGATCCTCTATCTCTCTGCAAACCAAACCTGAGATTGAACCGCTAAGGTCCTGAATTTGAATTCTGCTTCAGCACGTGTAGAAGCAGCTATGGGTCTGGTTATTCAGGCATATATACCTCCAGGCAAGGACTCTTATCTGGGGAGAAGGTCAACAAAATAGACCCTTATGGGAAAAATGTCTCTCCTTTTTTCAGACCTTTTTAGGCGGATTACAATGTCTCCAGGTAGCTCGTGCTGTGCTTTCTGAACATGAAGATATTTTGTAATTTTAGCAATTGGTGGAGAACTGCAGACAAGCAGCTCTCATTGCACAGACATGATGCCTGGCAGCATGTCACAACAACTGTCTCATCAGTCTCATTTTACTGTTTCACCTACACAACTTAAGTGACTTGTTTTTTAAGCACCTGAGTGTTGGTTGACACATTCCAGTCTGCTTTACTCATATTAAGCAGTAAATACAACACCACTTTCAAATGTTTTTTGAAGAATTGCTTCATACACGTTTGGTAATTATAGGCCAATAGATTAATATATCTTTGCATACTAAAGTTAACTACAGTTCGATGACTCTTTAACGGGTCTCCAAAGAATCATCATTGGCTTTTTAACACATGTTTAGTAGTACATAGATGAGAATATACGTAGCTCAGGATTGATGAGGTTATCTAGTCAGATAATGAAATGTTCTACAAGCCAATAGCGAAACTCAGAGAGGACCAATGACTCCACAAAGAATATAAAACATGAACCATAGTTTGTTGATAGGCCAATTATTGCTTCATTGTTTGTCATAGAATTCTAGGGCAGTTATTACTCTGGCATTAGAGTATCTCTTCTAGCATCCACTGATTCTGGTTATAAGAACAGAATTCTGCAGTAGATCCAAGAATGCCTGTTCACTTTTGTTATCCAGGCACTATTCTTAAAAAAATGTTTAAACCTATTCAATTGATGCATGCTGGATAATTGACATCTTGGGTATTCTCTGAGTTTCTCAGTATGGACTTCATTGATTATATAAAGATCTAAACCTTCAGTTGTGTCCATGTCAAGGTGTGGAATGTGCTTAGGAGAATTAGTTCATGTATTAAAGCTAAATGTCTATGGAGATCCTCAGTCACCCAGGTCATGGTTGTCCCAAAGGTGCTTTTGCAAAAGGCAACTGGACCTTCTTTGTTTTTCCCTGAAGACTTTTTGCTTCTCATCCAAGAAGCTTCTTCAGTTCAGACTGGATGGTGGAGAATGGAAGGATTCAGTCAGAACTGAAGAAGCTTCTTGAGTGAGAAGTGAAATGTCTTCAAGGGGAAAAAAATGTTCAGTGGCCTTTTGAAAAAGCACCTTTGAGAGTTCATGTATTACTTGACTACTGGAGGGAATATACTACTGGTGTCCTCCTTACTGGGGCTTCTTAGTAGACAGAGCCGTTGCAAAGTGTTTTAGAACTATACCAGAAACTCATGAGCTATTGAGCTTTACGCAGTGTTGTGCCTAGCTTGATAGGAGTGCTATCTATCTGTCTGTCTGTCTATCTATCTCTAGTATAGGGGTAGGCAACCTTGGCTCTTTTATGACTTGTGGACTTCAACTCCCAGAATTCCTGAGCCAGCATGGCTCAGCATGGAAACCTCTCCATTTCTCCTCAGCATGGCTGGTTCAGGAATTCTGGGAGTTGAAGTCCACGAGTCATAAAAGAGCCAAGGTTGCCTACCCCTGAAATTCTAGTATATCCATCCCTCATACTCAAAGTTCGTAACTCCATCACTCGGATAGAGGACTGTTTCAGTATTTATGTCTTTGGTTTTACATATTACTTGACCACCAAGAGGATTAAAAAGGGAAGTTTGGCGAGTTTTCCCTCGATCCACAAGGATCCATTTTGGCCAGGGGGAGGCTGGGCACACGCAGGTTCAATCTGTTCTTAGCCTATTGGGGCTAACGCTGCTTAACCACAGAAAAACTTCCATGACTAGCAACGTAAAATAATTCTGAGAGGAATTCCACTGGAAGAAGCTTAGGCTCACCCAAAGGAATGTGTTGTGGAAGACACCAATCCACAGGGGCTGCGAATGCTTGTCCTCTGCCCCCTAGGAAAACACAAACACAGAGAAAGAAACAATAAGCAGGAGGCTGGTCCTTGGGATGCAGAAGTTGCTGGTATTGGGAGGGCTTCATCAGCTTTTTTTTTCTTCTGCAATTAACCAAGTTATCAGAAGCTCTTGTGCCTTTGAATGCCTGTTTCCAATCCCATCTGCCAGGAACAGGTGGGACTGTAATTCCAATAATTGCTATGTCCCTGGTGTAAACTCTATTTAGAGTGAAGTGGGAGTTTACATTCTGGCACCTTTTCCTCCCACCCTTGTAATGTAATGGTCTGGAAGCTGCTTTTTTGGGGTGCGTGGGTAGGTGGGTGTAAGGAATGGTTACTTGCTCTGGCAATGGTCTAAACCAGGGGTCCCCAACCCCTGGTCCGTGGACCGGTACCGGGCTGCGGCATGCCAGCAACCAGTCCGCACAAACAAGCAAAGCCCCATCCGTGGGATGCAGGCAGCACACAAAACCACACAGCCTCCGGTCCACGGAAAAACCTCTCTCCACGTAACTGGTCCCTGGTGCCCAAAAGGTTGGGGACCTCGGGTCTAAACGGGTTTTAGATAATAATAATAATAATAATAATAATAATAATAATAATAATAATAATAATAATAATAATAATAATAATAATAATAATAATAATAATAATAAATAATTAATAATTAATAATTAATAATAAATAATTAATAATAATAATAAAGTTGGAAGGGACCTTGGAGGTCATCGAGTCCAACCCCCTGCTCAGGCAGGAAACCCTACACCATTTCAGACAAATGGCTGTCCAGTCTCTTCTTAAAGACTTCTAGTGTTGGAGCATTCACCGCTTCTGGAGGCAGGTTGTTCCACTGGTTAATTGTTCTAACTGTCAGGAAGTTTCTCCTTAGTTCTAGGTTGCTTCTCTCCTTGACTAGTTTCCATCCATTGCTTCTTGTCCTGCCCTCAGGCGCCTTGGAGAATAGCTTGACTCCCTCTTCTTTGGGGCAGCCCCTGAGATATTGGAAGACTGCTATCATGTCCCCCCTCGTCCTTCTCTTCATTAAACTAGACATACCCAATTCCAGCAACCGTTCCTCATATGCTTTAGCCTCCAGTCCCCTAATCATCTTTGTTGCTCTGACCTTGTGAGAGCAAGTCTATTAAAGGCATTGTGCATTTATTTCAGTTGTATAGTTTGCATTTTGATGAAGTAATAAAATCTAGAAGAATGTCTTAACATTCACCGACCGTATGTAATTTGTGAAGGAGAATTACCAGTGATTGCTTTGAAGAAAAGGGGGCGGAGAATCACTGAAATAATCCCAGCTTCCCAAGAGAATTCGATGGGGAGAGAGGACAATAAGAGGACAGTACTTGCAACAAGAGGGCAGTTTCTCTTCAGTGATTTATTTGCAGAATTGCTTTTTAGCAGAGACAGCTATAGATCAACTGGGAAGCATCTGAATAAAAGAGTAAAAACATCTGCTTCCTTTACTGTATTCAGCACTAATAAAATAGCAAACTACTTAGACAAGACAGATTATTGTCCAACACCAGGCTTCCTTGCTTAACACATTGAAAATAAAGTTCTTTGATTTCTGCCAGTTGTTCTCTATAGCCCTGCCTGGTGCAATTTTCCAGGCTTCTGAAGTTTAAAAGGGAAGGCCTCCTCGGATTCAGACTACATGGATTTTAACCCCATTGCATGCTGTCCTAGCTCACTTCCTTTGGTTTAGGGTTTGCTGCCATAACTTAAAGATCTCCTACAATCTGAAACGCTACTGCTAATTCCTAAGGCCAGTTTCCTCTCCTCCTCTGGCACAATAGAATCTCCTTTCTGGGGTCAAAAAGAAATACTACACGAAAATACCAAATTGGGTCTCTCGGATGGAGGCAGTGATTCATCCAAATACATTAGACAAAAAAAAGATGGAAAGATATGAAGAACTATTAGATAATCAAGGGAAGCTCAAATCAAGGGAAGAATTAAAAGAACAGGGAATAATTATAGATTGGTGGCCATACCTACAGATTCAGTCAAAATATAGTAAGGCCATGGCAGAATATGGGATAAACCGAGTACCACAACAACTGGACAAAATATTGATGGGTAGGGGAGAAAAATTCTTAACAAGAACCTATAAATATCTACTGGAGGAAGAAATAGTAAAAGGGTCAATGATAACATGGGCTCGAAATGTGGGTCAAACTATAGAATTAGAAGAATGG
Organism: Azemiops feae; assembly: GCA_023970755.1. NCBI lineage: Eukaryota > Metazoa > Chordata > Lepidosauria > Squamata > Viperidae > Azemiops > Azemiops feae. The sequence continues at coordinate 495,414 of JALGBA010000525.1, forward strand.
GAAAGAATTTGGAATAAAAACTGTAAATTGACACTGTCAACTGCGTATAAGGAAAACCAATATAAAATGCTTCATAGATGGCATTTAGCACCAGCGAGATTGGCAAAGATGTATAAAAACATGAACCCAGACTGTTGCAAAAACAAAGAGGGAACATTTTACCATATGTGGTGGCAATGTCCAAAGGCAAAGACCTACTGGGAACAGATAAGGGGGTGGATACAAGAGATAACCAAAGAACAAATTGAATTTAAACCGGAGCTATTTTTATTAGGTATAATTAATCCAAAGATAAAAAAACAACTTCGATACATCATTGTACACATAATAACAGCGGCACGCATCACATACGCGCAATGTTGGAAATGTGAGAATGTACCACCAAATGACATGATCATTTATAAGATACTAGAATGCGCTGAAATGTACAAGCTTACTTTAGAAATAAAGGATAAGGAAGCAACAGAATATTACGAGTTATGGAACAAGTGCTATGTTTGGTTAGATCAAAGAACAAAGTAGGAAAGCTATGTAACCAACTGTAAATAAATGTAAGAAATAGAGGACACAGTACTGTTAAGGAAGAAAAAAATGTATTTTGTAAATTATAAAGTGAAAAAGGAAAATTAAAATTAAAAAAAAAGAATCTCCTTTCTGAAGATCTGTTTTAAAAAATAAGTTGAAGTTCTGAGCCCTACCTGCTTAAATGAATAGATTAAAGCAGATCCAGCCACAATTCCCAAAGGAGAAATGGCTGCCCCCCTCCCCTGTAATCCCTCTTGTGCTGGGAGAGAGAGATCCACCCTTTTGCTGCTTCTCAGAAATTCAACAGAACATGGAGTGGGGGGGGGTCAACCCATATGTGGCCCCCAGCTGCAGTTGTGCAGGCTCCAGGCTTCTCTATATCATATTGCCAAAGCTGAGGATTTTCTGCCAACTTTTATCTTGAAAATGCAGTAAACAAGCTGAATCTCTGACAGACTTAGTAGGAATCTCCCCAAAATGAGCCAGAGATTAACCTACATTCCCTGACAACTTCATGTGTCACAAATTGCACCCTCCCTGCTTTCTTTTTAATCCTGAAAAATCAGTTTGTAAGAAATGTGATTGTGGTGTGAAAAAGCTATCTGTCCTGACACAGAACATGAACTGAGGGATAGCATCAAGATCTTGTGAAGAGTCAGCCCTGCTTTAGCCTGCTTTGGTAAGATCACAGTTTTGGTCATCATGATACAAAAAAGATGTTGAGATTCTAGAAAGAGTGCAGAAAAGAGCAACAAAGATGCCGAGGGGACTGGATGCTAAAACAAGATGACCAGTTTCAGGGACTGGGTGTGTCTTAAGAGAAGGACTAGGGGTGACATAATAGCAGCCTTCCAATATTTGAGGGGCTGTCACAGAGAAGAGGGGATCGACCTATTCTCCAAGAGAAGTCAACCTGAGGGCAGGACATGAATGGAAATTATTATCAAGAAGAGATTCAACCTAGAACTAAGGAGAAATTTCCTGACAATTGAGAACAATCAAGCAGTGGTATGGCTTCCCTCCAGAAGTTGTGGATGCTCCATCACCCTTTAAGAAGAGACTGAACAGCCATTTGTCTGGAATGGTATTGGGCCTCCTGCTTGAGCAGGGGGTTAGACTAGAAGACCTCCAAGATCCCTTCCAACTCTGTTATTTTGTTATTTATTCTCTGATACCACTGTGATAACACATGTGCTTTCACTGGAGAAGATCAAGGTTTCAGCTTGTACAGATGAGGTTGAATAACTCTTGTCTGACACTTGGAAAGCTGACAGCGTGATGAGCAGACACTGAATTCCATTTATCCAGGTGTCTTGGCATGTGATCAGTGTGACAGATGCATTGCGATGCACTTTTGCACCATTCCAAAAAATGTGTTGGAGGGGGTTATCACAACTTCTAGACTACAAATATTCAATTTTTCCCAAAGCAGTGTTTACAGGCAATAGAATTCCAGTGTTCGGGATGAGCCTTCAAAATTGCACAGAAAGGATATAGTGTTTTGCTTATTATTTGTTTTACTTTGGTCAGAGTATACCTAGAATTATGTTTGGGCACAGCATTTTGGGAAGGATGTTGACGGAACTACGGCATATGCAGGGAACAGCAATGAAGCTGTTAAAAGGGCCTGGAAGGACAACTTGTGAACAATGTATGGGGGGGAGTAGTATGCTTAGCGTGGAGAAGAGAAGAATGTAAAGAGGTTTGATAGCTGTCTTCTAGTATTGTGTAAAAGACAGGCTGGAATTGTTATGAATTGCTCTGCATGAGAGGACAAGAAATAATGTGTTTAAATTACAGGAAAGTAGAAGTTGATTGGACATCAGGAAGCAGTTTCGAATAAAGGATCAGCAGTGGAACAGACTGTCTCAGGAGTGTGTAGGTTTCATTTCATTCCCTGAGATTGCAGGATACTTGGGAAACATGCTTAACAGAATGAAAGAATTAGAAGGAACCTTGGAGGTCTTCTAGTCCAAACCCCTGCCCAAGTAGGAGACCCTATACTATTTCAGTGGCTGTCCAGTCTCTTCTTAAAAGCCTCCAATAATGGAGCACAAACATCTGGTGGCAAGGCTGTTCCACTGGTTAATTGTCCTCACTGTTAGGAAGTTTCTCCTTAATGCCAGGTTGCTTCTCTCCTTGATTAGTTTCCATCCATTGTTTCTTGTCTTGCCTTCTGGTAGACTTTGGAAAATAGGTTGACAAACTGATGTTGGTTTCTGGTTATAACTTTGCTTCCTTCTAGGTGTTTGCAGATCTGTTGCTTGATTATGTTTTCCAGGATCTTCCCAGGGATTGTGAGGCTGATTGATTTGTAGTTTCCTGGATCTGTTTTTTTCCCCCCTTTTGGAAGATGGGAAGCATATCAGCTCTTTTCTAGTCCTCTGGTAGTTCCCGGTGCTCCAGGATCTTTGAAAAATATGGTTCAGTGGTTCTGAGATGACATCTGCCAGCTCCTTCAGAACTGGGATGTAATCCGTGAGGTCCCGGGGAATTGAAGTTGTCTAGAGTGGATAGGTGTTCTCTTACCATTTTCTTGCTTATTTTAATTTGTATTCTTAGTCTGTCTTTTATTGTTATGTTTTTGATAGGTTGGTCTGTATTATCATTTTACGTGAAGACTGAATGAATTAAGAATGAATTAAGCAGCTCTGATTTCTCTCTACTGCCCGTTACTTCCTTGCTATCTTCTCTCATTAGTGGACCAATTGTTTCCTTGACTTTTTTTCTTGTTTTTTATATGTGGAAAGAAACTTTTTTATTATTATTTGTGACATTTGTTGCAAGTCTTAATTTATTCTGAGCTTTAGCGTTCCTGACTTCATCTTTGCAAGTTTGGGCTATTTGTTGGTATTCTGCCTTAATTATGTGTTCCTCTTTCCATTTTTTTGTACTTATCCTTTTTGTCTTTCAGTTTCAATCAATCAATCAGAATAGATCTGGAAGGGACCTTGGAGGTCTTCTAGTCCAGCACCCTGCTCAAGCAGGAGAACCTATACCATTTCAGATAGGTGGTTGGCCAATCTTTTCTTAAAAACCTCCTCTGATGAAGCACCCACAACTTCTGAAGGCAAGCAGTTCCACTGGTTAATTGTTCTCACTGTCAGGAAGTTTCTCCTTAATTCCAGGTTGCCTCTCTCTTTGATCAATTTCCAACCATTGTTTCTTGTCCTGCCCTCTGGTGCTTTGGAGAATAGTTTGACCCCCTCTTCTTTGTGTCAGCCCCTCAAATATTGGAATACTGCTATCATGTCACCCCTAGTTCTTCTTTTCACTAGACTAGCCAAACCCAAATCCTGCAACCGTTCTTCGTATGTTTTAGTCTCCAAGCCTTTAATCATCTTAGTTATTCTTTGCACTTTTTCCAAAGTTTCAACATCTTTTTTGGGACCAAAACTGGATGCAGTATTCCAGGTGAGGTCTTGCTAAGGATTTATAAAGTGGTACTAATAGTTCACATCATTTTGATTCTATGCCTCTGTTTATACCGCCAAGGATTGTACTAGCTTTTTTGGCTGCTGCCGCACATTGCTGGCTCATAGTCATAGACACTAGGACTCCAAGGTGCATCTCACAGTTACTGTTTTGAACCAGGTTTCACCTAATCTATACTTAAATCTTTGGTTTTTCTTGCCTATGTGCAAACCTTGCTTTTCTCCACATTAAATTTCATACTGTTGGATAGGGCCCATTGCTCAAGTCTGTCAAGATTTTTTTGGATCCTGAGCTTGTCTTCTGGGGTGTTGGCTATTCCTGCCAGCTTAGTGTCATCTGCAAATTGGATGAGTTCCCCTTCTATCTCCTCATCTGTCATTTGATGAAGATATTGAAGAGTACTGGGCCTGAGATGGAATCCTGAGGCATCCCACTGCTGACTCATTAAGGACTACTTGTTGAGTACAGTTTGTCAGCCAATTACAAATCCATCTGGTGGTGATGCTGTCTATCCCACATCTTTCTAGTTTACCAAGAAGCAGGTTGTGGTCTACTTTGTTGAATGCCTTGCTGAAGTCTAAGTATACTATGTCCACAGCATTTGCTGGCCTACTAATTTAGTCACTTTGTCTAAGAACAAAATAAGATTGGTTTGACATGATCTATTATTAATAAACCCCAGGAACACAATGATTTACTAGAGTAAAAGAAAGTGAGAAAAATAAGTCCTCCAGTTAGGAAGGAAAAAACAGGTGCACCGGTACAGGATAAGAAGTGTCTGGTTCAACAGTAGAGCTTGGTGATCAGAATGCAGTATTGTAGGCTAATTCTGCCCACTGCCAGGAGTTCAATCCTGACTGGCTCAAGATTGACTTCCATCCTTCCGAGGTTGGTAAAATGAGGACCCAGACTGTTGGGGGCAATATGATGACTCTATAAACCTCTTAGAGACGGCTGTAAAGCACTATGAAGCAGTATATAAATCTAAGTGCTGTTGCTATTGTTGCGAAGGGGATCTGGTGGACAACTGCTTATGTAGGAGCCAGCAGTGTGCTGCAGCTGCCAAAAAGGCAACATAGTTCTAGGCTGCATCAAGATCATGGGAAGTGATAGTACCAGTCTGGACTGCACTACTGAGGCCACATTTGGAATGCTCTGTCCAGTTCTGGTTGCCATAATGCAAAAAAGATGCTGAGGCCCCAGGAAGAGTGCAGAGAAGAGCAACAAAGAGGATAAGGGGTCTGGAGGCTAACCCATATGATGAATGATTACGGGAACTAGGTATGTCTAGCCTCAGAAACGATGGATTAGGGGAGACCAGTTAGCTGTCTTCCAATACTTGAGGGGCATCAATTTATTGTCCACAGGAGAAGAAGCAATGGGTGAAAGCTCCTCAGAGGGAGATCCAACTTAGAAAAGAGGGGGAATTTCTTGACATTGACAATAATTAAATCAATGAAACCGCTTGCCTTTTGGAGTTATGGGTGCTCTGTTGCTGGAGTTTTCAAGAAAAGATTTGACAGCCATTTGTCTGAAATAGTATGAGGGCTCCTGCCTTGGGGAGGGGGGTTGAACTAGAAGACCTTCAAGGTCCCTTCCAATCCTATGATTCTATGAGAATACTGGTTTTTATTAAATAAGCCATAATCCAGTATCTATTGAGGGTTTTCTCCATTTTTTAGGCAAAATGGGTTCTCCAATCCCTTGTTCCAGTCTGTGTTCAAAATGTACATAAATTGATATATTAATAACTGATATGTGTAAAGACTTGGTATGCTCATTTGTCTTGTAAGATTTAGTGATCACTTAAGAGCCTCTGAAGCTGGAAATGTTGTAGTTGCAATTACTGCCAGTGGGTGGCATCAGACAAATAGTATAACTTTAAACATAGAAAATGATAAAAACTTAACAATTATCATCCAGTGGTTAGTTGATCTAAAAAAGAATCTCATAATCTGCCCAGATCTTTCATATAACAAATTGTTTATTTATCTATTTATTCTATCTATTATCTATTTATTGTTTATTTTATTTATCTAACAAATAAACAGATTATCTGTTAAAGAGATTGCTTATCTATTTTTATCTACTTATCTTGCATATAACAGATTGTTTATCTACTTTATCTATAACAGATTTTTTATCTAGCCTGGCTTATCCAGTAAGTGTCAGTTTGACATGAAAAAACTGTCCAAATTTCAGTTTTCTAAAAACAGAACACCTCAGTTTTCAAATCAATGTGGCTAAAAGAGCAGCTTTGAAATACAAGCAGCCTCGTATCATTGTGACAGTGAGAGAGGCGGCTTTAGATTAAATGTTGAACTTAAAGCAGTTACATTAACTAAAAGTGCTACAGGGGAAGAGTCCAACAGCGCCCACGGAGAATTTGTACTAGGATGAAGGTCCCCCAAAATGTGGTACTACAGGTAGTCTCCAGGTTTCAACAGCAATTGGGACTGAAATTTCCACTCCTCTACAAAGGTTCGTGTGACTGCATTGCTTAGCAACGACAATCAGAGCAGTCCCCATTGCCGGTGTTGAGTGAGGACGTCGTGTGGGCACCTTGGCACATGGGCAGGTGGGCAGCACTACAAAATGTGGGCAGATGGACTGGCGTTGTGGGCAGGCCAGTGAGAGGCAGGCAGACAGGCAAGCAGATGCTGCAGGCATGTGGGGAGAAGAGACGAGACCCCTGGGCTGTCTGGAGGCTGCTCAACAGGAAAGTGACGGGAACAGCAGTGACTTGCAGGAGCGACACCTGCCAGTTCCCCCACTGACTTTGGGGGAAATCAGCAGGGCAGGTCACAAATGGTGATCCTGGGAACTTGGGACACAGCAACTGTCAAAATTGTTGCCAAGTGCCCAAGTTGCAATCATGTCAGTGGAGGACGATGCGATAACTACAACTTTGAGGACCAGCCGTAAGTTGCAGGAATTGGGTATGTCCAATCTAGTGAAAAGAAGGACCAGGGGTGACAAGACAGCAGTCTTCCAGTATTTGAGAAGCTGCCACAAAGAAGAGGGGGACAACCGATTTTCCAAAGCACCAGAAGGCAAGACAAGAAACAAAAGATGGAAACTAATCAAGGAGAGAATCCAATCTAGAACTAAATGGAAATTTCCTAACAGTGAGAACAGTAGACCAGTGGAACGTTTAGCCTTCACAAGTTGTGGGTGCTCCATTACTGGAGATTTTTAAGAAGAAATTGGATGGCCATTTGTCTGAAATGGTCTAGGGGTTTCCTGCGTGAGCAGGGGGTTGGACTAGAACAGGGCTTTTCAACCTTTTTACCGATTGTACCACTTTTAGGATATGGCAATATTCGAGTACCACCTAGCAAGGTGTCAAAAACTTGGTGACAAAAAAAAAACCTGTTCAAAGTTGCAATTGCACTGAAATGACTTATGACCATTTTTCACACTTATGACCATTGCAGCAACAGGGTCATGTGATTTATATTTGGATGCTTGGCAACTGATTTATATTTATGATGGTCACAGTGTCCCAGGGTCATGTGATCCCCTTCTGCAACCTTTTGACAAGCAAAGTCAATGGCAGAGCTGCTGGTGGCCAACTGCTAAGGCGGGACTTCCTTCCCTCCCTCCCTTCCCTGCCTCCTTTTTCTCATTCCCATCTCCTTCTGAAGGAAGAATTTGAACCCCCCCATATTTTCCCTCTTCCATATATTGATCAAACAAGGAAAGGCCTCCAGAGACAGAAAAGACAAGCTGCTGAGTGAACTAGCTTAAAAAGGCACTTCCCCTTTAAGAATTAGCTACTGGCTAGAAAGGAAAGTAAGGAGCCCAGCTGGCACTTAAAGAAGAAAAAAAAATGTAAGTACTGGCTGCCGGCTAAGGCAGCCTCCCCAAATGGCTCCATTCATAAGTAAAATCTGCAGCTCCAGAGGACTCTCTCACTGTAAGTCTTTGCCTGCGCTGGCTCTTTCCCTTCCCCACTACACTTGGCTAGGCAGGGCTGCGTACCACCTGCCACTCATTAATGTACCACAAGTGGTAGGCGTACCACAGGTTGAAAAGCCCTGGACTAGAAGACCTCCAATGTCTCTTTCAGATTCTATTCTATTCTATTCTATTCTATTCTATTCTATTCTATTCTATTCTATTCTATTCTATTCTATTCTATTCTATTCTATTCTATTCTATTCTATTCTAATTCTATTCTGTTCTATTCTATTCTATTCTATTCTATTCTAATTCTATTCTATTCTATTCTATTCTATTCTATTCTATTCTAATTCTATTCTATTCTATTCTATTCTAATTCTATTCTATTCAATTCAATTCTAATTCTATTCTATTCTATTCTATTCTATTCTATTCTATTCTATTCTATTCTATTCTATTCTATTCTATTCTATTCCATTCTAATTCTATTCTATTCTTATTCTATTCTATTCTATTCTATTCTATTCTATTCTATTCTATTCTACTCTACTCTACTCTACTCTACTCTACTCTACTCTACTCTACTCTACTCTACTCTACTCTACTCTACTCTATTCTAATTCTATTATTCTATTCTATTCTATTCTATTCTATTCTATTCTATTCTATTCTATTCTATTCTATTCTATTCTATTCTATTCTATTCTATTCTACTCTATTCTTCCTCAGCATCATTGGAGCTGGATGACTGGTGGGAGTTACAAATATTGGAAATAGTCAAATAAAGCGATGCTGAAGCAGCATCAGAAACCAGCGTGAAGGACTGGAAAGAGCCTTTGGCTTTATCATTAACTTTGAAACAACTTTGAAGTCACCAGTCCCCCAAAAGCCTGCTAAATGTGCTTCCAGGTTCAATTCAGGGTGCTAGTAGTGACCTATAAAGCCCCTCAGGATACGGGTGGATTGTTTGCAGGACCACCGTTCCCCTGGTGCGTCTAACTACCCCTTCAGATTGGGCAGGAAAGACATGCTATGGATCTTGTCTATGAAAGGGGCAGACCCAGTCGTGGCACCCACTCTCTGGAACATCCCCTCCCCCACTGGACTGGATTAGCCCCAACCCTCTTAGCCTCTCATAAGATCTTGGATACTTGGCCGTGTCACTGGCTGTGACGGTCAGGACACTACAAGTCTGACAGGTTCCGCGAACATCAGAAAATACCCTTAAGGTTCCAACTGTTAATTTAGACCTGGATCCTTTAACCTCAACTGGAAATAGAAGCTTGCAGAAGCAAAAGCTAATGCTTGCATGAAAGCAGCCTGCCCAGAATAATGGCAGAGTACTGGCTGCAAAGCAATGAGGTATCACGAAATGCTGAAATGCACCCCTAGTGCCCAATTTTACAGATATTTTTGCTAAATTATAGATGGGGCACTTGATAAGTTAGTAGGAGGTACTATTCTAGGCAGTAATATTCTAATGGATAGCAATATAGGGCATTGCACGCCAAAACAACTAGACACAAGGACAGTTTTCCCCCCATGCCGTCACTCTGCTAAACAACTAACTCCTACATCACTGTCAAACTACTTAGTAAAGCTGTATTACTATTATTCTCCTCATCTTTCCTATTGCCTATCTCCTTATCTTCGTATGACTATAACTTTGTTGCTTGTATCTTATGATTTACATTGTTTTATTTAGTATCCTAGTATGATTTATATTGTTGCTTAGCTAGTATCCTATGATTATCACCGAGTGTTGCATCTTATGATTTATGATGAATGTACTTTATGTTGATTATGATCATGATTTATCTATTGCTTGTATGTACACTGAGAGCTTATGCACTGGAGACAAACTCCTTGTGTGCCCAACCACACTTGGCCAATAACGAATTCTATTCTATATGCTATACAGGGTTCACTGTTTATTATCAAGTGTCTCATAGAGAAATTAGCTAGATTTCTAACAGACATATATAACATAATAGGAATTATAGAAACATGCTGAGAAAAAGTCCACTGTAATGTTAGCTTTGGTGGAGAAAACGGGATAGCATCTTTGAGGAAATCTGAAGAACAGGGCAGATGCCAAAGGCTTGGAGAGGAGCAAATGTAACCCTTTTCTTCAGGAAAGGAAAAAAAGAGGACTCCGCTAATCATTCCCTGGAGCCTGGACATCAACCCCTGGTAGAGGCGGTAGAGTGGATGATAAAGGAGGACATTTGTATGAATTATGATTTCCAAGATCTATCAGGACTCATGTCTTGGCAGAATAACTAGTTTAGTGAACAAGGGAAAAATCTTGATTGGAACAAAGGTTTCGGCAAGGAAGGCTCTGCGTAAGATAGCCAGTTGTGGATCCACCTTAATACAGTATTATCCAAACTATTACATAATAGCTTGTGCTTGGTGCTCTCTGGGCTTGGTGATTTGCTTGCAAGTGTTTCGTTGCCAGACCACATAACATCTTCAGTGGTAGAAGGGAGTGAGGTTTGCTCTCTGTTTATACACAGTCACTTGCCCTGCTAGTGTTGGGGGGGGGGAGAGCATACTCCATCTAGTATTACAGAATGAAATTAAATCTAATCTAAATCAGTCTCACCTGGATAGGTTAGAATACTGAATTGAGCTGGGAAGAACAAGGAGTTATTTTACAAGGAGAAAATAATCCTGATGATAAAATGTGCACAATGTGGAACAGTATACTTATAGAAGTTGTAGGTGTCAAGCTACGAAATTTACTGTCTTAGTGCTTCTAGCTTGTCTACAGTTACGGGGAGAGAGGGGAGAGTTTGAGATCCACAGGTGCTCCCTATCAGTGTGAGAGCCGAAGCCGCTGAAGAGATGTTTTGGCGAACCGAAATCTCTTCTCATAACAATTGCTGGAAGATCTATTGGACAATGTGACCTGAACTGTCAGAGAGGGAAGAGAAAGTTTTGCTCTTTTAATTATCTATTTCGTGCCATATTCTCAGCGCTAGCTTTCCTTCTATCGTACCGGTTTGTTCATGCCTAATAAAGTTTCCATTAGAGATCGCAATGTCTCTGGTGTTTTGCTTCGTTGGGCTTCTCAGCCAGAATCTGGCAGTAGGTACTTTATCTCTGAAAATTCTTAAGACCTTTCAGTTACCTTTCATAGATGGTTTAATTGATTTTGATGCAGAATGCAAAGTAATAGCAATAGCACTTAGACTTCATGGTGCTTTAAAGCATTCTCTGAGCAGTTTACAATGTCAGCCTATGGCCCCCAACAATCTGGGTCCTCATTTTACCGACCTCGGAAGGGTGGGAGGTTGAGTCAATCTTGAGCTGGTCAGGATCGAACTCCTGACAGTGTGCAGAATTGGCCTGCAGTTCTGCATTCTAACCACTGTGCCACCATGGCTCTCGGGCTCATGATTGCTTCCCTCTTTACACAGTACTGTATGTGATTTTATGAACTCTTCATTCATTTATATAGTATTTAAACTTTTGTTCCTGTAGCCTTTGAATGGGTGAAATGGGCAATAGCGTTTGAACCTGGACATCTCAACTGGGCTAACTTACAGAATATGTCCAACATCTGGAACGCATGACTCCCATGAAAGTGAAATTTGGCAAATTTTATAAAACATGTTATGACGTAATACCGAATGTCATAAAACATTTTTCCCGTGCTGATCTTTGACTGCACTAACAAGTTCGGCACGGGCTGTTTTCAAGGCAGATACAGCGCATGAGACGTTCTGTCACTGATGGAGGCATTGAGGAATCTGGTAAAGAGCCATCTCTGAAAGTTGACCCAGGTCATGGGTTGTCTAAAATTAAATTAAACTTTTTGAGTACCCAAAAGCAATCCTGAAATATCCCATCCAGATCTTCTACCATTAGTTTAAATTCCACAAATTAGTCTGGTACTGAGTCTTGATGCAGACTTATCATCCTTTAGGTCAGGGGCTCCCAACCAGGGGTGCTCGCAGATGATATTCCAGGGGGTGCGAAAACTTGGCTTTTCAAAATTATAGTGTATATGCATAATTCATTGCTGTTATTTCGAACTTTTGTAAGGGGTGCGAGGATATATCAGAAACATTCTACGGGTGCAGGGTATAGAAAAGTTTGGGAGCCGCTGCTTTAGGTGGTCATTCAAATGTGGGTCGATAATACATGTGAAATTGAGGTGTCTTTAACAGAAGACTGAAAATAAAGGGCTCAGTTGGAGAAGGGAAGGCATTGTCAACTTACCTGTTGTCCTGGCCTCCAGTTCTTGAACCTTCAGAATGTAGCAGAAGTTTGGTGACGATATGACACCTTCTCTTCCTGCTGGGAAGACTATTCAGCCGCATGTAGAGGGCTCTTTTGAGAACATGGCCTTGTTATTGTCTTCCAACGTAAACAATTATCTCTGCCTCCATACTGCTGCAGACTTCAAGACTGCTAAAAAGTCAGGGGAAGAAGTTTAATCTGTCACAGAGTTTCCCAGGAAAGTGGAAATGGCAGATACTGCGGTGGGTACCTACACAAAGCCTTAACTTTTGTTCAGCTCTCAGAAAGAGCTATCCAAGGTCCTGTTTACTTGCTGCTGCCTTCTCCAGAGGTTTGCTGTCTGAGTTCTTTGCTTTCTGACCAGATTTGATTGATTTGCTGTGAATGGATATTTCTTTCCTGGATTTCTGACACTCGTGGAATACAGAGGTATCAGAAGAAAAGATACCTGCCTTTTGTCCAAGAGTCTTTCAATGCATTGGTTCATGGATGAAATCTCCATGCCATATTCTACCTGAAGGCACTAAGCAAGCTTCTCCTAGTTCTGAACAATTGAAGTGAGCATTGACAGAGCCCGGATTCTGTCGAAGTTGTGTTTGTATTTACTAGATGGTTATTTCAGCCGTAAATTATGTTACTCAACAAAGGGATTACTGGGAGAATCCATTTGCACCTTAACTTAACAGATAGCGGCTGCAGGAATAGGATTCAGGGAGAGTAATAGTGACTACTCCTCCTTCTCTGAACAGGATTTTCGGGAAGCTGGGCCAGGCTGGTTTGGGGCACTGGGAAGGGATTTTACTACCTTGCGTGCTGAGCACTGGGATTTGGGACACAAGCACATTTTTGGACTTTGGCAGTTTCTGAGTAGCACAATTAAAATTTGTGACCTTCTTCTATGACTCAAATGTTGGTTTTCTGTTATACAAAAACAGATTTTTCTCTTGCATTACCTTGGGCATTGCAATGTGAAGGATAAAATGTGAAATCGGGTGGAATGACCTCCCTAAGGCAATTGCGCATTCCTTGGGGTTGAGGTATCATGCTCTTTTTGAAACTTTATACTAACTTCAGCACCTGTTTAATGAGCATATCACCTATGCTGAACTAAATCTGTGTCATTACGGAGAAACGTGTATGCCAAAGAATCACAGTTCTGTTAGATCATTTAATGATAGAGTCTGACTGTAATATTCCCAGCCTTTTTGCTTCTCAAAGAACTGTCTCCAAAAGATTGATTTGTGCTATTACTAAGCTTGAAGTTATGAAGCTGAACTATTTTGTTCATTGGTTGGAAGGCAGCAAATTTAAAGACTGAGCTGCTAATCAGTCAGTGACATTCCTTGTTGCTGTTCCTGGGGAGAATAATGGGGGGACAGAATGGCCTTGAGTTGCGGGGCAGATCCTGCAGAGTGGCACGCTCTGGTAGTTGCACTCTGCAAGTCACTGGGAAGACCTGGCGAGAGTTTGAAGGTTTATTTATTTATTGGTTAAATTTATTTGCCATCCATCTTGCCATGGGGCTACCCTGGGTGGCTTACAACAGTAAAATGGAAAAAATAATAAAAAAATGTAAACATAACGATAGCAAAGCACTGAAACAATAAACATAAACAAGGAAATTACCATAATGTGAATTAAAAGATGGGCGGAGGGGGAGCAGAAAGCTCAAGGGTGAGGTGGGGTCTGCTAATTAGCCCTGCAGCCATCACCAGTGTGGGGTACTCCACCATGGAGTCCCCAGGCCAACCAGCAGAGCCAGGTCTTCAGGCCCTTGTGGAGGGGTTAGGAGGATGGGGGCAAACCTCACTGGGGAGGCAGGATGTTCCAGAGGGCTGGTGCTGCAACAGAGAAGGCGCTTCGCAAGGATCCCGCCAATTGGGAGTTCCTTGACTGGTGAAATTTGCAGCAGGCCTTTTCCACCGACATGAATAAGGCGGGCTTGTCTTAGTGAATGAGATGGTTCCTCAAGCATTTGAATCTATACCAGGTTACCTTCCTGTTTCCCATTTCTCTCACACATGGTTGAGAGGAATGCAGGAACTGGGTATACCTAATCCAGAGAAAAGAAGGACTAGGGGAGACATGACAGCAGTCTTCCAGTATCTGAGGGGCTGCCACAAAGAAGAGGGGGTCACGTTATTCTCCAAAGCACCAGAGGGAAGGATGAGAAACAATGGTTGGAAATTTATCAAAGAGAGAAGCAACCAGGAATTAAGAAGAAACTTCCTGACAGTGAGGACAATTAACCAGTTGAACAGCTTGCCTCCAGAAGTTGTAAGTGCTTCATCACTGGAGGTTTTTAAGAAGAGGCTAGACAGTCACTTGTCTAAAATGGAATAAGGGTCTCCTGCTTAACAGGGGGTTGGACTCCAAGGTCCCTTCCAGCTCTGTTCTGATTGATTGAGAAGAGTTTCATTCCTTTTGTCATCTGTTTCACGTATTACTGGTAGATACGTGTCATTGTGTTGTTGCTTGACAGTTGTGGACTTCCCCTTTGCAGGTTGACAGTGGTTGTAATTTCAGGTGCGCTTCTCTCCAAAGGGGTTTTTGTGTTGGCATTCCTTGTGCAGGATTCTCCCCTTTGTGTTTTGTGCCACCCTTATCTTGAATCCTCCATGGGACTCATCTCAGAAGGAACCATTAGCCGTGGGCTGCAGTTAGATTTGAACAATGTCTTAATATGGTCAGAAATCAAAAAAGATGGAGCTGAGTGACAGGTGGCAGAATCTCACCTTTCTGTTATGAAATTATTTCTGAGTTGTCCTTTGAAGTCCAAGTCTAGTAGTTTCAACCAAGCTAGAAAACTTTAAACCGTAAAAATTAATATCAATAGAATACTTTAAAAATAGAAATCTGGACCATTTATTTCAAATTACTCAGAACAGAACAGTTTTAATACCCTACTAAAATGGTTTGATTCCCTTCGTGTGACGCAGTGGAAACGCCAGTGGCAATAAAAGGCTCAGTTCTTCATTTTGCCCTCTCTCAGGTCTCATGTTTGCTCAGCATCACTGCTGGTTCTCTGGAAACAGGCTGGAGGTGGTCTGGCTGCTGCTCTTACACTTAAGGGTCAATTTTAGCTTTGTGCGTTATTTGCTTTTCCAAACGGCCTTGTGTGAATTATTTGTGCTGTGCTAACGCTGCCTTCTCCTGCTCTTCCTCTTTTAGGTGGCCTGGCTGGACGTCTTCCCCGTTGAGGAGAGGCCTCTCTTTGGAGAAGAAAGCCGCCGTGTGCGCAGAAACAAAAGAAGCAAGAACAACGAAGGATCGGAAAGTGAGTCTGCATCCTTTGGACGGTGTCCCAACAAATGTGTTCCTGCAGTTGTCCTCAACTTAGAACCATTCGTTTAGTGACTGTTAGAAGTCACAACGGCACCGGAAAAAGTGATTTTTCACACTTATGACCATGGCAGCATCTCTAGGGTCACATGATCAACATTCGGACGCTTGGCAACTGGCATGTACTTACGGCGGTTGCAGTGTCCTGGGGATCACGTGATCCCCTTTTGCGACTTTCTGACAAGCAAAGTCAACGGGGAAGCCAGATTCACTTAACAATCATGTTACTAACTTAACAGTTGCAATGATTCACTTTAACAACTGTGGCAAGAAAGGTCTTAAAATGGGACAAAACTCACTTAATAACTGTCTTGCTTAGCGACAGAAATGTTGGCTTCAATTGTAGCTGTAAGCCGATTGTACTTGGCTTAACAGAAATTTACCAAGCCACCTATACATATTCGAATTTTCAAGTTCCAAATTTAGGACAATAAAAGAGCCATTGTCATATTCAAATTAGTGATATCCAATTGCTGAAGATCCTAAATTAGTTCCGCATTTCAGCTCAGTTCTGCCGTGGAGCTCTCCCTGCAAGAGGTTGCTGGGAGGCAGAATCTGATCAGAGGGCTGCTGGACCTCCGTGGAACTCCGAGTGGACGGGGAGCAATGAGTTTTAATCCTATGCTTCCTGCATTTCTGGCCCTCCGTCCTGAGGGTTCAGAAACACGCACCTGTCCTCACCTGTAATGGCCTAGGGCAGGGGTAGGCAACCTTGGCTCTTTTATGACTCGTGGACTTCAACTCCCAGAATTCCTGAGCCAGCCAAGCTGGCTCAGGAATTCTGGGAGTTGAAGTCCACGAGTCATAAAAGAGCCAAGGTTGCCTACCCCTGCCCTAGGGGAATGACCTTAGGAGATTTGGGGTGGGGGACAGAGGGGAAGGATCAGATAAGTGAGGGCCTAGCCCACCGCTGCATAATGGGCAGGGAAAGAAACTCAGAAAGGCACTCTAATCCAAAACCAGTGGTTTTCTCATACTGTTTCTTAAAGTCTAACAAATGTTTCAGTGTCATTTCTTGGCAACGGTGCATTAAGGGTTAGTGCAAAAATACAAAGCAATGACTTCCCTAAAATGGAGCAGGAATTACATACCCGTCATGTTCATAATCTTTTTTTTATTTAATGACTTTTATTGTTTTATCAATATATAAAATACAAATAAAAATAAAAATAGGAAATTAAGAGAAGGAAAAAGATCATGGCACTTCTTTTTAAAAAAAGGTCTTTTTTTTTAAAGATTATGTTAAAAAAAAGGCCTTTTAAAAAAACGAAGTGCCGTGATCTGGGATCTACTGCAGGCAAACAGAACTGGAACTAAGGAGAAACTTCCTGACAATTAGAACAATTAACCAGTGGAACAACCTGCCTCCAGAAGCGGTGAATGCTCCAACACTGGAAGTTTTTAAGAAGAGACTGGACAGCCATTTGTCCGAAATGGTATAGGGTTTCCTGCCTGAGCAGGGGGTTGGACTAGATGACCTCCAAGGTCCCTTCCAACTTTATTATTATTATTATAATGTTATGACCTTCACCCCCACCTCTTTTTCGTCTGTCTGTCTGTCTATCCATCTATCTATCTAAAATGAATTCTGTCCATTTTTGGCTCCTAAAAGATTTTGGCTCGCTCAGATGAGTAGCATTTCTGTCAGCTGCTTTTTACTTCAACGTTTGTTAGTCGAGAGGCAAAGAAAGAAGAGACACAAGTCCTCATACTTGCAAGCTTCAACCTGCTGTAAATAGTCCTAGATGCATTCAGGCATTGTGCATCCCGCCAGCAGCTGCACCTGGAGTGATTCTGACTGCGGCTGATATGCAGAAACGGCCCTTTTGAAAAAAAGCAAAAGAAAAACCCAACCAGAGACTCTACAAGTTTTGAGCTTCCTTCAGGCAGCAGCTGAATTTCTGGAATGACATCTGGATTCCTCTGCGCAGGTCCATCTTGTGTGATCTCCACAACAACTGTGGGATCTCACCCTAAGCCTAACCCCGTCAATGTGGAGTTGTTGTCATCAAACCAAGCCAGATAAGAAGACATGTCCTTAACTTTCTTTTCACATCAGAACATGAGGATCAGTTCACTGTCCTAGAGAAGTTTCATGCCTTTTCAGGAAAGAAGGCCAACTTAATTTCACCAAGATCTTGTGGATTTTGCTTGCTCTGGGCAGCCATCATAAGTCAGAACCAGTCATCCTACTGAAATTGATTAATAGCAACAGCACTTAGACTTATATACCACTTCACAGTGCTTTATAGCCTTCTCTAAGCAGTTTACAGAGTCAGCATATTTCCCTCAACAATCTGGGCCCTCATTTTATCGATCTCGGAAGGGGCTGAATCAACCTCAAGCCCCGTCAGAATCAAACTCCAGACTGTGGGCAGAGTTTGCCTGCAGTGCTGCACTCTAACCATTGCGCCATCCGGGCTTAAACTGAAAGAACGAGTGGCCTTGACCCAACCAGCTCTCCCTGGTTTTCTGGGAAGCGCTGAGCAGTCGCTGGCAGAGTGCAAGTGATACAACAGTTGTTGTGAAACTGACTGGGCCCATGTGCCAGCAGCCCATCACACCCCAAGTGGGGCAGTACAGATTTCAAAGAAGGCTCCTTTTATTGTCCAGCAGAGGTTTTCAAAGTAGTTCAGAGATTGCTTTCATCTGTTCCTGGAATCCCGTAATGCCGCGGTCTCCAACCTTTCCAGCTTGGCAGACTGGCAGAGGTGATGAAGGGGGGAGAGGGGATAGTTTTATGTACACGCACGCCGCTTTCTGAAATGCAGCTGTGTGCGCACACATGCATGCTTGCCCACCACTTCTGTGGCCCGGTTCCAAAAGGGCTGTGGACCGGCACTGGGCCATGGACTGGGGGTTGGGGGCCCCTGCCCTAATTTGAACCCTTCAGGGGTGAAATGGCTGGCTGTGCTGTTGATGAAGCTTTCAGCTCTTTGTTTGTAGACCTCCTGGCCAGTTAAGTTTGATTGCTTTCCATCTTGATGGCCTCAGGGAAGGGCCAGATAACGTCTGCCTCTGACCGGCTTTTGCTCCCTTGCCCAACTTGACTTGACGTCAGGTGAGCCAAGCGGGTGTTTGAGTAGATCCAGAGAGGAGCGAGTTTGTCTTCTGCAGTGAAAGGGGGTCATCAGCCTTACAGCTTGCAGTCTATTTTACTGGGAATTTTTTGAGAGGACGCTCTCTAGACATCACATGAAGCCAGAAGCAAGGTTCCTGAAAAAATCTTCCAATGCTCAGGGAAGATTTAGAACCAAAACAATCTGGTGGGAAGAGTTTCTGTCGGAGAGGGTTGTCTCGTAGAGGCACAGGCATTTGCAGAAGGGAACTTAACTGCTTTCCCTCAGAGTTCAGGGCCAGCTTGGATAATGAGTCAGGTTTGGGTCGCTGATGGATATCTTTGGTTCTAGTAGATCTCTCTGTAGCCTTTGATACCGCTGACTCCTTCTGAATCATCCCCACAGATGGGGTAGGAGATCATGTTCTGCGGTGCTTCTATTCCTGGTAGAAGGAATAATTTCATGGGGAGGCCTAAACTGAGAAGTCTTTGGGCACAAAAATGGCCGCAAGGTAGCACCATGTCCCCAGGGCTCCTTAAGTTCTATAGGGAGCTGTTGGGGCAGCCATGAAGAGTTTGGGGAGGGGTGCCATCATTCTTCTGAGAATAGCTTATGTTTCTTCATAACGTCTCAACCAGGTGAGGCTGTGCGTGTCATGAACCAATGCCAAAATTCAGGAATGGGCTGGGTGAGAGCCAATAAACTGAGGCTAAATCTGACAAGATGGAAGCTTGTGGGTGGATGCTTCCCAAACGGAGGCATCATCATGTCTGTCTGTTCTGAAAGAGGGTTGGGCTGCTTCGGAAGGAATGCAGTTTGCAGTGAGCTCATCGTGATCACTGGGGCTCGAGTAGTCTCCATTGTTAGGAAGGCCTTTACCCGCCACAACTTTCCTTGCATAGAGTCAGTCAGCTGCTGTCCCCTGTGAGCTGGGAGCAGCATTACTGTAATGTGCTCTAGATGGGCTGCTCTTATATATGGACAACCACGTGCAGGACAGAATGGCAGCCATGCTGTTGAGGAGGGCCCGTGTCACCGCTGGGACAAACCGTTCTTCCAGATATGAATTCGCTACTAAGCGAATGATGCAACAACATAGGTCAGGGGTAGGCAACCTTGGCTCTTTTATGACTGGTGGACTTCAACTCCCAGAATTCCTGAGCCAGCTAGCTGGCTCAGGAATTCTGGAAGTTGAAGTCCACCAGTCATAAAAGAGCCAAGGTTGCCTACCCCTGACATAGGTGATATTCATTTATTTTTGAATAACTCTTTAAAAAATAGGATTTTTAAAGCTTTTCCTGGGAGGTACAGCTCTAAATAACTTAACCTCCTGATATGTAGAGCAGCTTTCACTTCATAAAACTGTTCCGTTATTAGGATTACCTCAGGAGGTGCTACTGCAGCCCCACAGAATCGTAGAATGAAAGAGACCTTGAAGATCACTGGGCCAACACTTTCTCCACAGCTTCAGAACCTCTGACTGATGGCCTTCCAGTCTGTTTAAACACACATAAAAACACACACACACACACCGTGAAATCTGTTTCACTGTTCAGTAGCTCTTCATGGTAAGAAACGTTTCTTGGAGTTCACAATAAGCCGATGTCCTTGAAGTGTAATCCCACCATTTCTTGTTTAACTCTAAACAATTCGGCCCTCTCTGCAAAATGGCAGTCCTTCAGATACTTTGAGCCAAGCGTATCAAATGCATTTTCTTTCCTGATCCCTTCTCCTCACAGCTGTTGTCCTTTGGACACACCTTGGAGGAGGCTGTCAGATGATCCTTCTAAATCACGGTGCCCACCTTGAGGAGTGCCGACTCCTCCTTTCATCTTCAGAGACGGTCAACTCTTGCGTTGTTTGGGTGCCAACTGGGGATCTGGCTGCCTCCTGACACCTCTTCCAGTTATGTAGGTCACATTTTCATTCGAGAAGGGCTTCTCTAAATCAGTGACCCTCACCCCACCCCACCATTATGCAGAGGCTTTAATGTACAGGTAGTCCTCAACGTACGACCACAATTGAGGCCAAAATTTATGTTGCTAAGTGAGAAATTTATTAAGTTGAGTTTTGCCCCATTTTACGACTCTTCTCGCCACGTTTGTTAAGGGAATCACTGCAGTTGTTAAGTTAGTAGCACAGTTATTAAGTGAATCTGGCTTCCCCTTTGGCTTTGCTTGTCAGGAGGTTGCAAAAGGGGATCACATGACCCCAGGACATGGCAACCGTCATAAATATGAGTCAGTTGTCAAGAATCTGAATGTAAACCACGTGACCATGGGGATGCTACCACGGCCATAAGTGTGAAAAGCTCAGTGCCGTTGTAACTTTAAACTGTTACTTAGTGAACTGTTGTAAGTCAAAGACTACCTGTAATCGTGTTCTTACCCATGGCCAGTTCATAAGTCCCCACTGAGTGGCCGAAGTCTGGGAAAAGCAGCCGTATCAATTGAAGTTTTTGCAACCTCAGAGGCACTAAAGCGAAGTGAATCTCCCACGCTTCTGCTTTCTAGTGTGAACTTAATCTGGTTGCCTCGCGTCCTAGTCAACAATCTCTCTGGAATTGCACAATCGTACTCTTTCGCCAGGATATTCTATTTTTCTTCAGGCATGTTCAGACAAATTGGTTAATTGTTTAGGTAATTTTATAATGTCCTGTATCCTTCTTTTCTCTGATATTTATTGGTATTTGGGGAGATGGTGGCTTTTTTTTTTTGTTCCATTGTTTTATTCCATTGGAAAGGGCCACATTTTTACAACAGGTCTTTTCTGTTTATTTTGATTCCCAGAAGCGGATCTAAGGAGTGTGTCTGCCGCCTTGAATTATTTTTATAAACAAACAAATAAATGTTTCACTTGCCCTTAAAAAAAAGGTTGCTCTGAATCGGGTGGGGAAGCCCCCCCCCCAAGCAGGGCCTGCAGGAAGACCAATTTTAGCCCTTTTTTCTTTTAATTGTGAGGACCAAAGAGCAAGGAGACAAAGTCCTGAATTGGAGGGTTGAATCAGCTGGATTTTAGGCCTTCTCTGGCGGTCAGTGTTCAAGAGGAAAAAGGGAGCCAAGTTGCTGTCCCCCCTTTTTTAAAATGGAATCTCCCTCTGAAATGACCCATTTTGCCCACTGAATTTTGGCAGCTGCACACCAGGGGCTGGAGAGACAAATGGGAACCCATTTCTGTGGTAGCTCTAGAAACACAACAGAACGGAGTCCCAGATATTTTATTTTTTTGTTGATTGCTGAATTGTCTTGCAGAAAATGGAGCTATTTTTCCACTTCTTTCTGTCCTGCTCTCCGGTCCAACATCCCTCAAGATCCAACTCTTGACTGCCCTACCGTAGGAAGCACCCGGAGAGTAGGAGGAGGAGAACCCGGTAAAGGGGAAGATGGTTGGCAGGATGATTGACAAGGGGAGGCTTTCACTGAGTCTTCCGTTCAGCTGCGTGTGGATGCCGTGAAGTGGAGGGTAGTTGCCCCCCGGACTCCTGGGGTCTCCATCCCCTCCGGGAGTGATTCCTGCCCTGGCAGGAGGTTGAGGACTACACTGAACCCCAAAATATAATTATAAAAGTATTTATTCTCTAGTTTTTTTTAGTTCTTGTTGACATACTGAATGTATTGTGCAGGGATGGATGCTGGATTTTTATTCTTTATTCATCAGATGTTAATAGATATGGGACGTAATTTCATCAACAGAAATATATATACACATATATATTTTTTTCTTTTGTAGGCACAAGTCCTTCTAAAAGGAAGAAAGGTAAGCTTGTCTTTCTATTTTTACGCACACACATAAACACACATATGACGTGACCTATAAGTATTTTCAGCTTCACCATCTATCCAAAATCCAATAGTTTGTGTTTACTTATCTGATTTAGATGGCTGCCTACCTCTTGGCAGTGACTCTGGGCGACCTACAATGTTGTGTTAAACAAGCCAAATCATAACGCCACAGGTTGCAAGCCAGATGTTCGACTTAGAACAAAGCAACATTGACCAGTAGAACCGACATCCCCTTCTGGCCCAAAGCACTGGGGAACACCCAGGTCTTTAAAGGTTTGCGAAAGGACTGTTGGGATTTCCAGAGAATCTGGTTCACCAGGAGAGGAGAGGAGATAGCACACAGAGTACGTTCCCCGTGGACATGATGTAGGATACTCGCTGTCCTTCCAGGCCATTCCGTCTGCCTTGTACACAGGAGAGCAGCAATGGATTGGGGAAGCCATCCTACATCATGTCTACAGTGTCCAGTTGACTTTCCCACCCACGGCTGCTCCAGGCAGAAGAAATGGCCTGGAAGGTCAGGGGGAAGAGCTGCTACCAAGGCAGTGGTTAGATAAAAGGCCCTGGGCAAAAATGTAATGCAAGGAAGCGTCTCAGACCAAGCCCCTTCCTAGTTAAAGGGAGAGAGGGGCCAAGCACATCCAGACCTACAACGTTCTGTTACTGTAGCTTTACAATACTGGCCTATCTGGTGATGGTTTCCTAATCTGTACTATCCTGAAGGGATTCTCACCCCTCCTCTAGGCTTCATCCGAAGGTCTGGATAGGGATGGACAACCAGCTCTGGCCCTTCCCAGGAGAAGCTCGAGGCGAATGCAGGCTCTCCAGGGACCTGCAGAAATGCCCAGTGAGGGTAGCCATTTCGTGCTGGATTGCACAGCAGCAGAGAGGTGTTGGCTAGTTTTTTAAGCAGGCACCTCACTTGGATGGAAACCTGGGTGTCCACGAGCCAGAACTTGCCTGCACGTGCCACTCTGGATTCCATGTAATTGTTTGAGACCTGAAGTAGCAACTAATTTAGCAGCAGCAGAAGGCCCCTGGGAAGGATTAGCAAAAGCAGCTGGAGCGTGTCTCTCCCCTGGTTCTTTTTCTTGGGGGTGGGGGGAAATGGTGAGATCTGGCTTAGGTATACAGTACATCTCATCCGATAAAGTCTAGGGTGATATGAACCAGAGGAATTTGATAATACATAAGATTTTGTGAAGTTCAGGTTTAGCTTCAGACAAAGGCAGGACAGCCGAGAGGCTGATAGGACGAAGGCTTGGCCAGCAGCCAGCCCAGGCCTGAAGAGACACAACCGTTGATCCTGAAAAAAGGATGACTTCAGTGTGCTTTGCACGGAGAATCTTCTGCTGCTCATGATTTTTTTAAAAAGCAAATTTGCTTTTTATTGGTATTCAACACCATATCAGTTGTCTAGAATGTATACAGGTATTTCAAATGAATGTTGGGAATGCAAAAGTAAAGAAGGGACCTTTTATCACTTACGGTGGACATGTGATAAAGCAAAGTAATATTGGAGTAGGATTCACATCCCAATACAGAAGATTCTCAAAGTGAATATAAAGATAAAACCAGAAACTTTTCTTTAATGGAATAAGACTTGGGGGAAAAAATTGGAACTTTGATGCTAGATATGATGGCAGCAAGATTGCTTTATGCACAAAACTGGAAGGACACTTTGATTCCCCCAATGGGTGAACGGCTGCAAAAGTTGATGGAGTTGGCAGAGATGGCGAAACTGGCTGCTTTGATTAAAGAAAAAAAACACAATTACTTTTGTTTCTGCTTGGAAACCACTTCTGGACTTTGTGCTCGAGGTGGAAAAAAATGAAACTTTGATTTTGGGTTTTAGCAATTAGATAGGTTTGTTGTTATAGAAATGGCTAGTTTATACTATTATGTGAAAGTAAAAAGTTGAGGTTTGATGTTATTATTTTATTCTATTATTTTATTTTACTGCACAAAAGGGAATTGGAAGTCAACGCCTTTTCTTTCTTTCTTTTTTCTCCTTGCCCCACACTTTTCCCTTCCCTTTTCCCTCCCCTATCTTTCCTACTATTTTCTTTTGCATTTTTGTATTTTATATTGTAAATTAATGAAAACATTAAAAAAAATAAAAAGCAAGCACCAGGCACTCTTTATAGTAAGACAATATTGCACTCCCTGGGACTGGGATTGACACGGGTGGAAGAAAAAATAATGCCATGATGTCATTCAGTCAGATAAACCCAAGGAAGCAGAGCTTCCAGATCCAGGCATTGTTCCTCAGGCGTAGGAGTTAAGAGCAGAAATAAAAATAGCTCTCATGATGCTAGGTTGTCCCTGTGGCCCACCTGCCAGAGGGATGGAGGCGAGTGTGGCCTGGGGGGGGGGGGGGGGAATTCTGCAATTTGTCTCTGGGTGTGAAAGAGACATTCATGCCCGCCTTGTCTGGGCCTGCCAAGCAGAAGACCAGCAGTCTTACCTGACCTATAATGGGGATCCACCATTCCAGGCCACCACTCTTCCTACCCACTCTTGCCCAGGCTGGTCCAGAGAATGGGAATAGCCCAAATGCATGCCGGTCAAGTCTCACGTCAGTCCAATTGCTGGTCCTTGTGATTAGAAGCAGGACTAATTGGTGCAAAGATTTGGTTTTCAGGTGGCATCCAGGCTGCTTAGTTTGTCTTGATGCCGCAGGGCCTGTGATACTTTTTCAGTTAGTTAATGTCAAACTATCATCACATTCATTAACCGGGGCAAGATGAATTTGTTTTTGTTATTTTATGTTAATGAGGCACCTTGCTAATAATCTGGCTAAATCAAATCACTGTCTCTGCAGGCATTTTAAAACAATGTGATGATGACTAGAACTCGGCACTTGTAAACAGTGAATGACTACTACGACTACTAAGCTCTGTCTAATGTGTGTATGTATATTAATCCATAGAGTCTGGCTGCAGTATTAGTTAACACAACTAACAGAATAACAGAGTTTCAAGAGACCGCCAAGATGCACAGGATCAATCCACAGCCCCCACCTATCCAGTAGTTGGGCAAACAATTGTTCCAATCCTTTTCTCCCCTTCTTTTTGAAGACTGCCATGAGCTTGCAAATATATGCCAGATTTCTCTCAGGCAGGAATGCAAAAATGTCACAAGCCTTGCAGGAAATGAGTGCAGAGACCTGTACACTTCACTTTGTTACCACACTTGAGACTTTCCTCTTTCTTGCTATTGCCTCTGGCTCTCGGGAATTCTCCACGAACTCTCACAATGAAGTATACTGTTTAATTAATCACCGTGAATTCATCCCCTGGTTCTTTTTTATATTCCTCTTACAGTCTCTGCTTACTCGATAGGAAACGGTCACTCTTGATATCAATCAGCAGCTCTCAGGATATATTCATGGTGGTCAGCAGCTGTCCGGTGGACTCGGACACTTCTTATGGTCTTTCTCTGTTCATTCTGTTCTTTTCATTGTCTCTTCCTTCTGTTGACCCCCTGCAAATTTCTGTTTGCCCACTTCCTGTTGCTTTCAAAGAACTGTATGTTGATGAGTTACTGGAAGAAGCAATGGTGTCAGTCCTGTTAAACCTACACCTTCATACCTAGGAAGCAATAGAATCTGCCTACATGGTTTAGCAACCCTGTTTATACAAATAAAAACTTAACCCTGTATTTTCACAGGCAAAAAAGCTGGCCCTCCAGGACCTGCTGGGCCCCAAGGCCCTCCTGGGCCACCTGGACCCCAAGGCCCTCCCGGAATTCCAGGTATCCCTGGCATTCCAGGTACCACAGTGATGGGACCTCCAGGACCTCCGGGACCTCCAGGCCCCCAGGGACTCCCTGGGTTGCAAGGTCCTACCGGTAAGTGCTTAGGAGGGCGAATAGACATGCAAGAAAGATTAAAACTGTCACCCTACTATATAATGCTTGTCAACTGTGGGGGTTTGTAGGCATGTACAGGTATGTGAGAAACTGTCACCTCAAAAAAGGCCTAGAATCTGGCCTTGTCCCAAAGGGCACAAAACAGAGGATTGTCCAAACTACATATTTGATCTCCACATAACCCACGAAGGATGTCACAGATGAGCAAAGGAATCTTCCCAGGACCTGCCTGAACTATCTGTTGGTCCTCGTTGATTTTTCTATGAAGAGACTTGCAGCCATCCTCTCTTAATGCAATGGGGATCAATGAATTTGCTGGAGCAAGTCTGAGTTATAGCAATAGCACTTATGTATCGCTTCACAGTGCTTTACAGCCCTCACTAAGTGGTTTACATGCTGCCCCCAACAATCTGGGTCCTCATTTTACCGACCTTGGAAGAATGAGAAGCTGAGTCAACCTTGAGCTGGTCAGGATCAAACTCCAGGCTGTGGGCAGAGTTTGCCTGCAATGCTGCATTCTAACCACTGCACCACCACAGCTCTCTTTATGTTATGCCAAAATTATGCCAAAGGTAGTCTTAATTTGTAGAATTCAAACTGATGGATCTCTCTCCATTTTCCCGCCAAAAAAAGGGTAAAATTTAAAAATGAGTCACCATTCCTAACCTGTTTAAAAGGTCTAAAAATACATAAAATACTCATTTGAGAATATTGAGTATAAATTGTGAAGCAAGATCTTTTTCTTTTGATATCTTGAAATACCAGCTATTATTCAGGATTTTTCTGAATTATGGCTTATTGGATTCGGGGGGGGGGAGGAGAATAGGGCAATAGTGGTGTAAATGTTCTGTTTTATATAAAAGTGGCAAGGCGCTAACAGATTTTTTTGGCTGTAAAATAGTAAATACAATGTCGCTGTATGGAAGGTTTCTTTCCAGGATATAGGTATCCTACAAGTTATAGTGCAGATACTCAATTTCAAGACCAATGTAATCCTAAAAGCTTGGGATTTTGAAGAAGTCTTTTGAAAAAGCTTGCTCATATAAAACCATATGTGACTCAATATAGAAACTATTTTGCAGGTACAGCAGAAAGAGCAGGGCCTCGGGATTCACAGGTCAGTGACTTCATTGGGGGGAAAACGTCAGTACCCTGGTCACAAATGAATTGTGCCTGCTTTTTTAATGTAAAAATGCTAATTTTCCAGACAGACCAGATTTGTTTATCCATCCATTCATCCTTGCATATAATCTAGGCCAGGGGTAGGCAACCTTGGCTCTTTTATGACTCGTGGACTTCAACTCCCAGAATTCCTGAGCCAGCATGGCAGCATGGCTGGCTCAGGAATTCTGGGAGTTGAAGTCCACGAGTCATAAAAGAGCCAAGGTTGCCTACCCCTGATCTAGGCAATCTGATTAGATTTATCATCTTTTCCTCATGTTATGTTGCTAAAGGAATTATTTGCTGTAATTTCACAAATTTGTGTCAGTTTTTCACAGCTTGCATTTAGGAAATTCTTGATGACCAAATAAGTTATTTATAGAAATGGACTGTTAGTTCCATGAGGTCAGAAAATCATGGTCTCTTCCAGGTAGACCTCAACTTACTACCAGACATTTAACAACCTTTTAAAATTATGATGGCCTCGGAAAGGTGTGTTATGGCCCATAAAGTACTTCTGGCAATTATAAAAAGATGTGCCACCTTACCCCCCCCCCCATGGTCATATGACCACATTTCAGGTACTTGGTAAGTGACTTGCATTTACAACCAGTTGCCAAGTGCCTCACAATCATGGGATTGCCATTTGCAATCTTCTCTGCCAGCTTTTCTCGAAAGGGGAAAGGGGAAACTGGAAACTGGCCGGGAAGGTTGAAAGTGGAGAACACATAGGAGAACTGAAAGCTTCTGGATTTCAGCTCCATTCCTGCAGCCCCAAGAAGGATCTCTCCTCCATGCAGTGGGCACTCTTTCACTCCATCCATTCAATGACCCGGGAGAGGTTTTCACGAGCGTAACTGCCAGAAACAGTGACATGGGTGTCTTTGCTTAATGATCACTCAGTGCTTGGGATTCCAGTCCTAATTGTGATAATTTGAGGACTGTGTGTATTGTAAATGTTCAAGATGAATTTGGGCATTTTTGGAAACTGGAAATGTACATTTGTTTCAATCTGACTCTGCTCTCTTCTGTTTTGCAGCCAGCAGTAGTTCACCTTCAAGGACAGGGCTCTGCCATCCAAGTCAAGAATGGTAAGAATGCGAAGCACTCAGCTACAACAAAGACCCACAACTCACAATGTCAGTTTCCTAGCTTCTGTTAAAGGAAATAAGAATATTTCCCAGGTTTCTGATTTTAACATTTCAACAGCATATAACACTAATTTGATTATCTTTTTTTTTTCTTTCTCCTTCATTTTTTAATGTCTAATTCAGGGGTAGGCAACCTTGGCTCTTTTATGACTCGTGGACTTCAACTCCCAGAATTCCTGAGCCAGCCATGCTGAGGGGAAAGGGAGAGGTTTCCAAGCTGAGCCATGCTGGCTCAGGAATTCTGGGAGTTGAAGTCCACCAGTCATAAAGGGGGCATATTTCCCCCATGCTGGCTCAGGAATTCTGGGAGTTGAAGTCCACGAGTCATAAAAGAGCCAAGGTTGCCTACCCCTGATCTAATTAAAATTAGTTACCAGATCAAGCCAGATATTTTGTTTCCATGCTCATCACCATCTTCACTATCTCAATCTTTGTTTGCCTCTAATTGTCATGTCAAATTGAATTTTACCTCAGGTGCTCCGTGTAGCTACTCCTTAATCTTCTAGGCCTCTTGAGTAGCAACACCTCAGAAGAAGTTGCCTCTTTGGTCCCCATTTTGGTGTCTTCCATGTCACCTTCGACCCCATTTGCCTCAAAGGTGATGCATATTTGCTTTACACATGTGTACTATTAAAACAAACCTCGATGTGCAGTCAAACCTACACTTGTGGACACTCCAGTAAAGTTCTAATTCCGCAGCTCTTAGGACATACCTTCTTTTCCGGTGGACCTTTGAAGTTCTCCTGTCTTTACTCAAATATCTGCTCCTCCAGATGATTCTGCAGCAGCCGGAGAGACCTGTCTTCTTGTCTTCCTGAAAGCCCGTTGAGTTCTGTAGGGCTTTGTTGTGGAGGCAGGGAATTCTGAAGCTTTCTGAATTATTCTGCAACGAGAAAATAAACAGTATTTAATATGCAACTGTTCTAGCAAATACAACTTTTCTCACGTAGAAAGTTTCCTTTCTTTTACATGGTGACACTTTGTGTTTGTTTTTAGTGTTGCTTTTTGTCAGTGTTGTCTCCAGCACCAACAAGAAGGCAACACTAAAAACAAACACAAAGTGTCACCATGTAAAATATTTGTATTCAGAATGCCATTCAATTCTTGCATCAATCAGATTTTCTCAAATTTTCTCAGCTTACTCAACAGCAACCCATATACCTGACCTGACAGGTATTTTCTTAGTACAATTCAGGTTGTCTTATTATTTTCCTTCTTTGATTTATCTCCAAGATAAATCTCTACTCTTAAATCAGTATACATACCAGTCCCTCCACTGTTCCTTCCACAACATCCCCATGAGAGATATCATCCAGTGAATTCCATAGCCCCACGTTATTGTCCTGCTTCAGGTTTCAATCACACACACACTCAAGCATGGTTGCTATGGAGATTAGCAATTTTGTTTTAAGGCTGAAGAGATAACAGCAAAACAGAACAACAAAACAAAGTTGCCTCAAGAGTTTGCTTTTAATAGGAGCATGCAGAATAGTCCAAATCTGCAGGAGGAGGAGGAGGAGGAGGAGGAGGAGCAGAAGCTGGGGGCGGAGTTAAAAGAGCAATCAGCCTAGAATCCCGATGTAGCCACAAGCAGACTAAGTCCAACCCCTCCCCCTTGAATTTCATTGATCCTAATCTAACTCCAAGCAAATGCCAACTGTTAGGTGAGAAGATTCCTCCTGTGCCTAGGTTTTTAGCAGCAAATATGTTTAATTGGACCTTTGTGGGTGGACCTGGTCTTTTTTATGCCTGACAAAACCCAGTCCAGGGTTGCAGGAGCCTCATCAGGGCTGTCAGTCAAACAAAAACAAAAGTTCTAAGAGGCTTCCCACAGAGCTCAGAGATTCAAGGTTTCTTATACAGCAGGATCCATAGGAATGGATACGAGAGCCAGAATTAGATGTTGTTTCCAGCAAAGGGAAGGTGGATCAGGGCTGCCTCTGAAATCAGGTTGCAATCAGCTGTCATCAATCAAGAGATTGACTCACTTGCTGGGCGTCCTGGAATGTCTCTTCTCCGCTCTCCTCGCCAGGTGCAGAGGCTGGGAGGCCTTCCGTTGTCCAGGTGGTGCCTGTGCTTGATCAGCCTTATGTAATTCTTGGCTTGGTGTCTCCTGAGGTTGGCATTCCACAGCATCAGCTGGAGCAGCTTCCTTAGATTCAGAATCTAAGTCTGGGCCATGGCAGGTATCATGAAAGGCCCGGGGCTTCACAACCAGATGTTGAGTTCAGGAAGCAGCCTGGCCTGCTTTTAGCCAAAAGGTGCTTAATCCTGATTCATTTCTGAATCTGGACTCTTGCTCAAGCAACCTGGAACTTCCCCATTAGCACTCTTCTTTTTCTGCTCTTCGGAGTGAGAATGCCAAGCAAGCAAAAGGCTCAGCATCTCTCTAGAGCAGGGGTAGGCAACCTTGGCTCTTTTATGACTCGTGGACTTCAACTCCCAGAATTCCTGAGCCAGCATGGCTCAGCTTGGAAACCTCTCCCTTTCCCCTCAGCGTGGCTGGCTCAGGAATTCTGGGAGTTGAAGTCCACGCGTCATAAAAGAGCCAAGGTTGCCTACCCCTGCTCTAGAGGAAGGCCGGGGCCAAACGATTCCTTCCCGGGACACACATCCCTACAAGACAGAGGCTGGCTATGAGGGGGAGGGGTCAGTGCTTCCCCTGGGCCCTTATTCCACACACAGGCTGGTCACCCTTTCCATTTCCTACGTTGTCTTTCGCGTGAATTCTCAATAGCCTCTGCAGCAGCCTCAAGGCTCTCAGCAAAGTCTTCTGCGGGCACCTCTCTTTAGTGACATGGTCCATATTCCCACAATGCTTGGAATTGAGTCTGGACCCAGGCAGGAAGTATGTTGTGGGAACAGCAACAAGGGATTATTACTCAGCCTCTTTGATCTGGTTTCATCTTGCCTCAGCAGAGGTTCAGTGGCCTTCCTCAAAAATGAAGAAAAGGACTTCTCATATGTGCTTACGTAACAGTTTCAATAAAGGATGACCCCATTTCACAGTAATATCCATAATCGATGCTTGCAGAGAGATGACTTGTACATCACATGCAATGTCAGGTCTCCACTGAGCAATTAGGGCCATAAATGTATTTTCCCTATCTTTAAGGCCTAGCCCAGGGGTAGGCAAGCTTGGCTCTTTTATGACTCGTGGACTTCAACTCCCAGAATTCCTGAGCCAGCATGGGGGAACTATGGCCCCTTCATGACTCGTGGACTTCAACTCCCAGAATTCCTGAGCCAGCATGGCTCAGCTTGGAAACCTCTCCCTTTCCCCTCAGCATGGCTAGCTCAGGAATTCTGGGAGTTGAAGTCCACGAGTCATAAAAGAGCCACGGTTGCCTACCTCTGGCCTAGGCCTAGGCCACTTTATGACTCGTGGACTTCAACTCCCAGAATTCCTGAGCCAGCCATGCTGAGGGAAAAGGGAGAGGTTTCCAGGCTGAGCCCTGCTGGCTCAGGAATTCTGGGAGTTGAAGTCCACGAGTCATAAAAGAGCCGAGGTTGCCTACCTCTGGCCTAGCCTCTTAGCAATTTTGTTTGGCTCTTTTTTTCTTTCCTTTCCTTTCTATTCTATTATGTTTAATGAAATAAAAGCTTTTTTTAACATCCTGCAAAGCGGAGTTGGGGAAGAGTGTGTGTGGGTGAGCCTTTGCAATTTCCCCATGTAGCCTGTCAAGAAAAAGAGCTGAAAAGCAAGTTCAGCCAACACATTGGCGGGCCAGTCACATCAGATCTCCCCCTTCGGCTTGCCTGGTGGGAGGGGGCCTTGTCTGCCTCCTCGGGGGGGGGGGAGCGCTGCCCGGAGACGTTGGCTGTGAGTTGGTGTTCCCCAAATGACTATTTCAGGCCAGTTGCCAAAATCACTGATAAGGCGGTCTGGCTGGGTGATGGTTCCCCAAGTGGCTAGAAAAAAATCAGAGAGGAAAAAAGGAGCTGATTAATAAGGAATTTGTGGGAGGAATTCAGTGCTAGTGTAAACTGAAAGAGGACAGTTTCAAAATTAAAGATTATAAATGTTATAAAAGTGGTAAAGAGCGGGAGGGCGAGTCGGGTATATTAACCGAAGACGGGCCAAGTACTGAGAAGGGCAATGAAAACAATGAGTGGAAGACCAGGTCAGTAGCCGTGGAAGCCCTACCAGGGAGTGCCAGTCTCCGCCCGTGTATGCAGGGGCTGACACAGTGCCTCCTCCGGGGATCCTTCCCAGACAGCCCTGAGCAAGCGAGATTGGCCCAAAGCCTGGCCGCGGAGCCTCTGTGCCTGGGGGGTGGGGTGGGGGGCTGGAACTAGCATCGTGGCTGCTAAACATTTCTGTTCCCTCTCTCCACCCACCCACCCACCCCCTGCAAAAAGGTGGGGCCTGGAGCAAGACAGATTGGAGAACCACCCACCCAACAGCCCAATTCTTCTATTCTCCTGCCTTCCCCAAATAAGGCTTTTTTTAATGCCCGGTTTGATGCTTACGCTGGGTCAAATGATGGGAAAGCGCGTCTTTTCCCATAGCAGCAAAGGACTGTCCCCCCCAAACGGCTGCCTATTGGCCGGGAGGTGGTTCTCCTTCAGCCACCACATTTGCCGGAACGAGGGATGCTACCTCTGCATCAGCCGCATCGTATGAATGAAACTCTTGGCCGCAAGATTTATTTTGACCAACTCGGGGGGGGGGGGGGGAGGAAAGTCTATGCAAACATCCCTGTATCTCTTATGCGTATTTTTATTGGCCTTTTCATAATGTGATTTTTAATGGGAAAAGTGTGTACGCGCCGTATGAATTTTTGCTAGACCCTTTTCCTAATGTGTGTATTCTGTATGTAGATAACGTGGAGTTGTGAACTCAGTCTTCAGAAGACTGCAGATTTCAGTCTTTAGATCTCCCAGCGAAAGGCTTGGGAGAGAGCGCGTTCCTTCTGTTAATGTTCTGTGTCCTTTGGATAAATGCAGCCTTCACAGGGTACCCAGGGAGGGGACACTTAAGATTTGGGATTCCCTCTGAACCTCTGGAGCCTTTCTGCATGGGAGTGGCTGGGTGGGACTGCTGCTTTCTAAGTTACTCCATACTTGTCTTCCCCTTTCTGTATCTTCTCTGCCCCAACAGTTATATTCCCAACATTTCTGCTACCTCTGGTTGTAGAGGATTTTGTGGAAATCTTCCTCTCTGTTACCAAGGCTTTGACAGCCACTAGCATGCATCTTCCTTTTTTATTTTGGCAGATTAACAGTTTCCTCCTAGGTGTGACTGTCCCTGTCCAGACTGGTGATGACTTCTGTTGAACGTGCCACTAGCGAGAGGCCACTAGCTGCCTCTCGCCATTCCTGAGACATGTCAAGTTAAACAAATCATCCCCTTTTCTATAAGATGTTCTACCCTGATCCTGTCATGTTTGTACTTTTATGTTTCTTTTCATGATGACTTTTGAGTGACTGCCATTTTCTCATGCTGAGATCTTTCAGGTGGAGTCCTCAATGACTGGTCTCGCATAACAATGAACCCAAGAGTGTTTAAGCTGCACACCCGGAGTGGCGAGCTGGAGGTACTGGCAGACGGCACGTACTTCGTCTATAGTCAGGTAGAAGTGAGTACGGTCTTAGGCCTAACTCCTTTTCCTGTATCCAGAATGCAACATCTGTGGCACCGGAAGGGTGTTGCTGCAGAACTAAGGAAGGCAATCAAAAGTGTATGCATTAACGAGTCTTTCATCTTGTAGACCAGGGGTGTCAAACTCGCCGCGTCACGTGATGTATCGCGATTTTTTCCCCTTGCTGGAGCTGGGGTGGGTGTGGCTTCCACGTGACGCATCCGGCCCGCGGGCCAGCAGTTTGACATCCCTGTTGTAGACAATAGGAAATAAATTCAGGATGAAGTGGTATTGCTGAAATACCAGCTGTCTTGCTAGATTAGGAATGCAAACTTCTCCTTTTCTAGACTCTTATGTGTCTAATAGGATTCTAATGGAGCCTGCAGACCCCCCCACCCTCCCACCCCCGGCCAGGCTTCCTCCTGTCTCCAAGATTGCATCTCCCTGCAGCCACCACCACTTTGCCTGTATGGCATTTTTCAACTGTCCTCAAAATGTTGTCTTTGATGGCCAGTATCCCCTCCTCCTTAGCCACCCCCCCATCCATTTCTTGGTTGCCTCATGTACTTATTCACTTACCTCCTCAAAGAATATGCCCTTTTCTATCTGCCTCCTAAATTAAAAAAAATGAAAACCGCTTTTTCAGTGTCACAGGTGCTTTATTAAAAGGGGAATAAAACCCAACCCCCAAACACTGCAGATCATTTTGGGGGTGAGGGGTTTAGGAACGGAGAAATAGTGTTACTACAAAATTAGCCCCCGCATCAATAAATGAAAAATAATACAATTTAAAAATAAAACAAAATTGTAAGTGCTCCTGTCAACTTTCAGAGCACATCCCAGCCTCTCAACCCAGTGGGAGTTGCACAAGCCCCATCTTGGAGCCTTGTTCTAACCTGCCCTTCCCTTCTTGCAGTTGACCTGTTGTCCTACTGTATGTATATTATGAATTACTACAGAATTCGGGGGTGGGGTGAATGAGCACCAGGTAAGGAATCTGGAAGCTCGCTGGCAGAAGACAGGCCAAGTCCTCGGGCAGAGGTGTGAAAGGCTCCCATGCAACACAAGACAAAAGTGTTCCAAGCTTAATGGGTCATTCTGGCAGCCTGTCCGTGAATGCAGCAGCCTGAAACCTTTTGCACGGGTGGCATAGATTTTTTCCCTCTGGGGATCTCATAAAACTGTGATTGGAGCGTTCTATGGAGAATATGAGGCTTGTTTTTTTTTTTTTTTTAAATTAGCTTTCCACAAATAATTTCTTTAGGTAATAGAGCCTATGAGGATGCCTGTCCCCACAGGCCAAACCTTTCCCAGCGAAGTGGTATATTTTTCTTGTGTGAATTGGCTTATTCCTCAAGAGATGGCATTTCAGCCATGCTTCTTTGATAGGCCACTAACCATGGAAGTGGAAAATCAACTGAAGCCTTACGTTTTCTTTGAAAATAATCCGTAAACAAAATCGAGGCTTGTTTCAAGGATCTTTGATCATCAGTTCAACCATCGTTGTGTGTTCCATTAAATGAATTCATTTTTTTTTTTGTGGGACCCTGTGTGTGTGTGAGACAGAGACAGCTCTTGTCTCAGTGACTGCCCTCATTAAAGAGTAATATATATATCCTGTATTTTGAATAACAAGCATTACTATAGGCACATTTTTACATGAATCCTGTAGGGTTTCTTCCTCCGGGTGATACTTTTTTTTTTTTCTTCAAATGTTCATTTCCAATTAGGTATATTACATAAACTTCACAGATTTTGCCAGCTTCGAGGTGGTGGTGGATGAAAAGCCTTTTCTGCAGTGCACTCGGAGTATTGAGACAGGAAAGACCAACTTCAACACCTGCTACACAGCCGGGGTTTGTCTCCTCAAAGCTCGGCAGAAGATTGCTGTTAAAATGGTCCACGCTGACATCTCCATCAACATGAGCAGGCACACCACCTTCTTTGGGGCCATACGGCTAGGGGACGGGCCCTCTTCTTAAGGACCTTGGGACCTCAGGTGGGGGCTTCTGAAACCACCTGGCATCCACCTGTTCAAAAGATTGGGAAGAGTGAAAGAATGAACTGATGAGATATTTATTTTTTTATGTAACTACGGGAAGCAAGCCAGGTTTCCCTTGGTCCCAGTGGAGCAGTGCTAAAAAATGGAGCACTGCTAGGGGGGAGGGCAAGCCTGCAAGACCTTCCACCTGAGCTGTATATATCACATCAGAGGCAGGCGGTCAGAAGGCCACTTCCCTCCCACAACTTGCACTGATAAGAGTTACTATGGCAACAGATGATGGATGGAAGGTATGCAACTGAATGCTCTCCAGGAGGAT
This sequence comes from Azemiops feae, assembly GCA_023970755.1. Lineage (NCBI taxonomy): Eukaryota > Metazoa > Chordata > Lepidosauria > Squamata > Viperidae > Azemiops > Azemiops feae. The sequence goes on from JALGBA010000525.1 coordinate 531,805, forward strand.
GTATGTTAACAGCAAAAGATTTTGTCCCACTCTTAATATACAAGGGACCCTAGAATGTGGCCAGGACACATCCGAATTCTGATCGTAATAAGTTTCATATTTTAGAAACTGGAATTACAGATGAGGGACTATTTATGAAGCTGGAAGTTGCCTTTGGCAAAAACACACCACCCAGTTAAAATAGTGGATTTGACTTTCAAAAGCAAATGTGTTGCAGGTTTTTTAAAAAAGAGGTTTCTTTCTGGATTCGGTTTTGTAGTGTCTGTCTCTACCCTGACATGTTCAGAATGTGGAATTCCCTATTCAGTCTTGATACTTTTTTTCCAGCCCAAGATTAGCAGTGGGGCGGCGGGGGTGGTGGTGGTATGTCTTTCTTCAAACTTCCCAATGGGCATTTTCTTAGTGAGCTGAGTCAGAACGGTAAAACACAACCTTGCCTTGCACAGTATATTTGTCCTGAGATTGTGGACAAGCTGTCTGTTTCCTATTAAGAAAAGAGAGGCTAAGGGAAGACAATTAGGCAGTTCTGGGATTGAGTTCAGACTTGGGTGGAATCTGGGAAGCAACTTTTTCCAATGTATACAGATCAATTTCAGCTGAACTTTAAAGCGACTCCTCCCACCTGATACTTTAACGCTGTGAATTATAATTGCAAAGACAATATGACGGAGTACTCTATTTTTTTGTGGAGCAATTCTGGCAAACTATTAAGTCAGCTGGCGAGGGGGATCATTTAGGGTTTGCCTCTGTCCTTTAGAACAGGGGTCCCCAACCTTGGCGACTTTAAGACTTGTGGACTTCAACTCCCAGAATTCCTCAGCCAGCAACGCTGGCTGAGGAATTCTGGGAGTTGAAGTCCACAAGTCTTAAAGTCGCCAAGGTTGGGGACCCCTGGTTTAGAAAGTTGATGGGAGAAAATTAAAGCAACGGTTGTGGTGATGTAATCTGTTTCTTCCAGCTTTCTGCCAGGGAGACAAAAACTGTTGCCAGTTTGTTTCAGCCAAACCTGTTCTTAGTAACGGCCATCCTGGTAGAGTAGTTGGAGAAGCCAAAAAATGCCAGTATGGTGCTTGGTTTTAATTGGCAACTGTAAAGATGAAATTCTACTATTGTGCTATGCACAGATGTCTTGATTCTCCTGCTCTCATTTATTTGCAAAGATGAAGAAATGCTTCTGAAAAAGGTTTGCATATTATCTGCAGGATCCGGTTTAGCAATGATTTTTAGAAGAAAGCTGCAGCGATGCCAGTCCCATCATTTCCAGTGATGTAAGGTTGTTTCATTTTGGAAATAGTGGCCCAAGACTGAAAACTCCCCAAGAAATGTTTAAACCTTCTCTGTTTTTGCCCTTCAGTCAGCAACATAAGGGCCAAGGCTCCAGGCCAGCAGTTCTGTTTGTCCAATGGGACGCTTACAAGTAATCCTTGACTTACGGCCACGATTTCTGTTTGTAAGTGAAACATTTGTTGTGAATTTTGCCCCATTTTACCACCTTTCTTGCCACAATTGTTAAGTGAATCGCTGCAGTTGTTAAGTTAATAACACAGGTGTTAAGTGAATCTCTCTTCCCCACTGACTTTGCTTGACAGAAAGTTACAAAAGGTGATTACATGACCCCAGGACAATGCATCCGTCATAGATATGAGTCAGTTGCCAAGCATCTGGATTTTGATCACGTGATCGTGGGGCTGCTGCAATGATCATAAGTGTGAAAAACAATCATAAGTTACTTTTTTTCAGTGCCGTTGTAACTTTGAACAGTCACTAAACAAACTCTTGTAAGTTGAGGACTACCGTTCCACTTCAGGCTTCCTGTCTTAAAGAGTTGGCTTTACTAGAGTATAAAGTACGACCCACCATTATGTTTTTTAAAAGAGTAATGTTAGTCAATCTCTGTTCAGACTCTGAATGACAGGAAAGCTCCAGGCACAAGCCAGGCACAAGCCTCTCTTGCGGTGGGGCTGGAGATGGCAGGTGGGGGGCAACCTTTAGGCTGCTTTGTGGGCCAGCAGTTCTAGTCATGATATGATCTCTGTGTATATAGATATATATATACATATATATATATATGGAGGGAGAGAGAGAGAAAGATATATATAGAGATATATATACAGAGAGATATAAATGTATATAAACTGGGATGTAAGTTTAGTTAATTTACAGTATTTTCTTTGCAAATAAAGCTCGCGATGTGATTTCAATTGCTTGAATCCCAGCCTCTTGTTTTTCAACCACAGAGCAGGACAGCTGTATCGGATTCTAATTCTGAAAGTACTACCACAGCCTGGGACATCTAATGGCTCATGAAAGAATCAGGACAGCATTGTCGGAACAAGATTCCATTATACAAGGTTAAAAGATGAGTAATAATGGTTAGGTGTCCTTTTTACCTTTAGGAAGGGGTTTCTTGGAAAGACTGGAGAAAATGAAGCAGTCTGAGAATGACAAGGCAGAGATACAATGGGATGATGCTTACCATGGTATACTACTCTGAGCCACAACACAACATCAACTCAATACTGGAAGAGGGAGGAAAAGCCATTTAATTTCTTGCTACATTCACTCCTGCTCACTCTTCAGCCTGCCAGTTCCCTAACACGGGGTCCCCAACTCCCGGGCCACAACCTGTTTGGAACTGAGCTGCGCAAGCAACGTGTGTTGCTCCACTTGCGTGAACAGTGGGTGCGTGCGCTTATGGTCGCAGAATAATCCCCTTTTCCCCCTGCCGCTGCCGGTCTGCAAAGCCAGAAAGGTTGGGGACCCCTGCCCTAACAGAAGTAGGAAATGCTTAGAATGTCACCAAGTAGTTCACAAGTTTGTTCCAGAAATTTCAATGAATCTGCACTGCTTAGGCCAGCATTCTGCAGGATTTCGAGGTATACTGAGAAAATGCCATTTTGGTTTTCAGAACATCAAAGCAGCAGCTATGGAGATATATATCTGCTGAATCAGGTTTGTCCTGTTGAAAGAAAAATCATCAGGTCCAGTCCAAGCTGGGAATAAATAAAATGGAGGCTGTTTGGAAAGAAGGTTCTTGTTTATTTACTTGCCAGAAACTTCAGAGACACAGCATGTTTCTGGGTGGCTGACAAAATGGAGCTGGGAGTGGTGGGCTTTTATACCTTCTTTGGGCTTTGTATTTGAGGTTCTTCCTGTCCCTGTGCAATGTACTTTCACCTGGCTTGAGTGTGCCCTTTTTGTTTTTTTTAATGGTGGGGGGTTAATCCTATTATGTCCTAAATTTAGAGAGTCGTTCAGGCCACTTGGAGGTTCATCTATGTCCTGGGGTCACCTGAGTGGTGCAAATGTGTGTGGAGCCTTCTTGGCTGTAGGATGTTTTCTGCCCTGTGACCATGACCTGGATGACTGAGAACCCAGAAGTTGTGGGTGCTCCATCACTGGAGGCTTTTAAAAAGAGACTGGACAGCCACCAGTCTGGAATGGCATAGGGTCTCCCACTTGAGCAGGGGGCTGGACTAGAAGACCTCCAAGGTCCCTTCCAGCTCTAGTCTGATTGATGAAGTTAAGAATCACTCCTTGGTTCCTCGACACGCGTTTCTTCTGACTGGATTCTTCTACTTTACCCTCCTCCTTCATACGCTGCAGGTTTATGCTAATAAGCTTTCTTATCAAAAAAAGTGTGTGTGATTTATTATTATATGCCGGAGGTCACTGAGGCTGATGTCCCCACGTGCTGCCATCCTTCCAATCGGGGCCTTCCAGCCCGGCCCCGCCCCGCGGCCGCCAGCCCGGCCCCAATGCCTCAGGTGGGCGGGACCGTCCGGAGGCCACGCCCTCCTCAGCCGCCGCCCGGTTGCCACCCAGCCCCGCCTCGGAGCGCGACGTCACCCGTGCGCGCCTGCTCCGCCCTCCCCTGCGACGTCACTTCCGGCCGGGCGCGGCGATGATGGCGGCGGCGGCGGCGGAGGAAGAGCCGGCGCGGCTCTCGGAGCTGCTGGAGTCCGGCTGGCGGCTGCTGGAGGAGGTGGAGAGCGACGTCGAGGCGTCGTCGGGGGCGCCGGCCGTCCAGCGCCGGGTGCAGCGCGGCCTGGAGCTGCTGGAGCGCGCCGCCCGCGCCGTGGCCCAGCTGGAGCTCTTCAGGTGAGGCGGCGACGGCGGGCGGGTCGGTGGGGGGGGGGGCGGCGGCCGGGGGGGCCCTCCGTCCGGGAGGACCGACTCAGCCGCCTCGGCCTGTCTTGCAGCCGCAACGAGGAGCTGGAGGAGATCGCCTCGGCCGACCTGCGCTTCATGCTGGTGCCCGCCCTGCTGGCCGCGCTGACCCTGCGGCAGGTGGCCCCTCCGCGCCGGCTGGAGCACCTGCGGAGGGCGCGCGGCCTCTTCCTGGACTTCCTCCGCCTCTGCCGGGACTACGCCGTGGCCCGCTTCGATCTGCCGCGCGAGGCCGTGGACGACGAGGAGGAGCACGGCGGGGAGGCCGCCCCCGCCCCGCGCGACGGCCAGGCCTCTCTGCTGGCCATGGCGGCCGCCCGGCGGGTCAAGATCGAGAGGTGGGCGGGGCTGTGGTGGGGGAGGGGCCCCGGGGACCTTTCCTCTCGGCCCCCGAGTCACCCACCCCCTGACTTGGCGCGAGCGGCTTTGGGCAGCCCCTGGGGGAGGAAGACCCCCCCCCCTGTTGAGCCTCTCTGGATTTCAGTGGGTATGGTGGAAATGCCCAGCAGAGGCTGGCAGGAAACAAGTTTTAATTCTGGATTCTCCCTCTGATTTTTGGAGCAGGCCGATACCATATTGCAGACACAAATTATCATCAGCATTGGCTTCGTAAAAACCAGTTCTGTAAGAAGATGGGTTTTGATAATACAATATGCCAGCGGTTCTCAAACTGGTCCGCGGAAGCCTGGGGGAGGGCATGGTGTCATCACAGGGGGTTTGCAAAGGCTGGAAGAAATGTTAAATCTTGAGTGACCAGGGTCCGTGGCCACAAAAGGTAATTTAAAGGGGGTCTGTGGTAAAGAAAAGGTTGAGAACCACTGCAATATAGAATACTTGCTAGGTTTTAACACTGGAAATTACCTACAAGTCATCTCAGCTCATACGGGTTGTGGTCCTGAAAACATTGAAATAACAGCAGAAAACTTTAAAAGTGCCTTGAGCTGGAGTTAGTTAGTTCAAGAGGAATATCATGGCTGGGGGCCTGAGGCAAGAACCAGGTTAAGGATGGCAAAGTTAGGACTGACTCAATTTTTGGACTGGGGGGCTGGGGAGATTCACAAGAAACGTAGTGCGTTCCCTTCTTGGATGTGTTCAGGCAGAGCTGTACAACTGTCTTGCAAATGTTTTCAGTTGAATGCCTGCAGTTAAGACTTGCTTTTCCTTTCCATAAATCTCTTGGAAAACAGATACAAGCAAAAGAAAGAGGTGGAGAACCAGCTGGCTTCTTTAAAACCCTTCATTGATAGTGGTCAAGCTGAAGAAGAGCAAATACGAGAATTCTATTTGCTGCAGATCAAGAAGTGGGTCACTACAAGCTTGGAGGAAATTGAAAGCATTGATCAGGAAATTTCAATCCTCAATCGGCGGGGTGCTCTACAGGTGAGATAGTGACACCAGTTGCACGGATCAAATTGCAAGCCTCTTTTGATAATCTCCCTCCACATTGTTGAAAATTAAGACCATGACTTCATAAACAAAAAAAGATATGAAAGCTATAACATGCCTTATAACAGACAGGATATAATTTATATATCAGTGTATAAAGGCAAAAGTTATATTCCTTTCTGGTCAAAAGTAAGAAAAGTCCCAAAATCTTGGAATATCCATTAAAATCTAAAAAATGTTAGATAACAGATAGTTAGATATTATCTCAACTTTATCTTCCAAAACAGATAGGTGGCCTTTCTGGCTAGCAAAATTCCTTATAGAATTATTTATTAAACTGAATATGCATGATTCTTTATTGAATAGCTTTTAATTTAACAAACATTTGTAAAGCTTCACATTGCAGGCAATTAAAGCATTGAATAATCTTTGTGAGGGAAATATATTTTGGGGGTTTGGGCTAGAATCTCCCTTGTTCTCTCCTTTGAAAAAATTTGAATTCTGGTTTTATATAAGTTAATTCAGATATGCAATCCACCATCTGTAATCTGAAATGTGAGGTGGCACTCTATCAGATCTTAAATGCTTATGCCAAAACTGGCATTAAGGTTCTGTGTGGAAAAGCAGAGAAACAGGAAGCAATTTAGCAAAAAAGAGACGGAAGGTTCTGGAAGGAAAATGAGGGAGCATTTCTTATTTCTAAAGTGATTTCTCAGCCTCAGTTTCCCATCTACGAAATGGCAGCCAGTCTTGCTGTGGAAGCACTTTGTACTCATAAAAATGTGTTCTCTGCACACACAGTTGACATGAGGAAGACCAAAATGGTGTCAACATTTTGATGACTGATAAGATGGTGAATTGAAGGATAAATTTTAATCATCTCTTCTCCTCCCCCCCAAAAAAACCAGAACATATTCTGTGGGTGGGTAGGTGCCAACCTTTGAGGAAAAATATTGTTGAGGAAATGTGCAGTTGCTTGTCCTCCGCTTCCTGGAGTTTTTTTGTTTTTGTTTCTTTTAGTGTGAACAGATGCTGAAAATTGCTCCTCCTCCTGTTTTTCCATCCCTTCTCCCAGGGTTCAGCCGCACGACCTTCCCAGCCACCTCGCCCTCCAGTGAGGCCCTTCATCCTTACTCGGGATGCTGCCCAGGCAAAGTATATCATTGGGGGGGGAGGGTCCTTCTGCTGCTCCTGGCAGGGAGGGAGGAGGTCTCGATGGCAGATGGGCACGAGGGGAGAGTGCTGCTCTGCTCAGCCTGAGGAGTCCTGGCCTGGCTCTCTTCCTTGCAGGGTGTTTGGCGCTGGCTATCCTAGCCTAGCAACAATGACGGTGGATGAGTGGTACGAGCAGCACCAGAAACAAGGAGTCCTGCCCGACCAGGGCATCTCCCAAAGAGCTCCAGGTATTTCTGAGCACAAAACCTGCAAGAGGAGCTCCCCGTTTGGCTGATCTATTAAAAGCCTCAAGCTGAGACAGTTTAGGGCAGGGGTGGCGAACCTATGGCACGGGTGCCAGAGGCGGCACTCGGAGCCCTCTCTGTGGGCACACATGCCGTTGCCCCAGCCTTGCCTCCGCCCGCGATCCCCTCCTCACCAGCAGCCTCCCTGGAGGAGAGTCCCCCCTGAGCGTGGCCCACACGGAGCAGTGCAGCCAAGGACATGGCAGCCAGGCAGCGTAGACAAGACTGCCCTCACGCCCCAACACGCACAGTTGATGCTGTGGGGCGTGGGCAGAGGGCGTGGCCCCCATGGCACTGCTGGGTTGCCTGGGCGATCTGCGGTGGGCCCTGGAGGCAGTGAGTGGCCCTGCGGGCAGGCATGGTGGGGCGGAGTAGGGGCGGGGCAGGGGGCAGGGCCAGTATTTGGGCACTCGGTCTCTAAAAGGTTCGCCATCACTGGTTTAGGGTCACTTAGAAAGTTAACTGGATGGGGAACAGGAGTAGCAGAATTTGGGAAATGCAACATCTAACCTTTGGGACTCGGAATTCCCCCACACTGCTGTCAACACTTGTTGGTCTAAAGTGTGCTTGGTTAGCTATAACGGGGGCTTGCCCATAGGAGAGTTTAAAATCTCTAAAGAATAAAATCCCCTTAGCAAACAATGGATATGATAATTCAGCTTCCATTCTTTGCAGCCCTGCATAAATAGCCACAGAACTGAGCCCGCAAAAAAATATCTGAAATTCCTGGTCACTGAGTGGGTAGTGAGGAGAACCTAGAGCAGCATGCATTGCGCTTGTGTTGCTGAGCATAGGCTGACTTGGAGAATGATCAAAACCCGCATCCTGTAATTCTAATAGATTCTGATAATTTGTTCACGTAGAACAAATTTTGGAACACGTGGGCTTTTGTTCAGAATGCAGAACACTTAAATGTTTTGCTCATCCTATGTTGGTGCAATTTTCCCCTCTCATTTTATCTCTTCCCCCCATTCCATAAGCATCAACACAACGGAAAAGGGGGTGAAATGGAGATGGAATAAGAAATGGGTGGCCGTGTCAGTGCACTTGACTGGGATTGTGGTAACTGTACTCTAAAATTGTGTTGATGGACTTAAAAGCATATAGGTGGTGGCTGCTCTTAACACAGCTCTGACTTTGGGCCTCTAGCAGGTCCTGAAGACCAGCAGAAAGAACAGGAAGAGGCCACAGAGGGGGACGAGCAAGCCGCAGCATTGAAAGCACGGGAGTGGGATGACTGGAAGGACCTGCACCCCAGGGGCTACGGCAACCGGAAGAACATGGGCTGAGGAGAGCCCCTCGTAGCCTTCGTGAGGAAGCGTGAGTGGTTCCTCTGTGGGAAAGGAGAAACGGAATTGCCAGGTGTTGTATCAAAGGCCGCGGTTGATGGGAGTTCTAGAAATGCCAGAATAGGAAACACAGAAAGCTTGTCTTAAAATAGTCCTTACTAACCAAATTGGACGGCCACTTGGAAGTACTTTGGGCTGTTGTAACTTATTTCTTTATTTTAAAAGACAAATAAAATGCTCCCATCAGTTCATCCAAGCCTTCCCTGAGTCTTTCTCAGCCTCTGGCTGCTTCATTCTGTCTAAAGGAGAGCGAGACTTGCTTTGGCAGATTCTGTGCCTCACCTTTTTACGCCCCTTTGAGGATGGGAGAAGCTGCCACGTGCACGTACGGGCTCTCCCCGTATTTCTGAGATGGAAGAATGTGTCCTCGTACTTTGGTTCCCTGTAGCAGCGTGCTCGTAGTCCTGCATCCACAGCTTGTGAATGACTCAGGTTGCCTGGGCCCCCAAGGCAAGGCTTGAATCTCTGAACTTGTGCTGTGCCTCCAAAATTTGGTGGGTGGGCAAGATCAGTGCTCTGCTTATCCAGTTGTTCCCCCTATGGAACTGTACATCTAAGTGTTGGAAGCAGCTTTGAAGAAGAGCGCAAAGGAAGGGGAGGGAAGGGATGGTGGGTATCATTGCTTGTTTCAGCTTTCCATTAGGCGGTTAAGATGGGTCTCTTAGAGGCAAATGACCCCAAATCCTTTTCACTCATGGTAAACAAAGTGCTCTTGCACCCTTCATTAGAATTAAGCTTCTAGCCATAGAGATAAGTCTTGCTTAATGACGTTGCGACAGTGCTGAAGGAACGGTAATTACGACCAGTCCTTCAAACTTCAGCCGTTGCAGTGCCCCTGCAGTCCCATGATCCAAATTCAGGCACTTGGCAGACCACCTACATTTATGACCGTGCCGTCATTAGGCAAGGACCTCATGCTTCTCTTGGCCCGCGCAAACGGCCAGCTTCATCCCACCAACTCCTCCCCAGCCTCTGCCACTGCCCCCCAGTTGCTGGCCCTTTGCGAAGGCCTTGTGAGGGTGTCATGGAGAGATCAGGAGGGGCCGGCAGCAGCAGAAGGAAGGGGGTGAAGTTCGGCTGGGAGAGCAGGGGGCAGCCTGGCAGAGCCTCATCTGCCAAGGGAGCTAGCCAGGCGTCTCTGGGGAAATGGCGGTCCCAGTTAGGGTTGTTCAGCAAGAACTACCTGTACAAGGCTGACTTGGCTTTGGGCTTTTAGCGCCTTGCCCTTGGATGACAGACGAACGGGCCATTGTCTGTCCACTGCAGGATGAAGGCCTCTTCCCCCTGTTTCCAACTAATACGGTCCTGAGCTTTCTTTTGCCAATTGGGCCGATATATCACTGTAAATTGGAAGCCCTCCTCTCTGCACCCAGGTCTTAATCCATGCTTGGAGGCGTTTCAGCTCTGCCTGACTGGCTGTTCCTGCACGCGGAAGAATTACTGATTCAGAGAAGCTTCCAACGTCCTACCTAACAACCTGAATTTGGCTCCAGGACCTTCCTAACTGATTGTAATGGTGTATTTAGCACTCCTGTACTCCACAATGGCTCTCTGGCAACCTATCCAGATGGCATGTGGCATTTGCAACCTTAACACAGGCAGAAATGCCTGTTTAGCCAGACTGAATCAGCGGCCCCCAGAAGGAGAATTCTGACATAGGGTACTCTTGAAACTTTCCCTTCCCTTAACACTTTTCAATTTAAATGCTGGGTCAATCTTGTGAGAACAGATGGAAGGTGTGTACTGTCCAGATGTGTTGAGATCTGCATTACAAAAGCTTCTAAGACGAGATTGGACAACCGTTTGTCTGGCACGGTATAGGGTTTCCTGCTTGAGTAAGGGGTTGGACTAGAAGACCTCCAAGGTCCCTTCCAACTCTTGTTGTTCTGTTATTCCTTCCCTTCTCCTCTCCTCCCCTGTTGGAAGCTTCCCTTAGTGCTTTCGCTTCCTGAGAGAGTCTTTACAGCTTCTGGTTACAGCCTTTGACCCTTTTTGGCTGCATGTTCCTTCTTTAATTTCTCATCGATGCCCCTAGTAGACACAGATTTGCCATTGTGACTCACAAACACTGCTTTTATCTTGTTACTAGAGTGATTTCTCCTCTTTCCTTCAGAAGCTCAGGGCAGCCTACGCTGCTCTCCTTTCCCACACATCAAGGCTGCAGAGCACACAGGGCTGAGAACCTCTGAGGCTCAGGAGAGCCAGAAACTGGCACTGTCCCCATCCTCTTCGGCCACCTTCCCTTTGGAGGCCCAGCCTGTTCGTGGGACTTTTCTGAAAGCAGCCTTCCTCTTCTGGAGGCCTCCTGAGGGAAAGGCACATGGCGCTGTAGGATTTCTGCTATTTACTCTATTCAGGGCCATATATTTGTCTGGAGAAGGATTCAGCTGACTACTCTCAAGAGTTATCGGGATCCAAACTCGACTGACAGATTTAAGTGGCTTCTGCAGTTGGAGTAGATTCTCTTCGCCTTTGGTCGGGGGAGGTGGCAGAAGGTCAGAAAGTAAGAGCATTATTAAGAGAATTGTCAACAGCATTTGGCTAATTACCCATGAGTAGCTGTCACCATCTGTCACCGGGAGGGATCACGGCAGGGCAGAGCAGAGAGGGCACCTCGAGGGCGGGGGCCGGTCCTTGCTGGGAGGGCTTCTGCCACAGGTGACAAAAGAGAAAAAGAACCCAAAGCAGGAACAAACTTTTGATATCCCTTCTGGGTTCTCCATCCAAGGCTCACACAATCCAGCCTTTGGATTCTCCTTCCGGAAGGATTCAGGCAGGCCCTGGGTTTGGCCAAGAAGCCAGCCAGCCAGGGAGGGAGTGAAATGTGGGGTCCCCCACCAGGTCCGGGCTAAGGGATTTCCCCTCGGGGCCCATTGCTCTCCTTCACTCCCTTAGGGCTTGCATCAGCTGTCGGTTCTAACCCACCAGTGCGGACTTTGGGGGCCGGGCACCGGCTTTAGGATGAGTGGGGCGCGTCTCTGACCCAACCTGTCACCTGGGCTAACTTGGCAGGCGACGCAGAGACCCCTTGCTGTATTTCTGCCCTGGGCCTGGGCCTCTCCGTGGGGGGTGCTAAACAGCAAAGATGCCCATCCTAGAAACGCCGCTTGAAGTAAAAATTGCAAGTGTATTATGCAAGCAGACATAAGTGATCTGTAACGTTTCCTTACACCTTACACCTTTTCCTCTAAATCTCTATTCTGTGTCTTCAGTTGCAGCGATAACTTTGGAGAAAATGCAATTGTCAGAGATTAGCTGTTGATTCCCCCAATCTTGAAGTGGGTGTTCCTTTTAAACCAACTCTGGATACCTAACTCTCCCTCTTGATCCTCGTGGAATATTTATAAATAGCTCCTTTACTTGATTGGACTATTTAAAATGCAGTCTCTCTTGTTACTATTACAATACAGAGAGTACTCAACTTACGACGACAACCGAGTCCAACATTTCTGTTAAGCGAGACATTTTTTTAAGTGACTTTTGCCCCATTTTGCAACTTTTCTTGCTCCAATTGTTAAGTGAAACACTGCAGTGGTTAAGTTAGTAGCACGGTTGTCATGAGAATCTGGTTTCCCCATTGACTTTGCTTGTCAGGAGGTCGCAAAAGAGGACCACTGAGACCGTCGTAAATATGAGTCAGTTGCTGAGCATCTGAATTTCGATCATGTGACCATGGGAATGCTGCACGGTTGTAAGTGTGAAAAATGGTCATAGGTCACTTTTTTTCAGTGCTGTTGTAACTTTGAACGGTCACTAAATGAACTGTTGTAATTCTTGAGGACTGCCTGTACATGGATGTGAAGATGCCTTCTGTCCAGTTTCTGGAAATCTGCCTCCTCTTCCCCCCCCCCCCCAGGTTGAGGCTGTGGAGCAGCCCGGAGCCTCCATTGGCCGAGAGGGCTGGTCAAGGGAAGGGGGGGGGGAGAATTTGGGCTTTGGGTCTCCTGCTTCAGGAGCGGAGGGGGCTCATCCCTCTGAAGAGAGGAAGGCCATTGCTACACCACTGCCACCTGCTGGCAGCATTGACAATGACAGGCTTTGCTGACCGCTTGATTTGAACCATTTTCCGCTTCAGACTCCCAAGTGGAGAAACGAGCATTAAATCTCAGGAGGCAGAAAAGCCCCCTCCCCCCTTCATAAATGCCTCTTGTGGAAAAGTCAACTGGATGTGCATATTTCAAAGAATGAATGGAAGAAGGAATTGGAGAGCCCCATTTTGCCTAAATAATGTGAAACATCCTTGCCACCTGTGCCCAAAATCTCAGTACACCTTAGATTATGACTGACATATTCAACTAAAATAAAGGACCTCTTGAACCCCCCCCCCCCCGTACTGCACAGAAGAGGAATGTAGGAGTCCCTGAGCTGTTGGAGATCCAGTGAGAATGCCATTCTGAGAATAATTCTGGGACTCCGTGGAGATCCTGTTTTGCTGCTTATGGAAGATCTTGTAGAGGTCAGTGATTCTCAACTTGTGGTCCACAGACTCCGGGGGGGGGGGGGGCATGATGTTGTTCCAGGGGGTCCATGAAGGCTTGAAGAAATGATTTAAATCCTGAGTTAAGTCTTGGGGGTCTGTGGCCACGGTCCAGGACCACGAACGGTATTTAAAGGAGGTCTGTGGTGAAGAAAAGTTTGAGGACCACTCCTGTAGATGGGTGGCTATCATGAGACACAGTCCTCTCTTAGGGAAGCAGTTGGATAGCCTTTTAAGTATGCCTGTCCCTCTGGGCGGCCCTGACCTGCAATCGTCACTGGGGCTGCACCGCTTTCTCCTCTCCTTTTCTTGTCCTTTTTGCCCAGGCTTTTCTTTTGGGCCCCTGTGCGATTGCTACAGCATTGCTCTCCAACCTTCCTTCCTCTCTGGCTCTCACCCCTCCGTTAATCTGATCGCTGGCTTCACTGTGTGATTGATCATGCTTAAAACATTTCCCCAAAATGAGCACAAGAGGTCATGGAAATAAAACTCTTAGCTGCCCAGTTTGGGGCAGGCTAAGCCGCTGGCAGAACTCATTAGCCCTGACATTGGCTGGCGGGCATCGCCCTTTTCCTCCTTGCTAAGGTACCATTTGATGGGCGCTGGGGGGGGGGGGGGACTCGTCATTCCCCACACTTAAAATATAAGCGATGGGGCAACCTAGAGGCCAGCCAGAAACTTTATGCAAGAGGAAGAGTGGGAAGCTTTGTGGCTGGATGGATCAAGAGAGGATTTCAGGAGATGAGCTGGGGATTTGGGAAGGGAGGCCACGGTAGATTATTGCCTGGTTTTGTAACACTTGGCCGACAGACAGACCTGTCGCCCTGACTCCCACTTGAATGGGGTCTTCGTTGACTTCAACAGATTTTGATCCCATCTCTCGTGCCCTTCTGTGGAATAAATTCAAAAATCCCACTCTCGGTTGCTCTTACTGATATTTACTTATTTGTGCGTTTGATTTCTTTAGCTGCTCCTCTCCGCATGGCTTACAATTCAAAACATATATTACTACTATTAAAAAAAATTAAAAAACATTTTAAAACAATAAAAACAGTTTAAAACATTAAAAAGAGTAGGTATAGAAGTTAGATGGAACAGCTGGATTTACAGTTAGGTACAGGGATGCCAGATAGCTCTCAAATTTATTCCAGTGCAGCAGGGCTTGGATAAGAATGTATTCTGGCTCCTTACTTGTTTAAACTTTACATAACCTTTACATAACTCAAACATTTAAAGGATTTTGATTTATGCCCTCCTTAACTAGCTGATAAACGGCTCTCAACCATAAAACGCCAGCGTGCTGATGTTTTGTAACAGTACTAAGACCCATAAGCCACACATGAACAATCAAAGTGACAAGCAAGTTGAAAGCTGCTCTCGTGAACCCAGAAGGTTCTGCTGGGGAGGGTTAACTTTCATTCTGATGGATAACTCAAGGTCAAAATGGGGGTCAAATTTTACAAACAAGGAATGTTCAGGTGGGTAAGGCCAAGAATGCCAACTGACCACAGAGACGGGACACGCAATTTCAGAATGAGCTGAGCTGAACTCTTTCGTTCTCTTGGTCAGAAACATTGCTTGGCAGGCAGAGAAACCGTAATTGCTGAAAGCAAAACAGTTACAGGCATAATGTGATTTACTACTTCTACTACACTTTGCTAAACTTTTTTTGGTGGTTTGCCGGAAGAAAGGTGAAAATCAGTTCATTGGTTTAAGTTAAATGCCACTTACATGATTAGTCTTGTAAGACTGAAAGGGAAACCAAGGGTTTCAATTTTGCAGTGTTATGAATAAAAAAAGGGGGGGCTCGCAGTAAGCTCTTTGTTGCTGGGCTTTGTCTGCTTGGATCCCAGGAAACACCCCCACCCGACCCCAGGGTGGGATTCAGCCGCTTCGCACCACTTCGGCAGAACCGGTAGCTAATTTTTTGTTGCCCAGGCCCAGAACGGACTTCCGGAAGTGGCATCCACACAGAGAACCAGTTGTTCACATATTTGAATCCCACCACTGCCCCACCCCCACATTCCCTGACTCAACTCCAACGCCTGGCCCATGCAGGACAGGTGAAATCACGATCTCTGAACGGGTTCTTTTGTACTGTGAATTTTACTCTGATTTGAAACAAAGCCATTCTTCCCCTAATTAAAAAGTTTCCTGAGCATTTTGCAGGGAAAACCAGTTCAATTCATAATAATTCAGTTCACCGGAAGTCAAGACAAGAAACAATGGATGGAAACTAACGTATCGTGACTTTTTTCTCCATTGCCGGCAATGGGGTGGGTGCAGTTTTGGCATGACGCATCCGGCCCGCAGGCCGGCAGTTTGACACCCCTGGTATAGGGTCTCTTGCTTGACCAGAGGGTTGCAAACCTTAGACCAGGGGTGTCAAACTGCCGCCAAAGCTGGCTGAGGAATTCTGGGAGTTGAAGTCCACAAGTCTTAAAATTCCCAAGGTTGAGGACCCCTGGGCTAGTGAATAAAATGATGGCCACGGCTGCAGGCTGGGAACCCACCAGTGGCTCAGAATTGTTCTTGAGGCCAGGGGGAAGATTTTCCTAGTGCCAAGAGCCCTTCCCTGAGGGAGCAGGTGGGCTTCCTTTGCTGAGTTGCCTTCAGGAGAGGCTGGGGGGGGGGTCACCTGTTGAACCACGGTGGAAATTGGTTCCTCCTGCACTGGGCAAAGCCAGATGTTTTAAAGGTGGCTAAAGCCCCTCCCGAATGAGCGGCGTGAATGCGCCCCGCTCCAAGGTTCTTTGGAACGATAACCCAAGTATTCTCACGTTTTCATATCCCATTTGATTTTTATTTTCTATTTTTGTATATGTGTGTTCCATACAGAAAACGAGAGGAAGAAATAAAGGTCATCAAACTTTCCATTGTAGCTTTTTATACTAACGGATGAAAAAAATAAAATGTGCACTTTAGCTAGCCGGGGACCCGCCGTGCCCACCGCGCGCCGGGACCCAAACCCTCTTCTGGCTGCTCGGGAGCTTCGCCCCCTGGTGCGGCCGCTTTTAAGCGAGGGGCTTAGAGGGCGTCGCGGGGGCGTCGCAGGGCAGCCGGGGACGGTCTTGGCACTTGCCCCCGAGAGCCCCCTTCCCGCCCCCGGGGCTCCGTGCTTTGCCGGCCCGCGCCCTTCCAGCGCCTCCCGGCGTCCGCGGCAGAGCTCAGGGCCCCCTTGCCGCCGCCCCTCGGGCCGAGCCTTCTGACGCCGCCGCGGCTAAGAGGATTCCGGCCTCGAAGGGGCGGCCCCGCCGGCTATAAGAGGAGGGCCCGCCGGAGCTGCCCGAGGAGCGGCGGAGCAGCGCGTGGCAGGTAAGGCGGCGCCGGCGGCTTCTCGCCTCCCGAGGCCTCCCGCCACCCTTCGGAGGAGCTCGGCTCTCGGACGCGGGTGCGGGTGCGGGTGCGGGTGCGGGTGGGGGAAGGCAGCCACCCCTGCAACGCTTTCCCCAGAAACCCTCGTCCACCGCGGCTTGCAAGACCGCCCTTGCCGTCGGGTAAAGATCCAGCGCGGGCTCGGTCGGGGGACGGAAACTCGGGAGCTGGTAGCGCGAGTTGATTCGGAGAAGGGTCGGTTTTGTGAGCTCCCTGCCCCGGAGCCCTAGAATAATAAATTCGGCAGCCAAATATCTTAGTTCTGTGGGATTGCAATTTGTAAACAGGCAACTGCAAGAAATTGAAATGCTTTTCCTCCCCCGAAGGAAGTTTCCATAGACTTAGGAGTTTCTGTAGTATAAAAATGTTTCAAATATTACTAAAAACATTTTAAGAATTTTTTTTTATTAATAACTATATGCCTACATGCAGGAAATAAACAAGAATTGAAAATCTGGACCAAAATTATTCCAATAGATTGTGGGTGTCAAAATGTAAATCCTTACAAGGCTCATTTTTTAAAAACTTTAATAGCTCCTAGTGGAAATTCCAGCACAGGTTTTAAGATCCCCCCCCAAAGAGTGTTTTGCTTTCATACAAAACCAAAACAAAACAAAAAAACCCCCACACTTTAGAATTAATAAAAAAAATATATAGACCTCCAAAAACAGGGAAGCTTTTAAATTAAATACCCCAGTTTTAAAAAAAAGGCACCGATAAACTGAATCAAATCCAGAATCAAGATGGAGAAAGGACTGGAAACCATAGAAGTCCAGTGAGGAATGATGAAAGGACCCAGATATATTCATCTTCCAGAAGAGAAGGCTAAAGGGGGGCACCGTGGCTGTTTTCAAGGATCTGAAAAGCTGTCATATTGTAGAGAGTTCAGTCTGATTCTCACATGCTCCGCAGGACTAGAGACTTGAAGGATGTAGAGAATGGACCTGAGGAAGAAGCTCTTGAGAACTTCCAGTTAGCCTTTTAGTTAATAGAAAAGACTTCATTGCAATCCAGTGAGGTTAGATATCCTCTCCTGAGACTTTCCCCAGGTTTTGTCCTTCCCGCATTGGATGAGGATGAGGATACTAAATGAAGGGGCATCGTTTCCATTGTGCTGCTGCACGCCCCCTCCTCTCTTTTCCTTCATCCTTCGTGGAGAGCTGCAGCCACAGTGGCCCGTCTGGCTGGGGAAGCCTCCTGTTTGGGCCTACCTTTGGTTGGGCTGCCCCAGGGCCCTGGCAGCCGAGCCTGCCTGCTCTGCCCCCCTAGGAAGGGGTAATCTCTGCTGTGGCTCCTTTTCTCCCTTGGTAAGCCCATTTTGAAATGTGGGCTTGCTGGCCAATTTCATTACTCTACAACTTCCACTCGTGTCGCCTCAACAGGGCTATCAGACATGGGCTGCAAAATTCAGGACAGCCATTAGATGGCAGAAGAGGGTTTCTTCTATTGTTGCCCTTTAGACATCTGGAGTTTTGCAGCTGGAAGCGGCAGTCTGTTCTTTGAAGCAAACGAATCTATTGCCCGAGCTTAACTGAATCACAAAGTCCTTCCTTCTTCCTTGCTTTCCTTCTGGTGTGGTCAGAGGTGATCAGCTCGATTCCCTGGTTGGCCCATAAGGAGCGGAGCCATCTGGGTTTGTTCATTAAATCTGCTGGCAACAGAAGCAACTGAGTAACAAAACAAAAAAAAAAGCACTTTGGATCATTTAGTATTCTATGGAAATGCTCCCACTAAATGTTTTTTTTAAAATAAAAGTTGTAGTGTGTAAGATATACTCCATGCAGAAAACCATAATTTCCGATTTCTACCTGTTTCTCAATTAGTAACATTCAAACCAGTGAGTTCCCAGGCTTGTTCTACTCACTTTGTACAGAAAGATCCCTCCCAGCTAATCTGACTTGGTTGAGTTGGAGATTGTGAACTTAAGTCACTGAGCAAATCCCTGCTAAACTTGCTGAAAACCAGCTAATTGAAGCTGAATGATGTGTATAGCTTAGCACTAAGAAATAAGATTAGGTAGCTAAAAATATTTTAGATAGAAGGTTATAGTGAAGAGTGAGCTGAGAACATTTTCTTGGAAGCCAGCCATTTTGGTTTAACAGTCCCTCCTGAAGGAACGGCAGCTGCGGCACAACATGGTTTGCCCACTTCCAGGACTTCAGGTCTTCTGGAGAGGCAAATCGGTGCCCGTGTAAACCATGATAGGGAACTCCTAATGGCGCAGTTCTTCTCAACATCCCCATCCTAAATAGTTGGGTCTCTGATCCTAAACTCCCAACTGGGTCTCATAACTGGAACAGTTTTGAACCCATAACCACCAAGACACACTTAATTGGGGGGGGGGGGAGATACAGTTTGACAATGCTTGTTATACCAACATTGTATTGTTAACTGTGTGGATATCACTGTGCAAGCCAAAGGAGTTTGGCTAGCTTCTTCTAGAACTGCAGGCCCCGGGCTGTTGCCCCTGCCACCTCTGTGAAAAATCTGCCATACAGATGCCCCGTTGTCCAAAGATTCTTCTAGAAATGGGGAGGCCCTGTGAGTGTGTTGCTCAAAAACATCCCCAGCACTTTCTAACCAGAGCAGGAACCCCAGGGAGCCCCTGTAGAAGAATCTGCCCCACGAAACCGGCTTCGGATGTGTGGGGCCTTTGTGGGGAGGGCTGTCTGGCTGGGATGGGCGCCCACCACTGCACAGCTGGACTACCGCCTGCTTCTCTCGTCTCTTGCAGGAGTTCTGCTTCCGGTCCCCAAAGATGGCTGACGGACCAAAGTAGGTCTGGCTTGGCTTCCCTGCGGTCTGTGAGGAGGGAGCGCCTCGTTTCACTGCCTCACCCCAGCCCAGCGAAAAGCCCCCCTAGAAGCCTTCCTGGAGGGGCGGTGGGGCTTCTCTTCCACCTGACTCTCCTAGACTAGGCCCTTTTTCCTTGCGCTTGAGGCAGCTGGAGCCTGCAGACCCCCCCCCCCGATTGGTTGCTAAGCTGATACCCTTTGGGTTTCTCTGCTTGCATTCCGTAGTGCAGGAAGATAATGCCCCCCCCCTTTTCTCCATCTGCTCAGCTTCATTTCGTAATTTGGTGAGGTTTCAATTACAGCACAATTTTCAGTGATATTGTTCAACTCTTACAATTTTAGCAACAATTAGAATGGTGGAGTCCTCGGTAGTGTCTGAACTTGGCTGAGTGCGGGCTTTGCTTCTTGGTTAGTCGCTTGCCCGGCAGGTGTTAAGGGGGTGTGGTTTTCTCCTGGGTAGTTGCTTGGTTAGGGTATTGTTTTCTGTGTGATGGTCTGGTATTAATCCCTGCTTATCTGGGTGTCAGTGGCTGGAGAGGATGTGTTCTAGTATTTTTGTTTGTGTTTTTTAATTGTGAATGGTATGGTTTATCTTTATGTGTCTATTCATGGCTGATTCATCTGAATGGCAAAAATTCCTCAGCATTCTTTGCCATTCGGCCTGGTTTGAGATGCTCACAGTTTCCCAGTTAAAACTGTGGTTGAGTCTATGCATGCGTTGTGAGACTGAGGAGCTTTTATTGTGTCCTTTGACTGCTGGTTGGTGTTCATGGATGCGCTCTGCAAGTCTTCTGCCCGTCTGCCCTACATAGTGGCTGTTACAGTCCTTGTGCTCTATGTCTGCCATCCAGACAAATCAGCCATTACCTAGCTGGGACATGAAAAAATCTACCAGCGAAGCTCAGAGACCACCAAGGACTCCACATTTCAGATATTCTGTTCCATTTGAACAATTAGAATGGATTGCTGTGTCACAGGAAAAGTGGCTTATATGTTTTATAAATAATAAATATTTTAATTACAATTCCTTTTTTGTAAAAAATAAATTTGTGAACATTGGGGAGCAGAAAATTAAGGTTGGAGATGAAAGGGCCCAGGAAGATATGGGTTATTGCCATGATGATAAGCAACCCCAAAGTTGTGACTGCTTCAACACTGCCCCCCCCCGCGTCCCCATTGACAGATCCACCCCCCAGAATCAAAGGATTCCCCCTGAGCAGCACCTCCCCTGATGGAGCCCAGCAAGGAGCAATGGGAGATCTTCCAGCCTTTCTTCTTCCAGAGATATATTTTTTTTAAATTGGGGGGAGAGGGATATCTTTTAAAATTCAAGATTCTGGAACTGGGGAAAGGAGCTAAAGTGATATTGCTCCTAAAGCTCAGATTTAAATCTGTGATCTTTGAGACTCTGGAAAAATCCAGGAGGAGCAAAGTTACTGCCTTTTGGATAGAGGAATCTGCTATTAGACCTTTGATGTAAATCAGCCTCCTGCTTGTAGTCACTATACTATTCCTACTGTTTTATGTTCTCCGTAGCTGTTCAGGAATGCCCCATGGGCACACTTTTAACAAAGGCATTTTAAATTTTTAACTATTTTGTGCCACCTTGAGTATTACACCATATATAATATATTGCCCAGCCTCTGAAATTTCTTCTCCCATTTGTTCCTCTCTCTCTTTCTTGGCAGAGTGTTTAAGAAGACTTGTCCCAATGAGAAGGTAAGATCCCGGTTTGCCGTAAACACATCATGAGGAGGCTAACTCCTGGCTAATTGGCATCCTGTGGCAGTTCAGTCAGGGTCTTAGTAAGAATAGAATAGAGCTGGAAGGGACCTGGGAGGTCTTCTAGTCCAGCCCCCTGCTCAAGCAGGAAAACCTATACCATTTCAGACAAGTGACTGTCCAGCCTCTTCTTAAAAATCTCCAGTGATGGAGCACCCACGACTTCTGGAGGCAAGCTGTTCCACTGGTTAATTGTCCTCCCTGTTGGGAAGTTTCTCCTCAATTCCAGGTTGCTTCTCTCCTTGATCACTTTCCAACTGTTGTTTCCTGTCCTGCCCTTTGGTGCTTTGGTGAATAATGTGACCCCCTCTTCTTTGTGGCATCCCCTCAAGAGAAGGGAGAGTGGAGAGGATCCTTCAGGGGAACAGAGTGCCAACCTTGCATTGGCACTGCTGGACGGGAGATTGACATTTGAGGGAAATTGAACCCCAGCATTGGATGGGACAGTTCAGTTGGGTTGATTCTAACACATCCAGGCGGTTGCAGGAATTGGCCCTGAGACGGACAATTTCTGTATATGCAATAGAGGTAGTCCTCGACTTACAAAAGTTCATTTAGTGACTGTTCAAAGTTACAGCAGATTAAAAAAAAATGACTTATGACCGTTTTTCACACTTATGACTGTTGTCACATGTTTAAAATTTGGATGCTTGGCGACTGGTTCAAATTTATCACGGTTGCAGTGTCCTGGGGGTCACGTGATCCGCTTTTGTGACCTTCTGTCAAGCAAAATCAGTGGGGAATCCAGATTCACTTAACAACCGTGTTACTAACTTAACAGATGCAATGATTCACTTAACAGCTGTGGCAAGAAGTGTGGTAAAATGGGGCAAGCTCACTTAAGCAATATTTTAGGTAGCAACATAAATTTTTGGGGCCCCTTGCGGTGGTAACTCAAGGACTACCTGTAACTCAAAAGAAAGGTTGGGCCCCATTTTCTGGATTAGAGCAGCCAGCCAAGAAAAGCCCAGACCCATCTTTGTCCAAGCCATTAATCTTCTCAGCTAGAGATCTTTTTTCAAAAGGGATTCGGGTCAGAGGGGGCTCCCAAGCAGCTTATATTGCACCAGGCCCTTAAATATGGTGTCACAGGAGGTTTCTGCCTTCTTCCCCTGGCCTTGAGCTGTCCTGGCCCGGAAAGACTGGCGGTTTCACCACCCACCACTTTCCCCCTGGAAATGGCTCTCAGTCCCAGATCATTGGGGGAAAGATGGGTGGGGGCCAAACCCTGTTTTTATTTCAGCTCCTGCTCTTAAGTTTCAAATTACCTAAATAGGTTTGTCCAAACTTGGTCATTTTCGTCATTTTTCCAAAGTTCTGCAATTATCCGGTTGTCTTGATCTCTTCTGCTAAAAATTAGTTCTCCCGGTCCTCCTCTATTGCTGTTCTAATTTTTCCTCAATTATTCTTGAAATAGGATGCTCAGAAACAGTATGGTCGGGCTAATGCAGAATAAGTGCTCCCTTTGGTGTGGAAACTATATTTCTTATGATAGCATTTGCTGATTCATATATCAAGCATATTATTACCAATCCCTTATCCCTTATCCCATATAGTACCAGCCATTTACTACGTATTGTAGCTTGGTACCGTACAGTAGCAACCTTGTTAACTCTCAAAGACTCTCTTTCCCCGCTATGTATTCAAAATGGGCTGTGATTAACATACATATGTATATGTAATGGGTGTGTGTATGTATACATACATATATATACATACACACACACGCACGCACAAACAAACACATAGTATATGTATATGTGTGTGCATGTATGGTCATTTTCTTTTGAGAGCGGGTGTCAGACTTTCATTTTTTAATGTGTGCCAGTGTGTTCACAGAAAAAAAAGTGGCAATCTTATTGTCTTATCACATAGTGTACCGTGTATTTGATTTATTTTTTCCTAAAATAAATCAATAAAAGGCCAGATGTTTCATTTGTGTCTTAAACTGTATTCTGTACTTTGCAGCCCATTCTCTAATCTTTCAAACATCATTTTGAATTTGTTTTCCACATCATTTTGCATTATCTGCAGGTTAGAACCACTCGATATTTCAGTCCAAACCGATGGGGGACCGTCAGGGAGGGATTTTTCAGTTCTGAGTAGTATTATGTGGAAGTGCCAACCTTTGTCATGATGCCATTGGCCAAGATTATTGAGTGAAAGATGTCTGTAAGCAAAGGTGGAGAACCAGCTTTCTCTCTCTTTCTCTCTCTCTCTCTCTCTGTCTCCTGCCTATCCAGTTATCCATCTACCTGGGAAAGCGAGATTTTGTGGATCACGTGGAATCTGTGGAACCTGTCGGTATGTGATTTGCTTTAAATCCTGTTAGTGCTGATTGCATTCTACAGATTCCGCACCCTTTGGAAGATGGTGACATAGAGGGCCAAGCGGGTTCTGTAACAAGATAATCTGAATTTGTACAGCTACTTAATGCGGTTGTGTTAGTCTAGGGCAGGGGTGCTCGCACCCTCTGGAGGTGTGAGACGATATTCAGGGGGTGCGAAAACGTGGGTTTTCAAAATGATAGTGTATATGCATAGTTCATTGCCGTTATTTTGAACTTTTGTAAGGGGTGCGAGAATATATCAGAAGTGGTCTAGGGGTGCGGGGTATAGAAAAGGTTGGAAGCCGCTGCTGTAGGGCAACCCAAAGTTAGAAGAATCTGCTAATCCCTTTTTTGATTAACACTTTTTATTAAAAGACGTGCTTTCAGGAGCTCACTTCATCAGACGCAGGGCGTGACTAGGCCTGATTTAGGATTTAAATTGGAGTGAGATGGGGGTGGGGAAGAGAAAGGAAGACAGAGCATTAATTATTTTAGTAACTCTTAGTTGTATCTTTGATTTTTGCTCCTGGGAGAAGCATGCCTTCCTTGATGAATTGTTCACTCTACAAATTCCATTCCTTTGAGTGGTGAATCTCCTAGCACCAAGAGGCACCTTTTTTTTTTTTGAGGTGGAGGGGAATTTAGTCTACTTTTCTTCCTGTCACTGGTACAGTTGATGATGTCTCTTCTCCAGATGCCTGCACGTTATTCCAGGGGGAAGGAAATGAAATTAATCTCTTGGTCCAGGGAAGCTGGCTGGACTAGATTGGCTTGCTTAATTTTCCCCCCTTCTATGAGTGACATGTCTCCATCAGTCTATGTCTAAGGGTTCTTGTTTTTTCTTTTGGTAGTGAGTTGTTCCTTAAGGTGCTCAGTTCAATTCCAGTCTTCTTCCTCTAGACGGAGTTTCTCAATTTGTTGCTTGAATCTCAGAGTCTCAGCTAAACCTGCCTCTGGATGTGGCCCTAGATAGCTAGTAATGTTCCTCCACAAGGTATAATAAAAATGTAAAAAATAAAGGAAGTTTGTTATACATTATATACATTAATTATATTATATATTTGATATGTGGCCCACTCAGTGCAGCCGAGGCAAGTCAAAAGGTTGGACGCCCGTGGCCTAAAGCTTTTACGTTCTTGTCTTTTTTCTCTTTGATTTTTTTTAATCTATACCAGTAAATTCATCCCTGATAGACAAGAGACTACACCACCTTCTCTATTTTTGTATTTGTTTCTGCCATCAATCCCAATGTTCCCATGAGATTCTGGCATCCCGACTTGTTCATTTTTGCCTTTTGGCCTTATGATGTCTGCTCATCTTGCTTGTTCCCATACGCTGTGCATTCATATGGGGTCATTTAAGATCATAGATCAGAGTCTCTGCCTTCAGCCTCTCTTTTCATCTAAGCCTATATTTCCATTCTGTCTTTGTTGAACTCATACTTTGCAAAACCCATGGCTTTGCTGCTGCATCCAATCCATTCTTTGCTATAACAACCATCTTAGCACTGCTTCCCCCTTTGGCCCCAACTTGAAGCCCTCCTAACCCGGCCACAGTGCTTTCAGATATACTTTTCCCCTCCTTGGTGAGGTTAACAGAGTGGAAATCATCACACACACCTCTAAAGTTTGTAATCCAACATCTGTTGCTTGCAACCAGCACTGCACTTGTGTTGTCTTCCCTTTTTCGTGTTGGATTTCTGCTTTCAACAGGCGGAATAGATGACAAGGCCTCCAAGGACCCTCACTTTCCCCTGCAGAGCCATGAAACTGGTTGTGGGGTTGTTTATTGCGATGCCTGGAGAGAAGCTAGGCAGCCTTCTGCACCATCTTTATGCTGGTTTTTTTTTTTTTTTGTTCTGTCTTTTTAACTGGGTCCTGTTATATTTTTATTTCCAGATGGAGTGGTTTTGCTGGACCCGGAAACCGTGAATGACAGGAAAGGTACTTTTCTTGTTTCTTTTTCTCTTCTCTGCCCTCTTCAGAAACTTTATTTATTTATTTAGCAAATTTATAAGGCCACCCATCTCACTGGACACGACTCTGGGCAGCCTACAGCGAACACTTCAAGCAGCAAACATAATAAAATACTTAATCCGCAAGATTGCAAGAGAATAACAGCCATCCAAGTACACTCTAGACGTGTCTCAGCTCCCCGTGGGACCCTCATGGTTGCTGTTCAAGGCTTTTCGAAAGGCTAACAGGGATGTGGCTAAGCTCACCTCGGGGGGAATGATAATCCGAAGGGTGGGAGCCACCCCTGAAGAGGCACTTCTTCTAGGTTCCATCAGATGGCAGTTAGCAGACGGGACCCACACCCTTCCTGCTGGATAGGTATATGGAATTGGGGAGAGGCGGTCCCTCAAATAGCCTGGTCCCCAAGTCAGGCTAGAGGCCAAAGCCAGCACCTTGATTTGTACCTGGAAGCAGACTGGAAGCCAATGAAGCTCATGGAACAGAAGTATAAGGTGTCCTAAGGCAGGGGTCCTCAAGCTTTGCTGGCTGAGGAATTCTGGGAGTTGAAGTCCACAAGTCTTAAAGTTGCCAAGGTTGAGGACCCCTGTCCTAAGAGCACATGGAACTGTCCATGCAGCTGCACTCGGCACCAATCGAAACTTCCAGTTACTCTTCAAGGGCAGCCCCATGTCGAGCACATTATAGTAATCCACGCTGAAGGTGATCAGGGCATAAAGGACTGTTAAGTGGAGCTTCATGGTCCAGGAAAGAGCATAACTGGCCCACAGTGTGAAGCTGTACAAGCCACAACTGTCACCTGCTCCTCAAGCAGGAGTTGTGAGTCCAGAAGGACCTCCAGATTGTGTACCAGGTTTGTCTGTGTAATGGAATGTATGGATGACCTTGGGGGATGAGGGGAAGAGATGCTGCCTAGGAAACAATCGGACAAGAGAAGCAGGAGCCCCCAGTCACTTAATGGTCAGGGAAAGAACCGTAGGAAGGATCCGCCCCAAGGGATCAGAGGGTTAAAATTAGGTGTGGGAAGTTGGTACCTTCACACTTGCAAGATTATGTTAATGTAGCCCTATAATAAAGTAGAGTTAGCTCGTGTAGTTGAGTTCCTGCCTGGTTTACCAGTGTGAGGGAGTTCCACCACATCCAATACCAAAGATATTTGGTATTTGCTACCAAAACCAGCAAAGATCCAGAAGGCCCCAAAACCAAGAATCCATTTTCAATTGAAGCCTCTTTCTCATCGAGAGCCCCCCCCTCCCCCCAAATCCCCAGGTACCAGGACCAGACCGGACCTAGTTCTCGAAAGGCAGAGATATATAATTGAATATCATCAGCATAGTGACGATACTTTACCCCATGGCAATGAATAATCCCACCCAGTGTCTTCATGTAGATGTTAAATTTGTGATCCATTGTCTTCTGGGAGTCCCAATCTTCCAAACATAACAGTTTATGAAAAAAAAAATCCCTACTTTCTGATTTTTACTATGTATAGCATTCCTGGTCTCCAAAATGAAATTAACTTACTACCTTAATTAGGAAACTTTTTATTCTGAACTAAGGGTAATTGTGTTTCCCCCCCCTTCATCTCTCCACCTAAACCTGCTTACAAGCACTCTCTTGTATTTTGTATTTTTCTCTGCTCTTTTTTTGTGTCCTTCATCCTCTGACTGTCCAGTCTATGTGACCCTCACATGTGCGTTCCGGTACGGTCGAGATGACCTGGATGTCATTGGGTTGACCTTCAGGAAGGATCTCTATCTCCTCACAACTCAGCTTTACCCACCAGTGCCGGACCAGGTTCCGAAGACCCTCACACCCTTACAGGACAAGTTGATCAAGAAGTTGGGAGAACACGCTTACCCTTTCACCTTTGAGGTATCCAGTGATTTGCGAGGCTTCCCTTCCCCCTTCCTTCCCACAGCCACAGCTGTTGCATGTATGGGCTGCCCAACGGCTATGGGTGGCATCAGAAACTTCTAAGATGTGGCTGTGGACTACCCCATCAACTCAAATTCTTCCTATGTAAAGCAAAAGATTGAGGTTGTAACTGTTTTTTGTATTCTACTGCATGGGAAAAAGTCAGAAGTCACTATTTTTTTTCTTCCTTCTTCAGTTCTTTCTACACTTCTCTTCTTTCTAACTTTTTAGGAGTTAGTTTTTAGGAGTTCAGGAGTTTTTAAGAGCTAGTTTTTAGGAGCCCTGGTGGCACAGTGATTAGAATGCAGTGTTGCAGGCTGACTCTGCACACAGCCAGTCGTTCAATCCTGACCGGCTCAAGATTGACTTCCATCCCTCCAAGGCTGGTAAAATGAGGAGCCAGACTGTTGGGGAGCAATATGATGACTCTATAAACTGCTTAGAGTTGGCTGTAAAGCACTATGAAGCGGTATATAAGTCTCAAGTGTTATTGCTATTGCTGTTTTTCAATTTTTATATCTATTCGTATTTCATTTTGCAATGGCCTTTAATTTAAAAGGTGAAAAACCTTTGAAGGTTTTAAAAGATTTTAAAATGCCTCTCACATTCTTTTATTCCCCTCACCCCCACTATGACTGTGTTGCCTTGGGGATTACTGTTCTGCCTCTCCCCCCCAATCGCTCAGGGGACCTTGCTGAAGAGGTGGTACTTCTTGGTCTTTTAGGAAGGGAGAAGTTTTAGCTCTGTGTGTCCTCATTCCTGGAACTCTCTTCCGGATGGTTAGTGCATTTTGTTTTTTGTTCCCACAGATGGCGACCAACTTGCCCTGTTCAATCACGCTGCAGCCGGGACCAGATGATGCTGGAAAGGTGGGTGGCAGCTTCGTGTCCGGATTTCACTTTTCTCCCCCGTAGGGTGGGTCACCAAGCCGAGTGCCAGCCTAGGGACTCCAAGGGCCCCCCTCAGTCTTGGAAGCCCCAAGGCTTCGGTTTCTCAGGCTGACTCACTCCCCAGCTGTAGCCCCAGGCCCATCCTCCCAGCCCAGCCAGCTTCCCTGGGAGCTGCCTCTCTGCTTGCCTGGTGCCTTGGCTGGATCCTTAGCTCTGCTTCCGGTTCGCCCCAGTTGTCCCAAGCCATCATTTTTTTTAAAGGTTTCTCAGACGATCCGTTCTTTTTCATCTTTCGCTGTATCTCCTTTGTCTTTCTTGCACGAGCTGCAGTGTCTCTGGAGCAACCACTGCTAAGTACAAAAGGAATGAAGAAGCAGCAGAGAAAGTGGCACCGCTCTCAGGACCCCATCGCTGGTTCTGGGTAGCGAATAAGAATCTGATCTCTAAGTGTTGCCAACGCTGCTAACATTAGATGTTCTTGCTTTGACAACAGATGGAAATGCAGCCATTTTCCTCTATTGCTTTTAGAGTTAGTTGATGCTGGGAGGGGGAATGTGGATGAGAGTCCAGCTAGTCATAACAATAATAACTCAGCCGTGGGAACCCAAGGTCATTGGGCCCTGAGTTGATAGAGTTTTGGAGAGCTGGGGAGGAACTCTATCAACTCTGGTATCGGCACTACATAGTCAAAACCAAAAACTAAATTCCCCTCCTCTGGATATAAAGTAACAAAGCACAATTCCCTCCTCCAATAAACAGTCATAAATCACATTCCCCAATTAGCTTGACTGTTTATTGGAGGAGGGAATTGTGCTTGGTTACTTTATATCCAGAGGAGGGGAGTTTAGTTTTTGGTTTCAACTATGTAGTGCCGATACTTTGTTTCTCGAATAAAAGATTCTTTAAGGTAAACAATGCCTCGAAGTTCTTTTGAAGAGTTTCATCTGTGGGAACCATTTTATCTGTGGCTGCTTAGAATCATAGAGGGCTCATCTTGGAAGGAACTGACCCTCTAGTCCACCGCTTATCTAATGCAAGAATGTCATAAAGGTGCTTTTTCAAGAAACAACTGGACTTTGCTTTTCTTCTACTACCTTTCGCTTCTCATCCAAGAAGCTTCTTCTGAGAACTGAAGAAGCTTCTTGGATGAGAAGCGAAAGGTCTTCAAGGAAAAACAAACTCCGGTCACTTTTTGTAAAAACACCTTTGGAACAACCATGAGCTGGATGACTGAGACTCTCCATGGATGTAATGCAAGAATCCCCCCTGGGGATTAGTCCATCGGTCACTGCTTCTCATCTTCCTGTGGCCCATTTTACACCATGTCAGTTGCAACCTAGAATAAATGCTCCGTAACATGGGGGGACTTTTAAGTGGTAAAATTCCTCTTTTAGATTGTTCTTATTGAGAATTGTAAATAAAGGCACAATTTGCCTCCAGTCAACTTGTAACTTCTGCTCTTTGTGTCTCCCCTAGTCCTGCGGTGTGGACTTTGAGGTGAAAGCATTTTGTGCTCAAGACGTGGAAGAGAAAATTCATAAGAAGTAAGGCCAGCATATTTTAATATTTATTGAGGTTAAAGTACAGTTATTTTGCTTTTCAACTGAAAGTAAATCCCCATCATTCATTTATTTCTAAAGTAAACATTTTTATAGGACGTAAGAAGATAGAAGCGACAGGGCCCTTGAGAAGTTCGAGGGAGCCCTTGGCAGGGGTCCCCCAACACCCTAAGTCAGTGATGGCGAACCTTTTAGAGACCAAGTGCCCAAACTGCAACCCAAAACCCACTTATGTATTGTCGGGTGCCGGGTGGGCGTGGCCCATTGGGTGGGTGTGGCCCATTGGGTGGGCGTGGCTGCGGTGGTAACGGCAGACTGGGTGGGACTAAAAAGTTAAATCAATTCCAACTTTGCGAGATCTTTTTTTTTCCCCGCGAGAAGTTGAAATTGATTTGATTGAACTTTTTTTTTTTTGCACACGGTGGCGGAGGCCTAAAGTGAAAAGGTTTTATAAAACCCAGCTGAAGGCCTAGGACTGGGGCGATGGCGCGCGTGCCCACAGAGAGGGCTCTGTGTGCCGCCTCTGACACCCGTGCCATAGGTTCACCACCACTGGTCTAGGGTCTCCTTCTCTCGACTTCCTTCTTGCCCTCACTCTCATTATTCTTTACCCTCAGCTGTATTAAATCTTCAGAAGGGAGGAAATAGCCTTTTTATTTTTGCTTCTTATATTTTACGGTTCTTATATTTTAACTTTCATATTTAGTATGAAACTTCACTGAAAACTGTATCCTCACGCATCATCTTAACTTCCATCGAAAGCTCAGTCAGACCCTTCAGGTGAAGAACCTTCCAGAATTGCAAAAAGTTCAGCAAAAAGGCACTGGGGCTCCCCAGACAGTGCTTTCCGACACCACTAAGAGGAGATGGCAGGGAGGTGACGGGCAGCAGGGAGAAAGCAGAACTGCTTAATTTTTTCTTTGCATCTGTCTTCATGCAAAAGGAAAAAAACAGTGAAACCTGTAAAAAGCAGCACAGTGTGGGACAGAATAGGAATGCAGGTCAAAATAGGTAAGGAATTGATCTGCTTTGGATGAGTTCAAATCTTCTTTGGATGAGTTCAAATCTCCGGGATTAGATGTACTGAAGAGCTGGCAGATGTGATCTCAGAACCACAGAACAAAATCTTTCAGGGCTCCTGGAGCACTGGGGAACTGCCAGAAGACTGGAAAAGAGCTGGTGTGATTTCAGTCTTCAAAAAAGGGGCAAAAAGAAAGAGGATCTAGGAAATTACAGACCAGTCAGCCTGACATCAATACCTGGGAAGATCCTGGAGAAGATAATCAAATAGTAGATTTGTGAACACCTAGAAATGAACATGGTGAAGAATAGAGTAGAGTAGAGTAGAGTAGAGTAGAGTAGAGTAGAGCAGAGCAGAGCAGAGCAGAGCTGGAAGGGACCTTGGAGTTGGAAGGGACCCTTCTAGTCCAGCCCCCTGCTCAAGCAGGAGTCCCTATACCATTTCAGACATGTTGCTGTTCAGACAAGTGGCTGTTTACACAGTTTTGTTAACAGGTCATGCTGAACAAACTTTATTACCTTCTTTGATAAAATGACTAAATTAGTGGATAAGCAAATGTTGTGGATAGAATTATACTTAGATCTCAGTAAGGCATTTGACAAAGTGGACCACAGTCTACTTCTTGGCAAGATAGAATGGTGTGGGATAGACAGTACTACCACCAGAGGGATTTGCAGTTGGCTGACCAACCTCACTCAGTTTTTGTGGCCCAAATAGTCCAATTGAGACAGGTCATCTGGACATTTTTCTAGTTTGGCAAGAGCTTTTAGTCCTGTAATTTTCGCAATAGATTTCTGACATGGGTGACACACAAAGAGATTATTCAGAATAAATAAAGTTGGTTATTTGTTAGCCAGACTAGCAGATTTGAGATAAGTGGGAGAGGATGATGGTCTCTAATTGTCACTCTGTTCAGGTCTTTGTAGTCATGAATGGCATGCATGTGGGCTCTCTTCAGAGTGATAGTTGTTTGTCCTCGTTTTTGAGGATGGAAAACATGGGTGCTGATGCTGGTGAGTTTGTAGGGCAAATGAATGCTTTTTGGATGTTGACATCCAGATACTCCTTGAGGATGGCTAACTAGTGGCTAGACATGGAATGCCGTCTCTTTGCTGGGTTTTGGGCTCCTGGCTTCAAGTTGATGTTGCAATCTCATACCTGGGGGTGTGTGTGTTATGGCCTCCTCTTTCTCCCCCAAAACATCTCCAAAGTCTGTGTATTTTTCAGACTCATGAACCTTCCACACCTGAAAGTACCCCTCCCTTCCTTCAGTTTTATTTCCCAAAAGCTAGGGAGGGTCCCTTTTGAGATGCTTTTGCAACCCCTCCTCCTCTGGACTCAAATTTCATTTGTCTAAACCAGGGGTAGGCAACCTTGGCTCTTTTATGATTCGTGGACTTCAACTCCCAGAATTCCTGAGCCAGCCATGCTGAGGGGAAAGGGAGAGGTTTCCAAGCTGAGCCATGCTGGCTCAGGAATTCTGGGAGTTGAAGTCCACGAGTCATAAAAGAGCCCAGGTTGCCTACCCCTGGTCTAAACTGTGTCTCTTCCTCCTGTCCAAAAACCATTTCCACTTCACTCTCCAATTCCCGTCTATGGCTACTTTCTCCTTATTCTCTAGGTTGAAACATTTCTTGTAAGGGGGGTAAAAGGTGAAAGACAAAGGCTACATGGAGTATTTCCAGCCCCTCTTTAGAGTCCCCCCCACCCAGGCGGGGAGGGAGGGAGAGAAAGAGAAAGAGAAAGAGAGAGAAAACTTCCATGTTTCTGATTGGTTCAACAGGCTCTGATGCTCTCTGCCCTTGTCCAGGTTGGCAGGGTTAACTTTGACTGATTTTTTTTCCTATCTCAGCCTTTGGGGGACAGGATTGCTCCCTCACAAATTTTCTATCGTAGTTCAAAAACCCGGCAAAGCTCAAAGAATAATCCATCAGGTTTCCCTCTCCTGCCTCTCGCTGTGGCTCCGGCGTGCTCATCCCCCGTTTCCTCTGCTTCCAGGAACTCAGTGCGACTGGTGATCCGGAAGGTGCAGTTTGCCCCCGCCCTCACGGGCCTAGCACCCAAAACTCAAATAAACAGGCAGTTCATGATGTCAGACAAGCCCCTGCACCTCGAGGCATCCATGGATAAGGAGGTCAGTGTCGCTGCGGTCTCTTCTCGGCTGGTGTTGTGCTAATCGTCTCTGTCCTGGCCCCGTCTGCTTTCGGACAGGCACAGCTTCTCTCCTTGAAGCTCTGTTTGGTAATCCCAAACAGAGGTGGGATTGTGGGAACTCTGGCTCCTGGCTCCTGGTTCATTGAAGCTGCAGGACCTTCCAGAGGATATGCACTTTTCACAGATGCTACTTTGTCATCGACTTTTTCTGATTTTTAACCATGTTTATTGTCTTCCTAAGACTGAATTTCTTCTAATCGTAGACTGATAGGTTTGCAGCGTAGCATCAAAAGGTTAGAAGAGAGAAAAAGAAAGGCGGCAGAGGAGTTTGCTAAGTGGTGCTTCTCTCCAGGATAACGGGATGCTTATTTTCTATCTGATTTTAGTACCATATTGTGATTTCAGATTTATTACCATGGGGACCCAATTGGAATTAATGTGGATATAAACAATACCACCAGCAAGATTGTAAAGAAAATTAAAATAACAGGTAAGGGACAAATTAAACAAGCCATGGAAGCAGCCCATTCATGGTGGAATCAGCTATTGCCTTATGGGGTCCTCCGTCCACCTTCTTCGTTTAACCTTTTGCATCACCCAGTAATACTTACCCAGGATTCCCGTCTGCTCCACCCAGCCTTGGGATCAGATTCACACAACCCCAGCATCTCACTGGGTGAGCATGAAAGGTCAGCCTGAGTGAGAACTACTGAGTCAAATCTGGGCTGGAGGTTTTTAAGAAGAGATTGGACAGCCATTTGTCCAGAATAGTATAGGGTCTTCTGCCTGAGGCGGAGGTTAGACTAGAAGACCTCCAAGGTCCCTTCCAAATCTGTTATTCTGAAATGTTAAGCTATTAGGGACATAGTTCACCTGGACGGTTTGGAAAACTTGTAATATCTGCGTAAAATCCCCCACTCCCTACAGTCTCAGAGGACTGCCACTGTGCCACTGTGTCTCCCTCTTTCTCTCCAGTCGAACAGCTGACTGACGTGGTTCTCTTTTCCCTGGATAACTATTCCAAGACGGTCTGCTCAGAGGAGTTTGTGTAAGTGGCAGGTCTTTGGCTGGTGGGAGTCGAGGAGAAGAGAGGGGGGTGGTCCTAATCCTGACCCTGACCCTGTGCTTTGTCCCAAAACGTGTTACAGTATACGTGTTTTATTCATGTTTGAAAACGAGAGCTTGGATTTTCAGACGTTTTTGAAAATGGAATCTTTGTAGTTGGAGATCTGAAAGCCCTTGATGAGGGAAAAGGTCACCCCCGAATTGAAGCGGGGAATGCATTTTTTCCCCCCTGAAAAAAATGGAGGAAATGGCTGTTTAAGCGATCTGGTTGGTTCAGAAGCTAAAGAACGGGATTATGGATTTGCTCGCTTTGGATGAATTTGGGATAATTCCAGGGAATTCAGGAAAGGAGGGAGCAGAGGTCCCGTGAAATTGTCTGCCTCGATGCCTCTGAGGGAGCCCGTCCCTCTTGCCTTTCCCAGCGCATAAGCGCACAGTAAAGCCGCTCCTTTGCATGCACAAGGGGCCCACAGAACGGGAGTTGCAGGCCTTCCTTGATTAAAGCCTATTTCTCTTCCGGGGGAAAATTATTTTCTCCATCAGTCCCAAGCAGGAGTTTTGACAATCATCAGCCAAACCCACCAGCTTCTCAGTCACAGACCTTGTCTTTCCTTCCCCACAGGGAGAACGTGGCTGCCAACGCCACTTTCTCCAAAACGTTTGAGGTGACTCCCACGCTGAGCAAGAATCGCGAGAAGCGTGGCTTGGCTCTGGATGGCAAACTCAAGCACGGGGACACCAACCTGGCTTCCACCACCATGTAAGAGGAAGCACTTCTCTTTCTTTCTTTCTTTCTTTCTTTCTTTCTTTCTTTCTTTCTTTCTTTCTTTCTTTCTTTCTTTCTTTCTTTCTTTCTTTCTTTCTTCCTTTCTTTCTCTTTCTTTCTTTCTTTCTTTCTTTCCTTCTTTCCTTCCTTCCTTCCTTCCTTCCTTTCTTTCTTTCTTTCTTTCTTTCTTTCTTTCTTTCTTTCTTTCTTTCTTTCTTTCTTTCTTTCTTTCTTTCTTTCTTTCTTTCTTTCTTTCTTTCTTTCTTTCTTTCTTTCTTCCTCTTTCTTTCTTTCTTTCTTTCTTTCTCTCTCTCTGTTTCTTTCTTTTTCTTTCTTTCTTCCTCTTTCTTTCTTTCTTTCTTTCTTTCTTTTTCTTTCTCTCTCTCTCTCTCTCTCTTCCTCTTTCTTTCTTTCTCTCTCTTTTTCTTTCCTTCCTTCCTTCCTTCCTTCCTTCCTTCCTTCCTTCCTTCCTTCCTTCCTTTCTCTTTCTTCCTTCTTTCTTTCTTTCTTTCTTTCTTTCTTTCTTTCTTTCTTTCTTTCTTTCTTTCTTTCTTTCTTTCTTTCTTTCTTTCTTTCTTTCTTTCTTTCTTTCTTTCTTTCTTTCTTTCTTTCTTTCTTGATGGCACAGGGTGCCCCATGGGATGGAAGGTAGCTTCACTTCTTCTCTCCCTGCTCTTGCTCATCAGCTCTTCCAACGTCTCCCCTTCTTTCTTCTCAGTCTGAGGCCTGGGATGGACAAAGAGGTTCTGGGCATCCTGGTTTCCTACAAAGTGAAAGTCACGTTGGTGGTATCGAGAGGAGGGTGAGTCTTTTTTCTACAAGAACAGCATGAAAAAGCCCCCTTTGGATTCTGCCCCAATGCCTCTTTCTCCCTCTGTTCCCCCCCCCTTTTCCTTGGGGAACTCAGCCCCAGTTGGCACGGAGACCTGCCCAGCCATTGCCGGGTGCCGGTGGTGGAGCTTCCATGGCTGAGAGCGGATCTGAGTTGCAGTCTTCCCAGAGTCCCAGTCCAGAGCCGGGGCCCACAGCTGGGCTTCGGTCGCCCTGCTCCCGACGTGTTCCTGCCTCATATGTTGATTCTGTTTCATTTGTACGATCTGCTGGTTCAAGTTCAGGTGGTCCTTGACTTACAACCGTTTGAAGTTACAGCAGCACTGAAAAAAGCGACTTAGGACCGTTCTTTACATTTATGACCACTACAGCACCCCCAAGGTCACGTGATTTGCATTCAGACGCTTGGCAGCTGACTCACATTTATGATAGTCGCAGCGTCCCAAGGAATCACGTGATCTCCTTTGTGACCTTCTGACCAGCAAAGTCAAGGGGGAAGCCAGCTTCACTTAACAACGGTGGTGATTCACTTAACAACTGTGGCAAGAAAAGTCCTTAAATGGGCTAAAATTCCCTTAACAACTGTCTCGCTTGGCCACAGAAATTTGGGGCTCAATCGTGGCCGTACGTCGAGGACTCCCTGTACACGTCTGGGTGGCCTTTGGTCTTAAAGGGTATTACAATTGTTCTACGGCTGCCCGCAGAGGGGCTCCCACCCAGTTGTTGTTGTGGGGGGGGGAAGAGAAGGAAGGAGTATTAGGGATGTTCACTGCTTTGAGTTGTTTATAAGAATAATGCAGGCCTTAAACAAACAAACAAATAAAATATCTCCCCTTTCATATATGTGAAGTGATCTTTGTGTTTCCCTTATTGACCGTCTCTTCCTTCCACAGCATCCTGGGAGATCTCACCTCAAGGTAAGTTCTGATTTATTGATTAAACTGAATAAACCAGTTGACTCCCGATTGTTTTGAAAGACGCCCGGCTTAAGCTTTAAGGGCCGTGCTCTGAGGGAGGCCATCACGCTGTGATACCTTTGAGTTGCGTTATTGGGGTGCCAGTAAGTTGCCTTTCAGGGTGCTCCCTCGTTTAGAGATCCCGCTCGCACAGAAGAGTGTGAACCATTTGGGCTGTGATTCCTGGTCAGGATGTACCATGATGTGCCGTTCCTGTCCTTCCTGTTAGCAGGGAACGCCACCTATGCGGTTAAGGCTGGTGACCTGCTTTAGAGTTGGCTCTTATTAAAAGCCTTAGTTGCCCAGGATGTTGCTTACGGCCCAAGGTCGTAAGATTGACCAGTTAACAAATACGTAAACAAATACATATGTAAAAACTTAAATGAATCTTGCATTTAAAAAAAATTCTGTGCCTCCTTTGGGCAATTTGATGTGGTTTCTTTTTCAGTGACGTCTCTGTTGAGATGCCGGTTATTCTGATGCATCCTAAGCCCCCCGAAAGTAAGTATTGCCCAGACAATACCCTGCCTCACTGTCTGAAGACATGACGGCTTTGAGAAAACGTCAGACTGTGGGAAATGCTCCAGTTCCCAAAACTGGAACCAGCCACACGGCCCTCGTTCAGTGCTGGGAGAAATCCAGGGGCCACTAATGGAGGGGAGGGGGATGAGAGGGCCCTGTCTTTGGGAGCGCCCCGCTTCCACCAAGGGCCCAAAGCAGGCAGCAAATGTCTGCCTTTGGGGGAGATTTCATGCTGCTCTTAGGGACATGGGAGCAGGGCTGCTTATAGAGATGTTCTTTTCCCATTCGTAAAACCATTAAAAAGGCTGAAGAACAGACTGGGAAACATTGGCCTCCCCCTTCCTTCCAGTAAGGGGGGGCAGTGAAGGAGACCTGAAGTGACCCCCTCGGCCTGGCCTTGTGGGGATCGGCTCCTGCCAGTAACAAACAGGAACTGTCAGCAACTCCGGCTCATGCGTCCTTCAAACTCTCTGATCCATTGGATCCAAAAGGTCGCTATAGATTACTGGCTCTCCCTTTTCCACATCTCTGTTAAAAACACATCTAGATATTCAGCCTTTTAAATACACAGCAGATTTTACGGGGAAAAAAATCAGTATTTTGAGGGAGTGAAAAAAAAAAATCAAAACCCACTTTCAAGACTTTGCCATCTTTTCAAAAGGGCAGGTAAGGGGCTCCCGAAGCTGAACGGGGGGATCGGAAGAGACCCCCGGTGAACCCCAGCCGAGGGGGCTGACGGGAAGGAGTAACAGGCAGCTTCCTTCAGTTAGCAGCAACGGCTTCTCGTATCCCCCCCCTACCCCGCCCCTGGGTCTCTCTCCTTTGTGGGAAGAACATCGGAATCCCAAGTCAGTTGATGGCTGGATTCCTCTCCTAATGATTTAAATGCCTTTTTCATTTTATGAAAATTTGGGGAGTTGAAGTCTACCTGTCTGAAAGTTGTCAAGATTGAGAAACCCTGGTTAGGTTGAGCAGTGATCCTCAACCTAATCAACTTTTTTCATTTATGAAAAAAAACCAAAAAACCAAATGGGATTCTTTCCCCAACCGCTGGACCTTCCAACCGCTGGACCCTTCCTGATCCAACGCACGGCCCCTCTCAACCTCCTCTTTCCCCAGCGGATTCTGATCATTTTGGTGTAGTGGGGGGGGACGGGACCTGACAATATATTTAAATGACACCATTGATTCTCCAGAATGGAATGGTTCCGACTACCAGCACCCAAAGATAAACAATACCTGTCCATCAACCAACCCTCCAACAAACAAATAAACAAAACACACACACACACACACCAATAACAAGAGAGTGCATCTAACCACCTGAGCCCAATGCTGGGGAAGCACCAGACCTTTCAGGCCTTGCAAAAGGCTAAATTCCTTGAATAATCTCCTTTTTCTTTCCCCGGCCCCACCGACAAGAACCGTTTTGTGAGGGGCAAATGAAATCCCATCAGCTGGAGGGCTGCACCAGGCTGAAGGTTGACTGGAGACCTTGGAGAGGATGATTTGGGTTTTCAGTATCTGCAACCTGCAGGCCCCCATCGGCCCCCTGATTGGCCCAACTGTCCAGTGTTTCAAAAAAGGCCTGAGAAGTTGGACCTGTGTGTCTGTGCTTGTGTCTCTCTCTGTATGTGTTGCACATGGCCAGCTAATAGATACAGGTGGGCAGGCAGGTTTTTTTGGATAACGTTGTCATGATGAATGTGACTAAATGGTGCATGCATTTCTCTTTCATCCTCTGCCTCTTCCTGATTGACAGCAATATCCAGGTAAGAAAAGAGGGGTCCACACTAGAATTGGCAGCGTGTCATTAGGGATAATTCACTCTCCAAAATAAATTTAGCTCTGACAAAAACTTGCTGTTGTTAAGGATTGGTGATTCTTCTGACTACCACAAAAGCATAATTTTAGGCAATTTTACTGAACTTCAACTTCCATGAAAAATTAATTATTTGGAAAGCTTATGATATTCTCTGTTTCATAGTAGAAGGAAAATGGGACCATCTCATTGTACATTTTTATCAGCTAGTCTTTAGACCAGAGCTTCTCAACCCAGGCAACTTGAAGATGGGGGAACTTGGAATTCCCAGAATTCTCCATTGCTGACTGGGGGATTCTGGAAGTTGAAGTCCACCCATCTTTGAGTTGCTAAAGTTGAAAATCTCTGCTTTAGGCCAGTGTTTCTCCACCTCGGCAACTTCCAGACAGGAGAATATTTTAAGCTTTCCAGTGGAGAAAGACTGCTTTAGACAAACCAACCAATGGAACAGCTTGGCTTCAGAAGTTGTGGGTGCTCCATCACTGGGGGCTTTCAAAAAGAGACTGGACAGCCATTTGTCTGGATGGTATAGGGCAAGGGTGGGCAACCTTGGCTCTTCAACTCCCAGAATTCCTGAGCCAGCATGGCTCAGCTTGGAAACCTCTCCCTTTCCCCTCAGCATGGCTGGCTCAGGAATTCTGGGAGTTGAAGTCCACGAGTCATAAAAGAGCCAAGGTTGCCTGCCCCTGCCCTAAATCGTATTTATATAGTCTTACATTTTGAATGAGTATCTGAAATTGCTGAATTTTGAACCAGTGTCCATAGTGGTTTCCTCTCCCATCCCCTGGGGTGGTCCCATATCTCCTGCCTGCCTTGCTATGTTCAGCCCCCTCCCCACTCCTCTGAGAGAACAAACTTCCACTGGCGGAGCCCCAAGGAGCCCCCCCCTCAGACCAACGAACCAGGAAGGACGGGAGGGTGCCCCAAAGCCCTGAGATAGGGGCCTTTCAGCCCCACCTCCTTCCCGCCTCCTCAATTCTCGGTGTTTGCTTTGGGGCTGGATCTCTGGGCTGAGCAAAAGGGTTCGCATGTTCGCGCATGGAACGGTGGAAAGTAGGATTCACTCCTGCCCTGGGAAAAGTTCCCTGGGCAGAAGAGTTTCGGAGGGAATAAAGCCCTGAATGCCAGATCAGAGACTGATTCTACCATATCCTGGACTCTCGTATCTTGAAATATTTTCCACCAATTTTCAGTGATGACATCATGGTTGAGGACTTCGCCCGCCAGAAACTCGGAGGAGAAGGGGAGAGTGAGGACGAGCAGGAGGAAGGAGGAGAAAAAAGCTAATGCTCAACTATCTTCCGCAGGGGCTACTCGAGAGTTTCAAAGCCGAGATCATTATTTTAGGGCACTTTCAGGAGTTCCGTGCATTTACCTCAATATTTCAGTGTCGTATTTGTAATGTGATAACTTCTCGTAAGCTTATTTTTTTTCCTCCTCTGTGCTTAATGCATTTTGCAAAAGATTCCCAGTACTGTGAAGCTTTTCCCCCAAGCGTGAAAGCGAAGGGAATGCCAACCATGCCCCAAGATGGCTCCTCCACCTCTTCATTTTGCCTGGTTTCTCTTCCCCAAGCCCGGCCTTCCAACCGCTGGACCCTTCCTGATCCGATGTGCACCCCCCCCTCAATCGACTCTTCCCCCAGCGGATTCTGATCATTGTAGTACAATGGGGGTGGACCTGAAAACCCTTTCCTAAGAATCATTGGCATTATTGGAAAAAGCTGATTACCCAGATACCCTGTGACCGTGTGAATAAATGTTATTCTGTCAAAATACTTTGCTGGACATGTACTTATGTTCATGTTTACTGAAGATGGACCCGCTACCTCTGCTGGAGGTTGCTTCCACACCTCCGCCACTCTTTCTGTGATATCATACATTGCTTTTGAATTTCCCTCCTGCCAGTTTGAGGTAATGCCCCTGTGTTCTTCATTTTTGCGTAATAGTAAAAAGACAGTTTCTAGAACAGTGATGGCGAACCTTTTAGAGACCAAGTGCCCAAACTGCAACCCAAAACCCACTTATTTATCGCCGGGTGCCAGGCGGGCGTGGCCCACTGGGTAGGCGTGGCTGTGGTGGTCATGGCAGACTGGGTGGGTGTGGCCAAGGTGGGCGTGGTCACCTCAATGTTGCTCGTGGGGAGGGATGCCTGTGGGGGCCGGGCAGGGTTGGGAGAGATCCAGGGGGTCTCTGGCAGGTGGGGCAGTGGGCAGGAGGCTCGTCCTGCGGGGCAAGGCAAAGCGAGGCAGGGCGGGGGTGCCATTGTCACAGGGCAAGGTGAGGCAGGGGCCGGGGTGGCTGCTGCCTGACATCATCGGCCCCCACACACCAAGCGAGCGCATGGGTGCTGGGATGCATCCGGCCACATGGGACCTCGGCGAGTTAGCGGGTGGCTGGTTGAAGAGGGACGGTTGCCATCTCCGGGGCATGGTGCGCGTGCCCACAGAGAGGGCTTTGAATGCCGCCTCTGGCACGCGTGCCATAGGTTCGCCACCACTGTTCCAGAACCTTATTCACACCCTTAATATATTTAAAGGTTTTAATCATGTTCCCCTTTTCCCTTCTGTCCTCCAGGCTGCACACATTCAATTTCTGCTATCTCTCCTAATACGTTTTGTCCCTCAGACGTTGCACCATTTTTGTTGCCCGTCTCTGGACTCGCTCAGTCTTATCAATACCTTTTAAAGTGTTTTTTTTAAAAAATAAGATCCCTCTTACAGTTACCGCTGTTGAGCCAGGTCAGGTACCACCCATTCTGTACCTAGGCATTTGGTTTTTCTTGCATAAGTGTAAAACCTTACTTTTCTCACTGCTGAATTGCATTTTGTTGGATATGGCCCAGGATTTAAGTCTATCAAGGTCCTTCTAGATCTTGAGTCTATCTTGTAAAGTGTTGGTTATTCCCGCCAGCTTGGTGTTGTCTGCAGATTTGATGAGTTCCCCTCATTTATTCCTTCATCTAGGATCATTTATGAAAAGAAAAAAATCCTTAGAGAGAGATTGATGGAGACATGTCACTCAAGGAAAAAAAGAAATCCCAGGCCAGACCAGGCCAGCTGCCCCACTGGACCTAAGCAATCAATCTCAAACTCTGGGTGCTCCATTGCTAGAGATTTTTTAATAAGAGATTGGACAGTCATTTATCTGGAATGGTATAGGGTCTCCTACTTGAGCAGGGGGTTGGACTAGAAGACCTCCAAGGCTCTTTCCAACTCTTATTCTGTATTATATTCTGACCTGATTTTCCAGCAGATCCTTCAGGATTAGGAGTGAAAGTGAGAGATGCAAATGCAATGCAAGCCAAGCCCCATGTGTCTGTCCATGCACAAAGGGCTGGGCTTCAGCTCTGCATCTGGGCGACCAGAAAGTCTCCTGATCAGAGGAAGTATGAAACTGTTTCGGATGTCTCTGTAAAGGGCTTGGAAAAAAACAAAACAACTCAGAATGTTTCTAAAATACATTTTTTTTTTAAAGGAGATGAAAAATATTTGCAAAAATGTTTCCAAAGTATGAAAATAAACAAGTTTGTTACTTAGATAAAAATCAGAAGTTGTGAGTGCTTCATCACTGGAGGCTTTCAAGAAGAGACTGGACAGCCACTGGTCTGAAATGGTACAGGGTCTCCAGCTTGAGCAGGGGGTTGGACTAGAAGACCTCCAAGGTCCCTTCCAGCTCTATTCTGATTGAAAAAGAAATTACAGTGCTCTCAGCCAGAGGAAAATTGAAAAATCCAAGAGGCCACCAGTTGGCGCTGGTCTACTAGAATTAAGAAAAAAATCTTTGGTAAAGAGCCTCAGAATGGGATTCCAGAGAGACTTCCCGATCACAGAACATTTATTTTCATTCGTAGGGTGGGCATAAAACAGTTCAAGTTCAAACAAATGCTGAGTTTGCATAGAAAGATAAATGGCAGGGCTTACATAGTAGAAAGAGCTACAGTACCAAAGTTCCAATGCATCTTTCTTCCTAGACTTATTTCCCCCAGACCAATTCCTTGGACTTCTCGCTGTCCCTCATTCCCTCAACTCAACCCTTCATTCTCCGTTCTCCACTTGCCCGGAATTTTTAAAGGGATGGAAACACGGCTGACTCGCGGACTTGCCATAAGCCTCAGACTGCTGTCCATTATAAATCTGAAGGTGAGCAGTCCAGCTAAACAGAGGCAACGTTTCTTAAAAATGGCAGCTGACTCAGATCGCTGGATAAGTGTCAGACTGAAACCTGACATAATTTGGACTCCCCAAAGAAAACTCAGCCAGATACACCCGGAAGGAAGACAAAAAACCATCAGCACCAACTGCAGCGGCAAGCATTCAGAATTCCTTTTTCCAGTGAATTAATTGAATTTGCTTCCTTTCTCCAATACATCTGGGGGGGGGGGGTTGTGAGTCTTTGCCCCAGTGGCTCTGTCATTTTCCCATGGACAATTCCAAGCATAAAAGATGGTGTCCCTTTGAGATCCTTAGGGGGCTAATTTCAGAGAAAGAATACAGGCAGTCCTCCTTTAGCAACAGCCTCCTTTAACAACCATCTGCAGTTAGAACAGTGATGAAAAAGCAGCTTTACAACCAATCCTGACATTTTTGACCTCCTTGTGAAGCAAGCAAGCAATCAATTTTGTCTTGGTCTCAGAGCAACATTTAACTAATAATGTATCAATTGCACTAAAATAGAAATAAAAATAAAAAAGTCATACTGATAGAATAAAATCAGGTAACATTACAGAGAATTGGTATCCCCAAACACAAAAAAGTCAGTAAAGGAAAGCTGAAGTAAAGTCATAAGCGCAGTCACGGTTCCACTCAGCAACTCTTTGCTTCATGACCAAGTTGTTGGTCCCTAACTTGGTTGCTAAACGAGGACTACCTGCAGCTAACCAGACTGCCCTCTCATCCACTTTTGCCAATTACATTTTTGATTACTTACTGATCATCTCCAGCCTCAACTTTTATTGTCCCAAACAAACCACAGAGGAGAGTTGAGGAATATTTTTCCCACCCAGCTGAGCGATGGCCCACGAGGTTAAGGCACAGCTTGGAGCAACAATGAAAAGTCAATTGTATGATGTAGCTGCTCTGTCGGCTTCAACATTTATCCCCATTCTCTAAAAACAACAAAATAAACAAAGGCTTTTTATTTTATGTTAATTGTTATTTTAAATGTCAACTAAATTTGATGTTCTGATTTTAAATAGCATGTCAGGACTGCCCCCTCATTCCTGCGCTCTGCTATCTTTCAGTGCCAGTCTGTCATGGACCCCATGGGGGCAGGGGGGAAAGTGTGTGTGTGTGAATGCTTGGGGGAAAGAGAAATGGATGGAAATAAGTCTGCTTCAAAAACATCTCCTTTGAACTGATTGAACATTGGAGGGACCAGCGATGGGAAGTGCCTGGGAGGGAAATAGTTATTCCTAGGGATTTGGCTTGGGAACCTCAGTTCTGGCTTTGCTCTACTGTATTTCACTTGACCTTTAGTAAGCTATACCTTTCTCAACAAATGGAGTCAAGGATCGTTCTTGCTTAAAGGATCAAGTTGAGGCAGGACTGACGTAGCTCCTCTGAAAGAGATCACCAAGATCAGCTCGCTTCATAGGGTGATGTGACACTTAGTACCATAGACCAGTGTGTCTCAATCTTGTCAACTTTTAAGATGTGTGGACTTCAACTCATTCTATCTGTGGTGATTACATCGTCACAAATGTCTTCAGGGACTGCCAAAAGTTAACTTCCAGAACCCAAGACTCCTGAGGTGAATGAAGTAAACTCCAGACCTGTTTTGACTGAAGATGCACCAGTGCTGAGGGAAAACTAAAAAGCCATCTCAAGGCATGAAACATCAGCCACCTCAACCACTAAGAGAGAGTGGGCAGCCCAGAAAGCCATTGGCAGAAATTCATCCAAATTTCTATAGAAAAGAATTTGTCAGCATTTGAGCACTTGGCAATGCTTGCACTCCTAAGAAACCCTCTTCGGACTCTCAACAAGAGGGTGACCGGGAGTGGAGTGTCCTGTGTAGCTCCTGAGGGCTTCAGGAGAGTTTGCCTGCCTGCCTGTGACTGCCCAGCCCCAAGGAATTTGCCACCATTGCCCAGGCTCCATTGCCTGTCGGCCACCAGTGGGAGGCTGGGAGATTTTCTCTCAACTACTTAAACTCCAGTGTGAGGCTGATGAATCGTTCCTCACTTGGACTCCAATGAGAGGCTGGAAATCTTCTGGTCCCCCCCCCCCCGCTGCCTTGTTTGGCACTGGTGGAGACTGAGGGAGCGTTCAGCTCCCACCCATGCTTGAAGTTGCCCCATGTCTGTTACTTTCTCTCCCCATCACCAGCAGCTGCTAAAGTAAAACGAGGG
This sequence comes from Azemiops feae, assembly GCA_023970755.1. NCBI lineage: Eukaryota > Metazoa > Chordata > Lepidosauria > Squamata > Viperidae > Azemiops > Azemiops feae. The sequence goes on from JALGBA010000525.1 coordinate 576,755, forward strand.
GAATAATTAAAAAAACAGTGCAAGAGAAGGAGGCGCTCTCTTTTTGGTGACAGTAAATCCTTCTGTGAGTTGAATGGTTACCTTCTTTTTGTGATCTGCATTAACAGAGGGATAGAATCAAGATCACGTGAAGTGTTAATACCACTTTACAAGGCCTTGGTAAGGCCACACTTGGAATACTGCATCCAGTTTTGGTCACCACGATGTAAAAAAGATGCTGAGACTCTAGAAAGAGTACAGAGAAGAGCAACAAAGATGATTAGGGGATTGGAGGCTAAAACATATAAGGAACGGTTGCTGGAATTGGGTATGTCTAGTTTAATGAAGAGAAGGACGAGGGGGGACATGATAGCAGTGTTCCAATATCTCAGGGGCTGCCCCAAAGAAGAGGGAGTCAAGCTATTCTCCAAAGCGTCTGAAGGCAGGACAAGAAGCAACGGATGAAAACTAACCAAGGGGAGAAGCAACCTAGAACTAAGGAGAAACTTCCTGACAGTTAGAGCAATTAACCAATGGAACAACCTGCCTCCAGAAGGGGTGAATGCTCCAACATTGGAAGTTTTTAAGGAGAGACTGAACAGCCATTTGTCCGAAATGGTATAGGGTTTCCTGCCTGAGCAGGGGGTTGGACTAGATGACCTCCAAGGTCGCTTCCAACTTTATTATTATTATTATTACTGCCCTACAAACATCCGCAAGCCTGCAACAACATTGATTGTTTATACTTAATGTGCTAATTTAGCATTAACCACAAGAGGGAGCAAAAGACTAATTTTTAGCTATCGGCCTATTTAAGTGTAAATGAAATGTATAAAAAGGCCGGCTACTTTTATATAAACTTTGTTTTTACATATTTTTTAACACACGCACACACGGACACAACTCTATTGTACTTCCCGTGGAGATGCAAACAAACTATAAATAATTTTTTGTAAGAGGAAAAACAAAACCGTGAGCAAAGAGTCTAACAACATTGTTACATGTCTAAGGAGATTCTTTATCATTCACGCCATAGTTGTCCCAAAGGTGCTTTTCAAAAGCCAGTTCGACTCTAGTTCTTCTTCTTGCAGCACATTAGATGACAGAACTAACCTCAGCCTAGGCCACATATGTGCCATGCTGGACCTCTGCCTGACCACTACCTATTTGAAATACAATGAAGGTTTCTACAGACAATAACACGGCTGCACCAGGGGTTGACCTGTGTCCCCATTGTGGCCAATCTCTACGTGGGAGAGGTAGAAACCACAGCCCTAAACTCCTTCACAGGATTTCCACTCACTCCCTGGTACAGGCATGTGGACGATACTTGGGTCAAGATTAAAACAGATTTAGCCCCCAAGTAGCCTCAATGACCTTCAGAGAGCTAGTGACTGGAGAACTGCAGAGAATATAATAAATCCTTCCATCCCCCACCTTTCAGTCAGAACCGAAGAAGCTTTTTGGATGAGAAGTGAAATGTTTTCAAGGAAAAAAACCCTAAGAAAGTCCAGTTGCCTTTTGAAAAAGCACCTTTGGGACAACACTGTTGCATGCAAAGAGTGTGCCATGTTTGTATTCCTACCTATGGAGAAAGTAAACTTGCCAGAAGCGCAAGCTGGTTAGATTGCTTAAGAAAAGTCTCTGAGGCCAGCCAAGCCACTCAGGCTCCAGACCTTCCCAGTTCCAGCGCTGAACGTGACGAACATGACGAAACTCCTTTGAATTCAGAAGTGTCTTTCCGAACAGACCCTGCCAAGGAAGATGAAGCAGAGCACAGAAAGGAACATGAAAAGGAAGGACAAAGGTGACAAGTCACGTTAAGAACAAAAGAGCCGAGAGAAGGAAGGCCCAGCCCGCTCTTGGAGAGAGCAGCTGATTTCATATCCTCCCCCAGGAAGGAAACACCTGAAGAAAAGACTTTGCCAAATGTACCAGTGATAATTGATGTAGCCCAGATTTTCCCAAAGAAAAAAGAAGTGTTGGTGATCGGAGATTCACTGCTTAAAGGAACAGAGTCAACAATTTGTAGATTGGACAATTTCTTAAGGGAAGTGGTTGTCTTAAAGATGTGACCATTAGGCTCAACAAAATAATCAAGCCCACACATTATTCTCCTCTTTCGTGTTGGGATAAATGATACAATTAAGATTCTGAAAAAACCATTTCAGTGGACTATGAGCAACTGGGCAGGGTAGCCAAAGAGTTAGAAGCACAGATGTTGATCTCAACTATATTTCCAATTGAAGGTCAACATCCAATGAGGGAACAGAGGATTTTAGAAGTAAGTTGCCAGCACAAAGGATGATGCTGTCATCAGAACTTTGGCTTTCTGACCATGGATTACACTATCTACAGCACAGGTGTCAATCATGTCACGTGACGTATTGCAACGTATCACAATGTTTTTTGCCTTTGCGGAGCTGGGATGGGCGTGGTCTGTGCGTGATGCATCCGGGCCATGGGTCGCCATTTTGACACCCCTGATCTATAGGAAGTCTAGAAAGAGATGGACTCCATCCTCACAAAGATCAGCAAGAAGAAACATCTCACACAGCTCAGAGGTTTGGGAAGGGCAGAATAAAAAGTAACAGATGAAAACCTATCAAGGAGAAATTTTGTCTAGAACTAAGGAAAAATTTCCTGAGTGTGAGAACAAGTAATCAGAAGTTGTGGGTGCTCCATTACTCGAGGTTTTAAAGAAGAGTTTGGAGAGCCATTTGTCTGGAATGGTATAGGGATTTCTGCTTGAGCAGGGGGCTGGATCAGAAAACCTCCAACGTCCCTTCCAATGCTGTTATTCTGTATTCTATATCTCCCTATCCACTGCGAGAACTTAATTTAACTGCACAGTTTCTCCTCTACTGTGTTTTGTATACAGATTGGTGCAAAATATTAATTACACAACTCTTACTCTACAGTTATGAAAAATAGAGTACAAGTTCTTTGTCTTCCTCTTAGCAAATACCTTAGAAATAATTTCCAGGAAAGTAATGATATTTTGTCCAATAACCATTGCTGTTTGAATGAGTTGAATGTAATTGTATTTATTTACCTCTCGGATTACATTATATCAGGGGTAGGCAACCTTGGCTCTTTTATGACTCGTGGACTTCAACTCCCAGAATTCCTCAGCCAGCCATGCTGAGGGGAAAGGGACAGGTTTCCAAGCTGAGCCTTGCTGGCTCAGGAATTCTGGGAGTTGAAGTCCACGAGTCATAAAAGAGCCAAGGTTGCCTACCCCTGCACTATACAATACGCTGCTTCTAAGTGTTATATTTCAACTGCTTATGTCTGAAGCCTATGCAAAAACGGCTATATTCATGACAAGCTTTGATTTTGTGACCACAGTCTCCAAAAGTTTCATATTTATAGATACAAAGCAGGTGAATTTTTTAACTGTTTAAGCAGTTAGAGAAAGAACAATACATACTTGCACGGCAAATACACAAAGGCAGTCAATACCACGCAAAAGTGTTCAGAAATGAGTAGATTTTCTAATTTGAGGGTATGCTGCAAATCGCTTTCTCAAAGAAGCCCCCCAAACATAGTCTTCCATCATGTTTTCATTATGCTGTCCTTGGTAACAAGGTTCAAAGTCCAGTATATACTGGTGAAAGCCCTCACTTTGCTCCTCTGAGTAAGCACCTATGTTCTCCTTGAATTTATCAAGAGGAGCGTTAAGGATATGGACTTTGGGGGACATCCTGCATCCCATTTTGGCATAGTTCTTTATGAAAGTCTGATGATCTTTAAGCAGTTTTACAAGTTTTAAAGTAGTTTTACAATCACTAAGCCAAAGATCAAGGTATTTTAGAAAATCTAGCAATGTTAGACTTTGTTTCATAAACTTTACAATATATACCGACTTATTTTCTGTCCTTGACCTTTTAAAATTTTTACTCATTTTCCCTTACAATATTTTAGTTCACCTGCTTCTGTTATTCTGAAATTTCTCACTTCGCTGGCTGCTGACTCTAATAAAGATTTGATTGAGTGAGTTTCTACACCTGGATGCATCAGAAAAGTTGAGAAGTTCCTGGAAGACAGCTGGAGGGAGCACCAGTGAAGAGGAATGTCCAAGAAACAGGGGATCCAAAGAAACAAGGCAAGGAGGCACGCAACCTTAGAGCTACTCAGGCTTTCTTCTAGAACAGAGGTCCCCAACCCCCGGGCCGTGGACCAATACCGGGCCGTGGCATGCCAGCAACCGGTCTGCACAAACCAGCAAAGCCCCATCCATGGGATGCAGGCAGCACACAAAACCACGCACCCTCCGGTCCGCAGAGAAACGTCTCTCCACAGAACCAGTCCCTGGTGCCCAAAAGGTTGGGGACCTCTGTTCTAGAAGATGATCAAGAGCCACCTGAGCACAGCTGGCCTCAGAACAAGGCAGAGCACCGCTGGCTGCCCAGGGATTTAAGCACCCTCAGAGCCATCTGTCACAGAAAAGCAGGGGAGGGTGATTTCTGATGAAGAGGAGGAACAACCCTCGGAGATGTCTCAGGAAATTTGCTGTCTTCCAGGTATTTGTGTCCTAAGAGAGTGCTTCTCAACCTTGGCAAATTTAAGATGGGTTTAAGAATTCCCCAGCCAGCACTGGCCTAAGAGATAACAGCAATATTAATAAAAGTTTAGAGATAACAACAGTATTCCAGTATTCGAGGGACTGCCACAACGAGGGGTGGTAGTCAAATTTTCCAAAGCACCAGAGGGCAGGAGAAGAAGCAATGGATGGAAACTAATCAAGGAGAGAAGCAACCTGGGAGAAACTTCCTGACAGTGAGAACAATTAACCAGTGGAAAGGCTTGCCTCCAGAAGTTGTGCTTCATCACTGGAGGCTTTTAAAAAAAAGATTGGACAGCCATTTGTCTAAAATGGTAGGGTCTCCTGCTTGAGCAAGGAGTTGGACTAGAATAGAGGTCCCCAACCTTATGGGCACCAGGGACCGGTTACATGGAGGTTTTTCCGCAGACCGGAGGGGGCGTGGCTTTGTGCGCTGCCTGCATCCCACGGATAGGGCTTTGCTTGTTTGTGCGGCCTGGTTGCTGGCATGCCGCGGCCCAGTACTGGTCCACAGACCGGGGTTGGGGACCCCTGGACTAGAAAACCTCCAAGGTCCATTCCAGATTCTATTCTATTCTATTCTATTCTATTCTATTCTATTCTATTCTATTCTATTCTATTCTATTCTATTCTATTCTATTCTATTCTATTCTATTCTATTCTATTCCTATTCCTATTCCTATTCCTATTCCTATTCCTATTCCTATTCCTATTCCTATTCCATTCTTATTCTATTTCCATTCCATTCCATTCTTGTTCTATTCTGTTCTATTTTTATTCTATCCTATCCCATCCCATCCCATCCCATCCCATCCACTGAGGTATTCAAATCCATCCTTCCGCATCCTTTCCTTTTGATTCATGTGAGGATGAATGAAAAGGCCAGAGAGACTGTGGAGGGGAAAAAAAACCTCTCTGGAGACCCTAAGGCTTTGGGCAGAAAGAAGGAGGAACTGGGAGCATAAGTAGTAGTTTTAAAAATTAATCCTGCCAATGGCAAACACTTCCTTCACCAAGAACCTCTGGGTAGAGGCAGATCCATCTTCGGTGTTTGGCAACGCCTCTCCAGTCTCATTTGATGGGGTTCAACTAGAGCAAGAAAGGTCCCAAAGGGAAGACAGGCAAAGACTAGAAAAACAGGTCACAATGGGAAAAGCAGGGGGGGCAGGTGATGCTTAGAATTTTGCAGGACATGACCTGCAATATTGTGCAAAGCTGCAGATGTTTCTCCCCAAATGCACAAAGTCTTGTCAGGATCAGGATGGTACACTCACTTGCAATTCAGAAGTTTTATTGCTCAAGCCCCTTCAAGACCAGTTGAACTTAACTCTGCCCTCCAGCTCTGCCTGCTCTTCTCCTACCTGTATGGGAAATAGGGACACTCAGGGACACTAATTATGGGCAGACAGAGTTGGAAGTGCTCTGTCTCAGGTTGCAGATGCACAGCCACAAAGTTGTTAAGGAGTTAGTTACTAGGTAAGCAGGTGACAAGTAGACAGGTTCTGTACAGAGTGCTTGCCCATATAAGTCCACTTGACGTTCAAGCACCAATAGAGTGGTCCTACTCATTACAGGAGTCAAGAACCAAATAATCAGGTAATCAGCAGGTCCAATAGTCAAGGGTTCAAGAGCAAGGAAATATAGGAGCAAGAGTCACAAGCTGGAACAGTTGTTTCCAACAAAGACTGAAGGCAAAACAGCTACATAAATCTCTCTGCAGGCAGCTGGTTGCAATTACTGCAGCCTCACCCTTCACCCAGCAAGGAGCCTCTCTGAATAGAGTTATTCTGTTCACCGTTGCACGCGCAGAGACCTGCAGCTCATCAAATTTGCAGATGACAGCAAGTTGGGGAGAACAGTCCAACTTTAGAAGATAGGCTCATGATCCAGAAGGATTTTGATAGGGTTGAGCATTGGGCTGTATCCAAGAAAACGCTATTCAGTGGTGAGAAAAGTAAGGTCTTACACCTAGACAGGTATATACTGTAATAGGTGGTACCTAGCTCAATAGTAGCAACTGTGAGAGGGATCTAGGTGTTCTAGTGAACAATCACTTAAGTATGAGCCAACAGTGTGTCAAAAAAGCCAAAACCCTTCTAAGCTGCATCAACAGAGGAATAGTATCGAGATCAGGTGATCATATTGCACTGCAGTACTGGAATACTGCATCCAGTACTGGCCACCACGATATAAAAATACGTTGAGATTCGAGAAAGAGTGCAGAGAAGAGCAATAAAGACGATATGGAATCTGGAATTGAATTGTACAATGAAAAGATAAGGGAACTAGGTATTATGCTTAGCCCAGGGGTCCCCAACCCCCGGTCTGTGGACCAGTACCGGGCCGTGGCATGCCAGCAACTGGTCCGCACAAACAAGCAAAGCCCCATCCGTGAGATGCAGGCAACACACAAAACCACGCACCCTCCGGTCCGCAGAAAAACCCCTCTCCACGGAACCGGTCCCTGATGCCCAATAGGTTGGGGACCTCTGGTTTAGCCCAACAAAGAGAAGAATTGGGGAGACCAGAGACAGCTGTCACAGGGAAGAGGGGGTCAATTTATTCTCCATAGCACCTGAGGGCAGGATAAGAAGCAATGGGTGGAAACTCACAGGAGGGAGATCCAGCCTGGTAATAAGAAGCAATTTCCTGACAGTGGGAACAATTAATCAATGGAGCAGCTTGCTTCCTGGAGTTGTGGGTGCTGCATCGCAGGAGGTTTCAATTAAAGATTTAACAACCATTTGTCTGAGATGGTATGAGGACTCCTGTCTTGGGAGGGGGTTGAATGAGAAGACCTCCAAGGTTCCTTCAAGCACCATGATTCTATGAAAATGGGACTAACTTTAAATATAAAGAAAACCAAACTAATCATAAAAAGTACATCAACCAATCTTGGAACTGACATTTTGAAGTGATGGAGAGCACCTGCCTCGTAGGACCATCAACAGTAAATGAGTAAGCAGTCAAGAAATGTGATTCTATGGAATACACAGCAGACTAGCACTTAGTAGAGCAACTGTGAAGACCTTGGAAAAGATATTCAAAGGCTGCGATGTGTCTATACTTATGTACAAATTCAGAACCTTACTATTGCCTGTGACACTCTACAGAAGTAAAACTTGAATTTTTAAGAAGCAGGATAGGAAGAGTATTGAAGTCTTTGAACATTGGAGAAGACTCCCGAGAAGACAATGGACAGTCAAGGAAACAAACTGATGGGTCATTGAAAAAAACAACAACCCAAGTTCTCACTTGAGGCTCAAATTATTCTACTTTGGATACATGATGTGAAGACCCAGCTCTCTGGGAAAAGGCTCTGATGCTGGGAAAGGTGGAAGAAGGCGGCAATCAGAGCAAGGTAGGGACGCTGTTGGAAGAGCTTAGGGACGGCATCATGGAGAAAATCTAATATGTAACTTCAGTTGCAAGTCTATAAGCTGGTTGCAGTAATAAAATCTCACATATAGCAACTTTTTCCCCATGGAAGTTGCTATAAGCTAATTTCGAAAATGAAGGTAGCAAGTCACATGAGATCTGCTCTTCCAGCTACAGCCATCCCAACTTCGTCTCTTGATGAGTGATAAAAGGACTAGGGGTGACATGATATCAGTATTCCAAAATTTGAGGAACTGCCGCAGAGAAGAGGGGTGGTCAACCTATTTTCCAGAAGATAGGACAAGAAGTGACAGATGGAAAGGAGTTACTGGAGGAGTCAAGGAGAGAAGCAACCTGGAATTAAGGAGAAACTTCCTAACAGTGAGAACAATTAACCAGTGAAATGGCTTGCTCCATCACTGGCTTCTAAGCCAGTTTCTAAGAAGAGACTGGACAGCCATTTGTCTGAAATGGTACAGGGTCTCCTGCTTGAACAGGGCTTTGGACTAGAAGACCTCCAAGGTCCCTTCCAACACTGTGATTCTGTAAATTCTTCGTTGGGGCCCAGAATTTGCTTCTGGGCTATTGAATATTTTCTCTCCTGTTTTGGATACATGATGCGAAGATCCAGCTCTCTGGAAAAGGATTTGAATAGAATAGAGCTGGAAGGGATCTTGGAAGTCTTCTAGTCTCAAGTAGGAGACCCTAGACCATTTCAGACAAGTGACTGTCCAGTCTCTTCTTGAAAATCTCCAGTGATGGAGCGCCCACGATTTCTGGTAGCAAGCTGTTCCACTGGTTAATTGTCCTCACTGTCAGGAAGTTTCTCCTTAATTCCAGGTTGCTTCTCTCTTTGATCAGTTTCCAACCATTGTTTCTCGTCCTGCCCTCTGGTGCTTTGGTGAACAACCTGGCCCCCTCTGCCTTGTGGCAGCCCCTCAGATACTGAAACACTGCTATCATGTCTCCCCTATTTCTTCATTTCTTTAGACTGGCCAAACCCAAGTTCCGCAGCCGTTCTTCGTATGTTTTAGTCTCCAGGCCTTTGATCATCTCAGTTGCTCTTCTCTGAATTTTTTCCAAACTCTCAACATCTTTTTTGTGATATGGTGACCAAAATTGTCTGCAGTATTCCAGGTGTGGTCTTACTAGGGTTTTATAAAGCGGTACTAATACTTCATGTGATCTTGATTCTATGCCTCTGTTTATACAACCCAGGATTGTATTAGCTTTTTTGGCTACTGCTGCACACTGCTGGCTCAGAGTCAAGTGATCGTACACTAGGACTCCAAGGTCCCTCTCACAATTACTGTTTTTAAGCCAGGTCTTGCCTAATCTGTACTTGTACCTTTGATTTTTCCTGCCTAAATGTAAAACTTTGCTTTTCTCCACATTGAAACTCATTTTGTTGGATAGGGCCCATTGTTCAAGTTTGTTAATAACTTTTTGGATCCTGAGTTTGTCTTCTGGGGTGTTGGCTACTCCAGCCAGTTTAGTGTCATCTGCAAATTTGATGAATTCCCCTTCAATTCCCTCATCTAAGTTATTGATGAAGATATTAAAGAATACTGGGCCTAAGACGGAACCTTGTGGTACCCCACTGCTTACTTCTCTCCATGTGGATGTAGTGCCATTGAGGACTACTCGTTAAGTAAGGTTTGCCAGCCAGCTACAGATCCATCTGGTAGTGAAGTTGTCTATTCCACCTTTTTCTAGTTTACCAAGGAGTAGGGTGTGGTCTACTTTATCAAATGCCTTACTGAAATCTAAGTATACTACGTCTACAGCATTTCGCTGGTCTACTAGTTTAGTCACTTTATCAAAGAATGAAATAAGATTGGTTTGGCATGATATGTTTTTAACAAACCCGTGCTGGCTACTAGTTATAACTTTGTTTGCTTCTAGTTGTTCGCAGATCTATTTTTTGATTATTTTTTCAAGGATCTTCCCAGGTATTGATGTTAAACTGATTGGTCTGTAGTTTCCTGGATCCATTTTTCCCCCCTTTCTTGAAGATGGGAACCACATCAGCCCTTTTTCAATCCTCAGGTACTTCCCCGGTGCTCCAGGACTTATGAAAGATGTGGTGCAACAGTTCTGAGATAACATCTGTGAGCTCCTTCAGAACTCTGGGATGTAGTCTGTCGGGTCCCGGTAATTTATATTCATCAAGTTCGGACAGGTGTTCTCTTACCATTTTCCTGCTTATTTTAATTTTTGTTTCTAGCTTGTCTTTTGCAGTGGTTTTTTGGCAGTATGTTTGGCTGTAGTTTCTTTTTGTGTGAAGACTGATGCAAAGAATGAGTTAAGCAGCTCTGCTTTCTCCCTGTTTTCTGTTATTTCCTTGCCATCCTCTCTCTTTAGTGGACCTACAGTTTCCTTGACTTTTTTCTTATTGTTAATATGTTGGAAGAAACTTTTTTTTATTATCCTTGATTTCTGTTGCAAGTCTTTGTTCGTTCTGAGCCTGTGCTTTCCTGACTTCATCTTTGCATGTTCTAGCTGTCTGCTGATAATCGGCCTTAGTTATGTGCCCCTCTTTCTGTTTTTTGTATTTGTCCTTTTTGTCTTTCAGTTTGTCAGAGAGATCTTTGTGCAGCCATGCTGATTTCTTCTTGAATTTCTTGTTTTTCTTTTTCAGTGGTATTGTGCTGGTCTAGGCTTTTATGATCACATTTTTCAGAGTTTCCCATGCTTCTTGGGTTGTTTTCCCCTTTAGAATTTTCATCCATGGAAGTATTACTGGAAAAGGTGGAAGGAAACAGAAGCAGAGGACAACCAGCAGCAAAGTGGAGGAACTCAGTTAGTGGGGATGGGGGCACTGATACTGACCAAGTTAGGAACAGATTGTCATGAAGAAAATCTAGCTACGTGGTCACCGGGAGTTGAAAATAACTTGATGACATGTAATCTATCATTCTACAGTAGTTCCTGCTTAGCAATCACCATTGGGACCAGCAATTCAGTCACTAAGCGGAAAATCACATGACCATGACTGGATTCTCAGCCTTATTTTCCCTTCATTTGTTCAATCAATTAAAATAGAGCTGGAAGGGACCTTGGAGGTCTTCTAGTCCAGCCCCCCGCTCAAGCAGGAGATCCTATACCATTTCAGACAGGTGGCTGTCCAGTCTCTTCTTAAAAGCCTCCAGTGTTGGAACACTCACAACTGGAGGCAAACTGTTCCACTGGTTAATTGTCCTCACTGTTAGGAAGTTTCTCCTTAATTCCAGGTTGCTTCTTTCTTTGGTCAGTTTCCATCTATTGTTTCTTGTCTTGCCTTTTGGTGCTTCAGAAAATAAGTTCTTTACGGCAGCCTCTGAAATGTTAAGCAAAGAGATGTGGTCACTAAGTGAAAAATCATGACTGAAAGTTTTCCTGCTACCTTTCATACAGAATTGTACAGAATTAACTCTGCTTCTTGCAAACATGCAAACAGCAATCAGTTGACTGAAGGATGCTGCGTTGGTGGTACATGCACATCAGTTGCGAAGCTCAAGAATGGTGATCATGTGACTGCCGGATGCTGCAACAATTGTAAATGTGAGGATGGGTTGTAAAGTTACTTTTTGGTACCATTTTAACTTTGAACAATGGCTGCACAAGGCCACAAAGTCCTCAGTAAATGAGGACCACCTTGTACTTCACCCCGCATAAACTTTACTTCTATTGTAAAATGCTGTTATTGAATTCGGCAACCAACTTTCTATTCCACAATCACCCAAGCTTTCCATAATGTAAAGGTATTTACTTTATGCTTTCTTTACTTCATTTTTTTTTCCTTTTTATGGCCCTGTAATCCCTCTATTCGGGGTGTAGTCAGGGTGACTGAGTGCAGCTGAGTGTTTACTGCCCGGATGCCCTTCCTGACACCTAACACAGAGTTTGCAACAGGTAATTTCATTTGTGCCCTGATAAACATCTGTCGCTGCTTAGGATTGAACTCTCAACCTTCCAAGTGGGAGGCGAGCGTCTTCACCTCTGGGCCCCAATGCCGCTGGCTTTCTTTACATCAATAAATGTCCAATAATTTTTTTTCCACATTCAAATTGCTTAATAGTGGAAATTTGGTCTACACACCTGTCTAATAGTATTGCTGCCTTGTATTTCTCCCATTTCACTGTCACGTCTTGCATATTTTTGGCCATTATTAAAGAAGCACACCAGGCACACTTAGGCACACAACCAGGAACACCTAGTAAATAGCCTCCTGTAGTTTTTGAATTCATGATTGCAATGTTTCCCTTTGTAAAGGGAAAAATGTCATTCTTCCTGAACCCCAGACAGCCACAAGTCTTAACACAAATAAATCTCACAGCTGCTTGATAAAGCAAACCATTCACATTTTAGCACTTCTCCAGTTGCACTATGTATACCTGTAGCCTTACTGTTTTTTCTATGTTCTTATGACAGATTATTTTCATGCTTTTTCTTGGATTACTATCTATATCAACACACACACACACACACACAATCTGTAAAATATTCCTTTCAGCATCTCCAGTTTCATCCACGCTCATTCCTAAGCCTGACTAAGCAGTGGCAACCACCACTCTTAAGATCTTAAGAGATTCCTTTGATTGGGTTGGGTTCTACAATGGCTATGAGCCCAAAGCTGGAAAAGGCTTAAGAAAACATGTGACCAAACACATCATTTCCATGTGTGACAAACTGAGCTGGGAAACAGGTACTGTTGTCCAGACTGTTCCCTCTTTAGGCTGCTTGGCTGGTCTTTGAGGTGGTGCCACCTCTTTGTGTTGAAGGAATTCAATCATGGTTCAGCGGGTTTGGTGCGACCTCCATGGCAACCACAGGCTCCTTTCAAGTAATTTCTTGCCCAGCACATGCAGCTGATCACGTAAGTCTTAGTGTTTAGTGAAATGACTACAGGGCTGAATCACTTCCTAGCAAGAATGATGTCAATGGCCACTTGTGAGCTCTGCAATTTCTCCTCTAGCACACGATCTCTCCTAAGACCCAGGTACACCTCAGGAACGATGAACAGAAGGATGAGTCTGGGGCAATCTTGTCCAGCTGCCGAAGTCTAACCAACCCATCAGCTGAAGAGTCCTGGTAAATTTTTGGGAAATATCCCAAGTAAAGTCTGGCAATCCTTAGGATCCCTTGCTGTCTGTCACGGATTCTCTCCAAATGTGTTCCAACTTGTGGAATTACGGTGGTAATCCTTCCCTAATTCTCCCAATTCTTCATCATAATCACTCACATCATGATTTATATTTCAGATGTATACTTGTTCCTTCACTACGTAGAAGTATGACTGCATTTGTACTTGAAACCACGTAGTTGAAATGTTATTTTTCTTTATACATATTCATCAGTCACCATTTCCGTATTCTTCCAAATTTCACCATTTGCTAGAAAGTAACCTGCATCTAATAACAGCCTAAGGATTACTTGCATACACAACCTGGTTTATACTAAATTATACTGACATATATTTCCATCTTTTCACTTATTATATTCTCACTTCCCTACATGTAATTCATTCCTTGCATTGCACAAAATCAAACTTTTATTCAGATCTTTTGCAAACTTTCATGTTCTCTTATGTTCCCAGGGACGCAACCTACGCAATTCTCTTTAATTCAGACTTCATTAATTTATGCGGCACAGCCATAAACGGGCCCTCCCTCTCCCTGTTACACCAAAGGGGCTCAGAGCAACTTTATTCAGATTTATTAATTTTTTTAATTTATTCTTATAAGCAACCCAAAGCTGCAGCTAGGCGGGCTCCTTCCTCCGCCTCTTTTCCCCACAACAACCACCCTGCGCGGTAGGCCACCCCGCCTCTTTCGCTCGGGGCTCCCCGAGGTCATCGCTGCGGCTCCGACAGGTGCGAGAGCCCCGCCCGGGCCCACCGGCTCTCGGGCGGTTCTTCTCTGGAATTCGGGCAGGGAAGCCGCCCGCCTCTCGTGCTAGTCTGGACGCGGGTTGCCGCTTCCGCCCGGACTGACCCCCCGGGAGCCCATCAGCCGCGGCCGGAGCCCCGCGAACCGCCCGGACGGAGGGCGTCGGCGAGGAGGGGCGGAGTAGGGCGGGGCCTCTCGGGGAGCGACGCTCCGCGGCCCCGCCCAACTCCCTGCATTCCCGCGCGGCGCCGGCAGGGGGAGCCCGCCGCTCGCGCCCGCGAAGGAAGGGAGGGAGGGGGGAGGGAGGAAGGGAGGGAGGGGGGGAGGGAGGAAAGGAGGCCCGCCCTCCACGGCCTCTCGCGCCCTCCGGCTTCGCCCGGCCCCGCCCCGGCGGCTCCGGCGCGCCCCTCCTCGGCAGGGCGGGGCGGGGCTGGCCACGCCCCGTCCGGCGGCGGGCGAGGACCCCGCGCGCCGCTCTGCCATTGGGCGCCGGGAGGGCTGTCCGCGGCGATCGCCTGCGCCGGAGAGTAGAGCGCGCGGCGTCGCCCGGCGCGCCCAGTGCGAGCGGAGGAGCCGGCGCGGGTGCTCGACGGCGGGCGGGGACGAGGCGGGAGAGCGCGGGGGTGCTGCGCCGCCGCCCCGCCGCCGCGATGGCAGGCCCGTGAGGCGCCGCGGAGGGTCGCTTCGCCGGAGTAGGCGCCGCCGCCGCCGGAGCAGCCGCGGCGGTGGCGGTGGCGGTGCCGGCGGAGGATGGGCCGGCCCGCGGGACGCCCCGAGCGCCTGTGCCGGGGGCTGCTGGCGCTGCTGCTGGCGCTGGGCCGCCTGGCGCCGCCGCTGCTGGCCAAGAGCCTGGAGCCGGTCTCCTGGAGCGCCGCCAACGCCAAGTAGGTGCCGGGACAAAGGCGCGGGCGGGCGGGCGGGCGAGGGCGGCGGCGGGGTCTCGCTTGGGCGGAGCCGGGGCGACTTCGGGGCCCGTCCAGCCGTCGCCGGCCCCGCAGCTGCCTCCCTGGAGGGTCCCCGGGAGAAAATAGCGCCGCCGAAAATAGCTCCTACCCGGGAAGCGGCTGTGTTGAGGGCGGCTGGCCGCCTTTCCCCGCCGACCCTCGGCCGGGAGGCTGCGAGGAATCGCCGCGAAGAGGGTCGGCGCCCCCTCCCTCCTTCCCTCCCTCCCGGCTGAGGCTCCCGGGCGAGGAGGGCCGGCCTTGGTGCCTTTGGAGCGGGGACTGAAAATGCCCCCCGCGCTGGGGGGTCGGGAAACCCCCGGGGGGCCGAAATCCCTGCCCTGAAAGGGAGTTGAAGCGCCTCTCGGGTCCCGGTAGCTGCGTTTCATCGCTCCCCGGAGAGCCGCGCGGGATCCCCGCTGCCGGCTTTCTGGTAGGAGCGCGCTAGTTCCCGGGGAGATCCCTCCGGCGCCTCCGGTGCGAATTGTGCTCTCCGGGACCCCTCCGAAAGCTGCCTACGAGAGCCACATTTTCCTTTCCTTTTCTAACCAGCCATTCTCGGAAAGTGTTCTGCGTTACGAACCTTGCTTCGAATTCCTTTTGCCAGTTTCTGAGCATAAAGAGTTCTGAAATGCAATTTCACGTTCTTGAACTTGTGGGAGCCCTGGGGGTAATATTCTCCTGCTGTGGGTGATGGGTACGTATTTGAACGGACGATGAATTGGCCTTGAGCAAATGCTGTCGCCGTTGCTTTAAAAAGAGATTTCATTCATATACTAGAATTCAGTGGCGTTGCAATGGGTTCGCCTTATGAACTGCTTTGTGACAACATGCCATACTTTTTACCTGCTCTTTGCATGTGTTACATTCATAGCTGGTAATGGGCCGTGATTGCAGAAAGATATTTCGCTTTGTACTTTGAATTAGAGGGGAACGGTTCGGTTCTTCTTCTTTATTAAGCTGAGACCTGGTTTAGGAATGGTTGTTTTTTTTTAATGGAGGAAGAGCTTTGATCAAAAGTTCGGTTTGTTCCCGTTGAGGCCGCGACCTGCTGCCCCTTGGAATCCAATCCAGAGGGGCGCCCAGCCTCTGGCAAGACTTGCCTCTTCGCGCATCGCTGCCCATTTGCCCCGGGGGCCTTAGGGCCTGCGCGGAGTCGCCTGCAAACACAGCGGCTCTCGTGGCGACCTCCTCCTCCTCCTCCTCCTTGGGGCTCTCCGGACTTCTGGGCGCCCTCCCTGAAGGAGCCTCTCGGTGAACATGCTGGCAACTACAGAAACTCCCCTCCGCTTAGGATTCCACTTCTAACCCCTTGGAGTCGGACAAAGGGCCGCTTGCCGCGTCGTCGGGAGTGGGGAAAAAAGGGATACAATGTTTCAAAACATTCCGAAAGCTGCGCCTCCTTTTCCCCCGGTCGGCTGGGCGAGGGCGAAGAGGCGCCTCCGGCCGCTCCTCCTGCCGGCTGATTGGCTGCGGGCGCATTCCAGCCGTTTCCCGGCTCTAATCAGCGGGGAGGGCCGGCCAGTAAGCCAAGAGCCCGGAGGAGCCCGGCCGCCTTGGGGGGGGGGGGTCTTGCTCAGAGCCCGGGGGTCTGCAGCGGGAGGGCCTTGCGTTGCTAGCGTGACTTTCGCGAGATCACAAAGGAGGGGGAGGACGGGGGGGATCCCCTGGCAGCCGGTTCGCAGGTCCCGAAGGCTCTCAGGACCCGAATTCTCTTGCTGGATGGCCAGATGGGGGGCACGGCCCTCTCTCTTTCTTCCCCCCCCCCTTATGATGATGGCGCTGTTGCAGAAGGGGGAAGAGGAGAATTTAACCCCCCCCCCGGGCAGGCCTGTCTTCCAGGGCTTCCCATTCACATTTGCTTGTGGGGGTCCAGCTGGGGCTCTTCTGCCCAAGACTCCCCCCTCTAGCTCAGCCCCATGAAAAACACAGAAAGAAAGCTGCTTCCGACCTTCCTAGGCAAAGCCCAACAGGCAGAACTGAGCAAATCTTGTGCCATTCCTGAAATGTCGGAGGCGGCTATGTAAACTGTACATTCTTAGACTTGGGGAAGATCTTAGTGGGAAATCCCCCCCCCCCCCGTGAGAGCCTTGAGTTTGTTGGAAAAGAAAAGAGTGCCATGTAATCGGCACCGGCCATCTCGCTAAAAGATGGTGTTGGACGTCAGCACCTATTCCTGTTCTGTGCATCTTAAACACACACTGGGGTTCTTTTGGGCCGTCTCAAGTACAGTGGATTTTTCAGCCATGGGAGCTACAAAAGAGTTATAGCTATCAGTCATCTGGTTTGCAGCAGTACATTGTTGACTTGCTTACATTTGAATGAGGGTTTTTCTTTTTCTTTTTTTTATGAGGAAAGTCAAGGAAGAACACTTTTGAGCAACAAGGCACAACTTTTTCTGTTGATATCTTAATTTTCCAGCCCCTGTCTTCCATTTTCCTTTGTTATTCTGTTCATCCCTGGGGACAAATAATGCAAAGGGGACTGGGTCTATTGCTTGTCAGCCTCTGGACACAGAACCAGCTTCACTTATAGCAATGCGGAAGATCCGGGTGGCTAGTGGCAGCTTTCGGGGGGGGGGGGAGCTGAGCGGAGCTGAAGCTTCAGAAGCGGCACCTCCAGTGTCAAGGAGAAGAAAAGTAGGGAAGCTGACCACACATGCAAATGAACAGCTGTCTGCAGGAGTATAAACCCTTCCATTCCCCACCATCCAGTCAGAGCTGAAGAAGCTTCTTGGATGAGAAGCGAAATGTCTTCAAAGAAAAACAAGAAAGTCCAGTTGCCTCCTGAAAAAGCACCTTTGGGCTGAGCACACATTAGTACGTGTCTACCCTGGGTGGGCATATCCTGTGCCGATAAGAGGGTCGATGCATCATTGCTGCTCTCTTGGCATGCCGGCGGGTGTATGGAGGGCCATTGTGTCTAAAGGAAGAACCAGCATCTTCCCCAAGCTTCTGCCAGGCTGCTATGATCAATTAGCACATCATTTCACTGCCAAGGTTGCCCAGATTTGTTCATGTCTTCGGGGTAGGATCCAGGGTGATGGGCTACTTGGTTACCTGGATTTCTTTTGAGCTGTGATTTCTGAAAGTGGTTTGCCGGCTCTCTGGGATTTCCCCTGCAGGCTGTATCTCTATCTCTCCTAGCTTCTCGGGTTAGGTAACTATCTCCAGGTCTCCAGCCTTCCAATGAAGCCTGGATATGTAGGAGAGACGGCCTCAGTGGCACTAGTGGAGGACATTGGTTGGGACTTAGATGAGGAGAAGGCATCCATCAAGGTCCTTTTAAGAACGCTCAGCAATGTTTGAACAGGTATTCTTATGGGACCCCCTTTGGTGATTAGGGCTCTGTACTGCCGTAGGTCCTTGCTGAGCGGGTAATTGCAGTTGATGCTGCTTTGTCTGCCTGTGTGGTTCTCTGCTCCAGTGGTGTCCCTTGCTGGGATGACAGTACGCCTGAAGGAGCTCGTCTGTGACTTGGGGGGGGGGACTTCTTTTAGAGCAGCATATGGGGGACCCTTGGCTCATTTTTTGCTAGAGCTCCAGTTGGGATACTCTGGGCAGTGGGAGGACCTTGCCACCGTGACTCGCACTCTTGGGCCTGGTGTTTAGGCTGCTCTAGCCCGCTCTGGGTAGGACTGCCTTTGAAGATGACTCAGACTGCAGTTCGTTCAGAGTGCAGTGGCTTGTATGCTAATTGAATTGGCGTTTGCTGATAGGCGAATATTACACCACACCGGAGCTGTGGACTGAATGAAATTCAAAGTGGTGTGCTTACGTGTAAAGCCTTCCGTGGCTTGGTGCCAAGGTATCTAAAAGATTCAGTTCCATGAATTCTACCTTTGGAATTGCCCCAGCCAATTTGATTTACCTGGGAGAAGCTGCTAGTTATGCTGCAGCTTTAGGGAGCTGGGGGGGGGGAGGGTTGAAGCTTAGTGGCCCTCTCTTCTTGGTGGGGGCTCCACTCCTTTGGATAGGCCAAAATTGAGCTGTCCTGGAGGATGTTAGGACCATGATTGGGTTATGTATAGTTTGTTCTATTTTTGATGGGTTTCTGGGCTTTTTAATTTTTATCATATGTTGTTTATTGTGCATTTTTTTCTTGTAAACCCTTCGAGATTGCAATGGTCTATACATGAAATAAATAAATCTTAAGATCATAAAAAATATATTTAATGTTTTTTCTTAAAAACTAAGACCGTTGACTTGTTAGAAACAAATACTCCAATTCTTTACTGAAGATTTTGTTTAATTTGTAATTATTCCCACTATATTTTTTTAGTTCATAAAAATTATTTTTTAAAATTGTAAATGTTTTACATTCAAAATTATTGGAATTTTCTCTAGCTGACAGTGCATCACTAATGGAATTTATTGCCCTTCCACAGTTTTTTACAAGTTACCTTGTATATAGCTTTCAAGGTATGCTTAACAGTAAGTTGACTATGCGCTAAACTAATTTTCAGCCCTTAAAAATGTTTTAGAGTCACATTTTCATGAGAGAATAAATCAGATTTATTACCCAGTAACATTCACATATGTTAGGTTGCCTTTAATGTTAGGAACACAAACAATTCCCAGGATAACTAGGACATAATATGTGCCAAGAATTTAAGAGGCTTCTAATAGAAACATAACAGTCGTATACATTACAGTCTCATTTTCAGTCCAAAAAATAGCACATTGACATATAAGCCCAATGATTCAAATGGAAGCCCTTGCATGTGGGAACTTTAGTTTAAAAAGAGAAAATTTGGCTATCTGGTCATTCCATAACAAAATGAATTATTAACTTACTAGTTTATTTAAAGCATCAAAGTAGAACTGACACAGGCATCCTGATTACAAGAAAACTGCAAGAGATAGATAGTCCAAGCAGTTGCCAGAAGTCAAAAAATGATTTGAAAGCCCCCCCTCCAAAAGGATATTAGATCTATTTCCATTTATTGTGCATCTGAAAACATAATTTATTATTTAATTTTGCTTTTATCCTGCCTTTATTTTGAATCAACTCAAGAGGGTCTATAGCAATGTCAGGACATATCGCGACTTTTTTTCCATTGCCGGCCATGGGGTGGGCGTGGTTTCGGCATGACGCATCCGGCCTGCGGGCCGGCAGTTTGACACCCCTAGTCTATAGGGAGTCCTCAACATATAACCATAATGGAGCCTGCCCATTATGACTGACCCAATCTTACAAATGTTTCTGTGGCTAGTCGTTAAGCAAACCCATTGTTTACTATGTGCGGTATTGTTGAAAACAGGAAGTAACTTTCAGTAGAAGCGTCGAAAAATGTCGGGTGACTGCAGGATGCCGCAAACAGCACCAAACGTGGCTTTGTTGCTGGGCACCCAGAAGTGCAGTTGTGAGCATGTGTGTGTGTGTGTGTGGGGGGGGCACCGTTAGAACTTCAGAACTGGGTTGTGACGTTTTCCAATGGTCTCAGTCATTGGTCGTAAACTGAGGACTATAGCTAACTAATGCTCTTGCCTCCTATTTTCCCTGAAGCAAGTACTCTGTGAGGTCGACTGAGGGGGTAGTGCAGAGGTCCCCAACCTTTTGGGCACCAGGGACCGATCCCGTGGAGAGAGGTTATTCCGTGGACCGGAGGCTGTGTGGTTTTGTGTGCTGCCTGCATCCCACGGATGGGGCTTTGGTTGTTTGTGCAGACCGGTTGCTGGCATGCTGGTACTGGTCCACGGACCGGGGGTTGGGGACCCCTGCCCTAGTGGGCTTCCGGGTTTAAAGAGGACTATGGCTCCCCACATCTCCCCATTCCTAGTGACCAAAGTTACAAGGCACTGGAAAAACTGTCTTATGACCGTTTTTCACACTTTTACGACCATTGCAGCATCTCATGGTCATGTGATCAAAATTCGGATGCCCGACAACTGACTCACATTTATGACAGTTCCAATGTCCTGGTGTCATGTGATCCCCTTTAGCGACCTTCTGACAAGCAAAGTCAATGGAGAAGCCATATTTACTGAACAACTGTGTCACTAACTTAACAACTGCCGTGATTCACTTAATAACTGTGACAAGAAAAGTTGTAAAATGTGGCAAAACTCACTTAATAAATGTCTCGCTTAGCAACAGAAATTTTGGGCTCAATTGTGGTTGTGAGTTGAGGACTACTTTTGTAAGCTGCCCGGAGTCACTAACAGTGATTTGAGCAGCCATATAAATTTTCTTAAGTAAATAAACGTGTGACAAAAAGAAAGCAAATGTGGCATCATTTGTAACAGGCACCTTGGGTGCTATCCAAAAACATCTGGAGCATCCCTCGAACATCATCAGCATTGACCAAATCACAACCAGTCAATTGCAAAAGGCAACTTTGCTTGGAACAGCTTACATCCTGTGATGATAACCTTTAAGAGCATCAAACAACATCACCTATCCCAGCTTCTTGGGAATGACTCAGTAAAAATTCCCAATCTAGTCTAAACATCGGGCTGACTGCGTGACCAACCATAAGAATGAATGAGGGGCTGCATCAATATTTGGAAACATTGAATTTATTGAACCTGAACATGCTAATTTTACACACAACCCCCCCCCCCACCACCTGCTTGGAGCTGTGTATATCATTTAAGATGTTACCTTAATAATTCTTAGGTCCTTGGTAAGGACTTGAATTGCTTTTCAGTATTCTTAGACTAATGGAGTAAAACTAAATGCAAATTATCCGTATAATCATGATGGATGATGGAATGGTTTGGTGAATATGGATTTGAAGTTTAGTTCTGAAAATGATAGGAACAGTATATATGGCAGAAATGAAGCACGCATGGGTGTAGATGGGGCTGGCCCATGTCCCTCCTCAAGGCAAATGCACAAAGACTGGATGGGGAGCCGGCCTTCCTGGTGGCGAGAGGAGTTGAAGAGGAACCAATTGTGGTAGAGGACCATCCAAAGTCTGGTGGTGTTTCTACAGACATCGATGACCGAATTGCTTGACTTTGGCACAACCCAGGGGTAGGCAACCTTGGCTCTTTTATGACTCGTGGACTTCAACTCCCAGAATTCCTGAGCCAGCATGGAATTCTGGGAGCCAGCAGGAATTCTGGGAGTTGAAGTCCACGAGTCATAAAAGAGCCAAGGTTGCCTACCCCTGGCACAACCTCTATAGTATGTCTTAACAGTACATAGAGTTAGGTTGCTAGTCATCAGATCTCTGCTTTGCTTTCTCCTCTACAGAAATGTTCAAGAAAGGCTAATAGTTTGTTGTAATGTGGATATTTGAAATGTTCCACTTGCAATCCGGTGATGCAGCTTCTCAATCCCAAACTCTCAGGCAGGTGTTGCTACTTGGGAAGGGGCTGCAGCAACAGGTAGGTGTGTGTGATGGAATTACTTATCCTGAAGGAAAGTGAGAGCATCTGATTTTCCTTGCTGACTTGTGTCTGAGCTTCGTCTTACTGTCTGCCAATAAAATACTTTTATTTGGGAGAAAGAAACTCGACACTGAAAAAATGAGCTTAAGAGGAGATTCCCTCATAAAAATAGAAAGCCCCCAAAAGGATAAATAGGCAATTACTTGTGTTATAAAATATATACCATAATCACAGTGATTCCTATAGAAACAAAATAAATCTGGTATTGCCGGAGAAGTGTTGCCAGGGACTTCAGAACGCACAACCGACTTGATGTAAGCATGAGGGAAAAGTCCTTGGATGCAGAATCCATAATGAAAACAGTGACATGTTCCCTAACTAGCTGAGAAGGAAACATTTAGGAGAGTCATTTTAATTTGCTGGGGTTCCCTCATGGGCTGCTTGGAAGGAAGGGTGGCATCACCCAAAGTAAGTGCTGATGTGTAGAGGAAGATTAAGGTGATGACAAATGCTGCCCTTTAGAACAGCACAACTGCCTGCAGTGCGACAGATTTTGGGACCAGCAAACAGGCGTTGAAAATTCTTGGTCTCTTTAGGATCAGCTTGACTCACCAAGTTTAAAAGATCGGCTCCCCCTCTTGTGGTCAGTGACCTTGGTGACCTTGGTGGAGAGGAGGAAAAGCCACAGACTGGACAACTGTCAAGTAAAAGAACTCTCAGTCCAGTAAAACAGAGTTGGGGGGACCTTGGAGATTGGGGAGGGGACCCTGTACCATTCTGGACAAATGACCGTCCAAACTCTTTTTAAAAATCTCCAGTGTTGGAGCACTCACAACTCCAAGAGTAAGCTGTTCCATAGTTTAATTGTTCTCGCTGTCAGGAAATTTCTTCTTATTTCTAGTAGGTTGAAGCTCTCTTTGAAGCTTCCATCTGTGACTTCTCGTCCTGCCCTCAAGTGCTTTGGAGAATAGCTTCCTCCACAGAAGGAATCCTTCCTAGTTTTATGGAGAGTAAAAGGAGAGGAGGGAAGAAATACTTCCAGTCTTGCAAGGTTCTGTTAATACTGCCTAACAATAGAGTTAGTAGCGTTGTGCTTTGTGTCTGGACTGGACCTGTAAGGGCCAACATCCTCTCCTGGTCTCTTTGTGGCTTATCACACCTACATTTCAAGGGGGGTAGTTTATTTAATATTTTTTCAGCCCGCTGAAACCAAGAACCAATTCTTAGGGTCATGCAGTAAAATGAAAATTAAAAATATACTGCCATAAAATCTGAAGGCAGTTGAGACCATCTCAATAGCAGTAACAGTTCTATGCCGTCTCTGGAGGTAGGTATCCTGGGGAAATTGTTCCGTGAACGACAATGTCTTTGGGCCCACCTGGTGTGCTAATCCTTCAGCATCTCCAGCCTGGCTGATGCTCTGTGGAAGAGGAAGTTATCCTGCAGATGGCTGGAGCCGACTTTGTCAGCTGAAACTAGCATTTCATAGATTCAAGTTAGCACAGGCAGGCCCAGTGATAGTGAATATGGCATTTTGGCTAACGGGGGTTCCTATAAGCCTCGCCCTGGATGCTTTCTGAGGATGCTACTCCTGCCCCAGTTAACTCTTAGGCCCCCATGTGAGCCAGATTAGAGATTACTTGAGACAAGCCATGGTTAGGTGGGGAGGGGGGCTATGGATTCCTAACCTTTCCCCAGCTCCTCCTAAGCCGTGGTGATTGAAGTGCCCTGATAGTGGCAGCCAAGGAGCTTCCAAGCTCAGTCCAAAGGTGAGGACCAGGCGATCAAGCAGGTGGCCTGCCAGCCAGCCAGCCAGGTGGTCTCCCACCTTCCGTTGCTGCTCCTTGAATTTCCAGAGGCTCCAGCCTTTCTGCAGACAAAGAACCTCGCCCTCACCCCACCCTTCTTGAGCCTTCATCTCTGCCGCAATCTTGCACGCAGGGTGTTGTTGTCCCTCAGGGTATGAGGGAGGGGGGCAGTCACACTTAACAGCCCTTTTCTGTAGTTGTCTGTTTGTTGAGGCAATGTGGGAGGGGCAGAGGAGAGCTGGTGTCCCTGATAAAGAGGTGGAAAGGTTATGCTGTAGCAAATGGGGCTGGCTTACCAGCAGTTGCCCCTTCTTACCTTTGGGGATTGCTGAGTGCGGGGAGTCCAGTGTGGAGGTGACCACTCTTCTGGGCACAACAAACTTTCAAGAGGCGCCTTCTGTTCCTGCCAAGCCTCGGACTTGCAACTGTTTGCAGGAATGCCAGAGCGCCATGGCACCGCCCTGGCGGGCATGCATGCCTGGATGAGGCGGTCCAGGAGAGGGAAACTCTACAAGGGGTTACCAGGGGCAGTGCTTGAAAGACAGCTGGATGGACAGCTGGGTCCCTCGGCCACCAGGGACCCAAAAGCCATGATTATCCAATTGTGTTTTCATGTGCCAGGAGGGGATTCATGCAATAGACGGCTGGAAAGGAGGAAGCATATGAGCCAGCACCTGTTACACACGGAACAAAAAGGCTTCTGTATGTATTCACGCCTCACTTTATTTTACTTAGCCGATTTCATCATACAAGCAGTCCTTGACTTACGAACACAATTGAGCCCACAAATAAGCAACACGGTTGTTAAGTGAATTTTGCCTCATTTTACGACCTTTTTTGCCACAGTTGTTAAGTGAATCCCTGCAGTTGTTAACTTAGTAACCCAGTTGTTACTAATGCGGCGCAGAAAATGCAGTTTTCACCAGTTTCTCACTGTTGAGCGACCAAGTCAGCCTACTCGTTAGCTGCACACCCAGGAATTTGATGCTGGTAACCATCTCCACAGGTGAATCATTAATGCACAGAGAAGTGTGGCTGTGCCTGCCTTTTCTGAAATCAACAATGATCTCTTTGGTTTTTCCTGTATTTAAAACTAGGCTGTTTTCCTTACACCAGTTCACCAACCCCTCAACCTCCTTGCGGTAAGCTTCCACCTTGTCATCCTGAATAAGGCCCACTACTGTTGTATCATCTGCGAACTTCACAATATGGTTGGTGGCAAACCTAGCACAGCAGTCATGGGTCAACAGGGTGAACAGCAGCGGACTTAAGACGCAGCCCTGAGGAGAACCTGTGCTCAAGAAAATGGTATTAGAGGTATTTGTTCCAACTCGCACATATTGGGGCCTGTTGGTAAGAAAATCCAGAATCCAGTTGCACAAAGGAGTGTTTAAGCCTAAAAGGCATGAACAATATTAGAAAACATTCCAGAATTTCAAACGTCCACATTATTATTAAAAGGCTAAGCGAGAGCATCTGATGTTACAGACAACGGAGTGGAGCATTCTGGTTCAAGCTCGCTCTGGTTTCCACACAGGCTGTGTGAGTGTGTGTGTGTGTGTGAGAGAGAGAGAGAGAGAGAGAGAAATATTACAGTGTGGGTATTCTAGCCTAAGCTTGGTGGCTTATTTAATAAATGTTTCATGCAAAAACAAGCCATGACTTTACTTGAGCATTTTTCTGGCCCGGGCCAATTAATTAGTTTAGCAATAAAATTAAAACTGCTGTCAAACAGGTACAGACAGGTCCCGCAGAATGCATCCTTGTGCAGTGTTGTTTTGTGGAACAGAGAGGCCCCAAACTGAGACAGCATTGTGTAAAGGTTGTGGTAGTTTGTTTGGGTAATGGTGATTCATGAGCACCGTCTTTTGCTCTGCCAAGAATGGGGCGGGTGGACCGTCTCCTCCTCCTCCAGACCCAGGTCGGCCCTTCCTCACCGGCAGCTCTGAGTGGAAACTTCCCAGTGGCCACCTGATGGGGCAAGCATTTCTCCCCCCCCCTCTGCTACCCCCTCCCCCCATAAGGCTGGCGCTATGCTGACCAGCCGCCTCCCTGACAAGCGCCTGGGACACCCGGCCTGCTCAGGCCCAGCAGCCGGGCGTGTCTGTGCGTGGCCCACAGCGGCTGCCCGCCCAGCCTTGGCAGCCTCGGAGCTGGGCTGGGGAGGCCTTTTTAAAGCACTGGCGGATCTTCCTACCTGACTGGGCCCAAAGTAGGAGAAAGTTTGGTTCGGATGATGGCTTCTTCTGATGAGGGATCTTGCATTGCCGATGAATGGCCTTTTCAGGCGGAGTGGCAAATCACAGCTGTTTGTGAAGAGGGGAATGACGGAAAGGTTACGGTCAGGACTGCTGACCTTGAGAATTTACATCCAAACGATTGGAAGCATTTCCTTCTATTGCTACCCAGTGATTTTGTGAGCGGTATTTTGTATTCTAGAATCAGTTTGAAAAACAAGTGATATTATACAGAGTGCCGCCTTCTGCACGTGTTGACGTATAGTCTAGAGAACGTGCTACAGTATAGGTCAGGGGTAGGCAACCTTGGCTCTTTTATGACTCGTGGACTTCAACTCCCAGAATTCCTGAGCCAGCCATGCTGAGGGGAAAGGGAGAGGTTTCCAAGCTGAGCCATGCTGGCTCAGGAATTCTGGGAGTTGAAGTCCACGAGTCATAAAGCGGCCTAGGCCTAGGCCAGAGGTAGGCAACCTTGGCTCTTTTATGACTCGTGGACTTCAACTCCCAGAATTCTGAGCCAGCCATGCTGAGGGGAAAGGGAGAGGTTTCCAAGCTGAGCCATGCTGGCTCAGGAATTCTGGGAGTTGAAGTCCACGAGTCATAAAAGAGCCAAGGTTGCCTACCCCTGGTATAGGTAGTCCTCGCCTTATGGCCACAGTTGAGCCCAAAATTTCTGTTGTTAAGTGAGACATTTATTAAGTGAGTTTTGCCCCATTTTACGACCTGTCTTGCCATGGTTGTTAAGTGAATCACTGCAGTTGATAAATCAGTAACCCGGTTGTTAAGTGAATCTGGCTTCCCCATTGACTTTGCTTGTGAGAAGGCCGCAAAAGGTGATCACGTGACCTTGGGACACAGCAGTGGTCATAACTATGAACCAGTTGCCAAGCGCCTGAATTTTGATCACGTGATCATGGGGATACTGCAAAGGCCGTAACTGTGAAAAATGGCCTTAAGTCACATTTTTCAGTGCCGCTGTAACTTTGGTCACTAAATGAACTGTTGTATGTTGAGGACTACCTGTACTTATCTATGTGGCTCCAGCTTAAAACATTGCAACCTCTGGGGGTGGGGAGGAGGAAAACATTAGAAGATGCTCCGTAGCTAAATGGTAGAGACGTGGGTGGGCAAACCAGTGTGGGAATGCGCTGTAGTTTCAAGAAAACATGTGCTCCTGTGCACTTCTGTGTCGGATGCGGTGGAGGTAGCAATAGGTTGGCAGACCCATCCGGTGGCTGTGAGGATGGACAAAGTTGAGCCAATTCCAGAATGCTGCAGATGCATCTTGTGGAAATTCCCTGGGCCTCCCTCGGGATGCTATCCAATTTGGGGCCCAGAGTATAGTAGACTGGAGGGTCAGCCATGCTGGAGAAAGGCCAATTTGTCCACTCTTCTGTTGAGTTACGGAAAGATTTCTTGGCACTTACATCTTTTGATTGTTGGCTGACGGCAGCACGTACTTACTTTCAACTTCCATCCTCTCCCTTCATGGATATCCAGTCGATACGCAGCCAAGAATTTTCTACACTTCTCTTTGTCCTGTCTAGGATGATGGAAAAATGGGTGAGAAGATCCTCTCTGGGGTAGGATAATGCTGGCGTAATGCGTGCATTTCCGGTGACTTGTGAGCTGCTGGAAGAGGGACGAGACATTGGTCCAGAGTTGCTTGAATGGGATCGGCCGGCTTGCATCACAGCAACATTTGTGCAGAAGCACAAAGAGATCTTCCTGAAAGTTAGACAGGGAGGAAACGAGAGACAATCCTTCCAAGAAGCTGTCTTTTTCTGGAGGGGAGGGGGCAAAACCCCACAGTGTTCTAGAGAGGGAGTCCCATTGCACACAGGCTGGAAGCCCCCTCCCCACTGCAGCCTTTGGGGCCTCTCATGCACGGCTTTGTGTGGGCTCCCCCTTTGCCTTCTACTGTACTGTTTCCTTCCACCAAAGAGCAATCAGTCCTCTGCCAAGGTAATTCTTTGTCTTGGACCGCAAAACGCCGCTGCTTCCCTTCCGGTTTCTCAAGGGGCCAAGGAGGAATGAGCTGCCTTTCCTTTTCTGAGGAAGGAAGAAGCGGGCAGAAAAGCCCCGAGAAGCGGGTGGGTTGCGGAGCTGAGCCTTAGGAAGCTCGGTCTCCCCTGCCAGGCGGTGGGACACCAGTTCCCTGCTGGTCCTAGCGCTGCCCCATAGTGGCCGGGGCTGGCCCAAGAGCTCCTTCAAGGAAGACAGAGCCCAGGGGCTCCTCCACCCTGCGGGGCACTCTGCTCTCTCCTAACTTTCCAGTGGCTTTACGAGGCTCTTCATGGAAGGGCCTTGGGGGAGAGTCGAGACACTGGGCTGGTGGGTCCCCTTTTTCTTGCCTGGTGTGGGGCTGCATCGACAACTCGCCAGACCCGATCCCCATCTTCTGCTGGCTGCTATCACAAAAACTGCTCGCTTCGAAGAAACCTCTCCTGCGGTCCTAACGTTGGTAGGAAGCTTGGAGATCATCTGCCCAGTACTGTAGCAGGCCTGAGAGATGGCCAGCCAGCGTCTATCTCCAGGAGAGAAGAATCTGCTGCCTTCCAGAGACGCTGGCCCTGTGGCTCTTATTTTAGGGAATGTGTCCTGATCTACAAAATACTTTAGGTGCGGTATGACCAGTGCAGGAGGGAGAGGGAGAGAGAGAGAGAGAGGGAGGAGAGTCATTTTTCTTGAGAGCAACACTGTGTTTCTGTTGATGCATGCTAGGATTGTCTTTGCATTTTTTGCAGCTGACTGTTGCTCAGTGTGTGTCTGCTCCAGGCCCTGTATTCGTGTCTTGGTTTCTTGCTACCCAAG
Organism: Azemiops feae; assembly: GCA_023970755.1. Lineage (NCBI taxonomy): Eukaryota > Metazoa > Chordata > Lepidosauria > Squamata > Viperidae > Azemiops > Azemiops feae. Next base: position 605,689 of record JALGBA010000525.1, read on the forward strand.
TCAGGTTTTACATGTCTCCTCACATAAATTGATGCTGTGTGGTTTTACTAAGGCTTTATAAAGCGATACTAATACTTCATGTGATCTTAATTGTATCCCTCTGTTAATGCAGCCTAGGATTGTATTGGCTTTTTTGGCAGTTGCAGCACACGGCTGGCTCATACTTAAGTGGTGGTCTATTAGGACTCCTAAACCCCTCAATTGCTGTTATAGAGGCAGGTTCCACTATTCTATACCTGTACATTTGGTTTTTCTTGCCTAACTGTAAAACCTTACTTTTCTCACCATTGACTTTCATTTTGTTAGATAGAGCCCAGTGTTTGAATCTGTCAAGATCCATCTGGATCTTGAGCCTATCTTCTGGGGTGTTGGCTATACTTGCCAGCTTAGTGTTGTCTGCAAATTGGATGAGTTCCCCTTCAATCTCCTCATCTAAGTCATTTAGATATTGAAGAGTACTGGGCCTAAGACGATACCTTGTAGTACCCCACTGCTTACTTCCCTCCATGTCGATGTAGTACCATTAATGACGACTCGTTGAATGCGGTTTGTCAGCCCGTTACAAATCCATCTGGTGGTGATGCTGTCTGTGTCTATCCCACATTTTTCTAGCTTACCAAGAAGTAGGTTGTGGTCTACTTTGTCAAATGCCTTACTGAAATCCAAGTATACTATGTCCACCGCATTTCGCTGCCCCACTAAATGAGTCAGAGATTGCCCCAAAGATCTTATATCCTAGGAAATGCATATTTCTTCACCTGTGTCAGGAAATTCTGAACTGTTTCTTTTAGTTGCTTTTAAGGTCGTGTATCTCATCTTGGGCCATTTATCCACAGAGTTTAATAACTGCATGCTAGTTTACAAAAAGAGATCTGCTTAATCCACACAGAGTCAATGGTATTCAGTGCATATGCAGATGTAGGCAATGTTTGGGCACCGTTGGTCATATTTATGCCACACGCAGGCTGGCCTGCCTTGGCTGCAGTTCTTCTGGCAGGAACCAGCCACTCAAGTGAAGAAAAAGAGAAAAAAAAACCTGCCACTTTTGGCCTTGAGGTGCAGCTGTTCCATCACAAGGCTGACACGCTGGAGCCAGTTGTCTTATTGGTGCAGGGGGAGTGGAGCTCTGAGGGACCCCCCACCTCTTTGGCTGATGCGGGATATACTGTCAGTCGAACCAACAATGAGAGGGAGGGAGTCAAAGTCTGCAGTTGAGTGGAAGCTGGAGAGAAGTTGGGTCCAGGGGCTTCCCTGGAAAGGAGGGGAGGGAAGCTCTCTGCAGGGTCCAAGCACAGGCAGGAGAACCTCGGCAGGGTGGCGGCTTCACCCAGGACCCTGGAGAGGATGGAAAGAGGCAGCTGCTACTGGGAGGGAGAGAATCCCTGGGGAAAAATGAGTCCAATAGCGGGCTAGTTTGAGCCTGATGATTTGTGTCTGGCATGAGAACTCTGGGTTGATTTATTTAATGATCCCCTGGTTTGCTTTTTTTTTTTGTGTGTGCTTTCCACCATCTTCTTGGGACTCTTGTCCAACCGCCCAAGATCAAAAGCATCAGTAATCCCCCGATCCTGCTGCTTAGGTCTCCTTGCCTACACTGCATATTTGAGATTAGATTTTCGGTATTATTTAAGTTTGGATGAAGAAATTTACTCAAATCTTTCTCTTTCCTTCCTGCATTTCATGGATCAATTGGAGGCATGTTTTGGGTTGTTGCCTTGCTGAAATATCCACACTCTTTTCATCTTCAGCTGGCAGAGGATATTTGGCCTGGTCCTGGGAGGGCTTGCCCTAGGACCCCCTTGGGGGGCGGATGGGCCCCATTGAGCAAACGATGACCCCTTCCTCGCTCGATGCGCCGTCTGCTGGCTCTTTAATCGAAGGCGAAGGTTTATAGGATGGCCTGGTCCCCTCCTGGGGCGGTGGCTGCTGCATCTGCTCTGGGAAAGAATCCTGTGCGCTGCAAGCATGAGGCCTCCTCCTCCTCCTCCTCCTCCTCCTCCGCAAAGGCCTCTGGCTGAATTCCTTAATGAAACTGAGATCTGCCCGGATTTGCCGAGAAGGGCGTGTTCACACATTTCTCAGCCAGGTGAAGTTCTCTCTAATGCCTCAGCCTTTTAGAAGTGAGTCAGTGCAAGCCCTGGGACCATTTTCTGAACTGGGAGGCAGCTGGTGCAGAGATGAAGGTGTTGGCAAGACCTGAGTTCAGGTCCACCCTCAGCCTTGGAAGATCCCTGGGTGGTTTTCTTTCAGCCCGCCTTTGCTTCAGGATGGCAGGGCCTCTTGTTGCCTCTCGGGCAGAGCGGTGATTCCAGTGAAGACGTCCCTGCAACTTGGAAGTTAAGTGGAATGGAAAGCCTCTTTTAGTTTCTGCCTCCTCCGTGGCATGAGTCAGGCTGCCCTCTAGCATTATCGGAGGGCAGGAATTGCATGACTCCTTGCTGCTTTGCTTTGACCTTCTGTTAAAATGCAAGGTGAGGCAAGGTGAGTTCTGACCAATTTCAAAGCTCTCCGTTCTGCGATTTGGAATTGGGAACTCTGCTTCTGTTGTTGCAGCCTGAAATGGCACTTGCCCCTTTGCAGCCACACAGTTACTATTTCCATTTTGTTTTTTTTTATGCCAGCTAGGTATCCCTCATCCTATATGGAACATTCATGTTTTTTCCCCCTCCTAAATGAAGACCCTTCCATTTACCTCGGCTGAATTTCATACTGCTACTCTCAGGCCTGTTACTGTTATCCTACTACAAATGTTTTGCATTTGATTTCTGTCTTCTAGGACAGCCCCCTGACTGGGGAATTCGGGGAGTTGAAGTCCACCTACCTTAAATTTGCCAAGATTGAGAAACACTGTTTTAGGATATCCACCCGTCCAATTTTGTTTCATCAGCACATTGGTTAAACGCTTCTTCTATCTCTTCATTGCAATCATTAATGAAAATGTTGAAGAACATTAGGGCCCAGAAACCTTGTAGACCCTGTTTAGTAACTCATTTCCCTTGATTAAAATAATTGATAAGCAGTCTTTGAGTTTGGGTTTTCAGTCAACTGTGGGGGCCACCTGAGAGACATAAGCCAGTATTTAACAAGTTGTTAATGAGAATGCCAGAAAGCATCAGGCTAGAAACCAGAAGATGTGAGTTCTGCTTCCGCCTTAGGCCAAAGCCAGGCCAGCCGGTCTCTCTCAGCCCCAGGAAGGAGGCAATGGCAAAGCACTTCTGGAAAACCTTGCCATGAAAACTGCAGGGACTTGTCTAGGCAACCTGTAAGAACTGACACAATTGAACGGAAAGAGGGGAAAGGTACTTCATCAAACACTTTCCTGAAATCCAGGCATGTTACCTTGACAGCCTTCCCATAAGCTGCTCAAGAAATTACCAGATCAAAGAATGAGGTAGGCTTACAGAATGGCTCCACTCTGCTCTGCTCTGCCTGCTTTGATCAGACCTCACTTGCAATATTATGCCTCCGCTATCGGTTTCAGAAAGGACGGTGACGCATTGGAGCAAGGTCTGACAATTGCTACCAACGTAGTGAAGCATCTTGAAACCAAGTTAAAAAAAATCTGGGCTTGTTTAGCCTAAAGGAAATACAGCTTAGGGGAGACAGGAGCATCCAGCAGGTTGTCACACAGAAGGACAAGTGTGGATTTATTTTCTCTTATCCCAGAGGGCAGGACAAAAGCCAACGGGGCTGGAAGTGTAAGGAAAGGGGTTTGGGCTGGACCTGGCAAGGAAGCTCCTGACTGCAGAAGCTGTCCATCCTTCGGGAAGTGGGGCTCTTCCAGAGGAGGCTAGAAGGTGGTGGCGATGTCTTCTGAAAGATAGATCTCAGATTGGGGATAGGATTAGGTCTGTTTCCAAAGCATTCAACACTCCTCCTCCTCCTTCTCCAGAGAGAGAGAGAGAGAGAGAGAGAGAGAGAGAGAGACCCCTGCCCTTTGCCATGAAAGAACGTGAGAACAAGAACTGGAACTGGCCTGCTCTAATTTGCCTATGCTTTGCCTATATATAGGTTTATAATTTCAAAATGGAGTACTCAGCAGAACTGCGAACTTTTTCATAAGTCTTATTAATCAGAGCTCTGGGAGATTAGTTCTTGGGTATAATTATTTTCAGGCTGACGGAGATATCTGTGTAAATGACTTGATGTCAAACTGACTGGCCTGTAATTTCCTGGATCTCCACCTATTTCCAGGAATTTTCTTGGTCAGTGCCTATTTTTTTCCCCAGGACATCCGCCGTGTCCTTCCGTGTGCTCTTGTCCCTGAAGATCTGGACTCATTCAAAAGGTAAAGAGGAATTGGCTGACCACGTTCCTGTCAGTTTGACGACTCGCCCAATCACCCTGCTCTTTATTGTAGCAGACTTTCCCCTTCCTTGAGACGGAATTGAGATGCTAGGTTGGCTTTTTCCTTATTAGCCTTTTTTCTTTTTTTTTTGTCTTCGACTGAGCGGCTGGTATACTCGTTAATTCGTTTCCTTTTATTCTCGGTGTATTTAAAGCCATGAGATTGGTTAGCATCCTTTTCAATCTGTTACTTCTTCTACCTGCTGGTCTGATTTTGCAGTGCTCCAGAGGACTGACTGTCCCCACAGATGGCTGCCTTCCTTCTTCTCGACTACCCCGGCAAGGGAGAGACTTCTCTCCTGTTCGCCCGCTCTGGTTCGTCTCAGGATGAAGGCCGTCCTATTGTTCAAAACGGTGGTGGGATTCAAATAGGTGAACAACCGGTTCTCTGTGTGGATGCCGCTTCCGGAAGTCCGTTCTGGGCCTGGGCAACAAAAAAGTAGCTGCCAGTTCTGGCGAAGTGGTGCGAACTGGCTGAATCCCACCACTGCTTCAATAGCTCCTGTACGTTAGATCAGGTTCTGTCGTCTGTAGCAGCAGACAGGCGTTGCTGCTTCTTCTCTGCCATTTCTCCTCAACAAGTTTTTATCCCCTCTTCTTTGCTCCACTGGCTTTCCCAAAGAATCTTACCGTAGTTCTAGAACTGTCTTCTTGCCCCCCCACCTTCAAGTCCAAAATAAGCCTACATCCTTCAAGAGATGCAGGCTCAGGATACCGGCTTGGTCTCAGGATTGGGGCACAACGTGCAAGAATTTCTGTGTGGGATTTGACCACCCCCCTCTTTTCATCTGGCAAGTCTGAGGCTTGGTTATCCCTCTCAGTTGCTCTGGGTTTCCTGCCCCTCTTTATCTGGGGCACGGAGGCTTGGAAGAAATGGCAGCCAGCATCCCTCGGCCCTGGGACGCAGAACGCCTGGACTCCCCCACCGGAAGGATTCTTGCCCCAATCTTCTCTCTTATTTCTATTACGGGAAAGCCTTTCCAGAATATGTGATAATCAGCTGCATTTTTATTTCTTGGTGAAGCAAAACTATTTTTTTATATTCTCAAAGGTATTTTTCTTTATTCAGATTTTTCATTTGTCAAATGGAACCTGACACTAAAAACAGAGGAGACTCTCCGAGCAGCCCTCCCGTGTGACACATCCAGAAACGGTCCCTGGGTGGGTTGGGGGTTCTTTCCCCTTCCCCAGAGGGTTTCAAACAGAGGCTGGATTGCCATCTGTCTGTGGTGAACCCTGCAGCATAGAAGAAATTGGACTTGATCACCTCCGACGGTGGATCCCTTTCAACTCTGTGATTCTATGCTTGCCCTTCATTAGCCAGTTCGACCCCCTTTCCGGGTTTCCCCAAAAGTGCTGTGGGTGAACGAGGCCTTTTAGGGATTTTCAGTCTAGCCACCTTTCTGCTTTTCCTTTGCCCGTCCTCCATAATCTGAATAGAGAAGCCACCGTCTTCCTTTTCTCCCTCTTGATTTCAGCTCACAAGCAGCTGCCCCCACCCCGTTTTGATGGTAGGGAGCGTGCAGCTGACCCCTGTCCCAGCTCCGTGCTTGCCCCCGCGTTCCTGGTGATTGCCTGACAAATCTGGTTGCAGCTCTGCATGTCTGATCAGCTTCTTGTTTCTGTTCTATGCTTTTTCTGAGGCCTTTGGGAGTCCTCGCTTCCTGTATCCCCCCCTTTTCTTGGAGTCCTCTCTTCATGTATCCCCCTCTTTTCTCTTTCCCTGCAATGGACCGTGGTTTCAAGAATTCCCATCTGCTGCTCTCTCTGTTAGGATGCAATCGTGAAACTCTACCTTGTATTTCTGTGCACGTCTTCATTCATTTTCCTAAACAACGCTTAGAATGGCAAACATCTATAGATATTGTACTCCGATCTTAATGAGAACCTAGTTAGGCAGGTGCACCCTGCCCGGATTTCTTGGCGTTGAGTAGTAACAGTTGACCAAGAGGGTCCTTGCTGTGCCTGGTCTTCTCTTTCTCTGTAAAGGAACATTGCATCTTCAGCTGCATGTCTGTGCCATGGAAGCGGCTGGGCAGTTGTGAGGCAGAGCTCTGAAAGTCTGCTGGGAGACGGTCAGCTGCCTGGTTGGCAGACTTGCTGATGGCAGGGGGAACCAAAGCACGGGATGTCAAGCAAACGCTGCTGCGCACGACGTTTCTGGTGCCAAGCGGAGCAGAGAAGGGACCCGGGGAAGATCCAGCCAGTTACAAATCCGTCTGGGGGTGATGCTGCCTTTCCCACATTTTTCTTTCTCACCAAGAAGTAGGTTGCAGTCTACTTTGTCAAACTCCTTCCTGAAATCCAACTATACTATGTCCATAGCATCCACTAATTTAGTCACTTTGACAAAGAATGCAATAAGGTTTGTCTGGCATGATCTGTTTTTGACAAACCCATGTTGGCTTCTGATAATAGCTTTGCTTGTTTTTAGTTGTTTGATTATTGATTGGTTGCTTGATTATCTTTTCCAGGATCTTCCCAGGTATTGATGTCGAGTTGATTGGTCTGTAAATTCCTGATCCTTCCCTCCCCCCCCTTTTTTTTTTGGAAGATTGGTATCACATCAGCTCTTTTCCAGTCCTCTGGTATTTCCCCATTGCTCAAGAAGCTTTGAAAGACACGATTCAGTGGTTACGAGATCACATCTGCCAGCTGCTTCAGAACTCTGGGATGCAATCCCTCTGGTGCTGGTGATTTGAACTGGTGTACAGTGGACAGGTGTTGTCTTACCATTTTCTTGCCCATTTTGACTTGTATTCCTAATCTGTCTTGGGCTATACTGCTTTTGATATGCTGGGCTGGTTTTTTTCCCCTCAGTGTAAAGAGAGATGCAAAAAAGGAATTACAGTACATAGTTCTGCTTTTTCCCTGCTGCCCTTCACCTTCTTGCCATCTTCTCCCATTAGTGGATCATTCCCTTGACTTTTTTCACTCGTTTCCTTGACTTCTTTTGCCATAAGTCCCTCTGGCCCACCCGTTCCTCAGGACCACGAGCACCAGACACCTGATGATGACTTCAGAAACAGCGCTTGGTTTCCAGTTAGCTTTTGCTTTGCCCTCACAGTCAGGGACGTAGGGGCCGCGGTGATTGGTGTGGTTAGAACGCTGAGTCAGAAGATCATGGAGAGGCTGACGATGCAGCAGTTCAAAACCCGAGAGTGCGAGCTGCGTGACAGAATGAGCTCCCGTTGGTTTGTCCCAGAGTGAAAGCAGGCAAATGCAAGTAGATAAGTAGGTACCACTGTGGTGGGAAAATACCGGGGGACACGAAAGGAGCCCCCCCCAGGTGTTCCCTGGGCAATGGTGATGTCACTGGTTAATCCTTTCAACCCAGAAGCGCCTTAGTACTACTACATGAACATAGTAGTAGTAGTAATAGTAGTAGAAGAAGACGTAGTAGTAGTAGTTGTAGTTGTTATTGTCGTCAGGGATATTGAAGGATTTCTGAGTTGTCATTCTGGAGTGGCTGGGTTTCCCTCTTTCCTTCCTTTCCATGGGTCAGGGCAGTCTCCGGGCTCTGTGTCGTCATTCTTGTTCCATTTCTTTGTGTGGAGCTGGTTAGAGCAGCGCTTTAAGGGGGGGCAGGGGCAGCGGGAGACCTCCCGTGAGGCCCTGCCTTTTGTTCAGCTGTGAAGGGTGGGCTGGCTTCTTAAGGATTCAGCTCCTTTTTTGCTTGCATGGCACAGGAGAAAGCAGAGTGCCCTCTCTGCCCCCTCCCACCCCCGCTTCTAACTTCCAAGATTCAACCTCATAGCCAGTTTCGGTGGAAAGACGGCGAGCGCCACATGTTGGGCTGGATGAGGGTGAAGTCCTGCCGTCTTAAGCCCGGCTGCCTGTGGCGAGGGAGCTCCCCAGCCATGGACTGTCCGGTCACCCGGCCTTCTTGAGGCTTTCTTGGGCGGAGCCTTCCCAACCTGTGGCAGGAGGACAGGTGCCGTGCCCAGTGAGGGTGGCTGCGTGGAGGACAGGTGGCATCTGCTGAGCTCCTCTTGTGCCGTCCTGCCATCAGGGGAGCCCGTTGGTTTGGGAGCATTGCCATGTAACTTTGCAGCGAAACGTACGCACGCAGACGTGGACCGGACGTCCATGGGCTCCCCATCCACAGCAGCAGCGATCTGTGCGATCTGGCTTTGGGTGCTGCCTGTGGCAGCTTTCTGTTCTGGAGAAACGTGGAAAGCCACAAAAAGGTGTTCTGTGAAAGAGGCGACCCTCTTCGGCTCCCCTTTCTTTCCCCGCTTTTTGCCCAGCTGATTCGGGGGGTCTAAGGCAGCAGTGAAAGCAGCAGCCCTGTTGCTTGAAGGGAGGAGGAAACGGTCAGCCATTTCTGGGGGGGGGATTGGGAGAGGCACGGCTGCTGAGTTAAGCCAAGATTCCCAATGTCTCTGGTTACCAAGGCAACCTTGGATGCTGCTTTGGCGCCTCGTGTAAATCCGTGTCGGTCCTTTGTCTCTGGGGGCCTGAACAGACCTCTTGCAATTCAAAATGCTCTCTGAGAAAGAGCCTAAGGGGACGGGAGGAGGCAACTGAAGCCTCCTTGTCTAGGCTGAACTTCTCAATGGGGCCTTGAGTCTGAGCAGGGGGGGGGGCTTGCCTGCTCCCAGGGAGAGCCTGGGCGCCTTCCCCCCTTTGTCCGAAGGCTTTCGCTCTTGGGTGGGTGAGGGGCTGGCGGTCCTGGTGGCCGTTGGGAGGAGCAGAGAGAGGGTCGGAAGAGAGGGGCTGCCATGGGGCTGGGCGAGGTTCCAATATGGACTCTCCAGAACTCAGCCTCACCCTTAGCGGCAGCAGAAGCTCCACAGACATCCCAGGCTGGGGAAGCCTCTCCGTGGAGAAGGATGCTGGCTCTCCGGGTCCCCTTCCTTTTTTGAGTTAAAGGGCTCTGGGTGGTTCTTGAGGCGATTCTGGTCGGTTGGCCCATAAGGTGGGCGCGTCGCTTGTCCTCTCTTGCCCACCCAGCCCTGCCCTGCCTGCTCTAGAGAAGGCTCTGCTCCTACCAGTTGATTTGCCCCTAAAGGGCTGTCTGAACTCTTTTGTCTTTTCCCTCCTCAGAGCAAAAGTCTTTCTTTCTTTCTTTCTTTCTTTCTTTCTTTCTTTCTTTCTTTCTTTCTTTCTTTCTTTCTTTCTTTCTTTCTTTCTTTCTTTCTTTCTTTCTTTCTCTCTCTCTCTCTCTCTCTCTCTCTCTCTCTCTCTCTCTCTCTCTCTCTCTCTCTTTCTTTCTTTCTTTCTTTCTTTCTTTCTCTGTCTCTCTCTCTCTTTCTATATTTCCCTGGAGATTGTTCCCTGTTGTGGAGAAGGCGTGCTCTGGAGTGGCCTGGCCTTTGGGGAGCAGAGAGGGTTCAGAGAGAGCTCTTTAATGTCAACCCAACATCAGGAACACCAAAGAGCACCTTGTCAGAAGCAGTTGCTATGGTTTCTTTTATTGCCTGTTTCTCAGTTCTCTCGGAGGCCACATGGCGCTCGGGAGGTATAGTTTGGCATGTGTCGCCCCCTCGCCCCTGCCTCGGTGCCACTTGATGAGGCTGCCAAGAGGCTCCCCCTGCAGCCGCGGTTCAAGTGGTCAGTGAGTCCGGGCAAGGGGACTCACAACTTGGTGGCTCAGCGTCATGGCTAGGACAGTTGGTGCCACTCCAGAACTACAATTCTCAGCACCCTTAGAAGCCTGGCCATGGCAAGGTGGCTGAAGCTTGGAGTTTGACCATATCTGGAATGCCAGAGATTGTCTCCCTGAATTTGTGAAAAGGCCCTAGATTGGGTCGTTTGACCTTTGCTGTGGATACCTTACATTTTAATATTATTTAATGGTAAACATATTTTATCTCTCAGTTGTGAGAGTTTGGCACAAGCTGGGTGGCTATATAAATGTTTGAAATAAGTAAACATATAAAATGAAGTATGCCTTTCCAGGCAGCATTGATGGATGGGGATTGAGGGAATCGGGGCTCATTCCGTGTGTGTGTGTGTGTGTGTGTCAGCTTTGTGTTGGTGTTTTTAGCAATATGGATGCCCCTGGTCTCCTGGAGGACGAGATTTTCCTCTTCACCTTTGTAGCAGAGAGGCAGCTGTTGTGGGTCAAGGCTGGGACCCAGTGTGGTGTGGTGAGGGCTCCCGTGGTGTGGGGAGGCAAGGATGATGCATTGCTTGGATTTTTCTTTCCACTCAGCTTCTCCTTTGCACCGAAGCCCCTCACCCTGTTATGCTGATAGATGGGACTGGTATTTACAGGCTGCCCACTGGGGGATTGTGGGCTAAGGCTTACATGTGGGAAGTTAACACCTTTTTTCAATCAAGGGTGTAACTGAGCAGGAACCGGTTTCGTTCCTTGCAGCTTTGTTATTGTTATCCCTTGATCCATCTAAATATTGCCTAGGCGTATGAGCAAGACCTGCTTCCCTGGGGACTGCATTGCTCCTGCCAGGTCTAGAGTTCCACTTTTCTGGGAATGAGCCAAGAGATGTGTCTTCCCTCCACGAGTAATAATGTTGGCTGTCGTTTGTGGCCCAGGACTGGAAGCACGGCAGGCGCTTCTGGCTTTGAGGGACCAGGAGGCCGCCAGCCCAGTCCAGATGGAAGTCCACACGTTGCAGTCTTGTGGCTGGAGTGGACTGTCAGGCCGCACGAGGAAGTGACCTGGGTAAAGCACGGCCTGTAGAGTTGGGGAAGAAAGGGCAGCCAGCTGGCTGGTGAAGACACAACTCTACCTCCTGAACAGAAGATGGCTCAACCCATTTCTATTGTATTATTTCTTGCCCTAAGTCAGGGGTAGGCAACCTTGGCTCTTTTATGACTCGTGGACTTCAACTCCCAGAATTTCTGAACCAGCCACGCTGAGGGGAAAGGGAGAGGTTTCCAGGCTGAGCCATGCTGGCTCAGGAATTCTGGGAGTTGAAGTCCACGAGTCATAAAAGAGCCAAGGTTGCCTACCCCTGCCCTAAGTAGTGTTTAGAGGGTGCTGTTTATTACATATTTTGGGGGGCTTCAAGTCACTGTTGACTCCTAATGACTCCCTGGACAAATCCCTGCAGTTTGGGGGCAAGATTTTTAGAAGATGTTGCCCAGCTTAATTTTCCAAACAGTGCCTATTTCTCCGTGCTGGAGGCAATGTGCTAGGTCAAATGTATTCAGATGTAGATCTTCAGTTTCATATTTCCTACTTACATTTCAGGATGTGGTACAGTAACCTGTGGCCACTTGGACCAGATCGTAGGGGATTTTTGCCTCAGGAAGAATATTTGTGATGTAAAAAACTATGGTGCAGTGAGAACGCTTACCATGTACTCTGGCTATATAATATTTCATCTACCAACTTTGCCAGGAAGGAAGGAATTTGACCGATCTGCGTGGAGACATTGTTGTAATTAGATTCCAGTAGCAGTCCTGTTCAGTTCTAAGGAAATTTGTTCAGTTGCAGAAATACCATTCTGTAGGTCTCGGGTGTTCCACGGCCGGAAAGAGGGCAGCCTGGGAGTGTCCCCTCCTGCTGGTCAGCTGCAGACAGTGGGAAGCTCCCAGGCATCCCTAGGAAACCATGCAAACTCTCCCCACCCAAAGCTATCTGATGGGCTTGCTGGGAGGGTCCAGACCCTCGGTGACCCCCTGCTAATGGCCACAGGAATCATAGTCTGCTGTGCCATTGTCCACTCCACTGCTTGTGCTCTCAAGTTCCGCTTGAGCCTTTGGGGAGTTCGGTAGCCCAAGCACTTCCCGAGGAGGAGTGGGAAGCAGAGGACCACAAAGTCCTGGATGGAAGGGGAGAGCACGGCTGCTCTGGTTTCCCCAGAAATCAGCTGGGTGAAGGAGACCTCCTTCGGGCTTCTTCGGTACCTAGTCGGAGCGGAACTTTTCCTTTATCACTGCATTCCTCGAGATGCGGAAAGCCCTCGCTGCGTCCTCAGTCAGTGCCAGAGCAGCAGAGCTGGGAGTGCCTGTCAGTCGGTCTTGGCTTGGACAGAAGGAGATCATCTATCTCTCTTTCAGGGTTAAGAGAGAAAAAATACAAAGAAATAAAAATGCTGGGAGGGCCCAAGGGAGGGCCTTGGGACAGTGCAGTGGGGAGGGGGTTTCTGGAAGGCTGCCTTTCTCCCCGCTTTCAAGCTTCTCACCTCTGCCCCCCCCCGCTGCCCCCCCAGAGCAGCAGCGGGGAAGGAGGGCTCTTTGGCGGAGCGGGTGGGAGCTGCTCTCCCTCTTTCCTCAGCAGCTCGGCCAACGGAGCTCCCCGACTCGCTGACCCGGCGCAGAGGAGGAATCGGTTTACAGGCCCCGCAAGTCCCCTTTTCACCTTTCCCATCAGAAAACTCCTCTTGAAACAATGAGGAAATTGGATGCTGCCAGCTGGCCGGTCCCAAGGCTGCTTATTAATATAGATAGATAGATGAATAGCATATCCTGGAAGTAATTTACCTCATTCTAATTTTTCTAAATGTCCCGATGGAGAAAATGTGGAGGCTCCTTGGAAGTTGCAGTTCAGAGTCCTATCAGAACGTGTCTCTGGCCCTTAACAAAATCCTGCAGGTGGGTGGATGGTTATATATAGATGGTTTTTCATTGTCATCATTATTGGTGCAAACGGGCTCTTCATTTAAGATTATGGGCAGTTATTAACCACTCTGGTCCAGTGTGGGATAGTGCATCCACACTTTAGTGCATCCCATTTTAGGCTGAGGGGCGAGAACTGGTCCAAATTCATCTAGCTGATCTCCAGGCCTAAAGGAGTATTTACGCTGCAGGAACTGTTACCTCCATGCAAACTAGTGTACACTTGATTTCATCTTTCCACATTATCACAAAGTCACAAAGCAGGGGTTGCAGCAGTAATGTACTCTTTCTTGCAATTGAGAATTCCACTTCTACCTGACACTGCCCTCTGAGGTGGCAGACTTGGGAGGGTATTGCAACTTCAATTTCTCCATTATTTATTGAAACGTTCCCACTTCAGGATGATCTGAATGCGCCATTTTTCTTTTGCTGTAGAGAGAGGCGGGACTTACATGTGTAGATTTACAAGATGTGTTGTAAATCCATGGCGCCCTACAGTTGACTCTTCCTTTGCTTTGTTATAGATGAGTCTTTTTACCAGTTTTGCTTTTTATTGTGTGTACTCTCAGAGGTTTCCCCCCCTAAATGAAGGACCTGTTAATAGAATAACAGAGTTGGAAGGGACCTTGGAGATCTTCTTGTCCAACCCTCTGCTCAAACAAATGGCTGTCCAATCTCTTCTTAAAAACCTGCAGTGTTGGAGCACCCACAATTTCTGGAGGCAAGTTGTCCCACTGATGAATTGTTCTCACTGTGAGGAAGTTTCTCCTTAGTTCTAGGTTGGTTCTCTCCTTGATTAGTTTCCATCCATTGCTTCTTGTCCTGCCTTCGGGTGCTTTGGAGAATAAGTTGACCCCTCTTTTTTGTGGCAGCCCCTTAGAGATTGGAACACTGCTATCATTTCATCCCTAGTCCTTCTCTTCATTAAACTAGATATACCTGTTGTTGCATTCCTCCACGTGTAAGGTATTCCCTACCTGGTTGTCAGGCTTCTAGTTGTGCCTTCCTGTGCAAAGATATTTCATTGCATAGGTCAGGTCCTTCCGCTCATATATGACCTTATTTTCCTCTTTTATTCACATGCTATTCAACCAGTCATACTCTCTTGGCCTTAGGAAACAGGTGATGGCAAACATCTTCTGAAATCTTGGCAAGAAAGCTGCAGGGAATTGTCAAGGCAGTTGCCTGGAGTAAACAAAGACTTGAAAAAACAAACAAAAAATCACAGAGATAATCTATATGGTTGCTAGGAGTCAAAATCACTTCATAGCACATAATCACCCAATTGGTACATATGTGGCTCCTGCTAAACTCGTGTATAATCTCTAAGAAGTTCAGAATGGTCTCTGTATGTATGTATGTGCCAATTCACAAATTATTCCTTGGGAAGAGCTGCATTTCCATGTGAATGGCTAGTTCTTCAACAAAAATTGAGGGTGGCCTTCTTTACTTCAGCTGTTTGCACATTTTGTGGGACCATCTCCCGTGAAAACAGTCACAACCTACTTGTGTGTTCATTTCATGCAGGAGACAAAGGTGATTGTTGCATGTGTCTGTTTTTCTTAAATATTATAATAAAATCTGTGTGGTGAAATAGCTGACTTGTTCTTCCTGCCTACATCTCTGCCTCACCAGATGGGGGTTTCAAGCAAACAGATTCCCCCGCCCACACTTTTAACTGATCCTGTAATACGTTTGGGCCAGCTACAGTCCTGCTCCAAGTGAAATAGTAGAAGACGTTGTTGTGTTTCAATGCTTTGTTTGGTGAATTTGTAGTACATTTTCAGGGAGGAGACTTCGGGAGTGATGGAATAGCAAAATTCTGCTCCCTCCTCTCTCTTTGTCTCAGCAACTGAGCTTTCTGAGAATTACTTCTCCTGGCATAATCAGTAAAAAAAACAACACAAGAGCAAATACGGCAATTACCGAAACAAAAGACAGATGGAGATAGACAAGCCCACTCAAAAGAGGGGGATGATATTTTTATTCTAGGACAAGGAAGGAAGATAAATGCAAGTGAAAAGAATTTAAACCTTATTCTTACAAAGGGCTTGGTCAGAGAAGGACAGGAGGGAAATCGCCACCTAGAGAACCAGCACAAAGGGCCGTGGGAAACCCCTCAGAAGGACCCTTGGGGGGAGAAGGGCTTTCAGACCTGCCTGCCAGAGGCTGTGGCTGCAACCTCGCCTTGCTGGCCGGTGCTCCTTCCCTGGGCTGCCTCTGAGGGCTGACCGGTGGTTTCATTGCTCCCTGGAGGGTGCAGTGGGACCCTTCTCACTTGGAGGCTTTCTCCTGACCAGACAACATAGACATGCTAGAGACAGGTTGCCTGTTTATTTTTCCTCTGTTTACATTTAAAATTTTAGATGGTGAGAATAGATGCACAACGGTCAGTTTTTGTGTTCCCTGTGATGCTGTTTCAACAGTGGTCTTGCTCTTTTTAAAAGGGGGGGGGGCTGTGCTCTATTTGGAATGGTTCTTGTAAGAGGAAGTCAGAGGTCAGGAATGACATAAATCTCCTCTGGTTTGTTCTGGCTGAGGCCCTGCAGGTAGAACTACTTCTACTTCTGGTAGAACCAAGCTTGCTTCTGTGTTTGTTGGGTGGCCGTTCCAGCTGTTGGGCTCCTTTGTAGCCTCACCAAAGACAACAGTGTTGACCTGACCATTCCTAGTTTCGGGGATGGGGGGAGAACAGGGGGGCAGCAGGGGCTGTGCTGATTGGGAGAAAGAAGTTGTGATGCAACATCTTTGGTGGACAGCAACTTGTGGAGGGAGAGAGTTGCACCTGCCCAGGGTTTCCAGGAAGCCACGAAGCAGAGGTTGTGAGAGGGTCCGCATTACGAAGATTCCAAGGTGCTGCTGGAGCAGAGACCCCCTTCTGGCACAGAAATTGGGGTGGGCAGAGAGTTCCACCCTTGCTGGACTTCCCTGGGTGGGTCGGAGAGCTGAGCTGCTGTTTTAAGATCAGCAGTTGACGTGGTGACGTCGGCTTCCGTTGATGGCCTCACCCGGCCGATCTGGTCTGGCTGGGCTTGGCCAGGCACGGGCGGGCAGATCCAAGGCTGGGGGCGAGAAGAGCGCCTTGGAGAGCCCTTCAGGGGCAGGCGTGGAGGGGGGAGCACTTCCTCCTGCTGCCAAGAAACTGCCTAGACGTGCCGCGAATCGGAGGCTCGGCTCGGCTGAAGGAAAATCTGGCTGGTTTGCGCTTCTTTTCAAGGACCGTTCACACTCTGATTTTTCCTGCCTGCCCGTTTTAATAGAGTAGTGTAAAGAATACTAAAGTCTTTTGCAACAAAACGGAATTACGGCACCCTCTAACTTCTTTTGTCTACGGATGCTGCCCAGAGTTTGGCTTTCCTCTTTTGTGTTCGAGAATTCTTATCCGGCCCCTTTCAAAAGGCAGCGCATGGCCCCACTTCGCCCGAGGGGAGGGAGGCTGGCACCAGGGGGGGCTCTTCCAGGGCAGCTGCTTTGCGGCTCTTGGGCCAGACCAAGCCAGCGTCCTAGAGAGAGGGACAAAGACACGCACACACACATATATACACACCTCTGTGTACATATGACTCATCTCATTCCTTTTCAACGTAAGCGACTTTGTGTGGAGACTAGAAAAGAAGTGAAAAATAGTAAACCAAATAAATAAGTGAACTGAATAAATAATAATAGTGAGTTCTAGTCCTGCCTTAGGCATGAAAGCTGGCTGGCTGAATTTGGGCCAGTCTGTCTCTCAGGCCAGTCCACCTTTAAGGGCTGTTTTTGTGGGGAAAGCTATAGGAGGAAGAAGAGATTAGATGGATAGGCCGCCTCGAGTTACTTATAAAGTAATTTTAAAAAAAACAAATAAAATTAAAAGCTACCTAGTAGAGGTAGTCCTTGCTTACCGACCATTCATTCAGCAATTGTTCTGAGTTATGATGTTCTCGAACTTGTGGCCGTAACAGTTCCGGTTATGTGATCACGATTTGGGCACTTGCCAACTGGCTCGCATTTACAATGGTCAAAACAGACCATGGCCATTTGCTTGTCACAGCCGGCTTCCGGCCAGCAGTTGGGGGAACCTGGCGGGAAGTCGCTAGTCCCAGTCTTGTGGCACCAACCCCTATTGCTGCTTAGCCAACCCCTATTGAAGTCGGTACGTGAGGACTATCTGTAATAAGATCTGGTTGGACCTGAGAGGAGAGACGACCTGTGTCCGTTACTGCAACCTGGCTGAACAGAGAAAAGGGGATCCCACTCACAGACATTTCCTGGGCTGCATCAGTCCAGGGCCAGGGCAGGGAGCCAGCCAGCACTTATTTCATTTAGCAAGAGCATAGCATTTATGTTTGTAGGCTGCCCCATAGAGCTTTACGACGCTCTTTTTGGTTTACAATATAGAAGCATTATTGTTGCCCCCAACAATCTGGGTCCTCATTTTCCTGACCATGAAAGGATGGAGGGCTAAGTCAAACTTGAGCCCTGTCAGGATTGAGCTCCTGGCTGTGGGCAGTTTGGCCTGCAATGTTGCATTCTAACCTCTGCGCCACCAGCGCTTGCTTGTTGCTTGCTTGCTTGCTTGTTTGTTGGTTTCACATGCTTCCCCATCTTACTGTTGAAGCAACTGGGTGGCTGCTTGTGGGGGAAATTGCAGGGTGCTCTTACCCAGTGGCCTGTCTGTGGGAGTTGGGCCTGGAGAGGAGGGGAGCCACAGGCTCAGGCCCTTCCCGAAGAAGAGAGAGTGGCTCCGGCTGTAGGTGGGCCACCGTGTCTGCCAGTGGCGTTGTGCTTCCCCCGAAGGGTAGGCTGGCAGTGGGTGGGTCCTCGGAGGAGCAGGGAAGCTCTGGGGAGGACAGTGGAGGGGGGGTTGCTGGTCGCCTCTGTTTTGAAGACTGCAGGCCTAGAAAAAGCAGGGCCTGGGTATGGCTCATGGCTGGTTCTCAGTGGGTCGCCTTTCCCACTGGATTCTGCCCATTGAAGGAGGAAGTTGGTGCATGGGGGGGGGGGGTGACGCCTCCTATGGAGCAGCCATAAGCTCTTGTTTTAGTTGAGCATCAGGCTGTGTCAAGGTCCTCTCTCATTTGGAGGGAGGTGGCAGCAAAATCAGAAAACTCACATGAGGCCGTGGTGCCCATCTGCCGCGCAAGCCCACCCTGCTCCTGCCGCCTTCCTGCGGCGTCCTTAGTTCCAGAAGAGAGCAGGGGCAGACGGCCCTCACCTAACCCTGACCAGCCAGCATTCCTCGCCATTGTCCACGATCGATGAAGCGCGAGTTGAGATTCACCCAGGTGGCCCATTTCTGTGGCAGAGCAAGAGAAAGTAGAAGCGATTCCGGGCAGTGCTGTCATTGCGTGATGCCCTCAAATTCTGGGGTCTGCTCTACTAAGAAAGGTTAATTCTGACTAATTGAGAGCTTTCAGAATTTACCTCGATCTGTTTATTCTGCTGCTGCTCTTTTTACTCTTGTGCATGATTTTATGCCAGTTACACTAAACTTGGGGAGTGGCAAATAACTATGCAGAATACTGGAGCTCCACATCCAGGCCTGGGAAGATGTAATTAACTCTCTCTCTCTCTTTCTCTCCCACACACAAATGCACACCTGTCTCATTTACCTGCTTATGCATTTCAGCGTTCTCCCCTGACTTTCCATCTCCCCCGCTTCCATATTCATACATTCATACATTCAGGGTGCACCAAAAGTCAGGCCCCCCCTAGAGAACATATGATACGAATTACATTAAATGCTCCAATTGGTTGCCATTTTCCAAACACTGCCTTACTCCTAAGTACAGTAATATTTTCTCCCAAAATACTAAAGTTAATAAAACATTTGGGCCTGATTGGTGGTACCCCCTGCAGTCAATCAGTCATCAATCAATCAAATCCCTCCTTAGGCATGAAGCCAGCAAGATGACCTTGGGCCAGTCACTTCTCAGCCCTGAAAAGGAGGAACCCCTTCTGAAAAATGCCGGCAAGAAAATTGCAGGGACTGGTCCAGGCACTTGTCAGGAATCAAGAACTGACACGAAGGTGCGTGGGCACAAGCGTGCGCATACACACAGACAGACAGACCCCTGTTTAAAATAGGGCCTTCTAAATAGACCCCCCCTCCTGACTCTCTTCTTAAAGGTCTAGGGAGTTGAGGCTAAGAAGCCCCCCAGCCCTTCCAAAAGGCAAGGAAAGACCTTCCCAGTCAGCAGCCATGGATGCTTCGGGCCTGGAGCAGTTGGTCCCCCATGCAGATTTGGCACCGCAGAGGTTGGGCCATCTGAATGTGTATTACTTCGCAGCCACGTGGTCTTGTGTTGTACCAGCTGAAGCTCTTGGATACCACCCGGGGGTTTCTTCTTCGCTCCTGGTACTACTTAGGATTTGGGCAGTTTTCATGACGAGGCAATCAAATGAGAGTCGTGAGGGCAAAGAAGGCAGGTCGGTGGGCTATCAGGTGTTTGACCCGTCAGGCTGTTTCCTTCTTCAGAGGTCATTAAGAGACCCCCTCACCAGTAATTCAAGATCACGGTCTTAGTCTACGTTTATTCATCCATAACTTTAGAAAGAAAACAAATTTCCTCAGGGGAAAATTAGAATGAAATGGAATTTTCAAATGAAATGTTAGTGTTCTGGTGCGAAATAAATGCTGCATTCATCAGTTCTGTTCTTGTAAATATTCTAGGTTTAGAAACATAAACAGACAAAGACAGGAAGAGATGCACTTGAAATGAAAAAAATGGGGAAGAGGCACGGCACTTTGGCAGGGAAACGGGCTGCTCTTGGCAGACTCCGCATGGAGTTTAGCTGGGAGACACAGAAGAGAAGCTCTGTGGGGGGAGCACCAGCCACCCCCCCTCCCTCCCCCCCTCCCCTCCCTCCCTCCGGCTAGGTGGGCAGCTCAGCTTGCAAACTTCGGAGCAAGCTGCCGTTGGCTGGAAGGGAGGAGACCTTGCAGGGGTGGCTTCTGGCCTCCAGCTTTGAGCTAAACAGGCCACCAGCACCGTTCAAAGAGCCCTGCCAGGTAGCTCAGCACACTGTGGTGTCCACGTGGACATCCAGGGTGTGGGACCAGAATGAGGCTCAGAAGGTCAGTTCCTACAGTTTTGTGAAAGGACAAACAGTTCAGCATTCGTGCGGCAAGAAGGAGGCAGCTGGTTTGGAATAACTCCTGAGGGAAGAGAAACAGCTGACTCCCTTCTTTGTCTTGGGAAGCAGCCCTGAACTGACTGTTGGGCTTTCTAGCCAAGGGGAAGAGGGAGAGGCTTGTCCAGAGTGGGCACCAGGATGCCCATGCGCCACCACTAGAGGCCTACTGGAGAAAGAAGTTTCACAGAGCAGCATCCCTTTGGTGTCGGTCCTGGACAGCAGTGACTGTGCAGCCTTTGCCTGGTCAGTGGCCGATTACGGGCCCTTCACCTCCACAGACGCTTCCCCTCTTCCTTGCCCACTCCAGCTGCATTGGCGAATGCTGCTCAGACCTGCAGTCCTTTGGTTGCTTCGTGGGGATGAAAGCCCCCCCCCCAACTTCCTCTGATTCCTGTGCTGCCTTTTGTCCGGTTGCCAGCTCCCCCCTTCTTCTCTTTTCAGGATGGCTCCATCGCCCTGTTAGACAGTGTGCATCGTAAGGGGGAGCTTTGCTTCTCTTTTTTGCCACCTTTGGGGCCGCTCTCTTTTCAAAACAGTTTCCCCTTTCATCCTATTTGAATCTTCTCCGGCCTTTAGCTGGACAACTTTGGCATCTTCAAATGATGCACCTTCCTTAACTCTCCAAAATAAAGGTTAGCAATAACACATCACAGTGTTCTCAGTTAGAGCCCTTGAAAATGAAAGGAGTCGTCCGTGCAGAAATGCCCCTTTTCGCTGGACAGCATCTCCCTTAGAAAAAGGACGTTAGGGTTAGGGACGGGGGCTTTCGTTCCATCTCAAGCAACTGGAGCTTTGCAGTCTTCTCCCTCTCCTTGCCACTTAATGTGGAGAATGAGGAGCCGAGGATCGCTGCTGATGCAGGAGAAATAAACATTTCCTCAGCCCCTTTCTCTTCTGAGGGACATGAAATCTATTTCACCCACAAAGCCAGTCCATTTTCTTCATCCTTGCGGCCTTGGGTCGAAAAGGCCCCTGTCAGGCTCATGTCAGTGTCGTGCCAGAAGAATGGACCGAACCTTGGCCTTAAGGAGGCTCTAGGCCGGACTTGACCAGCCTGCTAAGAAAGAAAGGGAGACGCCGAGCAGGCCCCAGGCCAGCGGAGACGGTCAGAGGAGGAAGGGTCAGGCTGCTGCAGGGGGATGGCGACTTCCATTTTTATCCTAAGTGGGGTGGAAAAGGAAAAGGTGTTAACGGAAAAATGGAGTCTCCACTAAAGATGTGTTGATGGACAGAACTGAGGGACGAGCGTCCGTCTTCAGCCAGCCTTTAACGGGACTGTACTCTCAGCTTAGCTGTTCCTTTTTCCAGACATACCGAAGGCGATGTGAGCCATTTTGGTTAGCGGTTAAGGCACCAGGTTAGAAAGCGGCAGACGGTGAGTTCTAGTCCCACCTTAGGCATGAAAACTGGCTGGGTGACCTTGGGCCAGTCGCGCTCTCTTAGCCCTTCCTACCTCACAGGGTTGTTGTTGGGGGGAAAATCGGAGGAGGAAGGTGTGTTGGATTTGTTCACTACCTTGACTTATTTGTAAAAATAATAAAAGCAGGAAACAAATAATGCAGCGCTTGGGAGTGCAGAAATAATACTTCGATACAGCAGGTGCTTTGATGCTCTCCTTATGCGGGTATTTGCTGAATGTAACAACTATAGCGGTAGGTCATAATAAACACAATAAGTTCATTCTGTGCTGATTCCCTTTTTCTTTCCATGTTTTGCAGGTTCGTGTCTGGCACAGGGCTGCTGCTTTACCCAGAAATTGGGGACAAGCTGGACATAATCTGTCCGAAGGGAGAGCCATCCAAACCTTATGAATATTACAAGTTATACCTGGTGAAACGGGACCAAGCAGAGTCCTGCAGCACCGTCATGGACCCTAACGTGTTGGTGACCTGCAACAGGCCTGAGCTGGAAATCCGTTTTACCATCAAATTTCAGGAGTTCAGCCCCAACTACATGGGCTTGGAATTCAAAAGACACCAGGATTACTTTATCACATGTGAGTGCCCCCCCCATCTCCCTCTCCCTCAGTGATAGCTTTCTCTTGCAGACTCCTGTGAAGGGTATCAGTTCCTCTCTCTTCTCTCTCCCCCTCCCTCCCTCCCTCCCCCCCATTTCCACCCAGGGAATCTCTTTCCACTAGGAAGCACACCGTATTGTTCAGTTACAATTTGTTAGGTGCTGTGTGGAGCCATCTTGTTACCCATGCCTGAATTTAAAGTAGCTGCTGTGCTGGACGCCCAAGGGGAAGGATAAACGTTCCTCAGCTGCCTGATTCTCCGCAGGCGAGCCCAGAGTGCTGCTGACCTAACGTTTGCCTGGGCAGATGTTGCATCCAAAAGCAGGAGCCAGTCTTGAGTCTGGAAAAGGGTTCTGGATTAAAGCCTCGGGAAACCGTCTGAAGGGAGACGGGAAACAAAGTCAAGAGCTCGTTGACAAAGTCAAGGGAGCATTTCTGATGATTTTGATCCAGAGACTGAAACCAAAGCAAGCTCCCGGTTAGAAGTCCTCTCTGCACATCACTGGTGATTGCTTTGATGACCCTTACATTGCACCGGAATTGAATTTTTGTTTGTTCCAAGCTCTGTCCTGCTTTCACTGTAGCTACGGAGCATTTGCGGTTCTTCGGGAGAATCCAGCGGTTCCCTTGGCTTGTTGATTTCGAAATGTCTTGGAAGGGCATTTTTTAGTCTGGGAGGTGCTAGACTACCGAGCTGTTTTGGTGAAAAAACAGCCCGGAGATTTCAGAGCTGCACAGAGGAGCAGGCGTGGGAGATGCTGCTTGTTCCTCCTCTGGGGCGCCTGTTCAATGTGTCTCTATGGCAGAGGTGACAAACCTGTCCGGGACCAGCTAGTAGTGTGTCTTTTTAGCTTCACAGCAGTCTCTCCCCTCCATTCCCCCAGAGGTTGCCCCTCTTCCCTATCTTTCCACATCAAGGGTGTTTTGTGGAAATGGCTTTGGAAGACAGAAGGAAGAGCTGCAGTGTGTACCGTCCACAGAGAGAGGGAGGGGCGAGGGGAGTCTTTCAGGAGGACCAGAGAGTAAAATGGAGGAGGGGAGAAACACTTCCAGTCTCACAAGATTTGGTTAATGTTAGAATAAAGATTTAGTATTCATAGTTCTGCTTCTCGTCTGGACTACCTCAAGGGGCTAACATAATTTGGGGGACCTCTTTTAGTTTTGGGGTATCGTATGGGCAGTGGAAGAGTCACAGAATATATCCCCTTCTTGGAAAGGACACGCTCTCCCTCTGTCTGTCCGCAAAGAGCTTTCTCTTCTGCTGTGATTGTGGGAGAGGCGTGGACGATCCCTTGGCTGGCTGTGCTGTGCTGCTCGGCCCATCCCAGTTTTACTTCCAATTAACAGCATTTCCGCAGCCAAATTATTAGCTTCTTTTATGAATGCCTGGTCACTGGGCTTCAGAGGAGAACATGCACTCACTTAAATTAGGCGAAAAATTAAGAAGTCAGTGTGGAGTGACTCCACTTTGTTAGATGCAAGAACCGCTGGGTTCAGAACACTGCACATTCACATATGGGAGGTGGGTTAACAAAATGTTGCAGTTTCTGACAATTTAATTAGGATTTCAGTGGAAGCAAAGGGTACACTATTATCATTAGAATAACAGTAACAAGTACTAGCTCAGTCTACAGCGTAGGTAGGTAGGTAAATTGATCTTCGGAGCAGGAAAGCAGCCTTTGTCTCCGAATGTTCTCTTGCTGGCTCCTGACTTCTCGTTCCAACGTCATATTTGTGTTATTTGTCAAATGCTGAAGGGCATTGTTGGTAGGGGATGCAGTCTGAAAAGGAGGCACTGATTGATTGACTCTCCTCTGGCTGACTTCAGGAGATCCTCGTGTGGCAAGATGGATTGTTTGTTCAGCCCTTGGCACGGAGGGCCTGTTCGCAGGACAGGCAACCTCCGGCCCGGCTTATCCTTCCTCCCAATGAACGTCTCTCATTTCACTGATCTGGGGAAGGAATCGTTTGGTTTCTGCTACATCTGCTTTTTATATAGCCACGGAGGACACGTGGAAGGCTTCCAGCTGGGGCTCTGGATGCCGACAGGCTTTCTTTCCTATTGTTTTCTGGGCCTGCCCCGTCTAGATTGTTCCAGAATACCAGTGTGGCTTTGGGCTTCTTTCCTTCGTCTCCGCCCTCCACTGAGGGGACATATGTTGATGCACTCGTTTGGCCTTAATTTCTCTTTGAAGAGTTCAAAATGGCAGGACAGCTAAGAATGACCACGTACAACTTTTAGATAAATTACAGACTTGGATCAGGATTTCCTTCCAGGCTGTCCCTTAGTCCCGCTGTGAACGTAAAGGGTGTGAGGGAATTGAAAGCAGATGCTTGTTTGACCCTGCCCTTTCAGCAGAGGGTTCCACCAGCTCTTCTAATGCAGAGGCCTGTGTTTTTCCACTGCATGAAGTCTTCAGTTCTCGGCCTCTACAAGGACCAACTCCTTTGCTGCTTAAAAGAGCTTCCAGAACAGCAGAGGAGTCACTGAGGCACATGAGTGGAGAGCAGGGCAACAGGTTGGGGGGAACCAGAAAGGGGGAAGATGTGTGGTGAGCACTGCTCTAGTCTGCTGGAGCTGGTCATCAATTCGTAGGGAAGGGAATAGGTTATTCAACAGATTTAATATTAATGCTCAGATTTTTGTTCCGTGTTGTATTTCTCCTTTGATAGGCAGCAGTTTCCAAGACTTTCCTGAACTGGGCTTTGATGGCTCAGGTCCAGTAAGACGGGAATGTTTTGATTGGGGTGGGGCAGCAGCACTAGAGTACCTATTCCAGATGATTTTAAGATTATGAAGCATAAGGGTTGGAAGAATCCTTGCAGGTAATCCACCCTGACTCCCAGCTCAGTGCAAGGACCTCAGTAGAACATCATCAAAAATGTCCATCCAGCCTCAGTTTCAATATCTGCAGCAAATGCAGATCTGCATCTTCTGAGGCAGTTTCTTCTTCTTCTTTTTTAAAAAAATATATTTTATTAAATTTTATATGGGTATGGGAAGGATAGGGATAATATGGGTAGAGGATGGGGTTAGGGAGTGGAGTTGGGATAGGGATGGGAATAGGGGTAGGGATAGGTACAGTAGTGGGGTTACCCCCACATAAAAAATCCAACGCTTACACAAGCAGACTCTCGTCCGGGTACACGTATTGAATAACAGTGATTAAAACAATACTAAACAATTATAGTCATTAATACTAAAAATAGTCATAAAATAAAAGCTTACTAATTAAATATAATTTAGCTCTAACGTAATGCTAACCATTGATAAAAATTTTCCCATGTCCTAAAATACACTGAATCCTCTTTCTCTTTAATCTCCAACGTCAATCTGTCCATTTCTGCACATTCTAAAATTTTCATAATTATAATCTGATCGTGTGATAAATTTTCATTTTTCCAAAATTGAGCAAATACAATTCTCGCTGCTGTCAATACATGTAATATTAAATATTCATTCTCTTTACCATGATTAGATCCTAGTATTCCTAGCAAAAATAATTCTGGTTTGTATTCTATTTGTGTTTTAGTCATCTTTTCTAACCATTTATGAATTTTAAACCAAAATTTCTTAGCTTTAAGCTTTCCACCAAATATGATAATAAGTACCTGGTTTTTCTTTACATTTCCTGAGGCAGTTTCTTCTGTTGAGAGTTCATACTGTTAGGATTTTTTTCCTGGTGTCCAGGTGAAAACATGTTCTAGAAATCTAAATTCATTGGGTTTTATTTCCCCCCCCCCTTCGGATACAATTTTGGACAATTCTGCTTATACTTTTACATGTCAGCTCTTCAGATGCTTGAAGACAATTGTCCTGTGGATAGAACACATATAATGCCTTATTCCTGATATGTTTTTCCTTCCTTAATTGTCTGGGTTCCTTTTTCCTGGACATGATCCAGATGTCAGTGTCCTTAAAATGCGGGGTCCATAATGGAATACAATGGATGAGCTGTGCTCTGACCAGAGCAGACTAGATAGAACCAAGGATTTCTCTTGATCTCAATACAGGTAGTCTTCGAGATATAACTGTTCACTTAATGGCCATTCAAAGTTATGACATACCCCCCCCCTAAAAAATATATAACTATATACAACCATGTTTCAAAATTACGTGTCAAGCATAAGAAACCAGGAACCACGGTTATTCAGCTGAGTACAACTTTATTCCACGCTGTCACTCTGCAAAAATTTAAATTAGTAATGCTCAAAGCAAATTGGCAGGAGATGAGAGTTCAGTGGGATTCAAGTCGGGCTGTACTTAGATCTCTTGTGGGCACGAAGAGACTCGAGACAGGTGATGCTCACGACGGGCTCAGCCCGGTCATCTCCTACATGGTGGCTGCTGCAGCGCCCCTGTTTCCCCAAAGCCTGGCGAGAGCTTGTGGAGGATCGGGGCAGAGGCCCAGCCCACAAGCGTGGCTTCCTTCTTCTGCAAAAGGCCACCCGTGGATGGATGGCCAAGCTTCATCCCTGGCGTTCCCAGCCTTGGGGCTTCTCCCGGCCAAGCACGGAGACTTCTTTGGAAGGTCTGAACGTGGCTGGCGCTGGGCCCGAATCTGGCTGGGCTCTTTTCCCCTGCTGCTTGCCTGCCTCCTTTACAGGCCCAGCTAGGTGGCGGGCCTCCCAGGGCCTCCCCCACCCATGTTCATGTACTCCCATGTTCCGCTTAATGAGCCACATGTTCATTTAACGGCCACATTAGGAAGAGCAGGGGTGGGTGTCATTAAGTGAGGCTGTCTCACTTAATGGCCATCATCGTAATGGCCAGGCTCCATTATGGTTGTGGGTCAAGGACTGCCTGTACTACATTTTAGCTGACGTGTTTCATTTTTTTGCAACTGCATCCCACTTTTGGGGGGGGTCTAGGACAGGGCTTTTCAACCTTTTTACCAATTGTACCACTTTTAGGATATGGCAATATTCGAGTACCACCTAGCAAGGTGTCAAAAACTTGGTGACAAAAAAAAAACCTGTTCAAAGTTGCAATTGCACTGAAATGACTTATGACCATTTTCACACTTATGACCATTGCAGCAACAGGGTCATGTGATTTATATTTGGATGCTTGGCAACTGATTCATATTTATGATGGTCACAGTGTCCCAGGGTCATGTGATCCCCTTCTGCAACCTCCGATTCCTTTCCTGTGAACAGCTGCATTCTCTCTGTTCTCTCTATTGTCCGGAGGGGCATCTCTAGCCCTGCAGCTGAAATACACATCTCAGGCGCCTCAACCACCTTTGCCCAGTGCCAAGAGTTTTTTGGTTGAGCAAGCTGGAGCATCACGGGCTCTCCGCCTCTGTCCAGAGACACGGGTGTTCTCTATGGCATTTTACCAGCTAGGGCAAAATAAAACTAGCACAATTGGATAATGATAATAGACTTCCATTTTCTGCATTCTGGTAGCATTTTTTTAGGTTAGAGCAATATGTTACTTGTGAATTGGATTTGACCATCTGGTTACTTAATTGTTTTCTTTATTTCTTTAATTTACTTGCTGCCCATCTCGCTTCAAGGTGACTCTGGGCGAATGCTGAAACCATGAACAATAAATATTCCTAATAACCGTAATAAAGCACAATTAAAAAGATGGAGGAAGAGAGCACGATGCACATGGGTGGAAGCAGCGTCTTCATCTGTCAAGCATCTCCAGAACAATGCAACCCCATTGGGGCCCCAGGCCAGCTGGCACAGCCAGGTCTTCAGATCCCGTCTTGAGGGGGTAAGAAGTTCCAGAGGGTGGGAGCCACAGCACAGAAGGCTCTCCTCCTGGACCCGCCAACCAGAATTCCTTCACTGACGGGACCCGTAGCGTGCCCCTTCTGCCGGCGCAGGTGGGACGGACCACTTCTATTGGGCTGAGACGGTTCCTCAAGTAACCTGGACCCATGCCATGCAGGGCTTTAAAGGTGGTAACCAACACCTTGAATTGCGCCCAGAAGGAAACTGGCAGCCAGTGCAGCTCACAGAGCAGCAGTGTAACATGGGCCTCTCTAGGGGTCCCAAGAACTGCCCGTGCTGCAGCTTCCGAATGCCCTTCAAGGGTAGCTTTGCAGTAGTCCAAACGTGAGATGACCAGGGCTTGAGTGACAAGTGCAGGGGCTCTCAATCCAGGAAATGGCGCAACTAGCGCATAACACGAGATTTCGCACAGGCTCTCCTAGCCACAATTGCCACCTGCTCTTTGAGCAGGAGTCATGAGTCCAGGAGAACCCTAAGATGCGGACTTGATCTGACTAAGGAAGTGCAACTCCATCCAGAGCTAAATATGTTAACGTTCCAGATCCGAAGCTCCATTTACCCAAAGCCATTTGATCTTGCCAGGGTTCAGCTGAAGCCTGTTGTCCCCCATCCAGGCCCCCACAGCCTCCAGGCACCACAAGAGGGCAGGGATAGCATCATTTTGATCACCAGCAGTGGAGATGTAAAGTTGAGTATCGTCATACCTCAACCCATGGCGATGGATGAGCTCACCCAGTGGAGGGAGAACAAAGCACTGTGGCACTACACAAATGGGCTAGATCTCTTACTCCCCATCAACACCAGTTGGGACTGGCCTTGGAGAAAGGAGCTGAACCAGCTTAAAACTGCCACCCGACGGCAGCCTCCATTGCTGGCCCAAAAGGCTACCATGGTCGGTGATATTGAAAGCTGCTGAGAGGTCAAAGACAGCACTACCTCCATCCCACTCTTGCCAGAGATCACCAAGTGTGACCAATAATGTTTCTGTGCCACAAGCAGGACTGAATCCTGACAGGAAGAGGTCCAGATAATCTGTTTCATCCAGGACCCTCTGAAGCTGCCAGGCAACTGCCTTTTCTACCATCTTCCCTAAAAAGGAAAGGTGACAAACTGGATGAGAATTGTCCAGGCAGATGGGATCAAGAGATTTTTTTTTTTTAAAGAAGAGGCGAACCAGGGATACCTTAAAGGACCCCAGGAATATCCCCTCCGGTAGTGAAGAATTTATCACTACCTGAACCCACCTGGCAGTCAGCGTCCTGGAGGCTTTCACCATCCAGGAGGGACAAAGATCTAGTTGGCAGGTGGTTGCGCTGATGGCATCAGGGACCATGTCCACTTCATCAGGCCCTCAGGATCGAACTGTTCCCAGAAAACTGGGCAAGACCTTTCCATAGCATTTCACATGGCCCTGCATCGTGCGTGGGCTCCAACTGGGAATGAACCTGAGCCACTGTCCATCCAGTGGTTGAACAAATTCTTCTGCACAGCCCTGAAAATGATCACCCGAGTCCTCCTCTTCAAGGAGGGACCAAGTGACCTGGAAAAGGCCCCTGGGTGATACTCTGTGGACAAGGAAAGAGAAGTAATGATGTTTTACTGCTCTTACCACCATGAGGTAGGCCTTAAATCCGGTGGTGTCCAGTCAGAATCACCCTTCGTTTTCTTCCAGCAGCACTCTAGGTGTCTCTTGATCCTTTTCAGAACCTGCAACTCCTGTGTGAACCGTAGGGAGAGTCAGAGCGATGTGTCAAGAGTGGTCACACAGGTCCGATCCTGTCCAGAGCCTCGACCACCCTTTGACGCTAGGATGTTACCAAAGCTTCAGCATGGCCGTGTAGTAAAACCCCCAGGATATCCCCCAGTGCCTTGCTTGATAGTTCAAAGTATGGACATCTGGGGTGATGGGTGATAGAAAAGCTAAGCTATGATTTAAGCCTTTTGTAATGTGTTACTGACACAGGGCTATATTAAGACATTGGGGCTCCAATTGCTCAACTGCAACCACTATCCTGATTCCCCCCTCCCCCCTGGCAGACCCCACTGCTAATAAAGGAGACTATTTGTAGCTCAGGGTTGACATGAGGGGTCCTTGGTGCTCTCTTGAGCTTGATGGGTTTCTTGCAGACGTTTCGTTAGGCAAGCTAGGTAGCCTCATCAGGGCTCACCAGAGGCCACTGGTTCAGTATGTTCAGTAAGCAGTTTAGTGTTTTATGTGCAGGCTGTTTTTTTGTATGAAGTAGAAGGAGGAATCTTCTGTATGGGGTGATTTTGTGTTTTGGTCTCCCCCTGGCTTAGTGTGGGCTGGAGTCAGAAAGAAGAGAGCATGGATTGATTGTGGTGTTTAAGAGACAAATGCAACTAAAGAGGAATACTTTGGGCATTGCCAAAGTTTTCCTTGTCCATTATGGTCTGGAATGTGGCCTCTTAGGAGTCTGAGCTCCCAGTCATCATTGTTAGCCACCCCTATTCTATAACTATAGACATGAACAAAAATGTAAGCCGTCCTTCCACTTGTGCCATGCTTGTGGCTAGCTGAACTTCAGCAACAGGGTGGTGCAAGACACTGATTTAAAGCTCTCCTGGAGGGTTGTTTCTGTGCTTCGGAATTTAATCCGTTGTGTGCTGCTCTTAAAAAAAGTCTGCTTTGCCCAAATTGGTCTTGGATGGTTTTGGAAGTTTCCTTGCCTGAGGGATAATTGGGTCTTATTGTTTTGCTAAGAAGCAAGTAGTCCTTTGATCCTGCCTTAAAACACAGAGCTGGAATGAACACAGCCAAATTCCCACTATTGAAGCTTGTGCTAACACAACTCAGAAAGCTGAATTCTTTAGCAATTGAGAAGAGGAAGGACAAAGCTGGTCATTAAGATCTCAGTTTTTTGTAAAATGGAGCTCAAAGGAGAACATTGAGACTCTCCAATTTAAGCAGGCAAACCTTGCATTTCAAGACTTCCTAAACTCCCTCCCAGTAATGTTTGTTTAGAACAAAAAGCAAAGAATGCAGAAGTTTTGTAGTGAAGTCATGGGGAATCCATTACATATGACGTGGGTTAGGTAACCTTGTGTAGAAACAACATCGGCCACCCTCTGGATTCACCTATTTCAAGACTGGCTGAACAATTCCAGTCGTTCTGCCTTCCACATAGCAGCTGTAAGATAAGACTTGTGATGCCTTCCAGCATGTGGGTACATTGTGCTTATAGAATATAACACGGAAATTATGCAAAATGCAAAGGGTGAGTTCAAGTGGTCTTAGCAGAAGAAGCTCAAAATCTCCAACTTGGATGAGGGGACTGAACATTTTCCTACACAGATCGGTGAAGCTGCAGATTCAGGAATCCATCATGGCTTGGAGAGGCTCGGTTGCTTATGTCTGTGCCTAGCATCTGATCACACAGTATAAATAATGTGGCCATGCTGAGAAATATCAGTAGCCTCATCAGTGTCTGGTTTCCTCCAGATTTTTTGGGTGTTCCTCTGAGATGTCAGTTTCAAGGAAAGTTGGTTACAGAACCTAAGTCCCATCTGTCTTTTTTTCCTGCGTCAACCCACCAAATAAACTCAGAGCTGATTCAGCAGCAGCAGCCCATCTTGATGGTTTCTGTGGGTTGCAACTAGATCCATGAGTCACCCTCTTGGCATTAGGAGGTCCTAAGGCTTCATTAAGATGAGAGAGATCATCTTAATGTTCTGGAATTATTTTTAAATTGCTTGTAGGCTATCCATTCCAATTTTGAAACAGTTGAAGTAAGCAATAACTATCACTAGCTAAATAAGCTTGATGCAGATCAGATGTAATTTGGCAGAGACAGGGCGGTTTGAAAATTCATCAGGTGGCAGCTGTGTTGCAGTTTGGGTTGAAAAATACCTTGATTTTTATTTCTGATGAATAGAACTACCTTGACACCTTCTTGCTGGCTTCCAGAAGGCTGTGCTTCCACTGAGAAAGATCAAGATGTTTTAACGCAAACGAATGCAGGCAAAAGCTAAATACACAAATCAGAACTGAAGTCAGAGTTTGCAGTGAGCAGAAAGTTACCTTTGCTTTGCAGCCTAGAAGCTTTTCCTTGGAAGTGCCTTTTCGATTATCCCATTTTTAAATCAACAATTCCTCCCTGCAATTCACACCATTAGGATGTATAAGCGAAGGGAGGTGATTTATTATGGAACCCAGAGAAATGGCTCCCCTTGCTATCCAAATGCAAGACTTGAAACTTGCCTTCTCCCAGTTGCAAAAAGGAGAGTAATGGAAAGACACAGAATAAACCTGTTTAGTGTAAAACAGTAAGCTTGGTTGATTTCTATAGGCTTTGCCCCATCTATGTTTGCATCAGGTTGAAAGACCAAGGCTTGTTTCTTCCCCTTTTCTCGTTTCCCGCTCATTTTTGTCTAAAGCAGGGGTCCCCAACCCCTGGGCTGCAGCCCGTTTGGACCTGGGCCGTGCAAACAGCAGGCAAGCGTGCACAGCTCCATTTGCGCAAGTGGCGGGCATTCGTGTGCGCGCGTGAAGCTTCTTTTGTACGAGCGGTGGGCACTCCTGCCGCTTGCGCAAATGGAGTTTCACACGCCCATGCGAGTGCCTGCCGCTTGCGCAAACGGAGCTGTGCGTGCTAGTGCGTGCACCTGCCACTCACACAAAACCATGTCCTCTCCCCCCACCGCTGGTCCACAAAGCCATAAAGGTTGGGGACCACTGGTATAAAATAATGCATAGTAGCGATTCCTCTTCCCCCCCCCCCCCCGCATCATCATGGGTGGCTTTGCCCCTTAAAAAAAACAACAATTCAGAACTCCAGGATTTTAGTTCAGACAAACCTCCGGATTCCCAGCCTTTGTTTAATGTTCTAGCTAGCCCAGCATTGGGCTTGTCACTTCTCATCTCATTTCTCATCTGCTTTCAGAGAGGGGAGTTTTGTTTCCTCTGTGAATTCAGGCACTCCTCTTTTTCCAGGAGTGCCTGAAAGTCTCTCAACACCTATTGGAAGCAATAGCGAACGGGTGCAAAATTGTTCAGCAGCCAGCTGCCTCTCTCAGTGCCTTGGGAGGCTTGTATGCGCTGAGTGTTTTCAGAGATATGTCCCTTGAATGGTAAATGGGTGCAGCCTACGTAAAGGAAGGAGAAAGAAATTCTTCTCAATGAGTCCTTCAATTGCTTTTCTTCAAGAGTGGGAGGACTGAATTGGTGGCAATGCGGTGCAGCAGTAGTATGTAGATGTCCCAGTGGATCCCAAGGTGAACCAGAGCAGGCAGTGTAGAGTAATGGCTAAAAAGGCCAGTGTGATCTCGGGGTGACCAACAGAAACGTGGCGTTCAGAGACAGGTAATTGTTCCCTTGGAACAATTGTTGCACTGTTTGGATCCCGCATGTGGTATTGAACTCCTGTAAAGGGAATATGTAGGTGCCTGAGCAAGTAGAAAGGAGAGGCCCTAAGCCAGGAGTGTCAAACTGCCGGCCTGCGGGCCGGATGCATCATAGCGAAACCGCGCCCACCCCATCGCCAGCAATGGCAAAAAAGTCGCAATATGTCGCGACACGTCACGTGACGTTGCGAAGTTGGACACCCCTGCTCTAAGCGAAACAAGCCAGACACCAAGACACTCGAGGAATTATAAGCATAGGATCTACAAACACAAAGAATGGGTTGAAATTACGGGAAAAGAGATTCTAGCAAACAGTAGATGAAATTTCCAGATAATCACAGCTGTTCAAGGTGCAATTTCCTTAGAACAGTGAGGGAGCCTCCCTTGCTGCAGGTTTGGGCCATTTGTTGGTTAGGATTCAGTGGATTCTTGCACTGAGCAAGGCATTGAACTAAATGACCCCTGAAGGCTTTTCTATTCATGCGTTTGATTTTGTGAAGAAATACTGTATATCAGAAAGCCTGTCTTGACCATATCTCTAAAGAGTTTTTAAACCCAAACAACAGAATGGAATACAGAACAAGAGAGTTGGAAAGAACCTTGGAGATCTCTAGTCCAACCCCTGCTCAGGCAGGAGACCCTATACCAGGGGTAGGCAACCTCGGCTCTTTTATGACTCGTGGACTTCAACTCCCAGAATTCCTGAGCCAGCATGGCTCAGCTTGGAAACCTCTCCCTTTTCCCTCAGCGTGGCTGGCTCAGGAATTCTGGGAGTTGAAGTCCACGAGTCATAAAAGAGCCAAGGTTGCCTACCCCTGACCTATACCATTCCAGGCAAAGCCTCCAGTGATGGAGCACCCACAACTTCTGAAGGCAAGCTGTTCCACTGGTTAATTGTTCTCACTGGTAGAACTTCTCCTAAGTTTTAGGTTGGCGCTCTCTTTGATTAGTTTCCATCTGTTAGCCATTTTTGTCACATTGTCAAAGGATGCAATAAGATTTGTCTAGCATGATCTATTTTTGACAAACCCATATTGGCTTCTGGTTATAACTTTGCTGGCTTCTAGATGTTCACAGATCCGTTGCTGATCTTTTCCAGGATCTTCCCAGGTATTGATGTCAGGTTGATTGGTTTGTAAATTCCTGGATCCTTTCTCCCCCCTTATTTGAAGATGGGAACCACATCAACTTTTTTCCAGTCCTCTGGTATTTCCTGGCGCTCCAAGATCTTTGAAAGATATGGTTCAATGGTTCTGAGATCATGTCTGCCAGTTCCTTCAGAACTCTGCGATTTCCCGATGATTTGAACTTTTCTAGAGTGGATAGATGTCATTTTATCATTTTCTTGTGTATTTTGACTTGTGTTCCTAATCTGTCTTTTACTGTACTGCTTTTGATAGATTGGATTAAGTTTCCCTGTTGTGTAAAGACAGATGCAAAAAATGAATAAAGCAGTTCTGCTTTCTCCTTGCCATCTTCTCCCATTAGTGGACCAATCATTTCCTTGACTTTTTTCTTGTTTTTACATGTTGAAAGAAATTATTATTATTTAAGATTTAATCTTTGATTCACAGTCTGGGACTGCTCAAAACTTAACACTTCAAGTCCTAACCAAGGACCTAAGAGCTGTTAAGGTAATGTCTGAGTATAGTATATAGGCAGTTCTGAGTAAGGTGTTTTTTTTTTTTTCAAAGTCAGGACATTCAGGTCTGATAAGTTCAAAATTTCCATGTATCTAGGCAACCCTTTGGGTATTGCTCCAAGGGCTCCTATTACTATTAGTACAACCATTGATTTCTTCCTCCACAATCACTCAACTTCAATTTGCAGATTGTGGTATTTCATTATTTTTTCTAGCTGTTTCTCTTCAATTCGTGCATCACCTGATTTGCAATATCGATGAACCAGACTTTTTTCTTTTCTACAGTACTAACGTCAGGTGTGTTGTGGGCAAGAGATCTTTCTGTTTGGATCCGAAATGTCCCATAAGATCTTGACCTGTTCATTTTCAAGAACTTTTTAAATTTGGTATTCCCAGTTATTTTTGCTGCGTTCGAATCCAAACTTCTGCCAAAGCTTCCAATGTATGATTTTGGCAACTCAATCATGACATTATTATTGTTGTTGTTGTTGTGCTTGTTCTTGTTGTTCTTGTTACTGTTATTGACATTCGTTGCAAGTCTTAGTTCATTCTGAGCCTAAGCTTTCCTGACTTCATCTTTACAAATCTTGGCTGTATGTTGGTATTCTGATTTAATATATGTCCCTCTTTTCACTTTTTATTCCTGTTCTTTTTGTCTTTCATTTTATCCAAATGTTCTTTATGCAGCCATGTTGGTTTCTTCTGGACTTGTTATAATCTCATTTTTCAGAATTTCTTAAACTTCTTGAGTTGTTTTCCCCTTAAAGATTTCCAGCCATGGAATCCTTCTCAAGCTTTCTCTATGTTCGTTGAGATCAGCTCTCTTGATGTCTAAGACACGAGTTGACTTTATTCTACTATTGCTTGTGCCTGCATTATGTTGAATTCCAATATCATATGGTCACTCTCCCCCAAGGTTCCTGCAACCCCTTTTATCATTTAATCTCTGATAGTGAAAATTAAGTCCAGTATTGCTGACCCTCTAGTTCCCTTCTCTACCTTTTTGGGAGACAAAGTTGTTTGCTAGATTTGTCAGGAATCTGTTGATCTTCCACTAGGTGCAGAATTTGTCTCCCATTTGATGTCAGGGTGGTTAAAGACCCCCATTATTGTTGTGGTGTGCTTTCTGCATAACTTAGCTAACTGATTAGCAAAAAATTCATCTATTTCCTCTGTTTGGTTGGGTGTTCTGTAATACTGTATACACCTGTAGCAATGTCATTCCGTTTTTATTCTTGGGGTTTTTTGTTTTTGCATTTCTGTAGAGGTATAGTTATTTCTTATATATAGTGCAACTACATCTCCTCTTTTATCAGGTGTTTCTTTTGATTGATCTACAGATTGCTGGTTCAGTTTCCCTGAGTAGTGATACAGTTGATTTCCAAAAACATTCTTCCCAGTTATTGTGAACTAACCCATCCTCTCCAGAAGCCCCCGTGCCCCATGCAGGTATTTTAGACCGTGACGAAGTTCTCTCATTGACACTATCCCCTTACTTCAAAAGTTCTGTGTTCCTTCATTGGGTGTCTACCTTTCATTGGGAATACAGAGGTAACCACCACCTGTGTCCCCATCTTTTTGGCTTTCATGCCAAAGTCTCATAGTCTCCTGAATTTTTTTTCCAGCTCTTTGTCATATCATTCAGCCCCCCATGAAAGAGGAAGAAGGGATAATAATCTGTTGACTTAATTATTTTACTAAATCTCTCTGTCACAACTTTGATCTTTGTTCCTGGGAGACAAGCACATCTCCCTAGATTGATTGTCCCGTCTATAGATCGCTGATTCAGTTCCCCTGAGCAGTGAGTCTGCTGTCACCAACATATGCCTGCAAGCTTTCTTATGAAATTGATTGTTTGGCTCAATGGGGCTGGACTGGGTTGGATTTTTTTTTCCCTTCTGTGAGTGACATGTCTCCATTGCTTTATCTCTATAAAGGTTCATTTTATTTTTTCCCTAAAATGTTTCAATTAGTTTACATTTACATTTAGTACAGATATAACTTGGGTCTTCTATGGGTATGAATACATACATGGCCCATATTTTGCAGACTTTTTTCCATGACTGTTTTTTAAAAGTGCTATTATTTTTTTTAAAAAATCCTGTTTTGTTTTGTTTAAATTAAGGAATTTAATTTAACCCTTAACCAACCGCGGCTAGTTGGTCGTGAGGAGTTGACCTCTTGGGGTTAATGGTGCAATAATACTTGTTTCAGCCCCTCTTGTAGCGAGTGTTGAAATTCCTTTGCTTCTTCCAGGCCGCCTGCACGTCCCACTATCTTTCCGATGTCCCTCTTCCTCCTCCCTCTCCGTCCCCTTTTACTTTCCTTGGCAGTTCTTCAGAAATGACGTGTAACCCCCCTAATTGCCAACTTATTCTATCTGTACTCTTCCTCCTTTTTCTTCTCCACTCCGAACTCCTCCTCGTTGTACCGCTTACATGACCATGAGATGTTGCGACTGTTATAAATGCAAGCCAGTTGCCAGGCACCCAAATTGGGATTATGTGACTGAGGGGTTGGTGATTAATCATAATGATTAATCATTAATCATAATGTTGGGGATGGATTATAAGTCATTTTTTCCAAGGCCATTTTAACTTCAAACCATTGAGGAATATGTGTACTTAAATGTGCAGTGTGTGTATGTATGTATGTATGTATGTATGTATGTATGTATATATTGGTTGGTTGGTACGTTGGTTGATTGGTTGCTTGCTTGGTGGTTGATTGGGATTTATGGATGGTTAACTAGAAAAGAATCATGGAAGAATGTTTTTGTACATGTTAACTGCAATGCAATATGCACAAAGATGGAAAGATTCCAAAGATGGAAAGATTCTGGAGGAATGCTTATGAAGATGACAAAATTTGCAGAAATGGCAAAGTTAACTTGCTTCATCAGAGAGAAAACAACAAGTGCAATTATTAGAAAACCCTTTGCTGCAAACAGAAAAACTAAACTGGTGTCTTACTCTATAATAAGAAAAGATAAAATATAGGAAGAAGGCAATTAGGATGCCTTAAAGAGGGAGGACAGATGATAAATTTCCTCCACTGAGGAAAATGAAGGATGACTCTGACTAGACATGACTTAGAGCTGCTCTTAAGGCCTACTTTGTGGAGATAAAAGCAGAGAAACAGCATTATTTCTTTGTCCTTATTGTGCCCACAGAGTGTCGCCCGGCGGCTGTGTTCCAGATCACTTGGTCCCACCTGGGGCCATGCAGAGGAATTTGTTCAACTCCTGATGGAGAAAGTAACTTGGATTCATTCCTAGTTAGATCCCATGTGTGGAGCAAGTCCATGTGAGACGCCTGGGGAGACTCGGTCTTCCCCATTATCTGGGTACGGTTTGACAGTGTTGGATCTGAGGAAGTGGACAGAGTC
This sequence comes from Azemiops feae, assembly GCA_023970755.1. Classification (NCBI taxonomy): domain Eukaryota; kingdom Metazoa; phylum Chordata; class Lepidosauria; order Squamata; family Viperidae; genus Azemiops; species Azemiops feae. Next base: position 643,839 of record JALGBA010000525.1, read on the forward strand.
CTTGACGCTGTCAGATCTACCACCTGTCAGTTTGATCCTTGTCCCTCCTGGATGGTGAAAGCAGGTGTGTTCAGGCAGTAATTGATTAATCCCTGCAGGAGAGGACTTTTTCAGGGCCTTTTAAGGATTATCTGGACCCCTTCTGGTCAGCATTTAGGCCCGGTTATGCGACAAGAACAACATTTAATCAAACCCCGTTTGGAAAACTGTGTCCAGTTTTGGAGGCCTCACTTAAAAGAGATATTGATAAGATTGAGCGAGTCCAGAGATGGGCAACAAAAAGGGTGCAAGCTCTGAGAGACAGTCTGGTTTCAGGCCCAGTTATGGGACAGAAACGCCCTTGGTTGCACTTGTGGATAATCTCTGGCTAGAGAGGAATGGGATAGTGCATCCATCCTTGCTCTCCTTGAGCTCTCTCAGCTTCTTTCGGTACCATTGGACCAACCGTGGGATTTGTGACTGGGCGACACAGTGCTGTGCTGGTTCAGTTTCTTCCTCCAAGGCTGGTTCTAATCAGTGTTGATAGGGGCCAAGAGGTCCGGCCCACGGCTGCCCCTCTGTGGCACCGTAAGGCTCCGGAGTCTCTCTCTCCGCTCCTGTTTAACAGGGTGAGGTACCATCAGCTCAGCTTCATGTCTTCATCCTGAGTGACCCAAGTAATGCTGTGACTGCCCTTCCATGATGCCTGGAAGCTGAGGGGGGGTCTGGACGGGGACCACAGGTTTCAGCTGAATCTTGATAAATTGGAGGGGCTGTGGGTGTGCGGGGCCTTCGGATCTTTTATCCTCTTTAGTTCTGGATAGGGTTGCACTGCCCAAGACAGACTCTGTGCATAATTTGGGGGTTATCCTAGACTTGCAATTCCTGGTCAAAGAACAGGTGGCAGTTGTGGCTCAGAGAGCCTTTGCACAGCTTCATATTGTGTGTCAGTTGTGCCCTTTTCTGGATCTTGTGCTCAGTCACTCATTCCTTGGTCATCTCTTATGTGGATTGTTGCTATGTGCTCTACATGGGACAACCCTTGAAGAGTATTCCGAAACTACTGTTGGTTCAGGACACACAGTGGCGTGGACCATTCTGGAGGCCCCACCTGTGGCTCATGTAACACCTCTGTTAAGTGAGCTGCACTGTTTGCTGATCTGCTTCCAGGTCCTGTTCAAAGGTGTTGGTTATCATCATCTTTAAAAGCCTTTATGTGTCCGGGATACCTGAGGAACTGTTCTGCCCAAGTGGCACTGGCCCACCCGTTTTGTTCTGGCAGAAAAGGCCTGCTGTGGACCCTGACGGTCCAGGAATTTCAGCTTTTCTGCTGCTGACACCCCTCTTTGGAGCATCTTGATCCCCCCCCCCTTTTAGGCCTTCCGGAAGGGCCTTCAAACCTAACGCTGGGGCTGGCCTGGGGCCGCCAATGGAGCCACTCTGGGTTGGAGGTGCAATGACAGGGAAGGCGCCACCCCTGCTCTGCTTGAGCCTGTGGTTTTGGTTAATCTGTACTTAATCCTGTGTAATTTTGTTTTTATATTTCTATTTTATTACACCGTAAGCCGCCCAGAGTCACTTTGGACAGCAAGTTGGGCAGCATAGTAATTTAATCAATAAATATTTGTATGTGTCAAGTCCCCATATGTGAAGAGGTGGTGTGGCTTTGTGTTTTAAAGCCCCATGGAGGTCCTGCTGCTGGCAAAGTGGGAAGAAGAAGAGGGGTTTCGGCAAGCCGCCCCCTTCACCTGGGCAAGCCAAGAAGGCTTCAGAGGCAGAACAGGGAAGGTCTGGAAGGAGGCTGAGGAATGACTGAATTCTGGTTTGTTCTGGCCAGCCATCCAAACCCTTCCTCGCCAGGGGCAGCCGAAGGAGGGCTGCTGGCAGATGTGTTTCCTTCAGCTGGGGTGAACTACTGTGGTATGATCTGTATCTTTGGGGTGTCTACAGACTTGTAAATCTTAGTGAGGAGAATATATTAAATTGGGAGCCCCTGAAAATGGAGAAGCTTTTGCTGGGGGAGGAGCAAAAGGAGAGAAGAAGGAAGACCAACTGATCGGTTAGGGCTGAGAAAAGTAAGCTGATAGAGAGATATTGGGGTGTGTGTGTGTTTTTGGCCTTTTGACACCCGTGTATTCATTAGTTGTATTAGCTGTATTCACGGGGAGGAAAGAGAGCTGCTTCACTTATCATTTTAGGGCCTAGCGCTGTTGTCTTCTTTCACTCCCCCCCCCCCATTGTATTTTGGTGTTCCTTTTCTCCATCCAAAACATGACTTTGAAAGGAGATCTTTGCCTGGATTCTGCTTCTACCGGATTACTGGGTGCTCATTGCTTTGCAGCCATTTTCTGCCCCACAATTGCCCAGATTGAAGGACGGGGAAAGAGAGATGCACGAAGCAGCCTTTGTGTGTCTGGCACATGTGGATTTGCACTAGTTAAAATTAGGCCGTTATGCAAGGCCCGTACCCAGATGAGCCTGGAGCACGGAAAAAGCAGGCCTGGCACCCCCCTTCTGGTGCCTTCAAAGCACCGCCATTATGCCTTCCTCATGTGCCAAATATTTGTGCTCCGTGGTGGCTGGAACAGCAGGCAAGGCCTCCTGGGGTGGTGCTCTTAAACTGCCGGTGGAAGGGTCAGCAGTCTCCTGTGGTGGACTACGGGCCGTTGTTTTCAAGATCCAGATATTGCAAAATTGCCTGGTTCCTGGATGAAGCTCCGTAGCAGGGGGAGGCTAAAACCTGGTGAAATGTTTGCCATTTTCTCTTTTTTGTGGAGTTCAGTGGATGCCTTCCAGAGATGCTGTAGGTGGGTGCCCACGGAGATCCTGTTGTGAAATACAGGCTATGTGGTCATCTGGATTCAAAGGGAAAACAGTCATCGGAAGCACCCACGTTGCATCTGGCAGGACCTCCTGAAGTCAGTTGTCTGAGGCGAGCAAGGGGTGGCTGTCGTGTGTAACACCCATGGGCTCCAAATTGCTTTCCCTTTTATATCAGATGGCTTCGTGGCCCTGTTTGCAAGCCTCTTATTGAAATATTTTGGCATCCTGTCTCCATCCTGATTTTATTTTAACTGGTTGTATCTTACTTTAAATTAAGGGCGCTGAAGCTTGAGCAGGGGGCTGGACTGGATGACCTCCAAGGTCCATTCCAACATGCCTTTGGGGGCTTCTTATGGGGGAGGGGTTTTTCTTTTCAGGATCTTTGTTGGGTTGGGGTGGGAGAAGTTCCTCCCTCTCTGCCTTGTCTGTTCCCCACCCGGAGGCCCCTTCATTCCCCCCCCCAGGCATTCCGGGGGCTGCTGCCTGCGCTGCTAATTAGGTTGGGTTCTGAGGAGAGCAGAGGAGGCCAGACCCTCCGCCCCCACCCCCGAATCTGCACAATGGGAAGAAAGGGGGCAGGAAGGCAGCCAGGCCCTGTGCTGGAGCTGCCCCCCCGCCCCCCCGCCCAGTCCTTCTTGCCTGCCTTAAGAGAGAGCTTGTTAACCGGAGGGAGAGACACAAAAGGACCTGCTCTTTTTGGCATGCCCTCCCAGGGACTGTCCTAAGCCCTTGGGGGGGGGGAGAGAAAGACGGGGTTTGTGAGTGTGTGTTTTCCCGCACCATGAGTGCCCTGACAGCAGCAGGAGGACAAGCAGAGTCTCCATAATGGGAGGGGTCACCTTTCTCCCAATCTTGGGAGATCTGCCCCCCCGCTTTGGCCTTCCGAAAGAGCTAAAGAACAAATGGGGTGCCCATTCTGGAGGTGGCTTCTGGATGAGGAAAGAGCCACCTCTTCCCCCCCCCTACTTTGTGTTCCCTCCTCCTCCTCCTCCTCCTCCTCCTCCTCGCCTTTGAACAGCATTTATTACTGTTGTTATTTTTTTGCTTTATTATTTTAATGTATAGTAGTTTTACTGTTTGTAAGCTGCTTAGAGTCGTCTCTGGACAAGATGGACAGCACATCAATGTAATAAAATAAATAAATTCATTCATAGTTTCGTTCCATACAGTGTTAACCCTGTGAACTCTAAAGCTTTCTCTTTCCGTTAATGTATTCAAGATGGTCAGTGATTAATGTTTATATGTTATTTATATGTAAGGGTGAAGGTTTATACATGTGTTGTATATAGCATGTTTAAAAGTGTGTGTTATGCATGTGTACACTTTTGAAAGCAAGGAACTAAATTTCATTTTTAATGTGGGCCACTGTCTTAAAGAGGGAATGGCCACCATGTTGGGCCACTCTGGATGATGCAAGGCTTCGTGGGGCAGCCCTGGGGAGGGGGCAGGCCCTCTGGGCAGCCAGGCAAGTTGCCCCTCCTCGCTTCCCACAGCCCTGATCCCTTTTTCTTCTCTCCTTCTAGCCACGTCCAACGGGTCCCTCGAGGGCTTGGAGAACAGAGAAGGCGGCGTCTGCCAAACTCGCTCCATGAAGATCATCATGAAAGTGGGACAGGGTGAGTGGTGCAGGTGCCCCGGATGTGGGTCCTCTGAGGTTCCTGGGGCGAAGATGGGGAGACCTATAGAATGATTTGGACTTAAGCTTTGTGTCATGCTAGAAAATGGCATTGGGGGGCCCGGAATGACTTTGGTCCTTCCCAGAATGCCCAGGGACCTGGAAAGATTCAGTACAAGCCAGCTGTGAAACTCCTTCGCGTTTTAGACGTTTTTGGCCTAGAGTACCATCCGTAGCCGTCCTTTCCCCAAACCGCTCCTTCCAAATGGGCAGAGGCTCATCTTTGCTTCAGTCCTTGTCCGAAATAGAGGAGCACCTGTTTGATAAGAGGGATTGGCTGCAGCTTCTCTTTGCATGGTGCAAAATCAAGAATTTTTTTTCCCCCCTCTTGCGAATTTGAATAGCCTCGATTCAGGAAGCTAAATAAAAACTCAGAAGGCAGCAGAGAACAATTGTAAAATACAAAGCACTGAAAAGCGAGGAAGGAGTAGGAGGAGGGGGGAATCTTGGAAATGCCCTTCAGTGCTATCATGTAGGGCAAGAGAGATGTTCTAGCTGGGAAGCCTCTGCAAGACAAGAGGAAAGTCGGGGTGCAGATCCTCAGTGGAAAAAGCTGCTCCTCAAAAACTGGTTCCAACATTTCACTTTCAAGATTTATATAGCTAGCTTATGGCAAAAAAAAATATTAACCATGTAGAGCAGTGATGGCGAACCTTTTAGAGACCGAGTGCCCAAATGCAACCCCAAACCCACTTATGCATCGTCGAGTGCCGGGTGGGTGTGGCCCATTGGCTGGGCGTGGCCCATTGGGTGGGCATGGCTGTGGTGGTAACGGCAGACTGGGTGGGACTAAAAAGTTCAATCAATCAATTCCAACTTTGCAAGATCTTTTTTTTTCCCGTGAGAAGTTGAAATTGACTGATTGAACCTTTTTTTTTTTTTTTTGCACACGGCGGCGGAGGCCTAAAGCGAAAAGGGTTTTATAAAACCCAGCTGAAGGCCTAGGACTGGGGCGACGGCGCACGTGCCCACAGAGAGGGCTCTGAGTGCCGCCTCTGGCACCCGTGCCATAGGTTCGCCACCACTGATGTAGAGGAAGCTTAATAAAACACAGTGCATCATTAGAAGGAGGGGGAAAGGAGTTAAACCCATTTAAAAGCCTCAGAATAAGGCGCTTCCTTGCACCTGCTTCGCTCCGCATGAAAGAGGAGATGCCAGAGAAAATCCTCTGAAGAAGACTTTTTCCGTGCTGGTGTTAATGTCCAAGAGGCCCTTTTGCATGGCCTACAGAAGTGATGTGGGCAAAAAAAAAAAAAATGGTGTAGAGACTAGGAATATAATTTGTATTATTGAGCGAAACAAAAAGTAACCCAGATGTCAAGCACTAATGAAATGTAACAATAGAAAACTAATTAGAAGAAGAAGAAGAAGTGATGTGGGCAGAAAGAGGCAGCCTTGCAAAGAAGGATACCAGGAGGCAGATTTCAGGACTGAGGTTTCAGCAAGAAAGTCAGTACAGTCAAAAGCAGCATAAGAATGTAAGTTTGGTTAATAAGATTTGCCAAAAACGAATCCAGTTGCATTGGCCGTATACATGCTGGACGAATAATATGAAATGCAACCATCTTAACTTCTCATAGGAGATCTGCAGTGATGTCATATTTCAGTCTGATAACAGTTGTGGTAGGTCCAGCTAAGTAAAGGTACTGAAAACTGGGGTCTTGGACAACTTGCCACGGTCAATTCGCCACAGCCAACTTGCCACGGTCAACTCACTGTAGGACAACCCGCTGTGGGACAAGAGTTGACACTAATATCAAAGAAATGGTGGAATAGATTCATTAAAGAAAGGATGCCAAAGGAGGGACAAAAAGAGACGCGAATGACAAAAATTAAAATAATGTTTTAATTATTTTAAATAATTAAACTGAATTGCTGAATTGTCTTATGGTGAGTTGTCCTGTGTTGAGTTGGCCGTGGCGAGTTGGCCCATTCCGTGAAAACTGACCCATTTTGTTGAGGTTTCTGAGAAAGTCACTTCTTTATGGATTTTTAAACGTTGGTCAAAAGGTTGAGTTTTTTCTGGCCCCCTGTGATGGGCGCGGACTTGGTTTTGTTCAGAAAAGTTGATGCAGCCAGTTTGCATCCCTTCTAGGCTGCAAAGAAGGCCTAGCGAATGCTTTTAGGGATGGATGCCGAGATCTGTCAGGGCCAAGTGGTATTTCCTGGGTTGGGGAGCGTGGAGGGGAAATGGGAGCATAGGAGCCTTTGGCTGCTCAGGGGAGCCCACAGGGTTTCTGGGAGAGACAAAATTCTGTGGAAATGATTGGAGGGGAAGAAGTGCTTAGGACATCCTGGAAAACAAGAGCCAAGTAGAGAAGAGGGGGAACTGCCCAGCACTATCCGATGGTCCTTTGAAGATAAGAAGGTAGCAGGTGAGGGCAAGGCTTGATTTCTTCCAGGATTGAATAGTAGCAGACACACTTGGGATGAGGGATTTGGTGTGCTTGCTGACATTAGTTGATTGACAGGTGTCTATTTTCAGCTTGATCTCTGCTGGCCCAAAACGAGATGGAAGGGTAGAAAGCTTTTGCCTGGTCCCAAGCAAGCCTCTCAGCCTTTGGATGGTTGGCATCATAGGGCGTGCGTGCTTGGCACACGCAGTGCCAGCCTTTGGGATCAGGGGAGGTCCTTGTGTCTCTTGGACAGAATGTTGTTGGCTATTGAGAGGCCAGTCATTCCAGGAATCCGAAGATCGGTGTTTGTCAGTTGGCAAATAAGCTACAATGTGTGTGGTTACAATGTGTGTGTCCTACGATGTGGGACATGGGCATGCCTGGTCTTTGGATTCCCATCGGAGAGGCCCAGAGATGTAGAGAGGAACGCCTGTGCCTGGGGGCGTTGCAGAAAGGCCAACCTCAATTTTAATTGTTTCATGTTCTTGTTGCTGGAAAGCAAGAGTCGAGTCTATGCAGCTGTAATTCTGGCCGTAAAATCCGAACAAAACGCAGAAGCTTCAATAGGTCTGTTGAAAGCAGGCGGGACAGATTTGTAAAAGCCAAAGACTCTTAGAATAGGGGGTAGTTGGACCTCTGATACGAACAGGTTCTGTCTTTCTTAACTGGAGAACAGAGGCAATAGGCAAATTCTGATCTTGTCTGGGTTCTGTTTGGCAGGTCTTTGGGCCTTTTGCCTGCTTTTGAGCAGAAAAATAATTTATGTGTGATTTCTGAAATGGTTGGGTCTTGCCTTTGCTTGTTTTTGGCAGTGTGGTGTATATGTGTGTTGAAATTAAACTTGTTTAATTCCTCCTCCCTCATTGCTTGAAATCAGTTTGGGGATTGTTTTCAGCCCAATGTTGGCCTTTTGCAAAAATTCTAAGAGGGGAAATTGGAGCAGGAAGTCTCTGGGAGCAGAAACGTTCCATCTCTGCAGTTTTCTAGACAAGGTTTTTCAGAAGTGGCTTGCCATTTACTCCTTCCCAGGGCTGGATGGTGTAGTGGTTAAAGTACTGCCTTTGGTGTGAAAGACTGGGGTTCAAATCCTGGCTGCTTCCTACCTTACCAGCAAAGACCCCTTAACGCTTCACCTACCCACCTTAAAATGCGGGAGTGAGCCAAAATAGGAGAGTCATGCTGGATTAACAAGATCTGCATCAAATGTTGAGGAACCAGGATAATCTTATGATAAGTGGGAATACAGATGAGACAAGAGAAGCTGGACGGAAAGCTACTACAACAGCAGAACTAATGAGATATATGGATATATAGGGGATATCCATGTGAGAGAACTATGGATAGAGAGAAGACCTGTATCCATACTAACCGAGAAACAGCTAGTTACCCGACACTTCAACGTAGTGAAGAGGAAGCTGCTATCACAACTGGAAATAGACCAACTACACATTGCATTCCAGACTCAAGAAGAACAGGAAGAACAACTGGATGTGGAGTCAACCCCTGAAGCTGGAATGTCACTACCACCCTGTCCATTACAGAGCACAGCTGCTGCTATGAGGCATAAGATCTTGGATGAACTAGCTGCAATCAACCCTCAAATCTGGTTGCCAAGGCTCAGCAGAGAAGTACCATCAGATGGTATGCTAGAAGATGCCAAAAGAGCCCACACAACAATTGCTACTGCCGCAATAACTCAAACTCAAAGTGGTAATAATTCAAATTCAAAGTGGTAAATGCAATGGCTGCTATAATCCTGGAGATGCTTGGCTATACAGTCAAGAAGAACAATAAATATCCCCCCCCCCCAGAAAGTGAGGTTAGAGACTAAGATCAAGGCAACACAGAGGTTGGTCAGAAAGAGGAATTATGTAAGGATATGAAGATTAGGGATAAGATACTGACAAAAATACAAGGGCCTGATTCCATCTGAAGCTCTCAAGACTGTTGCACAAGGCTCACGGCACTTAAATGTGCTAAGAAGAGACAGTAGAGAAGCAGAGGCCAAGAAGATCAACGTCCTGTTCTCCAAAGAATCATCCAAGGCCTACTCCCAACTGCAGTGCAATAACACAGTAACAGCAGAGCCACCAACAGCAGAAACTGAACAGTACTGGAAGAATATATGGGAAAAAGAGAATGCATATAACATTGGTACAAAGTGACTGCAGGACCTGAGAGTGGATCACAACCACCCAGAACAGGAACCAGTCCCCATCACAGTAGCATGGGATGAACCATCAACAATGGCCGACATTGGGAAATCCTACCAGTGGCCGAAAGGGGCTGCACTAAAAGGGAGAACTGAGGCACCGATCATAGGAGCACAAAAATAGGCCCATAGAAGGAGGGGTCTTTACCTTAGACAGGATCCAAGGTGCACACTACGCAGAGAGGCCTCAGAGACAGTCCAACACCTAATGGCATGGTGCAAGATACAGGCAGGAACCGCCTACACTCTACTTGCACAATCAAATAGCTGGCATTGGGTACAGGAACATTTGCGCAGTGTATGGGCGCTAGACCTTCCTAAGTAAAAATGGGAGAACCCGCAAAAGAGCGTGGCGAATAAGAAAGCTAAGATCCTGTGGGACTTCCAGACCCAGTGTAAGGACTCACCTCAATTTACATCTTAAGAAGACAGAACTCTTGGAACGGTTCTTCCAACAGGAATCTTTATTAAGAAAAACTGACTGAAGGCATGCTAGACAGGATCTGAGGAACCCCATTGACCATTCAATGTTTTAAAGTGTTCCCAGGCAGCCCCACTCCACATTCCTTCCGGTCAATTCAAATTGGCAGATGGCTGGGTGTTAAATCCATCAGAATCCCAAACGTTGCAATCTTTCCCCCCTTTTTCCTTGCTGCCGGTAAAAGGAGGCTTCATAGAGAGTGAGATCAAAGGCTGATGGCTGCATTGTTATTGTTAGTACTCCACAGAGGGAATCCACAGAGGATGTTCCTTTGTAGTTGATAGGAGGAATGCCAGTCATAAACACCCGTGTTTACTCCCCCCCCTTTGTAGTATGACAGAATCCAAAAGAGAGTAAGAATTGGGTTTTCTCAGAGTAGATAGCTAGAAATAAAATATAATTGGATTCTGACACCCAGACAGACAGGCAGATATTGGACAATCACCCAGACATCGTTGTAGTAAACAAGGCCCAGAAAATAGTGGAGGTGATGGATATAGCAGTGCAAGTGACAGCAACATCAGGGAGAAAAGGAGTGGGAGAAACTGGAGAAGTAGCAGGGTGTGAAGGAGGAATGGAGAGGATGTGGAAGGTCAAGGCCTCAGTGGTCCCAAGTGTTGGCAGGAGCACCCAGGGCTGTGACTCCCAAGCTGGGAATGTGGCTCCAACAGATCCCTGGAACGACATCAGAGCTCCGGGTCCAGAAAAGTGCAGTGCTGGGAATAGCTAAGATCCTGCCCAGAACCCTCAAACTCCCAGGCCTCAATGGTGGTAGAGGACCCGAGATTGAAGGAGACGCTGACCACCCATGAGGGTGAGAAGGGCAGAGGAAAAGGAAGATTCAAGGAACTACATTCAGCCTGACACTGGTACTTGAGTAGATTTCAGAACAGAAGGAATGCGTGAAATAAAGAATTACGAGCTTTCTATATTGCCCAAATATTGGGAAAGTGTCTTAACTTAGCAAGAGTGTCAATGGACCTCAAACCACAACTCATACAACAAAATAATATTTAGAATTTATTGTTTCTGTTATGTTTGTGTAGAAGAGGTCTATCCAAGACAGCAATTTGTTGGAGATGTAGTTAATGTAGTTGTTTTGTTGAATATGTAGTCCTTTGAAACATGTTTTAGCAGTGTCCTATACTTATTAGTTTTCAGGGGAAAGTAGTGGACTATATAAATGTGACTGTGTGACAAAAGCTGAAATTTTCAGGGGATAATATTCCCTTGAACCACCTACCTAGTACGTGGAATTTGACAACCGAAGAACTTATATGGCCGAAAGACTTGCAGTCCTAGAAAGATCAACGTGTGGCCCATCCGCTCACTGGACTGAAGAGCTGGTTGCACTGGCCTCCTAGGAGCAGGTTGCCTGTATGGACAAGAATAAGGAAAGGTGGAACTCATTTGTACAGAATACAGCAGATTAAAAAGGAATTATAGGTATATAAGTGTATTAGAAATTAATATACACATACTTGAATAATATTTACATTAGTTAAGTATATGTAGAATTGTAGCTATTGTAACTTAACTGTTGTTATGATATATTACACATTTTCTGTCATTTCTTTTACTATTTAAAGCATTTTTATTCATTTTCTTTCTTTGAGAAAGTATGTTTGTATTATAATTATCTTTTATTTCTGTTTCCTTCCCCCCCCCCCCGTTACTTTAAAAGCAATAAAAAAATAAGTAAAACATTAAAAATAGATTCTGGAGCAGATTTTAATGCCGTTGAACTGTAAACATGGTGTGCAAGAACCGGTTTTCACACATGTGATAAGCTAGTACAGGTAGTCCTCGCTTAACAACTCTAATTGGGACTGGAATTTCCATTGCTAAGCAACACAGTTGTTAGGCAAAGCCTCACATGACCACACCCCCTAGCAACAGCAGCTTTAGTGGTCCCGGTTGCGGCCATTAGGCCAGGACTGCACTGTTGCTAGGTGTGTGTGTGTGGGGGGTGGAGGCAGCCGAGTCTGGGCTGGCCGGACTGCAGGGCAGCTGAAGTGCCCCCTGCAATCCCAAAGGCAGGCTGGCTGTCAAGGGATGGAATACCAAGAGCCCAGGTGGCCCACTGGTTGGAATGCAGTATTGCAGGCTGGCTCTGCATTCCACTGTCAGCAGTTCGATCCTGACCGGCTCAAGGTTGACTCAGCTTTCCATCCTTCCGAGGTTTGTAAAATGAGGACCCGGATTGTTAGGGAGCCATAGGCTGACTCTGTAAACTGCTTAGGATAGGATATAGGATGATATAGGATATAGGATATAGGATATAGGATATAGGAATATAGGATAGGATAGAATAGAATAGAATAGAATAGAATAGAATAGAATAGAATAGAATAGAATAGAATAGAATAGAATAGAATAGAATAGAATAGAATAGAATAGAATAGAATAGAATAGAGCTGGAAGGGACCTTGGAGGTCTTCTAGTCCAGCCGCCTGCTCAAGCAGGAGACCCTATACCCTTTCAGACAAGTGACTATCCAGTCTCTTCTTAAAAGCCCACGATTTCTGAAGGCAACTTCTGTTCCACTGGTTGATTGTCCTCCCTGTCGGGAAGTTTCTCCTTAATTCCAGGTTGCTTCTCTCTTTGGTCAGTTTCCAACCATTGTTTCTCGTCCTGCCCTCTGGTGCTTTGGAGAATAATTTGAGCCCCTCTTCTTTGTGGCAGCCCCTCAAATATTCAAATAGAGAGGGCTATAAAGCACTGTGAAGCTGTGTATAAGTCTAAGTGCTATTGCTATTGCTATTCTGATCCCATGACCACTGGGGCATTGCAATACTTGAAACTTCAAGATCAGGCATCGTGCCATTCATTCAGCCCTCTTATAACTTCACACATGGTCGTTAAATGAGGACTGCTTCTAACCATTTTTTTAAACAATCTCCAGGTATACACTGGAGACTAGAAGACCTTCAAGGTCCCTTCTAGCTCTGTGATTCTGTAACCTGGTAACTGGCTAGGAACACTTACCACCTCTTTGCTCCAGCGTAAGAATCAGGTGGGCCCAGCCCAGAACCAGGTGGATTTCCAGAGTAACCTTTAACTCAAGCAGATGAGAGAAAAGCCAGATCAGCCGCCCCTCCCACTTGCTTCTGTGCTTCACGCTGCCTATAGCTGTGCTACTCAGTCTCCTGGATGCTTGTCTTCTAAATTTGACAGGGAAGTTTAAAGATTTTATTGTTCAGTGTGAGATATATGAGACCAAGTAAGTTTCCCAGAGGTTATTCGTAGATGGAATTTATACACGGGTAGAATTTTTCAGATCAAAATGCCAAATGCACAATTTCAATTATAGTTAATAGTGACCCTCTTTTGGATTATTAGGCCAATTTTTTGCTTAAGCCACAATCTATCTTTGATGGCCCTGCCAGCAGGGAAATGCTAGTTGTTAAATTTGCTGATTGTGCTAAGATAAAAACAGAGTGCAGGTATAGTTAGCTAAATTTAAATTTTAGAAATGCAGGCTGGAATTAATTGGCTTTAATTGACCTATTTAAGGAAGGTTTATCTGAGGAACTGCAAGATTAGCTAGTTTGACGGGCATAGTAGACATTTCAGGGGACCAGTTCCAGCCCTACGTGATGACAGACAGAAGGCCAGAACAGCTGGAAGTGGATGAGGAAGAGGAAATTCTGTTCCCTCCAGACTCTCCCTTCCCTTCCCCGGGTTTAGAATTCAGAGCAAGTCAGTTCAAAGAAACCCTCATAGAATTATACTTGGTCTGTTTATATTGTGGCCTGTGTGGACATTTTGCACCTGCAGCGTGTCCCCATAAACTCTCTCTCTCTCTCTCGGACTTCGTAGGGAAGTGTCAGTCTTGTGGAAGTAGAAGTGGTCCTTGACTTACAGTAGCTCATTCAGTGACCGTTTGAAGTTACAACGGCACTAAAAATGTGACTTACGACCGTTTTTCACAGTTAACGACTTTTGCAGCATCCCCATAATCACGTGATCAAAATTTAGACCCTCGGCAGCTGGCTCATATTTACAACGGTCGCAGCGTCCCGGGGTCATGCGATCCTCTTCTGCGATCTCCTGACAAGCAAAGTCAGTGGAGAAGCCTGACTCACTTAACAGCCGTTTTACTAACTTAACGACTGCAGTGATTCACTTAACAACTGTGGCAAGAAAGGTTGTTAAATGGCGCAAAGCTCACCTGACAAATGTCTCAGCAACAGAAATTTTGGGCTCAATTGTCGTCGTAATTCGAGGACTACCTGTGCAGGTCCTTTTTCAAGCAAGAATCCTGGTGGTTCCAAACTTGCTTTCTCAGTAAAAGGCCTCCCTTTCAAGACAATTAGGTGGATCTTAAGCACTGGCCTTTCTTTCGGCTTGTCATCCTTTGCATACTTCAGGCCTACATTTTTTAGCTTTTCTGTCTGTTTTTTTTTTTTATTGCCTGATTCGCCACTATCAGCCATTAAGAAATTTTATGATTCTGTTTGACTTCTTCTCTGCCTGTTCCCATTGTGCTGCGGGTGGATTGGCTTTTAATTTTTAATCCACAAATTGACTGGGTAATAGAACCATTACCAGTAATGCCCGTATTTGCCCAAGGCATTGTCTGCAGAGTTTAGGCCTCTTTGTTCCTTTTGATCAACAGAAAACTTTTACCTATTTTACCTGTAAAGTATTCTGATGTGGCTGATGTTATTCTTCTCCTCATGCTAACCTGGGCTGCAGGCGCTCAAATCACTGATAAATGCAGGTAGCGGTTGACTTAGTTCGTTTAAAGGAACTTATGGCAATTCATTGAAAGAGGTTATGGGCCCTGCACGTTCACCCTCTGCCCCAGTGCTCTTTTCAGATAAGATGGTTCATCATTACAGACTTTTAAAGCACCATTCCCCAGCCTTTCCCGCTTTGTGGACTGGTGGGGGGAAGAGGGGATGGTTCCATGCGAGTGGGGAGTGAGCCCATGTCCGCAGCTCCATTTGCACATACAGCAGGCATGCGTACCCGCTGCTTGCTTAAGTGGAGCTGCACACTCTTGTGCAAATGAAGTTGCACGCACATGTGCACTCGCGTGCCGCTTCTGCGGCCCGGTTCCGAACGGGCCACGGCCCAAGGATTGGGGACCCCTGTTTTAAAGATCATTTACTTTCTCCTGCTGTGTACTGATCATCTGGCTTGGTAACAGAAACCTAGCATTTTTACTAAAATGGATCTGTGGGAGGACTTAAAGTCTCACTGGTATGAAGGGGGAGCATAAACACTGAATTGCTCTTATATGTAGGGATGTCTGCCAGTTTGTTTTAACACCACTTCCATCGTTTTGAGATTTTTGAAGGAGACTTTATGACATTTTGACCTCTTTCCTAGTTGTTTGGGTATATAAGGTTCTGATTTACTCTGAAGATCCTGTTACGTACATGTAAGGATTGTCTTTAAGCACCACCGCCCGCACAAGGTGTACCTTAAGCTAGGATAATGTTCGGATTACTTGAAGGATTGCATCTCTTCAGACGGCATCCAAATGGGATTTATACTGTTCTGGCATCTTTCAAGGACGAGAAAGGGGTTGTTTGTTTTGTCCCTAACCTTGCAGTTTGCACTAAAAAGAGGTCCCACTCCAGGCACAGAAGCGAGGAGGAGCGTCAGCCTCTCAGCCCTTCATTTGTCCTCCTACGATGCTCTTCCCTCTCTTGATCAAGGGGTCCTTCTGGTTTTGCGCCAGACCCTTCGCCAGGCAGCCGGTGCAGACAGCCCTGGATTGTTCTATCAGAACAAATGTGGAAACCTGTCTTGTCATGCCAGCTTTTGACATACGAGCCAGCTGTTCCCTTGGCAAAGCAGCCAGGGGAACAGTTTTGGTGGATTTTACTACTTGGATCCAGAGTCTGTCCGTGGATCTTTTTTCTGGAAGTTTACTCGTTTTCTATCATTTTGACTGTGTCTGCTGCCCATTCCCTTTCCCTCGTCTTTTCAATGTTGTAGGTCAAAGGCACATCAGCTTTGGTTCTGACATCGTCCCGGGTCATGTGATCATATTTCGGTGCTTGAAGCCCGCATTTAAGGCCATTTGCAGCATCCTGTGTTCATATGACCACAATTTATGGCATTTCTTTTGCTGGAAATCCGCCTGTACTTCAGTTTTCTGGTAGAAAAGCACATTGTGGGCAATGGGTTTGCTTAGTGACTGTGGATTGGCTTAATCCCTATGGTGATTTGCTTAAAGACTGCTGCAAGGAAATGTCCTAAAATTGGGTCAGTCACATGATGACCCAGTTAATGACTGGCATGACTTACGACTGTAATTCCAGACTCAATTACGATTGTAAATCAAGAACCACCTATATTGTCTATTGTCTGCATGTTAATAAAATTATGTTGTGTCTTCAAAATGATGTGGTTGTTTTAAGTGAGGCAGATTTTGGGCACAACAGACTTTGAAGGCTCTCCCAGTATTGTCAGAGATGGTTTCTTTTTTACTACCTTTATTTACTCAATTTACAGATGACTACAAACAATTTCCTTCAAAATTGCTCTGCATTTTCTGTTACACTTTTAATGCTAAATGTTCTTTGCTCTCTTTGACTGTATTCTTCTGAACTACCTTCTTATAACTTTCTCTCACCCATGGGGTTTATTATTTCTTCATTTCATTGAACTTCTTTTTCACATTTCTTTACTATCACAGGATTCTTTTTTCTCTGCTCTGGGCAACTTGGACATCTTTTTTCTATCTTCAAGTAGTGAATATTAGTTCATTCTGTTTACTGCAGTTCCTTTCACTTCTTTCCTTTTCCTGATACCACCAAACAGTGATTTGTCCCAGATTCAGAACCTTTTATTTGTCTGCTTCCCTTGTTCTCTCTGTCTTTCATTGTGAGCTCTGCATTTCGATTTATATTCATTCCTTTGCTCTCTGAACTTATGAACATACTTGCAGTTAAACCCTTTACTTTAAACAGAGACTCACATTTATTTAATCGTAATTCTAATCACCATTAACCAGTGGTGAGAAGAGTAAAGTCCTACACTTAGGCAAGAAAAACCAAATACACAGATACAGAATGGGTGGTACCTGGCTCAACAGCAGGAAGTGTGAAAGACATCTCCAGATGTGCTAGTTGACCACCACTTACGTATGAGCCAGCAGTGTGCTGCAGCTGCCAAAAAGGCTAATGCAGTCTTGGGCTGCATCAACAGAGGGACAGTATCAAGATCGTGAGAAATGATAGTACTGCTTTATATTGTGTGCTAGTGAGGCCACACTTGGAAGAACTGTTCTGGTCACAGTTTTTTTTTAAAAAAATGCTCAGACCTTACAAAGTGCAAAGAAGAAATAACAAAGATGATAAAGGGTCTGGAGGCTAAATTGTATGATGAATGGTTGAGGGAGCTAGGTATCTCTAGCCTATCAATGAGAAGGATTAGGGGGGACATTATAACTGTCTTCCAGCTATGGGTTCCTACTTCAGGATGCCCTTGCAGTATTTTATCTGACAACGATTCATACTTTCTGATACATATTTTGGATCATTCATGCATAATTGATATTGTGCCTTCACTGCCCCAAGTTTCCCCGTCCTTTCTGCTTCAGGCACCATCACTTTGATCCGTTTTGCCCTTTCCCTTTATCTTACATTCACGCAAAGAGAATATATTTTCTCCTTTCATTTCATTTGTTAATTCATGTACTTCTCTTGTATTCCAAGTTGCAATCTTCTACTTGCGGGAGGTGTGATGACTGGTTGGGCCTGTGCATAGGAACTTCTGCCGCCTGTAATGGCCTTAGTCAGTCAAAGCTATCGCTTGTGATGCTCTTCATAGGGTAACAATCAACTAGGTTGCCTTGTGCTGCATGCCGCATTCCTTGTTAAGCAGTTGGGTGTGACATGTTTTGGGGATGAGCGCAACCACAGCCCAGCTTTATTGCAATCATTTTCTATGCAAACCTGGGTCTCTAGGAAACATATCGCTGCAGACATCCCATCAGCTAGGAGGTACATGTTGTCAGTGAAAACTGACTCAGTGTATTTGCATTAGAAAATATAGGTGGATAATCCACTGTAAATTTCAATTCCAAAAAGGACAGTTTGGAAAACATTCATCTTTACCAGCAGTCTGGAAAGTGACAATTCACATTGTGGTGCTATGGAGTCTTGACTCGATTTCCAGAGAGCACTTGAGAATGTAACCGTGTGATCCCAGGAAAAGAGAAGAGGCCACCTAGGAATTCTCTGGTCCTGGTCAGTTTCTAATGACTTGCAGGAGGACAAAATACCTACATTCTAACAACACATTAAAGCGGACCCTTAGACAGTGCAGGTCACTAGAAAGAGGATTTTTCTTTAAAAAAATCTGTGTCTCCCCCTTAGACTGAAGGGACCAGCAGGTCACGTCATAATCATCAGCTGGGCCTCGCGAGTGCCCGGTTCATGGTCACGTGACCACGGGGACTCTGAAACGGCCACAACTTTGAGGACCAGTTGTAAGTCCATTTCTTTCAATGCCACTTTAACTTTGAACAGCCCCTGAACGAATGGAAGTAAAGAACCACAATGAAAGCTTAATGCTAGCTTTGAACGCAGCCGTCTGTCAGTTCTTAATAGGAAAGGGGAGAAAGCAGCTGATTCTGGTGGCCACAGGCAAGTTCTCCACGACCTCAGGAACTTCCCGTCATCTGCTAATATCGCCAGCCTTCCCTTTTTTTCTGACTTTAGAAGAACCACTGAAATGGAGCAGCGTGCCATATACAGCGTTGCATTTTTTTTTCAATTTAATTGCAGAATTGGAAATATACGTGAGCAGCTTCACAGCTGAAGAGAAAGCAGACTTTCAATTTTTTCTTGGTCCTCATTTTAGACTGAAGCTATTTAAAATGCAGGATTTAGCCAGTGAACAGACTGCTGTGATTGGTCCTGTGAGAGAGAGGCCAGTGTGGGGAAGGGTGATCTGGGAAGGGAGGGGAGGGCAAGGAAGGACAGAAGGAGATGGATAGGGAAGGGAAGAAGGAAAAGAAGGCAGGAAGGAAGGAAGGAAAGAAGAAAGGGAGGGAGGGGGAAGGAAGGAAGGAAGGAAGGAAAGAAGGAGAGAAGGAAGGAATCTTAAGAGGACAGATTCTATGGAACTTTGTAGCAGTTACGGGGAAAGTCTGAAGTGAACGGATGATTAATGGGATTTCCATGGTTTCCTTTAGCACCCCTGACCGTCTGACATATTTCCTGCAAAATAGTCTCTTGCATCAGCTCCCTGCTCCTGGCACAAAGCCAACACTTTCCTTGGCGGCTGCCGAATGGATGATGGCCTAATCCAGTCCGGTGCCCCAGCTGAGCCCCCCCGGTCCCCTTCCCCTGAGACGGGCCTCCGTTTTTCACCCTGACTTTTCCTCTTTGTTCTTAGATCCCAATGCGGTGATGCCAGAGCAGCTGACCACAAGCCGACCCAGCAAGGATTCCGGCAGCGCGGGGAACGTCGCTACGCAAAGCCCCCATCACCGATTCCCCCCTGTTGGGGAGGTCCCAGGGAAGCCAGGTAATGCTCTTCACAGAGACCACCCCTCAGCCTGGCACTGGAGAAACAGCTGCAGGTTTATAATGGTTTATAATGCGGCCCTGCCTTTTTTTTTTACCTAGTGGGGCGGTTTCTGATGAATGGGAACGTTTTGTCTTCCGCTTGGCCTCCGGCTGCCGGCAGTTTGGATCAGTTTGCTTCTTCCACCGACGTTCCCTGTGAACTCCCTAGCTCTGAGATGGGCTCATGAGTAGCTCAGGCTGAGTAATCCCAGGGCTTTAGGGTGAATTGTGATGTCGTCAGGGTCGGAGATGTGATTTTAATTTAATTTTAACTTTAATAACCTACTGTTGCTATTTTATGACTGCTGTGGCTGCCAAGATCCAAACGTTGTGAGGAACAGTCACCAGATCTGGGTGTGCTTAGCCTGCAGAAAAGGTGGGTGGAAATATGAGATATGACAGCAGTCTTCAAATACCCAAAGGGGGCGGACTTCTCAGTGGTCCCAGGGGACAGGAGCAGAATCGAGGGGTGAACATCACCCCAGCAGGAGGTTCAGGCTGTCCCTCGGGAGGAGCTTCCCAATTCTGTGTGAGCTGCCACCCAATGGAACAGGTTGCCAGTTCTCCAGCGGTGGAATCTACCAAAGGAGGCTGAATGGCCATCGGTCAAAGATGTTCTGGGCCAGAGGTCCTTGGGGCTCCCTGAGCTTGGTTGTTTTCTTGCAGACGTTTCACTACCCAAACTTGGTAACATTATCAGTGTTGGTAGGGAGTGGGGTTCTGGGGAATCTTCTCTGAGCAAGGTGTTGGAATAGATGACCACAGTTACCCCTTCCTGTCCTTTGTTTCTGCAATTTTTGTGACTTTTAATGAGGAATGTATATGTTTTTTTTTAAAAAAAAGGAATATTGAAGGAAAAGATGTTTTAATAATGCTCTTTATGCTTTTGTATACATACTCAAGTGTCTAAACACTCTACAAAAAGCAGCTCCCAAGACTGGAGATCTTGGCTTGCATTGAATAGAATGAGCATGCCTGGACTAAAACCTTTTGTTGAGCTTTTTACCATGATAATTGCATTACATAATGCACAATCCTTTGGTATTTTATGACAGTGCATGGTTACAATCCATTCCATCAGGTTTGTGAGAATGAACTTATAGGAAAGATGGGATACTTAAGTCACTCAAAGCAGACCAAAAAAGGAGAAGGTTTTCCTCAGGATGATTTCAGCTATAATTCCCCAAATTGTAGACGGTTCCTATGAGAACTGGATGATGCAACGGCATTCTGATGGAAACATGCCAGTGTGAGAAAGTGTGTAGGTGTGTAAAGGAGTGGTGCTTTTAAAAGGATGGGAATTTTAAAAGGTTTTGGGTGTGAGGGCTGCACGGGAACCCTTCCACAGAATGAATGGAATTGAGAAAAGAAAAGGAATGAAATGATTTGGAAGGAAACACAAGGGAGGAACTGTTGCATGGAGTATTTCAGAGAATTATAAGAATCATCAATTAGTGAATCTGAAGTAAATTTTGGACAGGTGCCTAAGGAGAAAAGTAATAAATGCGTGAAAGGTGCAAGGCTGTGAATAAAGCAGGATTAAAAACGGATGTGGTTTGTTTATGGGGTAGCTGTTTGAGTTGTTTAATCTTGTTAGGGTGGCCTCTGCCCCCCCGCCCCCCCATTGGAAGAGTGTTCTACACAAAGTTAGCAAGAGTGACTATTCAAGGGACTTGATGTTTTTAAGCATGCCTAGACAGTCATTTTGACAAAACTCTGATTGAAAAGGCTAAAGGCAACGACAGGGAAGGAGATGACCAATTTGGGGAGTCCACTATCACATTTACAGTATGTGGGCAGGCGGAATGTGCAGGTTCATCCGTGGGTGGGGATGTGTGTTGTTTTGGAAGAGGTGCACAGTAGTTGCGCCACCCAGAATCCTGGGGTTGGAGTAGTGAAAAGGCTCACCTTCTGGAACAGGCAGCGTGAAGAGGAGTTGCGGGTGGATTGCTGAAGGTGGTGCTTAGCAAGGAGGTAACACCGACAGGGATCAGCATGTGCGAAGCCCCCTTGTTTACTTAAAGTACCTGTGTATAATGAACTGTTATGCTGACCACAGACACATGTAGCTGGGAGACATGGGTGCAGATGCTGCAGCTTGTTTGCAATAGGGGTGGATGACTGAAGAAGCCCTGTGGACTTGGGAGGGAGCCAGCTGTGGAGACCACCCATTCCCCATCTGCTCATCTGGTAAAATCCAGCAGAGGGGATGTGTACAGGGCCTCCCCCCCCCCAAGAAATCTGGGAGCAGGGGTCAGTGGCAAATCCTCTTTGGGGTATCTCCCCCTGCACCACCCCCTTTTCTGGAGTGACAATCATTTTGTCATGTAGGTGTGGATGTATTTATTTTATTTTTATGCCACTGAAAATCTAGCCAAGATGTTCTACTAGCAGTAGGGAAAACATCCAACCGATGGGACAGAATGCAGTAAGGAGCCGGATCCCCAGGAAGGAGGGGGCCAATCCAGAGGAGTAAGAGGCAACTCAGCCGGGATGCCACATGTGGGAGAAAGAGGGAGAGGACAGCCCCCCCCCCAAGAGTTCCCACAGCATATGGCAGATGCAGCTAGCAGAGCCCTCAAATCTGGCAATATTTTGTCCATAGTCGTGAAGCAATAAAGAATTCCTCCTGGAAGAGTCACCACGTGCCGTTCTTGGCTTTGGGCTTGACAACAGTAAATGGTTATAGATAACTAACCAAAACATCCAAAGACTGTTACAGGAAATAACTGAACATTAACATAAACCAACCGGTCTAATAACAATGCCGACAAAGTTCGTCCCGCTGTGTTGCCTTGAAGAGCTCCATCTTCGTTGCCTTCCTGAAAGATTTAGGGAAATGGGTCATTTCGAAAGGCAGGTGATGAGGGAGGACGAAGGTCTATCAGGTTTTCCGGAGCACGAGAATAAACAGACCCTGGAAGAAGAGTGGGAGAGGCTGTGCCTCAGCCAGCAAGATGGTGGATCCCTAACGGGAAGGCGGGTGCAACTCAGCCCTGCAAGCAGACAAGAGAAGCGTTGTGATGGCTGGTGACTCACTGCTAGGAGGAAACAAAATAAGTAGGTACTAACCACACCAGGTGCACTAGGAGCCTAAAGATTAGGGATGGGGCTGTGCAGCTTCCAGCATTTTCCCTGTCCAACAACAATTATCCCTGCCTGCTAATACATGTGGGGGCAAATTATACTGCAGTAAAAAAGCTGCAACTGTCTTATCACAGAGGTGGAAGAAGGTGGAAAGAAATGTACATTCTTGGGGAATCGGGGTGGTTCCCACTGTTTCTTACAGCATATATGGAAGAAACCAGAGTTGAAGGAGAATGCGTGGCTATCAGCCCTGGGCTGGTGGGAGAGGGAGGGTCCTGCAAGCGTGGCCTGAATTATTTGGACAATGGACTGCCGAGATCATGGGGGGGTTACACTCGCCTGATCTGATGAAAATTTGGTATGTTCAAACACAGGTAGTCCTTGACGTACGCCCACAATTGTGCCACAAATGTATGTTGCTAAGCGAGACATTTGTTAAGTGAATTTTGCCCCATTTTACAACCTTTCTTGCTACGGTTGTTAAGTGAATCACTGCAGTTGTTAAGTCGTTAAGCAGATCCGGTTTCCCCTGTTGACTTTGCTTGTCAGAAGGGTCA
Source organism: Azemiops feae (assembly GCA_023970755.1). Lineage (NCBI taxonomy): Eukaryota > Metazoa > Chordata > Lepidosauria > Squamata > Viperidae > Azemiops > Azemiops feae. The sequence goes on from JALGBA010000525.1 coordinate 666,588, forward strand.
CCAAAGGGGATCACATGATCCCAGGACACTGCAACTGCAACCGAGATAAATATGAGTCAATTGCCGAGTGTCTGAATTTTGATCACGTGACCACGAAGATGCTGCAACGGTCGTAAGTGTGGAAATTGGTCATAAGTCACTTTTTTCAGTGACGTCGTAACTTTGAACTAAATGAACTGTAAGTTGTGCGCCTATAGCAAGTTCGATAGGGCTTCTAAAAATGCAGCTGAAAAAACAGAAGGGATTTTTCAAGGAAGCTGCCAGGAGTTGACACTGACTGAAAGACACACACACACACACACACACACACACCGCACAAAGTGATATATAAACAGGAAGGAAACTATTAAAGCACTCAATGAAAAATCAGAAATGACATCATTGCGTAAAGTTCACAGCTTTTTTATGTATTCAGTAGTGCTTAAAATGGGGGAATAAAGACGAAATAACTTGATCTCTTAGGAGAGGAAGGCTTTCCTGGTTTCCCGAACCCCATGGCAGCCGGGAAGGAGCCTCCGTTCCAGAATTGAGCAGAAGCAACAGAGAAGGAAAACCTGACTTTTTCTGCGTTCAAAGTGCTGCTCAAAAATCCCTCCCCAAACCCCATGGGTCTTTTAAAGGGGAGAAAGGAAGGTAGCAACTTGAAGTGCAGCCCCCCGCATCTTTGCCCAGGAGCCCCATTCTCCTAGGACAGTGATGGCGAACCTTTTAGACACCGAGTGCCCAAAAATCGCCCTGCCCCCGCTCCCGCCTGCCTCCCCGTCCCGCTCCGCCAGCCCGCAGGGCCGCCTACCGCCTCCATGGCCCGTCGCAGATCACCCAGGCGGCCCTGCAGTGCCACGGCAGCCACGCCTTCCGCCTGCGCCCCACAGCATCACCTGCGCGCGATGGGGCGCAAGGGCAGAGTCCTGTCCCCGCTGCCCGGCTGCCATGTCCTTGGCTGCGCTGCTGCCATGCCCAGGGGCAATTCTCCTCCAGGCGGCTGCTGGTGAGGAGGGGGCTGCGGGGGGAGGCGGGGCTGGGGCGACGGCACACGTGCCCATAGAGAGGGCTCAGAGTGCCACCTCTGGCACGTGTGCCATAGGTTCGCCCCCACTGTCCTAGGAGATTCCTGGCTTCTCCTCTCCTGTTTGCCCCTTCCTGGTGGACAGGAAGAAGGAAGAGGATTATCAAAAGACTGTGAAGCTGGACATTTCCAATGTCTTTGGGGTGGAGATTATCTAGCCCTCCTCCAAAAGGGAGGATTTCAGTTGACAGAAGGGCTGACTCTAGTAGAACATTGGCGGATGCTTTTGTATGGGTTCTTGGGTGGATTCGGGGGTGGGAAGCGACCCAAATGCCCCCTACAGCTGCAGGTTAATCTGAAAGAACAAAGGATTTTTTTAAAACCCACTTAAAGTTGACCTGCTATCGTTAGATTCCTTTTACCTATTGAAATTTGATGCCAATCTGTTTAAGGTGCACCAGTGCTGGCCAGATACATATGAAGCCTCGGTTTTGTGCACAGCGATGTTCATAAAGTTTCTCCTTAAATCGATGTGCTGCTTTTGCAGATGTTTACCAGCTGTGCTTGTTCTCCCGCTGGCTCTGGCAGCTCCTTTGCCCTCAGTGAGTCTCCTGCCCTCCCCTCTCGTTGGGAAGGCTCAGCCACGGGCTCCGGCAAACCTCTGGTGGATGCAGTTCTCCACAGGCAGTTTTCTGATCCTTCTGGCAGAAAAATCAGATGAAATTTGAGGGAAAGTGGGTGGGTGCAGCCCTGGAAAACCATTTATAGAAGTCATGGAATATCAAGAGTAGGAAGGGACCTTGGAGGTCTTCTAGTCCGACCTCCTGTTTACTAATTCAGACAAACAGTTGTCCAATCTCTTCTTAAAATCCTCCAGTGACGGAGCACTCACCACTTCTGGTGGCAAGCTGTTCCACTAAGTAATTGTTCTGTTAACTAATCCTAATCCATTGATGAAAAATAAGTGGCGCACTTCTGGAAGAATAGCAATAGCAACAGACTTATATACCACTTCACAGTGCTTTACAGCCCTCTCTAAGCGGTTTACAGAGTCAGCATGTGGCCCCCAACAATCTAGCTTCTCATTTTACCAACCTTGGAAAGATGAGAGGCTGAGTCAACCTTGAGCCGTTCAGGATTGAACTCCTGGCTGTGGGCAGAATTAGCCTGCAATACTGCATTCTGTCCACTGCGCCACTACAGCTCCTTGGTGATTTGCTTTCCTATCGTTTTGCTTTCCTATCATTTTGTAATCCAAACTGGTGCATCCTAAGGTGGGCTACAGAATAACTTCCTAGCAGCACGGAAATTGACTGACCTGTCTGGGGGATACTGGAGGGGATACTGATGCTCATTTAAAATGCCACCAGCTTCGGTGAAGAGTTTTGGAGTTTGGTGAAAATAATAATATCGGTCTTGGGACTCTTGGAAAGGCTGGATTTCGATCGGCATTCTGGCGTCAAAGTCAGCTGTCCTGATTCTTCTCAAGCTCTCCTCTTCACAGCTTGATTGGGCAGATGTAGCACAGCGTAGCAGTTTCACTCTTACCAGAAAAATGTGTTCCATGCAGCGGGGATGGTGTTCTTCTCCACTTCATAGAGCACATGTGGTGAGGCCCCATAACATTTCATCTTATCTGCTGTGTTCTTTAACATACATTTGAAGCTGCAATGGGAGCTCTGGAGAACGTCCGCCTTCTCTCTCTCTCTTTGTCTTCTGACCGAGGTGAGGTTGTGCAGGTTTGAACCTCTGCTTGGCTTATGGTAACGGAGTGTGTAGAGCCCAGTAAATTGAACAAGACAAATGGTTGTTTTCGTATGTGGGAAATGGGCATGCTGCTTATGAAAAATAGTTTAGTGGGGGTGGGGGTTATTGTTCAATTTATATGCTGTCTAGTAAATCTGGGCTCTGGTCCTTGACGTCCATGATCCAACTGTGTCCTTCGAAGCTAGTGGATCCTTCCCTTGTTTGTTCCTTTCGGGATAGGGGATGTGTGTCTTGCTGTGGGGACCCACGGTTAGGTTACGTCCTGATTGGATTACTGTATTAAGCAGTACTTGCAATTTCCATCGAGATGGTTCCAAAGCTCTTAAAAAATGTTGTTTCCTTCCTATTTTAGTCAGATGGAATTCCAGGACAGTCTTCTGGGGCATTTCACTGGCTGCCGATTTACCTCCAAGCTCAGTTCAAACTCTGGGAATTTCCTTTCAGATTCTCAACTCTGGCGGCTGGGCCCTAAAACATCAAGGAAGTCCTTTTTGCCGAGCATGGGGTCATCCTAGGGGAGGGAGGTCATTTTGTGGTGGGACCCCCGCAGTGGCTCCCCCTTTTCCGCAGAGATGCTTCTTTTGATCTTGAAAAGATCGTGGCCTACTTGTTCTAACCTCGTTTGTTTTATAAAGTGTTTCTCGTTGGGTTTGGGCACCATGATTCCCATCCTCACGAAGGGCCGTTTAGACCTATAACGAGAGGAACCCCCAAGATCTGCTTTGTCCCATCCTCGACCTTTCTGAATTTCTCTTTTCCTTCCACACATGCCAGACCCTGTTAACCAAGATGGCCAGGATACCCAAAGACCAACCGATGGATTCTTCAGCTCCAAGGTGGCCGTGTTTGCTGCGATCGGGGCTGGCTGTGTCATTTTCATCCTCATCCTCATCTTCCTCATCGTCCTTCTCATCAAGATCCGAAAGCGGCACCGGAAGCACACGCAGCAGCGGGCGGCGGCCCTGTCGCTCAGCACCCTGGCCAGCCCCAAGAGCAGCGGCAACGCCGGCTCCGAGCCCAGCGACATCATCATCCCCCTGCGGACTACAGAGAACAACTATTGCCCTCATTACGAGAAAGTCAGCGGAGACTACGGGCACCCGGTCTACATTGTCCAGGAGATGCCCCCCCAGAGCCCAGCTAACATTTATTACAAGGTTTGAGGACAAACCTTGCCGTCCCACTGCAAAGCCCTCCGGGTGCCAGGGGAGAGGAGGAGGAGGAGGAGGAGGAGGAGGGCCTGCGTGCCCCCTCAGGCGCTTCCCCTCCCTTGATTAGCATTTAGCCTTGTAGTTTGGAGCTTTTCAGACCCAGGATTTGAGGGGGGGGTGTCCTCTTGCCCCTCCTCTGCTCCCAGCCCGCTTCGTGGCCCTCACTTGGGCTCTGTGCCTTTCTCGCTCTCGAACCCACCGGGGAAACCCCAAGATGGCCGCCGCCTCGCTTTGGGGGCAGATTCTCCAGCTTCTTGTCGTTGGGAGGGGGGGGGGCTTGTTGGGCGGGAAGCCACACCAAGCCTGGCACTCCAAAGGGGGGCGTGCCAGTCCTTGCGGGGCAGAGCTTTGGGCCGTGCTGAGAAAGGAGTCTGCCTAGCCCCATCTTTTATATATATATATATATATTATAATTCTAAAGTATTTTTTGTAACTTTTTAAAAAAAATTGTGAAAGATTGGACTTGTGAGCTGCCTCCTGCGGTTTCCCAGCACAAGCTCATCTGCGGTCCTTCCCCCCCCCCACCGCCCCTCCCCCCATCTCAGGCCTCTCATCCCCTCATCACGCTGGACGGTCATCTTCTCATGCTCCCTGTCCGCTGTGAGAAAAGTGGGCGCTTCTTCGTTTTGGTCCTTTTTGCTAATTTATGAAACAAAAAAAGTTTAAAAAAGAAAAACCTGCAAAGTTTGCAATGGTCAGTCCAGGAGGGAATCCAGTTCTGAAAACCAACTGGAAGGGGTGTCAAGACGAGGGCTGCTGCTCGTGCCCACCGGAGCAGCCCCCCTCCTGGGCCGGGGTGCAGATGCGCGAGGGCATTGCAATGCTTGGGGCAGGGGTCTCCCTGAATTTCCAATTCTGTGCCCCAGAAGAGGGGAATGAAGGGAGAGCATCCGTGGTCCCAGGACCCTTCCAGAAAGCCTGTGGAAGGGAACTCTGCTTCGGGCCCTTTGAGGGGGGGGGGGGTTCAGGAGAGCAGCAACACAGACCCCTCTCCCCTTGCTTGGATTTGCTCTCTTTTATGCCCAATTGCAGAATGTGGCAATCAACCCCCCTCCCCCCAATTTCTTTGATCCAGCCACCCATCCCAGAGCTCTTCATTCTTCGCTTCCTGCCAGTCGTATTAATTGTGACTTCTGTGGCCTGCAAGGACCCTTGATTGACCCCGGGCCACTTAATGGGAGAGAAAGAGCCCCTCTGGGTCCTGGAAGGGGGCTCAGCTCCTCCAGTGGGTTGCTGAGGTCAGGGTGCAAGCGCCAATCAAAGCCTCTGCCCCCCCTCCCCACGCATCTCCTGTCCTGGAGGGGGCGGAAGGAAGCCTGCCTCCCCTTCCTCCTCATGCCTGCTTGGCTGCAGCATCCCCGAGCTCCAGGCGCCTTCACGGCCACCTTGCCCGTCATGCCAGAAGCCTTACTTCGCACAGAGAGGCCGCTGCGCCTCTTGCTCTGACGGAGTGCGCTTGCCTGTCTCGCCCTCCCCGTCTCCTTTCCAGGAGCGATTCCTTCATTGAACCCGGCTGCAGCGGACAGCCAGCCCCACAGAAAGGCCCCCAAAGCCGGCCTTCTGCCCGGCAGCTGGTGGCTCAAGTCTGCCTCAGCCGCCCCAGCGAACATTGTGGGGCTGGCCTTGTGCAGCGCCCATTAGCCTGCCTGCTATTTGGAGACCGATTTCTGCAATAAACTGGTCTGGTCGGGGGGCGGGGGAGGCTCTTCTGCCCAGCTGACCGGTTGCCCATCCTCAGAGACAGGCCCACTGGAGCCCCTCCCCCCCTGGCCCTCCCCATCAGCATTTCTATGCAGGATATGAAAAGGGTCCGTCTGTCCGTCCGTCCGTCTGTGTAAGGGCTTCGGTAATTGTGCACTTTGAGGCGTGTTCAGTGGAGATCAGCCAAGAATTCAAGTTTCTCAGGGCTCCACAGATAATCCACAGGTATTTTTAGTAGTGGTAGTAGTAGTAGTTGTAGTAGTAGTAGCATTCTTTTTAAAACGTAAAGACTCTTTCCATGGCCCCTTATCTTACGATAGGGTCACCTTCGTGGGAGAGGGAAGCCCCTCTCTGGCTGGGAGGAGGGGGCTGCCCCTGCAGGGGGAGGCTTTTAGACCACTTCCTTTCGCCTCTCCTGCCGCAGAGATTTGCTTTCCGAATCGACCAATTTTGTTCTGGTACTCAGACTTGGCAGCAGTCGGCCGAATGGCGGAAGTGGCGGGTCAGAGGCCCTGCCTGGCCACTCGCAGAACTGCTGACCCTCACAGGCTCCGGAGCACCCTGGGGAAAGGAACAAGGACCCAGCACAATCCAACGGAAAGTGGGGAGAGGGGGCGAGAGGAGCGGTTGTGTGGTTCCAACCATAAACGTGTAGCTTTTACACAGGGTGCAGCAAAAATAGGGAGAGAGATAAGATGCCAGCTGCATTTCTTAATGCAGGCGCTCAAGAAAACCAATTTACAGTGTGGACGTCGTAGGAATTCGGCACGGTTTATTTTCCTTTGTGTGCAGAAATGGAAACCTGGCTGACGCTCCCTTCCTGCTCCACGCAGAACAACAAAACAAGAAACACAGGATGAGTTCTGTGCAGCGGCTTGCATGCAATTCATTTTGTGTAGGGAATTTTGCCTTGTGTGAAATCCTCTCCAGTGTGACTTTTTCCACACACACACACAATTTGTGAGGGCGAGGGGGGGGGCTTAATTGCCAGAAGAGAGTGGGATGGCAAGAGTCTCCAGCTCAAGTTGGGTTGGGAGGGAGGGTGCTTGGCTTGTTACCCCACCATAAAATGAACAAGGAATTGAGGTGTGGGCAGCCAAATACATTTGTAAAAGGGGTGTATGGGGTATCAATATGCCTTTGGGGTCTTGGTTTTTTTTTAGCACCTCTCTCTGCTGAATCCTGAAATGTCCTTTTGCTTCATCTTTCTCTCACCAAATTGTTGTTTTTTTGTTTTTGTTTTTTTAAAAAAAGAGCGTTTTATTTTATGTAAATAACCAGTCTTTTTTGGAGGGTATAATGTAAAGAGGTTTTGTATAAACTTTGGATTATTTTCTCGTTGCTTTTCTTAGAAAAAGAAAACAAAACAAATTAAAAAATATGGGAAAAAATCAACCACAAGAACGGGTGTTAAAACATTTGTCATACTATAATCTCTCTACATGCAGTTCATCCATCACAGGAGTTCACACCGAGGTGTGTAACCAGCACGCTCACCTCCTGAAAGGCCGCCCCACCCCCCTTCTCCTAAAACTTCTGGGGCTCCCCAGAGGGGCTCGCTGATACCCCACCCCAGACAGAGAACCGAGGCGGAAGCTCCATCAGTTCAGGGGGCCTGCAGTCCGGAAACCCCTCGGGCGGGGATCCTGGCCCTTCCATGCCCTCCAGGACTGCGCTGGTGCCCGAGGGGGCCAGATGCCCTTTCCAGTGCAGGCTGAGGTCCCTTGAGGGCAGCTTTCCGTAGCCCTCGGGGTTGCCTCGGAATGGCTGCTAGTCCTAAGCCATCCATGGGGCATCCTGCCTGTGGGGCGAGTGAGTACATGTTTCCCAGGTGCCTGGCAGGTTTGGGGGCTCTGGCTTACTCGGGGGGAGGGGGGCTGCGAGCAAGCAGCCACTGGGGGGAGATGTGGGGGGCACACGGGGGAGAAGGTGTGTTTCCCTTCGCCAAGAGTGCCCTGTGCCACCCAGCAGCCTGGAGCCATTTTCCCAGCTGGTCTGCAACTTGCCAGTGTTTGTGGCTCTGCTGGGGCTCTGCCCTGGCCTTGGATCCTGCCCCCTCCCCCACAGGTTGCCCAGAAGGGTCCAGCTCAGAAAAGAGGGCCAGCTGGCAGCAAGTGGGCAAGGCTGGGAACTTCCCAGTCCTGCCTGGTGCTCCAGGGGTTGAGGTTGCCAATTGGCGACTCCAGATTGTGTGGAGGGTGGTTTTTTTTTTTTTTACTCTTGATTCTGTCACTTTTTAGAAATTCCTTTGCCCTTTATTCACTGCTTTCACCCAGTTGCCGCATCATTGTCTTCAGTAATAATGGGAAATGAATTCCCTGGAGCCATGATGGAACGTGGTATATTGTTAAATAAAGTATTTTTTCCTATGGAATTTAGTTGTCTTGCATTTTGGGGTTCTTTTGTGGACAAGGGACCTGGCCGTGAATGTCTTCTAGAAAGTTTGCAGGACTAAAAGTGCTCCAGGAAAATGTCCTTCTCAAATCTCAAAAGTGGGGGCAGTTGTTGCTGCTGCTGCTTTGCTTACTACCATCTGGACAGTTGAAGTGGTGGAAGGGGGGCTGATTGGGCCTCCCTCCAGGAGCCCTTCAAAAGCTGCTGTGGGTTTATTCCCCCTATGGAGTAACTGGGCGGAATGGGACAACTTGCTGCAGCCAACTCGCCATGGGACAAATCACGGTGGGGCAATTCAACAATTCAATTTTAATTATCTAAAGTAATTAACAAATAATTTACATTTTTGTCATTCACATTTCATTTTGTCCTTCCTTTGGCATCCTTTCTTTAATGGTTCTATTTCACTATTTCCTCAGTATTAATGTAACTTGTCCTGCGGCAAGTTGGTTCCACGGTGAATGGGCCGTGGTGAGTTGTCGTAGACCCGCACCAGATGGGGAGGCTATTCCTTTCAAACTCTTGGCTCTTCACCAGAAATTGCCAGTTGCTGCTCAAAGGGCACAAGCAGCCCTGAACCCCAATAACAGTTTTGGAAACCCCCGTGTGGCTTCTTCCCTGCAACAAGACTCTGTTGTGTGTTGTCAACAGAGATGATGAAGAGGTACTGCTGGGAGTCAGGATTCCTCTTTTTAACTGAATTGTCAGTTTAAAAAACTAACCTATCCGTTAAAAGGCAAGGAAATAGTAAGAGAACACCTATGCACCCTAGATGAGTACAAATCATCTGGGCCAGAAATCTGAAGGAGCTGGCAGATGTAATTTCAGAGCCACTGAATGAATATTCTTAAAGCTCCTGGAACACGGGGACTCCCAGGGGACTGGAGAAGAGCTGATGCAGTTCCAGTCTTCAAAAGGGGGGAAATGGACCCAGGAAATTATAGCCCAAGCACCTTGCAAAAATACCTGGGGAAAAACCAGCAGATTTCTGAACACCTAGAAATGAACAAGGTGATTACTAGAAGCTTAGCGTGGGTTTCTTAAAAACAGATCATGCTAAAGAAAACCTCTTTGATTTAAGTGACTAAATTAGTGGATCGTGGAAATGCTGTGGACATAGTATACTTGGACTGTAGTAGGGCTTTTGACAAAGCAGATCACAACCTTCTTGGTAAATTCAAAAAAGGTGGGGTAGACAGCAGCATCACCACCAGATGGTTTTGCAATTGGCTGACCAACTGTACTCGGCGAGTGGTCCTCAATGGAGCTACCTCTACATGGAGGGAAGCCCCTACAGCGTGGCACCTCAAGGTTCTATCTAAGGCCCAGTACTTTCAATATCTTCATTAACAATTTAGATGAGAGGATAGAAGGGGAACTCATCAAGTTTGTAGACAATGCCAAACGGGGAAATAGCTAACACGATAGATTCAAGAGTCAGAAGAATCTTGACAGACTGGACACTGGGCCCTATCCAACAAAACACAATAAAGTAAGGATTTCCACTTAGGCAAGCAAAAAAACAAATGCACAGATACAGAATGGGTGGTACCTGACTTGATTGTAGCAATTGCGAAAGACATATAGGTGTCCTAATAGACCACCACTTAAATATGAGCCAGCAGTGTGCTGCAGCTACCAAACAATCCAATGCAATCCTAGGCTGCATCAACAGAGGGACAGTATCAAGATCATGAGAAGTGATAATACTGCTTTATACTGCACTAGTGAGGCCACACTTGGAAGAACTGTTCTGGTCACGGTGAAAAAAAAAGATGCTCAGACCCTACAAAGTGCAAAGAAGAACAACCAAGATGAAAGAGGGTCTGGAGGCTAAATCACGTGATGAATGGTTGAGGGAGCTGGGTATTATCTAACCTATCAATGAGAAGGATTAGGGGGACATTGTAACTGTCTTCTAGTACATGAAGGGCTGCCACAGAGAAGTGGGGAGCAACTTGTTCTCCAAAGCACCAGAGTGCAAGACAAGAAGTAATGGGTGGAAGCCTGTTGAAGAGATATCCAACCTAGAAGTAAGAAATTGCCTGTCAGAACAGTCAGTGAAATAGCTTGCCTCCTGGAGTTGTGAAACCACGGACTGTATTACTGGATACCACTGAAAGTGGTAACAGGTTGGGGCCACCACCCCTCCTCTAAGTGCTGCTCCAAGTCATCCACAGGAGTGACCAATGCAGGGCCATCCCCTAGTTGGGCCAGGTTCTACGTTGGCTCGCTCTTTATTCATCCGTTACTTCTCGTCCTGCCCTCAGGTGCTTTGGAGAATAGGTGACCATCTCTGACAGCCTCTCCAGTATTGGACGTCTGCTATCGTGTCACCCTTAGTCCTTCTCTTCATTAGACTAAACATGCCCGTACCTAGGTATGGTTCCTGCAACCATTCATCCTATGTTTTTAGCTTCCAGTTCCCATCATCTTTGTTGTTCTTCTCTGCACTCTTTCTACAGTCTCAATATATAGGTTTGATGACTAGATAAAAATAGATCATAGAAACAATGAAAATTATGCTGTAACCAAAGAGTAAGAGTTCAATTTAAATTTATACCTATAAAAGAAGGAAAAGAAAATTGGAATTCCTTTCCTTCCTTCCTTCCTTCCTTCCTTCCTTCCTTCCTTCCTTCCTTCCTTCCTTCCTTCCTTCCTTCCTTCCTTCCTTCCTTCCTTCCTTCCTTCCTTCCTTCCTTCCTTCCTGTATTACGGTAGTTTTTTTGTTTTTAATCTTTCTTGTTTAAATATCTAATAAAGACATTACAGAAAAAAGAGAGAAAAAAATTATTGCCCAAAGGAGTAATTTTGTGGTGTGTGCTCAGCTTCTCCTTCCACCTTGTTTTCATGGAATTACAGACCAACTACTGAGCATCCTGAAAATATTATAGTAATTATTAGAAGTCAGTATGGATTTATGAAAATCGAGATTTGACAAGTTGTTTTTCTTACCTTAATAAATCCTGGGGATGCTGCTGATATCCTGAATTCAACACACTGTTTAGTATCCTGTAAGATTTTCTAATAAGGTACTTAAATCTCAGCTACACTAGATGTCATAATTTGTAACTGCCTCTGCAGCTACATATTCAAGGAATGCCCATCAATGTTTTTTCGTCCAACCAGAGTGAGTTATTGAATAGGTGAAAGGGGGTTAGTTCCTGTCTTGGTACTTTTCAACATTTTAGTTAATGTAATGAACCAAGAGGAGTAGGAACGCCATCAGCATGGAGGAAGTGGGAGTCCCAGAGAAGAGGGTCCATCCTTTGCTCTCTCATCTCCATATCAGGCAGCAGAATGTTCTGATGGTCTTCAGATGGCCCTCAGATACAAGGAGGCAGGTCTTAGTTAAATTTCCCAAGAGCAATTCAGTCATGGAACTCGTGACTGGAGGAATGGCTGGTCCTTCTTCACTGAATGCGCTCAAGAAGAAGCAGAAGACCCGGCCACCTGACAGGAATGCTTGCCCTTGGAAAAGCCTCTGACTTGATCGCCAATCTAATTCAGATTTTGTATGCTGAATATTCAGAGTGGCATTTAGTGCAGAAGGATCAGAAGGCTGTTGTCATCCATCATCTGGAGGGTGAGAGGAGACGAGATATCCAGCTGCAGCATCACAAGCCTCAGATCCCGAGGCAACCCATAGAGTCTTCCCCCCCCACCCCCAAATTATCACCAGATCGTGATATTTCACGTGAAGGAAGAGGAGTAGTCCATTACACGGGATAATCATCTTCACCTTTTTTTCAGTAATTAAAACGACATCAAATTTAGCTTTTGGCCTCACCATGCAGTTCCCTCAAACTAGAATTTGGCCTAAAAAGATGATGCATCTCAACATTTTTGTGTGCTGAGTACTGGGGGATGGGAACACTTCAAACTAACATCAATGGGCTATTTTTATTATATTTTACAGCAAGGGAGTGGTAAAATTGAGGTTAGCACAGTGGAAAAGGCTGGAACTGGCCTTGGAGGAAGGTCTGCAAAACAGTTCAAGCTCAAAGCCTCTTTTTTTCCCCTCAACCCGCCTACTTGGGAGTTCTAGTCTCAAAATATAACACTCAGATTTTAAGACTTTACCTTTTGAAATTAAAAAAAAATGGTGTTTTGTTCTTACTCAGCATAAAAAATGACTATTTCAAATGTTGGATACCAGCCCATTAGCTGGACTTCCCTGCAAGAGATTGACTAATCACAAGACTGCTAGTCAGTTGTACTTCCTGTCTCTGGACTAGGATGAGGGACCGGCAAGACTCTCATCAATTTCATCCAGCTTGAAATGTCCGAGCATTTCACTCCTACAAAGCTTCCATCAGCCGCTGGGTCTTAAAAGGAGGGTAGGTCCAGGGAGAGAAGCCGGAAGGTAGGAGGGATACGAGGAGAAGTTTCCTCCTGGGGTTGAACAAGGCTTCCTCTGATACCCTGGCAGGAAAGGTCAAGACGGGGCAAGGAGAGCCTGTTCCCTAAGCTCTGGCTGGGGAATTCTGGGAGTTGAAGTCCACAAGTCTTAAAGTTGCCAAGTTTGGAGAACCCTGCTCTATGGAGTGTTTGACCGACACAATAGAGGTGGTAGAGGAGGTGGCAGGCTACTTATCTTGATGGTCTCCTTCACTTGATGCAGCCTGGATTTCATGGAGAAATATTAAGGGTCATAGTTTCATAAAATGCAAAGGTTGGAAGTAATTTTTAAAATTGGAGTAATGTAAGAAAGCTGTAAAATAAATAATTTAATAAAGGTCAAGATGTTGAGTGTGAGCACATCAGCAGATGAATAAACTCATCTGAGCATGGAAAATAGGGATTTTTTTGTCTAGATCATGTGGGAGCATGAGGTGCTTTGCATTTGTCCCAATTTATTGTGATCAGATATTGCATTACGCCACACCATGTACTAAAGTAGTTCTCTCTTTATTTAACATATTGTCAGAAGGTTGCAAAAGGTGATCACATGACCCCTGGAACACTGCAAATGTCATAAATGTGAATCAGTTGCCAAACATCTGAATTTTGATCACACGGCCATGGGGTTGCTACGACAGTTGTAAGTGTGGAGAACGGTCTTAAGTCGTATTTCCAGTGCTGTTGTAACTTTGAATGGTCACTAAATGAACTGTTGTAAGCTTGGGACTACCTTTAGTAAGTCTGACTTTTCAAGATTTGGTTAATGGTGTATTCAGGACAGCTGGTGGAAAGAGTTCCGGAGAAGAGCTCAGGATGTCTCCCTGCCAGAGAGAAAAACTGGGAGAGAAGGAGGGAGGAAAGGGGGGGAGCAACCCTGGGATAGAAGGCCAAGTGGGGGAGACAGGATCCCCCACTGGACTCCGGGCTGTCATAGCTGGCCTGGAAGGGGCATAGAGAGATAAAATGGGGGTCCTTGCACAGCTCAGACTGGGGGAAAGCTGTGATGTGCAGGGGGCCTCAAGCTCTGAAACGGTGGGGAGGGAGGCTGGGGTGCCTGGAGCTTGGAAAGCTCACGGCCTCTCTTTGGTGCCCCAAGGGGGTGTACTGGATAATGGCGCTCCCCAGTGCATCCCCCCCCCTTTGCCATGACGGGGGGGGGATGTTTGCAATGTTGGAGAGATCAGTAAAAGGGAAAGAAACAAATGGAGGAATCAGGATATGGAGCTGAGGAGACCAGCAAAGACGAAATCAAACACAAAGTTGTAGGTGCCAAGAAGGGAACTGAGACAAGCAAAGGGGGGAAGTGGATCCCACCGCACCTGGTGGAGAAGGAGATGCCCCACAGATGCCCTCCTTTTCTCCCTCTCTGGCTTAGGCATTGAGGAGGAATAAAAGAGAGGGAGCCATTTGTTTCCTCCACAGGCAGGACAGAGGTGCAGCGTCCCCTCCCCTCCAAGGTTGGCTGTGTCCTCCCCCCTTGCCCACCTCCTGTCTTCCCAAGGTCAACCCATTGCAGGGTTCAAGAGGCTCCTTGGGGAAAAAGCCACTCGCAGGGTTCAGGAGTGATGCGTCCAGAAACACGGGGCTTCTGGGAGCCCTCCATCCCGTGATGGGCGATGGGATTTTCCATGCTTGCCTTGATCTGATGAGGAGGAAGACGTAGTCTGAGCCATTCCGGAGCTCCTGGAGATTTTTAAGAAGAGACCAGACAGTCACTTGTCTGAGATGGTATAGGTTCTCCTGCTCGAGCAGGGGGCTGGACTAGAAGACCTCCAAGGTCCCTTCCAGCTTCTATTCTATTCTATTCTATTCTATTCTATTCTATTCTATTCTATTCTATTCTATTCTATTCTATTCTATTCAACCCAGATCGAGCTGCTTCATCTCCCTTTGGCTGTTACTGGTCAGGAGAACCACACACCCAGGACTGCTCTCCTTGGCCTGGTTCCCTGTCACCAACACGCATCTTCCTCTCCTTGCCAATCCAATCCCCAGGTGCGTTGTCCTGCTGAAGTTTATAAGTGCCATTTCCCCTTCACCTCACTTGAAGCATTTCATCCGGGAGGCCTTTGAGCTATTTCAGCAGCTGAGACATTGCTGTAATATTGGCTTTGCATGCTGAACGTCCCTGGTTCAAAAGCTGGTAGGAACATTTTCCATTACTATTTTTCTTTCCCTCAACTGCCTATGTTCCCCCACATGATTTAAAACAAAATAAGTGCAGCAGTAAACCGTGTCGCCATTTCTCCCATTACTTGAGGAATGACGGGTTTGGTGAAATAGGTGAACAGGAGCAACCCTACCAATTACCAGCACAGAGGGGTGTCTTAAGTGCTAGGAACATGATTGCACAAGTTCACAACGTGCTTTGCTAGAGTGATTCTAAAAACAAAAGCTGGTCTGTGCAGAAAAAATGTGAGTAAACGCAACCTGCTCTGTCTTGGGTGCTTGATTAGATAAGGGGACAATATGGCCACACTGAAGATTGCAAAGCAATTGGTGGTGTTGAAGCTGCAAAAACGAAAGTGTTTCACTGTTTTGTTAAGCTGTGGCTGTTGTCAGAATTGCTTCTTTCTGTCTCTGCAACTGAATAACTTGCTTCTATCAGATCCTGCAGAAGGGCTGGCAGAAGATGGCAGGGATCAGAGACGGTCACAGGAGGCCTTAGGAGTGCATCTGTGAGCACCTAGAGAAGGACAAGACAATTAACAGAAGCCAGAAGGGGTTTGTCGAAAACAGATCATGGCAAGCAAACCTTATTGCCTTCTTGCCTAAAGTGACTGAATTAGTGGATAAGGGAAATGCTGTAGGCATAGTATTCTTAGACTTCAGTAAAGACATTTGACAAAGTAGATCACAACCTACTACTTGATAAGGTAGAAAAATGTGGGATGGACAGCATCACCATCCGATGGATTCATAAGTGACTGACAAACCACACTCAACAAGTAGTCCTTAATGGAACTACATCTGCATACAGGGAAGTAAGCAATGAGATACCCCAAGGATCTGTCTTGTGTCCAGTACTCTTCACCCATTGGATTTGGCAAATGTTAAACTCTATGGGACCCTACAAAGTACAGGCTGTAGGCATGACCTCCCCCTTCACCTCCCCAATAGTATCTGGAGCCAGCCCCAAAGGAAGGAGGAGACCCAATGCAGCATAGAGTGACCTTACCCAACAGTGATGCCCTTTGAGCCAATCCTGCCCAGGAAGACCTGGGTGATCCTAAACAGGACACCAAGCAGCTATCCACGGATGAAATAATGGCAGAGAAATACTAACATTCCACTGTATTTTCTGCTGTGATGTAAGATCTAACAGTAGCCCCAACTCATACTCAGTTGTGTTCACTCCTCATTGCCCTCCAGCAGCACTTTATTCTCCATCCCACAGGGTCCATGAGGCACTTGGGCAGACCGACTGAATAGCTCAAGCCTCCCTGCAGTGGAGGACAGCAACAGAGAATGCGAGGGCTACCAGGGAGTGATCTGAACTTGACAGAGGAGTAAAGGAGACTCTCCTGACTCCAGATCCCATTGCTACTGCTCTGACCGTGGCAGTAGTGCGGTGGTTAGAATGCATTATTGCCGGCTGACTCTGCCCACTGCCAGGAGTTCGATCCTGACGGGGCTCAAGGTTGACTCAGCATTCCATCCTTCAAAGGTCTGTAAAACCCGGATTGTTGGGGGGCATAGGCTGACTCTGTAAACCGCCTAGAGAGGGCTGTAAAAGCACTATGAAGGGCTGTATAAGTCTAAGTGCTGTGGCTATTCTTACCGCTGATAGGAAAATCAGATCAGGCACATGAGAGAAGGCAAGTTGAAGTCCCCAGAATCAGGGGAGCTCTGCTGTCCTCCTGATTGTGGAGTCAAGGAGCTCAGGAAAGGAGGCTGCTACAACAGCAACAGAGCCCAGCCTAAGGAACAGGTGTTCATATCTGGCAACCTGTGGAGCAGCATCCCTGAAATAGACTCCCGGGTGACAACTGCCACACTTCCACCCTGCCCGGCTGCTACTTCCTGCCTACTTGGGTGGGCATATCTCTGAGAGGGACAGACCTCACTTGACACCCAACCAGGCTTCAGTAACACGCGTTGGGTGATCTGTTCACCAATGAGGGAGGCCTTCTTACAGAACTGTGAACCCCCATTCAAAGTCCATTCGGGGTTCAAGAATACTTCTGAGACTGGACGGCTGGTTAGGTGTCTTTCAGGAAGAGAAAGGTCTGCCATGATCTTCCCCCCAGATCAGCAGCCAGACCTTTTGAGCCTCAGTACGTTTGGCTAAAGAAAGAAGGAGGGAAGCTTCTCAGTCGAGAGCACAGGGTCCCCAGCCCTGTGGGTCCTGCCCACCTGGCCAGAGCGTTGGCCAGAATCTGGCTCTCATCCTGGCGCTTGATGGATCTGCCTTCTTCCCCACCAGAGACCTTGGCGGGTGGCAGGCCTGGCTGAGGGAGGAGATCAGCAAGCAGGTCTCCAGAGGAGAAGGCAAGGTGCCCCTCCGGGCCTGGCAGTGCCAGGGCTGGGAACTGCCTGCCGAACTGCCACCTGAGTCGAGAGACTCTCTGGCTGTGTGACCATTTAGATAGCGGCTGCCTGGTGGGGTCTCGTCAAAACCACAGGCGGGGAGGGATTACAAGGCAATGGGATGCTGCCTTGGGGAGGGGATTCATAGCCAGCTCCCCAAATTTAGTCCCCCGTTTTGTTCTGGTGCAAATTGATTTCGGTCCTGACATCCCGCAGGGCAGGGCTTTGCCCCAAGCGGCTTCTCAAGCTGAGGAGAATTTTCCTGCCAGGAAGGATTCGCAGAGCCTGCCACGTTCCCATCAGCCGTGGCCTTTCCTTCAGCAGCTGCAGCAGCAGCTCCTCTACGAGCTCCTCTCCGCCTTCCGGAGCCCCACCTGGGCCAGGGGCTGGGGTGGGGCAGGGGCCAAGCCTCCTCCAGGTAAAAGGCTACAGGGAGAGCTTCCTGGGTCCTGCTATGGAGCAAAGCCAGCATCTCACTTAGGTTCACGCAGGAAGAAAAAACACCACCCAATGAGGGCGGTCTCTTTTTTCCCCCTGACCATGTTGATTTATTGTGCAATTTATCTACCTTGTGAACTCAAGTTCTACTTTACAGATTATGTGTGTGTACTTAATCACATCAAATATTTGCCTCCCACCTGATTTGCAATCACTGAAACCACCACAACCCTTTGGGGGCCACACCCGTTTTCCCGGCTTTTCTCTTAGAGCCAAGGACGGCCCTCCCTTCCTGACCCCTTCCTCTTCTCTCCTCCGGGTGTTCCTGGCTCCCACTGCTGAGCAGAAGCCCTCTCCACCAGCCCAGCTGCAGGGCCTCTCCTGCCTCTCTGCCTCTGCTCCCAATGGCGTAGCAAAGGCCAAGTGGCTTCAGATGGGCTGGAGCTGCCCTTGGTTATCATGGGGGGGGGAGGGAGGGAGGGAGATGTGGCTACGTCCACTATAGACAGCTTATGGCTGCCTCACTCCTGGCCTGGTGAGAGATGAAGTGACACCCGGTTCTGTCCAATCCTCTAGGTTAATTTTGGGAGACATAAGGCAGCTTGGGGGCTGCAGAGACCCTGGCCTGACTGGTCTAGAGCCACTCTGTTCCTTGGTCATGGGAGGGCCAGCCTTTTGGGGTTGCATCCAGGGAATGGGGGAGGCTAAAGGCTGAGCCACACAGCCTCTCCAAGGACTCCTGTGAACAGCACCCAGCGTCCCCCAAAGCAACTGGGTGGCCGAAAGTCTGGACAAGAGAGAGCCGCTAGATCGCCTGTGCTGTGCCCAACACAGGGAGCTCCTTACGAGCTGCCCCAAATGGTCTGGCCCTCAGAGTGGGTGGGACAGCGGGAGAGACAGCTCCATTCTTTTCTAGGAGGGGAATTGCTTCATTTAGGTACCCGGTGAGTGTTTGGTCGTAAGCGTTATTCAGAAATAGAGAAGCCACTCACTACTAGGAGAGAGCAGAGCCAAATTCTTGGTATGGACCAATAATCATTGGCTGCACACAGACATAGCCAGCATGGGTACCAAGCATCTACTGTATGGGATTCTGTGGGCTTTAGCCGTAGTGGGGGGTGCTCAGTGTCTGCTCCATAGTACTTTCCCCCAAGTTAGGGAGTTTAACAGCTATCAAATGGGGCAAGCTGGTGTGGATATGCTCAAGATTCTTGAGTTGTAGTCAAAATAAACGTCTTTAAAATTTATTAACGACAAATGCAAACTTCTTCATTTCTGAAACAAACAGAAATCAAGTGAGCAGGTCTATGATGGGAGATGCCCGGCTTGACTTATAACAGCTCATTTAGTTCAAAGTTACATCATCAATGAAAAAAATGACTTATGACCATTTTTCACACTTATGATGGTTGCAGCATCCCTACGGTCACGTGATCAACATATAGACGTTTGGCAACTGACTCACATTTATGACGGTTGCAGTATCCCGGGGTCACGCAATCCCCTTTTGCGACCTTCTGACAAGCAAAGTCAATGAGGAAGCCAGATTCATTTAACAACTGTGTTACTAATTTAACAATTGCAGTGATTCACTTCACAGCTGTGACCAGAAAGGTCATAAAATGGGGCAAAACTCACTTAACAAATGTCTCACCTAAATTTTGAGCTCAACTGTGGTCATAAGTAGAGGACCACCTGTACTGCCTTTAGTGAAAACTGTCTTGGAACGCTACTTGCTTGCAAACAGAAGAAGAATCAGCAGTGTGATGTGACTGCAAAAAAAGGCGAATGCAATTTGAGGTGACATCAACGGATCATGACACTCTACTTGATTCTGTTTCGGTCAGCTCCTGCCTGAAAACTGTCCCATTCCGCTTATTACGTATTAAGAACTCAGAGAACATGGAGCAGGTCTAGGGAGGGCAGTGAGGATCAGGGGACTGTGAAGAGCTGGGTTCGGTTAGTCTGGAGCAGGGGTAGGCAACCTTGGCTCTTTTATGACTCGTGGACTTCAACTCCCAGAATTCCTGAGCCAGCCACGCTGAGGGGAAAGGGAGAGGTTTCCAAGATGAGCCATGCTGGCTCAGGAATTCTGGGAGTTGAAGTCCACGAGTCATAAAGGAGCCAAGGTTGCCTACCCCTGGCCTAGTCCATTGTTTCTCCACCTCAGCAACTTTTAAGACGTGTGGACTCCAACTCCCAGAATTCCTGAGCCAGCCATGCTGAGGGGAAAGGGAGAGGTTTCCAAGCTGAGCCATGCTGGCTCAGGAATTCTGGGAGTTGAAGTCCACGAGTCATAAAAGAGCCAAGCTTGCCTACCCCTGATCTGGAGTGATGCATCTTGAGAAAAGAGCATTCTTCAAATACCTCGAAGGACATAACACAGAAAAAGGTCAAGCTCTTTTCTCTCTCCTTTCAAAACACGCTGCAGGGAATAATGAATTTAGGTTAGAGGCAGGGAGATTTTGATGGAATATTAGGAGAAGAGCAGCTGGGCAGGAGAACAACTGAGTTAGCAATCCTTAAAGTGATGAGGACCAGAAAAAAGATACCGACAAGATCAAGGCAAAAATTAAATTTGCTTTGTTTTAAATGTTATTAAAGTAAATGCAGTAAATATGATTATTTCATGTTCGCTTACTAATTCCTGCTTTTTGCCACAATATTAACATGCGGCAATTTTACAGGCAATTCTGTAATGTAAGAATACATATGCTTTTTATTAATTCATTAAATCATGGGTAATGCCTGTTTTTCATCTAATAATTTTAGATAGTGATGTTTATTGAAGTCAATAAACATTTTTGAGTCTAGAGACATACAATATTTTGTTGCCGACATACATCAGAGAATGAAAAGTGAAATTTCAGTTACAGATTAGTGAAAATATGGTTGCATTTTTCCCATTCAAATGCATGAACATAACATCTATTCATGGGCCTTTTGGGGTCAAGAACTCCAAGTTTAAGAGTTTCCCATTTTCTCGTTTAATGAAATCTGTTGAGTTCCTTCCTAACATAGTTGCAAGATTTTGAAAATAAAAAAGGAGCAAGTTATTTCTAATAAATAAAAGTTATCAAATTTATATCTAATCAAAGGATGTATAACAGATTATTTCAGGGCAAATTGGCAATCAAGATGCTATTCTTTTGAAAATATGTTTGAATTAGGTTATTTTTCTTCCACAAAGGAGAAGTAAGACCTCAGTTGCTTTGGGGAATAGATTGACCCCCTCTTTTCGGTGACAGCCACTCAAATATTAGAGAAGACTGCTATCATGTCACTCCTAGTTCTTCTCTTTGTTAGACTAGACATACCTAGTTCCAGCAACCATTCTTCTTATGGTTTAGTCTCCAGACTCCTTATCAACTTTGTTGCTCTCCTCTGCATTTTCTTGAGAAATCTATGTTGGCTCTTAAGAATCATGATGCTTCCTTCATAAAGCTTATGAATATTCAGCTTTCTTTCTAAGGTTACCAATGTTAGCTTCCTGGTTGAAATTTACTGGGATCCACTTTCTTTTACCATATCCTTGCTGGCCTGCCCCCTCCCCTCCTCTGTTGTGCTCATTTCTGGTCCGTGCTGCTGACATTACCTCCTCCATTGGATGAAAGGAACACAGGTGAAATACAGGTGAGTCCTTGACTCAAGAGCACAACTGAGACCAAAACTTACATTGAAGAGCAGTGGTGCGGTGGTTAGAATGAGGTATTGCAGGCTAATTTTGCCAGTTCGATCCTGACCGGCTCAAGGTTGACTCAGCCTTCCATCCTTCTGAGGTCGATAAAATGAGGACCCAGATTGTTGTGGGCAACAGGTTGACTCTGTAAACCGCTTAGAGAGAGCTGTAAAGCAGTGTGAAGCGGTATATAAATCTAAGTGTTGTTGCTATTGCTGAGCAAGGCAGCTATTGAGTCATGCTTGATTTTATGACTTATTTTGCCACAGTTATTAAACAAATCACTATGGCTGTTAAATGAATCCTGTGGTCATTAAGGAAATCCAGCTTCCCTCACTGATTTTGCTTGTCAGAAGCCGCCTGGAAGGTCCCAAATGGCAACCAGGTGACCCAGGGGTGCTGCAACCATCATAAATGCATGCTGGTGCCAAGCATCCGAATTTTGGCCAGGTGACCATGGCAGTCATAAGTGTGAAAACTGGTCATAAGTCACTTTTTTCAACACCATTGTAACTTCAGTCGTTAGCAGCTGAGTTCCTCTGCTTTTTGAAATCATCTTTCAAGATTTCTCCATCTGAACTGTTCCCATCACCTCCCTTGTTTATTCTTGCTATCGACATATTTGAAGAACTCTTTCTAGCTGGATCTGCCACCCCCTTCTCCTTTTGATTATTATTATGGTTAATAAGTTTGAAGTTACAACATTAACTCCTCTATATGCATGCATCCTTTTGCTTTTGCTGATTAGCCAGAATGAAATTTATTTTTGAAACCCTGTTGCTGACTAACCTGAACGGGGCCAGGATGAAAGCAGATGTAATTGAAGAACTGGAGCTGTCATAAGCATGGGCGAAAACAAGAGACAACTGTGCATATGGGAGAAAAAAATCACTGTGGTTGTCATCACTGCTGCAAAAGGGAGGTGGGGAATGCCAGGGGGCTGCAGAGCCAGCCTGCAGAGTCAAGAAGGACAAAGAAATGGAGGCACTCGCAGACACCCCTTCCCAGATCAAGAGAAAATCCCTGGCTGAAGCCCACTTTGGCATCTTCTGAGCACGTGGGGGAGGGCGTTCCTCAGAGGGGTGGGCGAGCAGCCTCGGGATCAGATGGAAACTAACAACAGCTGCAAAAATGAGGGGGGGGGTCAGCTTTCTGAAACCTTGTGCACATTTACAGACATTTCCCACTCCCCTCCATAAGTTTCCTGGTTCAAGTGAAACCTGTTTTCAGAAAAGGACTAGGTGAGGTGCTGGTTGCCATGGTGTCTCTTCCTGCCCCCCTTCCCCTGTCCTCTTCACCCACACAGATGGGACACAGCTGTTGAGCCAGAGCCAACATATGTGCCTCTGAGAGACTTGGGTCTGGGGCGGCGGGTGGGCTTTAGAGGCGAGAAACTTCCCCTGTTGCTGGCACTTGGAGGGAGGGCCAAAGACCGCAGGGAGGAGGGATGAAGAGGAATGCTTCAGGGGACTTTCTAGAGGTGGTTATACTGGGCCGGTCCATTTTTCCAAAAGAGACAAACAGCAGTCTCACCTGTCGATCTCTTGGATAGGAAAGGAGACCAGAGGGAGATGAAAGAACTCTTTCACATCAGTGTGTGTGTGTGTGTGGGTGGACCTTTTCAAGAGAGAAGAGGTCAGTTGAGGCATTTGGCTCTGCAGGGACCAGTGGAAAAGCAGTCGCAGTTCCCAGATCTTTGGCTAGAGTCTCTGAAGGCAGATTGGATCCCTGATCCTTCTGGGTTATTACAAGCGAGTGATCAGATGAAGAGACCTGAATTCTTTGGTAGCCTCACACTGCAACGAACAAGGACACACATTCAACTTTGCAGCTTTTAAGATTGCTGGACGAGCAGGTACAAAAACAGCCAGGGAAGTGATGGAAGCCTGGGAAACAGGCTCCTCGTCAGTCAACAGGAGTGCTGACTTACCACCAGCCTATCAAGTACTTAGAAGGGGAGGGCAGCACAAGCAAATGACAGCCAACCACTTAAAAGCCAGCCATCAACACACCCCAATCAATAGACAAGCTCAGGATCCCAAAAGATCTTGACAAACTTGAACTATGGGCCCTATCCAACAAAATGAAATTTAATGTGGAAAAAAAGCAAAGTTTTACATTTAGGCAGGAAAAACCAAAGGCACAAATACAGATTGGGTGAGATCTGGCTTAAAAACAGTAATTGTGAGAGGGACCTTGGAGTCCTAGTGGACGATCATTTGACTATGAGCCAGCAGTGTTCAGCAGAAGCCAAAAAAGCTAATACAATCCTGGGCTGTATAAACAGAGGCATAGAATCAAGATCACACAAAGTATTAGTACTGCTTTATAAAACCTTAGTAAGACCACACCTGGAATACTGCAACCAATTTTGGTCACCATACTACAAAAAAGATGTTGAGACTTTGGAAAAAATTCAGAGAAGAGCAACTAAGATGATCAAAGGCCTGGAGACTAAAATATATGAAGAATGGCTGCAGGACTTGGGTTTGGCTAGTCTAAAGAAAAGAAGAAATAGGGGAGACATGATAGCAATATTCCAGTATTTGAGGGCTGCACAAAGAAGGGGGGGTCACGTTATTCTCCAAAGCATCAGCGGGTAGGACAAAAAATAATGGTTGGAAACTGATCAAAGAGAGAAACAACCTGGAATTAAGGAGAAACTTCTTAATAGTGAGGACAATTAACCAGTGGAACAGCTTGCCTCCAGAAATCATGGGCGCTCCATCACTGGAGGTTTTCAAGAAGAGGCTAGACAGCCACTTGTCTGAGATGGTTCTCCTGTTTGAGCTGGACTAGAAGACCTCCAAGGTCCCTTCCAGCTCCTATTCTATTCTATTCTATTCTATTCTATTCTATTCTATTCTATTCTATTCTATTCTATTCTATTCTATTCTATTCTATTCTATTCTATTCTATTCTATTCTATTCTATTCTATTCTATTCCCATCTAAAAAGCCACATACAACAGGCACTATAAATACCACACAGAACAGCACGCACTCTGCTAGAGGGAAGTTCCCTGAAGATGGGCTCCAGCACACGCCCGAAAGCTCGGAAGACTAAACCTCTTATCCCAGTGACAGACCCAGATTGGCTCCTACAAGCCACTTCGATTGGCTGCAGCTTCCTGGATTAGGAAATAGTCTTTCCCAGAGATGCCAGAGATTGAACACAGCATCACTGCCTGCTCTGTTCCAGCGGGGCCTGAATCCTGCAGGAGAGGTGGCCTGGCCCGCCCTCCCTGGCTCCCCCTATGCCATGAAATAGATTGGGTCAGGAGGCATGGAGGCATTTATCCCCTTTCTTGACCCAGGAGGAGGACAGGAGTTTGAGGAAAGGGAGGGCTGGTACATATGGGTCTCAGAGTATGATCCAGGGCTCCCTCCCCTACTCAAGACCATTGGCCTCAATTTCAGCCCTTCTTACTAATGCCCTGCTATGGACACTAATTAAATGAGGGATGTTTGGAGAAGTTTCTTGTTTCTGAAAATTTGAAAGGACTTTTAGCTAGTTCCTTAGGTTTGACCTCAGAAAGAAATATACTAAGGGCCACCAGTAGCTCTCCAATGTCAACGGTACAAGTACTACAGCACAGGAGAGCAAAGCAGCTGCCTGGTTGTTTGCTTGCAGGTGTGTCGTTACCGACTATGCAAATGGGTCTAGGACAGCTCGCCATGGCCAACTCACTGCAGCCAACTCACCACGGCCAACTCGCCATGGGACAATTCTCCGCAGGACCAGAGTTACACTAACATTGAAGAAATGGTGGAATAGGATCATTAAAGAAAGGATGCCAAAGGAGGGGCAAAATGAAATCCGAATGGCGAAAAATTAAAATATTTTTTTAATTGTTTTAAGTAACTAAATTGAATTGTTGAATTATCTTGCGGTGAGTGTTTCCATGGTGAGTTGGACTGCAGCCAGCTGGCCACGGGGAGCGGTCCCATTCCATATGCAAACAGCCAAACTCAGAGAGCGCCAAGGACTCTGCAGTTCAGCCGTCTCTTCAGCTGAGAAGCAAGTGAGCCATTCCTTGGACACCAGTTCAGCCCTGGACATTGGCAGAAGCCAAAGGCCTGGCGGGAGTAAGTCGAGTGGATACATGAAACACGAACACCCAAGGGTGGGCAGTGGGGTGGACGACAGGAGGAGTGACACAGTCTGAGGCCTGATCACAATGAGGAAGAGGCAAGAGGCTGGAGAGTTACCCTCTCAGCTTTTGTCTTTTGGACACAGAGAAAGAAGAGAGAGAGAGAGAGAGAGAGAGAGAGAGAGAGAGAGAGAGAGAGAGAGAGAGAGACTGAATTATATCATGGCCTGACAAGGAATGTCCAGCGAGGAACAGCTGTGAAGGTGAGCAGGCAGCAGCTTCCATCTCTCTGCCTTGAAGGCAGCGCTAAAAATTTTGGCCTGGCCTTTTTTGTCTGGCCATCTCATTTAGGATCCTTGGCAGGATGAGCAGCTGCTGGCAAGAGACAACAGAATACCTGCTCTTCGGGAAGGAATCCTCACTATCTCTGGGTTGTGTGATGCTATGTGAGAATGGCCAGGAGGAGACAGGAGGACAACAGCAGGCTAGACAACTGGCATGCAGCAAATATTTCAGAAGGGAGCCTCCCTAGTTTTCCAGAGAGTAAAAGGAAAGAGAAATATGTCTACTACATGAAGCAGAAAGAGAGGAGAGAAATACCGATTCCAAATTGATGACGTATTTGACCCCACCTTCAGGTTTTGCCTAGTCGTCTCCTATAAGTACCGTTTTATACTGCATCGGTGAGACCACGCTTAGAATACTCCATACAGTTCTGGTCAACATGATACAAAAAAGATGTTGAGACTGTAGAAATAGTGCAGAGAAGAGCAACAAAGATGATTAAGGGGCTGAAGGCTAAAACATACGACGAATGGTTGTGTGAGCTAGGAATGTCTAATCTCATGAAGAGAAAAACTAGGGGTGACATGATAGCAGTCTTCCAATATCTGAGGGGCTGTCACAGAGAACTATTCTCCACAGTACCTGAGGATAGGACAAGGAGTAACAGATGGAAGCTAAGAAGGAGACATCCAAACTAGAATTAAGGACAAATTTCAGGTCGGTGAGAACAATTAATCAATGGAATAGCTTGCCTCCCAGAGTTGGGAGTGCTCCATCACTGGAGCTTTCAAGAAGAGATCGGGCAGCCATTTGTCTGGAATGGCATAGGATCTCTTTAGCAGGGGATTGGACTGGAAGATCTCCAAGGTCCCTCCCAACTCTGTTATTCTATTATTCTGTGAGTGTATGTTAGTCTTGAACAGCTAGAGCAGCATCTTCAAGAACCTCTCCCTTCCTGCATTTAAAAGAAGGCTACCACAGCTCAGCATTGATCTGCCCTGTAGCTCCCACTTCTCCTAACCTGGCAGAAGATCAAGCCTGGTGTCTTCCTCATGAAGGGACCTCTTGTGACCCGCTTGATCTGAAGAACAAAGAAGACCGGATACCAAGCCCCATGAGCGCAGCAATGGAGTGTAGTTGCAGTATCTCCACCCCGGCTCTCCCTTGTCCTGCAGTGCCCTGTCCTCCATAAGATGCACCAGAGAATGCCTCCCATCTCTGCCTGGCTTTCACTGGCAAAGGGAAGATCAGGAATGACCACCACACCGTTGGATGCGGTCATATGGGAACACAGGCCTCTCTCTCTCTCCTGGCACCGGAACGGTCAAGCCATGGCAGCAGTTGGCTCCACTGATGAACTCCAGTCTGGCATTTCCCAGGGATGCCATGTTTGTGTGGCACTTCTTGGCTCCCCCTTGCTGACTGAGAGGCTTGTGGGAAACATTCCTTTCACCGACTCAGGAGGTCTTCCGAATTTTCCCAGTCCAGAGTCTGGGTGCGCCAAGGATGCCTTCGCCCCAGAATGGATTTCCCACACATAGAAAGCCGGCATGCCAGGGAAAAAAGGTCATCAGCACCCACTGTCCTCCCCCTCAATGGCTGCTAAGATTAGAGGTGAGAGTCTGTATCCGCATGAATCGAGCAACCCTAAGATCAACAACATGATTGATGCATTGAATTATGACGATCATTTTAGAAACATTGCAAGGAGCATCATTCTCTCTTCAACATTGGTTGATGGGCCAAGATATATGATGGAACAATGTCAAGATGACATGATGTACTGTATATATGGAAGTGGGGCAATGGTTCATTTTTCATTATAATGGCATGCAATCCAACCTGGCTGGAAATACGACAGCATCGTTTTTTGAATCAGCAGCCAAATAGTCAGCCCGATTTAATCCCAGTTTGAAGAGAAGGTTGTTCCTGAAATACCTCGCTGGACCACCTGGTCTCTTTGGCAGGTATATTGCTTAAGTGCTAACTATGGACTACCAAAAGTGGGGTTCGACTCCTTTGCACTGTCTGTTGTGGCTTGATGAAGCAGCCAGAAACAGACAGCTGGAGTTCTGATGGGTTTGCATGGTATCTTTACTGTCTGATAGTCTCTCTTTTAAATAGTAGCTTGAAGCAACTCTGTCATCCAAACTTCTACACTTTGATAGGAAAAATCAAAGGTATAATTATGGGACGTGGCAAACCATGCTGTAAGGATCTGGGATCTTTGTGGATCACAAGTTGAACACCAACCAATTCTCTGGTACAGCTTCAAAATAAGGAAATGCGGTCCTAGGCTATCCAACAGAAGGACGGTGTCAAAATAAGACAAATCCTGTCTTGGTGTTATTGGTCAGCCCAATCTGAGGGCAGAACCAGAAGTAACAGATGGAAACTGATCAAGGAGAGGAGCAACCTAGAATTAAGGAGAAACATCCTGACAGCGAGAACAACTAATCAGTGGAATGGCTTGCATCCAGACATTGTCGGTGCTCCATTATTGGAGCTGCTTAAGAAGAGACTGGACAGTCATTTGTCCAGAATGGTAAAGGGTCTCCTGCTTGAGCAGGGGGTTGGTCTAGAAGACCTCCATGGTTCCTTCCAACTCTGTTATTCTGTTCTATTCCAAGAATATTGCATCCAGGTCTGGGCACTGCATCTTAAGGAAGACATAGAGAGCACGATAGGTTTCCTACTACAATGAACATCATGACTGGGGAAAGTGAAAGGGTATTTTCTGCATGCAAATAGTAAAGCCTTTGACTCATAGTTGGATTTTTGGTGCTTGGAATTAAGGTGAGAACAAAATAGGGCAACAGAATCAGGCTCTCAGTCTGATAAGGTGGGCTTCGTATTAGCCCCTTTGGTGTCTAAAGGTTGGGATTTCTGAATGGTTAACCTGAAATTTCCAAAATACATGCACAACCAACCAGAAGATAAGTTTCCATGTAACCTGCATTTGCCATAAACCTGCTGGGGTGGGGTGGGTGGGGTGGGTGGGTGGGGAGGTCATCGTCTTTGTCTTGACCTAACCAGGTTACACGACGAGAAAACCTGCTTTGGTCCTCCACCAATGCTCTTCTCCCCAGGTTTGGCTTCTGTTCCCCTCTCACCGCCAAGGCAAACTCTTTTTTCCCTAACCAGCGAGGATTTCATTATCTTGTAAAGTAATTAATATGCACAAGAAATAGGAAATCCCCGCTTCAAATTCATTTCACTTAGGAAATCAATCTGATCTCTCTCCAGGGATTCAGCTGCCAAATTTAATTACAAATCATTTAACATGTTTCAGATATAATAGAGACTAGTCTGTCGTTTTGAAGAGATGCATTGGCGAGCAATGGATTCTGGACATACATTTATTTGGAATGTATTTTTTTTATTTAAAACATTTACATGGCTACCCATCTTAAAGGCATAGCAGCCAATACCCAAAAGAGAAAAACAATATTACAAAACCCAGACAAAGAAGTTAAAAAATACAATTAAAAGCAGTTGCAATACAACTACTAAGGCACCACATACCTAATGTTTACCAGAGGAACAGGCATCCTGGGCTTCACTAACATGCTGGCTCTGAAGAAAATCCAGGTCTTCACAACCTTAGAATAGAATAGAGAATAAACCTGGAAGGGACCTTGGAGGTCTTCTAGTCCAACCCCCTGCTCAAGCAGGAGACCCTATACCATTTTAGACAAATAGCTGTCCAATCTTTTTTTTTTAAAAAAAAAGCCTCCAGTGATGAAGCACCCACAACTTCTGGAGGCAAGCCTTTTCACTGGTTAATTGTTCTCACTGTCAGGAAATTTCTCCCAGGTTGCTTCTCTCCTTGATTAGTTTCCATCCATTGCTTCTTCTCCTGCCTTCAAATATTTTGGAAAATACTGTAAGTTGACCCCCTCTTTTTTGTGGCAGCCCTTCAAATATTGGAACACTGCCATCATGTCTCCCCTAGTTCTTCTTTTCACTAGACATATCCAATTCCTGCAACCATTCATCATGTTTTAGCCTCCAGCCCACTAATATCTATGTTGCTCTTCTCTGCACTTTTTCTAGTGTCTCAACATCTTTTTTATAATATAGTGACCAAAACTGAATGTAGTTTTCTAAGTGTGATCTTACTAAGGCTTTATAAACCGGTACTACCGGTAATACTTCATGTGACCTTGATTCTGTCCCTCTGTTAATGCAACCTAGGACTGCATTGGCTTTATTGGCTGCTGCTGCTGGCTCAGATCTAAGTGATTGTCCACTAGGACTCCAAGATCCCTCTCACAGTTACTGCTATTGAGCCAAGTTTCACCTAATCACTACCGGTATATATGCTTATTCTTGTCTAAGTGTAAAACCTGACTTTTCCCACCATGGAATTTCATTTTGTTAGATAGAGCCCAATGTTCAAGTCTGTTGAGATCCATCTGAGAAGGAGCTGGAGGAAACAAAAGTTGGGGGGGGGAGGAGGAAGAGGAAAAATTTGCAGTCACCCAGAGGAGAGTTGAAAGAGAGGAATGACATTGCATCCACAGAAAAGGAGTGACAATTGTCTTGTGGGCAATGGTTCTCAGAGAATATCTGCTGCTTTTGAATGGAGATTTCCCTCCCTCTTTTCTTCTTTTACAGTTTTGCAAGGGGAAAATCTGGGAGGAATGCACAAAAATCTGATTTATCTAGAGAAAACCTCTCTGAAGTATTCTCAGGAGACATAGATATGCAGTTATGTTTTTGCTTTTTGACAGATAACTGAACATCTTCAGAGCTCTTCTTAACTGCAGCATTTGTGTAGCAAACATAACTTTGAAAGGAAACCATATGTTTTTAAAAGTTTAATGAATCCTGAAATGAGGTTTGGATGTTCTTGTGAGATTTGCAACATCCTCACCAAAGTCTGTTTAGCGCTGAGAGCTCAGGACTGCCAACAATTGCATCACAAAGCCAAATGCAACCACAAAAGAAGCTGCCCTCATTAAGAATAATGTTCTTTGTTCTCCCTCCCTCCACTGTCCCCTCCACCTCTGGAAGGAAGGTCCACCACTTTTGCGGCTGTGTGTCTTTTACATCAGATGTCCCCAACCTTTTGGGCACCAGGGACCAGTTCCATGGAGAGAGAGGTTTTTCCGCGGACCGGAGAGACCGTGGTTTTGTGTGCTGCCTGCCTCGTGTGGATGGGGCTTTCCTTGTTTGTGCGGCCCAGTTGCTGGCATGCTGTGGCCCGGTACCGGTCCACGGACCGGGGGGTTGGGGACCCCTGTTTTACATGCCTCATGGAGCTCCTTGATAGCTGCACTTGGTGACTCCCCCCCTTTAATAGATTTGAATAGATCTGAAAAATCGCCATCCTTTTCATAGCTAAAGTTATGATTGACATCTGGCTCCTGCATCAAGGGACAAAAGATCCATCCTGTAGCTCTTTGAGAGACTTCAGGCCTCTGACGGCTGAAGCAGGCAATGGAGATGGAGAGATGGCTGAGTAAAGCCACTTCTTGAAAAGGGAGAGGAGATTTTATGGCTTCTTCTCTCCAGGATAGAGTTTTAACTCTGGTGACTGCAAGCCCCTCCAGACCCAGAAGGAAGTAATTTGGGCTTGCCTTATTCTAATTTAACTGTTTCTCACTTGCCATTTTAGTGCATTTCCTCACATCTGAAAGCAGTAAATTCCACAGCTTAACTGTGCACTTTATCAAGGAGGCCCTTCCTTTTATCCAGCCCAAATCAGCCGGAGTTTAGCTTTAATCAGGAATCCCAAATCCTTGCAGTGAAGAAGCTTTTCTGGGATCACATTTTCTGCCTCTTGCAAGATTTTCTGTACTTCTCCTGGGTCTTCCCATATCAGCCGCTCTCTGTGCTAAACTGCCTGAGATGCAGCCGTCCAGCCTTGCATCATTTTGGTTGCCCTTCTTTACACCTTTTTTTGCAATGTTTACAATATTATTTTTCAGAACGCTGAAAATCTGGCGACTTTTGATTTTCAGTTCTTAATCAACAACAGAATCTGAGTTTTGTGTGTTCTTGAAGTATCGGCCATGCCATCTGCTCTCTTCCTGGACTCCACGCTTCCCTTCCTGAGCATCCCTGGCCAGTTCCTCTGTCACTGAAATAAAGGCAAAAAAAGATTAAGCAATAGAAAATGTTTAAGAGCAAACTTATTAGCAAGCTTATTCTTGTTGGAACTGCTTGTTTTATTGTTTATTGTTTTATTGTTTTTATTGAACTATGATTAACAAGCAATATCAGGAAACCACATTAACATCAATCTAAGATGCATATGGAGAAAAACAGGATAGAGCAGGCAAAAAAGATGTGTAAAAAATGAGATTGGTACATGTAGAGAAAGAAATGGGAGGCAGAAAGCATCCGGATACTTTTGCCCTGGTCGTTCCACACTGGCTGCTTGGAAGAGGAACGGAAATGCTCAATCTGTTCGTTCTCCGGGCTGCTTTCTCAGAGAGCTCTCAGCCCGATGGTCTGTTGTCTGAATTCTCAGTTGTGGAGGCTTTCTTTTTGCCTTTAATTGCGGGTCTTTCTTTGGAAGAGGCCAGCCTTGCATTGACAGCAGATGGCGAACAATTATCCTAATGAACTCCCTGAAGCTTCCATGCCTTTGTCCACCACATTCAGGAGGGTCCCTCCTCCGTGGTTTTCTCGCTGCAGTTTCAAGCCACCAGTTGGGAGTTAATTACTTTTTATTTTAAGAATCTTGTGTAAAGGAGACTTTCCCATGGATGGCTGGTTTCTATCTGGGGAGTCTTTCCTTCCAGGTATGGGGAACCACTCTGCTCTCTTCCGGCTCCTTTACCTTCAGCTCCCGGCATGTGCCAAACCCAACCCTGCAGACCTACATTCTTTGCTAGAACCTCAGTTCATTGAATGATGTTCACTACTTATCCATACTAGTGTTTGCACCTAGAGCACATTTATATCACGAATGAAGGCAAGTATACGTGTCCCAGGACAATGTTGCAGAATCCAATCTGGATCAGTCATCGGGACCAGACATTTAGTCCTCCGAGCCTTTGGATTCATGTTGGAACCCATGGCTAGACTAGACCTCTGGTCCCAGGTGACTGACCCAGATTGGATCCTGCACATTTATGTATCATCCAAAACATGAATATACAAATCCTGGCAGAGCCAGCTGGAAGGCAGATTTTGCAGCCTTCTGCAAGTTGGGTGGCTTTTCTCATTCCTTTAATTTGGGACTGTTCATTTCCAGATTTGTTTATTTGTTTTGTGCATTTGAATAGAGCATTTGAGGAGTTCTGGCCTGCTGTTCCATCCCCTGCAGAAGGACCGAAAGGCAGAGCCCCATCCTTAGGTCCAGGCCTCATCAAGAGAATGCATGGTCAAAATCTTCAATAACAACATAATCAGAAGAAACTATTTTTGTGATATTACTATGGTTGTTATATTGTTATATTATTCTTATATTCTGTAGTTCTTCTTCTTCTTCTTCTTCTTCTTCTTCTTCTTCTTCTTCTTCTTCTTCTTCTTCTTCTTCTTCTTCTTCTTCTTCTTCTTCTTCTTCTTCTTCTTCTTCTTCTTCTTCTTCTTCTTCTTCTTCTTCTTCTTCTTCTTCTTCTTCCTCTTCCTCTTCCTCTTCCTCTTCCTCCTCCTCCGCTTTGGGTGTCAAGGGAGATACAAAGTTCTGTTTTTTGCTCTTCTGGTGGCATCGACCATTGTTAATTGATGTTATAGTGTGTCTTTGATGTTGTTCTCTCCCTCTTCTAGGTCTGCCTCTGTTCTTTGACCTTCTCCTCTTTTTGTATATGCCTTGTATGGTATGGAATCCCAAGACATCCTCTCCAGGTGAGCAAACCATTTTATTTGCTGCTTTTGTGTGTAGTTTAAGATTGGTTCTATGCCAATTCTTTCTCTTCCCCAATACAATTTAAAAAGTATAATTGCTTTTGATAAACGCCATGTGTGACATGAACACTGGGAAGATATTATAGAGAAAGGTTTCCTGTATTGGTGTGGAAGAGACCAAGAAACAACTATTCTTGCACTGACTAGCAAGAGTCCACCATGATGGTCTTGGAAAGGCCTCCCCCTCCCCTCCTCTCCCCCTCCTCCTCTTCCTCCTCCTCACTGGTAGTTCTGCCCTGGAGAACTGAGAATATCTCCTATAAGGGCCTTTCTCATCCAGGGAAGGAATTGGGATATATCGAAATTGTTCGAAATATTTTATTTATTCTTACCACCAAGCATATACCTCAGGCTGGCTTGCAACAGTAAAATAGAAGAGCCAGTAATAAAGTAAGAAAAACTGCAATTATCCATAAAACAAACAAACAAAAAACCCCAGTAAAAATCATACCTAAATCCTGCGTTTGCTCAAAGCTGGCTTACATTTTCTAAAATTCAATAAAACAATTCTTTAAAATAACAGCCCAAATTAAACAAATAAAATTTCTATGACATCAGCACCATTAAAATAACTTGCAGGTCAGCTTACAGATTGTTGGAGAACTTGAAGCGGATGCTTTTAAATGCCAGGTCTACCTATAACAAACCCACTGATCTACCATTTAATTGTGGATGAAAAGATGGATCTGGCAGGTATTAATTCAACCGGTGTGCAAGGAAAGGGAGGTATGCCTGACTCAGATATGGCCACCTGAGTTTCATCCCAAGAGACAGGTGTCCCATTGGAAGGAGCCACAACAGATCTATCTCCTTTCTTCTGAAGCAGCTGTTGAGTCCCAACTGGTGCCTTAAACATCATGGGGCTATAGAGGAGCCGTGGCTAGTCTCACATTGGTGCATCCATCCCCCCTGCAATGATCCTCAGCATCCAGCTGAGCATTCTGTCTTGTGGGTGGTGGGCCATCTTTGGTTTACCAGATGTGTGGCAGACTCTGTCCTTGGATGGTTTCTCCTCCAGGTCTCAGAATAATATAGATATGAGCACACCTAGGTGTGCCTTACTTCTACAGAAGAAAGCTTCCTTCCTTCCTTCCTTCCTTCCTTCCTTCCTTCCTTCCTTCCTTCCTTCCTTCCTTCCTTCCTTCCTTCCTCCCTCCCTCCCTCCCTCCCTCCCTCTTTCTTTCTTTCTTTCTTTCTTTCTTTCTTTCTTTCTTTCTTTCTTTCTTTCTTTCTTTCTTTCTTTCTTTCTTTCTTTCTTTCTTTCTTTCTTTCTTTCTCTCTCTCTCTCCTCCTCCCTCCCTCCCCCCCCCTCCTCCATCCTCCCTCTTTTCTTTCTTTCTTTCCTTTTCTTTTTTTCTTTCTTCTTTCGTTCTTTCTTTCTTTTCTTTCTTTCTTTTCTTTCTTTCTTTCTTTCTTTCTTTCTTTCTTTCTTTCTTTCTTTCTTTCTTTCTTTCTTTCTTTCTTTCTTTCTTTCTCCCTCTCTCCCTCTTCTATTTCTTTTATTTCCTCCCTCCCTGTCCCTCTCATCTCTGTCTCCCTCTCTCCCTGTCACTCCACCTTCGCCTCACTCTCCTTTTCACTCTCCCTCTCCCTTTTTTTCCTTCTTTTTATAGGACATTTCCTAAATATTCATATGCCCAAGAACTTTCTCTGCCATTTCCTTTTTTATATAAATTAGAAGAAGATAATTCTGTCTCCTCCAGAAAAACTGAGCAGGATATTTCAGCTTGCCATTTTCATTCAGCCTCCACCACATTGTAAACCTACAAAAATGTAATTGCCATTTTGCACTCAGGCCAAAAGCATGCTTGTGCATGTTTAATAGTTGTTAGATATTTCTCTGATTACAGGCGCTGTTCTTAAACATGTTCCCCATTTTATCTTTTCAGTGGTTGCTACAGGGAAGATTCAGTTCTTCTAAGCAAACACATGCATGCTACACAGCACAGATTTGGAGGTTTTTGTGTCCATTATGACTTTGATTTGCCTAAGGAAAAAACCTGTCCCTGTTATTATTTGGACCTAAAACAATTTTTGCATGTCAACTGTTGGCATTACTTTAGGCTACTTTTATTTTTTAACTGGACATTTCTAGATTGCTAGGTCAGGAGCATGGAACCAGCTCCCCTTGTGCTGCATTAGCCTCCATGTCCCTGTCTGGGGCCACATATTGGGGACTTAGGAGATCTGAACCCCCAGACAATGGATTCCCCCCCCTCAAAACATCTATGGCTAAATTATACAATGGACGGCTAAGGAACTACAGTAGGTATGTGTAGCTTAACAAAAAGAAGTATCTAGGGGTGACATGATACCTGTCTTCCAATGCTGGAAGGCTGTCACAGGGAAGGCAGCCTTTATTCTCCACAGTACTTGAGGGCAGGGCAAGAAGCAACGGGCGGAAGCTCCTCTGAAGGAAATTCAATCTGGAAATAAGGAGGAATTTCTCCCGGATGGTATAGGGTCTCCTGCTTGAGTAGGGGGTTGGACTAGATAGAAGATCTGCCTTCCAGCCCTATGATTCTAAGAGGACCATATAAATCAAGGTAGGTCAAGATGCCCATCCTCCTGTCCCTGAACGATTTATCACCCTGATTTCAAATCGAGGGTGAGCACAGAGGGAAAGAAGGAAGAAGGGAGAGAAAAAATAAAGCTGTTTTCTTGCTGCATCCTGGCCATATCATAAAAACTGCAGATGTGGAACAGATGCCAAGCTATAATTACAAGGGGGTATCTTTTTATTGCTGCTCTTTAGTACTTTTTGTTTAAAGCCCACAAATCTAAGAGGCAGTTAAACTGTCCTTTAGAGAAACAGAAGCCAAAGGAAATCGTGTCTCAGGTGTGTCAGATCATCCCAGAGTCTGGAAGGTTCTTGAGTCTTGTCTTTTCACCAGGATGGTTCTCTGAACTATGTCCCGGTCCCAAGGGCCAGAAAGTGCAAATGGAAAGCATCTCCTGAGTTCTGCCACCAGCCTTTGCCATGGTCCAGCCATCTGAAATGGGCTGCCTGGGCAGACTGGGCGGGCGGGACCCAACAGCCACCCCTCTCTCTGAATGGGAGAAATCTGTATTTCTCTTTTTGTATTTGCTGGCAAAATAAGAGGAAACCAGGGTAGCCGTGTCAGCCCTATATAGACCCGCTTTTGATACAGTTCTGACTAACAGCTGATTCTGAGTTACACAGGGCCGCCTTCCTTCTCTCCCAATTTCTCAGTGCTGATTCTATGGTGATAAGGTACATAATACAGAATAATAGAGTTGGAAGGGACCTTGGAAGTCTTCTAGTCCAACCCCCTGATCAAGCAGGAGACTCTGTACCATTTCAGACAAGTGGCTGTCCAGTCTCTTCTTGAAAGCCTCCAGTGATGAAGCCCCCCCCCAACTTCTGAAGGCAAGCCGTTTCACTGATTAATTGTTTTAACTGTCAGGAAATTTCTCCTTAGTTCTGGGTTGCTTCTCTTCTTGATTAGTTTCCATCCGTTGCTTCTTGACTTGCCTTCTGGTGCTTTGGAAAATAGCTTTGACCCCTCTTCTTTGTGATAGTCCCTCAGTATCAGAACACTGCTATCGTGTCACCCATAGTCATTCTTTTCTCTAGACTTGGCATACGCAATTCCTGCAATTGTTCTTCCTATGTTTTAGTCTGCAGGCCCTTATAACTGATCTTCTCTGCACTCTTTCCAGAGTCTCAACATCTTTTTTATAATGCGGTGACCAAAACTGGATGCAGTATTCCAGGTGTGGCCTTATTAAGGCTTTATAAAGTGGTACTAGAACTTCACATGACCTTGATTCTATTCCTCTGTTTATGCAACCAAGGATTGCATTACCTTTTTTGGCTGTCGCTGCACACCTGCTATGAAATGATCAAATGGTCTTGCTATAAAATGAAATGCGTGTTCCCTTAAGAACTTCTTCTTCCAAGATCTTGGGGAATTGGTCTTGTAGAGGTTGCCATTGCCAGCATTATGTTTTTAACATGGAACGAGGACAAGGGTTACACTAATATTAAAGAAATGGTGGGACAGAATCATTAAAGAAAGGATGCAAAAGGGGGGACAAAATGAAATGTGAATGACAAAAATTAAAATAATTTTAAATACTTAAATTGAATTGTTGAATTGTCCTGCAGCAAGTTGTCCCATGATGAGTTGGCCACGGTGAGTTGGTCACTGTGAGTTTTCCCGCCACGAGTTGGCTATGCCAGATTGGCCGCGGCAAGTTGTCCCATTCCAGTGGACAGTATATTTTCACAGCTACTAAATCTTCTTGTTTGAAGCAGAATGTAGAAACATTTGTTCATTCTGGTTGTGATGTTCAGGTCTGGCCAGTTAAACTAATAGAAGAGAAATGGGAGACATTTTTTATCCTCTCAGGATTTCACTGGTTATGAGGACTGTGTGTCCTTAGCAGCGATCTCCGCAAGGCTCTGCTCCATGGAGAGAACCACTGAGTCTCTGGGGATGCTGTGTAGGATAAGGTTTGTTCACCTCTGTATGATCTGGATGTGGCCACACGGCCTAAGCCGATGCTTTAAGTCCAGCTGAGAACTATGGATATTCTTAAACCACAGAAATGTGGTTTCCAAACTGTTTCTTTTATTTATTTATTTCCCAAACTTCTGTGTTTCCATTGAAGAAGCATTTCCAAAGCAGAAATGCAGCAGCTGGAAACAATTAATGATAATAAAAATAATAGTAACTTTATGATGGAACCCCTCTAAAAGAATTCCTGCATCTTAAAAACCATAAACACAAGCAGAACTGTAATAACTGAGAGGCAGTGTCTAAAATTAACCAGAGACAATCCAGGGCCAGCATTCCTGTGCACTAACACTGAAGACTTCCATTGCCAGGTCCTTGTATTGAGAAAATGTGTCCCAGGTTGCCCATATGAGCAAAGGTAGCATCTTCAAAAGAGTATCCCACTAGATGTTAATCACTGGGCAAGTACATAAAGGGGAAGATGATTGGCCAGATGTTCTAAGCCGTAAAAGGCTGGACTTGTCTTTACAAGTAATGCTGCATCTTATATTATGTTTGATAGAGCAAGGAAGAAAGATCCGTCCTCTTTGGAACTGGAGAAGAGTCTCAGCCAGGAAAAGCTGTTTATTTCCATATTACCTGCCCACTTCCTAGCTCTGAAGCCCTGCCTCCCCTGTTGGAATCATGGCAAGCCAGCATAAGCACTTTCTTTCTCCAGAAGCCTGTTCACCTTCTCTCAGATCAAGAGTCCAAAAGACAATTCAGGTTGTGGTCCCTGTAGAAAGAATATAAGTAATCCTTGACTTACAACAGTTAGTTCTTAGTGAGCGTTCGAAGTTACAACAGCACTGACAAAAGTGATTTGTGACCGTTTTTCACACTTACGACCGTTGCAGCATCCCCAGGGTCATGTGATCAAAATTCAGGTTCTTGGCAACTGGCTTTACGGTGGTCGCAGTGTCTTGGGGTCACGTGATTCCCTTTTGTGACCTTCTGACAAGCAAAGTCATTTAACAACCATGTTTCTAACTTAACAACTGCAGCGATCCATTTAATAACCTGGGCAAGAAAGATCATAAAATGGGGCAAAACTCGCTCAACAAATGTTTCACTTAGCAACAGAATTTTGGGGCTCAGTTACGGCCGTAAGCTGAGGACTAACTACCTGCAGATGGGACTGCAAGGTAAACGTGAGTGTTATGTTTATTAGTTTGGGTCATGAAATGTCTGCCAGAAAACAAGCAAGCTCAGAGAGCACCCAGGACCCCTCATGTCAGTCCTGGGCTGCAAAGGGTCTCCTTTAAAGGAACCGATTTGTGCTCTAGAAACAAGTTTTGATACCCACCCATGGCTCAACCCTGGCCTTTCTGCGCCCCTCGGAGGCCTTTTCTTCAGGATTCCCTCTCCTCCCAACTCTTCTCCACACATGTGTGTATAGACACACACACAAACACACACACACAGTGACGCAAAGGCCTTTTTGGCTTTCTTGGGGGGGGATCAACCTCTCCACATTCTCTCCTCCTGCACAAGGCACAAAGGCTTCGGATGTGCCTCTGACCTTAGCAAATATACCCCTCTTTAGTATCCAGCTGGGTCTTTAAAGCAAGAGTTTTCATCCGATTCAGTAACACAAAAACACACAAATATATCACCTTGCCTCTTTCCTCCTCTTGACCTTTCTCTCATGAACCGGAG
Source organism: Azemiops feae (assembly GCA_023970755.1). NCBI lineage: Eukaryota > Metazoa > Chordata > Lepidosauria > Squamata > Viperidae > Azemiops > Azemiops feae. The sequence goes on from JALGBA010000525.1 coordinate 706,141, forward strand.
CCCATTGTTATATGGATGAGGGAATCTATTCATCTCCGCCAAATCAAAAGGCATAATTTAAAAAAACGACATTCGTGCATTAAACTTAAATGTCAGAGTTGCCAATTCAAAATAAACTTTCAGGCAGGCAAGAGGTTCTTTCTTTCTTTTTTTTTTTTATATATATTTTTATTTTTTTAAGACAACAAAACATAACACACATAAACATACAATGTATACTCCTTTTTTTTTTTTTTAAACAGCAATTTCGTAACTGTAATCTTCTGTTATTTACATTTTCCCCCTTTATTCTTCTTTTTTTAAAAAATATTTGTCCTTGTTGTCCCATTGTTTCTTATTTCCATTTTCTTCATTCATACTATATTTCATATTAAGAATAATACATATTATTACTATACATTATTATACATTATTATACACACATTTTCCCTTTCTTGACCTTTCTGCATTTATTTTCATTTGTTATTTCTAGTCTCCAACCAATCATACCACTTATTCCATATTACATAGTACTCTGTGTCTTCCCTTTCTTTTATCTCTTTTGTTAATTTGTCCATCTCCGCACAGTCTAAGATTTTCCTTATCACTTCTTCCTCTGATGGTGTATTCTCATTTTTCCAGAACTGTGCGTAGACTATTCTTGCTGCCGTTGTTATATGTAAGATTAAGTACCGTATTTCTTTACTGTATTTTCTATTTAAGATACCCAGCAGAAAGATCTCTGGTTTCCAATCTACAGGTTGATCTATTATTTCTACCATCCATCTTCTTATTTTAGTCCAGTATTTTTTTGCAACGGGGCATGTCCACCATAGATGGTAATATGTTCCATGTACCTTTTTACATTTCCAGCATGTCGGTGAGTTGTTCTGGAACATCTTAGCAAGCTTTGCTGGTGGAAGATGCCATCTGTAAAACATCTTCAACTGATTTTCCTTGAATGCCGCAGACATAGTCAATTTTATGTTTGTTTCCCATATTTTTTCCCATTTCGCCAATTCTATGTTGTATCCGAAATTTTTTGCCCATCTAATCATTGTGTCTTTGACAACCTCATCTTCCATTTTATATCTCAGTAGATATTTATATATATTACTAATTAATTTTATTTCTGTTCCATGTATAATTTTATCCAATTCTTGCGATTCTTTTTGTATTTCGTATAATTTTTTGTCCTCTGTATATTTAGATTGGATTTGTGTGTATGTCCACCAATCAATCTCTCTGCCTACATCTTGTTCCAATTCTTGTTTTGTTTTCAGATTTCCCTGTTCATTTACCAATTCCTTGTATCTAATTATCTTATTTATGTCCAGTAGGTTTGGGTGTTTCAGAGCTTCTGTTGGGGATAGCCACATTGGAATTCTTATATAATGTTTTTGTTTTATCTTTTCCCAAGTCTGTAGCAATGCATCCCTAACTATATGTCTTCGAAAGTATCTATGTACTTTATATTTTTCGTCCCATAGAAATGCATGCCACCCCGCTTGCAAGTCGTGTCCTTCAAGTGTTAAAATTCTAGTATTTTCCAATTTCATCCATTCTTTTAGCCAAGTTAGGCTTGATGCTTGGTAATATATTTCCCACTCTGGTAATGCCAATCCCCCTTTATCTTTCGTATCTTGCAAGAGTTTTAATTTAATCCTAGGTTTTTTCCTTTGCCATATAAATTTAGTAACCAATTTATTTAATTCTTGAAAGAATGTTTTCCCTAGTTTTATTGGAATAACTTGGAACAGGAATAATATTTTTGGCAATATATTCATTTTGATCGTTGCAATCCTCCCTAAAAATGAAATTTGTAGGTTTTCCCAATTTTCTAAATCTTTTTTTATCTGGTGTAGTAATTTATCATAATTATCCTCCTTAATTGAGGAGCACTTCGCTGTAAGCCAAATCCCTAAATATTTTATTTTTTTTGTTACGCTTATTTTTGTTTTATCTTCCAATTCGCTTTCCTGTGCCTTTGTAAGATTTTTGGTTATTAATTTGGATTTATTCTTATTAATCTTAAGTCCGGCTACCTCACCAAATTCTTCTATTTTTTGAATTAATTTAGGGCCGGTTTCTAATGGGTCTTCCAAAATAAATACCAAATCATCAGCGAAGGCTTGGACCTTATATTCTTCCTTCTTAATTTTTAAACCCTTTATTTCTTGATCCTCTCTAATTTTTGTCAAGAGTATTTCTAATGATAAAATAAATAGAAGAGGAGAGAGTGGGCACCCTTGTCTTACTCCTTTAGTTATCTCAATTTTTTCTGTCATTTCGTCATTCATAATTACCCTAGCTGTTTGTTTAGTATATATTTTCTCAACCATCTTTCCAAATTTTGTCCCAAATTCCATGTAGTTCAGTTGTGTTATAATAAATTTCCAGTTCAAATTATCAAATGCCTTCTGGGCATCAAGGAAAACCAGTGTAGCTTGTCTTTCAGAGTGGACTTCATAAAATTCTAAGGTGTTCATTATTATCCTCATATTGTTTTTTATCTGTCGTCCTGGTAGAAATCCATTTTGATCTGGGTGGATGTAATTATTCAAGATTTTTTTAATCCTTTCTGCTATTATTGTTGCAAATGTCTTATAATCTGTATTCAGTAAAGAAATCGGCCTATAGTTTTGAATTTGTTGCAGGTCTGAATCTTCCTTAGGGATGAGAGTAATAATTGCTTCAGTCCAAGATGGCGGTATCTTCGCCTCCTCCAGTACCTCATTACAAATCTCCAACATTATCCATTGTAGTGACTCTTGTATATTTTTATAAAACTCAACCGGAATTCCATCTGGTCCTGGTGATTTATTATTTTTTTGTTTTTTCAATGCTGTTTCTAGTTCTATTGCGGTTATTGGTCTATTCAACATTTCCTTTTGTTCTTCTGTGGTTTTGCTCATTTTTGCTGCCTCTATATATTGTTTAACTTTATCATCTGCTATATCTTCCTGATAGTATAGCTTTGAGAAGAAATTTTGTATTATGTTCTTTTTCTCTTCCCGTCTATATTGTACTGTTCCACTTTCATCTTGTAGTTGATGTATTGCTCTTTTACCTTTTTCTTTTTTTAATTTATAGGCCAACCATCGACCGGTTTTATTCGCGTTTTCAAAGTAATTTTGTTTCGCCATCCTAATTTTCTGTGCCATTTCTTTTTGTGTTGTCAGATTAATCTTGTGTTTTATAATATTCCATTTTTCCTTTATCTTTTTGTTTTGTGGATCCTTCTGTAGGTCACTTTCTGTTTCTTTAAGTTCTTCTTGCAGTTTTTCTTGTTGAAGTCTCCTATCTTTATTTTTCTTAGAATTGTATGCAATTGTCAATCCTCGAATGTAGGCTTTTGTGGTATCCCACAAATTTTGTGTTGATGTCTCTTCCTTTTTATTTACCTGAAAAAATAATGTCAGTTCCTTTTCTAGCATCTGTATATATTGTTTGTCTTTACATAGTCTTTGATTCATTGACCATCTTTTTCTCTGTTTCTGGCCTTTCCATTTTATTGTTATTGGGTTGTGATCTGCCCAGTCATTAAGTCCTATTTCAATTTCCTCTATCCCGTTCTGTATTTCTGTTGTTACCCAGGCCATATCGATCCTGGACCAGGATTGATGTGGATACGAATAAAATGTGTATTGTTTGTCTGATCTGTGTGTCTCTCTCCATATATCCCGAAGGTTGAGTTCTGTTACCATGTTAAAGAATGATTTTGGTAATATATTTTTCTTCTTTTTGCTCTTTTTACTACTTTTATAGTCTTTCTTAACATCGACTATTGCATTTAGATCCCCAATCATACAAATATTTTCATAGTCCAGATCCACTAGTTTCTTATGTACCTTTTTAAAAAAATCATGTTGGTTATTATTTGGTGCATATACTGCCGTTAATAAAGTTTGTTTTTGCCCTAATTCTATTTCCAACATTAAAATTCTCCCCTCTTCATCCGAATATATTAATTTTGATTTTATTTTTTCTTTAACATATATAGCAATTCCTCCTTTCTTGTTTTGTGCTAGTGTTGTGTATAGTGTTCCTAATTTTACATTCTCTAGTAGTTTTCTATAATCCTTTTTTATATGAACTTCCTGTAGACATATCACGTCTGCATCCAATTTCCTTAATTTATTAAACGTTTGTACTCTTTTTCTTGGTATGTTTAAACCATTAATGTTTACAGAAAAGAGCTTAATTGCCTCTCCCGTTTTTTACTTGATCTGGTTTTTTTGTGCTTCTTGTCTCTATTACCCTTCCTTTTGCTCCTTCTCTTTCTAACCTTTCTCTTTCTTGTTTCTTTTGCTTTTCTCTTTCTCGTTCAAATTCTTCTATTAGGTCTTCCTCCTGACTTTTACTCTCTGGCTCTTCCCTACTTTCTTGTTCTTCTCCCTGCGCAAAGTGACATTCATAAAAATCCTGCGCTTTCTCGAGTGTGTCTATCTTATATTTTTTTTCTTGCCATGTTACAAATATGCCTTCAGGTACTAACCATCGAAACATAACTTTGTATTTAGTTAATTGGGTTGTTAGAAATTGGTATTCTCGTCTCTGATTTCGTATTCTACGTGGTATTTGCTTTAATACAATTATTTCTTTACCCTTATATACTATCTGTTTGTCTCTTGTTTTTTTATATATTTCATCCCTTATTGATCTTCTAGTCAACCTTATATGTACCTCTCTCGCCAGTCTGTGCCTACGTGCATAATTTGTATATACTCGATAAATTTCATCTATGTCTCTTCTTGCGTCCTGTTTGTCCTTTCCTAATATCTCGGCCAATATCTCCGCCATCTTCTCTCCCAAATCTTCTTCTTTTTCCTCTACGATATTTTGAAATCTTAGGAAGAACGCAGCTTTTTCCAATTCCAAGAAGGTAATAGATTGGGTCAGCTCTCTGTTTGCTTGTTTGGATATCTGATCCATCTTTTCTATTTTGCCATCAACTTGATCTATTTTTGTTTCAACTTTTTGAATTCTTTGTTCGTTCTTCATCATTGTTTGTTGTATACTCTCTATCTTGTCATTCATGTTTTTAATTTCATTTTTGATTTCTTTGTGGTGAGTTTTTGTTTCTTCATGATTATTTGCTATTGCCTCTTGGGTTTTCGTCATTGTTTCCTGCATCATTTGTAACATTGTCTGTATACTCTGTGGGTTCATCGCCAATTCTACTTTTTCTTTTTCTTTCCCCAACATGGTTCCTATCGTTCTTTGACCTATAGGGGAAGCCATTATAGGTGTGGGATTTATAGCTGTTTTTTTACTTATTTTAGTTGTTGCTGTGGTACTTGTCATTTTTATTACTTGGATAATATTTTCCCACACTTGCATATATCAATTTTATATAACGTTAAGGGTTAACCTTAAAAATAAGATTACAAATAGAGTTATACCTTTTCTTATCCCACTATTATATAATATAATTTATAATACTCTTATAAAGAGGTTCTTTCTTTCAAAAGGTTGTTTTTTTCCCCCCATGTGCAAATCTGTGGGTGAGACAGGATTTTAGTACGGGAGGTAAATATAGGGAAGAGTCTCAGGAGCTGCATTACAAAATATACCGATCCACATTTTCCAAGTCTTGGCATGTTTTGCAACAGATCTTAGCTTTCACATTACTGAAATAGACTGAAATAGGCACATCAATCAATCCTGACTGCAACAAATATTGCGGTGGATATTTTTGAGCTCAAGAGGTGTGTTCCGAAAAGAAGGGGGAATATTGCAGAGCATATGCATCGCCATTGGTCTGTATGCAAGCAGACGTGGATACATATAAATGCAATAATTAGTATCCCACATTTCTGTACAAATTATGCAGAGGGCTCTTGCAGTGAGGATTGTTTTTTTTATCCCTGACCTTCAGGCCTTATTTTTTCAACTGGACTGACCTTGTTAACAAGAGATCCCAGCTAGAGGTAAAGAGAAATTTTCTGATAGTGAGAACAATTAATCCACGAAGCAGCTTGCCTCCTGAAGTTGTGCGCACTCACTGGAAGTTTTTAAGAAGAGACTGACAGCCATTTGTCTGAAATGGTATAGGGTTTCCTGCTTCAGCAAGGGGTTGGACTAGAAGACCTGCAAGGTCCCTTTCAAGTCTGTCATTCTATGATTTGTGATATTTCATGGTGGTGGGTGGTGTGTTGTAGCATTTTGGTGGCAGTGGCCACACAGAACTGGGAATTCCAGAGCAAGCTAGCAAGGAAGATGGGTGAATCACCACTTCATGTCTGAAGGCCTTGGGAACCTGGAGAGGGCTGTGCTGCAAAGAATGGTCATGGGTTCCTTTTCCCTGATGCTGGAAATTGAGCTTCTTTCTCTTCTGTGGAAAAAGTTCAGCCTCTCCTTTTCTTTTTAACCAGGAAGCCAATAAGCTGAATCTAAGAGATCATCAGAGAGAGGGAGGGAGGGAGGGGAGTATTTTAATTGTTGATGCTCTACACAGATTAGCAATCTGAATTGGTCTCTCCACACGTCATGCTTAGTGAAGCGTGCAAACCAGCGTCTGCATTTCCTGCCTTGGATGAGGAGAGCACACCTTTCTCCTTCTGTCCTGGCCACTTTTTACAGAGGCACAATTGAGAGCATTTTAAGAAACTGCATCACTGTCTGGTTTGGTGGCAGCAGAGCCTCAGATAGAAGGTCCACCCAGAGAGTGGGGAGGACAGCCGAGAAGATCACAGGAAGCTCGCTCCCTGGTATTCAGGATGCTGCTTAATGAGGGCTTATATGTGCTTAGAGCTCAAAGCAGTGTTAGAGACCCCACACGCCCACTTTGTGGTCTGTGTCTGTTGCTGCCCTCTGGGAGGAGGTTTTGAAGTATTTATAGCAGGGCTACCCGATTCTGTAATAGCTTTGTACCCTATGCCATCCGCCTGGTAAACTCACAAGATTTGTTTGTCTCGCCATGCACATGTATACCTAACCTGAACTAGACTGTTCTTTCTCTGTGTCATATAATATATGTGGGTATATGCATAATTCTGTATTTATTTATTCATTTATTTTTGTCATATTTATTTAGTGTATATCGGAGGTGGTGACCCTTTGAGAGCTGCATGCAATGAAATTTCATTTTAATATATGCCGATTAGTGTATATTCAAAGTGACAATAAAGTTATTATTCTACTCTACTCTACTCTACTCTACTCTACTCTACTCTACTCTACTCTACTCTACTCTACTCTACCCTACTCTACTCTACTCTACTCTACTCTACTCTACTCCATTCTACTCTACTCCACTCTACGCTATACTCTACTCTACTCTACTCTACTCTACTCTATTCTATTCTATTCTATTCTATTCTATTCTATTCTATTCTATTCTATTCTATTCTATTCTATTCTATTCTATTCTATTCTATTCTATTCTATTCTATTCTATTCTATTCTATTCTATTCTATTCTATTCTATTCTATTCTATTCTATTCTATTCTATTCTATTCTGCACCTGGTTGTCTTTGGAAACACCAAATTCTCCACTGGTTCTCCAGACTTCTCTTGGCATCATCTTGTGCTTCTACCAGAAGGCCAGTTCCATTGTGCTGTCCATTCATCCCAAGATTCTTTGCATCATGGGTGTTGTAGTGTTTAGGTTGCATAAACAGTCTTACAGAATACAAAATAACAGGGTTGAAAGGGATCTTAGAGGTCTTCTAGTCCAACCCTCTGCTCAAGCAGGAGATCCTGTACCATTCTGGACAAATGGCTGCCCAGTCACTTCTTGAAAGCCTCCATGATGGAGCACCCACAACTTCTGAAGACAACCCCTTCCACTGATTAATTGTTCTCCTTAATTCAGGACATTTCTCCTTAGTTCTAGGTTGGGTCTCTCTTTGTTAAGCTTCTATCTGTTACTTCCTGTCCTGCCCTCAGGTGCTTTGGAGAATAGGTCTATGGTAGCCCCTTATTGTTTCTAAAACATGTCTATAAACTGCCCAGTGGCCTTGAAGCAATGGGCAGCAAATGAATATAATGAATTAAAAATAAAAAAATAAATATTGGAAGATTGCTACCATGTCACTCCTAGTTCTTCTCTTATTAGACTAGATATATTTCAGCCCTATTTTGTTCATAGGAATAAAAATAATTTGGAATGAAAGCTACATAATATTAACATATCCTAAGATTGCAGATGGTTTGGTCTTGAGCATATTGACATCATCAACGTTAATAAACCCATTTGTGTAAATCTATGATGGAAACAGGAGGGATTCCACAATGCTGCCAGAAAGTCATAGGAGAATTCCAGAGGGCCAGAGTTAAACTATTATCCTGAATGCTCTATTTTCTTTTTAAATATTGGGGCTTATGGAACTTAAAGGTCTTCCTGTGTTTTGCTCAGTTGGAATAAACTTTTGTTCTGCTTGGGCAGGAATGCAGGAATGCTTGGGCAGGAATTCTCGAATGCAGAGGATCAATTTTTCAAGAACGAGGCATTATGGGTTGGCCTAAGTTCACCTGTGTTATTTCCAAATCTTCTGCTGGTTGTGGAGGTGTCCGCTAGCCCATATTTGGAGCTCGTTCTCTCTCTCTCTCTCTCTCTCTCTCTCTCTCTTGTGTGTGTGTGTGTTGAGAGAAGGAAAAGGCTCTCCTGAGACCATCAGGATGGAGTTCTCCGATGCAGCTTTCCCTTAACCCCGGAGCAGACCCCATCTATCCAATACGCCACTTTGAGCTGGGATGCCCCCTCCACTCTTGGGAAGGCAGTCAACACCACAACCCCGGAGAGAATTTCTCTTCTCTTCTCTTGGCACCGATGCTGATCCCATGAAAGAAGCTGGGCGGGTCTTGGCTCTGCTAGACAAGGGAGAGGACAAGGTGGTCTCTTTGGGACCCAGGTGGCTCTCTAGCACTCAAACCCTCTGAGATGTCCAGAGAGGGGCCATTTCTTTAGTGTCTGTGAGAACCCGTCCTCTTCACTGTGACACACCTGCTGCGCCTGATGAAACTTCAGGCAATTCTCACATTTTGCACATTAACAAATGGTAAAACCTGTAAACTCATCTTTTCTGAGCAGAAATGTCAGATATTGAGCAGAAAACATGTGGAGTGACTTTTCAGTCTTCAAACTCAAATTGGTCTGTGGGTGGATGGGAGGGATGCAAATTCTGAGCAGGCCGGCTGGCCTGACTTGTGTGAGAGCAGCCCCAGTTTTCTTCCCACACAACTCCACAGCAGCATCTCTCTCTCTCTCTTTCTCTCTCTCTCTCGGACTGGAAGGCTACCTTCCAATTCCCACACCAGCCAAGGGGCGTGTGGCACCAATGTACACCCCCCCGAGGAGCTTTCGTCTTCCTAGTTGTGAATCAGGACTCCCATCCTTCCCAGGATGCCAGGCTGGACAAGAGGGCGAACAAGCGGTTGTGTATTTGAGAGACCTTTGCTCCCAGAGCTTCAACTGCAGCTTTGCTTGTGCGGCCGAGTCCCCTCTTTCCATGCTCCCAGTCTTGTCTGTTGTGTCACCCCTTGGTGGCACAGAGGGTCTGCTCGGTGAGGCTGCTCCATTGGAAACAGCCCTTGGGCACTTGCCCTGCCCTTCTCCTACTGCCGCTCTGTGGGCCAAAGTTAAGAGCCCAAACTCATCGGCTGGCCTGCTCCGCCTCCTCCTTTACAGGCAAACAGCCAGCATTCCTTTCCCTCATAACACCTCATAAAGACCGAGAGGGAGGGCTCGCAGCACCCCCTGAAGCTCCCCAGAGGTCAAGGGGAGGCTACTGCTTAGGCCAGTCAAATGCACTGAAAAAGCCCAGCAAAGAACTCCGGTCTGCATTTGTACAAATGTCTTGGGATTGGGTCTGTATTGTAGGTCTTGGTGTTTTGTTTCTTCCATCTGGGCTGCTTGGTAGTTCTCCTCTGGATAGTCTCCATTTTTTCATGTCCTTTCTCAAATTGTGCTGTCTAGAATGGGATACCTTAGTCTAACTATGACCTGAGCAGTCCTGAATGCAGAAAAGGAATGATCCTGACACTGCATTCTTCTTCATGCAGCCTAGGAGAGCACTTGTGTTTTTGACAGCTGAATCCCTGTCTTGGCAAATGTCCTGATTGTGATCCAAGGAGACACATGGATCCTTTCTGTATTTCAGTGCTGCCCAGTATGATCCCATCTTTCTGTATTTGTGCCTTTGATTTTTTTTTCTACTCAAGTGTAGATTTTTGCGTTTCTGTCTTCTAAACTTTATCTTGATGTTTCTGCCCATTATTCCAGCTTGTCAGGATTTTCTGTTCCCCCATCTTTGTGTCATCAGCAAATGTCTGATCATATTTTTAATCCTCTATGCAAATTATAAATAAATGAGAAACAAACTGGACAAGATGGCTAAGATCAGAATCCAACTCTCATTCAATGGAGCAGCACCAGAGATGAAAGAGAAACCTTACAGATCCAGCACTTGCTTCTAAGCTGACATGGAGCCACTCACGTCCATATATTAGGTAGACCAGTGGTTCTCAGCCTGTGGTCCGCGGACCCTTGGGGGACCTCAATGTCATCACAGGGGGTCCGCAAAGGCTTGACGAAATGTTATGATTTAAATCTTGAGTTAAGTCTTGGGGGTCCATGGCCACAAAAGGTATTAAAATGGGGTCCATGGTGAAGAAAAGGTTGAGAACCACTGAAATAGAGTACTTAGCGAGCTCTGTGTCCATCCAATAGTAGCTTGGTCCAGCCCATTTTTGGTGATTTTCTCTCCTAGAATCTCCTGATAAACTTTGTTAAATGCTTTGCTGAAATCAAATTCTACGATCCTCATTGCATTCCATGGACAACTGAACTGATTATGCTATGGAAAATTTGGTTTGGCATGATAGATTCTTGACAGTTCCATGCCAAGCACATCATTCTTTTCCAAATGCTTTCAAACCAGCTGCTTAATCATCACTTGCAGAATTTTGTCTACTATTGAGATCAAGCTGACCAGCGTGTAATTATCGGAGTCGCCTTTTTATTTCTTCTTCTTCTTCTTTTTTTTAAAAAGAGAAGGTCCTTTACCTTATGTAATCCTCTGAAATGATACCCTTCTTCTATGTCCTTCTAATATTACAGAAAATAGTTCCAAGCGAGCATCAATAAATTGTCCTAGTTTTGCAAGCTTCAACTCACTTGCGGCATCCAGCCTCCCATTTACATGAAGTGAGGGATTGCAAGAAGGAAAGGATGGGGAAGGAGTTTTGTTTAAATGAGATAAGGCAGCCCAGACCAGATGTGAGAGGTGTTTGGAAGAAAGCATTTTAACAATGTAAATTACCTGAACTTTAGGGAATGTCCACTTGCGGTTTTCAAGACTCTGTTTCTACCAGGACCAGCATTCATGAGTCCTTCCTGCTTCCTTGGTTTTGCCCAGCCTGTGGGGCCTGACCTTGAGTTGCCCTCCTTTGTTCCGCCTTGGTCTGTCCACTTGAAGAGCCTTCTCCTTTGGAAGAAGGTACAAGGTGAGGAGGAGGTCAGGAGCTCTGCGTTTGCCCCATCCCCGTGACTTCCCTGGCAGCGGGCCCACTACTTCCTTGGTCTTCCTTTCACTACCTGGGGAGCTTAAAAGGCCATTTTGTTTTTTAGCTTCTCTGTGGAGCCTATGCTTAGAGCTTTCCCATCTTCTGATCTTCAACCTGATGGTGTGACTGTCCACACAGCTGGTCTACCCACAGCCACACCAGCAAGAAGATGGCTCCAGGGTGGCTGGTCAGACTCCAGAGAAGAAACTGCCGGGCAAATGGGAATTGACTCTGCCCTGCAGACAATTGCCAGACAATTCCTTTGAAGCTTTTGACCGGGGTGCATTATGGCAATGGAAGAACAGCCTAAAAACGGAGATACAAAGTTTTGTTTAAATTGGAATAATCCCCTGCATCCCTATTATCTAAAAGGGCACCTATCTGCAAGTTTTATTGGTCTCTTTCTATTTAGTCTAAAGCAAATTAATTGATTTAATTTAAACGTATGCCGGGGTGTGATGCCACCCTAATTCTATTCAATGGATCAACCAGGACTTTTTTGGACAATTGGCTTATCTATCACACAAATATTTAAAAACACTCAGAACAGAAGATTTACCCCCCCCCCCACTCCTTTATTATCTTTAAGTTTGGTGAAGAGATTTTGCAGAACATATGTAGCAATCATATGGGATCTCTGCCACTCTCCAATAGGGCTAAATGCCTTTATAGACGTGTATAACTAAGCATAGTACAGACGTCAAGTAAAAACAGCAATTAAAACTGTAACAGACTACAAACAGCTGTAAAATCATAAAATCAGCCCAAGAAACAGATTTTTTTTTTTTTTTTTTACAAAAAACTATAAAGGAATCTGAGTCCACATACAAGGCTGTTGAGATTTGTTTCCAAAGAACTGGCACCAGCCGTGCTCTACATCAGTGCTTTTCAACCTTTTCACCGATTGTACCACTTTTAGGTGCTGGAGAAGACTCCTGCGAGTCCCTTGGACTGCAAGGCGATCAAACCGGTCAGTCCTAGAGGAGATCAACCCTGACTGCTCCTTAGAAGGCCACATACTGAAGTTGAAACTCAAGTACTTTGGCCACCTAATGAGAAGGAAGGACTCACTGGAGAAGAGCCTGATGCTGGGAAAGATGGAGGGCAATAGAAGAAGGGGACGACAGAGAATGAGGTGGCTGGATGGAGTTACTGAAGCAGTAGGCGTGAGCTTAAATGGACTCCAGAAGATGGTAGAGGACAGGAAGGCCTGGAGGAACGTTGTCCATGGGGTCGCGATGGGTCGGACACGACTTCGCAACTAACAACAACAACAACCACTTTTAGGATACGGCAATATTCGAGTACCACCAGTCGCCTAGCAAGGTGTCAAAAACTTGATGACCAAAAAAGAAAGAAAGAAAGAAAGAAAAAAGTGACAAAATAGAGGTAGTCCTTGACTTACAACAGTTCACTCAGTGACCGTTTGAAGTTACAACAGCATTGAAAAAAGTGACTTGTGACCATTTTTCACACTTATGACTGTTGCAGCATCCCCAGGGTCATGTGATTTACATTCGGATGCTTGGTGACTGATTCATACTTATGTGAAGCTGGCGATAAGCCGAACCCGCCTGGGTGCACGAAGGAGGCGGAGATCGTGCAGGGCCTGGCGCCTGGGTGAAAGGGAAGTGCTCAGAACACGGTCAGCCTGCGGGGCAAAACAGTCACCTGGGACGCCAGGCGCCAGGCACTTGCTGCCTCCTCTGCGTGCGCCCAGGCGGGTTTGGCTTCTTGCCAGCTTTGTCTCACCCAGCCCAGCTTCTCTGCGTGGTGAGGAGAGTGCGCCGCTGCCTGCTGAAATCGGGCAGGCTGGGGCCTGGGCAGCGTAGCGCAAGTAACGTGGTGTCCTCTCCCCTGGAGTCCACAGAGCTGGGTGTGTCAAGTGGGCGAGGGCCATTTGCTGGTCTCCTTCAGGGGATGGTACCTTTCTTCATTCCTCACGGAGGGGCTGCCACAGAAGTTGTAGATTGGCTCCTGGCCAGCCTGTTTTATCTCCTCTCCTCTTTCCCCTGCTCCTCCTTCTTTTCCCTTTGGTGCAGCTCCAGCTGACTCTTCCTCCTCCCAAGGCTGCGTCTTTTCTCTCTCTCTCCCTCTCCCACCAAAACTGCCTCCTTTTATATCCTCTCCTGTCTCCGCCCCCACTCCTTTCTCTTCCGGGTGTGCTGGAAGTGCCGATTCTGGGGCCTTTGCCTCGCCCCAGCTGCCCTGCAGCTCCTGAGGACTCTCTCATGGCAAGTCCTGCGCTGAGCTGCTTTGGCTCATTCCCTCCCCCCGCTACACTTGGCTAGGCTGGGCAGGGTCGCATACCACTTGCCAGGTGCCAACGTACCACTAGTGGTACGCGTACCACCGGTTGAAAAGTCCTGTTCTAGTCCAATGCCCTGCTCAAGCAGGAGACCCTCTACCATTTCAGACAAGTGGCTGTCCAGTCTCTTCTTGCAAGCCACCAGTGATGAAGCACCCACAACCTCTGAAGGCAACTTCTGTTCCACTGGTTAATTGTTCTCACTGTTAGGAAATTTCTCCTTAGTTCTAGATTGCTTCTCCCCTTGGTTATTTTTCATCCATGACTAATGACTAATGCTGGTGTTATATTGTTATAATTATTTATTGTAAAGTATAAAGTAAGTAGTGATACATTTTATTATTTCCATATAGTGATATTTATATATTGTTGACTGGAGATTATAACTACTGTTGCTGTTACATGTTGTGATGGTTGTTAGGCTGTGCAGACTGTTAGGGAAGAGAGTGATGGTTTTGTCCTTGGGCTGTTTGGCAGCATCCCGGAAGTGGCCACCATTTTGGCACAGCCACAAGAAAGTATGGCCATTCTGAAAATGATGGCCACTTCAGGGATGCAGCCATGTAGTCCAGGGATGCTGAGGGACAGGGTGGTCTGCTCCCCTTTCCCAACATGAGGTCCAGAGCTCTGGAGATCTTCAAAAAGTAAGTGCACAGTGGGTGATGGGGAGAGGAGGGTGTGGGACCCAACAAGACCTGCAGGGGCCCAGTGGAGCAGGATCAGTCTACGTGGGGCTGCCCTTGAAAAGCATCTTGGAGCTTAATTGGTTCAGAATGAGTGGCCCACATGGTTTTACGCAGACTCAAATGTGCACATGTGTCACCTTCCCTGCAGGAGCTGCACTGGCTGCTGATTTGCTTCCCGGTGGAATTCAAGATGCTGGTTGTGACTTTTAAAGCCCTTCATGGCTTGAGACCAGGTTAATTCTCCTGGTCACATCTACCTGACCTACCAGAGTGCGGAGGCAGGGAATGTCCTCTCCCCAAAGGAGGAACATCACAGGGGTAGGCAACCTCGGCTCTTTTATGACTCATGGACTTCAACTCCCAGAATTCCTGAGTCAGCTATGCTGACTCAGGAATTCTGGGAGTTGAAGTCCATGAGTCATAAAAGAGCCGAGGTTGCCTACCCCTGATCTAGCAGGACCCAGAAGAAGGGCCTTCTCTGTCATGGCTGCCTCCCTTTAGAACATCATCCCTGCAGAGATTAGACTGGCCCCACTTTGACATTCTTTCGCAAGGCCCTGCAGACCTGGGGATCCCAGAGTGGGATGATGCCTATCAAGTGGCTTGTTTGATTGACTGTTGTCACCAAAAGGATAGGGGGTTATTGTTTTATCTATCTGCATACTGGGTTTTTATTTTTTGTAAGCTGACCAGAGCCACTGAGAGTGAATGGGTGACCATATAAATTCTCTAAATAAATACAAGTAAGTAAGTGAGCGACATGGTGGCCTATAGGTGAAGACTCTCGCCTCCCACCTGGAAGGTTGAGAATTCAATCCTAGGCAGCGGCAGGTATTTCTTTATCAGGGCACAAAGAGAAAACATCTGCTGCAAACTCCATATAGGTGTCAGGAAGGGCATCTGGCCAGTAAATGCTCAGCTCCATTCAGTCACCCCGACTCCACCACAAATAAAAAGGGATTAAAGGGTCATCAAAAAAAGTAAATAAGTAAGTAAATGGAGGGGAAGAGAAGCAGGGCGACTCCTGCAGCATCCAAGTTGGTCATAAGGGCGAATGACCGCAAGGATGCTGCAACAGCCTTAACTTCAAAATAGGGTCATAGGTAACTTGAGGGTGGGGGGGTCTGTTATGTCTTTGAACAGTCTCTAAGCAACTAGTTATAAGTCGAGGACTATCTATATTAACTCTATAATCTTAGATAATGTGGAAGATAGAGGAAAAAGAAGAGGTTTATATCAGTGTTAAGTAATTATTCTTCCTAGGACTTCATTGGTCTTCTCCGAGGCTGTTCCAGTTTGTCGGAAGCCAGCTACAAGCACTGTGGAATGACAATCTTCTGATTCCTAGACAAAATATTCCTCTCAGCTGGCAGAGATCCAGCCTTTCCAGCAATGGCCGTTGATTGGGTGTCCAAGAAAAAACTGTAGGATGAGGCTTACCTGGCCTTTCCTGGATTCCCTCTCGCAAAGTTCCAATCGTCTTTTGGGATCCAAATCTCCCCAGCTGCAGCTGTTTACTTTCTTTTGTTTAAACAGAAGTTTAAACTTTCCCAACTGACTTTGAGCTGTGAAGAGAGGAAAGGTGATTGCGAGCCCAACAGCAGGATATCAATCGGAAGGGCAGCCACTGTTGAAGTGAGATGCGATTCAATGCCAGCAGTTACACCAAAAGTAAACTTTTATAAATAACAAAACTTTGCCAAACAAAAACAATTCTGGTTTGCAAAAACCCCCAAATGCAAGAAAGCCCCCAAGGCTATTTTGACGTAGACACGCTCAGACAATCAAATACCTTTAGGTGAATCATAAATATATTAATGATTTCAGTGGTGGGATTCAGCCAGTTTGCACCAGTTCGGCAGAACCGGTAGATAATTTTTTGTTCCTCAGGTCCAGAATGGACTTCCGGAAGTGGCATCCACACAGAGAACCGGTTGTTCTCTGAACCGGTTGTTCACATATCTGAATCCCACCACTGCATGTGTTATCAATTCTTTCTAGAAGCCCCTTTGTGTCTTCAGGCATCCAGTCACCCTTGGAGAGGAAACAGAAAGGAGAACAACATCTTCTCCTCCGATATTTTCCAAACCAAAGTGCAGATGATCATTTGGGAAAGCTAGCTGGGTGAATTAAATTCTGGCCAAGGAGTGTGATGAACACCGATGGATTTTTTTTAGTAGCCATGATTTAGGGCACTATCCAGAGATCAGGCCTTACCAGTGATGCCCAGAAACTGCTAAGCAGTCCCCCTGCTTCCTTCCCTGGCCTCCTGCCTGGATGCTCCTGCTGAGATGGTGGCACTGGAGACTGATCCAGGTGCAGAAGTTTTCCCGCCATGTGTTTCAGACTGGCATGGATGCCCCTCAAAAGATGCAGGGAACCTCCTTTCCCCATAGATTTGCCAATCTGATTCTCATTGCCTCTAGTAATTCCATAACATTTTAAATTCATATTATTGCTCTGCGGGACACATTTCCAAATTCTGCAATTTAAGCTGCAGAACTATCCATGTCCCTAGGAATAAGCCTCCCTGAACTCCTGGGACTTATTTCTGAGTAGGCATGTTTAAGCTTGACCAGTGCACCCATCCAATCCCCTGCAGATGGAATACTTTCTGCAAAGGACTGGCCTGTTTGCTTCTTTGCTACCACTTGCATGCTGCCAAGTTCTAGAGCAGTGGTGGCGAACCTATGGCACGGGTGCCAGAGGCGGCACGCAGAGCCCTCTCTGTGGGCACGCGCGCCGTTGCCCCAGTCCTAGGTCTTCAGCTGGGTTTTATAAAACCTTTTCACTTTAGGCCTCCGCCGCCGTGTGCAAAAAAAAAAAAAGGTCCAATCAGTCAATTTCAACTTCTCACAGGGAAAAAAAAAGATCTTGCAAAGTTGGAATTGATTGATTGAACTTTTTAGTCCCACCCTGTCTGCCGTTACCACCGCAGCCACGCCCACCCAATTGGCCACACCCACCCAATGGGCCACACCCACCCGGCACTCGACGATGCATAAGTGGGTTTTGGGTTGCAGTTTGAGCACTCAGTCTCTTAAAGGTTCACCATCACTGTTCTAGAGAATTTGAGCAACTAATGTCCAAACAAAACTGATAAAATAATCATTGTAATGTAATTATCGCAATACTAAAATAAAAATAATTGGCAAAAATATGATGGGGGTTAGCAGCAATCCATGTTGCAGATATGTATCTTGATTTTTTTCCTCAAAGTAGCAGCTCATTCTGCACAGCCGAGAGAGAAGGAGGCACATGGACCCAGGCCAGTTTTAGAGGGCAGCGTATTCCTCAGGAACACACAGGCTCCATCGAGAAGGCCTACTTCTGACGGCCTCGATGGGTCAAGGAGGGGAAACGAAGATCAATCAGGACAGGTGGACTCCTTCTGGCGTGAATGGTGCTGGAAGTGGTGCAGATCTAAGCCCTGTGGGGCTTCATGGATAATGCACAGCAGACTGAATGGTTTCTGGAAACAAACTGTTCACAAATGCAAGGCTGATCACCATGGTGTAGCTGAGCTGCAACTGCTCTCAGTGGCCAGCACTGGGGTGGCTGCATTTATTACACTACTTGGAGGTGCTGAGTAGTTTTCAAGGGGAGCCCCAAGTTCAGCATACTGCAGTAAGCCAGCATTTTCAAGTCCATTTGACTTTTTGTCCAGGCCAGAGCAAAACCCTGAACTACATTTGTTCTGTCTTAAAATGGCCAGCTATTTACCAGACGTGGTTCACAACTGTGAAGAAAAGAGTCCAACCAGCAACGGCTCAGATGTGCTTGGCTGCCCCAACAAAAGTTCTTGTGGACGGAGTTTGGCTTGTCCTCACATCTTGAAGAGCCAGATTTTCCTGGTCATGGTGGCTCGACTGAGCCCTCCACACCATCATTGAGGACACTAGGTGAACTTGAGGGGACTCACCTGAGGCACTCTGTAACTAGGAGGCATTGCGATTTTTCTTGTCAAGGTGAGGAGACAACAACTTTCTCCCTGTGAAAGAGACCTGTGTGGCTCCTCTGACATTTCCTTAGAAACAGGGAGCCTTTGTTGTTTCATGAGGAAGCTTTGAAGGGGCTCTCCCCATGAAGCTTCACTGAAGCCACCTGGAATTAAGGAGAAAGTTCCTGACAGCGAGAACAATTAACCAGTGGAACAGGTTACCTTCAGAGGCTGTGGTTGCTCCATCACTGGAGGTTTTAAAGAAGAGACTGGACAGCCACTTGTCTCAAATGATGTAGGGTCTCCTGCTTGAGCAGTGGGTTGGACTAGAAAACCTCCAAAGTTCCAGTTCTATTATGATTGACTGAAAAGCAACAAATTTGATAAGGCGTCTGGAGGCTACACCATATGATAAACGATTGGGGTAACTAGGCATGTCTAGTCTAATGAAGAAAAGGACTATGGGTGTTATGATAGCTTCTGTACTTGTGGGGCTGTCACAGAGAAAAGGGGGTCAACCTACTCTCCAAAGCATCTGAGGGCAGGAAAAGAAGCAATGGATGGAAACTAATGACGGTGAGAACCAATCTAGAACTAAGGAAAATGTCCTGACAGTGAAAACAATTAATTAGTGGAACGGCTTGCCTCTGGAAGTTGTGGGTGCTCCAACACTGGAGGTTTTTGGGAAGATACTGGACAGCCAGTTGTCCAGAATGATATGGGGTCTCCTGTTGCAGGGAGTTGGACTATAAAAATTCCAAGGTCCCTTCCAACTCTATTGTAGGAAGATAGCACCCCCCCCCCAGAGAAAGAAATATTTTGGGGGATTTTAAAAAATCAGATTATATTTTCCCAAAGGAATAATGGAGATGATCTTAAAAGGCAGAAACCCTCCCCCCCAGGTCTCCCTGCCCCAAGCAGAGGCTAAGTCTGTAGAAATGGTGATGTGATAATCCTTTCAGAAAGATTAGAGCCAGGAAGCTTAGAGCTGATGGGATTAGAAAGACAAAGATCCCTAGAACCAGCAACCCCTCACCCAAAAAATCCAACATGGGACATAGCCATCAGCCACAGCCACAGGGAAGCAGGACATGACCTTTAGGACATAATAGGATTTACACACCACCATCAGAATACCAGAAAGACACACTGAACCTCAGGTCAAAGTTCATGCCACAGGAACAACTCCAAACACAAAAGCCCAAGAAGTTATAAAAACCCACCACTCCCAGCTACATGTGGTCAGCTTTCCCAGAGCCACATTTCTGCGTAGCTCTCCTCTTCAATAAACTACAACCTTCTTTCTAAAGCAGTCTCCATTTTGTTTATTCCTGGCTTGGACTGGACCCTGATGAAGATTTTTCTTTCAACACTATTATTCTAAAATGAAGAACCTCTAACAAGTTTTGAATTACAGTCCTAGTTATATTTCAGCCTTTCCTTGAAATCTCTAAGCCGTTTTCCTTGAGGATTCCCCAAATTCACTTTCTTGCTTTAGGCAAAATTTCTGAGTCAAGGGCATGTTTTTTCCTTTCAGCTAAAATGCCCATTTTCCCCTCTAGTGTCCAGTGCCAGAACCCCAGGCCAGGAAGGC
Organism: Azemiops feae; assembly: GCA_023970755.1. Classification (NCBI taxonomy): domain Eukaryota; kingdom Metazoa; phylum Chordata; class Lepidosauria; order Squamata; family Viperidae; genus Azemiops; species Azemiops feae. The sequence continues at coordinate 726,160 of JALGBA010000525.1, forward strand.
CATGACAGCAGGAGAGAAGCAAATCTCTGGGGGAGGGAGGGCGGCAGCAGATCAGCCCCGTTCTCAAGGCCAGGCCTGGGGTGGGGGCACCCGCCTGCTGAGAGTCGACGACGGCAAGGCTTCCCTGCTGGCCAAAAGGAAGGCTTGCTTTCATTTCTGGGAAGGCTGCCTTTCAGCAGTCTGTCAGGTAAATATTTGCACAGTTCATAAAGCTCTTGTTCTTTCTTTCAGGAAGGAAATGAGGAGGCTGCAGAGAAGAGAAAAAAAAAAAAAAACCCACACCAGCGTTTCTTGTGTAGTTGTGTCCCTCAAGAACCTGAGCTTGGACCTGTCTTTCTTCTCTCCGGACTTCACACTCCGAGGACCCCTGCTGGAAACTTCACAATGCTGTGATTGACAAGATGCGAAATTAGGCCCTCTCCTCCCACGCCAACCTCGGCTGCATCTAGGGTTACTGCCGCTCGGGGCTCAGTGTGAAATTCCCCTTGCTGGAGCTCATTAAATGGGTCAGTGGCCCTTCCAGTTTCACAAAGGGCTGGTTCTGGCCATCCCATCCGACTCAGTCCCAGGATGTCGTGGAGTAAATGCTTCCAGATGGCTCTCCTTAGCATCTCCAGAAGAGAACAGAAGACTAATGGTTTGCAGATCCCACCAGTTCTCATTGTTCACTTTCTCTCTCTCTCTCTCTCTCTCTCTCTCTCTCTCTCTCTCTCTCTCTCTCTCTCTCTCTCTCTCTCTCTCACTGTGTACGCATGCTGGGGGGACATGGGGAGGCTGAGACTGCATGCTTTTGCAACCAGTGGAGATGGAGGGGCCCACAGCTGGCCAGATGCCAGCTTTCCTGCAGGCTGTGTCTGTGGGGCAGCAAAGTCGGTTCCCACTGAGAGGGGTCAAAAGCCGAGGCCTCCCCCAGTGGCCGGGGAAAAATGCCTCCTGGCTTTGCAGGCGATGGCAGCTATCAAAGAGGGTTTTCCTTCTGACACGGCTACTGCTGCACTTCCCCCCTGGCTCCCAGAAGTGTCGGGAATAGAATAGAATAGAATAGAATAGAATAGAATAGAATAGAATAGAATAGAATAGAATAGAATAGAATAGAACTGGAAGGGACCTTGAAGGTCTTCTAGTCCAGCCCCCTGCTCAAGCAGGAGAACCTATACCATCTCAGACAAGTAACTGTCTAGCCTCTTCTTAAAAATCTCCAGTGATGGAGCGCCCACGATTTCTGGAGGCAAGCTGTTCCACTGGTTAACTGTCCTCACTGTCAGGAAGTTTCTCCTTAATTCCAAGTTGCTTCTCTCTTTGATCAGTTTCCAACCATTGTTTCTCCTCCTTCCCTCTGGTGCTCTGGTGAACAACCTAACCCCCTCTGCCTTGTGGCAGCCCCTCAGATACTGGAACACTGCTATCATGTCTCCCCTATTTCCTCTTTTCTTTAGACTAGCCAAACCCAAGTTCCGGAGCCGTTCTTCGTATGTTTTGGTCTCCAGGTCTTTGATCATCTTAGTTGCTCTTCTCTGAATTTTATTCAAACTCTCAGCATCTTTTTTGTGATATGGTGATCAAAATTGGCTGCAGTATTCCAGGTGTGGTCTTACTAGGGTTTTATAAAGCGGTACTAATACTTTGTGTGATCTTGATTCTATGCCTCTGTTTATACAACACAGGATTGTATTAGCTTTTTTGGTTGCCGCTGCACACTGCTGGCTCATAGTCAAGTGATCATCCACTAGGACAGGGCTTTTCAACTAGTGGTACGGGTACCACCTGTGGTACATTGGCACCTGGCAGGTGGTACGTGACCATCCTAGAAAAGTGATAGCGGGGGAGGGGAATGAGCTGAACTGGTGGCAGCACCACACAAGCCTGAGCGAGAGATGGCTGGAGCTGCAGGGCTGTCAGGGCTCAGTGGAAGCACCAGGATCAGCGCCAGGCTCCAGCTGGTGCTTCTGCTGAGCCCAGAAGAAGCACCAATCATCTGGAAAGCAGCACTGATCCTGGCACTTCTGCTGAGCCCAGAAGAAGCACCGATCAGCTGGAATGTTGCAGCATCTCCAGGGTCTTGTGATTTACATTCAGATGCTTGGCAACTGATTCATATTTATGACGGTCACATAAGTGACCAAAACCTACTGCAACCACCCAGCAGACAGGGGGAATAAAAACCAAACACCACCCACCCCACCCCCGCTGCCAATCCTCAACAGAAATGCTCACAACAATGAAAACCTCGGACAGGAGGAAGGCAGGCAGGTGTCTTGCTCGGCTGTGGCTTGGGGGGCACTTTTTTCAGTGCCATTGTAACTTCGAACAGTCACTAAGCGAACTATTGTAAGTCGAGGACTACCTGTACTTTATCACTTTTTTCTTTCTTTCTTTTTTTGGTCATCAAGTTTTTGACACCTTGCTAGGCGACTGGTGGTACTCGGATATTGCCATATCCTAAAAGTGGTACAATGGGTGAAAAGGTTGAAAAGCCCTGCTCTAGGACTCCAAGGTCCCTCTCACAGTTACTGTTTTTAAGCCAGGTCTTGCCCAATCTGTACTTGTACTTTGATTTTTCCTGCCTAAATGTAAAACTTTGCTTTTCTCCACATTGAAACTCATTTTGTTGGATAGGGCCCATTGTTCAAGTCTGTCAAGATCCTTTTGGATCCTGAGCTTGTCTTCTGGGGTCTTAGCTACTCCTGCCAGTTTGGTGTCATCTGCAAATTTGATGAGTTCCCCTTCAATTCCCTCATCTTGATGAAGATATTGAAGAGTACTAGGCTTAAGATGGAACCTTGTGGTATCCCACTGCTTACTTCTCTCCATGTGGATGTAGTGCCATTGAGGACTACTCACGGAGTACGGTTTGCAAGCCAGCTACAGATTCATCTGGTCGTGATGTTGTCTATTCCTCCTTTTTCTAGCTTACCAAGGAGTAGGTTGTGATCTACTTTATCAAATGCTTTACTGAAGTCTAATTATACTACATCCACAATATATCGCTGGTTTATTAGTTTAGTTACTTTGTCAAAAAATGAAATAAGATTGGGTTGACATGATCTGTTTTAACAAATCCATGCTGGCTACTGGTTATAACTTTGTTTGCTTCTAGTGTTCGCAGATCTGTTTTTTGATTATCTTTTCTAGGATCTTCCCAGGTATTGATGTTAGACTGATTGGTCTGTAGTTTCCTGCGTCCGTTTTTTTCCCATTCTTGAAGATGGGAACCACATCAGCCCTTTTCCAATCCTCAGGTACTTCCCCGGTGCTCCAGGATTTTTGAAAGATGTGGTGCAATGATTCTGAGATAACAATCAGAACTCTGGAATGTAATCTGTCAGGTCCCAGTGATTTATATTTGTCAATGTCGGATAAGTGTTCTCTTACCATTTTCTTGCTTATTTTAATTTTTGTTTCTAGTTTGACTTTTGCAGTGGTTTTTTTTTGGTATGTTGGGCTATAGTTTCTTTTTGTGTGAAGACTGATGCAAAGTATGAGTTAAGCAGCTCTGCTTTCTCCCTGTTGCCTGTAATTTCCTTGCCATCTTCTCTCTTTAGTGGACTTACAGTTTCCTTGACTTTTTTTGTTGTTGTTAATATGTTGGAAGAAACTTTTTTTATTATCCATGATTTCTGTTGCAAGTCTTTGTTCGTTCTGAGCCTGTGCTTTCCTGATTTCATCTTTGCATGTTCTGGCTATCTGCTGATAATCAGCCTTAGTTATGTGTCCCTCTTTCCATTTTTTGTATTGATCCTTTTTGTCTGTCAGTTTATCAGAGAGATCTTTATGCAGCCATGCTGATTTCTTCTTGAATTTCTTGTTTTTCTTTTTCAGTGGTATTGTGCTGGTCTGGGCTTTTATGATCACATTTTTCAGAGTTTCCCTCGCTTCTTGGGTTGTTTTCCCCTTTAGGATTTTCATGCATGGGATCTTTCCTAGGTTCTCTCTGAGTTTGTTAAAGTCAGCTGTTTTGAAGTTTAAGACACTGGTTGGATTGTTTTCTATTGCTAGTGTTTGCATTATATTAAATTCCAGTATGATGTGGTCACTTTCACCCAAGGTTCCGGCAACTTCATCTCCCTCTATAACTTCTTCTCTATTAGTAAGAATTATGTCCAGTATAGCTTTATTTCTAGTTCTCTCCTCCACCTTTTGGATGACAAAACTGTCAGCTAGGTTGGTTAGGAATCTGTTCGATCTCCCGCTTGCTGCAGAGTTTGTCTCCCAGTTGATATCTGGATAGTTGAAGTCTCCCATTACTATTGTGGTATGCCTCCTACATACATTTGTTAGCTGGTTGGCAAAGAGTTCATCTATTTCTTCTGATTGATTGGGTGGCCTGTAATATAAACCTATGGCAATGTCACTTTTTTTCTCTTTTATATTGACCCATATACATTCTGGAAAGATTTTATCTTTGATCATGTGCATTTCTGTGGATGTGTAGTGTTCTCTTACATATAGTGCAACTCCCCCTCCTCTTTTTGTAGACCTGTTTCTTTTGAACAATTTGTATCCATCCATCAGTCCATTCCAGTCATGGATTTCATCCCACCAGGTTTCTGTAATGCCAACTGTGTCATACCCTCCCTCGTGTACTGTTGCTTCTAGTTCGCCCTGTTTGTTCCCCAAGCTTTGAGCATTTGTATATAAGCATTTAAGACCTTTATGCCTGTCCGTAGGTATGTTTCCTGCATCTCCTGATTGTTCTTTGAGTTTTTCTTTTTTCTCATCACTGCCTACCTCATTATTTGATTTGTATTCTTGGGATTTGTGATTGGTTTTGGGTTCTAGAGATTCTAGAGATTGGTCACCCTTCCCCCTCCCTCCTGATGAGTTGGGCCAGTCTTTTTCCGAGTACATTTTCCCCCATTTTCATGAGCTGCAGCCCATCCCTTGCCAAGAGTCCTTTGCATAGGAAATGCAGTCCATGATCCAGGAAACCAAAGTTTTCTTGGTGACACCAAACCTTTATCCTTCAGCAGGGACTTCACCTGAAGTTGGAAACAGCTCCTCTGCCAACACGGCAAGCAACTGCAGGGGCAGATCAGGAGAGTCTGGAGGTTACTTTGCCGTGCTCTCTCCTTGTCAACTTTGTGGGGCCAGAGAGTCAAGGAGAGATGGAGCCCTTGACAGCTCCATTACATGGCTGGAGGAACCCAGCTCCTGGAGGAGTGTCTTCTCTGTGTTTAAAATTCCTTCACATTATCCTTAATACAATTTGTTTGTACATCAGTTTGCATCAAGCATCTTCTCTGAACACCACAATATTTAAATACTAGAAGTCACACTTAGCTGGTGAGTAGCTTCAATCCTGGATCACTGAGCTAAATGCAATGCATCTGTGTAATCCAGTGTTTCTCAACTTTAGCAACTTTAAGATGGGTGGACTTCAACTTCCAGAATTCTGGGAGTTAAAGTCCACCCATCTTAAAGTTGCTAAGATTGAAACACACTGATGTAGTCAATTTGAGATCTCAGCTGTGGTCCTTTTTGAGATGGAAGCTCTTAAGACAGTCATTCATGCCTGCTATGAAACCACATGAGTCTTTTCTAGGAAAAAAAAAAACACAAGAGTTACAAGAGGTGAAACAAAGGACTCACAGTTTTTTGCACTGCCTTGCTAAGACCTTGGAAATGGACAGCTGATGGCCGTGGATCTCTTAGAAGTTTGAGGCGAGGTCAGTCAGCAGCCGTTGTATTAATATTCTCCTTTCCCCCCATGAAGGTTGTTCTATGATGCTAACAAGATGGGGTTGGGGTGGAGGGAGGGGTCTTGGCTTCACGCACACTTTGGTGGCAAGCACTGTGAGGACTGTGACCTGGGGACAGGGCACAGGAAATTTGTTGTGTCCACCGCTGGTCAGCTTCTCTGGGTGCCAGTGCAGATGTAAAAAGGGGCCAGCCTCCTCCTGGCCTTTCCCTGTCACAATTGAGGGTGAGGTTGCAATGATGGGAAGGGGTTTCCCACTGAACTTTCAGATGAAAGTGCTGGAGGCGCTGTTGTGGATTTGACCTTTGAGACCACCTGTATCTTGGCTAAGCTCCCAACCACCCCCTCTTCTGGGAAAGCAAAGTCCCATCAGCTGGCCAGGCCTTTGCCCACAGTGGAGGAATCAAAATAAATGAAATTACCTTTAATTGTGGCCATTAGGTTCCGGAGAATGTCAGCATGAAAAGCCACTTTTAGGCAGGCACCACAATGCCGCTTTGTATAGTTTTTGCTTCCTCCTCTTAGCCCTTAACCTCTTCCCTGCCCTGCTGCACACCTTTGTCATTACAATGCTGTTCTCTTCCCCAAACAAGGGTAGGTAAGTTGTGATTTTTGTCATGAATTAAAATATAGATTTTCCCCCCAAAAGTTTTACTGTTAGATTTATATCTTCCAAGGAATTCATGGCAAGACAGGGCGCTGCCTCTTGTGATTTTTCTCTACAATAACCTGAGAGACAGGTTGAACTGAGAGAGCGTGACTGGTCCAGGTTTACTCTGTCAACTTCTGTGGTTATAGGAAACTTGAACCTGGGTGTCTCCAGTGCTGGTCAACACCTTCACTTCTATTCCACACTGGTTCATGGTCAGAAACACCTCCACTTGTCAGAATGATCTTGGTAAACCACAGATTAAGCATGAGACAGCAATGTTCTGCAGCTACCAAAACAGCCACTGTAATCTTGGGTTGCAACATCAGGGATAAAAGATTGAGATCAGCCTTTACTGAAACCTTTAAGTAAAAAAACCTGTAATATATGTATGAGAAATGTATGGGTACATTTGCAAGACCCAAGGGGGAGCTGTTGGGGGTCTCAGTGGTCTCAGGGGAGACGTCTTCCACAGACAGATGCCCTCCAGGAGTCCCGAGAGATGGCATGGTCTAATGGAAGGAACCTGGAGCGTGCCAACCATGTCAGATTGGATCAGCAGGGCAGCTACGATGGAGACAGGCCACCCCTCGGGAAAGCAGGTGCTCAGGTAATCAGGCTCACCACCTGGAAGTGGCAGGAACACGGCCAATTTTGTGGTGCCTTTAAAGGAGACGAAAGAGAAGGTCCACTTTATTGGTAGTAGGCAAGCCTTGGATATAAAATGTGTATCATCTAAAAAAAAGAAACACTTTTTCTCATAACCATTCAACTGCACTCTTTTTTTTTTTTACAAAATGGATTTTTAAAAAGAGTGGGATACTCTCAAGAAATGTTATGAATCTGATAATATTTCGTATGATCCTTAAATCTCAACACAGGACATATTTACATTGCCAGGAGAAAATTGTGTTGCTGGGGGAGGTGACCGAGAGTTGGGGGCAAAGGAAATTCTTTCTCAGATGGCCTAAGGGGTTGCCAGTCACTTAGGACAGCAAAGGCGCTTATATTTCAGAGTTTTGAATGTGTAGAGACACAAAAGTGGCAAGGAACGGCAGCAGCTGAGCCCTGGTGGTGGTGGTGGTGGGAACAAGGGCCCCCAGCCTGCACAGGACCTCTTTTGAGCAGAGAGAACAGAGAAGCCCCCCCCATTGCTGAAGAAGGCAGGGGGAAGTAGGGGTGCCCACTGGCCAGATGGACCCTGGCCCAACGTCTCTGGGGCCCTCCAAGGTCAGCCGGTGACACAGCCGGGGCCTCTGGCGAAGGCACTCCAACACGTCTGCTGTCAAATGGAACCTATTAAAAGGGATTAGAAGCTTTTTCATCACTACCCCTGTGACACCATGATGGGCTGAAATTGCTGTAAAAACATGATTATTAAAAATAGGGCTATTAGTTTTGGAATGGACAGAAGCTCTTTTCTCATTTTCATTTCCAGTTGCTGAGTCTGGCTCAGGAGAACAGGCTCCTCTGGAAAGGCAGCTGAAACCCCCCACCCTCCGTGGAAAAACAGGGCTGGGGGTGGGGTAGAGGATGAAGTTTGCAGAGAAAGTGGGAAAGAAACAGCTTCTTACTGGCCGTTAGGGAGGCCAATTGATGGATTTGGAATTCGTTATGTATTTGTTTGCACTGTACTCCAAATATTCATTGCTTTTTTTCAATTCTACGCCAGGACCCCAACTTGTGGGGCACAGCCGGTGTTGGCCAGTTTTCTTCTCCACAGTTTGAAACCTACCCAAAGGCTGGGAATCCTCAAGGCACCATCTCTATAGGAGGGCCCCCAAAATGCGGTTGTTTGTAACTGGGTGTCATAAGTGGTTCCAAATTCAGGCAAAGCAATATAAGTGTTGAATGAAAATTAATTTCCTCCTCCTCCTCCTCCTCCTCCTCCACCACCACCACTTTAGTTTAAATAAGAATGTTTTAATAAATGAAATAGAAAAATAATACTTGAAATGGGCTCTTTTGTTACCTTTTTTACCTCTCCACCACCTTTTGCCTTATACTTCTGCCAATAACAGGCAAGTGTTAAAGTCATCACTAAAGAACTCCTCCTGCTTCTTCAAATGTCATCAAGGCAAAAATAGAAAAGGCCAGTTTGTTAGTAAACAGTGATTGTACACAGGTAAAGATTAAACATATGACCGCATAATGACTGTATGTGCTAAAATTACACAAACTGAAAAAAGGTATGATTAAGTTGGGAAGGTATAATTTATTTGAAAGGCATGCATCCAGAGGCAACAAAAACTACTGAAACATTAATTCAAAGAAAAAATTTCTGGGTTTCGAAATTCAGGCGATCCATATCTGGAACCCCTCAAAAGATTTGATTTCCCTTCATTTCTTCTTTATTCCATTGCAGAGATTTCTTTAATGCTCTCTGGATTGGGTAGTGCCAGGATCCTAGAATAAAATTGCCACAATTCTGACAGCTTCGTAAGGGGCTCCAGGAATAAGCTCAATCCTTCTGAAATGCCAGTTGCTGGTCACATGCTAAACATCCCTCTGCAGAGTTTCTCCTGGGGGTTTATTTTTTAATAAACACTTTGAATTGGCTTATTTCCCTTAATTTGAGATGATTTGAGCAATTTAGACCCAGCCATTTCAGGCCATTATTTGTTTCTATTTTCCCAGATGCTCTTTTTTGACACACTAGTAATTAGGACATTCCTCGTGTAATTCTCCCTGGCCGGGTCACCTCCCTGAAAGTTTCTCCAAGGCTAGTTTGCAGTCCACAAAGTCCTTCTGGTACAGCGACTCCTGCAAACGTCTCTTTGAGTTATCAGGGAAGGAAAATTCCATTGCTTGCTTGACTAATATCTGAAAACAATACAGTCTCATAAATTGCTCCTGAGAAACAAGATGTGTTGAGTTCAATAAACCTGATTTCTACATAGGCATTGATAGGATTACAACATTATATTATCCTTCATTTTTCAAAAATAAATACAATACAGATAACGATACATTTTCAAAAGTTTAAGGAATGGAAAGATTTTTCTGCCAGCAAAACATCTAGAGATCTGTTTTAGGCAAAACGGAAGGAACTTGATGCTTTTAATAGTTGGAAAGGATCAGGAGATTTGAGGAAATGGCAAAGCAACCAATATATATTCATCCAAAATAAAAAAAAAATCAAGTGTTGACAGTTTCAAGCTTTGTTTTCAAAGTAGCCTCTACCTGGAAAAGTGGAGTTTTCTCTGGAGTAGAGGCTGAGTTGGAAGATGCCCAGGTCCTGGCCAATGGAAAGGACCCCCAAAATGCTCTCATCTCTTCAAAAATGAAAGCTGTCTGGGAAAGCTAAAAGAGGTAAAGAAAACCAGACGTTACATGCAGAACACCATGGCCTGCACAGAAGTGAGCACATTCACATGTACATTTGTGCCATGTAAACTGCAAACACTCTCAATAATCTCATGGGGATGAGGTTTTGTCCTACAGCTAGTCTCAAATTAGGTGCTTCTGAGTCTTGACATGGAACATCAGAAAGTGCTTGATGTGTCCAATGGAAACTTTTGGAGAACACTAGCCACAAGGGAGCCATGCTTGCCTGAAGGTCCCATAGGTCTGAGGGAGGCCACAATTCAAACATTGCCTACAGCAGAGGCTCAGCCGAATCTGGGATGGTCTCTCCTGAGAAGACCATTTCTGTGCCAGCTGTGAAACCCTCTACCTGCAGAAGCTCCCCAAGGATGGACGATTTGACTTCAAGAGGTTGTCTTCAAGTAACTTAAAAGCTGTTGTATAGAAGATGGGACAGAGTTGTTCCGCAGGAGAGGACAAGAAAACGTGGGCTTACATTTAAAGAAAGTAAATTTTGATTAGAGTTTAGAATTTCCTAAAGGTAAGGGCTGTTCAGCAATGGAACAGGTTGCCTTGAGAAGTGGTAGATCCTCCTTCATTGGATGTCTAAAGTAGAGACTGGATGGACAACTTTTGAAGACGTGGGACTTGTGGATTGCTGCAGTGGGCAGTGGATTGGGCTAGCCCAGGGGTCTGCAACCTTGACAACTTTAAGACTTGTGGACTTCAGCTCCCAGAATTCTGGGAGCTGAAGTCCACAAGTCTTAAAGTTGTCAAAGTTTGCAGACCCCTGGGCTAGACAATCTAATAGGATCCTCCCAAGATTTCCGTTTAATGGTTTTATGAAGTAAGTAGCAACCCCCTTTCTTCCTTAGTCTGTTCTATTTGAAGAAAGGTTTTGAAAAGGGAGAAGCAATCAGCCTTTGCTCTGGGACGAGGCTGAGGAACTGTTTATGCCCCTAAGTCTCTCTGCAAAGAGCAAGGAAGACAGCCTGGATCAAAACCTGCAAGAACCCCTGCAAAACAAGAAACAAGATTGTGTTCAGATGCGGTCCTCGTGAGATTTTTCTTACTACAGATCATCTTTGCTTAATGACCCTAATTCAGTGGTGGGATTCAGCCGGTTCGCACCACTTCGGCAGAACCGGTAGCTAATTTTTTGTTGCCCAGGCCCAGAATGGACTTCCGGAAGTGGCATCCACACAGAGAACCGGTTGTTCACATATTTGAATCCCACCACTGCCCTAATTGGGACCCAATTTTCCATCACTAAGCAATGTGGTCATTGGGTGAAACTTCACCTGAAGTTGCAGTGATTATCCCAGGACTTCATGCCACACTCACCTCTGTTCGAACTGCCCCCATTTCCTTCCCTCCCCCCCTCCCTCCAACCTCTGTCCATCAGAGACCCGTGGCCTGAGGGCCGCTCTTTGCTCAGCATTGGGAAGAATAGTGGGTTCAGTTCTTGGCACCCTATTTCCAGAAGGACATTGAAAGGAGGGCAGTGAAGATGCCAGAGAGACTTGAGGCTGTGCCCTAGGACAGCGGTGACGAACCTATGGCACGGGTGCCAGAGGCGGCACTCAGAGCCCTCTCTGTGGGCACGCGCGCCATCGCCCCAGTCCTAGGCCTTCAGCTGGGTTTTATAAAATCTTTTCGCTTTAGGCCTCCGCCGCCGTGTGCAAAAAAAAAAAGGTTCAATCAGTCAATTTCAACTTCTCGCGGGAAAAAAAAAAGATCTCGCAAAGTTGGAATTGATTGATTGAACTTTTTAGTCCCACCCTGTCTGCCGTTACCACCGCAGCCACGCCTACCCAATGGGCCACGCCCACTCAATGGGCCACACCCACCCGACACTCGACGATGCATAAGTGGGTTTGGGGTTGCAGTTTGGGCACTCGGTCTCTAAAAGGTTCGCCATCACTGCCCTAGGAAGACAGGCAGAGGAAAAAGCACAATCACTTTTAATTCTTTGCGAAGCATTAATAGCTCTTTAAAAAAAGAAAGAGAAAAGCACCAGCTTGTTTAAGTAACATCCTTTATGGGAGTGGCTACAGCTTAATTTGTTTCTAAACATTTCTAAACATTTTTTTTTAAAAAAACCTTACTTTTCATAACAAATTCAGGGTCTTTTATGTATGATTTTCAAGTTCTACAGAAAAAGGAGAATATTTATCCAGGGCATTAAAATATCTTCCTGCGCTAATGTCTTTGGCAGAGGAACAAATGTCATGTTTGCTTCTCTGTGGGATAAATGCCATTTTTGGCCCTTCACTCTTAGCGCAAATTAAACTATTGTTTAATTTTCAGTTCATCTTTTGAAAGCTAAATGTTCCAAGCCCTGTTAATATTGGATTAATTTTTAAACTAACAAATCAATCTAGTTCTTAATGTAAATATTTTACCAACCATATTATAAATATTGTGGCTGCTTAAAAAGGGGAACCCTGCAATGGGCAGATCTTGAGAAGATTTGAACTTCTTTCAGAAGAGGAAACCCATCTGGAAAAATGCTTCCTAACTAAATGAAGATAACCTGCTGAACAAAAACCACAAACAGACTTCGTACAGCTAGACAAGAGAGAGAATGTCATCTTTGACACATGTCCCCCAGAAGACACTAACCCACAACGAGAGGGCGCTTTTGGAGACTACAAGATGCTTGGACACTTGTGAATCTCATCTGTAGGAGTTGACCAGGCTGAGCCCGAGGGAGGGAGGGGTCAAACGTGTCATCCATCATGAGTCCCTTCCTGCCCACAAGAGATCTAAGTCCAGCCCACCTTGAATTCCTTCTACTCTTATCTCCCGCTAATTTCCCTCAACCGCTAGTAGTTCAGATTCTTGTAGAAAGCTTATGCTTGCAGTACATCTTTATACTCATTTGAACTGCTTGGATCTCCTGATTTCCCTGGTGCTTGACATCATCTGCTCAACCAAGGGGTCCTTGGGGAATCCAAAAAGTTCCTCACTTTTGTACAGTGAGGAGGAAAGCACCTGCTTTGGAATAGCCCCCTCCCCCCAAAAAAAATTGATCAGTCACAATACAGGTGGATGCAGTGGTGGGATTCAGCTGGTTCGCACCAGTTCAGCAGAACCGGTAGCTAATTTTTTGTTTGAATGGACTTCCGGAAGTGGCATCCATACAGAGAACCGGTTGTTCACATATTTGAATCCCACCACTGGGTGGATGTCTGTAAGCTATTAAAAACTCAGCTAGTTTGGAGAACCTTTCTGTACTGGGAGGGGTGTCAGATAGATTGTTGCATTTTAAATACTTGGTTAGTTTATATGATGGATGCATATTATTAATTAATTAAATATGTACATTGCCTGACTCCCAGCAACCCCGTGTGATTCACTTATGGGTATCTGGTAAACTGTTACAAATCATTTTTACTGCAGCAGCTGTAAATAAAAAAAAAATGAACCCATCAATCCTAGATTCGTAGGCATCTCTGTCTCCATTTTCCAATTAAAACTCAAAGAAGCAAATCAGATTCTTTGGGGAACGTTTGGCTGCCTGATGTGTTGCTTCTAAACTTGTAGCTTGGGAATATCAAATCACATGTCTCAGCATGGGTTGTGCATATGTCGAAGGAATCCTTTGTGTCTTTTTCTGGAAGGAGGAGGTGCCATCACAACGGCTCTTTAGTTTTGGTGCTTCTGCAACACCTGAGATCCGGGGAGGTATGAGGCATTTTGGGAGAAGGGAAGATTCTTTCTAGATGTGGCCAGAATAGAATACAGCAGTGTTTCTCAACCTTAATGAGTTTAAGAGGTATGGACTTCACCCCCAGCATTCCCCAGCCAGCTATACTGGCTAGAGCAGTGATGGCGAACCTTTTAGAGACTGAGTGCCCAAAATGCAACCCAAAACCCACTTATGCATCGTCGAGTGCCGGGTGGGTGTGGCCCATTGGGTGGGCGTGGCTGCGGTGGTAACGGCAGACAGGGTGGGACTAAAAAGTTCAATCAATCAATTCCAACTTTGCAAGATCTTTTTTTTTCCCGCAAGAAGTTGAAATTGACTGAACCTTTTTTTTTTTTGCACACGGCGGTGGAGGCCTAAAGCGAAAAGGTTTTATAAAACCCAGCTGAAGGCTTAGGACTGGGGCGATGGTGCGCGTGCCCACAGAGAGGGCTCTGAGTGCCGCCTCTGGCACCCGTGCCATAGGTTCGCCACCACTGGGCTAGAGAATGCTGGGAGTTGAAGTCCATACATCTTAAAGTTGCCAAGATTGAGAAACACTGGTATACAGAATAACAGAGTTGGAAGGGACCGTGGAGGTCTTTCCCACACACCATCCCTTTCACAAAGCAATAGCTAAGCAGAAAGTCTTAAGCAAAGGCATCTCCCTGGAAAATAGGTGCTTGCGGTGAGGACCACCAAGTCACTACATCAAACAAGAGGTAGAAGTAGGACATATAAACTCAGAGGGATCTGGGAGAAGAGCCTTGATTCATCTAATCCTTCACCCTACAAACTCCAGCGGTACATCTATGGGTTGACTTATGCAAAGAATAAGAAACTATACTCAGCAAGTGAATAGCCAACAGTCAAGAGAAACTCCATTGTGAGTATTTTGGAAGGAGTTAAGAAAACGACAGGGAAGCAATGATTGTATGGTTTCCAACTGTAAGAAAATCCACTCAATTATCCTTTCACCTCCAGAATGTTTAGGTTTTTTTCAGGATTGCTGACAATTTCTAAGCCTATATGCACTGAAATAAGCTACCGGAATAGATGGCTAACTCATGGATTGTTTTGTCATTCTTCTCAGACAAACAGGACATGGCGTTGCAGGTTAATCCCTCCATTTAGATGTTAACTTTATAGTTCTCCCTTTCAGAGAAGGCAAAGTAATTCACTCAGCACAAGGTGGGAGCCTGTGGCATAATCAGGTCAGCCCTGCAGCTTCTGAAAGTCAGCTGCAGAGGGAAAGTTGCTTCTTCGGTCTTTCAAATTCTACAGTTCTAGAGCAGCAGATACAATCCAGGGATGCACAAAGAGCCCAAGTCTCCCATCATCATCTAAAATCTTCTGGGATCAGAGCTGAGGATCACTGACCAGAAAAAGGACCTTGGCATCAGGTTGGGGAATCATAGACTCCTAGGGCTGGAAGGGACCTCGGAGGTCTTCTAGTCCAACCTCCCTGCCCAAGGCAGGAGTTCTTACACCATCCCGGACAAATGCTTGTCCAATCTTTTCTTGAAAACCTCCAGCGAGGTGAACAGAAGGACACGAGTCAGCTGATGTTCAAGTGGCAAATTTATGCTGGGAGTCATTGCACAAGGAATTGGAATTGAAATGTCCTGATTCAAATAACAGTTGCGACCACACCAAAAATTCCTAGGATAATTGTGGCCACTATCTCTTAGACTGTCTATTATAAGTAGAAAATAAGAGCAAAACTGAGCAAATCCAAGGTTTATGACAGCTCTGGGCCTCGTCCTTCCCAAAGGCTGCTCCCTCCAGCTCTGTCCTGCTCCGCTTCAATACCAAGAGTTTCAGGGCAAGGACGTCCAGCTCCTACTCAGTGCCCACATGTGAAGGTTTTAGGGCAGGGAAGATCTTCTGCTTCTTTCCATCATGCGCTGTTAATCGTCTGAACTGGCTGCACGGGTTATGCGGATGGGCTCACGAATATCTCATCAGGTGACTGGGAGACTCAGTACTTTCCTCCAGAGTTTCAATTGGAATCCAAGTGATGGACATGAAATTACATATTTTGCTCAGCTCACCTCTGCATGATTTTAAGTTTGTCCTCAATCATCTTTGTTTATGCTTTTTACCCTGGAGATAGTTCATGCATCTGATGGCTTGTGGTCCATCTCTGTGTCTGCCATCCTACACAGAATTATGGAAGGTTACTTTGCAAAGGATCTTGGAGGTCATTTTGCCCAATAGACCTCCCCAACAGATGGCCATCTGACCTCTCTTTATATACCTCAGTTAAGAAGAAACTGCCACCTTTCCAGGAAGTCTGTTCTATTGTTGAACTGCCCTAATCATTAGGAGATTATTTCCTTGTAATTTAGACACTTCATTTCTTGTCCTGATTCTGGAAATGGCTCCAAACCATTTTGCGGATGTTTACACGACAGCCCTTCACACACAAGGAGGCCATGGAGACGTCCTCCAGAGTACTTCTACCAGGACCTCAAGGCTGTTTTCCTCCTTGTAGGCTCTGAATCATTTTGGTTGCTTTGCTCTGGACACACTGCAGTTTGTCAATGCCCTTTCGTAAATGGGATACTCCAGAGTGGACACAGGAATGGTTTGAAATTGCAAAATAATAAGACGTTTTCTGCATCTTAATGCTTTATTTCTGTTGATGGTTTAGGACTGCCTTGCTTTTATTACTTTTTGCAACTGCACCATTGGCTTATAAAAAAATTAATGAATTAAAAAAACTTATACATTTCCCAACCTGTATTTGCCACTCTAGGCAAGTAACAACTAAACAACTAAAACTAAAACAATTGTGCAATACAAGGCAGTGCAAGCTAGGGCAAAATCACATTACTGTATGTCCAGAATCCCAGAACATTTTCCAGATGGCCAGGCAACATCCTAAGCCCAAAGGCCTGTTTGCCTGAGACTCCCCTCATTCCATGTCATGGTCATACAGGGACCACACTTAACGACCCGAATCCTGGGATCACAATGGCAACTGGGACTGCTGGGATTTCCATCACTTAACGAAGTAGACACATGACTTCCTACTTGACGAGTACATCACATATTGATGGATATCCTGACTCCAATTGCTTTCATAATCGGAGAACTACTGTCTTCTCTGGCACTAAATCAGACAGGCAGAAACACAATTGGGGGCAATCTGGGGGCAAACTGACTGCCTGCTCTTGGTAGTCAAAGCTGAACTTAGTTAGGTCAGGAAAACTGATTTGAAACTGTTCAGTGAGCCATTTTGTAGGACTTCCTGGAAAGCAATTCTAGAGGAAAAAGAAAACCAAAGAAGCTAAAACATGTGAAGAATGATTATGGGAACTGGGTTTATCCAGTCTAGTGAAAAGAAGGAGTGACATGATAGCAATAGCACTTAGACTTATATACCGCTTCACAGCGCTTTACAGTCCTCTCTAAGTGGTTTATAGAGTTAGTCTATTGTCCCCAACAATCTGGGTCCTCATTTTACCAACCTTGGAAGGATGGAAGGCTGAGTCAACTTGAGCTGGTCAGGATCGAACTGCCAAACTGCTAGCAGCCAGCAGTCAGCAGAAGTAGCCTGCAGTACTGCATTCTAACCACTGCACCATCAGGGCTCTCAAAATAGCAGGGTTCCAATATTTGAGGGGCTGCCACAAAGAAGAGGGGGTGAATCTATTTTCCAAAGCATCAGAAGGCAAGACAAGAAACAATGGATGGAAACTAAGCAGCCTAGAATTCAGGAGGAATTCCCTGACAGTGAGAACAATTAACCAGTGGAACGACTTGTCTTCAGAAGTAGTAGTAGTAGTAGTAGTAGTAGTAGTAGTAGTAGTAGTAGTAATAACAACAACAACAACAACAACAACAACAACAACAACTTTATTGTCACTTTGAATATACACCAATCGGCATACATCAAAATGAAATTTCATTGCATACAGCTCTCAAAGGGTCACCACCTCCGATATATACTCCTTGTTCGTGGCCAGCTCAAGTTTCAGATCATCCATTTTAGTCTCTAGGAAGCAACAGGACAGATGGAAATGGAGCTCCATGTGGATTAGCCCTCAAATTAGCTTGTATTCCTGCACAACAACCTTGCCTCCTTTCCTTTTTCTGATCTTGTCTCTTCCACCTTTTCCTTAAAGGGGCCTCGCTCCCTTTTGCCCCTGGAGCAGGCTGCCGCTGTCTCCAACTCCTCCAAAAGCCAAAAGGTGGAGGAGAGAACTAGACATAAAGCCATACTGAACTTAATTCTTACTAACAGAGAAGAAGTGATAGAGGGAATTGAAATTGCTGGAACCTTGGCCAAAAGTGACCATGTCATACTGTAATTTAATATAACGCAAACACTAGCAACAGAAGACAACCCAACCAGTGTCTTGAACTACAAAAGAGCTGACTTTAACAAACTCAGAGAGAACCTAGGAAAGATCCCATGGATGAAAATCCTAAAGGGGAAAACAACCCAAGAAGCATGGGAAACTCTGAAAAATGCGATAATAAAAGCCCAGACCAGCACAATACCAATGAAAAAGAAAAACAAGACATTCAAGAAGAAATCAGCATGGCTGCATAAAGATCTCTCTGACAAACTGAAAGACAGAAAGGACAAATACAAAAAATGGAAAGAGGAACACATAACTAAGGCCAATTATCAGCAGACAGCCAGAACATGAAAAGATGAAGTCAGGAAAGCAAAGGCTCAGAATGAACAAAGACTTGCAACAGAAATCAAGGATAATAAAAAAAGTTTCTTCCAACCTATTAACAACAAAAAAAAAGTCAAGGAAACTGTAAGTCCACTAAAGAGAGAAGATGGCAAGGAAATTACAGGCAACAGGGAGAAGCAGAGCTGCTTAACTCATTCCTTGCATCAATCTTCACACAAAAAGAAACTATAGCCCAACATACCAAAAAAACCACTGCAAAAGAGAAACTAGAAACAAAAATTAAAATAAGCAGGAAAATGGTAAGAGAACACCTATCCGACCTTGATGAATATAAATCACTGGGACCCGACAGATTACATCCCAGAGTACTGAAGGAGCTGGTAGATGTTATCTCAGAACAATTGCACCACATCTTTCAAAAATCCTGGAGCACCGGGGAAGTACCTGAGGATTGGAAAAGGGCTGATGTGGTTCCCATCTTCAAGAAAGGGAAAAAAACGGACCCAGGAAACTACAGACCAATCAGTTTAACATCAATACCTGGGAAGATCATAGAAAAGATAATCAAAAAAACAGATCTGCGAACAACTAGAAGCAAACAAAGTCATAACCAGTAGCCAGCACGTGTTTGTTAAAAACAGATCATGCCAAACCAATCTTATTTCATTCTTTGATATAATGACTAAACTAGTAGACCAGCGAAATGCTGTGGACGTAATATACTTAGATTTCAGTAAGACATTTGATAAAGTAGACCACAACCTACTCCTTGGTAAGCTAGAAAAAGGTGGAATAGACAACATCACCACCAGATGGATCTGTAGCTGGCTGGCAAACCATACTCAACGAGTAGTCCTCAATGGCACTACATCCACATGGAGAGAAGTAAGCAGTGGGGTATCACAAGGCTCTGTCTTAGGCCTAGTACTCTTTAATATCTTCATTAATGACTTAGATGAAGGAATTGAAGGGGAACTCATCAAATTTGCAGATGATACTAAACTGGCAGGAGTAGCCAAACCCCAGAAGACAAACTCATGATCCAAAAAGATCTTGACAAACTTGAACAATGGGCCCTATCCAACAAAATGAGTTTCAATGTGGAGAAAAGCAAAGTTTTACATTTAGGCAGGAAAAATCAAAGGTACAAGTACAGATTGGGCGAGAACTGGCTCAAAAACAGTAACTGTGAGAGGGACCTTGGAGTCCTGGTGGACGATCACTTGACCACAAGCCAGCAGTGTGCAGCAGCAACCAAAAAAGCTAATACAATCCTGTGTTGTATAAACAGAGGCATAGAATCAAGATCACGCGAAGTATTAGTACCACTTTATAAAACCCTAGTAAGACCACACCTGGAATACTGCAGCCAATTTTGGTCACCATATCACAAAAAAGATGTTGAGAGTTTGAATAAAATTCAGAGAAGAGCAACTAAGATGATCAAAGGCTTGGAAACTAAAACATACGAAGAACGGCTGTGGAACTTGGGTTTGGCTAGCTAGTCTAAAGAAAAGAAGAAATAGGGGAGACATGAGAACATTGGATAGTTGGAAACTGATCAAAGAGAGAAGCAACCTGGAATTGAAACTTCCTGACAGTGAGGACAATCAACCAGTGGAATAGCTTGCTTCCAGAAATCGTGGGCGCTCCATCACCGGAGATTTTTTAAAAAGAGGCTAGAGAGTCACTTGTCTGAGATGGTATATGTTCTGTTTCCGAAGAAAAGACATCGAGGCGAGGCAGGAGTAACAACACAACTACTTTATTGAGATCACGAACAGAACAGAACAGAAAATGGCGCCAGGGCCTTTTATACTCCCTTGCAAGGGACAGCGTTAGCCAATCAATGCAAGGCTAGTCTCCCGCCTTGCGCATGCGCACAAAGCTGGAGACAGCCTGTCTGGTCCCAGGCAACCACGTGGTTTGCCCGGGCCTTCTGCAGCCTCCTGAGCCTGCTGAGTCATTCAGCAGTCCCAGGACATAACAGTATAGGTCCTCCTGCTTGAGCAGAGGGCTGGAATAGAAGGCCTCTAAGGTCCCTTCCAGCTCGATTCTATTCAAGCTTCTCTCTCTTCCTCTGGGCCTGCCGACAGCCTCATCCAGTTCCTTTGCTCCATAAGCCCCAGGACCTCTCCTCTTCTGCCTCCTTTGGAAACAGCCTTGATTTGCAATAGAATCCGTCACTGTGCCAGCAGTCAGATCTTGCTGGCGGCAGAACAATTTCAAACAGCGTAAACGACTTTTAACAGTCTCACCAACAGTTCCGAAACAGCTATAAACCCGCCATACCAGCAAAGATTGTTGGTCATATGTTAGCTTAGTCCCACCACGTTGGTCAAACACATTAAAACCTTCCCGATCATGTGGCCTATATCCCTTATATCCCTCCAAAAACGTTTCGCCTTCGAGAGCCAATGCAGCCGCAGCCGATCCAAGCGCCGCCATCTTACGTGCTCCATCAATTTTTAAGACTGGAGCCACGTGTCTGAAATGGTTATAGGGTCTCCTGTTTGAGCAGGGGTTTGGACTAGAACAGTGATGGCGAACCTTTTAGAGACTGAGTGCCCAAACTGCAACCCAAAACCCACTTATGCATTGTCGAGTGCCGGGTGGGTGTGGCCCATTGGCTGGGTGTGGCCCATTGGCTGGGTGTGGCCAATTGGGTGGGCGTGGCTGCAGTGGTAACGGCAGACTGGGTGGGACTAAAAAGTTCAATCAATCAATTCCAACTTTGCAAGATCTTTTTTTTTCCCACAAGAAGTTGAAATTGACTGATTGATTGAACCTTTTTTTTTTTGCACACAGCGGCAGAGGCCTAAAGTGAAAAGGTTTTATAAAACCCAACTGAAGGCCTAGGACTGGGGCGACGGTGCGCGTGCCCACAGAGAGGGCTCTGAGTGCCGCCTCTGGCACCCGTGCCATAGGTTTGCCACCACTGGACTAGACCTACAATCCCAACTCTGTGATTCTGTTATTCTGAATGATGCTGCAAGGCCTGGAGCAGTTAAATTCTTACATCTTTCCACAAGCTCTAGGCACGAGCACATGCAGTATGTGAGCCCTCTTTGAGACATTCTCCAGCGGATTCCCTTTCTCTCTGTCCTCCATTTCTCAGTCAAATAAACATCACCCTCCTGCCTGGGTGACCTCTCTCCTCCCTGCCCACAGCCCCAGCCTTGGGTCTCCCAGGCAGCTGACAGTTGACCTTCCCTGCTGAAGGATGGTTTGGGGCTTCACTGAGAGGTGATGACATTTTGCTCAGGACCTGAAATTAAGCAGGTCACTTGTACTCCAGCCACAGAGCCCAGATGGGTGAGGAAGCCTTTGCATTAACCTTTATAACTCGGTAATCATTAATGATGGTCAAAGATATGTCTGAATGGGACATGGTCAATGGTAATTGGAAAGCAATCCTTCCAGGTCAGAGAGTCAGTTTGGTGCAGTGGTTAAAGCACAAAGCTAGAAACTGGCAGGCCCTGCATTCTAGTCCCTCTTTATACACAGAGACAGCTGGGCCAATCACTCAATAGAATAACAGAGTTGGAAGGGACCTTGGAGGTCTTCTAGTCCATCTAGTCCTTGGAGGTCTTCTAGTCCAGGGCTTTTCAACCTTTTTACCGATTGTACCACTTTTAGGATATGGCAATATTCAAGTACCACCTAGCAAGGTGTCAAAAACTTGGTGACAAAAAAAAACCTGTTCAAAGTTGCAATTGCACTGAAATGACTTATGACCATTTCTCACACTTATGACCATTGCAGCAACAGGGTCTTGTGATTTATATTTGGATGCTT
Source organism: Azemiops feae (assembly GCA_023970755.1). NCBI lineage: Eukaryota > Metazoa > Chordata > Lepidosauria > Squamata > Viperidae > Azemiops > Azemiops feae. The sequence continues at coordinate 747,960 of JALGBA010000525.1, forward strand.
GGCAACTGATATTTATGATGGTCACAGTGTCCCAGGGTCATGTGATCCCCTTTTGCAACCTTTTGACAAGTAAAGTCAATGGCAGAGCTGCTGGTGGCCAACTGCTAAGGTGGGACTTCCCTCCCTCCCTCCCTTCCCTGCCTCCCTTTTTCTCATTCCCATCTCCTTCTGAAGGAAGAATTTGAACCCTCCCATATTTTCCCTCTTCCATATATTGATCAAACAAGGAAAGGCCTCCAGAGACAGAAAAGACAAGCTGCTGAGTGAACTAGCTTAAAAAGGCACTTCCCCTTTAAAAATTAGCTACTGGCTAGAAAGGAAAGTAAGGAGCCCAGCTGGCACTTAAGGAAGAAAAAAAAATGTAAGTACTGGCTGCCGGCTAAGGCAGCCTCCCCAAATGGCTCCATTCATAAGTAAAATCTGCAGCTCCAGAGGATTCTCTCACTGTAAGTCTTTGCCTGTGCTGGCTCTTTCCCTTCCCCACTACACTTGGCTAGGTAGGGCTGCATACCACCTGCCACTCATTAATGTACCACAAGTGGTACGCGTACCACAGGTTGAAAAGCCCTGTTCTAGTCCATCCCCCTATACCATTTCAGACAAATGGCTGTCCAATCTCCTCTTGAGTACCCACAATATCTGAAGGCAAGCCGCTCCACTGGTTAATTGTTCTGTCAGGAAATTTCTCCTTAGTTCTAGGTTGCTTCTCTCCTTGATTCTTGTCCTCCAGGAAGGCCACTGGAACCAAGAGGTCCAAATTATCCATGTCTTGTAAATGTGGGTGAAGAGCAATGGGGTGCTTGTTGAGCACGAACATCTAGAGGCATGGTTGTGCCATCTAATTAGTATTTCTCATTATGCAGCAGGTTCTGCCACCCAGGCACACAGAAATAACCTTAATAAAGGATTTATGCAGGATCATTTATAATTTGGGGTAGAGAAGCTTCTTTAATCCAAGATATAATTTGTTAATGTACAACATTTGTCCACCAGACTGATATCCCACGAGAGTTGCCGCAGAACTTCCCTTCCACTCCTAGAACTTGATGGTAGGCTTTAAACCTGGATCTCCACTCCTAATGAGCCCTGGTAGCGCAATCATTAGAATGCAGTATTGCGGGCTAACTCTGCCAACTGCCAGGAGTTCAGTCCTCACCGGCTCAAGGTTGACTCAGCCTCTCATCCTTCCAAGGTCAGTAAAATGAGCAGCCAGATTGTTGGGGGCAAGAGGCTGACTCTGTAAACCATTCAGTGAGTGCTTTAAAGCACTATGAAGCAGTATATAAATGCTATTGCTATTGTTGTTGTGAGGTCTTAGAATAGAATAGAGCTGGAAGGGACCTTGGAGGTCCTCCAGTCCAGCCCCCCACTCAAGCAGGAGGACCTATACCATCTCTCAGACAGGTGACTGTCCAGTCTCTTCTTAAAAACCTCCAGTGATGGAGCTCCCATGATTTTTGAAGGCAAGCTGTTCCACTGGTTAATTTTTCTCACTGTTAGGAAGTTTCTCTTTAGTTCTAGGTTGCTTCTCTCCTTGATCAGTTTCCAACCGTTGTTTCTTGTTCTGCTCTGTGGTGCTTTGGAGAATAGTTTGACCCCCTCTTCTTTTGGCAGCCTCCAATACTACAATTGTTTTGATTCCTTTTTAAAATTGATTTTACACTTTTTAACACTAGCAGCCGCTGGTACTCCTCAATAGTTGTAAGAGGCATCCTGGAAACAACCTTTCTCTCCCCTGTGGTGTCCTGGGTGAAGGATTGTGGAGGTGGGGAGTTGGCTAGAAGCTGGCGGCTGCACTGGAATCTCCAATCAGCCACTCTCCGCTGTAACATCTCCCAGACCAACAAGAGAAACAGTTTCTTGATTTTTCTGGCTGTAGCTCTGTTGATCTGGGCCTCTTTTCTTTCTCTTTGGGGCCTCCTCCTCCACCTCTTCCTCCCAGGAACCTCCGCAAGAAGGAACAGAAAGAAAGCCTACAGATTGCAATCTTTCTGCCAACGTAGGTAAGAATTTCCAGAAGCAACTGTTACTGGGTGGGAGTAAGGTAGAATTATATTTCATAATACGGCACTCATGTAATTTACGGTGGTGGTGGGGAAATCCTTGAAATGGGCAAATTACTAGCAGGGAGGATGGAAGGGTCATTAGAAATGTGAGATTTTTTTTTTAACCAGTTAAAGTGATCTAAGGTGTTTAACTTTGATTTATGACTAAATAAATATGGTTAAATAAAGGCAATTTTCTCATTATTAAACTCAATTGTCACCTTTCACAGAAACGATAATGATGATTGCATTTCATGGCACGGTTTGTGATGTTTCCAGATGATCTCAGCCATAAGTTAGTCCCCATAATTTTGAGATTTCAGGATAGCTTGGTAGATGTGTGCAGAGTTCCAGACTGAATCACAGAATAATAGAGTTGGAAGGGACCTTGGAGGTCTTCTAGTCCAACCCACTGTTCAAATAGGAGATCCTATACCATTTCAGACAAATGGCTGTCCAATCTCTTCTTAAAAATCTCGAGTGTTGGAGCACCCACAACTTCTGAAGGCAAAGCTGTTCCACTGATTAATTTTTCTAACTGTCAAGAAGTTTCTCCTTAGTTCTGGGTTGCTTCTCTCCTTGATTAGTTTCCATCCATTGTTTTTTGTCTTGCCTTCTGGTGCTTTGGAAAATAGGTTGACCCCCTCTTCTTTGTGGCAGCCCCCCTCAAATATTGGAACACTGCTATCACATCTCCCCTAATACTTCTTTTCACTAGGCTAGACATAACCAATTCCTGCAATCGTTCTTCATATGTTTTAGCCTTTAGTCTTCCAGGCTGGACCCTCAGTGTAGGAAACTGCTTGAATGGCCTTGGGCCAGCCTAGCTATGCTTATTCCAATTCATTCCTCAATTGGGAGCATGTTTTAAGAAACTTGAGTATTCTCCCCAGGATGGGGAGAGGGGACTTCCAGGGATAGTTTTTGGGGTCAGTGTAACATTGCCTATGGTTATTAACAGGCAGGCACAGGCTTCAGTAGATTTTTTTTTTGTGGGGGGGAATCTTCTGACAAGGAAGGCAGGAGCCCAAGGTGACAGGGCATTCCTAAGTAGAGATTAAAGAGCACAACTGGAAATAACTTCAATGGCAAAAAACATGGAGGTCAGCAGGCAATGTCAACATGGTTACTGCATGAAAAGAGGCATTCAGGAAATTCCTCCTTATTTCCAGATTGAATCTCCCTTTGACAAGCTTCCACCCTTTACTTCTTGTTGTGCCCTCAGATGATTTGGAGAATAGGTTGATCCCCTCTTCTTTGTGACAGCCCCTCAAATATTGGAAGACTGCTTCCAATATGTCTTCCCTGAGACTTCTCTTTATTACAGGGGTCCATGTAGATGCAGTTCCACTGAGGACAACCCACCGAGTGTGGTTAGTCAGCCAGTTGTGAATCCATCTGGCCCTGATGCTGTCTATCCCATATTGTTCCAGCTTACCAAGGAGTAGGTTGTGGTCTACTATGTCAAATGCCTTGCTGAAGTCTAAGTTTACACAGCATTTCCCTGATCTACTGATTTAGTCACTTTATCAAAGAAGGATATAAGGTTTGTCTGTTTTTAACAAACCTATGCTGGCTTCCAGTAACCGCCTTGTTCATTTCTAAATGCTCACAAATCAGTTGCTTGATTATCTTTTCCAGGATTTTTCCGGGTATTTATATCAAGCTGATTGGCCTGTAATTTCCTGGATCCACTTTTTTTCTCCTTTTTGAAGATTGGAAGCACACCAGCGCTTCCTTGGAAGTGTCCTGTTGCCATGCAGTCTTCTTCCCCTCCAGGCACAATGCAAAGTTGCCACAAAAATTGTGTCTTCCTTCTCCCCAGACCATGGAATTGGGTGCACCTGCATATGTCTCCATTTGCAGTTTTTTTTTTTTACAACAATAAAACCTTTGTTCTTTTCCAAAAATGTTATTTCCTTTTTGGAAGCCAGGGGTGGGATTTCTTCCATTCCTGAAGTGTCCCCAAACATGGGTTTTTCTCCTGTAAAGGACATTTGGGAAGAAATAGTAGTAGTAGCAGTGGGAGAGCCGAGAAATGGACTCTCCTCTTGGAGGGGGAGGGGAGTTGTCAGTAGTTTTCACATCAGCCCAGATAAAGGAGGAGGACGGGGTGATGATTAGCCAATATTCTTTCAGTGTACCAAAAACAAGTAGGCAGGGAAGAAGCTCTGGGAGATGCAAACCACCCCATTTCCCCCTTTAACCTCTTGTCTCAAATTCCTCTGAAACAGCTCTAGCAAAATCCAGCAAAATCATCAATTTATTGTACAAACCCAGAAATTGGGATGACGCGGCCACTGAGCCTTTGTCCAAAGCATTCTTACTTTGTGAGAGTAGATTGAAAAAAAAAAAGGTGTTATTACGCCACCTTTGAACCAGGCTAGAAAAGGAAAATGAAAGGTAGAAACGGGACCAGTGTGCGAAATGCAGTCGGAGGTTGCTTCTCTTCTGTGCAAAGAAAAGCCTTGAGTAAAGCTGAGGTATGCTCACCTGGCGCATTCACCTGCAGTTGCCATAGCAACTTGGGACAAAGGTGCAGAACAAAGTGACAGACTGGGGAGGAGAAGGAAGCAAAGTCAACCCCATGAATGCCACGGGGAGCTTCTGGCGCTCTCCAAGACAGTGTCTCCAGATCATCCCTAGGTTTCTTTCCCTCCCTGCAGGATAATGCAAGACAGGGACCAGGCAATGTTCAGTGGGGAAAGTGCACCGAGTTTAGAAACCTGGATTTTAAAATTCACCAGGAGGGTGGGCTGATGTAATGATATAGCAGTATAACAGAATAACAGAGTTGGAAGGAACCTTGGAGGTCTTCTAGTCCAACCTCCCACTCAAGCAGGAAACCCTACACCATTTCAGACAAATGGTAGTCCAATCTCTTCTTAAAAACCTCCAGGGATGGAGCACCAACGACTTCTGACGGCAAGACGTTCCACTGGTTAATTGTTCTAACTGTCAGGAAATTACTCCTTAGTTCTAGGTTGCTTCTCTCCTTGATTAGTTTCCATCCATGGCTTCTTGTCCTGCCCGCAGGTGCTTTGGAGAATAGGTTGACCCCCTCTTCTTTGTGGCAGCCCCTGAGATATTGGAACACTGCTATCATGTCACCCCCAGTCCTTCTTTTGTCTAGACTAGTCATGTATATATCACTGGAGAAAGCAGATCTAAGTTTCCCCACATAAAATTGAGTTTATTAAACCTGCTTAAAAGCTGAGTTGTCTGCGTGGCTCCCAGGCAATGTGATGGGCCAAAGGCTACTGCCCAGCCCTTGTCTTCCATCTACCCAAGACTGTGGATACTCCAAGATGCCCAGGGAGGTGGACTTTCCAGGCCTTTATTGGGAGACAGGCTAAGTTTGCTGCAGCTGGGAGAAAGCCTGAATTTGGCTTGCAACCAACACAAGTCCTGGGGAACAAAACTGGAGGGCCTTGTGGACAGCAAATAAGATACAGCCGGGCAAGCAGAAAGGATGGGTAATCTTTTCCTATTTTAAGTAGCAAGTTTCTTAAGTGTGGTTTAGTTGATATAACAATTATGGGGAAATAGCTGGCTCAAACCTGGTCCTCAGTTAGTGCCTATCCAAGTGGGCAGAAATCTCAAGTCGGTGTCAGAAGGTTTCAATCATGGATCTGGTCTCGTCACTATTTTTTTTAAACATAACTTTATTGAATTTCAAAAACTGCTAATATGCAGGTTAATAGAAAAAGAAAGGAAACAAGCAAGAAAAAGAAGAATTAAAAGTATAACAAGAAAAGAAAAAAACATGAACAAAGATATTGAAAAAGAGTAAATTCTGACGTTTTTCAGATGCAAATAAAGAAACCTCGTACTCTGTGTTTAAACAAAAATAAAGATGTTACAGATAAAGCATGCATAGCAAATAAAAGCAATAACAATGCACAACATTTTTATAATTCAAACAGAGGGAAGCAAAGCAGACAATTTTTTGTTTTTCTCATTGAAGTGGTCAGTTTTGCCAGCTCAGCCAGCTCCATTCATTTCCCAATCCATCCATCCGTTATGGAGGTTTGCAAACTTTCCCCCCTCTCGGCATGTGGAAGTCTTGCTGCTGTTTTCATGCATGAGAACAAAGCCCCGTGTGCTTGTCACATCTAAAAGAATTTGCACATCAATTTTTGGTATCTGCTGAATCAAAGTACATATTTGGCCCCGATATTTCTTTTCTTTTTTTCTTTTTTTTAATTAAATGTACATTTAAAAACAAAAGTGGACATGATTCAACCTCCCTGGGTATAACACTGCTATTACAGAAAGAAAAACAGAAACTTAAAATACTATGACAGGACAGAGTATAACAAGCTGTACATATAACTTCTGTAAAAAACTTCTGTATTTACATATCTTTCCGTTGTGTCCTGATATAGATGCTAATAGGAAATCCTTCCGTTATCAATTAATCAATCGATAATCATCTCAGCGATCCTCCGTATCTCTAACCAATCGTACAAATTTTTCCAAATTTCATAATACTCTGTTTCAGTTTTATTTTTGATCTCTAGAGTTAGCCCCGATATTTCTTAGTGCTGTTGCTAGTCCACCAAAGATGATAAGAGAGATTCTCACATTTCCAACACTTATTTAACATCCCCTCGTATATCTTTGACAATTTATCAGGTGTTAAATACCAACGATATGTCATTTTACAAAAAATACTCTCAAATTATAACTCAATGTAAACACCAATCTATTAGTCTGCATGGTTTCCCATTGATCAAGCATAATATTATATCCAAAGTGTTTTGTGCATTTAATTGTACAATCTTTAACATATTTGTTCACCTGATTAATTTTTGATAGCAACTGATATATCTTAGCAATGTCATGATTAGTACATTAATCCCTTTCAAGATTCATCTACAAAAGCAAAGTTCTATTTTTCTAATCACTTGGATAAGGAGGTGGAGGAAATACTAATTAGATTTTCAGAGAATCCAAAAATAAAAGCCGAAACAGTGAAACGGGGGTGCCTGTCTGGTTTGGTCTGATTCACCAGGCTGGCTGAACCAGCCCACAGCTATTTCCCCTCAATCTACCAGATTCCCTTTGATCTCCCTCTTCTCCCAAGGCGATACCCCGTCAAACCTCAGGTGCTTGCTGCCAAAAGGAACATCTTACAAAAACAGCTCATTTGATGATGAGTGCAACGTGACAAAAAGTTTATTCTGATCTCAGTTGGAAGAGAAAAAAACACTCGCAAGAGAAACAAGGGGAAATAGGGACATGAAAAGCATATTTTGCATTGTGTCAAAGCATGAGGATATATTTAAAAAGAACAAACGAAGACTTCAGTCAACAAGGAAAGGTGGGGGGGGGTGCTCAGTGTTTCTCTCTGCAGGTCTTCTAGCACTGTGCACGCCTCAAAGAGGAGCCACGGAAGGGAAGAATTACTTTGCTATTCAGTGCATTGCTTAATACAGTGGCTATCTTGGTAGATTTGTGTCACTCAATAAATAATACAACTGAAATGCAAGTAAAAACCACAGAGTAGCGTGGCCCTAGAGCCAAGGCGGAAGAGACATTCGTTTTTCAAATAGAGTCAGACAAGCAGCCGCCCCCTGGGCTCGTCAGAAAGGAGGAAGCAGGCATGAGAATCCCACAAGGGCTAGTTTCAGCCGCAGGGCAGCCCCAGAGGCTTTGAGCAGCCCCCGGCTTTGCGTATTACAAATGGATGCAAACTTTGAAAGAACTTTGTGTGGGGAAGGAACAGTCAATATCAAAATGGCTTTTCTCGAACAAAGACAGATTTCACTGCAAAAGAAGTGAGCTGGAATTCATTGAGGGGTTTGCTGACACCCCCCACTCCACCCCTTTGAATCATTAACCTTCCAGTTGCTTTCCATGTGGACTAGCTTGTTTCCTCAGCTCACCTGGTTTAATGGGGAAGGATTTATACTCCCATTTTTTTTTTTTTTTAGCAAGGGAAGATGTTCTGTTTCCGAAGAAAAGACATCGAGGCGAGGCAAGGAGTAACAAACACAACTTCTTTATTGAGATCACGAACAGAACAGAACACAAAATGGCGCCAGGGCCTTTTATACTCCCTTGCAAGGGACAGCGTCAGCCAATCAAGGCAAGGCTAGTCTCCCGCCTTGCGCATGCGCACAAAGCTGGAGACAGCCTGTCTGGTCCCGGGCAACCACGTGGTTTGCCCGGGCCTTCTGCAGCCTCCTGAGCCTGCTGAGTCATTCAGCAGTCCCAGGACATAACAGAAGACATGGGAAGAATTCGGCCCAGGAAGCACCTAACGGACGCCTTTGTCTCTCAAAAGGTATAGAAGGGAACTAGAAGGTCAGCCCTATTGGACTTACAGAGATGAAATGAGAGAAGGGCTTGAAGTTGCAGGAACTTTGTGGAAGAGTGATCATGTGATATGGGAATTCAATATAATGCAGGCACAAGCAATAGGACAAAGTCAAACGAGTGTCTTAATGCTTTAAAAGAGCTGATTTCAACCAACTTAGAGCTTGGGAAGGATTCCATGGATGAAAAACTTGAAGGGGAAAACAACTCAAGAAACTTAAGAAATTCTGAAAAAATGAGATTATAAAACCCAGTCCAGCACAATACCATGGAAAAAGAAAAATAAGAGATCCAAGAGGAAACCAGCATGGTTGCATAAAGAACTCTCTGATAAACTGAAAGACAAGAAGGAGAAGTATAAAAACTGGAAAGGGGGACTCATAATTAAGGCAGAATACCAACAAATAACTTGCAAAGATGGTTAGGAGAGCTAAGGCTCAGAATGAACTGAGATTTCCAACAAATGCCAAAGATAATAAAAAAAAGTTTCTTTCAGCATGTAAAAAAACAAAAAAAAAGTCAAAGAAACAATCAGTCCACTAATGCGAGAAGATAGCAAGGAAGTGAAGACAGCAGAGAGAAAGCAGAGCTGCTGAATTCATTCTTTGCATCTGTCTTCATAAAAAAGGAAAAAATAGCCTAACTTACCAAAAGCAGAAACATAAAAGACAAACTAGGAGTACAAATTAAAATATGCAAGAAAATGGGAAGACAACACCTGTCCGCCCTAGATGAGTTCAAATCACCAGGACCAGATAGATTACATCCCAAAGTTCTGAACAAGCTGGCAGATGTGATCTCAGAAACATTGAACCCTAACCCTTTCAAAGATCCTGGAGCACCAGGGAACTACCAGAGGACTGGAAAAGAGCTGATGTGGTTCCCATCTTCAAAAAAGAGGAAAAAATGGATTCAGGAAACTACAGCACAGTCAACCTAACATCAATACCTGGGAAGATCTTGGAAAAGATAGGCAATGGATCTGTGACTACCTTGTAGCAAGCAAAACTTTTATTAGAAGCCAACATGGGTTTGTCAAAAATGGATCATGCCAAACAAATCTTAGTGCATTCTTTGACAAAGTCACTAATTAGTGGACCAGTGAAATGCTGTGGACATGATATAGTTGGACTTTAGCAAGGTATTTGACAAAGTAGACCTATTACCTATTTCCTGATAGAAAAATGACTGCATCACCACCAAACAGATTCGTAACTGGCTGACCACCACACTCAACATGTAGTCTGGAACTAGATCTACATGAAGGGGAGAGGGATCCAGGAGTCCTGGTAGACAACCACTAAAATATAAACTAACAGTATGCTGCAGCTGCCAAAACAGCTAATGCAGTCCTGGATTGCATCAACAAAGGGATAGCATCAAGGCCATGAGAAGTGATAATATTGCTTTATACGGCACTAATGAGGACACACTTGGAATACTGTGTACAGTTTTGTTCGTCACAATATATATAAAAAAAGATACTGAGAGCCTAGAAAGTGTGCAGAGAAAAAGAACAAAGATGATTAGGGGACTGGAGGCTAAATATATGATGCAGGGATTGGGTATGTCTAGTGTAATGAAGAGAAGGACTAGGGTTGACATGATACAGTCTTCCAATATTTGAGGAGCTTTCACAAAGAAGAGGGGGGTCAACCTATTCTCCGAAGCATCTGAAGACAAGGCAAGAGATATCAGATGGAAGCTTAAAAAAGAAAGATCCAACCTAGAACTAAGAGAAATTTCCCGACGGTGAGAACAATTAATCAGTGGAACAGCCTGCCTCCAGAAGTTGTGGGTGAGCCATCACTGGAGGTTTTTAAGAAATACAGGGTATCATATAGGGTCTTTTGTTACAGCAGAAGGTTGGACTAGAAGATCTCCCAAGTCCCTTGCAACTCTGTTATTTTCTATTCTGTATATTGCAAAACCTAATGAAACGGTAATATTTCAGGCATGTTTTAATTTAATTCTAGTCTAAAGAAAAGAAGAAATAGGGGAGACATGATAGCAGTGTTCCAGTGTTTGAGGGGGTCACGTTATTCACCAAAGCACCAGAGGGAAAGATGAGAAACAATGGTTGGAAACTGGTCAAAGAGAGAAGCAACCTGGAATTAAGGAGAAACTTCCTAACAGTGAAGACAATTAACCAGTGGAACGGCTTGCCTTAAGAAGTCGTGGACGCTCCATTACTGGAGATTTTTTAAAAGAGGCTAGACAGTCATTTGTCTGAGATGGTATAGGTTCTCCTGCTTGAGTGGGGGGCTGGACTAGAAGAACTCCAAGGTCCCTTCCAGCTCTATTCTATTCTAAAAAATTCTAATTCGATTTATTATTATTTTACTCCACTTGTTCAGCTGCAGGAGTTATTGCAGGGATAAGAAGAGCCCACCTGTGCCTTATTGCCTCACTGCTGATCCACCTAAGCTTTATCTGCCTTCCCATTTCTACGAATGGGGAAATCTACTCGGGGAGCTGCTTAGGTATCCATTTTGTCAGAAGATGTTGAATGGATGATCTGTTTCCTTTTCTGGGTGTTCAGGGTTGCTGTAGTGTGTTTGGGCTTGTCTAAGTAGTCTTACACAACTTCTCTTGTGGGAGATTGGCTTGTTGCTTTAGTAATGGAGCATGTGGTGGGTGTGGGTGCTTTTATGCTGGACTTGTGTTTCTAATTTGCCATCACTGCCTCTGCTGATGAGTATATCTAGGAAGAGTAGCGTGTTGTTTTTGTCTTCCCTAGTGAATTTTATTCCTTTGAAGATGTTGTTGAGGCTGTGTTCTCTAGTTGGTCCTTTTTTTTATTATAACAAACGTGTCATCTATGTCAGGGGTCCCCAACGCCCAGGCCATGGCCCACTACTGGGCCTTGAGCCATTCGGAAACGGGCTGCAGAAGTGCCCACCAGTGGCACGCACGTGGGCGCACGTGCGCACACTTCCCCACTTGCATGAGCAGTGTGGGAGTGTGTGTGTGCACGTTCCATTTGCAGGAGTGGCGGCTGCATGTGCCCCCCGCTTGCAGAAATGGAGGTGTGTGTGCGCACACGCTTGTCTGCCGCTCGTGTGGAACCCATCCCCTCTCCCCCCCACCCCTGCCAGTCCACAATATAATGTAATATAATATGGTACAATAATATTGTACCTCTGTCTATAATATAATGTTTATTATTAAATATTATTCTATTTAATAATATTTAATAATATTATTTAATAATAAACATTATATTATACATTATAAACATTAATAAATAATATAATATAATAATATAATAAACATTATATTATACATTATATTACATATTATTGTAAACATTATATATTATACCCGTCTATAATTTTTATATTATTATTATTATTATTATTATTATTATTATTATTATTATTATTATTATTATTATTATTATTATTATTATTATTATTATTATTATTATTATTATTATTATTATTATTATTGGAAGGGACCTTGGAGATCATCTAGTCCAACCCCCTGCTCAGGCAGGAAACCCTATAGTACCATTTCAGACAAATGGCTGTCGAGTCTCCTCTTAAAAACTTCCAGTGATGGAGCATTCACAGCTTCTGGAGGCAGGTTGTTCCACTGGTTAATTGTTCTAACTGTCAGGAAGTTTCTCCTTAGTTCTAGGTTGCTTCTCTCCTTGGTTAGTTTCCATCCGTTGCTTATGTTATATTAAACATTATATATCATATTTAATAATGAACATTGTATTATAGACAGAGGTATGTCTGGCTTGTGTGTTTGCAAGCATTTTCTTGGTTCTTTTTCTCAGCCAGTTTCAAGTGTAGCCCTTCTGAAATGTCCCGCTTCTGAATCTGGCAAGACCCAGTTTTGCTTATTCACTGGATTCAGTTTGATTTGTGTAGCCATGCATTCCACACGTCTGACTCTTTTTGCTACCCATTTGAAGATTCCCCTTCACTCTGTAAGCAGGAAGGATTTCAAAACTAAAATTCTTGCTCCACTATACCTTGTCTTCTGCGGAAGTGTAATCATCTCTCCAGGTTGAGAGCTCTTGAAAAGCAAAATTCTCCAGCTACGTGCTAAACCTCCAGCTTTGTCACGATGACTTATTTATTTGTGACAATACATGCACTGCATATTTATTTGGCAAATCCTGGCTCCTGCCATATCAGTATGAAGAGCTGTTTATTTTGAGGCGGGGGGGGGGGCAGCTGATCACGAAGTGCTGGGTTTTATTCTTCTGTCCAGGCAAGCAGCAAGTGCAGGCGACAATTCTCCAAGGAGTTTCCGGTTGCCTGCCCACCGTCCAACCTGTGGCACAGCCGGAAGAAAACTGAGGCACCTGAAGAGCTCTTTGCTGAGCAGGAAGAAGGGGGAACAATCAAACAAACACGTCTACAGTATGAAAACTAATTTAGGGTCCTCAGGACCCCTCCAGCCCATGAATTACCCCATGTATGTGTGGGACTCTTTTGGAGATACATGAGAGGGAGAAGCATTCTGAACAGATCAAAGCACATGGATTTGAGATGTGATTTCTTACCACGGAGAAAGCAAAATGTTGGGGAAGGGTGTAATAAAGATGACTGAAGCCAAGGCTGGTTATTAATGAGCTCGCTAATCCCCAGGTGAACCTCGTCAGGAACTCCCAGCCATACCTCCTGATCAGGAATTCTTATCACTTTTCTCCAGGTAATCGGGCTGCCCTCCAGCTGGGTAAACAGTGTCTTGCTGGCTTTGTCCTCTGCACCCCACTGAAGCTGCCTTTGTGAAAATGGATCAGCCCAAAGGTTTTTCTTAGTGTGTAAACTGTTGGCCACACAGATGTCAACTAATAAGCTATTAATTTTTTACCAGCAGGACCCACCCTAAGGACTCCCTTTAGAAATGGGTTCTGTTATTTCAACTCTCCTGGTCAAAGGCCTCTCTTGCTGAAGACTGACAAAAGTCCTGCCAATGCCAGCATTCACTGTGGCTAAGCACACGAAACCTTTGGCTCCAAGGGCTTCTTGCCCTGAAGGTATCCAGGTGAGGCTTGTTTTTGCTGTCCATTGGCTCTCGGGGCTGCCTGTGTAATTCAATGCTTTTAGCTGTTTTTATGTTTTCCCTAGTCCAGGGGTAGGCAACCTTGGCTCTTTTATGACTGGTGGACTTCAACTCCCAGAATTCCTGAGCCAGCATGGCTCAGCTTGGAAACCTCTCACTTTCCCCTCAGCATGGCTGGCTCAGGAATTCTGGGAGTTGAAGTCCACGAGTCATAAAAGAGCCAAAGTTGCCTACCCCTGCCCTAGTCCATGTTGAGACTCCAAGGTCCCTTCCAGCAGCATGATTCTATGCAAAAATCCAATAAACTCTCTCAGCTAACTCATGCCAGGCTTTGCTGGGAAAGAGCTTGGGAACAGAGGACTACTTAGATCTTCATAAGTCACAAGGAAGGTGGCAAATCTGGAGTTAGCAAAGGGGAAAGTCTTAAATGCCCAGGCGGTCCTAGAATCCTAGGGCTGGAAGCGACCTTGGGGTCTTCTAGTCCAGCCTCCTGCTTAAGGCAGGAGTCCTTATACCATTCAAATGCTTGTCCAACCTTTTCTTGAAAATCTCCAGGGACGAAGCAGCCACAACTCTGAAGAGGTCTCCAAGTGGCCTCAACGACTCTCAGAGAGAGTGCTAACGACCAGATGACTGCAAAGAATGCAAATCCTTCCATTTTCCTCCATTCAGTCAGAACTGAAGACGCTTATTGGATGAGAAGTGAAACGCCTTCAAGGAAAAACAAAGTCCAGTTGCCTTTTGAAAAAAGCATCTTTGGGAAGTCCAGGAAGCAAGTTGTTGAGTCTCTTTTTTGTATTGTGATGACCAGAACTGGACACAGTAGTCCAGGTGTGGCCTCACTAGTGCAGTATAGAGTGGCACTATCACTTCGTGCGAACTTGATACTATCCCTCTGTTGATGCAGCCCAGGACTGCATTGGCTTTTTTGGCAGTTGCAGCCCACGGCTGGCTCATACTTAAGTGATGGTTCTTAGGACACCACTCTTACAGCATAATATAGGAAGGGTCAGGGGAGGCTAAGGCCGACAGTAGGTTTTTGTGACCTTACCAGAACTGACACTGCCCACCTCATCTAAGCTTCAGGTGAAGGCCCGTTGCAGCCCTCCCTGCTTACAAGGTTCATCAGACCACCTGCAGACATCATGACTAATATAACCAAAACCTTCCACTTTATACCACTCCTTTAGCTATATGCTGGCCTTTTCCTGCTTATATACAGGTAAAACTTCTGAAAAAGTAAGACTACAGCCTATCTTGCTAAGTTCCTGCCTCAAGCTCTGGAAAACATTCTGCACAGAGAGTACATCTTTTTGGGAAAGATCGTTAGTGCCAAGATGGACAACATCATCATCATCACAATCCTTACTAGCTTTCTTGAGTATCTTAACTATGCGCCTCTTTTCTCTGCTGGCAGTAGCACCAGGCAGACACCTCACCTCTTTCAAAACCTCCACATTGTTTCCTAATTTGACATCTCTTGCAATTGAATCACCAACCAGAAAGTGGCTTCTCTTTTTAGATAACTTGTTCTTCTCACATGACTGTCTGTAATATCTGAGTCACGCCTTCCTCTGTCCAAAACAACGTCTTCCTCTTGAACAACTGTCTCCTGCTCATTTGAATCATCACCGTCATCACAACCAGCTTGACTTGCCACCTTAGTATCCCTATTACGGTCAACAAGGGCATGTATCTCTTATGCAGGGACAGCGAAACCTTTGTATTTATGGTTCACAGTTCTCACATTGTCCATACTGCCTTTCTCTTGCAGGACTTTTGTGCTAGGGGGCTGAGAGCAGGGCCGTTCAATAGAATAGAATCACTGAGCTGTGCCTGGAGAGCACAAACTACATACTCTAGATCAGGGATCCTCAACCTCTGGGCCGTGGCCCACTAGTCGGCTATGAGGTGTTTGCAACTGGGAAACGGTGGTGCAGCATGCACACGTGCAGGCGCATCCCCATGCACGAGCAGGGGGAACCACATGCATGTGCACTCCATTTGCATGAGTGGCAGATGCGCATGCATGCCACTCACACAAATGGAGCTGTGCACATGTGTGCGCTTGCCAACCACTTGTGCGGAACTATCCCACTCGCCATGGTCAACTTACTGCGGCCAACCGTCCGTGGGACAACCCAACAATGCAGTTTAATTATTTAAAATAATTTAAAAATTATTTTAGTTTTTGTCATTCACATTTCATTTTGTCCCTCCATTGGCATCCTTTCTTTAATGACAACATTCCACCATTTCTTTGATAGTAGTGTAGCTCTTGTCCCGTGGCAAGATGCCCCATGGCGAGTTGGCACAGCAACTTGTCTTGTGGCAAGTTGGTCATGGTGAGTTAGCTGTGGTGAGTTCAGCTGTCTGGGCCTCAGGCATCCTTCAAGAGCCAGCAGGAGTTATGAGGAGCACTTTTAAAACTATGCTTGAGGCTTGCAAACTATGAGCTTAGTCAAGGCAAGCTAGTTGGGAAATTCTTTTTGTCTGGGGAAAAGAAAGAGCTTCAGTCAAGGCTTGTCAGTCTGATTCCTTTGATATAAGTCACGTTAATCTGCTGCACGGCTCTTGAATACATGGAAGATGTCTGCTAATTGTTTCAAAATTTTGCCTCTGATCTTGTGTCATGAGCTGTATTGTTGGATCTGGTCCATTTGGCTCTTGGATCTGTGCCATCTTTCCCTAGTAGGTCCTAGAACTGGCCAGGATGTTGATGGGGCTGGCCTGGTGGGCCTTAACCTTAACTTTTTTGTTTTAATATTTTTTATAGTTGTGTTGTCTTTTTATTCTTTCTTTTGGTGGATGGGTGACTGTACCAATTTATTTAATAAATAAATGAAACAAGGTTGATATTTGAAATGCTAGTTCTGACTTTATCAGCAGTGCCTTATTTCATCCAGTTGTAATTGCTTGGGCATTTACCTAAAGTTGAATGGAAGTTTACCTTTTTCATAGTTTTAATAAAGCTAATTTTTATATTTCAAGCTTTTTTCATAGCTTCAGAAGGACACTGAGCGACATGACTTTTCTGTAATTCTGCATCAGGTCATGCCACTAGGATGGAGCTGAGCCACTTTGTCTCCTATGCGTGCAAAGGCCATGGATCACCCACATGCAGATTGCAATATCTTGTGCAGTGAACATAGCAATTAGCAACAGCAGTTATACACCGCTTCGTAGTGCTTTACAGCCCTCTCTAAGAGGTTTACAGAGTCAGCCTGTTGCCCCCAACAATCTGGGTCCTCATTTTACCAATCTCGGAAGGATGGAAGGCTGAGTCAACCTTGAGCTGGTCAGGATTGAACTCCTGGCTATGGGCAGAGTTTGCCTGCAATGTTGCATTCTAACAACTGCACCACCATTATATGTTCCCCTAGTGGATTTCTCTTTTAGGAAACCTAGTGTCCCCCCCCATACCCCAGCAGCGGCAGCCCAATGTGTGTCTGCTGGAGTCAGACAGCTGCAGGCTTGATGCTATTCAAGTGGAAGCCACAGGGTTAAATGTGCCGGGGACCCCCTCTGCTCTGTGACATTTAGTCACCTTCCCCACTGCAGGGGAACAACTGTCTCCATGAGCAACCCTCCCCTTTTCATCTCTCCTGCCAGCCTACTCAACTCTCCACCAGGGCAGTGCCCATAGATTGCTATTTAGAAGTTGCACCTCAGCTAAGTAGCTCCTTCCTGGGTTTTTGACAAACAGCACAGAAATAGAGAGAAACCATGACTTCTTTTGAACTTGACATTCCATCTGTTGATGTAGCTTAGGATTCAGTTTGTGTGTTAGTATGCTTTTTGAAGCTGCGTCACACCACTGGGATACGTTCAGCTTGGATCCACTAATAAAAAATCCCCCCCCTTTGTACTCATGTCTGATTTTTCCTACCCAGACTGACCTTGTGCTCTTTAGCCCGTTGTTCTAGTTGGTCAAAGGATCCTTGAGACAATCCCAAGTCATGATAGTCTCTTGAAAGGTGTTTGCTATTCCTCTGTTTTGTGTTGTTTGCAAAGTTGACAACCATGCTTTCTAACTGCCCTTGCAGATCATTTATAAATATCTAATGCTTTCACAGTCCTCTCCACACTTTGCTATAAATTCACGGGAGACTTAATTGAATGCTTTGTTGAAAAGATTCACTATGTCCATTGCATTTCCATGATCAGTAACTGATCTCCTGTACCACTCTCCCCCTCCCTCTCCCTCCCTCCCCCTCCCCCTCCCATTCCCCCTCCCTCCCCCTCCCTCTGCCTCTCCCTCTCCGCCTCCCTCTCCCTCTCCTTCCCACCCCCCTCTCTCCATCTCAGATTGATTTGGTTGACTTATTCTTGATAACTCCCAACTGGCGCTCTAAATGCTCAGAAATTAACTGCTTAATAAACTGTTCCAGTTTGGGCAGTTGACTGGTGTGCAGTTTGCCAGGTTGACATTTTCCCTCTCTTTGAAGACAAAAACAATATTTGCACTTCTCTAGACTTCTGCCATTACACCCATCCTCCCTGATGTCTCAAAGATCACCGGAAAAAAAGTTGAAAGCTGAAAACGATCAGTTCTGTGTCAACGTATTGCTGCTATGCTGACAATTTTCCCCCGGAGTCTGAATGCAGCTTCAAAAATGCTTGAACAACAGAATACAGTGTTTTTCCTTTAAAGCTTGCCCCCCCCCTGCCCCCCCAGCCCCTGATACCATTCTCCTTCCTCACTTCAAAATACTACCTTGATATCCCTTTTGGATTTATTTGTTTGCTTGTTACATTTATATGACACCCATCTCACTCATAAGGCAGCTTAGAAACAATAAAAAGATAAATATAAAAACAATTAGAATTAAAGGAGTTATGTAAAAATTAGAACCCAGGGTACAGGTGGCACAAGGGAGAGGGAGAGTCGTCCCATTCTCTACAGAAGATGCTTTTAAGTCAGGGACATTTGGCAGATGGTTCTACTCCGGAATTCCAATGTTATTCCGAAATAGCTCTATTCTATTTTTATTGCAGAAGAGGGCTTGATATCAGCTGATAGCTGGTTCCTCTTGAATGCACGTGGTAAAATGCTTTGCCAAAGTAGAACAAAGTTTGCCAGATGGCTCAGCCATCTCTCAAAACTCACCTCCTCCCAGCTGACCCTGAAGAAGAGTATGGGTGGATGCTTCTCTCTTCTGCGGCTGGTAGCAGTTGATGGGAGGTGAAGGGAAGCAGGGAAGTCTCCCCTCTCTGTCCTTCACTTATACAGAATACAGGTAGTCCTCCACTTACAACAGTTCATTTAATGACCTTTCGCAGTTCCTGCAGCACTGAAAAAAGTGGCTTATGGTCATTTTTCACACCACGGTCACATGAATAAAATTCGGATGCTTGGCAACTGATTCATATTTATGACAGTTGCAGTGTTCCGGGGTCATGTGATCCCCTTTTGCGACCTTCTGGCAAGCAAAGTCAATGAGGAAATCTATCAGGTCCCCAAACCCTTATTGGTTCCCCTGCATATGTGCTTTTGTTTTGGGGGCCTGCCATTCTGCTGGGAAGGGGGAGGATTTGCTTTCGCTTGGGATAACTTTTGCTTTCTGCCTTTCCTCTCCCACCTCTATCCTCTTGAGAAAGGAATGTGTCTCCCTTAATCAGGGAGACAGTTATGGAGAAACAAAATTGGAGAAGACCTTGAGATGCGCGCCAACTGTGCCAGTTTACCCGCACATTGTGCCACCTGTGGATTGGCTGGATTTCAAACGGACACTATGACTTTGGTGGGAGGAGGAAGATTGCTGGTTTAACTATACCGTTCAAGCGGGATTTCCCCCAGATCTCGCCTTGACTTCCCTACTGTCACTGACTCCTAATAAAAGTTTCCTTTTGAGACAAGAGTTCTGCTTCCCTGGGTGGTTAGCTGAGGTGGGTCCTTACATAAGGCGAGATTCACTTAACAATCATATTACTAATTTAACAACTGCAGTGATTCAGTTAACAAATGTGGGAAGAAAAGTCATAAAATGGGGGCAAAACTCACTTAACAAATTTCTCACTTAACATCATATATTTTTGGTTCAATTGTGGTCGTAGGTTGAGGACTACCTGTTACCAACCCAGTTGGAAGGGACTTGGAAGTCGCCCAGTCCGACCCCCTGCTTGAGCAGGAGACTCTGCACTGCTTGTTCTACATGAAAATTGTGCTGACGGCCCCATTCCCTGGCAGAACGGAGCTGGGCCACAGATGCCGGCACCCTTGAGACCCGACAGTCTTTAGCAGGGATTTGCTCTTTGGGCCTAACAGAGAAGGGCTCCCCTTGGCATCCCAATGCTCCTCAGCAGATGGGCCTTCCAGGAGCCCAAAATGGGAGGGTCTGCTACAACCTAGGTGTTGGTGGCTGACATTGACGGAAGGTTGTTTAAGGGTCTCCTGACAATCTGTAATCAACGGCAGGATGCAAATGTGCTGAATTCAGGGAGAAGAATGTCTGAAATGTGTGTCTTACTAACTCATCATAAATCACTTTACATTGTTGGGTTGTTAATGGGACAGGAGCAAATCAACACATCTTGCGAACATCTGACAAAATTCATCTACATTTCCTGGCAGCAGAAATGTCAAAGACATTTTCAGAACAGACAAGCCAACTTGTGATACGTTCTGAAACTTTAGCCCCTAGCTTGTGCTGAGAAATGTTTCCATGCTCAACAGAACGGTAGAAGGGACGAGATTTTCTCTTCTTCGTTATTTTGTGCAAACATTCAACCAATCAGAATAGAGCTGGAAGGGACTTGGAGGTCTTCTAGGCCAACCCCCTGCTCAAGCAGGAGACCCTATGCCACTTCAGACAGCTGCCCAGTCTTTTCTTAAAAACCTCAAGTGATGGAGCACCTACAACCTCTGGAGGCAAGCCATTCTGCTGGTTGATTGTCCTCACTGTCAGAGAGTTTCTCCTTAATTCCTCCATCGGTTTCCATCCATTGCTCCTTCTGGTGCTTTGTGGCAGCCCCTTAAATATTGGAATACTGCTATTTGCCATTTGCTTTGAAACCCCACTGTTGTGACCAAACTGGTGGCAAGATTACTTGGGTTCACACGGGTGGCCACAGCAGGATGAGCTTCTGCAGACTGGAGCCCCCCCCCTTTTCTTTTTGGGATGCTAGAAGCAATTTATGCCATTCCCCTCTGCGTGTCACCCCTCTGGCTCACAAGGCCCAGCCCTCCTCCTTCTCCATCATGCAAAACAGCTGTTTGGAAGGAATAATATATTTTTTTTTGCAGAAAAAGCAGAAATACTCCCTGAAAAGAATCTCAAGGGCCTCTTTTCCTTTCATCATAAAGGAAGGGAGGAACAAGGTTGATGTTTGTTGAACAAGGCTTAGAAAACGCTGTCTTGTTTTCCAACAGGAAGAAGATGGATTAGCAACAAGCCAGAGAAACACCCTCGGCTGCTGTGGGAGCATCTGGGCTCTGGCCAGGACAGAGAGCGATGCTCTTCCGGCAAGGAACACTTCCCGAGGCTTCCTTTTATGATCAGATGTTTTCATTGAAACCAAGGTACCTATTTAGTGGTTTTCCTCTAATAAAATATTTCCTGCCACAAGATAAATTACTGGGCAATCCGAGGCTTCGCTTGCCCCCACTTGTCCTTTATGTTTTGTCTACACTGTGCACCAAGATGGCTCTACAAGTTCAAGAAAATCGAATCGGACGTGTGTTTTGTTGGAATTACCAGTTCACCCCAGGCTGCCTAATTTGTGATCTTTGAGTTTGTTCCAGGAGGGCCTGAATTCTAGAGAGAGCCAATTTCTACCCAAAACAAGAAAGGGAAGAGTTTTGCAAGGAGGAATATTTTAGCAGAAGAACGAAAAGCCAGAGTTTGATCTGGAGGAGTCCACCTTAATGCACAAGCTGTACAAAATGGAACAATTTAGAATATTTCAGTTAAAGCCTGGCTCTTCTGTCAGGCTTCGAGGTCCAGATGAGGAAGCATCAGTTGCTGAGTTGAAGCACATCCTAGTCTAGTTGACATCTGATGGTTTTATTTGTATTTTACAGATTGTTGGTTATTTTGGTACCTTTTGACGTAAAGGTAGAGATATAGAACATAAAACATAGAATAACAGGCTGGAAGGGACCTTGGAGGTCTTCTAGTTCAATCCCCCGCTCAGGCAGGAAACCCTATACCAGTGATGGCGAACCTTTTAGAGACTGAGTGCCCAAACTGCAACCCAAAACCCACTTATGCATCGTCGAGTGCTGGGTGGGTGTGGCCCATTGGCTGGGTGTGGCCAATTGGGTGGGCGTGGCTGCGGTGGTAATGGCAGACTGGGTGGGACTAAAAAGTTCAATCAATTCCAACTTTGCAAGATCTTTTTTTTTTCCCCCGCGAGAAGTTGAAATTGACTGATTGAACCTTTTTTTTTTTTTTGCACACGGCGGCAGAGGCCTAAAGCAAAAAGGTTTTATAAAACCCAGCTGAAGGCCTAGGACTGGAGCGACAGCACGCGTGCCCACAGAGAGGGCTCTGAGTGCTGCCTCTGGCACCCATGCCATAGGTTCACCACCACTGCCCTATATCATTTCAAACAAATGTCCAATCTCTTTTTGAAAACCTCTAGTGATGGAACACCCAGACTTCTGGAGGTCAGCCATTCCACTGGTTAATTGTTCTGTCAGGAAATTTCTCCTTAGTTCTAGGTTGCTTCTCTCCTTAACTAGTTTCCATCCATTGTTTCTTCTCTTGCCTTCTGATGCTTTTGAAAATAGGTTGACCCCTCTCTTCTCTGGGACAGCATCTCTTGTACTGGAAGACTGCTATCATGTCACCCCTAGTCCTTCTCTTCGTTAAACTAGACACACTAGACATCAGTGTTGGCAGATCCATTGTTTGATTATCTTTTCTAGGATCTTCCCAGCTATTGGCGTTAAGCTGATTGATCTGTAGTTTCCTGGATCCATTTTCTTTTTCCTTTTTGAAGATGGAAGAATATATATTTTGAAGATATACAATTGTTGTTAACTTTTGACTATGCATTCTCCTTATTCTGATTTTGCCAGCTAAATATTGTTCACGTTTGTTGATGTTGAATGAATAATCAACGCTCCATCTCGGCTTTGGCCAGCTGAACTGGAAGCCTGTGGGATTGCTCTGATCTAGATCTGGGAACTGACTGGGTGACAACTCAGCCACAAATTACCCACTGGAATTTCCTGACCAGCCCTTGGGACAGGGCATTTGATGCTGGCAGGCATTTCTGTCTGTCTCCTGGTCTGGAGGAGAATGTGTGAATGCAGCCCGGAAGAAAGAAGAGGCTCCTTTGCTCTTTGATGCTGGAGGCTGTGGGAGTGGAGACTGGCAGAGCCACCCCACTCCCTTCCTCAGCTTGCTCCAGGGATATGGAGGCCTGCCTAAAGGCCCAGAGAGCTATACACTCCACAAATCCTGGCCGGACAAGGAAGAGGCAGTGAGTAACAGGAAAGCACAAATGCAATTTTGGGAAATGAGGTGAGGGGGAAGGTCAGGCGGTGGGGGGGGGAGGAGAGATACCCAGGGACAGAGTAATTGGGGCAAGCCTTTCTTTGAGTCAGCATCAGGAAGTTTGCCTGGCAGCTGCAGAAATGATTTATTATACACTCACAACAGATGCCCTGTAGAAAAGTAAATAAATAAAATGTACACATTGTCCCACTTATTTAAACAATCCAGGGCTGTGACCTAATTTCTGCCTACCTACAATTCTTTGCTCTTCCCCAGAGGTTCCTGGGAAGAGCCGTGCTTCTCAGTTCCCCATCCCCAAATGGCTCCTTGGCACACGCCTTCACTGGTGCCCGCTGCACCGTGCAAACAGCTTCATGCCCCCTGGATGAGTTCTGCCCTACATCTCTCTCTCTCCACAAATGTCCTTGTTTTCAGACAGCAGAACACACCTTGTCCAATTTCCAGGCTATGGCCAAGCCCACCACTGCAGCTCTCTGTCTGACCCCCCCCTTTACCCGGCACCCCCATCCCTCCCACCATTTACGGGGGTGATCAGCAGAAGGTTTGCCCTCCTTCCCCTGCCACGTGGGATGCAGCAGGGAGCAGCCTTGTGAGTAAAGGCTGACTTGGGACTGGCTGTGTGGACAGAGCAAGGAGGCTGACAGGTGTGTGTCAGCTTCTGGGTGGAGGAGAGCACCTGAAATGGACCCTGAGCATGAGGCCCTGTGTGCGGAGGAACCTCTGGAGAAACATGCAAAATCCACTTATCCGTTCTCAGCAAAGTATTTCTTTCCCCAAGCTGCCTTGTCTAACCCTACACAAAGAAAGACACAGACGAGCGCATGCTGATTGACAACTGCATGTTTAGAAATAATCTGTAGAGTTTAAAATAATGTTCTATGCCAAACAGCATAAAGACTTCAAATAATTTGTCCTCCACAATTTTTTTCCACGTCACTTGCCTACAATTTAAGTTTCTGTCCCCCAGTTCTGACTCCAACCTGAATTTGTGGTGAAACGCTTGTGTCTCCATCCTGAAATGTCAAAGCAAGAGTGAGAGTCCCTTTGACCAGGAGGGAGGTTGGTGGAGGTTCTCCCCCTGACTGGGCATAGAGAAGATACAAGAGGGTGTCTAAGGTATGCAATTCTCACCCCCAGCCCCAAGCAAACCTACATAAGCCTTTCAGCCTAGGGCGAACCTCCTCTGGCTCCATGGTGGGCAGATAGCAGATGGTCCAACCTGCTTCACTTGAAAGCTGGAAGGGCCCTTGCCCTCTGCTCCCCCAATATCATGCCTTGCCAGTGTGAAGGCCTGAGTGTGAAGCCAGTTGTCAGGCCTGCACCAGCTCAGGATCTTCGGACCCTCAACTCCATTCAGTTGAAGTGATAGGTTCTTTTACTAAGGTTAAGTGATTGCAGCAAAAGAAAGGCTAGATCTGAAGATTCCTGTGCAAAATGATAGTTTTCCCCTTTCCCTGGCCCTCTTCCCTTGACCAGTCTATCTTTGTCCAATGGTACGCCATTTAGGAGTTTTGGGAATGACTTGGATGTTTGGCATCACTCTATGCAATTTCACATTCTGTTCCCAGGCCAGGTGTCCTTGAAGAGTGGTATATTCCGGTTCTCACACCTCTGATTTCCATCAAGTTGTCATCCCCCTTCCCTCTCATCTCTACTCTCTACATTCCATTGCCTCCTCCTTTCATTTTGTCACAGGATGCCAGCAAAGCATAGAAGCTGAAGATGGCAGATCTGACACCAGTAATGGTGCCCACCTCCCAGGAAAGGCTAGCTATGCTCTCCTATGCCCAGAATTAACTGAAGGTGACCCCAGAAGGTAGTGTTGAGGGTATTTTCTGATGGAACATGGTAGAAATAGTGGATTACGTGTGACGCTCACTAGGCATGACACCATCTCTCCTCTCATAGGCTCCTTGGATTCCAGGGGCTGCAGACAATGTGATGCCAGTTCTAACAGCACCCTGTCCTCAGCCTTTCTTGGGATAGAAATGGTGCCAAGCCTTCGTGGTTTTCAAGAAATGTGCTGCTGAGGCCTGGCCCTCAAGGGTCCAGGACATGACAGTGGAGGCACTAATATCGGGGCTGGTCAACCTTTGGATTCAGAGATAAAAGGCAGCTGTGGGGTACCAATTGATGTGGATGTGGCACCTCTTGGCAACTTCTTAAACCAAGTGAGAATTGGTGCAATCCTAGGAAGAGACACAGTGCTTTAGGTCAAAGAGCCCCTCTTCATGCTCAGAAGCATCTTTTTTCTCTCTGAATCTAAAGCACACAGATTCTTGTTATGCCTTTTCATCCATGCTTGGTGTCCCCCTCCTAACCACAACTCCACATCCCATCCTCTGGCCAACTGCACTGACAGGGACATTCTCCTAATCCTTTCATCTCCTGCATTGTGGTGAGATTTGCTTGAGGAAATCTCTGGGATTTTCCTCAGCTTTTAAGAAACTTTTTACCCAGAAGGTCCTTTTCCCCTCATCTCAAGCCTGCTCTGCCCTGGAAGGGCAGTTTCTCGGCACAAGTCTTGCAGCTGGCAGGAAAGCAAGTTGGCTTATGTTGCACTTCCTGAGGCTGAGCCTCAGGATGACGGCAGCAATGGGGCTATCCAGAGAAGTCAAGGGGAGCTGTTGGGGGATTCCCACCCTACTAGCCTTGCCCTGAATGGGCAGGGAGAGCAGGTGTACCCCTCTGCAGCAGCCTGACTGAGCCGTGGCAAGGACAGGGGTTCTTTGGGCTCCTGAGTGGTCACTTGGGCTATTGGTGAAGAATATGTAGCCCGGTCATCAGGTCAGACATGGAGGAAGTGGGTGGCATTCTTGGCTGGTGCTGCAGTGGATCAGCAGTGTGGGCATCGCATTCAGCTCTCTCCTCACTGCCAGCCACCCTAGAAGAAGCAGCCTGTGGAGGCTGTGGGGCTGGAGTGTGTGTGTGGGAGCTTTGGGGTGCACCCCCCAAGCCATATCCCATCAAGAGGTGGCCTGCCTCAAATGTGTAAAAATGGGTTAGGGTGCCTTGGTGCATCATTTGTTCATGCCTGAACTCTCTTGATGAGTAGTTCCTCTTAGTTGCTCTTCTTTGCACTTTTTCCAAAGTCTCAGCATGTTTTTTTGTAATGTAGTGACCCAAACTGGATGCAGTATTCATCCGTAAGCTATTCCTGCAGCTCTGAGACCAGTGGGAGGAAGTCAGGACAGTGTCTGATGCGGCTCCTCTGCAGCCTGTCCCATCCAAATGTTTCTGAGTGGCATTCCAGCCCCTCCCCTCTCCCCTGTCCCATGGCACAACTGAGGCCGTTTGAGGGGA
This sequence comes from Azemiops feae, assembly GCA_023970755.1. Classification (NCBI taxonomy): domain Eukaryota; kingdom Metazoa; phylum Chordata; class Lepidosauria; order Squamata; family Viperidae; genus Azemiops; species Azemiops feae. The sequence goes on from JALGBA010000525.1 coordinate 774,124, forward strand.
TCTCTTGAAAGGAGTGAGAACCGGTATCTCTAGTCAGTTTTTGCCAGAGACCTCCCGTTTCTCACGAGGCCATCTAGCTTTGGCGGAGGATGCCTACTCTGTGTGGAAATGATCTTAGTTAGTAAAACCAGCATTTTCTCCAAAGCCTCTCCTACAGCACCTTCAGCGGCTAATAGATACTGGTGGATCCCAATCCCTGGACACATCCACAACCGGAACACTGGATTGTGTCCATGGTCAAAAACGTTCGGGGAAAGGGGAAAAGCACTCTTGGAGACTGGAGCTGCTTGATCTTCGAGCCATCTTAGCTATGGGGGTGGGGGGTGGGGTGAGAGTCAGGCCACATCGTGAGGACAGGGCATATAAAGCACCTGTAGGCAGGCGCCTTTGGGCTAGGCCCACCTGAGGGGAACAAGCCCTTCGCGAAAGGCGTGGCGGCATGGACTGGGTTTCAGCATCAGTTGCCAACCTTGCCCTTAAAGAGAGCCTGAGGTCTCTTGCCCCAGGGGTGGGTCTGGGTGGATGGGTTTGGCACGGGGAGGGAGTGATGCAGATGAGCCCTCTGGGTCCAGTTGAGCTGGTCCTCTGGACCTTGGCCAGAGAGAAAAGGAGAGGAAAGCCCGGAAATCGGCCTCTGACTGGTCATAAGTGGCTTTTGTCTGAGGCAGAGGCAGAAGAGGACCAAGCTCCAGAGGCCCATGAAAACAGAGACTATCCAGCAGTGTGTGTGTGTGTGTGTGTGTTTGTGTGTGTGTGTGTGTGTGTGTGGTGGGAGGCACTCCACAGAGCAATGCAGGCTGAAGCAACAATATCCTGCAGGGATAAATGGAGAGATTTCTCATCATGGAGCAGGTGGAAGGGGGCATCACAGTGCTGAGAGAAGGGGAGAGGGCTCTCCAAGCAGGATGACCAGGACCCTGCCCCCATTTCATGTTAGTGGCTGCTCTTTCCTCTTCTGAAGGGCCTTCCTGCCCAGAAGGGAAAGGGGGAGACTGGCCAGACATGGAAGCACTTGCTAGATTTCTACTTGCCGTGATGGAGAGACTCCTGGCGATTGACCAGGTACGCATCCCATGTACAAAAACACCAGCAGTAAAATAATAAATGATAAATGCAATCCAGTGCACTAAATCATCCATGGCAGCAACTCAGCAAGACTATAAACAGAATCCCAACCATCTTCATGTCAACAGAAATAAAACAAAACCAATAAATCAACTGTGGAGTTCATCACTCAAAGGCTCTCAGGAATAGCTCTTTTAATGACTTCTGGAAAGCTGACAAGGTGGGAGTTGACTGGATTTCCAGGAAGAAGCTGTTTTAGAACCCAGGCGCAGAGAGAGGAAAGCAAGACCCCTCAGCTGCCACCCTTTCCCTTGGCAAAAACGGCACCTGCTAGCTGGTCCTGCTAGCCGGAACAGTTGAAATCAGTTAGCGAAGGCAGCCCTCAGCGTCCCTTGGAGGCTTGGAGGTCTCGCGAGTCCAAAAGCAGCTCAAGTGGCCCCACTTGAAGGAATAAACAGTTAAAGGAATTAAATAATTTATTAAACTTGCATGCTGACTCCCAAGGACTCTCGGTGGCTCACAACAATGAAACAAAGAAATTAAAATGCAATCAAAAAAAAAAAGAGGGCAAGACCGACAGAGGAGATGGAATTAAATGAGGGTCGCCCTCTTCCTCGCCAGAAGCCTGGTGACCAGCTAGCACTCAATGGGCAAACATGGGTGGGGCCATCTGGATATTGGGGGAGCCTCCCTGCAGAGAGCAGGAGCAGCAACTGGCTGCGTTCAACCAACTTCTCAAGAAGAAGAGGGGAAACGAGATGGCCATCATGAAGGGACTGTGGCTTTTCTCGCTGCCAGCGGGCTCACCATGAGAGGGCCCGGGCAGACCCGCGCCGGACGGAGTGAGAAATAAGACACAGAGTCAATTTCTCCTCGGGATGAAATGAGCCCAGAACAAATCCAGGCAATTTCTTTTATTAGTTAAGCAAAATATGGGTGGTGACATGGGGCAAGCAAAGGGGGGTTACATTCTAGCTCAGCAAAATATAGGTGATTTCAAGAAGCAAGTACAAGTTACAAGAAGCGAACAAAAGTGGTTACATGAAGCAGGCAAAAGGCTGTTACATTCTTTCAGATAAGCATTCCATTAGAAGGCAGTTTGTGTGTGTGAATGTCTTGTGATATCTGCACGTTGTCCTTGTGTGTGTATGTACTCTTCCGATGGACAATTCACCATTGTTCACAGTTTCTATGCCTACATGGTGCAGTTACTTTGTTCAGCTATTTGCTTATGTTACAATTTGTTGCAGTTTATTGCTAAACAGCTTTGTGCGGAGTTTCTCATGTCCTTGGCTCCTGTTTCATGTGAGAGCCATTGGCCTAGTCACACTGCAGGAGCCTGAACTAAACTTTTTCCCAACATCTCCTCTGTTTTTGTTTTAAAAGTAGGTTTCCTGCCCTGTGAGTTGGTGGTCCTCCGACCCCCTCCCATCCAGGGTAGGTGTTGACCTACATAATTGCATATTGACAGATTCTGAGTCATCGTCAGAGTCTGGTGTGCAGAGGGATGCTTTCTCCACATCTTCTTCAGATGGTACTGGTTGGTAATGGTGATGTTCCAGTATCATGTTTTCCAAAGTACCTATTTTAGTTTCCATAAAGCTTTTCAGGCGAGATAAAATACAGGGGCCGAATGTACATGCAAGGAGTAACAATATCAATGGTCCTGCTATGGCACTTATCAGGGTGGTCAACCATGGAGAAAAATTAAACCAGGATTGGAACCAATTTTGTTGACCTTCTTGCTCTTTCTTTCGTTTAGTCAGGCCCTCCCTGAGTTTGGTCATGGAGTCCTGTACTATACCAGAGTGGTCTGCATAAAGGCAACATTCTTCTCCTAAGGCCACACATAACCCCCCTTCTTTTAGAAAAAGCAAATCAAGTCCCCTTCTGTTTTGCAAGACTACTTCAGATAGGGAGGTTAAGGACTTTTGTAAGTGCGAGATAGAAGTTTCTATTCTCTCTAAATCTTCATCGATGGCTGCTCTAAGGTTGTGGTATTGAGTATACTGATGTGCAAAAGAAGCTACTCCAGTTCCTGCTCCTGTCAGGCCAAGTCCTACCAAAAGAGCTATTGTGAGAGTGGAGATAGGTTCTCGCTTGTGTCTTATGAGTTCAGACCCTGAGTAGGTGTTATAAACTTCGTCTGCTGTGTGGATGTATATGCGTGGTATGACCTGGACAAGGATGCAAAAGCCTTTGGTGGTTATCACATGGCCGTGGGCACAGGCTGTAAGGCCTGTGGAGCAGGCCCACCATCCGTCTCTAGGTGGTATGTAAAAGAGTGTTGTGTTAATTGTGGTATGTGTGGTGTTGCAGTATTGTTCATATACCGTGGGTACCAGTCCAATGCAGGTTCCCTTACCTGACATTGACTGCAGTGGTTGTGAGCCATGTTTCCATCTGCATGCGTTGTCATCTGAGGAGGTGTTGTATGGAGAGACAAACCCTACAGCCTCATAATACGGGGGTTGAACATTGTAGCAAAACCAGCAGGCTGTAGTAAGGTTAGGATGGGTGCTATTTACCAAGTGATAGGTGGCAGTGACAATGTCCCAAAGAGGGTTCCCAGGGCGTCTCTGTGAAGGAGAGTAAGAATGATCAATAGGAGTAGGCGGATTTTTCTCAAAAGTACCGGTGGGTTGAGAGGGTGGCACCTTACGGTCAGTTAGTATATTGTTGGGGCCTATCGGTACCGGGGGTTCTATGGGGGTTTGTATTAGTTTTATGGTAAAAATGTTCCCTAGCTTGTTGGTTTTATCATAAACACGACCTCCCCAAGTAATTCCAACCTGCCACCCCCCATGCCTTTTTCCCTGGGTGGTAAAGGAAATCTTAACCGGATTACAGTTAAAGTGTACTCTGCTTGGGTCTTTCTCACATTTAACATTCCGACCAGTCCGTTTGAGTATAATAAAATCACCTTTGAGGGGGGGGTCCCATGTTATGTCCCCCGTGGAGACACAGTCCCAGTGTGCGCAAAAATAGGCGCTGTCTCCCCCACACTTGTTCCGGTGTGCTGTGTCTTTCATATAGCCAGGGCAAACATAGAGGGACCACCGCTTGATCCATTGGTGGCTAGTGATGGTGGTGGCCCCCAGCATGATGCCAAAGTCAAAGTACAGGTCAGGAAACCAGGATCCCGGCACAGCTATGGATGAAGTGGAGTTCAGGATGTTTGCGTGTTTGTCCAATACCACCCACGTAAAATTTTGGGGCTGGTGAGGATTGTGGAGGGCAAGAAAGGCGTCAAGATGCTGTCTCTCCGTCAGTAGACAAAGTGTTGTCAGGAACATTGTTTTTAGGATCAGGCTTGGGATGATGTGGGTGAACATGGCGACCTGGAACTCACAAGGTGTTGTCTGGGAGTACAAAGTCACACATCAATGGTTGCAGGCTCAGGAGACAGGGAGGCTGCCGGCAGAGATGGGCGGGGTGATGGAGCAAAGTAGGGCCGGACGCAGCGACCAGGAACCCACAAGACTTTTTCAGGCAGTTGGACTGCTGCGTAGCCTCTCCCCCAAGTGATGAGATCAACGGGCCCTTTCCAGGTAGGATCAGGGAGTTGATGATACCAAACCTGTGGTCGGGGAAGAGAAAGGGAGGAGGAAGAAAAATGCCTCTCGGCTGCAGAGGTAGGCGGGGTGCCTGTTAAGTTTAAGAAATTTAAGGTATGAAGACAAAGATTAAGGATGTTTTGCACTGCTGGGAGGCTAGGGGCAATTTTCCCTTGTGTCTGATTATATCTTTCCAGCGCATGTTTTAGCGTCTGGTGGGCGCGCTCAACCAAGGCTTGGCCTTGGGAGTTGTAGGAAATTCCGAATTTGTGAACAATTGACCACTGATTACAAAAGGCAGCAAAGGCTGCTCCTGTGTAAGCAGGACCATTGTCCGTTTTTAATTCCTTTGGGCATCCCAACGTTGCAAATGAACGAATACAGTGATTAATGACATGCTTAGTGGCTTCACCCCGTTGAGGGGTAGCAATGATGAAGCCAGAAAAGGTGTCTATGGAAACATGAAGATATTTCCATGGGGCAAATGGGGCATATTGTGTAACATCCATTTGCCAGATTTGGCAACACTCGGTTCCTCTGGGGTTAACCCCCATTGGGAGCGAGTGGGCCTGCTTGCTGCAAGCGGCACACTGCTGGAGAATAGCAGTTGCTTCTGCAGTGGTTTTGTCAAATTGTTTCACAAGCGCCTTTGTATTTTGATGGAAATAAGCATGACTGTCCCAAGGAGAGACAGGAGAAAGAGACATGAAACAGGTAGCAGAGGCTGCAGCGTCTGCAATGTATTTATGATGATAATGAGTAAATATTGTTGGAGCTGCACTAATGTGGTATCCTTCTCTAAAAAAAATGTGAGGAAAAATGGGTGTTGAATGAGAAGAAAGGAGGTTGTGACCCAGATATGAAAAAGGTTCCAATTTGATCAAATGCCATTAAAAAGAAAGAAATTTTCATGAAATAGGAAAAACATTGACAAATCTAAGCAAAACAATTCTGAGTCATTTCCGTTGATTGATGGATGTATATGTCTAACTAAACAATTTAAAACTCAAAAATTTGCAAAAGAATTGCCCAACAATTACTGCCTCCTCTTTCGAGTAAAGAAATTGCAAGCTGAAACTGCAAGAGTGGGCATCAAATTTCACATCCACCCCCCTTCCTCAACCCAGACTTCTAGGCAGAAGAAGAAGAGAAAAAAAAATAGTTAAAACGAACAGCTGCCCCCCCTCTCCTTTCGCCTGTCCTTCGCTCTTAAAGCAATACAGCCAGTGAAAAACGAAAGAGTCAGGAGGTGGGGGAAAGAAAAAAAAACTTTACAAAAATCTCACCACCAAAAAAAATTCACATGCATTTACCATAAATTCTTTTATACCTCCATAAAACTTTTCTCATGCAAAACTCATGCCATTGAGTTCCCATTTTACAACAATAAAAACTACAGTTTTACTGTTCCTTTACACCAGCAAATCAACTCATTCACTTCCACTCCGCTTGCTTACACCATTTCACATACAAATATTTCATTTCATACGTTTTCCATTTTTATTCAAGGCCTTTTTGTTTGTTGTTATCAAAGAGGGTTTTGACCCTTTTCCAAATCTTGGAAATAACACAGAACAACACAGACAGACATATATACACAATTACCATTAAAACAACATTTATTTAGACATATGGCTTGTCCTGCAAGAAGCGAGAAAAATCATGAGATGATTCCAACCAAACATGTGGTTTTTATAGGGCCCTTTAACCATCTCCTATTTTTCTCACCATTCCAAGTCCAAGCGTAACGTTCTAGAAGTTAAACATATATAAAACAAAACACACACATCAACACAAAGCACCATCAGACATTGTCTGACAGGGTTAAACTTAACAGCCACTTGAAGTTTCAAGGCATCCTAATTGTTCCTCTAAAATTTGCCTTATGGGGGTGTACAATGGCTGTGGAGAAGCAAAAAAATTAGCCTCTCCAGGAGGAGCTGAAGGTCCAACTGGAGATGATTTAGGGGTGACAATTTTATCTGATCGTAACCAGGCAGGGGGGGAGGCAATTTACAGTGCAATGGTATTAACCCTCCCCTCCCCTAAAAGATGATCAGCAGTGATGGCAACTGGGAGGTTCCCGCGGGCCACTGCCGCACGTACCCCTTGCCGCCAAACGGACTCAAAGATTAGGAATTGCGAAGAAGAAAGAAGCATGGTAGCAATATTTTTCCAATCTTCCGGGATCAGTTCTGCAAATCCTTTAAAGAAAGGTTTCCTGTCGCCATCGCTCTCTTCAGTCCAGCTGTAAAAGCAGACTGAGGCGAGGTCTCCGCGTCTCCACTTGGTGGAGGCGGAGGGGGGGCAGATGGCGGAGATGTTCTATTTGAAGAAACAATGTTGGAGCATTTGACCTGAGGACTTTTATGCTGCGTAGAGTTGTCCTGATATGGAGGTGGAAGTGCAGCGTTGAGCGCCATGGCATCGCTCGAGTCCTTGATTGCTTTTTCATAAATTTTCAAACTGTCAACAATTACTTGACAAGTTAAAATCAAGTCATAGGAAGCTTTAAGAGGTTCATTTAAATATTTCAATATGCGCTTCCATCTTTTAGACGTGATGTCCCCTGAGGGAGGATAAGTGGGATATTTTTTCCAAATAAATTTCAACAATTTGACCAGATCATTCCCTGAAATTGAAGATAAGGGCTTGCCATGGTTCATAGAAATAATTTTTGCAGCCTTGACAAGGTCTCCAAGTTCTCGGAGGTGCGTAACCTGGCCCTTGGACAACCCTTTCCCCATACTCACTAAGTCTGACGACTGCGGAGCGCCTCACTGGTGATGGTATGGGGGCGTCGAGGCGAACAACTAGGACCAGCATCACGTCGGGGTCACCAGTTGTGGCTTTTCTCGCTGCCAGCGGGCTCACCATGAGAGGGTCCGGGCAGCCCCGCGCCGGACGGAGTGAGAAATAAGACACAGAGTCAATTTCTCCTCGGGATGAAATGAGCCCAGAACAAATCCAGGCAATTTCTTTTATTAGTTAAGCAAAATATGGGTGGTGACATGGGGCAAGCAAAGGGGGGTTACATTCTAGCTCAGCAAAATATAGGTGATTTCAAGAAGCAAGTACAAGTTACAAGAAGCGAACAAAAGTGGTTACATGAAGCAGGTAAAAGGCTGTTACATTCTTTCAGATAAGCATTCCATTAGAAGGCAGTTTGTGTGTGTGAATGTCTTGTGATATCTGCACGTTGTCCTTGTGTGTGTATGTACTCTTCCGATGGACAATTCACCATTGTTCACAGTTTCTATGCCTACATGGTGCAGTTACTTTGTTCAGCTATTTGCTTATGTTACAATTTGTTGCAGTTTATTGCTAAACAGCTTTGTGCGGAGTTTCTCATGTCCTTGGCTCCTGTTTCATGTGAGACCAATTGGCCTAGTCACACTGCAGGAGCCTGAACTAAACTTTTTCCCAACAAGGGACGTTACCGAGATTGGTCCTCCATAGCTCCTGAGGTCAAGACAAGGACCAAAGATGGAAGCTTTGCAGAGGGACAGCCAAATATTAAAATAAGGAGGCATTTTATGACAAAGAAAACTATTAAGCCGAATTTCCTACCATTTACATATTTGTATTTATTACATTTATACGCCACCCATCTTGCCATCGAGAGTGATGGCTTATATCCTGCCTTTTAATTTTTTTATAAATAGCTCAGGGCAGTGAACATACCTAATACTCCTTCCTCCTCCTACGTTCCCCACAACCACCTTGTGAGGTGGGTTAGGCTGAGAGAGAGAGAGAAAGTCACCCAGCCAGCTTTCATGGCTAAGGTGGGGCTAGAATCAAAGTCTCCAATCACTGTCTCTTAAGTCCATAGTGTCAACCTTCGGCTACAAGTTGGTTGGTGAATTCCTGTCCTAATCAATGAATCAATACTCGACTGACCCGAAAAAAGAAGGGGAGCCTGCCCTTGCAGGAAAAAGGGAAGGAAGCCAAAAAGAAAAGCCGCCACGCCTTTTACAGGAGCTGTCTGATGCTCACTTCATAGTAGGCTTTGGACGGTAAATAAATAGACTTTGAATTCCTCGGTCCCTTCTAACCCTATGATTCTAAATTTAACTGGAGGAAGGCATAGACAGTGATGGCGAACCTTTTAGAGACCGAGTGCCCCAAAACTGGCCCCACCCCTGCCCCACCCCCTGCCCTGCCCTGCCCCGCTCCACCCCCTGCCCCACCCCCACTCCGCCCCACCCTGCCTGCCCGCAGGGCCACTCACCGCCTCCACCACAGATCACTCAGGCAGCCCAGTAGCACCATGGCATCAACTGTGCGTGTTGGGGCATGAGGGCAGAGTCTTGTCTACGCTGCCTGGCTGCTATGTCCTTGGCTGCGCTGCTCTGTGTGGGCCACGCTCGGGGGCGACTCTCCTCCAGGGGGGCTGCTGGTGAGGAGGGGTCACAGGCAGAGGCAAGGCTGGGCAATGGCACGTGTGCCCACAGAGAGGGCTCCGAGTGCAGCCTCTGGCACCCGTGCCATAGGTTCGCCACCACTGGCATAGACCGAGCCAGTTGACCTTTTTTTTATCTATTCTCACAGCACCCCTCCCAGTGACGCCACTAAGTCGGTTGTGGAAATGGTGTCTCTGTGAGAAAAGCCTGTCAGGGGTCTTCAAACTTGGCCCTTTTATGACTTGTGGACTTCAACTCCGAGAATTCCTCAGCCAGGCACGCGAATTCCTGAAGGGAATGCAGAAGAACTGGAAGGACCAGCTGGATCAGCTGGGCAGGAAACATGACAATAAAGCCTTAATTACTGATAGTCCTCAACTTAAAACAGTTTGTTTAGTGACCGTTTGAAGTTACAACAGCATTGGAAAAAAAGTGAGTTATGACCGTTTTTCACACTTAGGACCATTGTGGCAGCTCACCCACAAGGTCACGTGATCAACATTCATATGTTTGGCAATTGGTTCATATTTATGACGGTCGCAGTGTCCTAGGGTCATGTGATCACTTTTTGGGATCTTCTGACAAGCAAAGTCAATGGGGAAGCCAGATTCATTTACCAACCAGGTTACTAACTTAAACAATTGTGGCAAGAAAGTTCGTAAAATGAGGCAAAATTCACTTAACTGTCTCATTTAGCAATAGAAATGTTGGGCTCAATTGTGGTCATAAGTTGAGGACTACCTGCATTGGTCATCGTCTCTAACCACTGCACCTACACTGCATTTATGGAAATGCACAGGTTTATTTATCCAGAAGATGTTAATGTAATATTTTCCCCCAAACCACGGGATGAAGAACATCAACTCCTTTCTCCACGAAACATTTAAGGATCCCATTGCACAAATATTTTTATGGAAGTCAACAGTCATTAAATTATTATAGAGTTGATTAGATTTTAATTATGCATTAGTGCTCTTTTGAGAATTTTGTAAGGTTAAAAATCTGCTTAATCTTAGAGGTAGATGCTAACCTGTTTAAAATAAATTTTAAAAATTTACATCTACTTGACTGGAATTTGGCAGGCTCCATTCCCTCAGAAGAAGCAAAGGGGAGAGAGATCCAGCATCTGGTTATTCGAAATTTTGGCAGGCTTGGTCCATTCAGAAATTCCTGAGAATCTCATCGCTAGCCATTTATTCAGTTCTATAGAGACCCAAGAAGCCTTGGCTTTCCCAGGCACAGCTGGGCTTTAATGTACAAAGGCAAGTGAGGAATGCGGAAGGAGGCCGAGCAGAGCCAGGTCCAAAGGACCGAGGCCAGAAGCTAGGGGTCCAAGCCAAACCTGCCTCCCCAGGGCAGCACTTAAAACAATTTTGTGTCCTGAGTGCTTAGTGCAGATTCTGTCTTTTGTCTTGGAGAAACCTTGCTAGATACCTGTTGACTAAACTTGCAGAATCTGAATTAAATGTGCACTTCTCAGGCAACAGAAAAAGGCCCTCTGCTCCTTTAAAAGCAGAGGAGAAAGTCACCAACCTGGGTGACAAAAAGCTTTGTTCTGGTGCAAATCAGCATGATGGGTCTACTAGCTGCTGAATGGACCTAGAAAATAGAGTGGGAAGGGACCCTGGAGGTCTTCTAGTCCAACTCCCTGCTCATGGCAAGAGATTCCAGAGACATGGCTGTTCAGGCTCTTCTTGAAAATCTCCAATGATGGAGCATCCACGACTTCTGATTAATTGTTCTGTCAGGAAATTCTCCTTAGTTCTAGATTGGATCTGTCCTCCATCTGCTACTTCTTCTCTTGCCCTCAAGTGTTTTGGAGAATAAGTTGACCCCCTCTTCTCTGTGACAGCCCCACGAGAACTGGAAGACTGCTATCATGTCACCCTGCCTAGTCTTTCTCTTCATTAGACTAGAGATTCCAAGTTCCTACAACCGTCCATCATATTTTAGCCTCTAGTCCCATAATTATCTTTGGTGCTCTGCATTTTTTCTAGTGTTTCAACATCTTTTTTTGTGGTGACCAAACTCCTCCTCCTCCTCCTCCCTCTCCCTCTCCCTCTCCCTCTCCTTCTCCTTCTCCTTCTCCTTCTCCTTCTCCTTCTCCTTCTCCTTCTCCTTCTCCTTCTCCTCCTCCTCCTCCTCCCTCTCCCTCTCCCTCTCTCCTTCTCCTCTCCCTTCTTCTCCTTCTCCTCCTTCTCCTTCTCCTTCTCCTTCTCCTTCTCCTCCTCCTCCTCCTCTTCTCTTCTCCTCTCCTCTCTCCTTCTCCTTCTCCTTTCCTCCTCTCCCTCCCTCTCCCTTCCCCTCCCTCTCCCCTCTTACCGACCTCCTCCTCTCCCTCTCCCTCTCCTTCTCCCTTCCCTTCTCCTTCTCCTCCTCGCCTCTCCCTCTCCCTCTCCCTCCCTTCTCCCTTCCCTTCTCCTCTCCTCCTCCGCTCCGATTTTCCTCCTCCGCCTCCTCCCTCCCCTCTCCATCTCCTTCTCCCCTTTCCCTTCTCTTCTCCTTTCTCCTTCTCCTCCTCCTCCCTCTCCCTCTCCTTCCTCTCCTCCTCCTTCTCCTTATTCCCGTCTCCTTCTCCTCCTCTCCTCCCTCTCCCTCTCATTCTCCTTCTCCTTCTCCTTCTCCTTCTCTTCTCTCCTCCTCCTCCTCTCCTCCTCCTCCTCCTCCTCCTCCTCTTTCTGACCCAACTTTATCTTTTCTAAAACTAGCAGGTCATGTCCTTCTTTCAAGACCTGCCCTGATTAGAAGTTGGCTTCTTTAACAACGATCTAGAACTGCCAAGTGCCCACATCTGTCTTTGTCCCTCTTGCTTGTCTTTCATAAGAAGTGCCAGCATTTAAATCAAAGCCTCTTTCCCAATTTTGCCTCAATCTCTGGATGTTTTCCAGACACCGCCTGACCGAAGCCCCCCCTCCCGCCCTTCCATTCAGGGCCAGGTAGATTGTGGCAGCTTCTCTTGCGCAGACCTACATTGATAATGGGACATTTCCTGTGCTGGACTGACAGCTCCATTTTCAGGTATTTTATCACCCACTAAAAACAGTGACAAATCATAGTCACCTCATGATTTGGACAGATAAATTAGCCCTAATTACCAGATGTTGATTTTACCTCCAGAGCATTTTAGCTTTGAGTGGCCCCCGACCTTTTCTGTCTCTGGCAATATGCCTTCAATGGGTGCCTCACTTTCCCTCTTCGTTCATTTTCTGGATTAATCCTAGCCCTCCCTGGCTATTTGGGGTGACGGGTGGCAGCTCATTTCTCTTCTTGTTGTCCCCAAGGGCAAATGTAACAGCATAGCTAAAACCAGCTGGAAGACCCGTTTTGCTCATGATGCCTACTCTGAGTCGCAAGCTTGAAAACTCTTGAGTTTTCCCTTTCACAGATCCAAAGTCTCCATTTGTCTCCCTCACTGGGAAGCCAACTCTGCCTGCCTCAGGAGGGCCAAGAGATCCAGACCTGCTTGACTGAGGAACTCGGAGCTTTGCCCCCTCCCGTATCTTGTGTCTCTTGCGGTGATGTCGCTCCTCCTGCCTGGGCTGATGGGTCTCAGGGCTGCCCCCACTGCCTTCTGCTCCCAGTTGCGCTCTGGGCAGGCCAGCTGTCCCTTGGGGGGAGGGGAGCTCCCACAGGGTCTTCTTAGCTCAGAGACTTAGGAAGCTCAGCTTTCGGGTGATGACAGGACATGCCACAGCACAGGGAGAACTGCATGCAGTGCTTGGTTGTAGCCCATGTTCCCCAACAATAGGTGGGTGCCTGCTTGGCGGGGTGAATCTACAGCCAGCTTTCATGCCTAAGACAGGACTTGAACACACAGTCTCCTGTTTCTGGGCCAGCACCTTCACCCCTGTTCCAAACTGGCTCTAAGCCCATTAAGAGTTTGGTAAAATAAGCTTTATTGACTAAGGTTTTGTGAGGCCACATCAGCTTCTTTAGCTCTGCCCCATGTTTCCCTTTGTTGTAACTGATTGCAGTTGTGCTCCTTTCCCCAAAAGCATCTTCTGCCAGGCAGTCAATTTGGGAATTGATTAGGAATCACGACTTAATCTAGCTGGCTAGTTAAATAAGGCTGCCACTCAGAGGAGGATTTTGTGGCAGCCAGAATTGTCTGTGTCTGGCAACCTCTGAACTGAGTCTCAGACTGGGAAAAAAGAGAAACTAATGAATAGAATAGAATAGAACAGAACAGAATATAGAATAGAATAGAATAGAATTATGGGATAGAATGGAATAGAATAGAATATAGAATAGAATAGAATAGAATAGAATAGAATAAAATAGAATGTAGAGAATAGAATAGAATAGAATAGAATAGAATAGAATAAAATATAGAATAGAAAGAATAGAATAGAATAGAATAAAATATAGAATAGAAAGAATAGAATAGAATAGAATAGAATAGAATAGAATAGAATAGAATAGAATAGAATAGAATAGAATAGAATAGAATAAAATATGGAATAGAAAGAATAGAATAGAATAGAATAGAATAGAATAGAATAGAATAGAATAGAATAGAATAGAATAGAATAGAATAGAATAGAATTCTTTATTGGCCAAGTGTGATTGGACACACAAGGAATTTGTCTCCATTGCAGAAGCTCTCAGTGTACATACAAGCAACAAGTGATAAATCATGATCATAATCAGAAAATACCATCATCATAAACCATATCATACAACACTCGGTGATGGTCATGTTATGTAATGCAAGTGATAATCATGATAGTACTGTTAATGCTTTTTCCAACCCTTATGGATCGATTATGTCCTCTTGGACTAACTGGGGCCACCAGAGACTTGAGACTGAATGCCTCTGAATGGGGCTCAGGAACAGAGCCTGGGGGAAAACCAATATCCACCGGCCCCAATTCTGACCCTCATTTGACTTTCCACCAAATCTCTGGAGCCAGCAAGCTTGGCATGCAGACCTCACGGGAAGGCATTTCTCCATGGGCACAGCTGGGAGAGGAGAGGACCCCATTTTCGCAGGAGGTTCCCATAGCTCACTGCCCAATTGTAATTCAAATGGACCTGGAGCAGGAGAGCAGAGAAATCTCCTTCCAAGGGGAAGCGCTGCCGACCGCCAGGTCAGCAGAACTCCAGGGGCCCAGACACTCGCCTGCTTTGTGGGGTCCAGGTCGTCTCTGGGTCTAGACGTGTCTCTCCCTCCTCCCTATTGAAAAAATGAAGAGCAAATGTGGGGCCAGGTCACTGGAGCCCCTTGCAGGCCTGGAAGCACATGCTGCAGTGAGTGCTGGGTGGTCTGCTGCTTAATTGCGGGGTTGGTACAGTGTTACTATCAGGAGAAGTTCCTTAACCTGATAATGAGTAGGAAGCAGCTGTAGCTTAGAAAATGTAATAATTGCAGAGTGGAGCTCTCTAATTATAAGATGTGTATCAACTATCCCAGCGGTTGCTTAGAAAAAAAAGCTTCTTCAAAATAGCAGCAAGAACAACGGAGAGAGAAGGAGCCTGTAGGGCAGAGGAGGGCAAAATGTCACTTGGACCCCAGTCGAGGCTCAGAGCCATTCGGATGGCTAGACTGACTGATCTAGTTTGGAGAGGAGAGAAAGGCTGAGGGCACACAGCTCCTTGCAACAGACATGTATAGACCTACACCCTTACCTATAAGTAACATATAAATATTAATGTATTCGAGATGGACGGTGATTAATATTTATATGTTACTTATATGTAAGGGTGTAGGTCTATACATATGTTGTATATAGTATATTTTAAATGTGTGTTATGTATATGTACACTTTGAGAGGGAGCAACTAAATTTCATTTTTAACGTGTGCCATTGTGCCCACAGGAAAAAATGGCAATAAAGATTATCTAATTTAATCTGCTCAGATGCTTCCCCCACCCCACACTTGCTCTTTTCTGGGAAGGGGGCTTGCTCCATAAGGCTGCCCTCCTGAGCTCCTTGGAGGGATGGCCCAAGTCTGAGTGTGGACAAGACCAATGACCTCAGGTTTAGAGTCTGCATCAAAATAAGAAGCCTTCGTATAATAATTCATAAGACACTGGAGACTGAGTTGGTGCTGTCTTTTTAAGTAGTTTTTTTTCCCCTATGTCTACAACTCTCTCTCTCATTGTTCATCCTATTCCTGTCCTGAATTTCTGGAATCAAATTATAGTTTTCGTTGCAACCTTTGATCTTTAACTACAAGCTGGGCAAGGCTTTGTGATGAGTAGAAAGATAGGAACAGAGGAAATCTGTGGAGAACCTCTTAACCTGCTGTTGTCTTGGTCCAGCAATACAATCCAATACACTCCCCACCAGGAGATGAACATCGGTGGAAGCACCCAATCACCAAAAGCACTTTCCATTTTTGCAAAGATCTGGATGCTGGAAAGCAGGAACTTGCCCCACCTGAGAAACCTGCAAGGTTTGGACACATAATTGAGACCATCCAAACGAGAAGGATGGTGATGAGAGGTAAAAGAGCCACTGTCAAGGTCGCATCACTAAGATGCCTGCTAACTTCTATTGCTACTCAACTTGCCATAGAAACAGGGGGGAGGGGTAGAAAGCGTAGGGAGGGAATAGGGGTGCAAGAAGCCCTCCATGGACCGTGAGAGTCTACAAGAATGCCAAGATCACCAACGCAGGTGTCTGATAGAGAAGTGGATCATTCACATAACAAACCGAAGATATGTGATTGGGCAACGTGAACACCTGGTGGGTGTGGGGGTTAAGGGAAACTATTGTTAACTGGGCAAACGTTTGGGCGGGAAAACCAGAGCTGGTTTTGCCTCTTCATTTCCGAGATGTGTACTCAATAAAGCTTTATCTTTTATGGCACTTCAAAGCCTTGAAGATTCCTTGATTTTGAGTTCGCTAGTCAGACAGTTGACAGCCACTCCTCTTCAGGGCACACCAATGGCCGGTGTCTGTCAGCAGAGCACCCAAGCTCCCTGCCCCAAGGGAACTCCTCTTCCTCTCTTTATTATTAGGAGAACATCCTCCTCCTATGAGACTCAGTTTTCTTTTCATTCTTCTTCTTCTTAGCCACAGGGCAGGTCAATTCTGCTTGGGTCCCTCGGTAGCCGCAGTGATGACCAGGGAAGCATCTTCATCCAGAGTCCACAAGAAAAGGGGAGATGGCAGGTGACCTGCTGCAGGAAAGATGCAGGGGGCCATTCCAAGAGAGGCCTGCTTGTTCATCAATCATTTCACATCCTGGGTGGTTTCCTGATTAGGCTACAGGCAGTCCTTCACCTATGGCCATTTATTTAGTCAGCATTCAAAGTTGCAACAGCGCTGAAAAAAGTGACTTGTGATCAGTCCTCCTACTTACAACCGTTGCAGTATGCCGGCAGTCACCTGATGAAAATTCGGGTGCTTGGCAACCAGCCTGTGGACACCTGCAGCTCCCAAAAGATTATTTGTATATTTTATTAGCTCATTTAAGAAGAAATGGGTGGCTTTCTTTTTTTAAAAAAAAAATATCTGTGCTTATAGTTAATGCTTCTTCTATGTTTCCTGACAGAAAGAGGCACTGACAATGACAGTGGGGTTCCAATAAGTAGAAAAAGGGTTGGAAAAAAAGCAAACCACACTAAGGTTTCCCTGGGGCTCATGGAGCAGGCAAGAGGGGACCCCTTGCTTATTTATTAATGAACCTGGAGAGGGAGGCAGGCCGAGACTTAGGCAAGAGATTCTTGTCTTGCAAGAACAATTAAAGCAGAAGTGGTTGTCTTTAGGGAAGGACAGAGCCATCCTGCGATGGCCAAAAACCAACCAACCAACCAACCGACTGACTGACCAACCAACCAATGGACCGACTGACCAATGGACCAACCAATGGACCGGCCAACCAGCCAACCACGGCTCCACCGCTTTGCCTCCAGTCTATTACTGTTGGTGCTGAAGCTCCCTGGGTTGCACAGCCTCTGTAGAGCTGGCCTTTCTCACTTCCCCCCTAATTGTTTTACAAGCATATCACCAGGATGCTACCCCCCTCTTCTGCCTCACCCCTCCACTTTGTGGAGAAAAATTCTGGACGAGCGTATCTTTTCAAGAGCCACTTCGAATGAGGGGGACTGAACTGGCCACTGCAGTGTATTAACTTGGCCGGAGCCAGCTTTTTTGGGGTTCCCCTGATCTCCCCAATTCCTCTCCTGGAAGAAATGAGGCCAGAGTAGAGATTTCATGAGAGAAGAATTATTTTTTTTCCTGGCAAGGCCATCTTTCCTGATTGAAATGTAAGTTCCTAAGAGTGTCTCTAGACTTTCACTTTTTCTGATTCATGTCACCTCATTTACCAGCTATGGAACTGTATAAATGTAAAATTGGGTATGGATTCTTCATTCTAATATACTACACAGAGAGAGAGAGATAATCACAAATTCTAAAGTCCATAGATATAAGTAGGACTAGGCTTAATAAAGTTCCAAATACTCGGAGACATTGTTGAAGCAAAGCCCTGTTAGAATCCTCCTGCTAATGCACTGTTCCTTAGTTAGCATGTGAGTGTCAGTTCCAATGGGGGGTGGTGGTGGGTGGGTGGGAGGGAGGGAGCAAAGTCAGGACCAAAGAGAATTGCTTGCTTGCTAATGCCACTCCTAGAGTCCCTGGTAGTTAATCCTGTAGGAAAACAAGTTCAAAGAGTCTAAACTTCTGGACTTGCATCTCCGAAGTCATGGAAGCATGAGAGATTTATTGAGTACATTGAAAAGACTGAGGCAGGAGGATGGAGGGGTTAGGATTATAAAAGTAGAATGTTTTTCAAGGGGAGAGCTGAAAGGGTGGGCAGTAGCAGGGAAATGGGTAATATATATGAAGGATAGATAATTGTTGAAACAAAGAAGCCACCTGCATGGGTTTAGAATAGAATTTCAGAATTTTTAGAATAGAATAGAACTGGAAGGGACCTTGGAGGTCTTCCAGTCCAACTCTCTGCTCAAGCAGGAGACCCTATACCATTTCAGACAAATGGCTGTCCAGTTTCTTCTTAAAAGCCTCCAGTGATGCAGCACCCACAACTTCTGGAGGCAAGCGGTTCCGCTGGTTGATTGTTCTTACTGTTATGAAGTTTCTCCTTAATTCCAGGTTGCTTCTCTCCTTGATTAGTTTCCATTTGTTGTTTCTTGTCTTGCCTTCTGGTGCTTTGGAAAAGAGGTTGGCTCTCTCTTCTTTGTGGCAGCCTCTCAAATACTGGAATACTGCTATCATGTCACTTTTCACTAGACTAGGCATACTCAAATCCTGCGACCGTTCTTCATATGATTTGGCCTCCAGCCCCCTAATCATCTTTGTTGCTCTTTTCTGCACTTTTTCCAAAGTCTCAGCATCTTTTTTTGTAACGTCTGACCAAAACTGAATGCAGTATTCCAGGTGTGGGTCTTACTAAGGTTTTATAAAGTGGTACTAATACTTTACATGATTTAGATGAGATTCATTATGCCCCCAAATAAAAAGTTGGCAGAACTTCTGAATATCTTGATGGCTTTGGAGAGCAGTATGTGTGGATTAGCACAATTGTTGACCTTTGTTTTATTTTTGTTTTGTTTTTTTAAAAACCATTGACCTCATTAGATTTAGAAATGGGAGAGGACAAGACAAAAACAACATGTCTTCAGCTTCCTCCCCTGCGTATTGAGGAGTCCCTTGCAGTGCCAGAATCCTTTGAGGTCAAGTGAAGGAAGCCCAGGGACTGAAAGGGCTTCCTTTTCCTCTTTTATAAACTGGGTTTGAAGGGAAACTTCCAGCTTTGTTTCTGTTTTTTATATTCGGTTTCTCCCTTTTCACACAGAGCACATTTACGTGATAAGCAGAATAGCAGCAATTAATAACTAAGCTCACGGTTATCTGGAGCTTTGTTTCTTTTCTTTTCTTGAAATCTTTCATTTCCTTGGGGGCAGAGGTCCTGGGGGGAGGGGCATCTACGCAGAGAGCACCACCTTCACAGGTGCGGGTCTGAGGCTCAGCATCTCGGATGCTGCCGGCTTTGTTTAAATTCCTTGTGGTATCTTTTTTCCAAAGGAATTTCCATGGATTAAGACAAAAGAGACCCTTAAACTTTCTGGAAGTTACTTAAAACGGAACTTTTCCAAAGAGTGTTTTGGAGATACTTTATGGTCACTATCTTTATTTTCCTTTTCCTTTACTGCTATTTTATTATTATTATTATTATTATTAGAAATATTATTGTAATTATTTTATGTAATTATTGTAATTCATTAGTACATTGCTGTTTTCTATTACTTTGACTATACTATGGATGCTTTGATTTTGATTCTCTTCTGTGGCTGTTTTACTGGCAATTACTTTTTAAACCATGAATTAATGAAACAAAGGTACAATTTCCCCCAGTGAATATTTAATTGAACAAGCTTAGTTAACACAGTATAAATCACTAGCAAAACTATAAGCAGGAAGCGATGCATTAGAGCAATACTGAACATTCTAGATCAAAGTTAAGTTATAATTCTATATGTAAGGCTGTGGCACAAAATTCAGAATCTGACACAAAACATATATAATCCAAGAATGGTTTCCATTTAGGGTTAGATTCTGTATCAGATTTATCTGGGATGTTTGGGTTATGGTAGAGATCAAGAAAGACAAATTGGCAGCCACAATTGTGTACACAATCACCTTTTCTTACACACATCCCTTGTCCTAAAAAGTGGGCAGGGCTTCAATTTTATGGTAGTGGCCACTATCCTGACTGCCCAGCCCAGGACCCCACTGAGGTTTATTTTTAATGTTGGGAGTTATTCTTGACATCAAAGCCTGCGCCCTCAATTTATTTGGCCATTTTCAAGAACAAGAATGGTTTCCAATAGAAAGCAACTCAAACCCTTGCACGAAATACAGATTCCGGATATGGCCACTGCTGATCGAAATTCTACCTGTCACTCTGCATGCTTCTCCTGCCTTGTTATTTATAAAAATCGGTGCATGGGGGCAGGTTGGTTAAATTACCTCCCATCTTATAGCTAGGAAGAATTATGATATGCAAGGTCAGTCAAATCTGGTTAGGATCACACATGGAAGAGAAAATGAAAAAGAGGGAGATTTAATGGAACCTTGAAAAAAGCTTTGCTGAAACCAAGGTAGACTATATCCCTGGCGTTTCTCTTGCCCACCAGCTACTCTGTCAAGGAAAAATATATGAATAGTCTCACAGGAGTTATGACGGACAAAATCAAGTTGGATTTTAGCAGTCATGGCACTATCTTCACAATACAGGTAGTCCTCGACTTACAGCCACAACTGAGCCCAAAATTTATGTTGCTAAGTGAGAAATTTGTTAAGTGAGTCTTGCCCTGTTTTACGACTTTTCTTGCTACATTTGTTAAGTGAACCACTGCAGTTGTTAAGTTAGTGAGACGGTTGTTAAGTGAATTTGGCTTCCCCGTTGAATTTGCTCGTCAGAAGGTCGCAAAAGGGGATCACATGACCCCAGGACACTGAGACCGTCATAAATGTGAGTCAGTTGCCAAGCATCCAAATGTAAGTCACATGACCATGGGGATGTGGCAATGGTCATAAGTGTAAAAAATGGTATAAGTCACTTTTTTCAGTGCCGTTGTAATTTTGAACTGTCACTAAACAAACTGTTGTAAGTCAAGGACCACCTGTACTTACAAATGTTTTACTACCTGCTGTACTGTCTCTATCAGAGATTGGCGTTCGACTATTGGGAAATGATTAGTGGGGTCCTCTTTATTTCCTCTCCTGAAGAGAAGGACCACATTTACTCTCCTCCAGCTGCTTAGCTCCTGCCCTTGATTTCAGGCTCCTCGTAGATAACTGACAGAGGCCCCAACAGCTGTTCAACAGGTTCCTTTAGTATTGGGGGCTTTGGGGACATCAAATCAGCGAGAAGAGTCTTTGCCTGATCCTCCTTAACTGGTGGCACCTTCCCTCCTGTGCTCCTTCCCGGTCAGTGCCGTTTGGGCCATCGTTTCCTTTGAAGGCAAAATAGGAGTTCTATTTTGCAATGGCTTCTTAAGGAGGGGGGTACAAAGGCTTCCTTAAGAGGTAGAGGAATAGCCCCCTCTCTCAAAGAAGAATTCACTACTGCTAGAACCCACCCAGACCTCACTCCCCAGGCAGTTTTAGCTAGCCAGAAGAGGCACAGATCCAAGGAACAGGTGGCCCAGCTTACAGCCCTAAGGATTCTGCCCACTTCCTCAGGCCCAACAAAGTCAGACCATTCCCAGGTAACAGGGCAGCCGTGTGCCCCAGGCATCTCCCCTGGACCTGCAGCAAGGCCGGGAGTGAATCCGAGCCATTTTGTCAGATAGATTTATTGCATGAATCTCCAAGACCCTCTTATCCAAAAGTGCTCGGGTTATCCAAAAGTTGTGTTCAGTCAAGTTCATCCCTTGATGTGATGTTCTAGATCAGAGGCCCCCAACCTTTGTGGCACCAAGTACTGGTTCTGTAAGGACCCGCCTCAATCAGTTCTCCCAAGAAAGCAGAACTCTTGAAACGGCATCATTTCAAAAGGAACTTTTATTGGGAGGTGTTGACAGCAGGAATAGAAGGCAGGATCTGAGGGTTTCCTGCGCGAATCAAGTAATTAAAAGTGTCCATGGTAACCCCACTTTTAACTGTCCATCCGGATGGTTCAAACAGGCCAATCCGCAAGAGTGAAAACGCCGTGGGAACAGAGTGATAAGGCGCCACTTCCAAGGCTGTTAGATGTCTGCGCTGTTTCTTCTGCGTTCGGAGATATGTACATTTCATTCTCACCCCGTTAGAGACACATCAAAGAGAGTAGAGCAAAAGACAGAGCAAAGCAAATACACATCAGCACCTCAAGCTTCCCCCCCCCAGGAGAATGGCAGAACCCGAAAAGAATAAGAAATCCCATGCACACAGAACATAGGGTTCTGACAGGTTCCATGGACAGAGGTTTTTCCACGGACCGGAGGAGGTGTGGTTTCATGTGCTGCCTGCATCCCGCAGATGGGGCTTCTCTTGTTTGTGCAGCCTGGTTTCTGGCATACTGCAGACCGGTGCTGATCCATGGACGGGGGTTGGGGACCCCTCTTTTAGATGTCTCTTTTCCATTTCATTCCCCTCAACTCTTCCATAAACCACTAAGGGCAATGGGATCTACCGAGGGGAAAGATCACGTGGGTGCAATCCAAGCTATGACCACAGCTGCCCTCTCCTTCCAAGCAATGACCAAGACTCAATCAGACCAGGCAGCAGAGCATCAGGAAGAACCACCCATCTCTCTGGAGCCCATCAGAGTCCATTTGTCACTGGAGGCATACTGATCTAATATGTCCCACTTCCTGTGCCAGGAGCAATGCCAGAGTAGCTTATAGTTACATGGAGTGCCCAGAAACCTACTGGATGAAGCTAAAGATGCACATAAGGAAACAATGCAGGTTCTGTCATCAAGCAATGCACATTTATGTGCAAAACTGGCCTTGGGATTGGCGGATCACACACCTAGGCCATTATCCAGCTTAGCTACTGTCTGCCCCAAGCGGTTTCAATTACTGAGTTCTGGTGAGACATCAGGGAGGCATTAGTTTTGTTGAGCATGTCTGAATTTTAGATGATGAATGCTCTTCTCAGCAGCTGCCCTCTTTCTAAAGGGGAGGAGCCCTCAGCCCTGCCTTCCCAGCATTGTGCAGAAAAAGTGCAGAAAAGAGCAACTAAGATGACTAAAGGCCTGGAGAGAAAAACATTTGAAGAATGGTTGCAGAAATTGAGTATGGCTAGTCTAGCGAAAAGAAGGACTAGAGGTGACATGATAAATGTATCCCAGTATTTGAGGGCCTGCCACAAAGATGAGAGAGAGTCAACTTATTTTCCAAAGCACCAGAAAGCAAGACAAGAAACAATGGATGGAAACTAATCAAGGAGAGAAGTAACCTGGAACTAAGGAGAAACTTCCTGACATTAGAACAATCAACTAGGGGAACGATTTGCCTTCAGAAGTTGTGGGTGCTCCATCACTGGAGGTTTTTAAGAAGAGACTGGACAGCTACTTGTCCAGAATGGCATGGGGTCTCCTGCTGGAGCAGAGGGTTGGGCTGGAAGACCTTCAATGTCCCTTCCAGCTTTATTCTGATTAACAGATTAATTGATTAATTAATTAATTCTCAAAGGAGTTCTCTTTGCTCCTCTCTAAATTTCAGATTTCCTTGTCCTGCAAGTTCACGACAGCTGGAATTTATTATTCACAAACTCCCATTGTGCTGCCACTGCACAACAGATAGTTCCTTGTGTTTACACAAGCTTGAGTTTGTCCACATAAATTCAGTGTGAAAGAAGCAGTGGGCTACAGATCAGATCCTGATAACTGAAAGATTAAAAGGATCCGTTAACTCAGTCAACTGCCAAGAAACCTTAACCTAAGTACACACTGGGAAGATGTTCTGTTGTGCTGCTAGGCAGCTTCATGTCGTCATTAAGGCTTGGCCTTTTTCAGCTTAACAACATCTCCCTGAGTAATGGAGCATCTCTCCAAGTACAGGATGTAAGTATCCCTGAAAAAGAATGGATGGACTCTGAGCCATGATCATCTTTGTGGACCCTAAAACTGAAAGGACCTGTGAGTGCATGTACCATCAGTAGCCTTTTCCTAGATTAATTTGTAAGTGTGTGTAATTCTCACAGGTAGATCCCTCTCACTCACTCACTCACTCACTCACTCACTCACTCACTCACTCACTCACTCACTCACTCACTCACTCACTCACTCACTCATTCATTCATTCATTCATTCATTCATTCATTCATTCATTCATTCATTCATTCATTCATTCATTCATTCAATTTCTGCAGCTACCCAACTCAACCAAGTGACTCTGTTAAATACTTGAATGGGCGTGTCCTTGCTCTCCATTCAAAGCCTTTGCAAACTTGAACCGACTTTCAGCCAAAGCTGATAAAAAAGCCGTTGCATATTGAGCCTGCTCGTTCCTGGAAGAGCTCTTTCCTTCTCTCCTGTATCCTAGATAGCCTGGCTTGATTAGAATCCTGGTTATGCTGGCATTTCAATTTTCTAGGAGCATTGTGTGTCTGACATCGTAAAATCCTACGGTAGAAAGAAACGGAGGCCTTAAGAGCCTCAGATGCAAAACTCTTCTTTGTGCAGAAAACTCTCTCTCTCTCTCTCTCTCTTACCCCCTCCCCAATCCAGCCATGCCTGCCTCTTAAGAGGCTTTCAGCATCCCTGCTTGAATTCACCCACTGAAGGAGAGCACCACTCTTCTCTGAGTCATTAGTTCTCCCGTGGAAGTGCTCTTCCTATTAGGATGTAATGTTTCAGAATTTCTATTGTTTCAGAAGTGATCTGTTTTCCTTGTATTTCAATCCATTATTCCATGTCCTGCTGTCGATGTCTTGACCTTATTCTGTGCAACATACTTTCAGGTATTTGAAGAATGCGATCATATTGCCCCACTCCTGTTGGACCTTGTGCTGGTGAAAGATCTAAACAATGTTAGGAGTTATATTGCTAGGGGTGTATATTTTCAGGAAGGTCACTCAGGACTAGTAGATCATCAGACTAAACATGGTTGACTGGTGAAGGAGATGTCTGCCAAGAAAACTGAATGAATTTTTAAGCCAGGACAATGTCAGCAAGATGTTGGATGATGAGTCCCACAGGTTCAAGGTATTCCATGAACTACTGGAGAGGTTCCAGGGGCACCGATGCTGATAATGTGGCTGGATTAAAGCCGATAGGAATCCAACTGTGCTTGTGCCCAGGGGCACAAGGAAAGTTGGATGCTGCAAAAGTTAAGTGTGCCATTAATATGTAGGGCATCAGAACCACGAACAAAAGTAAACTTGGTATTGTCACAGCAGAAATGTCAAAATTAAGCCTTCTGGGGATCAGTGAACTGAAATAGATTGGATGGGTCACTTCCCATCAAAGTAGCATGAGATTTTCCTTCCTTCCTTCCTTCCTTCCTTCCTTCCTTCCTTCCTTCCTTCCTTCCTTCCTTCCTTCCTTCCTTCCTTCCTTCCTTCCTTCCTTCCTTCCTTCCATCCTATATTTATCAATATATAAGAAATAAGTAGCACAGTAAAGAAAACTGGGCACAGATACTGAAATACAGGAGATGAAGAACAAATCTGAAATGTCATAAATTGCATATATCCCAATACATCATTAGAAATGTATATTATTATGAGATATTTCACATCCACTTTTAGTCAAAATCCATGGCTCTATTAAGCTTTAAATTAAAAAAAACTTGGTTAACATTCTTCAGATCATTAAGAGAAAATGTTAGTAATAAATAATGCATTTCATTAATACTATAAATTATGCAGTAAGCTAAAATATCTGTGCTAGAAAGTAAATTTTGGATGCAGAATAATTCCAAGTATAAGATTATAGTCCACAAATGGATTTCAATTCAATCCATATTACTTTTGCTTTTTAAAAACCAGAGTTACTTTAAAGATTGAGGCGTATGCCCGCAATTGAGACCCCATTCTTCCAAAGAGGACATAGAGGAGTTGACACCCCCCCATCACAGGCACTGTTGTGGGATGCTCCACGGAAGTTCTAGTAGATTACAATAGCCTGGGGGAGGGGGGCTGTTCCATAAAATGGCACATAAAATGCTTAGAGCTGTTAATATATACGATATCAGTATGGCGCAGTGGTTAGAAAGCAGTACTGCAGGCTAATTCACTCCTCACATTGCCAGGAGTTTGATCCTGACCTGCTCCAGGTTGGCTCATCCTTCCATCCTTCCGAGGTTGGTAAAATGAGGACCCAGATTGTTGAGGTTAATATGCAGTGGTGGGATTCAAATAGGTGAACAACCGGTTCTCTGTGTGGATGCCATTTCCGGAAGTCCATTCTGGGCCTGGGCAACAAAAAATTAGCTATCGGTTCTGCCGAAGTGGTGCGAACCGATTGAATCCCACCACTGGTAATATGCTGACATTTTTAAACTGCTCAGAGAGGGCTGTAAAGCACTATGAAGTGGTATATAAGTCTAAGTGCTGTTGCTATTGCTATCAGTTCAGTATATTTTGAAGAGATGTCTTGTTTGGTGATTTTTTTTTTTAAATTGTCTCTGGTTGTAATGGAATTACAACTTTTAAAATTTGTTCCCTTTGAGGGTGAATTATTCTTCAATATTGAGTTTTACAGCATTGCCGACATATATGCAACAGAAATCCAACATATTTGTTACATTTTCAACATTTTAAAGGAAAATAATTATTCAGTTTAGCAATCAGGACTGGAGTGATATACCAACAGTAAAACATTTTATACTGATTCTCTTTGTAATGTTTGAACTTAATTTAATATTATTCATCCATGAAATTCCCGCTCTATTCATGTTCTGTATTCATTTGGTCATTTAGACTTTGTTGTATTTTTTAAAATGTAGATGACCACTGTAATAAATCTGTTTTAGTTTGCCAGCAAAATTGAGTCCATCTCTGGTTCTTAGGGCAGCAGAATTGTACACAATGTGGGCTGTCCCTGCTCCCTGGTCCACGGCCCATGTTATTATGAAGGTTCTGGAAGACTGGATTGTTCAGATGAGGCTACGCTTGCACGTGAGCTATTTGCACTCCGTTGTGTGCACTTCTCATTTTTCACCACCATTGCTTCAGGTATCTCTTCCATTGCTTCATTTCCCTCAGCTCCTCAGTAAATTAGAACATACAACATAGAATAATAGAGTTGGAAGGGACCTCGGAGGTCTTTTAGTCCAACCCCCCACTCAAATAGGAGACCCTATATCATTTCAGACAAATGGTTGTTGTTCTGTTCTTGCAAAGCAGACATCGAGACGAGGCAGGTTCACAACAAAGGATCTCTTTATTAAGTACATTCACAGAACAGAAGCAAGAACACAATGGCCACTGGCCTTTTATATTCCCCTTGCAAGGGGATGCACATCCAATCGTTGCAGGCCATTCTCCCGGGTGGTCTGTCCGGGTCTCTGCAACCTTCCTGCAGCCTTTCTGAGCCTTGCTGAATGACTCAGCAAGGCCCAGGACATAACACCCCTCCCCCCTTGGATTAAACAATAAGTAAGCAAATTGTTTAACACTTCACATAAACACAACATGGCAGGCCGGTTAGCACGTTATACCGTCCACCTTACTCCTTGCAACCTATTACCTTCAGGTCCCAATGGAGTCCACGGACTTTCACTCTTTGACAATATTCGCACCGCAACCTACAATTGTTTTTGTTTACACCCTCAGATGGTGAGGACTAATACCCCTCCTGTATAGTGAACAGGGATCTGACATATTCCCCTAAATGCTTAGGAGGACCGTTGACCTGCTCTGATCTTCGTGGAGCCAGATTAGGTGCAGGTGCGATTATAGGTGTGGGATTAGGAATAGGTGCGTGGAGTGCCTGCTTCCGGTTTGCGCAAAACAAACCAGGACTTTGTCGCCCAGAAGACTCAGGGGTTCCCCCTGACTGCTGACTGGCTGGATCCACCAGACCCAAACCAGAGTTCCTTGGTGGGGTTGAGTTCCCCGAGTCCCTTGGTGGGGTGGAGTTCCCCAGAATTCCATGGGACTCCTCTTGGGAGCACTGTCCCTCAAGCCCAAGACCAGCAGCAGGAGTACACTGAGTAGCCGATTTACGGCCATTTGCCCCTAGCCAGGGACCTCTGCCAGAGTCAGGAGCCGCCTCCATGGCAAGACCCCCGGAGTCTATGCCAGAGTCAGGAGCCACCTCCATGGCAAGACCCCCACCTGAGACATGTGTAGGAATATTTGGATAAGTGCCCTCGTGGAGAGACTGTGGTCCACAATCGTAATTGGGGTCCCCCTCCCCCCGAGAGCAGAGCCAGGAGCAGAAACGTGGCCAGGAAGCCTCCAGCGCACATGGTCAATGTGGCGTCTAAGCACACGACCATCCTCCAAGGCCACTTCGTAGGACAGTGGCCCAGAGACCTTGCATACCACAGCAGGTACCCAGATATGTCCATGCCCATAGTTTCTGGCCCATACCGGATCACCCACTTGGAGTCTCCTAGGTGCCAGTGGTTATGACACCTGTGAAGCCACCTGGTCTGGGTGCAATCTGTCCAGCTTAGTGATGATTCTGCGACCCCAGCGGAGTTCAGCTGGGCTTTTCCCTGTAGCTGTGCAAGGTGTGGTGTGGTGTGCAAGGAGAAAATTGGCTAACCTGTGATGCCAGGGTCCTTGAGTGATTCTCTTTAATGCTTCCTTGGTGGTACGCATCATGCGTTCAGCCTGACCGTTGGTGGCAGGGTGAAATGGAGCAGACGTAGCATGCTGGATCATGTTGGCTTGAAGAAAAGCCTGAAACTCAGAAGAGGTAAATTGGGGACCATTGTCTGAAACAAGGACATCAGGAAGACCATGGGAAGCGAAGATTCCTCTTAGCACCTGGATGGTCCTGGCAGTAGTAGTGGAGGATACAGGAACAACCTCTAGCCACTTGAAATGACTATCCATGAGGAGAAGGAAGAATTGCCCCTGAAAGGGCCCAGCATAGTCAATGTGTACGCGTGACTATGGAGTGAGTGTCTCCTCCCACCTATGTACAGGGGCCTGGGGCATCTCAGGCCGTGACTGTTGGCACACTTGGCACCCCTGAACCTGGGCCTCGATGTCCTTATCGAGTCCAGGCCACCAAAGATGGCTACGCGCAAGCGCCTTCATCCTCACAATTCCCGGATGTCCCTCATGCAGAGAGAGCAATACTCTAGTCCTCAATGAGGCCGGGATGACTACTCTGCTTCCCCACAGGATACACCCTTTGAATGTAGAAAATTCATGTTTCCTACGCCAGAAACTTTGGAACTCTGTACCAGGACACGTGTCAGGCCACCCTGACAACATCCATGTCAGCACGCGTGCAAGCGTGTGATCAGTGGCAGTTTCAGCAGCCACATCCCTAGCATTGAGGGGAGATTTCCTGAATGGAAAGAATGTGTACAGCAGGAGCAGGGTCTGCCTCTATTTGCTTTAGAGGTAACCTACTAAGGCCATCAGCGTGGCCCATCTCTGTCCCTGGTTTGTGAATCAGGGTGTAGTCATAAACTGACAAGAAAATTGACCATCTCAGCATTCTGGGGGAGATGATGTGTGGGGTCTGCTTGTTGGTTGTAAACAAACCCAGCAAAGGCTTGTGGTCAGTGTAGACCGTGAAATGGTGGCCATACAAGAATTCATGAAATTTCTTGATGCCTGAGATTATTGCCAAGGCTTTTCTGTCAATCTGCACATAATTACGCTCTGCAGATGAGAGAGTTCTAGAGTAGTAGGCCACAGGGACCTGAGTCCCATCAGCCTTGAGATGACTTAACACTGCTCCTACCCCATAAGGGGAGGCATCACATGTGATGCACACAGGCAATTGCTCATTGAAATGTGCCAGTACCGCATTTGAAGATAGCAAAGCCTTGACTTCTTTGAAAGCCTTTTCATGGACTTTTGTCCATGTCCATGGAGTCTGCTTGTCCAAGAGTCGGTGTAACAGCTCAGCCACTGCAGCCTTGTGGGGGAGAAATGAATGATAAAAATTAAGTAGGCCCAGAAAAGCCTGGAGTTCAGCTTTTGACTGGGGACTTGGGGCCAGTTGAATGCCCTGGAATTTGGACTCTGCAGGGTGGATGCCTTCAGCATCAATACGAAACCCTAGAAATTCGGTGGATGTTACACCAATTTTACATTTGTCTTGCTGTAACTTCAGCCCAGCTTGGCGGAAACGTAGCAAGACAGCTCTCAGCCTTTCAGCCAAGTTCCCAGATGACTCTCCTGCAATGAGGACATCATCGAAATAAGGGCAGACCCCAGGAATACCACGGAGCGTTCGCTCCATCACCCCTTGGATAATGCCAGGGGCTACATTGACCCCAAATTGCAGCCTTTTTACTTTAAAAGCCCCTCTGTGAGTAACTATAGTTTGGGCCTCAGCTGTTGCCTCATCAACAGGTAACTGTTGGTAGGCCTGAGCTAAATCAAGCTTAGCAAAGACTTTCCCCCCCTTCAGTGAGGCCAGAATGTGGCTCACCACAGGCACTGGATATGCATGCTGCTGCAAGGCTTTGTTTAGAGTGCATTTATAGTCCACACAAATTCGGACTTCACCATTGGCTTTTAATGGTGTCACTATGGGGGTTTCCCATGGACTAGAATCCACAGGTTCTAGAATGCCTTGTTGGAGCAGTTTGTCCAACTCAGCATCTATTTTACTTTTGAGGGCAAAAGGCATCCTCCTTGGTTTAACCCTGATGGGTGTGATGGCTGGATCTAACCTTAAAGCAATGGGAGACCCCTTGTATGAGCCAAGCTCTGGGCTGAACACATCAGCAAACTCCTTACAGACTCCTGCAAGGCTGGCAGTTTGTAGATGGTTAAGCCCAGTCACTTGGATCCCAAGTGCCTCGAACCAATCGAGTCCGATAAGACTTGTGTGATCACCCCCAACTATCACCACATCTAACAACCCATCAAATTCCTTACGCTGTACTCTAAGTGTGGCCTCCCCCTTCACACTGACTCGGGAATTCTGAAAGTCAGTGAGGATGAGATTGGAGGGCCTGAGTTTGACTTGTGAGCCACTCCTGGAACAAACCTTTTTAAAGGTGTCTGCAGAAATAATAGAAAGAGCGGACCCTGTGTCCAGCTCCATAGCCAGGGGAACTCCCTGCACTCTTACATCAATGCGAAGCTTTTTCTTAAGGGGCCGTTGAACCCCAGTTTTGAATACCCCCCTACGGGATGCGCAGAAACCCACCCTGTGTTGGCTGGGGACCTTGGTACCTTTCAGAGGCAACTCTTCGGGGATCTGTTTTTCTGGCGACCCAAGCAGGCTGATGCGATGTGGCCTTGCCTGCCGCATGCCCGGCAAACAGCAGAACAAAAACGGCAGTCGGCTCTCCTGTGGCGACCCCCACAGCCGAAACACCGAAGGGATGCAGGCGTCTTCCCTCTGCATTGTTGCAGTCTTCTCTCCGCTGACTGTTGAAGTCTGTCCACCTCTTCTTCCTCGGATTCTTCTCCGGAGGCCTCTCGCACGACTTCCTGATGGACGGGGACTGCTGCTGGAGGGTTCTTGGTCGACCGCAATGCCTTCACTGCGCCGCTGGCTGCTTCTTCAGCTGCAACTTCTCTCAGGGCATCTTGGAACGAAACATCAGCTCTAGCAAACAACTTTTGCTGCATCTCATGGCTTCGCAATCTGCAAACGAGCCGGTCTCGGAGCCTCTCTTCCAAGTCTTGGAACGCACATGGCCTAGCAGCCTGCCTCAGAGCCGTGACGAAGTCTG
The DNA here is from genome assembly GCA_023970755.1 of Azemiops feae. Lineage (NCBI taxonomy): Eukaryota > Metazoa > Chordata > Lepidosauria > Squamata > Viperidae > Azemiops > Azemiops feae. The sequence goes on from JALGBA010000525.1 coordinate 805,385, forward strand.
CAGCTGATTCTCCTGGCTGCTGATCCCGCTGCTCGAATTGGTGCCTCCAAGCTATTACAGACAGCTTGGGCTCAAAATGCTCACGCAGCATTTTCTTTAGATCGGCATAGGCGATTGATTCCAGTGGTGCTGGGGCTACAAGGTTCTCAGCAATGTCAAAAGTCTCTTGCCCACAGACACACAGCAAAGTAGCAGCTTTCAATTCATCTTCTTGGATCTTGTTCACCCTGAAGTAATTCTCGATGCGAGCTGCGTAAGAGCTCCATCGTTCTGGGTGCGAAGTATCAAACTCGACAAGACGGCCCAGCTTGGACATCGTTGTGACCGATAGCCTCTTCGACGTCTCTCACCGCAAGGAAGGAGAAGGGGTCCCATGAAGCCAAGGCCACCTTCGTACTGGCAGGCGGTTGCTTCTCCTGGACGCCGCACTTCTCTTCACTTCGGGCCTTCAGGTGAGTTGGCCCTAGCTTCTTTTCCTTTGGTTTCCTATGCGGCGAATCCCACCTTTGTCGCCAATGTTCTGTTCTTGCAAAGCAGACACCGAGACGAGGCAGGTTCACAACAAAGGATCTCTTTATTAAGTACATTCACAGAACAGAAGCAAGAATACAATGGCAACTGGCCTTTTTATACTCCCCTTGCAAGGGGATGCACAGCCAATCATTGCAGGCCATTCTCCAGCCTTGCGCATGCGCGCAAGGCTGGAGACAGCCTGTCTGGGTCCCGGGCAGACACGTGGTCTGTCCGGGTCTCTGCAGCCTTCCTGCAGCCTTTCTGAGCCTTGCTGAATGACTCAGCAAGGCCCAGGACATAACAGTTGTCCTGTCTCTTTTTGACAGCTTCCAGTGATGGAGTAGCCACAACTTCTAAAGGCAAGCTATTCCATTGATTGATTGCTCTCTCTGTTAGGAAATTTCTCCTTAATTCTAGGTTGCTTCTCTAACACTGCTTTGAGCTCTAAGCACATATAAGCCCTCATTAAGCAGCATCCTGAATACCAGGGAGCGAGCTTCCTATGATCTTCTCGGCTGTCCTCACCACTCTCTGGGTGGACCTTCTATCTGAGGCTCTGCTGCCACCAAACCAGACAGTGATGCAGTTTCTTAAAAGTGCTCTCAATCGTGCCTCTGTAAAAAGTGGCCAGGACAGAAGGAGAAAGATATGCTCTCCTCATCCAAGGCAGGAAATGCAGACGTTGGTTTGCACGCTTCACTAAGGAGGATTGGACAGCCATAAGGACGGTTGTCATCAACTCATGAGCTACCACGGATCAATAACCTGAGGCTTAAGACATTAAAGTCAGCCAGGAAGAAAAGCTCCAGGGGCTCCAACAGCAGCCTTGAGAAGAGGCCCTGGAACATGCAAGCTTCATCACCAGCAACTGGGCAGGCTGCACAACACTGGTGGCCGCAGCTTGTCTGTGTGGCTCACCTCCACAGCCTGGCACTCACGTTGGCCACTTCTGGAGCTATGCTTTTTGCCACCATGACAATTTCATAACAAGCACAACCTGGACATCCTGGCTGCTGTAAGACTAAAACCCAGATAGACAGACTTCTGGCCGGGCAAGATCCCTGTTGTTGTCCAGCCTGGCTCAACAACATAAATGCACCCTGCACAATCATCCAGCACAATATTAGAGATGGAACTATAAGTCTTTTCAGTACTGAGATATCTCCTGCTGAAAGACGTAGCGGTTGGAGCTAATCTGGTAACAGAAGGCCTGGCAGCTAAGTGATGCTGAGCAAAAGAAATCAACACTCAGAAGGGAAATAAGCATGTGGGAAAACGGCAAGACTTGGCCTCAGTGTATGAAATGAAGCAGGGACCGACTATTATTCCTACCAAGGAAACTTACTGTTTATAGCAAATGCTTTCTTTCCAGAACTTGAAATATCCAACTAGACAAATCAGAAATCAGAAACTGCCTATATAGTGTATACCCCACAGGCAACGATAAAAAAGCTCCAAGTCAGCAAAATCAAGATTTGGTGCTGATTACGATTCAAATAATTAGTTCTTTATTCCAAGTTGAAATGAAAGAAATGAAAGAAAATGAACAGACTGACAACATTATGACCTCATCTATGTTCCATTAGATCAGTATTCCATTAGATTTCCATGAGATCTCTCTAAAAATAAATGTAATGATACGATAAGCGGAATGCCTGAATTCTGGTTTGAGTTTGTGACATCATTAAAAATAAAAGAAAGAAAACATATCCTTAAATGTTAAAAGAAGGACAAGTGGCCGTTGGCTGATATGGTTAAAAGAAAGTGAAAAAAGCAGAAAGCGAACAGCCGTAGAGAAAAATTTCCTCAATGAAATACTGAATTCCAGAGAAGAACAAAAAGACAGGAGTTATATGTAAATTAATAATGCAAGGAAGCTGAAGGTAATAATTGAAGTGAGAGGACAAGAGATTTACTAATGACAAAAATTTAAAGAAAAAGCTTTCATGCCAGAATGAGTATAATAAAAGACAGAGGCCAAAGATCTGGAAGAAGACCTCAAGAAGATATGACACAACATGCACTAAATGCAATCTTGTCAACCGCATTTGGCTAAAGATGGTGAAGATGGTGTGTAGGTGCCTCTTGGCCACCTAGAGCATTTTGGTGATCCAAAAGAGTAGCCTTGTGGAAATTTCAGTGCATCTGAATTCCTACAAAAATTACATTTTGATGCAGGTTCTAGATAGCCATGAATGACTGGTGCAGTTCAAGTTCCTAACATCTGTCACAAAAAGGGCATTTCAGCACTTCTGGGTTAATGGCACCTCCCAGGTGTAAAGTAACCATGCTGGCTCATTTTCTCATTTGTCTCCAAAAATAAATGCAGATCCAAGAACTGACTGCTGACTCTGAAGATGAATGTAGAACTGCTGTTACAGTCCAGCCATCACAAAACTACCAAGGGGATAAAGGTAGAGCATCTTGAAAAGATCATAAAACATTACAATGCCTTCAGCAATGGAGTTGCTTTAGAGATCAGGCACCTACTGGTAACAAAAGAAGAAAAGGAAGGAAGGAAGTGACAAGGAGAAATTCCCTGACAGTGAGAACAATTAACCAGTGGAATGGCTTGCCTTCAGACGTTGTGGGTGCTTCATCACTGGAGGCTTTCAGACATCCACTTGTCTGAAATGGTATAGCAGGGGGTTGGACTAGAAGACCTCCAAGGTCCCTTCCAACTGTGTTATTCTGTAGGAAGGAAGGAAGGAAGGAAGGAAGGAAGGAAGGAAGGAAGGAAGGAAGGAAGGAAGGATCATTCCTTACTAATTTTGAAAGAAATGAATTAAGGTAGCTTCCAATTATCTTAAGATGGGGTAGATTAATTTTTGCAATAGGAACAATATTGTGTTCGATCACAGCTAGACCAACATTTATATCAATGTACGCAGGGATATTGCACAAACTTGCAATTATCTCAATTTATTATTGCTAGAAATCAATATTTTTCTTGACAGGTTCTTTTGATTACATTGTGCTGTGGATTCTACAATCATCAACAATCATCTACAATCATGAACTATTACAGGATATTTCTCAGCAGCAGAATAATGAGATGTTGTGTTAACCACTTTATTAAGTTTTATATATACGTTCAGCATTGCAAAAGGCCTGAAGGAGCAGGCAGATTTCTGTGTAACTATAGCAGAAGAGAGAAGAATTATGTTTGCTTTAATATTGGGGACCATCTTCAAAGTAACTCCAAGCCCCATCAAATTATTGAATGTTTAGCTGAGAATTTATTCTCATCTCAAGATTTTTTTTCTTGGCTTGTATTTGGTTGCAAGGGAAGAAGAGGTCCCTCCCCACAAGGAAAAGGAACTGTAACTCCAACTCACTCCCTGGCCTGATTCCTGGTCACTTCAGAGGCCATATTCCAAAAGTGCTTTTTCAAAAGGCAACTGGACTTCCTTTGTTTTTTCTTCAAGATGTTTTGTGTCTTATCCAAGAAACTTCTTCAGTTTTTTCCTCTTCTTCAATTGAAGAAGCTTCTTGGATGAGAAGCCAAACATCTTCAAGGAAAAACCAAGAAAGTCCAGTTGCCTTTTGAAAAAGCACCTTTGGGACAACCAAGACCTGGAGGACTGAGGATCTCCATAGACACCCAGAGGCCACGTAGCATCTCTGATCACCCAGAGTGGATTACCAAGCCTTTCTTCAAGGAGGCTGTTTGGACTTCCCTGCTTGGTCCTAGGATTTCCTGATGGTTACTTCTCCAAGAACCAGTGTAGCTTTTTAAGACCAGCCAAGCACGTGTTGTCACCCGCATGAGTTCTAGGCCTGCCTGAGGCACAAACCCAGCTGGGAGAGCTCAGGCTGGTCACTGTTCTCAGCCAAACCCACCTCACAGGGTTGTTGTTGGAGGAAGACAGGAGGTGAGAGCATTCTGTACACCATCTTGAGTTGTGCTAAACAAAGGCAGGATATAAATCTAATATAAAGCTTTACGTGGAACAGGAAATGCCAGATGGTCAAGCTGTTTTAGAAAAGGCCACTCTATTGCTGATGCATAATTGAAAAAGCCAAGTCATTGTGTGCTTCATCGACTGCAGAAACCATCCCGATTATGTCAAGTGTGTCAAGCTGTGGAAAATGGGATTCCCGGAACATCTCATTGTCCTCATGAGAAACTTACACAGAACCTTACAAATATGCCACAGAGCAGCACTTGGTAGAGCAGCCATGAAGACCTTGGAGGAAATATTCAGATGCGGTGATGTGTCTCTGGATCCACAAAGATCAGGTTAAGTGGTGTTCTCCATGGCAAAAGTTGGACTTTGAAGAAGGAGGCTAGGAAGAATATTAATGCTTTTGAATGCTGGAGAAGACTCCTGAGAGTATCTTGGCCAGCCAAGGGAAAAAATCCAAAGGATCAATCAACCCAGAATTCTCACTCAAGGCACAAATGACCAGCCTGAAATTATCTTCCTTTGGAGATGGTTTCTGAAGACCTGGTTCTTTGGAGAAGGCTGTAATCCTGGGGCAGGTGGAAGAAAAGAGGTGGCCCGCCAGCTTCCAGTTGAATGGGTTCAGTTAGTGCATGGTGATGGGTACACAGTTGGAAGACCAGAAAGACCAGGCTGGGGACAGATTGTCATGGAGAAAATCTATCTATGTGCTCGCTAAGAGTCAGCATAGACTTAGTGATGCGTAATAATAAAAAGTGAAGTAAATCTAATCTAAAATAAAGATAAAATAAAAGTAATTGTGAAAGTGGACAAGTTAACGCATTTCCTTATTGCTGCAGTACTTACTTATAATTTGTATTTTCTTTACTGTTATTATAGAGATATTTTTTTTCTGCACTTTTTCTGGGCTTTTAAACTTTTAGCCACCAGCTGCCTGTTCTCTTGACCAATGGTGCCCAGAAGGGCCTCTGTTGACTTCCGCAGGGACGGGGCTGCTTTCTGCTACCCCCTTCATTATGAGCAACCCCCTCCCCAGCGGGTGGGTAATGCCCTCTCCAGACCCCATCCTTGGTCTTCTGCCGAGTGCAAGCTCTGCTCAGGGAAAGGGCAGATGCTGGGTTGAGAGGTGGGGAGGAGATGGGGGAGGAGAAGGGAGGCCTGGGAACTGCTTCGGTGGCTGGTGGAGGAAAGCCTCGGGTGAGGTAGAAGGCTGAGGCCTCGCCGGCAGGTCAGGCCAGGTTGCTAAGCAACCTCCCTGCAAAATTATGCTGAGAAAGCCTGGGGTCCCCGAGGGGAGGGATACTTTTACACACACGCCCTTATGTCTTGTTTTGCTTTTATGCAATTTAGTGGTGAGAAAAATAAGTGGTCCTGCTGCATTTAGGCAGAAAAAACCCAAATGGACAGGTACAGGATAGGTGACACCTGGTTCAACAGCAGCAACTGTGAGAGAGATCTAGATGACCTACTGGACAACTACTTAAGTATGAGCCAGCCGTGTGCTGCAGCTGCCAAAAAAGCCAATGCAGTTCTAGGTTACATCAACAAGAGGGTGAGCATCAAGATCGCATGAAGTGATAATACTCGCTCTATATGCACTGATGAGACCATACTTGGAATATTGCATCCTCTTCTAGTCACCACGATAGAAATAAAAAATCAGGACCCTAGAAAGTGTGCAGAAAAGTGCAACAAATGATTGAGGGGGCTGGGTATGTCTAGCCTATGAAAGGATTAGGAGGGACATGATATCTGTGTTCCAGGATTTGAGGGTCTATCACAGAAAAGAGGAGATTGACTTATTCTCCAAAGCACCGAGGGCAGGACAAGAAGTAACAGATGGAAGCTTGCTGAAGAGAGATCCAATCTAGAACAGTCACTTGTCTGAGATGGTATAGGTTCTCCTGCTTGAGCAGAGGGCTGGACTAGAAGACCTCCAAGGTCCCTTCCAGCTCTATTCTATTCTACATAAAAATTAGGAGAAATTTTCTGACAGTGAGAACAATTAATCAATGGAATAGCTTACCTCACAGAGTTGTGGGTGCTCCATCACTGGAAGTTTTCAAAATTAGACTGCACAACCATTTGACTGGGATGTTATAAGGCTCCTGTAAGGACCCACCTCAATTTACATCTTAAGAAGACAGAACTCTTGGAACAGGTTTTCCAACAGGAATCTTTATTAAGAAAAACTGACTGAAGGCGTGCTAGACAGGATCTGAGGGACCCCCCTGACAATTCAATGTTTTAAAGTGTTCCCAGGCAGCCCCACTCCACACTCCTTCCGGTCAATTCAAATTGGCAGATGGCTGGGTGTTAAATCCATCGGAATCCCAAACGTTGCAATCTTCCCCCCTTTTTCCTTGCTGCCGGTAAAAGGAGGCTTCATAGGGAGTGAGATCAAAGGCTGATGGCCGCATTGTTATGGTTAGTACTCTCTCGAAGGGAATCCACAGAGGATGTTCCTTTGTAGTTGATAGGAGGAATGCCAGTCATAAACACCCGTGTTTACTTCCCCCCCCCTTTGTAGTATGATAGAATCCAGAAGAGAGTAAGAATTGGGTTTTCTCAGAGTAGATAGCTAGAAATAAGATATAATTGGATTCCGACAGCTCCTACCTTAAGCATGGGTTTGGACTAGAAGATCTCTAAGGTCCCTTCCAGCTCGAGGATTGAGTGCCAGCTAGGGCCTTCAATGTTGTGAAGGCTCCAGGCTCAGTATGAGTAATCAGAGCCTCCTCCACGGAGCTGGGTCCTCACGTAATGTGTCCAAAGTAGAATAATTTGAGCCTGGTCATTTGTGCTTGAATCAGGACACTGAATTCAGTTCTTAAAATGAATTCTATACATTAGAATATCTTACCTCAATAAATCGGCATTGTTGTTGTTGTTGTTAGTTGCGAAGTCGTGTCCGACCCATCGCGACCCCATGGACAACGTTCCTCCAGGCCTTCCTGTCCTCTACCATCTTCTGGAGTCCATTTAAGAAATCGGCATTAAAATAAGCCAATGTCAACCCTTGATCATTATGTGATGATTAAAAACTGTAACCTATATGACTCAAATTATAAATTATAAACCAACATTTATAAAATTGCAATAATTTCTGCTGTATCCAACAAATTTGCAAGGTTAAATATTTTCATTATATACTAAGAAAAACCTTAACTTCGGATGTGGTATAAATCCATTTATAATCTAAAAATGGCTTCCACATTGAATTACTGTAAAATATGTATCAGATTTGTTTTTTAAATATGAAATTAGTTTTGACATTGATGCATAAATCCATAACTTAATTTGCCATTCTTTAATACAAAGGATTGTTTATAATTTCTGATGAAAAGCATAGAGAATTCTAGCAGCTGTTACCATTGCCAGTTCAGTGTACTTGGTGAGAATGCACGCTTTAGTAATATTTAGTAAATAATAAAAAAAAAAGTCTCAAAAGAAAAACTCCTGGCAAGAAAGCAACTCCAGGAGAGCATAGCTGAAGAAACCCATGAACCTCGTGGCTGATCCTCTGGTGAGATGACTCACCATGACTTTCCCCTCATGGTTGGTTGACCATGAGAGTCAATTTGGTTGACCCAGAGATCACATCTCTCATCCTTGTAACTGTTGGAGTGGCCCAGGGGGAAAGTTCTACAGAAAACCTTCAGCAAATGTCCACTGAAGGCTGGAACGGAGACAGAAGGACTGAGGTCCCAGGGGGACAAAATGCAAAGACAACTGTTGGGTTGGTGTGGCCAATTTCCTCCTCAGCTGCTTTGTGCACTTTTCCTCCAGGACCATTTTCCCCACAGAAGAGAGAGGTGATGATACAATGGTATGTGGGAATGACCTTGAGGAGGAAGGGAGGAGAAGCTGGCCAGGGAGTGACCAGATGAAAAGAGGAGGACGATCCCTCAAATGATTAACCTGCAAAGAAAGAAACTTAAAAAGGATCCACCCTAATGGTTAAGATGTTGAAACTCTCGAAAGGGTGCAGAGAAGAGCAACAAAAAATGATTAGAGGAGCGGAGGTTGAAACATATGAAGAACAGTTGCAGGAATTGAATATGTCTAGCCTAGTAGAAAGAAGGACTGGGGTGTGTGTGTGACATGATAGCAGGGTTCCAATATTTGAAGGGCTGCCACAAAGAAGAGGGAGTCAACCAGTTCTCCAGGGCACCTGAGGGAAGGACGAGAAACAATGGTTGGAAACTAATCAAGGAGAGAAGCAACCTGGAACTAAGGAGAAATTTCCTGACAGAACAATTAATCAATGGAGCAACCTGCCTCCAGAAGTTGTAAATGCTCCAATGCTGGAAGTTTTTAAGAAGAGATTGGACAACCATTGGTCTGAAACAGTATAGATTTTCCTGCCTGAGCAGGGGGTTGGACTAGAAGACTTCCAATGTCCCTTCCAACTCTGTTATTCTGTTTTCTGTAAGATGGTTAAAAGTGAGAACGGGTGATTTGTGTCTTCGAATTGCAAGATTTTGCCAAAGTAGCCTGGCACTAAAATAGAATTAACTCATCCAGTTGTGCTTCCTGTTTGGGCTACCTGGGAGAGCTGACAGGGAACTGAGCCACTTCCTTACTCCATGACAAATGCTTGGTGAGGATTGAGGCCAGAAGTGGACCAGAAGAGGGGAGCGTTTTTTGCTTGCCAGTCCCGACTCTTATAAAAGAGCCAATTAATGAGAGCTGCAAAAAAGGGGAAAGGGGGAGCACAAGAATGCAGGTGGCCCCAGTTCTGCCCACAGCACCCCTGGAAATGCTTGTTCTCTTGCCAGGGGCTCTCACGAGAAGCAAAGTTGGTTGGCATCAAAGGGAGGGGATGATTTCCCTCCCAACAATCAGGCAACAATTATAAGAATCTGCCCCCCCCATTCTTGTTCAATTCGCCATTCAAAAGAAGTGATCACCTCAGTAAAACATTCATGAGGAAGTTTAACATAATAAAAAATTAAACAGGCTTTTGCTATAAAGTATGAAATATTTACAGAGCTGCTGTTAGCTAATTGCATGCAGAAACTACAGAGTCCTCTGGCATCTTGGCTAAGTAATGAGATCAGATGCTGGGATCCAGCTTTTAGCCCTGACATTATACATGGAAGAGAAAAGCCTAGCCAGATCCTTTGGGGATGAGCAAAGTCCCTGCACAAATTCAGCTGCAGCTCTGATCTTGTCACGGTATCCCTTGTTTTTCCATTGCCTTTTATCCCATCCCAAATTTTGGAGATGCTTAGGCATCCTTTAGAGCATTTTCATGAATGGTTTTAGAGAAACCCCCTTTTAGAATCCCCTTTAAGTCATTTTTAGAGCACTTGGGGGGTTGTGGGATGTTCAGGGAGGGGTAGCCTCTCTGGTGGAGGCGCCTGCTGTGGCCTTTTAGGGCTGCTCATTCCCACCTCATGCTCAGCTCTCATCTGTGGTTCTAAGTAGCGGAAACAGGTGAGCAGTTACACCCTGGCAAACCATCTCAGCAGATGGGCCAGACTCCTTCAGCTCTCAAGGAGATGGGGGGCTTGTCTATCCCACCCAGCCTGCGAGGTGAGGCCCTGGCAGACTGAGCAGAGGAGACCGATCAACAACCAATGGTCAAGAAAGCAGGAAGTGGTGAAATCCCAGCTAGAGAAGGGGGTGGAGTACATAGACTTGGAATCTCTCCAGGGAGGAAGTGATGGAAGCCACGCACACATATCCCTTAAGAGCCTTGAAACCTTTATCTGCCTGTTCACAAGAGAAAGCAGTTGGTCTGGCAAGATTCCTGTAAATAGGCAATCACCGATAAAGAAATTTCTCTGATCATTTCTGTTATGTCCTGGGCCTTGCTGAGTCATTCAGCAAGGCTCAGGAAGGTTGCAGAGACCTGGACAGACCATGTGTCTCCAGCCTTGCGCGCATGCGCGAGGCGGGAGAATGACCTGCAATGATTGGCTGTGCATCCCCTTGCACGGGAAGTATAAAAGGCCTGTTGCCATTGTGTGCTTGCTTCTGTTCTTGCTTCTGTTCTGTTAATGTAATCAATAAAAGATCCTTTGTTGTGAACCTGCCTCGTCATGATGTCTGCTTTGCGAGAACAGAACAATTTCACAATGTTGTTTGGGTTTCTTGTGCCTGTCTTGTCCAGAAATCTGCCTTGTTTTCTCTTGAGATCTGAAGAGGACGATGCATTCTTCTCAATGCTTCCTCCAGTGGGAGGAAAGGAGGAGAGAGTTGACCTAAGTAGTAAGTAACTTAGACGAAACAAAATTGGAGAAAGGATACTTCAGACACAAATGCCAGGAACAGCCTGAGAAATGGGTTAAATTGCACCGAACACACCAGGCCGCTCCTATTAATGGGGTTGGATCAGCCCCTTAACCTTCTTGCTGATTGACAAATATTGAAAATGATGTCATTCTGTAATGGAGATGGAGATAGAACTTACTCCCCGAGTCCAGAGGGAAAGTGTGCCAAGTTCTGCTGCTGCTAATGATGGTGATGATGGTTTTCCATGGCTAGGAAAACCATAAAAAATCATCATTAGCAGCAGCAAAGCTGGAGAAGAACTTGGTTGAGTGTCACCCAATGGGGAAACGTGGAGGAGAGAAGAAGAGGCTTGTAACCATGTTGGCCAGAAACGAGCACTGTGTGGGCAGCAGCAACGGCTTTTATTCATTTGTGGATCAACACAAAGGTCCAAATATCATCCCCACGGTGCCATAGGCACCAGAAGCAGCTCGGGCCCCTCTCAGAGAAAGGAAGCCCATGGAACTGCACTTGCTTGGGTACGCCCAGCAGCGCTAGTGGTCTTCCCTCACTGACAAGAGCAGCCTTAGCCAGTCTATTTCCAACCCCACAACCTGTCAGCCTGAGGCTAAAGACAGACCACAGGAGAAGACTGCGAGTCCCAGTGGCTATGCAGGGAAGTTCCCGAAGGGCCACCTGGACTAGCGGTGGGGAACTATCTGGGCCTAATTCTAAGACTGTAACGGTGGTTCCCTGACCAATAAAGGTTCAGAAGACATTTATGCACACAGCTACAAAAGTGCTGTCAAGCATCTCTGACAAAGCTAAAGGAAGCCCTTCACCACACAGGGAGGACTTAGTTATAGTTGAGATTTCCCTGAAGGTTGTGGAAATTGCTCTCAGCGTGTGCTGAGGGTTCTACCTACTGCACTGAAGAGCGGCCACTCAAAAGCGAAGACTTTTTCCTTGATAAGAAGAGGGCAAAAGGTTTTGAAGACAGATGTGGACAGCTGGACCTGGGCCAGAAGAAGAGGAGCAGAAAAGGAGCCCCCCTCAAAGACAGGTTGGGATTAGGTTGGGCCTTTGGATGCCTCCTTGTGGTTTTTCGCAGTCTCACATGGATAAAGTGATAAAGGCTCATGGGGAAAACAACTCAAGGAACCACAACTGGAGAAGATCAACTCCAGATGTTCCCCTGGAAAGGAGGGGAAGATTGAAATTTGGGGAGTCTATTTGGATTTATTGTGTTGATTAGTTGTCGGTTTAAGTTAGTCTGCTTGTTACAGTAGACACTGAGGTGTAATTTATGTTCTAAGCTGCCATGAGCTGAGGTGAGTGGAGGAAATACAAATTCAATAAACCACCTTAATAATCTGTCTGTTTCTGTGTTTTTAAAAACGGCCTTCACAGCATCCTATTATAGCTGAAAAATGTGGTGCAAAGCAGAAGAATATTTATTTCCTTTTTAAAAAGCAGGTTTAAATAGAGCTCACATTCTGGTATAAGATTCAAAGGTATTAGTGAAATGTAAGAAATGTATTTATAGAAAATGAGGGGGAAATCCTTTTCAATGATCAAAACGTTTTAAATGTTTTTTTTACTATATTAGAACTATACTGTTCTTATAGCATTATATTTTCAAATGCTGCTTTTAAGAAAAATAGGATATTCTGCTAGACTAGAGTGCTTTAATTTCAATTTCCTGTTTAAATGGCAGTGAATGGAGATACTTGGCAACTATCTCCATATGGCAAGAAAACGGAAAGATAACACCTATCCATTCTAGATGATTTCAAATCACCAAGACCAGATGGACTACATCCTAGAACTCCGAAGGAGCTGGCAGATGTGATCTCAGAACCACTGAACTACCATATTTCAAAGATCCTGGAGCACTGGGGAACTGTCAGAGGACTGGAAAAGAGCTGATGTGGTGCCAATCTTCAAAAAAGGGAGGAAAAATGGACCCAGGAAACTACAGAGCAATCAGCCTGACATCAATACCTGGGAAGATCTTGGAGAAGATAATCTAGCCACAGACATGTAAACAACTAGAAACAAGCAAAGCTATTACTGGAAGCCAACATAGGTTTGTCAAAAACAGATCATGCCAGACAAACCTTAATGCACTTGGCAAAGTGACTCAATTAGTCAGCTAGTGAAATGCTGTGGACATAGTATGCTTGGATTACAGTAAGGGATTTGAGAAAGTAGAACACAAACTACTTCTTTATAAGATAGAAAAATGTGGGATAGACAGCATGACCACCCAATGGATCCATAACTGGCTGACCAACCACACTCAAAGATCCTAAATGGAACTATATCTACATGGAGAGAAGCAGGCGGTAGGATACCCCAAGGTTCTGTCTTAGGCCCAGGGCTCTTCATAAATGATCTAGATGAGGGGACAGAAGGAGAACTAACAAATTTGGAGACAACACCAAGCTGGGGGGAATAACCAACGCTTTAGAAGATAGCATTAAGACAGAGGTCTCCAACCTTTCTCGATTGGCAGACTGGAGGGAAAGGGAGGAGGAAGGATTTTATGTGCATGCACGTGCACACACACACACACAAATGGGGCTGTGAGCACGCGTGACGCAAATGGGCAGTGCTAGCGCCCGCGTGACACTCGCTAGCACTGCCCCATTTTTGCTGCGTGGACACTAGCACTGCCCTGTTTTCGCTGCTCGGTACCCTGTTTTTGCCATGCAATGCCCCGTTTTTGCCATGTGGCGCCCCCTGTTTGCATAGCGATGGTGCCCCATTTTCATTGCGCAGCACCCCATTGAATCGGTGGTACCTGGCTCAACAGCAGTAACTGTGAAAGGGATCTAACTGTCCTTGTAGATCAGGGGTCCCCAACCCCCGGTCCGTGGACAAGTACCGGTCCATGGCATGCTAGCAACCGGTCCGCACAAACAAGTAAAGCCCCATCTGTGGGATGCAGGCAGCACACAAATCCACACACTCTCCAGTCCGCGGAGAAACCTTTCACCATGGAACCGGTCCCTGGTGCCCAAGAGGTTGGGAACCTCTGTTGTAGATAATCACTTAAATATCAACCAGGAGGTTCTGCAGCTGCCAAAAACCCAATGCAGTCCTAGGCTGCATCAACAGAGGGATAGTATCAAGAGCACAATACTTTCACTGTTTTATGCTGCACTAGTGAGGCCACAGTAGGAATACAGTTTTGGTCACTACAATACAAAAAGGGTGTTGAGACTGTAGAAAGGATGCAGAGAAAGCAACAATGATGAATAGGGGGTTGGAGACTAAATGATGAACAGTTGGGGGAACTGGCTATGTCTAGTCTAACAAAGGACTGGGGTCGATGTGATAGCAGTCTTCCAATTTTTGAGGGGCTATCACAGAGAAGAGGCTCAACCTGTTCTCCAAAGCACTTGAAACCAGAAGTAATGGATGGAAGCTTAACAAAGAAAGATCCAACCTAGAATTAAGGAGAAACTTTCTGTCAGTAGAAACAATTAACCAGTGGAACAGCTTGCCATCAAACGCTGTGGGTGCTCCATCACTGGAGGTTTTAAGAAGAGATTGGACAGCCATTTGTCTAGGATGGCATGGGGTGTCCTGCTCGAGCAGGGAGTTGGACAAGAAGACTTCCAAAGTTATTTTGACTTCTTTCTTCTTCTTCTTCTTCTTCTTCTTCTTCTTCTTCTTCTTCTTCTTCTTCTTCTTCTTCTTCTTCTTCTTCTTCTTCTTCTTCTTCTTCTTCTTCTTCTTCTTCTTCTTCTTCTTCTTCTTCTTCTTCTTCTTCTTCTTCTTCTTCTTCTTCTTCTTCTTCTTCTTCTTCTTCTTCTTCTTCTTCTTCTTCTTCTTCTTCTTCTTTTTTTAAAATCATAACTCGTGTCAAATTTTCATCTCTCAGCCCTAAAAACAGCGATAGGGCTGGAGCACTTTTGGGCTTCCATGTGAAAACTGAGGATATGGAGAGCAGTGAGCAAAAGGTGGGACTAAATGACCTCTAGGTTAGCTTTCCATACAATGTTTCCATACTGTTCAACTGCAATTTGACTTGAACCAACTTCACTGGAGCCATCTGGCCAAAAATATCCCAAGCTTCAGATAAACTCAGAGCCAAAATCCTGGCTTTCTTCCCCCCCTCCCTCCTCCCCGTCTCCCCTCCCCCTCCTCTCCCCTCCTCCGGTAGTGTTGCCTCCATTTGTTCCAGTAGCTCTCCCTCCGATTGCGAGAGCCATTGAAATCAATGGAACTGTATTTGCTGAGGAGGGCTGTGGTCCATGAAAACTTATGCCATAATAAATATGTTAGCCTTTAAAGTACTGTACCACAATCTCCTGTATATTGGCTTTTATGAACGCTATTGCAGAAAATAAACACAGCTTCTGCTCCAGAGACCAAATATTCCACAATTGTATATTTATCGTGGTTGTACTTCTGTAGTTATGTTTGCAATCACGCAATCTTCCTCCCTCCCTTCCCCCCTTCCCCCCTCCCCCATGCACACATTCGAACAGCTGGAAAAATTAGTCCATTAAACATGCCTTGGAGTAAAAAGATTACAAGACACATTAAAAAACTAAAAGAGCCTTTTGTTCAGCTACTTCTCCTGCTGTTGCATTTGAATAAAATCATCAGAGGCCAGAAGGGAGGAATAAACCTAACAAAAGGCAAAGAGGTTCCCATGGAAAATGAATTAAAAGCACCTTAAAATTCTACAGTTTCTTAGCCCATCAGTGCCAGAAGCGGCAGAATACACTATAGATTAGGGCTGATTAAGATGGAGACGAAAAAGGATTTTCCATAAAATGTGGGAAAAGATCCCAGTCAGCCAGAGGGATTCTTCTGTTCACACACTCTAATTTCTGTCCGTATTTGCATGTATAATAGGCACAGACTGTATTTGTGTGCCAGGCTTATACTTTTTCAGTTTCCTATGAAGGTGAAGAATTGGGAGGAGAGAATATGCAGAAGAAAAACCAAGCCTGTACAATGCATGGGATGATTCTGTATGGATCTATAGAGTTTGACTACTTTTAGAAAAAGACGGCACCCCTAGGAGGCAGCCACTGTAACCCAAAACGTCCCCCTCAGGCATTTGAGCACCTGGAAACCCTCAGCCATTAAAGCTTCTTGGATGAGAAGTGAAATGTCTTCTTCTTCTTCCTCCTCAAGGGAAAAATAGTCCAGTTGCCTTTTGGAAAAACACCCTTGAGACCATCATTAACTGTGGAAATGTCTTTCCTTGTCTGGGTTGCAGAGTGATGTGCAGTAGCTCAAGTGCGCTTTCGCCTGTGGGAAACTGCAGCTCAGGTCTCCTCTGTGGTCCAGGATCTTCTGGGCATGCAGCCATGGCCGAGGCGGGCTCAGCCTCGCCTGCGTCTGCAACCTAGGATGGTTTCGGGGCTAAATGCCACTTGGGGGAAATCTAAATCAGACACAACTGTGAAGCATAACCGAAATGTTCACTGCAGTGCTGGAAAACCTGTGTGTTGTTCTAGTCAAATCCAAAATCAAGGAATGTAGCTCGTGACTACGTGCCTCAAACTCCCATATTTTATTATTTATCTTTAAGGAGAGCAGTAAAACTGGTCACCAGATCCTCCTCAGCAAACCCAGTTAGTTACTCCATTGTTTAACCTGGGAAGCAACTAATATGTGGGGTTCATCTCTGACTGCAGCCAGGTGCAATTTAAAAATCTAGATAGGGATCCTAAGCGGTTTCAAACTGCAGCTTAAACAGTGATAAGACTGGAAAACAGAAAAAGCAGCACATATTCCAGACTGGATCTGGAGGGCAGCCAAATGCAAGAATGAAATATGAAAAGTGCAGGAGAATAAAAAGATCTTCCCAGCCCAGCGGCATCAGGTTTGGGGGAGGGAGTCCTTAAACCAGGAGCCTGTTGGAGGCCTTTCCCCCTCCCCCTTGGCTTGGCCAGGCCCTTCCCTACTCTGCCGGCTACGCTACCATAGCCCTAATACCAACACCCAGCCCTTCCGTCTCAAGAGCACGATCCTGCCACAGCCTCCGTGGGCCATGACACACTTTGGAGGAAATTGTGCAGGTGTGATAGACCAGCCTTAGAATCTAAGGATCATTCTTGTGAGCCACCGAGAGTCCTTGCATGACATAGGCGGCCATATAAGTCCTCTAGGACAGGATACTTTATTGGCCAAGTGCGACTGGACACACAAGGAATTTGTCTTCCATGCATAAACATACATCTTTGATGTATACAAGAGTTACACTAATATCAAAGAAATTTTGGAATGAAATCATTAAAGAAGGGATGCTAAAAGAGGGACAAAATAAAAGGTTAATGACAAAAATTAAAATAATGTCAAAGAAACAGTGGTGGATAACAGTACAGTTATCTCAGGTTGATCTCACAGGACCTTCCCAAGACTTCCATGTTATGACTCTGGTAGAAGATTTTTCTTATTTACCATATCGGTTTGGCTGCAAAATCACGCCCTTCTCCAAGGTATTGGTGGGCATTCACAAAACCTTTACAAGAACTAATTTTGTGTTATATAAAACTCTCCTCTCCTTTTCTTTTTTTTAAATTTGATTTGTGTGAACGTAAATCTTCATCTTGAAGATTCAAAAGCAGAAGAGGCACCGGTGACTGTCCACTGTGGGATCGGACGGAGAAACCCCCTTGGGTTCAGGGGGCCAAACGTTGCGTTCAAATAAATCGATTTGTGAACATACAAACAAGAGAAACAAAATGTCCTAAACTTCCCCATCGGTCCAATGAATAATTAAAGGGAGGCAGATGAATTCTTGGAGGTGATTCATTTGAAATATCAGCCCCCAAACCAACTTTGGTATAATCAAGGTTGTAATTTCAGATTTAATTTCTCTGGCCTCTCCTGGACTCCTCTGGGCACAGCTCCATAAATCTGCTTTGCTCCCTAAGGGGAAATTACATGTTAGGTTAAAGGGGATCGCATTTTAAAAATAGCAGCTCTTTGTGTTCCTGTGTGTCTCTCTCTCTCTGTGTGTGTCTGTGTGTGTGCATTCGTGCATTCGTGTGGGGGAGAGACAGAGGGAGGGAGCTTTAACCCTTTCCTCCCGTGTCTGAATGGGAAACCAAATCGATCTCTCTTAATGTAATTATCAGCCGAATCATTTTTGCCGCTAGGAAAGAAAACGTTCCTCTTCCCCAAAAAAGGATTTCCGCTGGAGTCCTGGCACGTCATCGCAGCTGTCTGCCGCTGCAGCTTGTTTGGCTTGTTGGTTTGCTGTTCAGTAACTGCTGGGATGCCTAAGAAAACAGCCACCGGCATCCCAGGATTGGCCTGCGAATCCCAGGCGCCTGCTGAGCGGCAAGCCCGTCCCTCCGGCTGCTCTGAGTTGCCAGGTTTGGAGCAGACATGCCCAGGATGCCAGCTGGCTGGGCAGGGTCCAAATTGGATGCCAAGGCCCAAGGCCTCTTGGTTCTCAGGAAGAACAGCGTTGGTTATTGAATATCCCGAAAGAGGATCTGCCCTGGCGCTCCATTCTGTCAAACCAGGGAGGCCTCCTTAAGAGAAGCCATTGCCAAGATACATCAGTGGCACGCCTGCCCGGAGGGACCCAGGGGTTGCTGGGCTAGGAAGATCCTTCCTCAGATGGGGACTATGAAATGAATAGGAGCCCTCACTATTTCTCACCCGCAACCGCCAATTTTGCTGAATTCTGACAGTTTCTGAGCTGAGCAAGAGAGAGGAGCACCTTCTGCTCCATATCTGAGAAGATGGAGAGGATGGAAGCAGCGGAGGACAGGGATCCTATCTCAGGGTCCTCCTCTCCTCATCTTGCCTTGTCTGGTCAGCCTGCAACCCTTCGGGGGCCTCTCCATGAGCTTCAGGCAAATGGCCTCCGACCTCCCTCTCTGGAGCATCCTGGCTCCCCACAGGTGGGCATGCTGAGAGGCGGAGGGTGGGAGCTGATTCTGGCCTCAAATAGTGCAGGAATCCCAGGCAAAGCCAGCCCAGCACTGAGCCTGACTGGAGGGACCTCTCCCTTGATGATCCTTTGGCCACCCTTGGCATCTGCTCTACCTTTTCTGAGTTTCTTCATATAGGCAAAAAACAAAACAAAAAAACCACCACCAAAAAACTGCAGGAATTGGGTATGTCTAGTCTAATGAAAAGAAGGACCAGGGGAGACATGATCGCAGTGTTCCAGTATTTGAGGGGCTGCCACAAAGAAGAGGGGGTCAAGCTATTCTCCAAAGCACCTGAAGGCAGGACAAGAAGCAATGGATGGAAACTAATCCAGGAGAGAAGCAATCTGGAATTAAGGAGAAACTTCCTAGCAGTGAGGACAATTAACCAGTGGAACAGCTTGCCTCCAGAAATCGTGGGTACTCCATCACTGGAGGCTTTCAAAAAGAGACTAGACAACCATTTGTCTGACATGGTATAGGTTCTCCTGCTTGAGCAGGGGGTTGGACTAGAAGACCACCAAGGTCCTTTCCAACTCTATTATTCTATGTTTTATGAATTCTTTCTAGGAATGGGAGCTGTGGTTAAGCTGTGAAGGGTCTGTGAAGACATTCCAGAGGGGCAAAGACCTGCCCTGCCCCCTCTCTGCCTGGTTCTACTCAAGAGTTTGGGCAAGAAAAGGGTTTCACAGGACAAGCTCTGGGGTTCTGGGCAAAGCTATAGTTCGTGTGTGAATCATTTAGGAGTGACTGGATGTCACAAATAGCATAAAGGGATGAGAAAATGGATTGTGATGAGAAGGTTTAATGCTTTGGGGAGGCTGAAATGAGCTTTCGCAAATAATGAGCCTAATTCACATATGCCTTGCTTCAGATGGCTCCATTGTTCAGTTCTTAAGGAGGCCGAGCTGATGGTGTGAACCGTTTCAGTTAAAGGCCTTTCAGCTCTTTTCAGTGGTGCAACAATGCAGCTGACATGAGCCTTTGATGATCCACTCATGCGGCCACTCCTCACTTAATGTTTCAGTCACTGAATAGTGCACCGGCGTGCACGGACTAGCGCTGAGGAGTGACTCGTCTACCCCAGCAGGAGGAGGAGGAGGAGGAGGAGGAGGAGGTGGCGGCTTTGAGTCTGCTGTTTGGGCAAGTTTTTACTCAACTTCACAGCAATACTGATGTTAATTACTGAATTAAGTGCCTGGCAGACCAATTAATCCTCCTTGGCAATCAGTTGGGCCTTTAGATCAAAATACCAGCAAACTACCTTGGCCCGGTTCCAATCTCACTCAGGCTTCATTCTTGGCTGGGGCAGCAACCTTGTTTCGGACAGGATTGCCCCCCCCTGCATTTCCAAGAGAGATGGCTGCTCTCCCCCGGTAACATCTGTCCAGGCTGAAAGGCGGGGTGGGGTCTGGATTCAGGGGCAGTTTCCACATTCCTTCAATGGGGTGGGGGACGTTCCCTTGTTTGCCTCCCCAAGGAAAACTGCCCAAATGGGGCCACCAAGGACAGACCAGTAGAGGAACCGTCTGAGAAACAGCGGCAACCCCCCCCCCCCCAGTTAAAAGAAGTGGAGGCGTACATAAAAGTAAGACGTTGTCGGAGCATGTCGCCCCTCCTTCCCCTCCAAACGCAGGAGAACAAATGGGTGGGGAGGCCTTTCAAAGAAGCATCATCAAAGGGCAGTTTGGGGAGGCTTTAATTAACCTGACAGTTGCTGGGAGACCAAGTGCCAAGCACCGTCTTTGGGGATAATTTCTGACTTGTCTGCTTGAGGGAGAGGGTACAAGAGGACCAGTTATCAGCGATATAATGCTAACCAGGAGGGCCGACCTAATTGAGGACCTGGAGAAAGCAAGACCATTGGGGGAAACCGGCCCTGTCAAGCTGAGTTCTTGATTTTAATTACAACTACATGTAGTGATCTTGAAGTAATAGCCCTCAGATTTTAATATATCTAGACCCGATGCTAAGACGGATCCCACAGCAGGAGAACTAATGGGAGAAGGAGCTTGTGTTGAACTCAAAAGGAGTTCAAGAATGGAAACAGGAAGAGACACTAAAACAACCATTACAAACAACTGCAATATGAAGGAACTATGGAGAACCCCGGAAGAAGCCAACGCGTCTATACGAAAAGCATCACAAGATCTGACAGCACAAAGGATCCCACAAGAAATGGAAGGAGAACCAGCCAGCCAAGCACCCTACATTGGTCTCAGAAAAGGAGACTTAGAGAGAAGTGAGGTGAGCAAATAGTAACCCAAATGGATTCAGAAGAAAGGAAAAAATGGAGAATGCCAGAGAACCCCCAAAAAGCTGAACAACCAAATTCCTATATTGGCTTGAGCCTCTTCATCAAAAGAAGGAGCTGTTCCACTTTTTAGACTAACCAGCTTTTTTACTTTAGAATAGAATAGAGCTGGAAGGGATCTTGGAGGTCTTCTAGTCCAACTCCCTGCTCAAGCAGGAGACCCTATAGCATTTCAGACAAATGGCTGTCCAGTCTTTTCTTAAAAACTTCCAGTGATGAAGCACCCACAACTTCTGAAGGCAAGCTGTTCACTGGTTACTTGTTCTCACTGTCAGGAAATTTCTCCTTAATTTCAGGTTGCTTCTCTCCTTGATTAGTTTCCATTCATTGTTCCTTGTCCTGCCCTCTGGTGCTTTGGAAAATAAGTTGACCCCCTCTTCTTTATGGCAGCCTCTCAAATACTGGAATATTTCTATCATGTCATTCCTAGTCTTTCTTTTCTCTGGACTAGCTAACCCAGAAATTATGAAAAGCACAACTGTACTTTGTGCTCCTGAAGAAGTGATGCTGGGACTGCAGAAAGATGGCCCAGGTAGGCCTATTTGCTCTCCAAACCAGATGCACCCTGAACCCTCTTTCGGTGTCACCCCAAAAGTGGTGGGAGTTGCAGGACGGGAGAGATTGTCTCCCAGACAGAATCGGCTGGAAGGCTCCCTTCAGAGGAAACGGATTGCCCCATTAGGGGAAGAATGTGGACACACTCCCGGCTTGTGGGTTTATTTCCTCTCCATCCTTTTTTTCTTCTTCCAACAAGTGGGAGGATGTGCAGTTTGCTGTTTGTTTAGACAGATCTCACGGTTACTATGCAGAGTGGCCCTTTCATCTCAGCTGCTTGCAAATATTTGTCCTGTTGGGAAGGCAGCGATCCTTCGGGAATGCTGTGCCAGACTCCCTGCCAGCGGAGCAGTTCACCTCGGGAGCCAGGCTGCCCCCAGCAGGGAAAGGGGCCCAGCCAGCTGGTGGTGACCCCCAAGAGGAACCCCCGGAGGAGGAGCCTGGCTGGGCACCGCAGGGCACTCAGAGGAGGCTGTAGGAGGTGCGATGGACACGAAGCCGAATCCTACCTTAAGAGGCCAGCCCTTTTTGGCAAAACTAGTTTAGGCCCTATAACTGGGATTTGAAGATTGTGATACAAAGTTTCTAGGAAATGCCATTTTGATCCTTTCTTCTTGTGCTGAATTGACATTATAATTCAGATATTGGAATAAATAGAAAACCTTGCAGATGGAAAAGTTGGGTGGAAACTGAATACATAGCTTGGAACAATTAATAAATAACCAATTTTTATCATCTCTTCTTTAAAGGACATATTATCTGCAATAACAGTGGCAATATTTATACTTTTATTTCTTTGCCTCCTATCTCATCATGGGATTGCTCGAGGTGGCTTAATAACATCTACTTATATTATCAATAATATCATATAATATCCATTACAACTTACAACCATAGTTGAGCCCAAAATTTCTGTTGTTAAATGAGAAATTTGTTGAGTTTTGCCCCATTTTACGACTTTTCTTGCCACAGTTGTTAAGTGAATCTCTGCGGTTGTTAAGTTAGTAACACAGTTGTTAAGTGAATCTGGCTTCCCCTTTGACTTTGCTTGTCAGGAGGTTGCAAAAGGGGATCACATGACCCTGGGACGCTGCAACGGTCTTAAGTATGAACCAGTTGCCAATGTCAACACTGCTAACATTGGATGTTTTTGCATTGACAACAGATGGAAATGTAGCCATCTTTTCTCTTTCGCTTTTAGAGTTAGATGATGTTGGGGGGGGGGATGTGAACGAGAGTCCAGCTAGACATAACAACACTAAACCTAGCATGGGAAGCAAGGTTATTGTAACCAGAGCTGATAAGGAATTGGCGGGCTGGAGAACTGGAGAGGAAGCCTTCAAGCTAATTGGGGAATGTGATTTATGACTATTAATTGGAGGAGGGAATTGTGCTTTGATATTATGTGCTCAGGGGAGGGGAATTCAGTTTTTGACTTCGATTATGCACTGCCGATGTTATGCTACTCAAAATAAAAGATTCTTTAAGGTAAACAATGCCTCGAAGTTTTTTGAAGAGTTTCATCTGGCGGAACCATGACAGCCAAGCATCTGAATTTTGATCATATGACCCTGGGGATTCTGGAAAGGTCTCTCTCTCTATCTGCAATAATATACTCTAAAATATATACAATATCTACATAAAATCTATTGATAACTAAATTCGAACATGCATTATTGTTTGTCTCAGAAACATCCATCTACTACATGGGATTATTAAATTCCATGACAAGCCAGCCAACCATCTAACCCTACTACAATTTTTAACAAAATGTTGATGATTAATCAATCTGAGATGGAAATTATAATTATGTATTAGAGATTCCTATTTTACCAGAAAATGTTACCAATCCCAATGTATCAATATCAATATCAAAAGCTCCAATAGATCTTAGATTACATTTTATTAAAAAAAAATTCTGAACTGAATGAACTCCATGGCTGTTGTATAAAAACAGTAAGCTGTATAAATTCAGTAAATTGTCCTGGAGATGCAATATGCAATATGGTTAATACTTACGATTAACGCATGTGCTTACAAAGAGTCTTGTAATTGTTCCTTTTAGGGAAGGAGTTATTTGATACATTATTTCAAAATATAACAGATTATTTTACACTACATTCCATTTGCATGAAAATTGACATATGGATAAAGTAAGTGGATTCCCCTCCTCTCTTGTGCCCCATGGAGGAAAGGTTAACTATATAGCCCAATTATCCACGGTCTGCAGATTTTATACTATTGGCATATGTGAACCAATTACTTGTTAATGTAACCAGCTATGGATGGTTACAAAGAAACATGGCTATCATTTATTGAGATGTTTGCATAGAACGTTCATATACTATATATACTGTATCTGTATCTGTGAATATACGCCTTGGATCATTTCTGTTTCTTTTGTCTTCTAGCTTTGTTTTCTTTTAAAAGTAATGTTGTACACTTTTTACTGTATTCAGTCAAAGCAAAAGCAAAAAAACTATTAAAAAGAAATGTGTTCTTTGAATGCAGGATGGCCAAACAAAGTCAAATAAGTGTCCCTGGCCTTCGTTTGTTTCTTCAGCAGGAGCAGAAGGGTCTCTTCAGGGGAGCCATTTCAGGAGCCATTGGGGAGACCAGCACCCCCACCCTGATGTGGCCCCTGCAGGCGCCCCATCCATCCATGCAAGAGGGGCTGGAAAGCATTGCCTCGCTCAGTTCCACAGGGCAGGCAGATGACGGGAGCCGAGGAGAGGCAGAAAGCCATTCCAATTTTCACGCACCACTAAACATGATGGGACCCGAGCAGCTCTTCTCAAGCATCAGATGAAAGACATCCTACAAGTTGCTAGAGACAAAGCCAGACACACAACTGTGTGTCTTTTGCCTCTTGGGCTTTCTTAGCTTCATTTGCTCTATTGTTTCTTGCTGTTGTCTCTTGTCTCTTGTTCTACTGACCAGGAAGCAATGCTTGTAAAGAGGAGAAAATAAATATTCATTACTAGGCAAGAAGAAAACAAAATTAGGCAGGAAAAACCAAAATGCACAGGAATGGAGTAGGTGGTACCCGGCTCAACAGCAGTAACTGCAAGAGGGATCATGGAGTCCTGGTGGGCAACCATTTAAGCATGAGCCAGTCCTGTATTGTAGCTGCCAAAAAAGCCAATGCACTCCTAGCTCCATTAACAGAGGGATAGAATCAAGATCACCTGAAGTGATAGTACCACTTTATGGTGCCTTGGTAAGACCACACTTGGAACACTGCATCCAGTTTTGGTTGCCATGATATAAAAAATATGTTGAGACTCTGGAAAGAGTGCAGAGAAGAGCAACAAAGCTGAATAAGGGGTCTGAAGGCTAAGCCTTGTGATGAACAGTTAAGGGAACTAGGTATGTCTAGTCTAATGAAGGGAAGGACTAGGGGTGACATGATAGCAGTCTTCCAATATTTGGGGGGATTGACTTCTCCAAATCACCTGAGAGCAGGACAAGAAATAATGCGTGGAAGCTTAAGAAAGAGAGATCCATCTTAGAATTAAGGAGAATTTTTCTGTCAGCGAGAACAATTAATCAGTGGAATGGCTTACCTCCAGAAGTTGTGGGTGCCCCATCACTGGAAGTTTGTAAGAAGAGATTGAACAGCCATTTGTCTGAAATGGTATAGAATAGAGTAGAGTAGAGTAGAGTAGAGTAGAGTAGAGTAGAGTAGAGTAGAGTAGAGTAGAGTAGAGTAGAGTAGAGTAGAGTAGAGTAGAGTAGAGTAGAGTAGAATAGAATAGAATAGAATAGAATAGAATAGAATAGAATAGAATAGAATAGAGCTGGAAGCGACCTTGGAAGTCTTCTAGTCCAGCCCCCTGCTCGAGCAGGAGAATCTATACAATTTCAGACAAGTGACTGTCCAATCTCTTTTTAAAAATCTCCAGTGATGGAGCGCCCACAATTTCTGGAGGCAGGCTGTTCCACTGGTTAATTGTCCTCACTGTTAGGAACTTTCTCCTTAATTCCAGGTTGCTTCTCTCTTTGATCAGTTTCCAACCATTGTTTCTCGTCCTTCCCTGTGGTGCTTTGGAGAATAATTTGACCCCCTTTTCTTTGTGGCAGCCCCTCAAATACTGGAACACTGCTATCATGTCACCCCTATTTCTTTTTTTCTTTAGACTAGCCCATGGGTCGGCCAGCCGAAATATCCAACGAGCCGCACGGACCCGTTTCCCTAAAAAAAAAAAACCCTGGGAGCCGCACCCGCCCGCGCATGCGCACCCGCGCATGCCCGTTCGCGCATGCGTGCGCGCACCCGTTCGCGCATGCGCGCCCATTCGCGCATGTGCACGCGCACCCGTTCGCGCACCTGCACCCGCCCGTGCATGCGCATGCGCACCCGCCCGCGCATGCGCATGCGCACCCACCCGCGCATGCGCACCCACCCGCGGCGGAGGCTCCGGAGCCGCAGGTGATCCCTCAAAGAGCCGCATGCGGCTCCGGAGCCACGGGTTGCCGACCCGTGGACTAGCCAAACCCAGGTCCTGCAGCTGTTCTTCATATGTTTTAGTCTTTGATCATCTTAGTTGCTCTTCTCTGTACTTTTTCCAAAGTCTCATCATCTTTTTTGTGATATGGTGACCAAAATTGGTTGCAGTATTCCAGGTGTGGTCTTACTAGGGTTTTATAAAGCGGTAATAATACTTCACATGTTCTTGATTTCTATGCCTCTGTTTATACAACCCAGGATTGTATTAGCTTTTTTGGCTGCTGCTGGCTCGTGGTTAAGTGATCGTCCACTAGGACTCCAAGGTCCCTCTCACAGTTGCTGTTTTTGAGCCAGGTCTCACCTAATCTGTACTTATACTTTTGATTTTTCCTGCCTAAATGTAAAACTTCGCTTTTCTCCACATTGATGCTCATTTTGTTGGATAGAGCCCATTGTTCAAGTTTGTCAAGATCTTTTTGGATCCTGAGTTTTTCTTCTGGGGTGTTGGCTATTACTGCCAGTTTAGTGTCAACTGCAAATTGGATGAGTTCCCCTTCTAATCCCTCATCTAGGTCATTTATGAAGATATTAAAGAGTACTGAGCATAAGACAGAGCCTTGTGGCACCCCACTATTTACTTCTCTCCATGTGGATGTAGTACCATTGAGGACTACTTGCTGAGTACGGTTTGTTAGCCAGCTACAGATCCATCTGGTGGTGTTGTTGTCTATCCCACCTTTTTCTAGCTTACTAAGCAGCAGATTGTGGTCTACTTTGTCAAATGCCTTACTGAAATTTAAGTATACTATGTATACCCTATGCATATAGGGTCTCCTACTGGAGCAGGGGGTTGGACTGGAAGACCTCCACGGTCCTTTCCAACTCTGTTATTCTGTTTAACAATTCCCTTGAAATGTTAAAGGATGGTGAGACTTAGAGAAAGTGCAGGTGAGGGATTTGGAGGCTAAATCCCACAAAGAATGGTTAAAGGAACTGGGTATGTTTAGCCTAAAGAATGAACGCTATGGGAAGACATGATGGCAGTCATGAAGATCTGTCATCAGGAAGAGGAGGTAGATTAATTCTCCAGAGCACCAAAGAGTAAGACAAGACACCAAGATTGGAAGCTGTGCAGAGGGAGATCAGGCATGAAATAAGCAGAAATTTCCTGACTGTCAGATCTGAAATCAGTGGGACATCCAGCTTCCTGGTATTCCCTCATCGGAGGTGGGAGAGCCATTGGCCTGAAGATTCCTGTGCTGGGCAGAAGGCTAGATTGAAAGTTCTCCAAGATCCTTCTGGCCTAAGATTCTGAAAGCGAAACACAGGAAAGCAACAATATTTTTTTCTCACAGATTTCTCAAATAAATGTTATTTTGTCAAATCCATTTGTTTGACACTCTTCTCAATACTGAGGCTTAAGGAAAGCTTTATTTTTGAATAAACATGTTTAGAACAAGGCTGTCAAACAAAATCTTCTGTAACTGAAGGCTGGTTAAACAATTCCAGTAGGAGGATATGACTTTGGCCAACAGCTCCGAATCTGGCAGATTTGCTCAAACATCTCAGCCTCCAAACAGGAAATGATCCTTGGCTGCTCACCCCTCGCCTTCAGCTCCTTTGGCCTGCCAAGGAAGCAGGGATTTAGTCTCCAAAGAGCCCCAATCCCTTCACCTCTAACCGGATTTGCATTCTAAGCAAGAATGTGAAGATTGCTTTCCAACAAACCTAGACGGACATCTTCCAAGGGCTGACAGGGTCTCTGGAGTGGACAGCTGTGCACCTTACATGCCATACATTTGCCTCGATAGAAACAGGTTTTCAGTGATTCATCTGCCTCTCATTCATATCCATTAACTCTTCTGGAAAATTGCAAATATGTCTTCAGGATTGAACCACAATAACATGTTTTAGATGCCATCACTGGAATATTAAAGCATATTTCTGGGAGAAATAAGTTGGGAACACACAATCTGGGTCATGCTGAACATATTGTGCAGGCAGGCAGGCAGGAAAAATAAATGTAATTTCCATTATGGTCAGGCCAACTGCAGACACAACTTTCATACTTTGAGACAGGACATCAGTGAAAAGCCATAAGAAATATTTCCTGTATCCCAACAGCCTGAATCTGAATCCCCCAAACCCAGAAGAACTCTCCCCTCTTCTGCAGGTGGTCTGCAGAATTTACCTGCAGTTTGAGTAATTGTCAAGGAATCAGACAGTATGCTGATTTGCAGGCCTTTTGACATTTTACCTGCATGGTGGGAAAAAAGGGAACCATAAAATGAGGGGCTGTGGTCTGCAATTTCAACAGGAGGAACCCGGCATCAGATTGGACATATTCCAAACCTGAACTAATTGGGGAGAAAACAAATGTCTGAAGTAGCAGAGTGATCCTTCAACTCAGCTCAGATACAATTTGGTCCACAAAGCTTATTTAATGATTTGAAGAATGATAGAGTCTTAAAGGTCATTTACTTCACCTCCTACAGGATCTCCTTGCTCATATCTGACAAATGACCATCCAGATGCCATTTGTAGATCTCCAGTGAACATCACAGGCTGTGCAATCAGATTCAAGA
Organism: Azemiops feae; assembly: GCA_023970755.1. Taxonomy (NCBI): domain Eukaryota; kingdom Metazoa; phylum Chordata; class Lepidosauria; order Squamata; family Viperidae; genus Azemiops; species Azemiops feae. The sequence continues at coordinate 833,851 of JALGBA010000525.1, forward strand.
GGTGGTGGGTTAAGGAGAGATTCTTCTGGATTGGACTCCATGCAGTCCCAGAAAGCCTCCTGGTTAAGATGGCATGGATCGTTCTGATCTCTCTAAGAAGATGCCAGAATCGGGGAAACCGGGGCAATTTGGGGAGAAAAGCTCTTCCTTCTGCCTGGTGAAGCAGTTGAGGCCATCAGGTGAGCCTCAATTTAACTTCTGCCCTACAGTACTTTCTTGGCCAGCAGAGCAGTCCACAAAACAGCTTCAGGTTTCTGTTTACTGACCACCTTCCTCCTTCAGAGGTGCTGCATCAGGAAGACCCCCATCCATGGAAGCAGGCGGTGTTTGCTGGGGGTCTTTGGGAAGAAGCTGGTTGATTCTGTGATAGGGGGCTCTTCCAAGGCTCCTCCTAATCCTATGTTTTTGAGACATGTGGAGGATATTCCTCAGAAAAAGCCAAACTATACACATTTAAACCTTTTGCTGTGTAGTATGTAAAATTTGGCAATGGTTAGTGAGTAGAAAACATGCATCTTGAGCAAGGTGGGAAAAGGAAGTAATAGACCTGTGGACCTCAGATGTCTTAGGATTTTATTGCTCTTTCTCATGCTTCCTCCTGCCCTGGACTCAAGAACCTCTCCTGGGACGGCCCCACTTCCTCTTCGACAGCTTGCCTGCCCTTCTGTCTCCCCAGGAGTTCTGGGGATCCCATCACAGGTCCTCTCCCTTCATTAGGCTCTCCCCGAGTGCTCAGTGAGACACCTGCCATTTTGTCAGAGGAGGGTACACCGAAAGAGAATTTTGCCCTGCACACGTCGGCATTTGTCATCATCAAGCAACTGGCTTATTACTCTTCCCTTTGGAACACACCTCATCAGGCCCCCTTTGGCTGTTCTTAGCCTGCTTTGGTAGCCTGGAACGGGCCAACTTGCCACAGCCAACTTGCTGCGGCCAACTCACTGCTGCCAATTCTCCATGACCAACTTTCTGTGGCCAACTCACCACGGGACAATTTGCCACGGCCAATTCGCCATGGCAAAACTCACTACAGGACAATTCAACAATTTTATTTAATTATTTAAAATAATTTTAAAAATATTTTAATTTTTGTCATTCACATTTCATTTTGTCCCTCCTTTTGCATCCTTTCTTTAATATTATGTAATTTCTGTCCCACTGCAAGTTGTCCCAAGGTGAGTTGGCCATGGCGAATTGTCCCTTGGTGAGTTGGCCACAGTGAGTAGGCCACAGTGAGTTGGCTGCGGTGAGTTGGATGGGAAGAGTTGTCCTGGCAGCCCCAGTCATATGGAGGGCTTGCTTTCTTAACACCAGCTCTAACATTCCAGGCTCCCTGTTTGTAATCTTCCTCCAAGATCTGGACTTCTTTCTATTGCCTGTCTGCTTCCTTTCCTTCTTTAAGACTTTCACATTTTAGTAGCCATGTTGACATCTGCCATAGTCTAGAATTATTTGCAATTGTGCTTTTACTGTTTCCTCCTTGGAGAAGTCTTACCCGTCCGTAGCACTTTCTCCTATCCTGTTCCCCTGCCATAGGATTTGGGATCTTAATTATTATTGGTCAGAATTTATTCAAAGGACACCCTTGGGCTTGTGAAGAGTATTTCCTCCCTTCATATACCCAAGAAATAGCATCCAGAAGCTAGCCTTTAGAAATACAGGCACAGAAGAATGTGTGAAAGGCAAAAAGGAAAGGGGAAGGAATCTCTGACAACAAAGTAGCCTCCAAGGGCTATGAGGCCTATGAGGAACACTGGATATGGACAGGTAATGTCCCCTGGCCGTTCCTGACCTGGTGAATGTCATGCCTTTAATTGGAACCGGGAGACATAGACTGGCCAGGTGCCCACCAAGAGTGTCTCCATTCACCAGCTTAAGCCTGATGTGGATTGAACTCCTCAGGCCAGCAAACCAAGTGGTTCTGAAACCTTTGAATGAGGGCATCTTAAGATGGACCTTCAACAGTTTTCTGTTGTTCCCCACTACACACACTTATTTCAAAGCAAAAATAACTATTGTTGCTTTTGACGCTTTACCCTCAGCTATAAAAAAAAAAAAGTCAGGCCAGCATCCCTGAATAGGCATTTAGATCTAACAGCTTCCAGGTGCAAGCAGTAAAGAGCTGGCCTTTAGCAAAATGCCTTTTTAAAGGTTTTGCCAAATAACTTTGGACCTTGTCAACTTTGCTAGCATCCATACAGCCTATTGCATCCACCTCCTCTTCCTCTTTTGAATTAGAGATGAATTCTCCTGCTGGGCTTTTAAGCCCACAAGAGGGATGTATGGAGAGGGCAAGTGAGACTCTGGATGAATAGCAAGAGCTGCCAGACACAATGGAACTTGGGGGCAGCTGAGAAAACTGCAGCCTGCCATGATAAGGGAGGGAGAACAGCTCTGCTATTGCATGATCTAGTGCATATTTCAGGGACCTGAATCTAGCAGGAGTGGACAACAGGTGTCAAGCTCAATCATGATGGAGGGAGGAAAGACAAAAAGCTTGGAAGTGTTCTGCTCTTGCAAGTGATTTTGACTGACTTCAAGCTGGGAGGTTCTTCCCCCAAGGAAAAAGAAAGAGGGGAGCAGGCTGTGGTCATAGAGAAGGTGGAAACTTCATCTTTCTTCGTACCAAACTTTGCCTTTCATTAAGTGTCATTTACAAAGTGTTGATCATTCCAAGCTCTTAGGGAACCTGAGATGGGTCTAGGACAGGGGTAGGCAACCTTGGCTCTTTTATGACTCATGGACTTCAACTCCCAGAATTCCTGAGCCAGCATGGCTCAGCTTGGAAACCTCTCCCTTTCCCCTCAGCGTGGCTGGCTCAGGAATTCTGGGAGTTGAAGTCCATGAGTCATAAAAGAACCAAGGTTGCCTACCTCTGGTCTAGGACAACTCGGAGCGGCCAATTTGGTGCAGCCAACTTGCTGTGGCCAACTCGCCGTGGGACAACTTGCCAGGGAGAACTCACCGTGGGACAACTCTCTGCAGGACAAGAGTTACACGAATATTGAAGAAATGATAGAATAGGATCATTGAAGAAAGGATGCAAAAGGAGGGACAAAATGAAATCTGAATGACAAAAATTAAAATATTTTTTTTAATTATTTCAAATAATTAAATTGAATTGTTGAATTGTCCCGTGGCGAGTAGTCCCACGGCAAGTTGTACTGCAGCAAGTTGGCCATGGCGAGTTGGCTGCTGTGAGCTGGCCGTGGTGAGTTGGCCGTGGTGAGTTGTTTCATTCCGGCCTGGGACAGCTTCCAACAAAGCCTTTGCAGCTCTTTAGTGCATTTAAAGAAGAACCTTTTTGTTAAAATAATGATCTTCCTTATCTTTTGTTATAAAACAATGTCCTGTATAATATAGTCAGCTGCATGGAGAACTTTTTCTTGAATCCATCATATCTCATTTCAAGATCTTAGAGAAGGTCTCAAGTTTTTCCTGATGCTTATAACATGTTGCACTTTAGGTCACATAAATTTTGTCCTAGGAAAAGCCCTACCCAGCTAAGGATTCAGATGGATTGGGCACTTACATAGCTTGATGAAGCCAGATCAATTCCTACAAAGTTCTTCAGCTGGATGGTGGAGATGAAGCAGTTCACAGTTGGCTGTTCCATTCCAGAAAAGTATTCTAGCAATCAAAAAGGAGAACATATTTTTGCAGAGAGGCCATATCTATTACAGGCAACAAAACACAGCGAAATATGGAATGAGTTTTGAAAGTGCTTAAGCAACATACCTTCCTGATTCTGGAACAGTTTTTTTCTAACACAAACTCTGTTAACTCTGGGAGATATTTTTAAAATCTATTTGACTTGCTACCACTAAATCCATTTCCTTTTTAATTGTTTTCCCTCTATTTCTTTCTCTTCAAAAAGAACATGACCAGATGCACTGTGGTCGAAGATATCTGTATTGTCACACAATCAATCAAGGGAACGAATTAATGTTTACTAAAGTACTTAAAATAGTTTAGAGGCAGCTTCGCTTGACTCTATGATGTATCTGTGGCCAGTCAATATTTCTTTCCCCAGGCTCAAATTTGAAACCTCCCTCAGACCTCTCCTTCCACCCACAATTCCCCAAATTGCTTCCTTCCAGTTGTTTCCTCCTGCTGCAATTCCACCATCCATTTAATTTCCGGGTCAAATGTTTTACTCATCGATTGATTGATTCCATGCCAATTTTTCTATATTTGAGATTCTGCTTCAGTAGATATATCCAATGGTGGGATTCAGCCAGTTCGCACCACTTCGGCAGAACCAGTAGCTAATTTTTTGTTGCCCAGGCCCAGAATGGACTTCCGGAAGCGGCATCCACACAGAGAACCGGTTGTTCACATATCTGAATCCCACCACTGGATATATCCCATCCTGACCCAAGCCCATTATTTGCCTCCCAGACTTCTAATCCTGAGTAAATGTTGGAACCCTTGAAAGGCACCAGCAAGGCAAAACCTAGCGTAAAAATTTGTACAACCACCATGTAGAATATCTTCTCAGCTTCTATGCCTGCAGATGTCATAGTTGCTAGGATGTGCTGGGAAGGGTGAGGAATCAAGAGATTCTAAAGTTCTTCCTAGTGCAAGTTGAAACTAAGAGCAAAACATACACATCAATCTCTTTTGCCCAGATTTCTTTTTTTTAAATAGTAATTTTATTAAAAATTACAATTGCAATAATAAAAAAACTAAAAAAAGAAGAGAAAAAATAGAAAATGCAGAAAAGAAAAAGACAATAGACAAGAAAAGAGTAAAGAAAAAGAAAAGACATATATAAAAAAATGATTTCCCCCTTCATCACAACAAATGTAAATAACTTTAGGAACAAATCACCTTTTCAAAAAATGCAGCAAATTATCTTTTCTCACATCCCATTTCTTATCTAGAAATCCTTAAAACCTCATCATTTCAGTCTGGATATGGAAAAGTCTATTAACAATTGTCAGAGATAACAACCTATCTATTTTAATCTTGATCATATAAGTCAACTTTATATTCCTTCCTTCCACTTTTAATAAACTTGACCTTTAGTCCCTTCAAATAATGTCCTGAAATTTGATTTCTTTTCATTTTTTTTTTGTTCCAGCTCACAAAATTCTTCATAGCTTTTGCAAGCCTCTTTTGTAAACTTAATGTAGGAAAATTACCCAGGTCACTCTCTGGTTTGTTATTTGTATATCTCTTTTAATTATTAAGAGATCAGTTGGTTTCTTTTATATGTCTGGTATAGCAACTTTTTCCATGTCATTCCTGTAGTCTGTAATTTTTTTAATACATTTTGAGATCAGTCTTGTCTGAAAAAAAATGTTCCTTTTTCATAACGTCTTTTAAACACTATCTATAGAAGCAGACAATCTTAAAACTAATTTCTAGGTACATTATTCAAAAATACCCTTCAATATGTCAAATCTTAAACTATTTTATTTGCTGTAGTTATCAAATTTAGAAATTGCCTATCTCACTCACAGAGGAATTCTGGGTGGTGCACAAATAAAATGTTAAAAATATAAAACCTGAATATAAAAATTTAAAATAGAGTCAAGTTTGATTAGAAGATATTTTTAAGTCTTTAAATTTGTATTTAAAACTTCTTTCACTAAGGATTGAAGGAAACTCAGTGCTGTAATATCTGTCACTCTAAAGATTCCTAATAGATGAAAAGTAATTAAGAAGCAATTTCTGAAAGTGATCATAAAAGGAAGTATGCAAGTGTAGCGTCCTTAGAAGCACTGACTGTGACTCTGAACAAGACAGGTATTACCTCGTCTCCCAGAGCTATGAACCTACCAGAGACTCCTCTCTTGTGGCCTTCTCAGGAGGAGCAACTGTCTGGAGCACTTGTGGGTAATCTCAAGTCCTCTCCTTATCTGTAGAAGAATTATGAAGAGTTCTTCATTCTGCTGCAGTTGTCAGTTCCACTTTTAATGGAGCTGTCTTCGATTCACCATTTCTTTCCCAGAAGTCCTCTTTTGCTCAGATTTTCCATCTCCTTAGTTTCGTCTTCCCCATGTGCTATTGCATGACATTGATCTTGAATGTGTCACTAAGAACGTAAGTGAAAGAATCATGTATTTCAACTACTTCATCTGTTTCATGAGGAAAAACACGAGCTTTCCCATCTTCACAAAACTTGACTTACTGCATTTATGTGTAAGTGTCTCTCCATTTCTTACAATTTGATTTTCAAGACTAAACTGCTTTCTAGTATTTTGGGGCATTCTATGTGTGTGTTTCTGTGTGTGTGTGTGTGTGTTTTTGTTATGTTGTGTCTGTCTAAAAAGAATGATTTGCACCTGAACATGTTAACCCTTCAGTTGAGTTAGCTAAACACAAATGTAAAGTTTGTGTCCAATACTGATGTTTTGATAAGAAAGGCACAAGGTTTCAGTTGATGCTACTCTCATTCTCTTTGTAATGTGGACTTTGAGCTGGTCAAAGGGTCTCTTGAAGCTCATTAAAAACCAGCAGCTTCTATGATCATAGTTCAGGTTTGGTTTGAATTGGCATCTTTCCATTCTTGTATACTGGGACATTCAGGTTTTACCAGGATTATGGTGACATGTACCATGGCAAACTGGCAGTTATAGTACTTTTCCATGGCCGTTTCATCACTAGGAATTTGTAATCTGCTAAAACATCTCTCCCTTCTACTTTGGTTGTGTAAATCAACTGTAGTCAACAATGTTGGGACAGAAGAATGTCGGGAGTCTGAATTTCATCTTCCTCTGTATCTTTTGCTATGGGTTTCGTCTGACAGAATTGTCTTATTGATGGATCCTAGAGGAAACCTCTGGCCAGGCTGAGAACTTTCTGAATGTTTTTGGCTTCAGAACACAAACTGTCTGGATTTGGGGGCAAGAGAAGATTTATTAGCCTGAAATTCTATATTCCTCTTGCTTCTGATTAGTTAGATATAATGCAAGAAAGGACACTCCTTGAGTTTTAATTTTTTCCCCCTGGAATTAGCAAGTTCAGATTCAGGCTGAGAATGGCAGGTCAGCAAATAGAATTTTTCTTTCTAATGAACGCATTCTTACTGTCTTCGACAGCATCTTGCTTCCTTGGGACATTTTGAACAGTGTTGAAATAGAAGCAGCCTTTCCAGTGGGCAAAAATGATCCACAGCAAACTTTGTGGTTGCCAGGCTTCACACCAAGGCTTGGCAGAGAATCACAGCAATCCAGACATTTGGTTCACCCCACATGAGGCTGGGTAGAAAATTCCCAGACATAGCTTGAGTGGACAGAACGTCCATGGCAAGCAAGAACAAAGCATTACACACTGCAACTGATTGTCCACACCAGCACAGAGAAAACAGAGCCTTTGTGTGTCCAATATCCCTACTTGAGGGTTTTCTTCCTGCTCACCTGAATTCACAGAGGTGCTTGGGAGCATCCTGACAATCTGGTGGGCAGTTACCCTCTTACAGTGGGCTGGTGGTTGGAAGCCCCTAGAGACGGTTGCTTTGGAAGCCTCTGTCCAGTTGTTGATTCCAAGAAGTTTTCATGAGATCTGCGGAAAATGAAGTGACTGAAAACATGTCTGGAGCAATATAGTGAAAAATCAAAGCTGTACATGACCAAAGCTAGTAATAGCTCATTGATGATAAGAGTAGCAAAATGTTGGTTTTTAGCAGATTCCTCCCCAATGGCTCTATTCAGAATAGCCCAGATCTTTTAGGGAAAGCTGAGTGGGAGAGGATCCTGCAGCCACAACAAATAAATTGTAGGTTTCTTGTTGGATATCTATGGAGGTAAACAAGGCTATAGCTTGTGTTGCATTCTGGGATATTTTTGATCTGATGGGGTCTGAGGAAGCAGGTAGAGTGGTCTTGGACTGAATCCCACCACCCTCTTGGCTTATTTGGTTAGCTGGTGGAGGGTGTGAGCAGCTGAATCTGGGAGACAATCAAAGACTACTTTAAGGGAGAATGTGATGCCAGCTGCATTAAGAAAGGTGGCAGTGCACCCTCTCCTGGAGACAGCTGTTTTTGGCAACCTTTGCCCAATTTTCTACCTCTCTTCCTTGTGAAGAAGGTAGTTAATGGATCTAGAACAGGGCTTTTCAACCGGTGGTACGCATACCACCAGTGGTATATTGGCACCCGGCAGGTGGTACGTGGCCCTGCCCAGCCTAGCTGTAGCAGGGGAGGGAATGAGCCAAAGCGGCACAGCGCAGGACTTGCCATGAGTCCTCAGGAGCTGCAGGGCAGCTGAGTCAAGGCAAAAGCCCCAGAATCGGCACTTCTGGCACACCCGGAAGAGAAAGGAGTGGGCGGAGGTAGGAGAGGATATAAAAAGAGGCAGTTTTGGTGGGATGGGGAGAGAGAGAAAAGACGCAGCCTTGGGAGGAGGAAGAGTCAGCCGAAGGGAAAAGAAGGAGGGGGGGAGAGAGGAGAGGAGATCAAACATGCCGGCCGGGAGCCAATCTACAACTTCTGTGGCAGCCATCCGTGCCGGGCATGCACACAGGTGGCAGTGACAAACAGGCAAGAAATGCAGTGGGGGAGGGGTCACCCTCCACGAGGAATGAAGAAAGGCAGCATCAGCTGGAGGTGATGCACGGAGGGAGGGAGGAAGGAAGGAAGGAAGGAAGTGTTGGAAGAAAAAGCTGGGGGCTTGCTTTCCAGCCGGGAAGCTATACCTTTAAGAGAGAAGGGGAAAAAAATGAAGCGCTGCGGTTTGAACTAGGTGAGAGGAAGCCGGCTGCTCGAGAGATGTTTATTGGCAGAAGCGAAGTGCCATTTCAGCAGTTTGGTTCTGGATCAGCTGAACAACAGACTGGGAGAATGGAAGGATTCTTACGTGATTTTGTGACTTTGAAGTTCTGGGATTTGTGCAATGTGGGCCTTGTGTTCTTAAGGAGTGTTTGGCAATTTCTATTGTGGCTGATGGCTGACATCCCGTGTTGGATTTTGGGTTCTAATTCTATTGCTCTGCTATTGTTAGCTGTAAGTTTTGCTGCAAGGGATTTTGAAGTATTTTTGTCCTGAATGGATTACTTATGAATGGAGCCATTTGGGGAGGCTGCCTTAGCCAGCAGCCAGCACTTGCTACATTTGTTTTTGTTTTTGTTTTTCTTAAGTGCCAGCTGCCGGCTCCTTAACTTTCCTTTCTAGCCAGTAGCTAATTCTTAAAGGGGAATGCACCTTTTTAAGCTAGTTCCCTCAGTGGCTTGTCTTTTCTGTCTCTGGAGGCTTTTCCTTGTTTGATAAATATATGGAAGAGGGAAAATATTGGGGGGGGGTTCAAATTCTTCCTTCAGAAGGAAGGAGATGGGAATGAGAAAGAGGGAGGCATTGTCCCATTGACCTCATGGTCAACCTTTCTGTAGGATCCAAATCTTGGAAGAAAACATGAAATCCTGAGAAAGGAGGGCCAAACCAGCCTTTCTGGATTAGCCAGACTCTTCTCTCCTCCCTTTTCAATGCTCTTGTTTACATTCTGCCAAGAAAAGATCAGAGCCTGGGAGAAGCTTCTGGAGAGCCGCCCGGAGAGGCTCCTTGGAGGAAGAGTCCGGACCGGCCAGAGCAGCTGTTTGGCAGCTCCTCAAAGCCACGGCCACAGAATCAGGACAGAGCCCAGAAGGAGAGCCGGAGCTTTGGGGGTCTTGTGACAGGTGCTCTGCACACACCCAGTTTTGCTCTGAGTCCCACTTCCCTTCCAAGCCAGCCCTGTTCTGTATTTTAATCTGTAGATTTCTGCTCAGCCGGTCCAATAAATCCCAAGCCTGGTTTTAAACATTCCTGCATCCCTTCACAGCATCACTCTCTACCGCCCTCCTGCTGTTCCTCCCTCTGTAGATCCCAAAGGAGACCTGCATGGGCCTCATTAGCCCCCTGGGGTTGGGCAGATTGAGGAGCAGGCCATTCTCCGTGGGAGCTCAGGGGCTGCTTGTGGGGAGCCCCTCACTATCCATCATCCAACCACGCAGGGTTATGGCCAGGAAGAAGCGGAACCTCAACTTGTGCTGGTTCTGCAGAGCACAGATCAGAGGTGAAATCTCTCCCTTCGTTGCAAGGGTTTGTTCTGCAGAGTATACAAGAGGACAGTGTTGTGCAAAGACAGCCATTGTGTTGCTAACTCTGGGGAACTTGGGGCTCAGCAGAACTTTGCTCACATGCTGAGACCACGGCCAGAGGCCCTGCGGAGGGGAGAGCAACTGGTACTGAGGCTTCGCCCACCACTCACCTTTTAGGGCTGTGCTGGGGGCTCAGAAGCAGCTTGGTGGCAGTGAGATCCAATGGCTGCAACTGCTACCATCTCAAAGTCCAGGGAGAGGCCTATCCTGGCTGTGCCCTTCTCACAGGCTTGCTGAAAATGGGGGCTCCCTGCAACTATAAGCTGCTCCATGAGAAGAGATGCCCTCTTCTTTGTGGCAGCCCCTCAGATACTGGAAGACTGCTATCATGTCTCCCCTATTTCTTCTTTTCTTTAGAGTAGCCAAACCCAAGTCCCGCAGCCGTTCTTCGTATGTTTTAGCCTCCAGGCCTTGGATCATCTTAGTTGCTCTTCTCTGAACTTTTTCCAAACTCTCAATATCTTTTTTGTGATATGGTGACCAAAATTGGCTGCAATATTCCAGGTGTGGTCTTAACTAGGGTTTTATAAAGCGGTACTAATACTTCAGGTGATCTTGATTCTATGCCTCTGTTTATACAACCCAGGATTGTATTAGCTTTTTTGGCTGCTGCTGCACAACTGCTGGCTCATGGTCAAGTGATCGTCCACTAGGACTCCAAGGTCCCTCTCACAGTTACTGTTTTTGAGCCAGATCTCATGCAATCTGTACTTGTACCTTTGATTTTTCCTGCCTAAATGTAAAACTTTCCTTTTTTCCACACTGAAACTCATTTTGTTGGATAAGGCCCCTTGTTCAAGTTTGTCAAGATCTTTTTGGATCCTGAGTTTGTTTTCTGGGGTTTGGCTACTCCTGCCAGTTTGGTGTCATCTGCAAATTTGACGAGTTCCCCTTCAATTCCCTCATCTAAGTCATTGATGAAGATATTGAAGAGTCCTGGGCCTAAGACGGAACCTTGTGGTACCCCACTGCTTACTTCTATCCATGTGGATGTGGTGCCATTGAGGACTACTCATTGAATACAGTTTGCCAGCCAGCTTAGATATTAAAAACTGATTGGTTGCTAAGATACTGGAGGACACAGCAAGGTTTACTTTGGTGAAGGAGCAGAGTCATCTTTATTTTTGTCTTGGAGTTCAGCAATCTTGCTGCTGTAGGCAAAGAAATTTAAATGCATGGGGAGACAAGTGGCAAGTAATAATATACCACTTAAGACTCCACTCAGTAATAGGCCATTAATACCTCGTTTGACTGAATCCTTGTCAGGGATGTAGGTAGACAAGATCAGGAAATCAACGGCACAGGAAGAACAGAACTACGTTTTATTGAGATCGACTATAATAAGAGAATCTTACAAGCCGGAATGTGCATTACCTCTCCTCCCTTTGTATCTCAGTGTATCGGCCCTAGAACATAGAATAATAGAGTTGGAAGGGACCTTGGAGGCCTTGTAGTCCAACCCCCTGTTCAAGCAGGAGACCCTATACATTTCAGACAAATGGATGTCCAGTCTCTTTTGGAAAGCCTCCAGTGATGGAGCACCCACTATTTCTGAAGGCAAGCTATTCCATTGGTTGATTGCTCTCACCGTTAGGAAATTTCTCCTATACAAATACTTCCAAATACTACTTTCCTTCCCAGAACTTAAATAATGTTTTAGCCCTCTTTGCTGACATAATGATTACTGCATATTTCTGCCAAAGTCCTCTTCCTCTTTAGTCCCAGGCCTCCCTCTCCCATGCGCAGAAAACCCAGGACATAATTGTGGGGGGGGAAATTGCACATTTACTTCTCGCCTCCTCTGTCAGCAGCCCCTGTGATCCCTCACAGGCTCTGCGTGCAGCCGGGCAAAGATGGGCACTTCCCCCATGTTCCTGCTGCACTGGACTGAGCTTCTTTGTCCCTTGTCCCTGGCTCAGATGGTACCATTCTGCTCTGCAGACTGGAGCATTGCCGAGGAGGCTGATAAGGGATGGGGACACCAGGACAGCCAGCAGGGGCTGGTCCCAAAGTGAGCTGGGGATAGCATTCTGCCAGTCAAAAGGGTGGCAGAGAGGGTAGAGTGACTTGACTGGCAGGGTCTGGCCAAGGGGCTTGGGGGGGGGGAGCTGAGCAAGACCTTGCTTGTACCATGGGATACTTTAATCTTTGAGTGTCCAATTAAGTTGGGAGGGGCTGCAGCTGGGGGTCTCCTGGGGGGCCTGGGTGCTTCCTGGCTGCAAAATACTGAGGGTGGAGAGGTGGGGCCCCGGGGCAGTGGTGGGGGTGAGGGGGGATGTTTGGCCTTGAGACCTGGGGGGTTATGGACTGATGGGCTTGGGGCTTTTCTTTACCTTTTCTTCTCTTTATGTAAAATCTCAGAGGCAGTTAAAACAAGATAGAGCTTAGGGCAGCATCTCTTCTATATAAAACTCAGGAGAACAATAGAACAACATAACAGAAAAGGAAACACAAAGGATCTATTTAAGAAAATTGGGGAAGTCTGGATTAAGCATGCAAAAAAATCAAAAAGAACACATAACGTGAGAAAAGAGGGAAGGATTGCATGAAAAACTTGCACAAGAAGACCAACCAGCTCAGATGACCTGAGACAAACCAACACGAGGAGAAAGCAATAGGACCGGAGGGAGAAATTGGGTGGGCTACAAACCAACTGGCATATCAGCAGAATTCAAGGGGTGGTGAAATCACTGCAAACTCTTGAAGGAGGCTGATATGGGCACAATGCCAATCATAGTAGCAACGTGAGTTGCCCTTAGAGCAGAGAGGGGGAACCATGGCCTTTTTATGACTCGTGGACTTCAACTCCCAGAATTCCTGAGCCAGCCATGCTGGTTCAGGAGTTCTGGGAGTTGAAGTCCACAAGTCATAAAAGGGTTATCATTTCCCCACCTCTGACTTAAGAGGAAGGTGTCTGTCTGCAGGGGGGATGGAGAAGGAGGAGAAGGAGATAAATGCTGATTGGTGTCCATGTTCTGAACAAGAGCTGATTGTAAAGCAGACGTTTGGTTATGCTAAAACTACACAATATGGTCAAAGAAAGACATTCAGCCCTGCCTGGCTGGCGGATATATTGGCCTTATTTTCAGAACAATACCTTGTGTTCCACAGTTTACTTATTAGAACTCGCTCATTTTCTCAGCGCATTGTTCCTTCCCAGCATTCTTTCACTGCTATTTCTGAAGGGTTGTAATTTGTCCTCAATTTTATTTCTAATTAAAAAAGTAAAGACCAATGCTATAACGTACAGGGAGCCGAATCAGAAATGAGTTACGTGTTCTAAGTGTTAGCATTTAATTGCTCATACTTCAAACAATTTTCTCATCTGAAATGTCCCTGGTTAACGATCACTCATTAAATCCGATTTCAGTCTGTTAGCTGGAGAGGCGGCAATAAGAGCTGCTTCTTCAGGCAGGAGCAGCTGGCCAGCCTTTCAGCTAGCAGCCATGTGCTCATCCTGGCACCTTCACTCTTTGGAGAGAAACGGAAAGCTGCCCTTTGCTATCCTGCCATTTTGCTTTTTTTTGACCCAGAATAAAATCCAGCTGGGAAGTTCAGTCAGTGCTTCTCACAGCCATCGTTTCATCTGCAGGGCCCACCAGATGTTTTGGTCAACGGTCAAATCAATAGTTTGTGGACAGGCTTGCAGGCAGCCAGAGCATCATTGTGCACACCAAGGCAGGCTCATCCATCGGCCATGACAGCCACATCTAGCAGCACCTTCTCAAGAAGACAATCCCCCCCCCCCACTGTACCCAGGTCCTGTAGGGTCTGGAGGGAGGGAGTAGAAGAACATGGATGGTCCTTTGGACAGGAAACAAATGACAGCAGTGAAGGGAGGGGTGAGTGCTTGCATCTGAGCTCACAGACTCAGAACCGATGGCACCAAGTGATCCAAAGCAGAGGTCCCCAACCTTTTGGGCACCAGGGACCAGTTCTGTGGAGAGAGGTTTTTCTGTGGACCAGAGGCCGTGTGGTTTTGTGTGCTGCCTGCATCCCGGGGATGGGGCTTTGCTTGTTTGTGCGGACCGGTTGCTGGCATGCCCCAGCCCAGTAATGGTCCATGGACCGGGGGTTGGGGATCCCTGATCTAAAGTCAGGGACCACCTGATGGGAGCAGGGCCCAGAATCCAGCATGCTCCACCATATTGAAAAGCTGAGGCTGATGTCATGTGTTTCCTAGCCTGCTTTTTTTTTTTATTCAGAATAGAGTTGAAGGAACCTTGGAGGTCTTCTAGTCCAACCCCTGCTCAAGCAGGAGAGATCCTATACCATTTCAGACAAGTGACTGTACAGTCTCTTCTTAAAAAACCTCCAGTGATTGAGCGCCCATGATTTCTGGAGGCAAGCTGTTCCACTGGTTAATTGTCCTCCCTGTTGGGAAGTTTCTCCTCAATTCCAGGTTGCTTCTCTCTTTGGTCAGTTTCCAACCATTGTTTCTTGTCCTGCCCTCTGGTGCATTGGAGAATAGTTTGACCCCCTCTTCTTTTTGGCAGCCCCTCAAATATTGGAAGTGACAAGATGGAAACAATAAGGCTCATCCATACATGTGTATGGACGTATGTATGTATGTATGTATGTCCATACATCTTTGTCTCAAGAAACATCTGCAGAACTGGAGAAGTTTCATTTCTCTAACTCATCCATTCAAAGCCTCATCTCCCCTCCATTTCCCTAATGACAAGATGAAAACAATAAGGCATGTAGCTGCCAAGTTTTCACTCTTGACATGAAGACTGCTATCATGTCACCCTATACCAGGGGTAGGCAACCTTGGCTCTTTTATGAGTCGTGGACTTCAACTCCCAGAATCCCTGAGCCAGCATAGCTCAGCTTGGAAACCTCTCCCTTTCCCCTCAGCATGGCTGGCTCAGGAATTCTGGGAGTTGAAGTCCACGACTCATAAAAGACCCAAGGTTGCCTACCCCTGCCTTAGTCCTTCTTTCCTCTAGACTGGCCATATCCAATTCCTGCAACTGTTCTTCCTATATTATAATCTCCAGGCCTTTAATCATCTTAGTTGCTATTCTAGCGCCTGTCGTCTGCCACTTCCAGCCATGGAAGCCATGCTTAGATGTTGCCCAAGGAACTGCTCCATCATTCCCGACATTAAGCAAATGCCGCATTGCTTCCTCCTCTTTCTCCAAACCCGGCACAGATTAGTCTTCAAGCAAAGCTTTCAAGGGCTTTCATGCCTCACCGTCCTCAGGCTTCAGGCCCGCCCACCAGGCTGGGCTGTGGGGTCTGCTGGCTCTTCTCAATCATTACTGCTGGCAGCTGTGGCCTCCAATTTGTGGTGGTGGTGGGGATATCTCCTCCTCCTCCTTAGCCCCCACGTTGCTCCTCAGTCCTGGACCTTTGCTTCGGGAACTGCTGCCCTGCCCAGCCTAACACAATGGCAGTGGAGACGTGACTCATCCCTCATGCTATGCTGGGAGACTGGAAAAAGGTTTCAAGCCCATCTAACAAGTTAATTGCAATCTAGTTGAGTCAGTGCTGAGACTTGAAAACAATGGCGACTTGTTTATAGATTGGAACATTCAAAATCTTTTGAGGTGAAAACATTTTGCAGTGTCCTGATTGCAGGTCTACAAACTCCCCCGCCCCCCATTTTTCACCCTGGCTGAACCCTCACAGCAAGAAAGTTCGATTAGGCAGAAGAGCCAGTTGTCATTTTTTTTCTTGCTGAATGATAGAAACAGCCGTGCATTTCATTCAGAATAAGGAGCCGGCATTGCTTCAAAGTCCAAATGCATTTTCCATGTTGCTGCTTCTTTGTAACTGGATAGCGTGTGAGTCTAATCCTGGCCCGGTTTTAATGAAGGTAGGAGAAACAAGGCCTGTGCTACCTGTGCAAGGCTAAATAAAGCTGTTTGCAAGGCCCTTTAAAGGTTTTATTTCAGAAATAAAGAAAAGCCTTAAGCAGATTTAAGAAGACAAATTAGACCGCTGTAAGATCAAAGTCAGCTTAAATTACTTGCTGTGTCCTCCCAACAATGCTCCTATTCTGCAGAGAGTAAGACTAATCTTCAACATTGTTTAATTTGCGATGTTCAAGATGGTGAAGTTTTAATCAATTTTAATAGGGAAAAGGTTTGGCAGCACTGCATTTTATATTTTATTTTATTTATTTTATGTTTTATTTTATGTTTTATTTTATTTATATTTAATTATTTTAGTTTATTTTTTTTTATTTATTTTATTATTTTATTGATTAGGGGCCATCCATTCCAAAAGATTCTTTCAAACAGTGGGGGATGCTGGCTTCTAAATGACCAGCAAAGCCTCCTGCCACCTCTGCCTCTCCTGTGCCAGTGTTAAGCAGACTTCCACCATTCCCTCTGCCACCTATTTCACCCCAGTGAAAATGTTGGTTACAAAAGTTGACAGAATATGTTGGAAGACATGGAAGAAAAATGCAGAAATAGCAGAAATGCATTTGCAGCAGGAGCTGGCAGTTCCCTCCTATGTACTTGCAGCAGTTAGAAGCCTGATAACAGTGTTCCAATATTTGAGGGGCTCTTACAAAGACTCAGACTATTTTCCAAAGCACCAAAAGGCCAGACAAGAAACAATGGATGGAAACTAACCAAGGAGAGAAGTAACCTGGAACTAAGGAGGAATTTCCTGACAGTGAGAACAATTAACCAGTGGAACGACTTACCTCCAGAAGTTGTGGGTGCTCCATCAATGGAGGCTTTCAAGAAGAGACTGGACAGCCACTTGTCTGTAATGGCATAGGGTCTCCTGCTTGTGCAGGGGGTTGGACTACTAGTAGAAGACCTCCAAGGTCCCTTCCAACTCTTATTATTCTATGTTCTAAATTGCTTGATGGCTCTTAAATCAGTTGGATTTACAGATTGAACAGAGGGCTGGTATTCTTGACTGCAGGTAATCACATCATAAATGGAGGCCCCATTTGCTACAATGACTTCTTGGATTGAACTTTAACATTTTTTTTATTACCTTGAATGGAAAATAGGTAATTCCCATCATTTTCAGCAATGCCCTTGCTGGCTGGCCAGTTCTAGGTGTGAACTCCACAGATCCAGGGTAATGGAGGCTAATCCATTGGATCAACTGAAGCTGTACTTTAAATGAGTGGTCCATGACAATTTCCTGCATGGCTTCCCCACCCACCAAACCCTCTTCTGAGCAGCGTTAGGATGTTTTGTGACTCAGGAATCAGAATCAACTGAAATCTTAAATGGAGAGGAACAGTTGCACTTCTACCAAGAGAAGCTACTAATCCTTCCAACAAGCCAAGAGGCACAAGGGTGCAGGTTCGGTTGTTTCTTGATGCCAAATAAAGAGATGGGGAACGACCTGGCCATTTACACAGAGGCTGAGATTCACCGAGATCCAACTCAGATAGAAAGAAGCTGGATCCCCATGAGCCATAGTAAATAACCATAAATTTTACACAGGGACGGCAAGAGTGCAAATATTTACTTTTCCAGAGTTGTAGAGATAAAGAGAAGCTTGGCCTCATTCCCAAGGGGCTCATAGTAACCCAGCCAGGAGTTCATCAGGTTGCCTGCATCCCAGGGCTGCCATCCAAAATATCTCTTGCTTTGCCCAGCAAAAGGATTTTGCCTGCCGGGGAGATTCGTAGGCCGATCAATCACGTCTGCTTCTTTCAGCTGTCTGGTGCTCTTTTTTCCTGTTAAATGGGGTAGGGTTAGGGTTATTGATCGATGGCTGTCAGTTACTCTGCAAATTTATGTGCCCACATTGTAACTACAAGGCTTTTGCAGCAGCTAATTATATCCACAGAGGCAAACTCCCTTTGCAGTGCGACTTCAGCACTAGGCACAGACTGAAAAGGAAGAGGAGCCCCCACAATTATCGGGGGTCCCTAAGAAAACAATAAATGAGTTGGAGTAGTACTCCAGCGGGCAAAGGCCCCAATGGAGGAACAGAGTAGAAAAGCTTCGTTAGTGCATTGAAACTGAAACAAGCAGGCAATAAACTCAGGTCTCCCAACTGAGTGTCAAGCTATGACTACCCTGCTGCTTCTAGCTTGCCTACAGCTGCGAGGGGGGAGGGGAAGGTTTGGAAAGCCCAGGTGGATTCTATCCGGATGGGAACCAAGGTCACCGGAGAGAGAAATTCTTCTCATAACAACTGCCTGAAGATTAATTGGACAATGTGACCTGAACTGTCAGAGAGGGGAGGGAAAGTTTTACTCTTTTAATTATCTTTTTCCCCGCCCATATTGTCAGAGCTGGTTTTCAACTCGCGAGTGCTGCTATGATGTGCCCAATAAAGTTCTGCAGTAGAGATTGGAAAGTCTCCAGTGTGCCTCCTTCATCGGGATCTTCAGCAGGAACCTGCTTAAAGACACAGTGCTTGGAGAGAGGCTGAACTGCCACACATGCAGAAGTGAAGTGGGCTTGGCAGCTCATCTGCAAACTTTACCAGTGGCTTTTTTCAGACTTTCAGAGAAGGAAAAAGACTGCCGAGTGGCAGAAGATAATTTAAGAGTGGGTGAACTTTCCAGGGGGTTTGTGGCTAGACCAATGAAAGACTTTTCTGGCCATTTCAGGCTGAGGCCTTAGATAATTTGATCATTCTTCTCTCAGGGGAGGGAAGTCGGCAGGTTCGGAAATGGGCACCACCAAAGGTCCCACCAGGACATGAATTAGATCGAGGTCAGAAAAGTGCAGCTATTGCTAGTAGTTTTGGGTTTGCCCAGCTGCTCAGAGGCCTTTGCTTCTCCAAGCTGAGAAGCTTCTCCAGCCTAAGAATTAGGAGCTGAGCAGCGAAGCTGAGCCCCTTCACGAGAAGGGAAGCTCTGCCGGAACTGAAGGCTGCAAAGCCAGGCCAGATCTGGAAGAAGTCAATTCAGGCAAAGCTCAAGTTGGTCATTTGTCACTAAACAATGGCCTGGACAGACTGTAACCTGGCTGTAAAAAGGCCATTTTCCACTCTCAGTAAAACACTCTGTGTGTGTGTGTGTGTGTGTGTGTGTGATAATAAGGAAATCTGAGGCTGTTGCATTCCTACAATTCTCCCTGAAGACCTTTTCTTATCAGCAGCTGGTTTGGGGCCTGTGGCACACAGAAAAGCTGGGTTTTTCCCCAGCCTCCCCCTTTTCAGAATCACCCAGAACAACAGAGAGAGGCCTTTGTGAATGACCCTGAATGACCCTTCCCCGTCCTGGGGTAGTGGAGACCTGTGCCAACCTGAAACATTTCCCCTCCCCCATTGATTTCTCTGCTGTGGGGGCTCCTGCCTTAAATGGTGCTGCCTGGTTCTGGGATGCAGCCCAGGAGAGGCCAAAGGATGGGCTGGTCCCGCTCCCCCTCCTGCAATCCTCAGCTGCAGGAATGCCTCCATGACACCCAGTGGGAAGGGGCCTGGGTCTGGCTCCCCCATCCCACCCTCTGTTGCACCCACAGGGAGCAACTCCCAAGCCAGGCTATTTCCTCATCCCCAACTCTCATTCGTTTCCCCCCTGCAAGGAGGTTGGTTCTTTGGGGTGGAAGGATGAAGTCTCTCTCTCCTCCCCCCCCCAAGGTTTTAAGGGGCGACTCTGTCTGTTCTGAATGCAGCCAACTCTCTGTGGGGCATCTGGGTTGACATTACAGTCCAGTCATGCCCCTTCTTGTGGGGGAACTGCCTCCCCAGATGTTCTCCCCAGTGACTGGCTCTCATGGGTCACCTAGAGACCCCTTCTTCTGTGGCCACTCTTAGAAATGTCCACCTTGCCTTGGAGGAAAGAGTTTGTGGGGTGGGCTGCTGTTGCTGTTGCCTCCGTTTACAAAGGGGGCTTCAGCATCTGAAGAATCTGTCCCCTGACGAATCAGCAGGGGCCCTTTCTAAATCCAGCAAGAAGCACCTGATTCCTCTCCCAGCAGCAGTCACATTGAAACGATAGAAGGATTATTGCAATTGCTGGTCTGGGGAAAGATTTAAATGGTGGGTGGGTGGGTCTATGGAGGGAGGGGGGGAATGGGGCACAGGGATCCTTCTGACCCTAAAGCAGACATGTCAAACACAAGGCCCGGGGGCCAGATGCGGCCTGTGAAGTGGTTTCATGTGGCCCGTGAAGCCATCCTGGAAACAGTGAAGGAACGGCCCCCGCTGCCTTGGCCCTGGCCCAGGCCGGCCAGGAGCCAATGTACAATTTTGTGGTGGCCATCTATGCTGAAACGCATTCAGTCTTAGCTCCACAAGGCCGTCTGGAAACAGCGAGGAACCAGCCCCTGCCGCGTCGGCCCTGCCCCCTGGGTGCATGCTGGGGAGGCTCCTCTAGTGGACCATGCCTTGGCACTTGCCCTGGTCCCACCCTCTTCTGCCAGAGACCCTCAGATCTGTCCCACTCCTGCCCAGACCCCCTTAACACGAACGATGTAGAGCTGGCCATGCCCACCCAGTAGGCCACACCCACTCCATCCACGCCCACCCAGTAGGCCGCACCCACCCTGGCCGCACCCATCCAGCCCCCCGAGGGCAACCGCAATGCTGAAATTGAGTTTGACACCCCTGCCCTAAAGGAAGCAAGTGACAGCCAGATCCTAACAACCGGATGCAGACATCTCATTAAGAAAAAGTCATAACCAGGGACTAAGCCTACACTTTGTACAGCATAAAGTATTTTTTTTATCTGACAACAATGTCAACAGTATACAGAATCAGGCTCCCGATTGACCTCCTAGCAGAACCTGCCTGCCTGTTGCCACCTGGCCTAGGGCCACGGCCGAAGGAAGGCCTGGACTTTGACAAAAGCCTCCTCCTGGCTCCTCAGTGGCTGCTTAGGATGCTACGTGACCCAGCCTTGCTCGAGAGGAATCTGGATACCTGGATCCAGGCTGCTGCCCTTCTTCCCCTCTGGTCCTCCTCCTGCTCGATGTCCCCCATGAAGCTGCCGCTTGCAAACCGTCTGGGGGTCTCAGCTGCTTCTGAGTAGGGCAGCGAGACGGGCAGCTGGGCACGGCTGAGCCAGCCCTCTTGTGCCAGTGTGGCTTTCTTTGGAGGCTCTCCTTGAGCCACTACGTCTCTTGGTTTTCTCTTCTCCTAGGACCCCCGGCTACCCCCTGAACAGCCCCCCCCCCCAGGAAAAGATGCTGCTTTCAAGAGTCACAGAGGGGGCAGGTTCACATCCCTGGGTCCTTCGAAGAAACTTTGGGGAATCAGATAGGATGTTCTGCAAAGCTCTATTAACAGTTGCTAAGACATTTTAAAGTAAAATAAAATCCATGGCGCATGGAGAAAAGCAATGAACTTCAACAGCGGATTAAGGCTAACGTTCTGTCACCATTATTTATAGTCTCGAGTCATCTGCATCCAGAGGAAACCAAGGGGTGCCAAAAGAACAACACATGCAGAGTGACATCATCTTGCAAACGCTGCTCTGATGGGCTCACTTCCTGATGTCTGAGGCCAAGATGTAGGTTGCGGTATTTGCACGATGACATCGTGTGCGTGTTTGATCATCGATGCTAATCCCCGCTGAGCTGGCAAACTCTGGGAAGGAAGAACTTGCAGAGCCTTGAGGAAGGTGTTGCTAATGCTAATAAGTGGATAAGAACAGATTCTTGGAAACTGTAAGAGTCCATTAAGTCCCTCTGCATTGTCTGAAAGGATTCTTCCCAGCTTTATCGTCACCTGGGCTCAGTTAGCCTTCATCAGATAAGCTACAAACAGGCCTCTATCTCTGGGTTGCTTGTGTATCCTGCCCCTTCCCCTCCTTTCCCAGCCATTTTCTCCAGAATTTCTCGCACGTCTCTTCCATAAAAGGAGATGCTCTCCAGAGGGGGTGCTACGGTGCACCCCTTCACTCCCATCTGGATGCTGGTTTGGTGGACCAACTCCTCTGCCTTAAACTAAACCTTCCTTGCTGGGCTCCCCTAACCCGCCACTAATGGAGGATGAAGAGCTGGACCAGAGGGCCATTCTCGAGGCTTTGGGCTGCAGCTGGCCCAGGAGTCAGATGGAGCCAGGGATGGAGGGCAACGCAAATACTTAGCTCCAAGTCCATCACTGGCTCATGCAGCAGGTCACTCTGGGCTAAGTCCCAGATGAGTTCAACCCCTGGGAACTGCTAGATCAGGAAAAGGTGCCTTGGAAGAGGTGCCAGGTGGCTTTGCCAGTCCCTGCACCAAAAGAGTTACGTCTGATCCTCCCTCTGCCCTCGGGTGGCTTTGAGCGTCTCTCGGCTCCCGTTCCATTGTCCACCAGCCATCCTGGCCACCTTGTGCAGAATAGACGAGGATTTTAATTCATTTATAAACAGGATGAAAAGTACTTGGAACTTTTAATGAATTTGAGTATAGGAGAAAGTAGTACAAGCAGTCCTCAATTTATAACAGTTCATTTAGTGACCATTCAAAATTACAAAGCCACTGAAGAAAGTGACTTACGACCATTTTTCACACTTACGACCGTTGCAGCATCCCCATGTCACGTGATCAAAATTCAACTGCTTGGCAACTGGCTCGTAGTTATGACGGTTGCAGCATCCTGGGATCACGTGATCACCTTTTGCGACCTTCTGACAAAGTCAATGGGGAAGCCAGATTCACTTAACAACCGTGTTACTAACTTAACAACTGCAGTGATTCACTTAACAACTGTGGCAAGAAAAGTTGTAAAATGGGGCAAACTCACTTAACAAATGTCTCACTTAGCAACAGAAATTGTGGTGGTAAGTCGAGGACTACCTGTAGTAGTAGTAGTTTATTAACTGATTAGTCTTCCGATCTTATTAGTAAAATAAAAGAAAATACAATACAGAATCGAATTCCAGAATAAAATAGACAGGAAAAAAATGCAATGATAAAATACCTATGTGGTAATACAAGGAGCCTATAGAAAAAAAAATTCAGGCTACTCCTCGCAAATGACTTGTAGGGTCTTCTGGAGTCAGTCCACCACCATCGTTTCACTAGAACGTAGTAAAATCTGCTTTTTTGTAACGCTGCAAGGTACTGTAAATCCTTAGTAAGGAAAAGGCCCAACAGATGATCATTAAGGCTGAGCACCCCAACATCCCCAGCCTTCTTCTACATAAACTTGCTAAAGTTGCCCTTCAAAATGATTTCAAGTTCCCTTCCGATTCTTGACATAGGTAGCTGGCAATTGAAGAAATATGGCTGTCCCATATTTAGCAGGCTTCTAAAACTTTTTGCAAAGTTGTTATCTTAAAACTCTTTCCGGTATAACAGTTTCAGACATGACATCCTTACAAGCCTCCATTTTCCCTTTCTCGAGTCTTTCCTTTGCTGCAGTGCCTCCTGGGATTTGTAGTACTTCACTGCCGCCTCCCTCTATCCCAGCCCACCAAGGCCAGCCCTTTGCACCTGCGCTTCCGTGGCCGCAGTGGAGCCTGGCGTCCAAAGCCCAATGGAGGGGCTTCTGGCTGGTCTCTCTAAGGATCTGAGCATCTTGCCTGCCCCAAAGACAGCAAGGATGCCGGTGGCACCCCTCATGCCAGCAGTGTGTGATGGGCCCTGGATCCTGATTGGGTACTTGTATCTCCAACGCTCCCCATCTTGCATCAGAACCTCTGATTTTGCCAGGCCCCCCACACAATGCCCACCGGGCAAAAGGCTGCATGAATAACTCATAGTAAAAAGTGGCCACGGGAAAAGTGGTCTCTTTTGGCACAGCAAATCTGAATTTCCCATGAATGGTGCGCCACGTGTGAATTTCTGAGGGCTCTATGACAATTCGCCGCAGCCAACTCACTGTGGGATGACAGTTACACTAAGATCAAAGAAATAGTGGAATTGGAACCATGAAATAAAGGATGCCAAAGGAGGAACAGAATGAAATGTGGAAGGCAAAAAAATTGAAACTTTTTTTATTTATTTTAAATAATTAAATTGAATTCTTGAATTGTCCCTCAGCGAGTTGGCCCATTCTGCTCTGAGAGGCGGAGTTAAAAGAGGTCACAGTCTCCACCCCCTTCAGCCTCAGGCGGCAAGAGCATTTCTCTCCATTGTCCCTGGGAGCTTCTGGCAGGGAGGAAGGGAAAGGCCGGTGTGAAGCCTGGCGGCTCCTTCAACTGCTGTCCTGGGCTGCAAGTAGCCCAGGGAGATTCCTCAGAGCCTGGCCAGAAAAGGCTGGCCGAGAGACGAGTTCCTGTCCCTCAGCTGCCTTCGGCTTTTGGTGCCAGGCCAGAGAGCAAGAAGGCTGCTGGGTCTGCCAAGGCTCAGAATCCGGTGCCACGGCTCTCATAGCAGAAGCTCTGTGGATGCTAGGCAAGGATCGGGAGGGCCCCTGGAGCTCATCTAACCCAACCCCACCTAGGACTCTTGCATGCAATAAAACTTTCTTTAAATGGTAATGATGCAGGAGAGCCAGCACAGACCTCAGAGATTCACGGTCAAACTCCAGAGAAATCCTCACTGTGGCACATTCCAGGTGTTGGAAGCAAAAACAACCCCACTGTGACTTGAGTGCCCAGGATGGGGGGCTCAGACCCCTCTGCTCCTGGCCTGCTTGGGTCTGAATTGGTTCATCCAGCCTGAGAGAGCCGTTTCTCCGCCTGGCCAAGGATCCATGGGCCTGTTCCTGACCATGGGGCTGGCTGTGTCTGTGGGGCAGGCAAGAAAGCCTGTTCTGCGCAAAGCCCTATTCACACGCTTCAGTCGCCTGACCAGGAATGGCCAGAGGGGAGAGTCCACCCGCTGCAGCCAACTCTCTGCAGACAACATGCTGTGGGACAACTTGCCACACAACAAGAGTTACACTAATATTGAAAAAATAGTGGAATAGAATCATTAAAGAAAGGGTGCAAAAGGAGGGACAAAATGAAATGTGAATGGCAAAAATTAAATAAATAAATAAACTTAAATTGAATTGTTCCGCAGCAAGTCTTTTTATATGTTTGTTAGAATTTCCCATGTCATTTCCTTAAGAATTGATAATTCACTAGATCAGTGATGGCGAACCTTTTAGAGACCGAGTGCCCAAAAACCACCCCCTGCCCCCGCTCCGCCTCCCGTCCTGCCTGCTCCGCCCCACCCGCCCCCTGCCCCGCCCGCCAGGTCACGCACCGCCTCCATGGCCTGCCGCAGCCGATTGCCCAGGCAGCCCTGCAGCGCCATGGCAGCCACGCCCTCCACCCACACCCCGCAGCATCATCTGCATGCTATGGGGCGCGAGGGCGGAGTCTTGTCCCTGCTGCCTGGCTATGTCCTTAGCTGCACTGCTCCGTGCAGGCCGCGCCCGGGGGCGACTCTCCTCCAGGGGGGCTGTTGGTGAGGAGGGGACCGCGGGGGGAGGCGGGGCTGGGGCGACGGCGCATGTGCCCACAGAGAGGGCTCCGAGTGCCACCTCTTTTTTGTTGTGCTGCAATGGATTTTATTCATTTTATTTTATTTTTATTTATTAAATTTGTTTGCTGCCCATCTCACCACAAGGCGATTACTGCAGCTATCCCTTGAACACTTAGCCTTCTGTTTTGGCACCACAGTGCTGCCACCCAGATATGTGTTAATTGGCCCAGAGAATTAGGTAGATGATTTGTGTAAATCATCTCTTTCCTGCTCTGAATTTCATCCTCCAGCTGTAATATATGGAATGTGCAGGTGATTGTACTAGAATTCCTTGTCCAGTAAGGCAAATCCAGAAATACAGTGTCAGGCCTGCCAGAACTTAAATCTCTAAGTAGAAATGAGCTCCATCAGTTGAGAAAGGTATAGTTTTATTAGAAATCAAGTATATTGTAGTAACGCAAAGCCAGAACTGAGAATCAAGTTCCAAAATCCCTAAGTTCAACTCCCCCCCTCCCTTAGCTGTCTCTCATCTCCCACCCTGTGTAACCAATCAGGTTCAGGCAAGATGTTTTCATAATTGTCACTCCAAATGTACTTTGGTATGCAGCTCCTTCCTTCTTCCAGTTGGGTTACTTTGAAGCAGCATCTCAAGGAGATACAGTATTTACTTTCAGTTCCCCAAGCATTCCCCTCCTTTCATTCCCGATCTCCACAGTTGATGGCAAACTGTCCCCGCATAGCAGCAAAGCACAAGCAAGCATAAGGTGGCAGCTGACATACAGTTTGTGGGATGTTCATGGAAAGAGTGCTGCTCCTGAGCCTCTTTTGCATCTGGTTCCATTACCTGAGCCACCCTTTGGCCTGTGCGTTGGAGGTGGAGGCAAGGGTCTCACAGAAGGAGTCCCGCTAGAGTATCTGGACCAGCAGACGTGGACCAGGGAGGTTTGACTCCTGTCCCAAGTTCCACAGTTTGCTGGCTTTCTGCAATTCAGTTACTTCATTGGAAGGCCACAATGCTCTTCTCTAGGCCCTTCTTCAGTCACCATTTCATCCCCACTAGAAAGCCCCTCGAGTTTCCATGAGCAAATGGGCTGCCTAACGGAGGGTTTCTAGGAGCAGTTGGGGGACGAAGTTGAGGGATACACTGCCCAATTCGGGCAGGTTTTTTTTTTTTCTGATCTGGCAATTATTATTTTTTCATTGGTTTGCTTCAAATAACTGCATATAAAGAAGAAAACGATGTAGGAAAAAAGAGAACAGGAAGAAAAGAAAGAAAAAAGGAAAGAAAGAAAAAAGGAAAGAAAGAAAGAGGGAGGGAGAGAGAGAGGGAGGGAGGGAGGGAGGAAGGAAGGAAGGAAAGAAAGAAAGAAAGAAAGAAAGAAAGAAAGGGAGGGAGGAAAGAAGGAAGGAAGGAAAGAAAGAAGAAAAGAAAGATAGAAAGAAAAAAAGAATATATTTTCAGATACACAATAAAGTTGTACAATAAACGTATCAAGTAATAATTCCTTTTAATCATCTGTGGCTAATGTATATTGATAAGTTATTGGTTTGTAAATTGCTGTAACATCAATTCTGGCAACCACTGAATAGTTGGGACCATATGTTTATCTTTCCCAGGCTGAAAAATAAGTCTTCTAGCTCCAAGCAAAGTGCAGAAAATCCATTTTCTTTGTCCAGATGCCAACTTCCATATGATAAGGGATAAACTTCAGAAGAACATCTGAAAATATTGAATCTTAAAGTTGAGTTAATGCATGCAATAACTTCTTTCCCAAATGGACCAATTGTTGTGCACTGCAGAAACATATATTTAAATGAAGCATAAATTTCACTGCATCTCCTATAAAACAATCATTTACTCATCACTTTTCTGTATAAATACAACCAAGTCCAATCAATCTGGAACATTATTTTATATATAAAAAAGATGTATTGTAACATCTATTGAAGTTTTTGGTATTTTAACAACTTTTTAAAATTGAATAAAACATGCCAAAAAAGCAAAAAAACAGAAATGAATACACACAGAGACATAAATTATATATATATATATATATAAAGCTAAATAAATAAAAAAGTTATTAAAATCATTTGTGATGATTGGTCATTTCTATTTGGATAACTTTGATTATTGCTGTACACAATAATACATAATACATAATAAACTTTAATTATTATTATTATTATTATTATTTGGCAAACATTCTACTCTAAGTGTCTGAGCTTGCCTTGCTGTGTGAGATTCTTGAAGGTGGTTAGCCATTCTTTGTGAATGCCTACCATCCCTTTTTCTTTCATAGAAATCTTGCATAGAATAACAGGGTTGGAAGGGACCTTGGAGGTCTTCTAGTCCAACCCCCTGCTCAGAAGAGCCTATACCATTCCAGACAAGTGACTGTCCAATCTCTTCTTAAAAACCTCCAGTGATGAAGCACCCACAACTTCTGAAGGTAAGCCATTCCACTGGTTAATTGTTCTCACTCTTAGGAAATTTCTCCTTAGTTCTAGATTGCCTCTCTCTTTATCCAGTTTCCATCCATTGCTTCTTATTTTGCCTTCTGGTGCTTTGGAGAATAAGTTGACCCCCCTCAAATATTGGAACATTGCTATCGTTTCACTAGAATAGACATACCCAATTCCTGCAAACGTTCTTCGTATGTGTTAGCCTTCAGTCCCCTAATCATCTTTGTTGCTCTTCTCTGCACTCTTTCCAGAATCTCAGCATCTTTTTTATATTGTGGTGATCAAAACTGGATGCAGTATTCCAAGTGTGGCCATATTAAGGCTTTGTAAAGTGGCACTAATACTTTCATGTAATCTTGATTCTATCCCTCTATTAATGCAGCCTAGGACTGCATTGGCTTTTTTGTCTGCTGCTGCACACTGTTGGCTCATATTTCCCGTGTCGTTCAGACATTCTTTCTTTTAGTCTCCCACTTCTGTGTTGATGGCAAGATTTCTCTTTGCCAGTGTTGTGCCAGATTGATTGTCGCCACTTCAGCAGCCATTTATATTCTCTGGGATCGTACCTAATAAAAATATTTATGTTTCCAATTTTGTTTTTAGAGTTTTCTAAGCGTTTTGGTCCCCTCCTATGCAGTACTTTGGAGTCATTTTGTGTAATCACCACATATGGCAAAGTGTTCCTCCTTTCTGTTGTGGTATTTGCAACATTTATTGTTCTATAATTTAGCCATCTTGGCCATTTTTATTTTTTAATGGAGACTCAGGAGGTAATCATCAGTTCTGATCTTTGGGGGGGGGGGTGTGGAGTAAGGGAAGTGGCATTTTTTCCTTTCCAAACTTTACAAGTTCACTTCTGTTTCTACTTTAAGAAATGCTAGAATTTTGAGAAAGATAAATTTCTTCCTAGAGCTTCTTGGAATTGGCTCAGAGTAATCCTGTACATTTTAAAATATATATCGATCCCATCTGGAACATTATCTCTGAATCCTTAATGGGGGAAAATGTGCAAAAATATATTCCATCGGAAATAAAGTTGTTGATGGATTATATTTTTGCACATTATTAAGTGCAAAGCTGGATAAATGCAGTGGGCTTGCTCTAATCTAAAAATCAAAGATAAGATCTTCCTGCAAGTAAGTCCGGTTGACTCCTGTTGACATGTCCATGTTGGCTTCCTGATAGCAATATGGACTACTTTGTGTTATCTTCTTCTTGTGGAGTTGTTCTTCTCAACTTCTGTTTACCTTGTTTTGCTTATTCCTAAACAGAGGTGGAACAGTCAAGGAACATAGAACATAGAATAATAGAGTTGGAAGGGACCTTGGAGGTCTTCTACTCCAACATTCTGCTTGAGCAGGAGACCCTAGACCATTCCAGACAAATGGCTGTCCAGTCTCTTCTTAAAAACCTCCAGTGATGGAGCATCCACAACTTCTGAAGACAAGCTGTTCCATTGGTTGATTGCTTTCACTGTTAGGAAATTTCTCCTTAGTTCTAGGTTGTTTCTCTCCTTGGTTAGTTTCCATCCATTGTTTCTTGTCTTGCTTTTTGCTACTTTAGAAAAGAGTTTGACCCCTTTGTCTTTGTAGGAGCCCCTCAAATATTGGAACAGTGATATCATGCCTCCTCTAGTCCTTCTTTTCTTTAAACTAGACATACCCAATTTCTGCAACTGTTCTTTGTATGTTTTAGCCTCCAGCCCCAAAATCATTTTTGTTGCTCTTCTCAGCAGCCTTTCCAGAGTCTCAACATTTTTTTTTGTATTGTAGTAACCAAAACTGAATGCAGTATTCCAAGTGTGGTTTTATTGTGGAGGCAAATAAAAGATGGAGCTTTCAGAGAGAGGGGGAGAAAACCCCCCAGTCTTTAGAGGCAAAAAGCCTGATCTTTTGCAAGAATGAGGGTGGAGTGGTCAGGCACTAAGATGATGACAAAGGCAAGAAAATAGCCTTGGAAATTTTGGACTGGAGAGATCAGCCACAGTTCTCTAGTTGGAAGGATCTGAATGGAGAACTCTCCAGGCCGTAGGAACAAATCAGCACATAGAAGAAGACCTAACAACCAAAGTCTGCAGCCGGACGACGGAGCTGATGGAAGAACTTGTCCACCTTCAATGAGCAGCAGACAAACAGCAGAGCAAGGCAGCCAATTTGCTGCCCATCCCATTTTTGTACTCTGGGCTGTCTGTGGGATCCAATATTTTTAGCTGTTTTTATGTTTTTCCTAGTTTTGTTCCTTGCCCAGCGTCCACTGGAGTTGGGCAGCCAAGAAATTTAAATAAGTCACTAAATAAAATAAAGCAAAGAGAGGGATTACTTCATTGACAAAGGTTTGGGTAAATTAGTTGCGACGTGGTTGGCCTAGAAAGTAAAACCTGGCAGACTGAATTTCAGACATAATGATTCATGTAGAACTGGTATGACCCAATAATGGTCTCGGTTCAAAAGTTCAAAGGCATCTGTTTAAATCCTCCAAAATTATCACAGAAAAGATTGATTGAGCTGGGCAATGAATCTGAACGCACATTTTCCTGGCAAATTGAAAAAAAAATTGCATCTCGGATGCTTTTAGAGAGAAAAATACTCATAATACTGCAAGGGATCTACCACACAAACCATTAAAATAGACAGCATTGCTATTCATAAAGTAACAATAAAGAGAATAACCACGGGGTATCACATTTTGTTCTCCAGGTCCAGGTAAACAACATGTCATGTCCCGTAGAGCTGGCAAGCCAAGGAAGCAAAAACATTACAGATTTCAATAAGGTATCTTTAATGCTAGTTTGGGGGTAAGTACAAAATCTTGGAAAGTGTAAGGACAAATTCCCAACCTCCGCTATAGTTAATGATGGTGGAGTCTCTTTGAAATGCTTTATTTCTGGGTCCTTCACATCTGGACTGTGTTGCCTATTCTCAAATAAGCCAAGCAGTTCATTCCTCACCTTCTTTCCACAACCTTGCACAAGATGAGCAGAGACTACTGCAAGTTCCAAAGAGGTTGTAAATTTCCAGACGTTATAAGTTCCAGAAGTTGTGGGTGCTCCATCAATGGAGGTTTTTAAGAAGAAATTGGACAACCATTTGTCTGAAATGGTATAGGGCAGGGGTAGGCAACCTCGGCTCTTTTATGACTCAGCTATGCTGACTCAGGAATTCTGGAAGTTGAAGTCCATGAGTCATAAAAGAGCCGAGGTTGCCTACTCCTGGTATAGGGATTCCTGCCTGAGCAGGGGGTTGGACTAGAAGACCTCCGAGGTCCCTTCCAACTCTGTTATTCTGTTAGGTCTTCATCACAGATGCCCACAAACTGATTGAAGAGCCAGAAGAGGAAATGGGAGCACCAGTCTAGCTTTTGCAGGAAGCTGAGAAACCACACGTGGAAAGCATTAAAAAGATACCAGAGACTGAAGGAAACAAATGGAAAAAAGCTGCAGATGAGGAGATTGAAACATTCCACAACAATGACACTCAGAAACTTGTGAAGACCAAGTACACAACAAAGAAATAGATTTGAATGTGTTGGGAAACATTTCCTACTAGCTGGCATCCTGATGGAAAAAGGGAAGGAGAAAAGTTGTCCCCTCAAATACAGCAAATAAAATATCTTTCATGGTAGCTGAAGCCAACAGGGCCAATACACTTATGGAAAGTGAGGACAACGAGAAAGCTGACTTTAATGTAGGACGGTGGTTGGAAAGCGCCTGTCCTTAGCCATTGTGGTCATTACAGCTGCTGGAATCCTGGGCGAAAAGATGGACGGACTAGCCAAAGGCGTTTAAATTGGAGTCAAGGGTGAAGGCAGATAGCTAAAGGGCACTTCACAATTAGATCCCAGATTGCCAGAAACGGGAATCTTGAAAGGTAACATGGATGCAGATCAGGCCGAAAACAAGGCAGATTGTAAGTCCACAAGCAGCTGGATACACCATGTATTTGCAGCAGAAGTAGTAGAAAAGGTTGTGTGGCTACATAAACTGGTAATGTACATGGAAATAAAGGTGTCAGCGCTGCGACAATTGAGAAACTGTAGCCATTTTATCTTTTGCTTTCCTTGTGCTTTTTTCTGTTATTTGGGGTTCTCAGACGTAGAAGGGCGAAAGGGGGAAATGCTTGAGCGTTTTCTGCTAGCCGTAACATTTGCAGCTGGGTGAGAATCAAGGTCAATGTTAGATAAAGTTTTGGCAGGTTGAAAAGCTGGGAGGAGAGCCCGCGTTTTAGAATAATTGGTGAATGTGATTTATGACAGCCTTTCTGGGGTGGGAATTGCAACTTGTTACTTTGTATCAGGGGGGAGGGAATTTTAGTCTTGGGTTCAACTATGTAAGTGCCGGTACTTTGTTTCCTGAATAAAATGTTCTTTGAGGAATAAATCTTTGCCTTGAAGTTCTTTTAAATGGTTTCATCTATCGGAACCATGACATTAGGAGCCTAAGATATCCCTGATTCATCCTTAGCAAGGATGAATTCAGCTCTCCCAAATGAAGAAAACTAGATGCAGAACAAAGCACCAACTTCTACTATATGTCACATGCTCAAGAAGAATGATTCGCTGAAATGGGATACATTGGAAGAGATGCTGGCAAAAGCCTTCATTAAACCTTTGACCAGAGACTGACACACAACCTTTGAGAAATGATGGGAGTTGTGGATTGATAGCTAGTGAGAAGGAATGTTGGTGTGACTTCTTTGCCCCTCTTGATCTGCTGACCAAAAGTGGAAGAAGGCTGCCAGTGAAGAGTTAAGGACTTCCTCTCTGCTCCCTCTGTTTCATTCTGCCTTTGTCTAAGAGGTTGCAGATCTTGGGTTCTTCTGCCTTTCTTCCCATGAACACATCACACCGCCCTTGCTTCCGATTCTTCTCTTGGAAGGAGGTAATTGGTTGGCCCGCTAGTTTCACACATCCGTTTCTTTAATTAACCTCCTTCCCATCACAGTTATAAAATCTGTCACACTAATCAGTGCTCGGGTCAGATTCTTGTTCTTGGCGATGCTCACATGGATACACAAATCTTTTCCCACCACGGGCAAGATGAAGAATGCAGCTTCCAGTCCTCGGTCCAGAGCAGGAGGAGTGGGCTCAGCAGCTGCTTGCAGGAAAAGTCAGGATGAGGCAGGATGCTGCCCTTCCAGGCCAGGGCTTGTGGGCTGGCAGAACAAGAGGGAAGGCTGAGGAAGAGTCCCGGAGAGCTCAGAGGGCGATTTGAAGTCAGCCACTCTTCAGGCTGAGGATAAAATGGACTCCTAATCTGCAATCCTCGATCTGCACAGGGACCAATTTCCTCTTCAGAGT
Source organism: Azemiops feae (assembly GCA_023970755.1). Lineage (NCBI taxonomy): Eukaryota > Metazoa > Chordata > Lepidosauria > Squamata > Viperidae > Azemiops > Azemiops feae. The sequence goes on from JALGBA010000525.1 coordinate 866,919, forward strand.
CCACATATGTGCATACAACTTCCATCAGCAAACCCCAACTCTTGGACTCCCCATAAAGCCAATGCAAGGCTTGTCTCTGAGTCCTGAAAGAACAATTAGGCTTCCCTTGAAATTTTTAGCTACGAATGTTCACTCAGTTCAGGTAAAATTTGGTGGCGTTTGCATGATTATATTATCGCAATGATGGCGAACCTATGCCACATGTCACGACGTCAGTCAGCATTCGCCAACACCCGACAAGAACTATTCTCGAAAGCAGGGTTCATTCCTGTGCAGTTTTCAGAGGCTGCACAAGAATGGGCTGTTCTCTCTCTCTCTCTCTCTCTCTCTCTCTCTCTCTCTCTCTCTCTCTCTCTCTCTCTCTCTCTTTCTCTCTCTCTCCTCTCTCTGTCTCTGTCTCTGTCTCTGTCTGTCTGTCTGTCTCTCTCTCTCTCTCTCTCTCTCTCTCTCTCTCTCTCTCTCTCTCTCTCTCTCTCTCTCTCTCTCTCTCTCTCTCTCTCTCTCTCTCTCTCTCTCTCTCTCTCTCTCTCTCTCTCTCTCTCTCGTGGCCTCCGGACCCTCTGAAGGTCACACAAGAGGCTGTATTCTCCCGCAGCCTCATGTGAGAACAGGGCGTGTTTTCATGTGGCTTTGGGAGGCTGCAGAGGAGCATTCGCTGAAGGCCTTGCGTTGCTCACAGGGGGCTGTCAACAGAAAGAAGACGCTGCTGGAAAGGAAGCAGAGCACAGCAGGCCCTGGGGATAGCATACACGATTGGACTGCCTTTTTAAAAATGAATATGTAAAGAATTGTTCCTCTTTTGTCCTGGCTGGAAGGTTATGACACACCGGCAGAGTCAAATCAGGCATTTTCCAAACTTTTGCCATATCGAATACAAAAGGTTTGCCACCACTATGTTATTGTGTGCATGCAATTTGGCAACTCTGTGTTTTGCCGTGCACACTGTTGCGCTTTTTAGTTAACAAAGTCATTTGGGAACACTCAAACTTCAAAGTGCTGATAACTTCACTGTCATTTTCTTTTTACTCTTCTAGAGTATAAAGATATTTTGATGTGATAGAATACATGTTTGGGCTTTTATCTTTTGTGTAATACGCTTATAACCCTAACAAAACCTTTTTCAGGTTTTCCCCATCTAACGTGGCAAATTCCTAAAGGCTCCAACTGAATTTAACCTTATGAACTCTAAAGCTTCCTCTTTCCATTATGCATTCAAGATGGACAGTGGTTAATATTTATATGTTATTCATATGTAAGGGTGTAGGTTTATACATATGTTGTATATAGCATTTTTAAATGTGTGTTATGTATGTGTACACTTTGAGAGCAAGCAACTAAATTTCATTTTTAATGTGTGCCAATGTGCCCGCAGTAAAAAATGACAATAAAGGTTATCTAATCTAATCTGAAGGGCCCAACACAGACTGAGTCCATAAGTGACAATTTCCAATGTGAGCAGCTTCTCCAGAGTTTCTCTCACCTGGAAATCTGCAGTTGGATGGATTTCTTTTACTGCCTGGTGAAATCACCCATTTTCCTTGGATGCAGCTGTTATTTTTCCTTGCAAGGCTCCCCAGTATCTAGCTATGCATTTCTATATTTCTTTGTGGGTCAAAGCTTCTTTTGTGTATCTAGGTCAGCATGAAACAATGCTGAATTAGGAATATAAGATGCAGAAGACAAATATCTGGGCTGAATTCAGGTTCCTTATAAAATCCCAATAAAAATGATGATGGCTCAAACACAAATCAGTTCTTGATTTGACTAATTTGAACAATTCCCCCCCTCCCCTCCAGATCTTTTCAGGACACTCCAGGAGCAAAGAAAGTGACATGCCACAAAATTAGGACAGGAGATAAGCGTCCAAAGTGGTTCAAGAAGACCAGGCAAGCGGAAGGTTCTTTTGAAGGTTAATTGCCATGGTAACAGTCAGGTTCTCCTCCCTTGCAAGATGCAGACAGCGTAGGTTCCACCTTCCAGGGTGATCCAGTGCTGCCATTCAGAGTGACCCTTTGAATCCGAGCAAAGAAATGCCAGGTGCCGTTCTGCATTGCCCGATTCTTCTGCTTAAGTATGACAAATGGCCACTGCTGAAGGAGAAGAAAGCCCAGGCAGGCTCCGACTTTTGACTTGGCCTATTTTTCTCTCTATCTACTTTGGGGTTTTGACTGCTATCCTCCCCCTTATCTAATAGCTGCTCTTAATGAGAATGGATGGCTTTGGAGGTGGTGCAGGAGGGCTGTGCCAGGCGCAGCTTCCAGATGCTGAGGAGAGCTCTGGGCCTTTTGATTAAGATACGGGGCTCTCTAGGGCAGAAGCTGCTTTGCTCCATTATCCACTGGAGCCTTACAACCCCAGGCAGGGACCTTTTCTGTGGATCATCTTCCATCTTCCTTGCTTTTGTTCCTGCTGTCGTTCTGTGGGGGCCTTGACCAACACGCCCCCTCCCAAATAGCTGTTATTGACAGCTGTAATTAATGATATGCACAGACTAATTGGCAGAAAATAGGACTGTATATCTGAAAGAGACTCAACCAATTAATCAATCAGACATAGAGCTGGAAGGGATCTTGGAGGTCTTCTAGTCCAACCCCCTGCTCAAGCAAGAGACCCTGTAACATTTCAGACAAATGGCTGTTAAGTCTCTTCTTAAAAGCCTCCATTGATGGAACACCCATAACTTCTGAAGGCAAGCTGTTCCACTGGTTAATTGTTCTCACTGTTAGGAATTTCTCGTTAATTCCATGTTGCTTCTCTCATTGTTTAATTTCCATCCATCATTTCTTGTCTTGCCTTCTGGTGCTTGGTAGAATAATTTGACCCCTAACCCTAACCCCTCAAATCCTGAAATACTGCTATCATGTCACCCCTAGTCCTTCTTTTCTCTAGACTGGCCAAACCCAAATCCTGCAGCCGTTCTTCATATGTTTTAGTCTCCGGGCCTTTGATCATCTTAGTTGCTCTTCTCTGCACTTTTTCCAAAGACTCGCATGCCACCTGGTCCAATCCCAGCCTTTGCCGAACAGCAGCAGCATCTGGCAAGATCTGATTGTCAAGGGACTCTTCTGGGTGTTCAGTTAAAGTCCTTCCTTTTTAATCTGGGCCCACGTTTGGTTCATATTCTGCTTGATGGAGCAACAGATCGCCTTTTCCTCCACGACAAAACTGCAAATATTTGAGGAACACACTGTTTTAGAAGTTGGTAAAAAGTTTTCTGATATTAAAAAAACTCAGTAAAACCAAAAATGCCTTGTTATAGAAGCGAGTAATGAAATTTCATCCTACATTTAATTACAGTTGAAATGAATTCCTTTTTTAAAAAAAACTATATTAACCGGCATTAATATTTTGTAGTTATTTCAAATTCACATTTTTAAATAAGATTTTTACATTTTGATTTTTACCTTTGTTTTTATGAGAGACATTAATTTTGTAAACTTTAATGGATATTTTAAAGCATTTTTTTTTAAATCTGTCAATCTATTGTTTACATGTGTTCGGTTAATTTTTTAAAAATTGATTTGTTTATCTTAACTAGTTTTAGTACAAAAACAAGAACTATCTGAAAAATAAGTACAAGCAACCAATGTAGCTAAAACAGAAAAACCTTGAAAGAGGGAAACTCTTTCTGTAGGTCGTATATTCATCAAACAGTTTCTAATTCTACATTTAAAAAGCGGCTCTCCATTATTACAAACGTCATAGAATCTACACTAAAGAAGAACATACTCAGTCATTTTTAAATAAGTACATAACATTGCTTTGGATTAATGTCCTTGCGTACATTAAAATATTATTCCAAATCAAGCCAACGAGTCTTCAATTTTTTACATTGACAACAAAGAAAATCTAAAATCCATCCTTTAAAATATGTACTTTCAGATGCCATAAAATACGTTTCTGGATCAATTTGAAACTGACATCCATTGAATCAAATTTAACATTATTTATAACATTGACTGATCTTCCTTTATCAGATGTCGCAGTTCTTCAGGCCATAAGGCACAAATGTTCTTAATGTCAGCTTTAAAAAAACATTCTTTAACTTTTAGTATAAAAATGATGTGTGTTTACTTCAAAACATTAGCTCCATTTTATTTTATTTTTTTATTTACCTAATTTACATGCCACCCCTCTCATTATCCCAAGTATGGAACCATCAAGAATAACAGCATCTCAGGCTTCTTAGATGCAGCCAAGACCCCAGTCCCCATGAAATCACCAAAACATGCTTGAGATTATTATGTTTCCCCGTCCTTTGAATGAAATGTCTTCCAGGTCGTGCTTGGAAGGCATATATTGTCTTCACCATCTCAAAGCTGCAGGGAAAATGTTTCTTTTAAATCTACTGGCTTGCTTATGTAAAGGATTAATTAAGTTGGAATATAACCCAAAGAGTCTGTCTTTTGAGTTAGCACTTTTATCCTTTTCTCTCAGGAATCTTATATAAGCTGGTTGCTACGTGCTATCTTGAAAGCTAAAAAAAAAAAAGAAAAAGAAAAAGAAAAAAAAAGACTGCCAAAGGAAACAGAGCCACAAGTGAACAAAAGCTCATGGCCAGTTCTAAAAGTGCAGAGGGCTGAGTCAAATGGAGTTGAGCGATCCTGCTGAATTATTAACCAGGGGGCCTGGCACCAATATCTAAAAGGCTAGTTAGATATTAGAGCTAGTCACAAAGCAGGCCATGTTTAAGTGTTTCAGAGAGAGTGCCATAATTGTGCTAACAGTAAAAAAAAAAAGGTTATACGACACAAATCTCATCACCTCCTTTGAGGAGAGAGTGAACAAGGGGAATGCTGGAAATATAATTGATCTTTATTTCAGCAAAGCTTCTAACAAGAACCAGATATGACATGATTCAAATATGACATTTTCACTGAGAAGCTGCTAAAGGGTGGTTTGGGTAGTATTACAGGAAGGTGGGAGCACCAAAGGTTGGTTGACTGCACTTCGAGAGTCAGCATTAATGCCACTATGTCCAACTGGGGAGCTGTAACCAGTGCTCTCCCATAGAGATGTATCTTGGAACCAGGGTTCCAATTTTGATTCATGACCTGGAGAATGAGACTGATCGGCTGCTTATCAGATCTGCAGGTGAGACAAACTGAGAGGTGTGGCCAATAGTTAGGATGACAGAATGAGATTGCGGTCAAATCTGGACAGGTTGGAAGATGGAGCTGAGAGGAACAAGTATCCTTCAACAGGAAGTGATGTAAGGGATTACATTAAGAAAGAAAAATATAGGGCACTCATACAAGATAATAATAATAATAATAATAAAGTTGGAAGGGACCTTGGAGGTCATCAAGTCCAACCCCCTGCTTAGGCAGGAAACCCTATACCATTTCGGACAAATGGCTGTCCAGTCTCTTCTTAAAAACTTCCAGTGTTGGAGCATTCACCGCTTCTGGAGGCAGGTTGTTCCACTGGTTAATTGTTCTAACTGTCAGGAAGTTTCTCCTCAGTTCCAGGTTGCTTCTCTCCTTGACTAGTTTCCATCCATTACTTCTTGTCCTGCCCTCAGGCGCCTTGGAGAATAGCTTGACTCCCTCTTCTTTGTGGCAACCCCTGAGATATTGGAATACTGCTATCATGTCACCCCTAGTCCTTCTTTTCATAAAACTAGACATACCCAATTCCAGCAAACGTTCCTGATAAGGGGATTAAGATGGGGGATTAATGTATTGGAAACACTACCTTGGAGAAGAACTTGGGTGTGATCACTGACCACAAACTGAATGTTAATCAGAAGAGTGAGCAGCTGCTTGAAGGACTAATGCAGTTCTGGGCTACCTCAGAAGAAGCATCCCATCAAAGACATCATCCTCTCTACTGGTGAAACTATACCCGGAGTTCTGTGCATGATTCTGGCATCGCCTTTCCCGAAGGATATTGACTGATTAGGGAGGTTGAGATGAAGGCAACAAGGGTGATGTAAGGTCTTGAGGACCTGCAACCAGATATAACGGGCATAAACTGCAGCTACCTAGATATCTTTTCCATATAAGGAAAAAATAAAGTGGATGTAAAGTCTGGAGTAAGGAAAAGACCACCTGTGGAGATAGTAGTGGCTTCTCCAGATCTAGAAAGGTTTTTAAGAATAGGCTGGAGAGCCATGTCTCATAAACAATTGAACAGATTTTCCTGCACATTACAAAGAATTGCACTGAATCATCCCTGTGATCTTCTCCAATCCCATATATTTTGCCCATATAATATTTTGACTATCACTATTCTTTTTTCTCTCTGACTTTTTCCCTTCCTCCTTCCCTAAATCCAATTAAATGGCTCAGCATGATTTTTAAAACCTCAAGAAGAGATTTCTAGTGTTTCGAGTAAGCCAAACCTCAGGCATTTTGTCAGTTGGGACACCTTTTTTAAGGACACCCAAGCAATTTAAATTCACAGTGTGACTTGACCAGCACATCAGAACATCGGTGACAGCTACCTTCTCAGAGAACTGTGGGATAAAAGAAGGAAGGTGCTGAAGGTGCAACAGTTAGTGTGAGTGTTCCTGACAGCAGGAAATGGACCTCAACAAGGAATAATGAAGCAAGCATTAATAGTTCAGGGCAGAGCAAGGCAGGACAGGACAGGATAGAGGGTACCGTAGGATTGGATAGGGTATATGGTATGTGATATATTTATTTTATTTATTGTTAAATTTATTTGCCGCCTATCTCACCGTGGGGCAACTGTAGGCAGCTTACAACAATAAAAAGGAAGAAATGAAAAGAGTGTAAACAACAGAAGTAAAACAATAGAACAATAAAATAAACAATAAAAATGAAAATACTTCAGTATGATAACCATAAAGATGGACGTGTGGAGAGCAGAGAGCAAGGGGTGTGTATGGAGTCTTCCACCAATCCAGCAGCCACCTCCAGCATGGACCTCCCCCATTTGGACCCCAGGCCAACCGGCAGAGCCAGGTCTTCAGGGTCTTGGGGAAGGATAGGAAGTTGGGGGTGGATCTTACCCTAGAGGGAAGGATGTTCCAGGGGTGCTGCAGCAGGGAAGGCTCTACTTCTGGATCCTGATAATTGGAGTTCTTTGACCAATGGGATCTGAAGTAGGTCCTCTCTGTGGGCATGAGTAGGATGGGTTTTCCTAGCAATATACATTATATATGATATATGGTGTATATAACAGCAGGGCTTTTTTTCTCATAGAATGCTCAGAACGGAGTTCCGGCACCTTTTTTGGATGGAACCTTGTAGGGTAGGCAAAGTGGGTTGTATGACGTGTGTGAGTTCCGGCACCTTTTTTTTTTTTTTTTTACAAAAAAAGCACTGTATAACAGTGTTCCCCAACCTTTCCGGGTTGGCAGCCTGGCACAGGGAGGAGGTGGGGGAAGAGGGGATGGTTTTGTGTGAGGGATAGGGGTTATGCACGTGCATGGGCACACGGCTTCATTTGTGCAAGCGGTGGGCATGCACACCCACCGCTTGCATGAGTGGGTCTGCGAGCGCAGGTGCCCGCCATTCATGTGGATGGGGTTGCAAGTGCGTGCATATATGCACACCAGCCCACCACTCATGTGGCCTGGTTGCGAATAGGCCTTGGCCCGGTAGTGGGCCAGAGCCCACAGGTTGGGGATCTCCGGTATATAATATAGCGTATAGCGTATATGGTATGGTATAATGCCAAGCATGTTATTCTCTTCTAAACACCAACAAGCCATCGACTTAATACTCAGTTTCAGAAGGATCTGTTGTGGGTCTTGAGTGTTCAGCCTTTTTATCGGTGACCTGGATCAGGGCACTGAAGGGACACATCAAATCTGCAGATGACACAAAGCTGAGATCTTTGGAGATGATTTACAGAAATGTACAGCAGCTTAAAGCAATGGGCTGAAATAATTAGGATGGAATTGAACAGGAGAAATATAAAATTATATATATCTAAGTAGGAAAAGTTAAATGTGTAAGTTTAGGATGAATGAGAGTTGGTTTAATAGCAGTAGATTAAAAAAAAAGATCTGAGTTGTCTTGGTGGATCACAACTGAGCATGAGCCAAAAGTGTGATACAACTCGAAAAAAGCAAATAGAATCCTCAGCCTTATAATAAAAGTGGATACATGTCATGATTCTTCTCTGTTCTGTGTCGGACAGACTAGAGCTAGAATATTATGTCCAGTCTTGAGCACTGCATTTTAGGAAGGATCTTGACAAACTGGAGCCTGTCCAGTGCAAGCAAGCGAGAAGAGAAGGGTCTGACAGAAAAACTTACCAGATTGGATGGTTGGAAATTAGAGAAGACTTTGAGCAGATAGGAAATCTGTCTTCAAGTATCTGAAGAGCTGGTAAGTAGGAGATAGACCAGAATTATTCCAGGGCAAGAATCACTGAAGTTAAATTACAAAGAAGTAAATTTCAGTTGGGTATGAGGAAAAACATGGCCTGATTATTTTGGGGAGGGGGAGAAGGAGGGGGGGTTCCATATTGGACCAGACTACTTTGGAAGGTGGTGAGCACTTCTTTGCTGGAAGGGTTTTACACAGAGCTAGATGACCATCTTTTAGAGCTGCAATACGCTGGGCAAAGGCTGGACTAGAACCTGTCCCAGATACTTTCCAATCCTTCTGTTCTCTGATTCTGTGAATGCATCGGCAGCATGTAGGGAACTGAGGTGGCTACAATTAATGGTATGATTTAATGCCTGAGTTATGAAATAAATGTGGAAGTTAAGAAGAAGTAGGACCATTATCCAGTTTTGCTTTGCACCCTTTGAAGGACAACTGATATTAAAGGGTTTTCATGTATCTGAAGTCTGGGTATTCAATCAATGATAGAAGTTGCCAGCTTCACGCCAATGTTCTCCCTGGAGATTGCTTCATGGGCCACCTTTGGATCATCTTCATGGGGGCCCCCTTGAGTGGATGGTGTATCCCCTGAGTGTTGTTGACCCAAGATGGATGACTGTGCCCTCAATACAATCCTGATCAGCCGTCAACTAGTTACTATTCCTTCTGTAAATATATCTGTATATATCTGTATTTGTATCTGTATCTATCTACATATCTCTATCTACATATCTCTATCTCTATCTCTATCTCTATCTCTATCTCTATCTCTATCTCTATCTCTATCTCTATCTCTATCTCTATCTCTATCTCTATCTCTATCTCTATCTCTATCTCTATCTCTATCTCTATCTCTATCTCTATCTCTATCTCTATCTCTATCTCTATCTCTATCTCTATCTCTATCTCTATCTCTATCTCCAGGGCTTTTTTTCTCATAGAACACTCAGAATGGAGTTCCGGCACCTTTTTTGGATGGAACCTTGTAGGGTAGGCAAAGTGGGTTGTATGAGATGTGTGAGTTCCAGCACTTTTTTTTTTTTTTTTACAAAAAAAGCACTCTCTCTCTCTCTCTCTCTCTCTCTCTCTCTCTCTCTCTCTCTCTCTCTCTCTCTCTCTCTCCCCTCTCTCTCTCTCTCTCATCCATATCATCTATCTATCTATCTATCTATCTATCTATCTATCTATCTATCTATCTATCTATCTATCTATCTATCTATCTATCTATCTATCTATCTATCTATCTATCTATCTATCTATCTATCTATCTATCTATCTATCTATCTATCTATCATCTATCTATCCAATGATGGGATTCAGCCGGTTGACACCAGTTCGGCAGAACCGATACCTAACTTTTTGTTGAGTTCGGCAAACTGGTTATGATAAATCTGTGAGGCACGTCGGGCTGGTGATGACACCGTGAGGTGTGTGGCGCCGGTGATGACATCAATGCAATGCGCGTCGCGCTGGTGATGACAATGTGATGACAAATATGCAAGGTGCATCGCGCCGATGATGACGAACAGAACCACTTGTTAAATTATTTGAATCCCACCACTGTGTCTGTCTGTCTGTCTATCTTTGTGTCAATGCAACCTTTTGATATATGTTTATTTAATCATTTGTCATTATTTCTTAAAACAAATGTTTCTGGGATATGCAGTTATTTTCCATAACTAATCGAATATACGCTGTTTTTACCATTTTTATGGTTTGAGTGATTGATGGTAACAAACGTCATTCCTTGTGGTCATGTGAGATTTGACATTTCAAATCCAGAACAGAGTCCTTTGACGTTCCTCAACAAAAGTAGTTTGTTACAGCATTTGTAAGTGAAACCTACTTATTTCATGCAAAACTTTCTTTGCTCACTCACACTTACAAAGGAGTAGGGAAGAAGGAGGACTTCACAAGGCCCAAGCAGCCAATTGCAACAACTGACCACCTTCTGTCTCCTTCCCCTCTTCTAGGTGTTTCAAATAAACCCTTCTCCTTAAATTGACTTCAGACTTTGCTTAAAGATACTTTGCTTATTCCCAACTGTTTTTCTTTACTCACATTGCTTTTCCTTCATCTTTGTTCTTCTGGAGTACCCAAAATTTCTTTTCAGGCTGGGGGTCCTTTAATGGGGCCTGTTTAGAGTTTCCATCAGTTGTTGGTTTTGCTGCACTGGCGAGAACGATCTTCAGTGGTGCACAGTTTTCGATCTGGTTACTGAATCAGCTGGGCATGTGAGGCGGAGAGAAAAACAAACGTGGAATCTGTTTTCAAAGCTGCATGAACAGGACATGTCCTCTGCCTGCTGGGCACATATTCTCTCCAACATAATGAAGCCACATCTATACCTGTCCTCAGGTGCAGCAGCACTCCAGGTCTTGGTAACACCTTTCAGAGCATTGCGATCTAATCATACCCTTAATAGCAACTGAAGTTATGGCTGGATAAGAAATTTGATGCCCAGGAATTTCCAGTGTTTTGCCAGACTGGTTCTTAAATTTCATACCACTGAATCTGAAATAAATCCCACCTGGCATTTCCAGCAGGTAGACAGGGGGTTGGGATGCCATAGGAAACAAAAGGTGAGCTGTGTGGAAGAACAACAGGGCAATCTGTTGCTGGCTTCCTTTGCCTCTCTTAATGAAGGGATCCAGTGAAGGGATCCAGTGACCCCCGGGCTTTTTCACTTCAGGGACAGGAAGGGGCCCCTGTCTGATGTGGCAACTGCAACTGCTCAGGGCTGGAGAAAGACACAGTGAGGGGCAGCCTTAATGGTGCTCAGGGAAGGCAGACCCCAAATTAGCATTTGGTAGCCAAGATCATTGGGGGGAGGAGAGAGCAGAGCCTGCAATTTCAAAGATGAGGAGACTTGTGAAGATTCAGGCTCCTCCATTTTTGGTTGGCTTTTGAAAGGAGAGTCTCCATTATGCCTTTCCTTCAGCTGTCCAGATGTGAGGTGGAAGCTTCTGCCATCTGGGAGTGGCAAGGTTGCTGTCTGCAGAGGGTGTGGGGTCTGCACTCATAGGGGTCTGCCGTCCCTTCCACAATGCCCTGTGGATCTGTGGGAGCTATCCAGCCAAGCCAGCAAGGGAAAGGACCCCAAGCGCTCAGGTTGGCCAACAGCTGAGGGAGGCCAGGTCAAGAAACAGACATGATGGGGATTCAAAGAATGCTCTGTGATTACTCTAGGAAAGAAGAGCAGAACTTTGAAAGAGTTTCTTAGACAAAACAAAATCAAGGCAGAGTTTCTTGATGGTGGGATTGAGTCATCTTGTCTTTCTCAAGGTCTCTCCTTAATTGCTTCTCTTTCCTTCTCCTTCCCCAAAGTCAGCTCTGTTTTTAGTTGCAAAAGATTATTCCAATGAAGAGAGAAGCTTTATTGTGGTCAAGAACCATCAAATAGTAAAATAAAATATAGTAGGATACAACAAGGCATAATTATGCAACTATAAATTATCTGTTAGAATTATAAGCATTAAATCTATAAAATCTACAATCCAAATCTAAACAATTAGACCTCAAGAAATCTATTATTCAAAAATGTTAAAACTAATGTATAGCATATTATAACAACAACAACAACAACAACAAACCCATAAAATAGAATATGAATACTTTGCTGCAGGTTGCTCTCGTAAATAATTATGCCATGATTTTCTTTCAACATCTGCAGGCACTATAAAGAACTTAGCAAGTTTCTGAGAGACTGGTATCTCTTCTGTGTGACAATAAAAATCAGAGATTAAATCTGGATGGTTTGGATAATTTAGGATTAATGGTGTCAAATCTCATGCACAAATAACCTGATAAAAGGAATGATATAGAAAAAAATGAGAAGTGGTTTTGGTGCGACCAGTTCCAACATGGACAAAGTTGTTTATTGCATGCAGTGCTCTTAGATCTCCCTGCCAAGCCAGCTGGAGCTGTAGGCCAAACGGCAAATCGCACAATCGCGTTGATGACCCAGCCATCTGCATTTGGACATTCCCGCCTGCCTGGACTGCTGACACTATTGTGTGCAGCAGCTTCTGGCACAGCAGATGGAGCTTCCTGGCTTCCTGTATCTGCTACTCTCTGTCTTTTCTTGGCTTTGGCTTGATCATAACTTAGAGCCAGCAAGGCTTCCACCTCAATGAGGTGACCTATATAAGATAAAGTTGAGATCTAAATTTTATATAAAGTTGACCTTGGGTCATTTGTGCATTTTTCAAACCAAAATTGTAGCTTTAGGGCTTGGTCTCATGGGAGCATCTTCCTTAAAGCCAGCCCACTCACATGCCAAGACACCTACTGCCTCTCCCAGTAGCTTCTCTCATAAATGAAGAACATACATTGCATACTGATGATAGTAAGTATTAATGGTTGGGAGGAATATTCTTGCTTTTGCTTTTTTATAAACAGATTCTATGATGGCTGGAGTCCATTCCCATGGGAACTTTGCATCATTGTAAGTCTAAGCAAAAGGGGAAGCTAAAACGGGGTCCCCCAATCCAGATGATCATGTAGGAGTGTCATAGGGATAAAGTCATTAACAGCCACTCAGGTGTCCCTCTTGTTCAGTTGCAATCACCTCTTAATATTGCTTTTCTGCTGTCAGAGTTCTTGAGTATTAATTCAACTGTGCTTTGTTAAGAGAAAGTAAAATACCTGATAATGGCCCTTTTTGCCAGGTGGCCATCAGCATCAAACCAGGATTTGGAATGGCCTGCCATGTTCTTAAATTTATGGACTTTCACCTTGCTTAACATTCCTTCTGCCATTCATCCAGGCCTCCCTTCCTAATAGGAGAAAAGATCCATGCAGCCTACTCTGAGTCCAATATGGCTTTTGCCAAGTGGTCTTGTTTAAATGAGCATTTAACCCATGCTGGGCTTCATAATCCATTTTTGGAATAGCGCTAATATCCAAGCATTTTGTGTTCGCGGGTGTTTAAACGAAAAACAGCTGGGAAGTGATGACAATCAGGATGTACATCAATTATAAATTTTAGCAGACGTCTGACTAAAGCCTCTGATGCTGGAACATGCTCGATCGTAGAGGACATTGTACCGGCCCACATACATGCCATGCTGGATAGTCTGTAATGTAATGTGCCTTTCAGAACCATGAGGTGTAAGCTACCAATTTTTGTACCATATGCAGTCCTTGACGTTTCTCCATGACAATCTCTTGATTGGTGAGATACTAAGGGCTACACAACTGTAAAATGGGGAGAGTGGTAGCTGTGAAACTGTATAAATTTCATGATCATTGCCCAATTCTCACATTACATATTAGAAGTCTCCGCACTAGCCTAGATGCTTCTAGCTACAGCCCATGCAAGCAGTGAGATTGATGAGATAAGCAAGTTGGGGGGCATATAAACATAAATTAACAACAAAGTGATTGAAATGTAATAATATGGATATTGCACACCATTCCAACAGATGCAATTCTAATTTAATGGATTTGGAACTGTGAGGCCACCATTTTCTTGAATGCCTTTCTCAGAAATGGCTCGCTGGTACTTTGACTGATTTCCCAATTATGAGATTTATTACCTTCCTCCTTTAGAAGGGAAGAAGGCCACGAATATTTTAACCAGGTTGCTAGCCCCATCTTGGCTTCCTGAGTCAGTGAGGAGGGTCAAGTATTGGGGTTTTAAACTGATTGCTCATTTTCTCCAGACTTTCTTTGGATGGTATTTTTGTGTTTTTATTGTTGTATTTTGTAAGCTAACTAGAGTTGTAATGAATTGGTAGTTACAGCCTTCCCCTCAGGTCTTGCCCACAGATCTACAACAGAATCTGAGAACTCAAGAGTACCAAGAAAAGCACTTACTGTGATCACATCCCTCTGACAGGTCCTTTCCAGAATCCAGGTCAAGTTGTACACGATCCAATTTCTTTGCAAAGAACAAAGCGAATGGCTCACAATGAGTCACTGCCTTTCTGACTCCAACCTATTTTTAGCAGGCAAATAAATAAATAAATAACTTCTAGTCACTGGAGAGGTGACTGTGACAAGAAAAGATCCTCAAGGCGAGTTAGAATTTCACAGAACACTGTGAACATTGTACCCTCAAAGGAAAGGGGTGTGTGTATATTTTGATGTCTAACAAATGTTGATGGAATATGGACCTTCAAGAGGAGAATCCTCCTATCTACAGTGGGTGAGGTAGCAGTATCTTAGTGAACATACTGTGCCTACCCCCAACAATGAAGGAACTGTAGAAATTTATGGCAAATTAATAAACTTCCAGATCCAGTGCAGATGTTGCTGAGTATTTAAGACCCTCTTGACATCTGGAGTACAATGGAACTTGGTCCTTGTTTGATTTCTTGGGTTGATCGTAGCCAATAGGCATTGTTTAAAATAAAAACATCATCCTATGTAACATGTTCATTACCACATACATTCTTCCAATTATTTTAATTTTTCCAATCTTAATAAATCCTTCTTAATCTCACTCCATACCATAACATCGAAATAACATGTCATTATACCTTTAAAACAATGGCAAAAACATACATCTAGATTTATATGGCAGGGCAAGAAACTAAGAGTGAAATATAAAATATAAAATTCTTCAGGATACAAAGAAAAGAGGAGGATTAGGACTCCCAGACTTTAAACTGTACTTTGCCCCATGCTGTTTGCTTTGAATGAAAGAAGGGCTGTTGCTAAGAAATAAGAAAATGCTAGAACAAGAAGAGCACAACTTGAGGTTTGGGTGGCATGGTTATCCATGGTATGATAAAATTTACATTATCTTCAAAAATCATTGTGCTAGGAATGCCTTATTAAGCATATGGAACAGATATAAATCCAGGCTGCACCCAAAAATATCTTTGCTATGATACTATAAAATAAGAATTTTATAAAAAAAAAAAAAACAGCAGGCAAAGAAAAATGGTTAAGATACTAGGAATTGCTAGTATTGGAAAATTGAGAATTTAAGATGAAATCAAAGAGAACGGCTCACTGCAGTGGAATTTACTTTTCAGTGATTTTCTTTTTTCTTTTTTTATATTTATTTTTTTTTATTTTTTTAAAACAACAAAACATAACACACATAAACACACAGTGTATACTCCTTTTTTTTTTAAACAGCAATTTCGTAACGGTAGTCTTCTATTATTTACATTATTATTATTATTATTTTCAGTGGTTTTCATATGCACAATTAAGAGCTAGATTTAATATGGATAACAAGCTATCAGGTACAGAAAACTTGTAAGAGAATTTGAAATGGAATTATGTACAAATGATTGTCATGTAATTGTTTAAATGTATAAATTGTTACAATTGGAAATGGAAAAAAGGATGCATGATAAAATGGGCTAAGAATTTTGGTTATGATATATATAATATGCATGAATCAATGGGAAAAAATGTGATTAAAAGGATTGAAATCCACACTCTTATAACTTATGGACCCACATACATGTTGATGCAGTTTTAAAAATCAACATTCAGATGCAACCAGATCTTTTTCTTATTAGGATTAATGGATAGTCAATTAGAAAAGACCGATGGGTGATTGATGGTGTACATGGTAATGGCAGCAAGGTTACTAGATGCACCCAGAGGAAGGATTTGGAAATACCTGCCACGGAGGATGGTAGTACTTGCAAAAGTGGCTAAACTGACTTCTTTGATTTGTTTAGGGAAGGAACGGACATTGTTTTTATAAAACACTGGAAACTCTTTATGGGTTTTTGCTGAAAATGGATAAAAACAAACAGATGATTTCTAAATTTATTGATTAATATGGGCTGAATTGGGGAGAAGAGAGCCATGTTAGGTCATTTTGAAGGGGGAAGCAGTTTCAAGTGTGTTTATGATGGTTTATGATTGTTGTTCTTTCTCTTTGTTGTTTTCAACATTTTTTTCTTTATCTTCTTTTTCTATATTGCTTTATAATAATAATAATAACAACAACAACAATAACAACAACAACAACAATAAAGTTGGAAGGGACCTTGGAGGTCATCTAGTCCAACCCCCTGCTCAGGCAGGAAACCCTATACCATTTCAGACAAAGGGCTGTCCAGTCTCTTCTTAAAAACTTCCAGTGTTGGAGGAGGGAGGGAGGGAGGGAAGAAGGAAGGAAGGAAGGAAGGAAGGAAGGAAGGAAGGAAGGAAGGAAGGAAGGAAGGAAGGAAGGAAGGAAGGAAGGAAAAAAAAGAATAACAAAATAACAGACTCGGAAGGGACCGTGGAGGTCATCTAGTCCAACCCCCTGCTCAGGCAGGAAACCCTGGCCTATATCATTTCAAACAAATAGCTCTCCAGTCTCTTCTTAAAAACTTCCAGTGTTGGAGCATTCACCGCTTCTGGAGGCAGGTTGTTCCACTGGTTAATTGTTCTCACTGTCAGGAAATTCCTCCTTAGTTCTAGGTTGCTTCTCTCCTTGATGAGTTTCCATCCGTTGCTTCTTGTCCTGCCTTCGGGTGCTTTATCCTTTAACTTTGTAAAAAAAAAACACCTCTTTTTAATTAAAATTATATTTAAAAAAATTATACCCCTTTGCATTCAAGAGATCTTGAATGGAACAGAAGCAGAGCCGGTCAGAGAAGCTGAAAGGAAGAGCGAGGCTGCTGTTCTGGATGCACCCAAAATGTTGTTTGGGGTCCCCTCAGGATGGACAACTGCTTCATTTTCACTTAGAATTTCTACAGATTGCCAGGCAGATACTCTTTGAAAGTGGCTAATCTTAAGTAGGGGTGAGCTGTTTGTTAGCTGGGATCTGAGCTCTGACTTCATGTGACCCAAGACCCCCCTCCCTCTGCTCCTCAGCCCCTGATCTGCCTATCGGTTGCCCCCCCTGTGCGGAGGGCTGGGCTGGGTTCTTTCGTTTCAGCGGGGAGGGCAAGCCGAATGGAGGAGAGCTGGGAGGTGATGGTCCCCTCTGGCCTTTTGGACCAGCAGCAGGCTGGCTGTTCCTTTGCTGAGCTTCTCTTCTCCAAGACGTGGGGTCTCTTCGGAAGGGTGCTCAGCCGGAAAGGGTCTCTCTCCGTCAGCCCATAGCATGACCAGTTACTTACTGCCTGACGCACCAAGCTAGGCTGAAACCACATCACAGGCCAAATGTTGTGATTACGGACTTCGGCCTGCATACAAGTGAGAGATCAGCTGACCACAGGTAATGGGAGCAAAATGCTAAAGGTAAATGGAAAATCTTCAATTAAAAAAAAAAGCATTTGCTGAAAAATTAATAACAAACAATCCCAAAGTGTTGTTTTAACAGCAACTTCACAAATGCTGCTGAGTTCAATATCTCTGACTCGAAGGGAGGCTGTTGCCCAACCGTACTTGCAATGGAAATCTTATGCCACAATCTGCCCCCCCCACTTGCCCCCCTTCTCCCCCCCTCCATCCTCCCAGAGGCAATTCAGGGCAGGTCGCTGAGCGGAATCCAGAGGGACCCCAACAGGCTGATGCTCAGGTGCCACTGCCTTGTCCTGGTCGTTGTGTAGTTGTGGCGGCTCCATTTCTGAAGCTGCACACCGCTACGTGGCTCCTTCTGGCGCAGGGAAGGAGACCCTCCGCATTTTGCCTCCTAATGGGAATGAACGGTGTTATGTACTGGGCCTTGCTGAAGTTATTCAGCGAGGCTCAGAAAGTTGCAGAGAGGCTGGGCCTTGCTGAGTCATTCACAAGGCCCAGGAAGACTGGAAACGGGTTGCAGAGACCCAGGCAGACCACATGTCTGCCCGGGACCCAGACAGGCTGTCTCCAGCCTTGTGCGCATGCGCGAGGCGGGAGAATAGCCTGCATCGATTGGCTGAGCATTCTCTTGCTAGGGAATATAAGAAGGAGTGGCCAGTGTGGCCAGGTTGTTGTTGTTAGTGCTTGATTCTGTGTTAGTTCTGTTCAATATATCTCCATCCTTCTGTTCAGCGCATGTACACAATAAAGATCATCTCTTATACCAACTGCCTCGTCTTCATGTCTGCGTTGCGAACAGAACAAACGGCATTTCGCTGACTGGGGCTGCCTGTTTTGAGACACTTTCTGACAAACTCTTTCGGTGACCCATTAATGTTATCTTAGTAGATCAAAAATGTAAACATTAGGTTTAGGTCTGTGCTGAATGGATTTGAGCATGAGTTAGAGGAGGCCCGCGGCAAGGAGGCTGAGTTTGGTTTGGCAATCCCCTTCTTCGCCTAGAACCTGCTTTTCCAGATTAAATATGATACCCAGTGATACGTCCAAAATGTCAATTACTCCAAGTCTCCTAGGCCTGCAATTACAGAATGCAAGTTATGTTCAGCATTTTATGAAACTGCTTTTTTTGGCAAAGCTCATCTTTCTTTTATTGCAAAGAATAACTTTCAAATCAAAGTCTTAACTCAAGGCTAGCTCTCTAGAAATGGACGTTTGACTGAGCGTGGGCTGCAAGTGATTACGGGGTGGAAAATGGAGCAGGACGCTGGGGGTGGTGGAGTCGCCTGTTTTCTGTTTATAGGGAATGAGACCCCGGAGTGACACGGAGATGCCGAAGGAGAAGGGGCAACGCTTCTGGGGGCAAAGACTTCATCTCGGCAGTGCAGAATTTGATTCCAGAGTGGCTGAATTCTAAAACTTGCACTGGAACAGTGCAAGAGCAGTTTAGCAGTGGGGCCACTGACCCACAGGGTGATGACCTTCCTTTTCCCAGAGGTGTTTGAACAGAGGCAGGACTCAGCACCTGCCTGGGGAGATTTCATTGGGCTTCTTGCACTGAGTGGACTGAGAAATATCACTGGTATCACAGAGCCCCTAAAAAGAAACCCCCAAACACTATTGACTTCAATGGACATTTCTGTGATTTTCTCTCTTTCTGCCTGGCCATCCTGGCCACCTGTTGTTCCTCCAGGCTAAAGGAGACCATCTTCAGTTGGGGTGGGTGGGCAAGGGGGGGAGAGGGAGAGACCCTCCCCTTGCATGCCAAAAGGTTAGGGCTTCCCAGGCTTTCTAAAGCAATGCTGGCTGTTCTGCAAAGCAAAAGAATGCTTCATATCAAAGGACGCAAAAGAAGGAAAGATGCATAACAAGGCAGGATACCTGGAGGTAGGTGCAACAGTCTGTGTCTTCCTTCTTCCTCAGAGACTGTCCTGGCCCAGCTGCTGCTCTGCCCCCTTACTTTCTCCATGGTTCATGGCTGCCCATTTCATTGCAGCTGGATAAAGATCAGCTCCTTGGGCTATTCTGAGTCCAACTTTGGCCAGAGCCAGACCCTTTCTTTATTCCCTCCAGACCACAAATAGCAGGGGCTATAAGGGCACTCACAGCTCCCCTGGTTGGTGGATGATGGAAAACTGTATTCTTGCAATGCTTGGAGCCCATGACAGAAAGAAAGAAAGAAAGAAAGAAAGAAAGAAAGAAAGAAAGAAAGAAAGAAAGAAAGAAAGAAAGGAAGGAAGGAAGGAAGGAAGGAAGGAAGGAAGGAAGGAAGGAAGGAAGGAAGGAAGGAAGGAAGGAAGGAAGGAAGGAAGGAAGGAAGGACATCTTCACTTAAGGCTTCCTGATGACATGATGGCGCTCCAGGCATGGTGTGAACTGGGCAGATCAAGAAGGGGGGAGGGTTCCTGCACCCTCTGGTTCATTGGGCTGAGTGAGGAAGAATAAATCCCCGTGGACAATTTTCTGCAGCTTGCTTTTTAGTAAAACTCAGAATTACACTTGGAAGGGATTTCACAGGGCATAGTTCTTCCCCGTTATGAACTCAGTGCACGCTTTATTGCAATAAAGTGGTTTTAAATCCTTTTTAAGAGCCTCCCCTGTAAAATTTGTAGCTGACGATAGAGATCAGGAGGGTGGATGTAACTGCGAGAAGAACCATCCGGAGCCATTGAAGGGGGTGTTTGCGGGGAAAGCTTTGCTGCCACTCAGAAGTTGGCCTACGGTTGGAGGGAGGCCCTGGAGTTGGTGACACGAGGAAAGCAGGGTTTGTGCTGATTTCCTCACATGTGGTCGGAACAGGAATTCGTGTCCTTTTTCTCCTCTGAATGAGGGTCAAAGGAAGAACAAAGGGAAGGCAAAAATATTATTACCCTACTCTACTCAGTGAATTTTACATGTCCACATCTGGCCTTAATCCCATCATTGATGTGCTCTGTGTAATGTGAGAACAAGTGCAAATGATGGTCGTGTCACTGATCTGCAAAGCAGGCCAGTCCAGCTGCTGGAGACATAGTTCAGATGGAACTGGAGGACCTGCTGGCATTCTGGCATAGGGCGTCTGGGTTGGGAGCCAGGCCTGCGCCTACTCAGGAGCTGGGCATGCTGGCACGATCCGAGTCCGGGTCTCCTCAGGCCTAGATCATTTTCCTTAAATGGCCAAAGTCTAGGCATCACCAAGGCAGCCTGAGGCGGGGGGGAGGGGGAGGGGAGCACTTCTATTTCTCCCTTCCAAGAGCATTTAGCAATAGAAATAGCACTTAGACTTATATACCGCTTCACAGTGCTCTACAGCCTTCTCTAAGCAATTTACAGAGTCAGCATGTTGCCCCCAACAGAGTCCTCATTTTACCGACCTCGGAAGGATGGAAGCTGAGTCAACCTTGAGCCGGTCAGGATCAAACTGCTGGTGCAGTGGGCAGAGTCAGCCTGCAGTTCTGCATTCTTACCACTAAGCCACCACGGCTCTTCATTTAACTGAGCAGTTTATCCTCTCTGTGTGCAAAAGGGCTCTCTAAAAGAAGCCTGCATTCCACTCAACACTGAAATCCCTGATTTATTTATTTATCAATGGGCAGCAAACCATACTTCTCGAGATAACATTATCCAAAGGTAAGATTTAGCTAAAGTTCACTGCAATGCCCAAGGACAGATTCCTCACAATAAAGGGTGATTCACAGCCACAAGTTGGCTCTTTCTTCATTTACATTCTATATAATCCAGACACTTAGCACATAGAATAATCTGGTTGGAAGATTCCTTGGAAATCTTATAATACACAGACACACAAACACTGCTCAAGCAGGAGATCATATACCAACTGGACAAATGGCTGTCCAGTTTCTTCTTCTTTTTTAAAATTAGTTTTATTTATTTATAACATCAAATGTGAAAATACAAAAGCAAATAGTAGGGGACAACAGTAGAAAGAGGGAAAACAAAAAAGGTGTGAAGAAAGGGAGGGGAAGAAACAAAAGGCATTGACCTCTGACTCTCTCTGTTGCAGTAAAATCTGACATTAAAATAAAATCTCAACTTTTTACATTTCTATAGTAGTATGCACTTGCCATTTCTGTATCGGCAAATCAGTCTAATCAGTAAAATCCAAAATCATAATATCATTTTTTCCACCTCAAGCACAAAGTCCAGAAGCGGTTTCCAAGTAGAAACAAAAGTACTTATGTTCTTTTCTTTCATCAGCACAATTTGGCCATCTCTGCTAATTCCACCAGCTTTTGTAACCCTTCGTCCATGGTGGCTGTCCAGTTTCTTCTTGAAAACCTCCAATGATGAAGCGTCCACAACTTCTGGAGGGAAGCCTTTCCAATTATTAGTTGTTCTCACTGTCAGGACATTTCTCCTTATTCCTAGGTTGGATTAATGATCTTCCACCCATTACTTCTTATCCTGACCTCAGGTGCTTTGGAGAATAGGTCTTTTCTGTGACGGCCCCTCAAATACTGGAAGATTGCTATCATATCACCCCTAGTCCTCTTTTTTAGACTAGACATACCAAGTTCCCTCAATTGTTCATTGTATGGCTTAGCCTCCAGACCCTTTATCATTTTTGTTGTATTCTTTCTAGGGTCTCAAAAATCTTTTTTGTATCATGGGGACCAAAATTGAATGCAGTATTCCAAGTGTGCGTTCTCGCATGCAGTATAAAGCAGTACAATCACTTTATGTCATCTTGATGCCATTCCTCTGTTGATGCAGCCTAGGACTGTGTTGACTTTTTTGGCAGTTGCAGCACACTTAAGTGGTGGTCTACTAGGACACCCAGATCCCTTTCACAGATGCTATGGTTGAGCCAGGTACAACCTATATCTGTGCATTTAGTTTTTCTTGTCTATGTGTACCTTACTTTTCTCACCACTGAATTTCATTTTATTGGACAAGGCCCAGTGTTCAAGTCTGTCAAGATCCTTCTGAATCTTGAGCCTATCTTCTAAAGAGTACCGGACCTAAGAAAGAATCTTGGTATATTCTCCCCTTCCCTCCACGTGGGCATAGTTCCATTGATGACTACACACTGAGTGCAGTTGGTCAGCCAGTTGCAAATTCATCTAGTGGTGGTACTGTCTGTCCCACTATCTTATCAAGAAGTACTGTAGACCTTGGTGCCTCAGATTCACTTCATTTCTGCATACAGTGTAAATGTAGTCCATTCCTGTTTTCAGAGTGTCTTCCTGCTGGTAGACAAAACAAGTCCTGAGGCCCTTTGCATCATTTATGTCTAACATTTGACAGACTAAAAATCAAACATATTTCTGAACATCTAACAGAACAAATTAATTTTTCTGCCTGAATAAAATGTGAACCGTAATCAGAATTGCTGAGCTAATCTTCCATTTCTTGGAGGTCCAGATCCAACAGCATCTTGTGATTTAGTCTCCACAATGGGGCAGTAAGAGATAGAGAGCTTAAAGGACTTAGTCACATCCTCTTTGTTTATCACTCTCCTGGTTTTTTGTCTACGAGATTTCTAATCTTAGGTTGCTTCCTTCCTCCTTTCTTCCTGGCCTAGACATGCAAAGCTTATGTTCTCCTGATAAGATGCAGTTAGCCAGGTGATAGGCTTTGCCCGTCTCTGCAGTGTATTATTTCCTGTAATAAAACCTGCTCTGGTAATCTTTGCTCAACTCACATTCCTTCTTAAGGACACTCCTGCACAGAGAACACTTCAGCCTCCAACAGAGACTTGAAATCTATCAAAAACAAGAATCCTTTAACCAAACTCGGACTAGATTTGAGTCTAAGAGGAATCCCAGGGCTAAGGGTTCATTCATTCTTCTAGATTTCATATTAGCACACCTTTGTCATTCTCTAGACTTTTTCCAATACTTCTTCAGCCTTGTGGGTTTTTTGGAATGGTGGGTGGGGGAGGACTTCAGGACTTGCAATACTCAGCAATGGAGGTATTTTTAGAGCAATCTACTGCTCCAACATTTAAACTGTGTGGAATTGAATAAACTCTATTCTGGGAACTAGATGAACATCCTGAAGAGCAGAGAAATCATGACCTTGATACGTGTGTTTGCCTGTTATTGCTGCTGTTGGTGTAGGGTGCAATCTATAGCTTCCATGATTCTAGAGCACAGGCCATCAGTTCCCTCCACCCTCAAATATAGCAGTAGCACTTCCACAGAAGGTCTTCCTACCCCGATCTCTTTCAGCACAAACAGGGTGCCCACCTAGGGCTGGGTCAAGTGCCACCCGACCATCTGCTTAGAGCATGAGGGAAATACGCCTGTTTCCTAGAGAGGCAAAACAAAGTGAAATAAACCAAACGGTTCTCCAGATCATTAAAATTCCTCCTATTCAGCTACTTAGAGAGGAAATCAAATGGAATTAGTCTCTCTGTTTGTTCGAATAAGAGTCCATGGCACCCTTTAATTGCCTAATTAAGTCACTGCAGGTTTAGCTACCAATAAAGGCAATCCTGAATAAATCTCATTTGTAATACACATATATGCAAGAGTGCTGTTTGATCTAATTAAGCCCTGGGGCCCAGTTCAAAAATGCTTGCTTTAAGATGACATGGATTGAATTAAGCGTATTAAACCCACCTCTCTGCTAAAAGGGGCCTACTTCTTTGAAAAAGCATGAGAACATGCACATATATAGGTTAAGGTTTATGAAAGGGATCATGAATTAGCTTGCCTTCATTTAAAGCAGGTGTTTTTTGTGTGTAACAGGTGTTTACTATGCAAAACATGTGCAGGTGTTTTGCCTGAACTTGGTTCATCCCACAAGTTTGCCAGCTGAGTCAAGATATTTTCCACTGGTTAACAGCTGGGCATGTCTGAATATCTGAAGGTTCACAAGTTGGTCTGCTACTCCATAGTACAACCGTATACACCCTGAAAAATTAATTCATGGGAGGAAAAGCTGGGAAATTGGGAAACTGCCAAGTTCAAAAATGCTAGATAATCTCTGGAAGCCTGGCACTCTGACATATTGGCTATCAGTAGGCACATAGACATAAGCAATATCTAAGTACCGAGCAGAAAAAAATACTCAACAAGCCAAGAAGGGAACAAAAGAACGAAAACACCACTCTGCCAGCGATCAAGACCCAGATGTGCATAGATTAACACCAAGATTAACATCTGACCAACAGTCAAGAGTTAATAATATTGTGATCAAGAAACTGCCAAACAACAATAAACAACTGAGCCAAAGAACCCCCAAGACCATTCCCACCAACACTGACGTGGCGAGCCACTAGCGCAGGGGTGTCAAACTCGCAATGTCACGTGACGTGTCGCGATGTATCGCGGCTTTTTTTTCCATTGCCGGCAATGGCGTGGGCATGGTTTCGGCATGATGCATCCGGCCCAGGGGCCGGCAGTTTGACACCCCTGCACTAGAATATAAATTGAGACCAAACCTCACTCCTTACTAGCACTGATGTTGTTAACTAGTTTGAGTCTGCAAGAAAACAAGCAAGCTCAGAGAGCACCAAGTATCCTCATTTCAACTGTGAGCTGCAAATATTTTCTTTTACCAATAAAAAAGTGTTTTCCAATATGTAAAAAACAAGAAAAACCTCAAGAAAATAATCAGTCGATTAATGGGAGAAGATGCCAAGGAGGGGACAGGCAGCAGGGAGAAAGCAGAACTGCTTAATTTATTCTTTGCATCTCTCTTTACACAAAAGGAAAAAAAAAACAGTCCAACCTACAATAAGCAGAAGTGCAAAAGACAGACTAGGAATACAAGTCAAAATAGGCAAGAAAATGGTAAAACAACACTTGTCTACCCAAGATGAGTTCAAATCACCAAGACCAGATGGATTACACCCAGAGCTCTGAAGGAGCTGGCAGACGTGATCTCGGAACCACCGAACTCTATCTTTCAAAGATTCTGGAGCACTGGGGAACTGATGTAGTTCCCATCTTCAAAAAAAGGGGGGGAAATGAATCCAGGAAACTACAAACCTATCAGTCTGACCTCAATGAGTGGCAGATCCTGGCAAAAATAAACAGCATATTTGTGAGCCTATAGAAACTAATAAAACAATTAATAGAAGCCAACATGGGTTTGTCAAAAACAGATCATGCCAAACAAATTTTATTGCCTCCTTTGACAAAGTGGATAAATTAGCGGACCAACAAAATGCTGTGAACATAGTATACTTGGACTTCATTAAAGCATTTGACTAAGTAGACCACAGCTTACTACTTGGCAAGACAGAAAAATGTGGGATAGACAGCATTACCATCAGATGGATTCGCAACTGATTGACAAATGACACTCAACGTGTAGTCCTTAATGCTACTACATCTACATGGAGGGAAGTATGCAGTGGGGTATCACAAGGCTCCGTCTTCGGTCCAGTACTCTTCAAGATCTTCATCAGTGACTTAGATGAGGGGATAGAAGGGGAAATCATTACATTTGCAGATGACACCAAGCTGGCAGGAATAGCCAATACTCCAGAAGATAGTCTCAAGAACCAGAAGGATCTCAACAGAACAATGGACCCTATCTGACAAAATGAAATTCAATATAGAGAAAAGTAAGGTTTTACATTTAGGCAAGAAAAACGGAATGCATATGCATAGAATAAGTGATACCTGGCTCTATAGCAGTAACCATAGAGGGATCTTGGAGTCCTAGTGGAAAGTCACTTAAAAATGAGCCAGCAGCTGTGCTGCAGCTGCTAAAAAAGCCAACACAGTCCTAGGCTGCATCAAAAAGGAATAATATTAAAATCATATGAAATATTAGTATCATTATATACTGCCTTGGTAAAATTACACTTGGAATACTGCATCCAGTCCTGATCATCATGATACAAAAAAGATGTTGAGACTCTAGAAAGATTGCAGAGAAAAGCAACACAAATTATTAAAAGTCTGGAAACTATGATGAACAGTTGCAGCAACTGGGCATGTCTAGTCAAAGAGAAAGACTTGGGATGACATGATAGCAGTCTTCCAATATTTGAAAGGCTGTCACAGAGAAGGGAGGTCAACCTATTCTCCAAAATAACTGAGGGCAAGACAAGAGATGGAAACTTATCAAGGAGAGATCCATCAATTGAGGTTTTAAGAAGAGTTTGGACAGCCACTTGTCTGGAAAGGGTATAGGGTCTCCTGCTTGGGCAGGGGTTGGACTAGAAGACCTCCAAGGTCCATTATTCTGTACTTATTCAGAGAAAATAGCTATTCCATGACTGTGTTTCTATCAGTCTTGAACTCCAGTTCTTCTGTTCCAACCTTCTCTTCACAGTTACCTGATAAACAGATTTTTCTATAAAATAAAAGTTGAGTAATTCAACCTTTTAAAATGTATCCATTTTTCCCTTTGCTTTTATATTGTACACATATCCATCACATAATTTTCTTTCAGAACAATGCCAAACATTATCATCTCTACAACAAGCCATTAAATTTAATTTATAAATTGTCTTTTCCAGCCTCCAATAAAATAGGGAAAAGAATTATTTGAAACAGCAATGTGGATTAATTAGGGATGCCCTCAAAACAAGAGACATCTGGCCAAAGTATTAGTACCAGATAATGTGACTGATCCTTAAATGCCCATTTCAGAGTCCTGGGGAGCGAAATCTAATTTGGACGGCGGCCCCATCCTCACCTCTCTTTCCTTCTGCTGTAAAACTGCTAAGAGCTTCTCTCTTGCTGAGATTTCATCTAAACACTGATTTAAAGCAACCACAGATGTGCTAAATTGGCTCTGAGTAACAGGATGACAGGGAAAAGAAAGGTTTCCCCACTGGTTTTCCGTTGTTTCTCAGCAGGCCGTTTATTACCTGTGCAACTAATAAATGGTCTTTGAAGATGAACCAAGCTGGAGATCCTTGGAGTGGTTCAAAGAAAGGGGGTGATGAACCCCTAGAAAGCCGGAAGAAGGAGACCTGGCCCTTTCAAAGATGCCCTGGCTTAGGAGAAGGAAGCAGGAGGAATCCTGAACTGATGAATAAACTAATTGGTCATTGAGGTGCTCCTGTTGCCCAGAAGCTTTTTGAGACACCCAGTGTGGACATCTGGCAACATGGCAAGACGCATTATTCTAAAAAGATGAACTTTGGATGCTGGAAGAGAGCTTCAGAGGTAGTTCCAAAATTGTCTCTTCTCCCCAGGCCACTCTCATCTCTCTGTCTTTCTGATGGGATGGAGAGGAAGCACTTCAGGGTAGAAAGAAGTGCCATGGGGGGCCTTGGAAAGGACACTGGGATCTCCAAGGAGTGTGTAGAAAAGTATAGATCTTTTGGGCTAGTTTGTACATATCTAAAATGTGATTTCCATAAATAAATGTATCAGTAAAATCATGATGTAACAGCAATGCAAAGACACTACTACACTGTCATATGTGGGGAAAGGACTTTAGTTGACCTTTATTTGACCTACTTGTCTTTATTCTCCTAACTTGGGTTTTCACCCTTCTTAAATGAGTGATTAAGTAGCTTTGCAACTCGTGTTTGTTGCTTTCAGCAGATCCACCTGTGCAAGATTTCAGCCTACCCCTCCCCATCCTCCTGTCCTTCCCATTCCCAAATATGGAAGGGAGAGAGAGACGCTCCATCAAAGACAAGAGCCGAAAGCAGGAAGTGTCACATCAACCGCTGAGATCAGAAGCTTTAAATAACAGTCTGGTTCTGTGTCCTTGGCAAGAATTCCATCAGTCTGATTTGCCAGGCCAAGCAGGAGGTGTCCTGAACATGAAACAAGCAGGGGAAGGGATGGTTCTTGGGCTGCCCCTGGTCAGCTCAGCCCCCTCTAGTCTGACTAAAGCACCAGCTGAGTTGCAGGCTCTCTCAGACAGTTCTCCAAAGGTTACGGATGGTCTGGAATAGCCATCATGGTCTCCTTCTCCTTTTTTACGTTGCCTCTGCCTCTGAGGCTCCAATGTTCCTCTTGGGTCTTGTGATGCATTTTGACTTAAAGAACAGCAGCAAACTAGAACAGACTCTCTAGAAATATGATGGTTATTACTTGTGACATCTCTGCTTATGATTTGATCCGTATTCAGTTCAATTCAGGAAGGAAGGAAGGAAGACTCAGTTAATCTGTGAGAATGTTTAACGCCCAACAGGAAACCTGAAACTCTTGTATTTGTCCCTGTTATTTACTCATTTCAGTCAGACGTCTTACCTTTTCCTTTGTTTTTTTTCTTAACAGCTGCAGCTAGATAGAAGACGAAAAATACTTACTGGCAGTCCTTGATTACAGATTGCCTTTTTTAGCAATTATCTGAAGCTGTTACAGTAAAAAAAGAACAGCTTTGTGATTCACAGTGTCCCACAACCATGGCATTGTCCTTTGGGTGTTGGGCAACTGGCATACAATTATGCCCATTGCAGCATCTCATGGCACGTGGTCACCAATTGCAAGCTTCACAACTGGTTTCCAACAAGTGGAGTTAATGGAGAAGTGAAATAGCAAGCCATGATCATATGATGCCTCGCTTAATGATGCAGTGATTTGCTTCACAACAGAAGGGGAAATGATGTAAGTCCAGCCCGGTCACATGTTTTGCTTAGCAACCATGGTGTTTAGCAATGTAGTTGGCATTCCCAATTGTGGTCCCTAAGTGAGGACAGTCTGTATTGGATTTTAGTCTAGTGAAGAGCAACAAAACAATGGTGAAAATCCTAAATAACCACTTTTAAATACTTTGGCCCAATTGATGTAGGCTGGCTTATTGGCAGAGCCACATAGTTCCATTC
This sequence comes from Azemiops feae, assembly GCA_023970755.1. Lineage (NCBI taxonomy): Eukaryota > Metazoa > Chordata > Lepidosauria > Squamata > Viperidae > Azemiops > Azemiops feae. The sequence goes on from JALGBA010000525.1 coordinate 896,070, forward strand.
CTATTCAGGAAGAGCTGCTTGGAGCAGAAGTTATATTTTCATGCTGGGCAGCCGGGCTCTTTCTCTCTGCGTTGGGGGGCCCTGCCAAGAGGCTAGAGCCCCAAGAGGTTGCTTCAGTCAAAAGGGAATGAGCTTGGAGATCAGGACTAAACTGGTCCAATATTTGAGGGGCTCCTACAAAGATGAGAGGGTCAAACTATTTTCCAAAGTGGCAAAACAAGAAACAATGGATGGAAACTAACCAAGGAGAGAAGCAACCTGGAATTAAGGAGAAATTTCCTAATAGTGAAAGCGATCAACCAGTGGAATAGCTTGCCTCAGAAGTTGTGGATGCTCCATCACTGAAGGCTTTCAAAAAGAGACTGGACAATCATTGGTCTGAAATGATATCCTGCTTGAGCAGGGGGTTGGACTAGAAGACCTCCGAGGTGCTTTCCAACTCTATTATTCTATGTTCTATGTTCTAGGACAGAGTTCCCCAACCTTTCTGGCTTGGCAGCCTGGAAGGAAAGGGAGCAGCAGGAAAATGTGTGCACGCATGGCCCCAGACGTGCATGCGCAAATGGGTGTGCACACAACAGCGGTGCTAGTGTCCATGCACAAGTGGGCCACGTGCACCCATGCCACACCCGCTGGTGCCCGTGTGCATGTGCAAATGGGCTGCTGGCGCCCGTATGACGCTGGTGGCAGTGCTAGCGTCCCCGCGCATGCACAAATGGGGCTGCTAGCGCCCGCACGGCAGTGCTACCATGAGTGGGGCGGGGCTCGCCAGCTATTCCCAGGGCCCGGTGGCCAACAGGCTGTGGCCCACTACCGGGCCGCGGACCATAGGTTGGGGACCTCTGTTCTAGGACTTCTTGTTCCACAGCTTTCAGCTGCCCTCCTGCAGCAATGCCCTCTGCTCACCTGCCAGGTAATCTAGAGGCACCTTCTGTAGGATGCCTGTCCAGGGGTCCTGGCTGGTAGCCGATTCACACGCAGCTCTGTTTGCGATCCCTCTGGCATAAAGAAATAGAGCTTTGGACCCGTTTGGTATTTGTCTCTAGTTGATAACTAACAGTTTATACATTATTTATAAAAATTAGAAGGAAGTGTCATGGAGCAGATCTAAGCTTTGTAAAGTCTGTTTCCTTCTTCTAAGCTCCTAAACTAAGTTAGCAAATATTAGAGTTCTTTCCTGTGGACTTTGAGATAGCCTGGTCATTACTGGCTTGTCAGGGTTTAACTGGCCTGTTTTGTTTGTTTCTGTTTCTTTCTTAAAGGAAATCTGAAATCAGATTATTTGATGAAGATGAAAGCATGGATCAGCCCTGGAGTCAGAGCCGGTTTTCTGCTAGTCCAGCTGAGATCAGCCCAAGATATGGAGAAAGGAGTGGCAGTCTCAAGATTTGTGGCTGCCAGTTTCTATCTGTGTTATCACAGAAAAATGGTTGAAGACCAGGTTGTTTAATACAATGAAAAGAATGCATGGAGAGAAGAACACTAGCAGTAGAAAGATAATTTTTGTAAGCAAATATTCTTGAGGATCCTTTCTTGCATAAAAAAGATATAAGCTTCAGGTAGAAAATAGCACGTGTTACTTAAGTGTTCTTGAACTCTGCAGCAAACTCTTCTTCAGTCAAGTAAGAAGCTGAACTGCAGAGGTCAAACAGAGAAAGCGAGAGCTGAACTGGAAAAGAATGAAAACTTATATGCATTTTATTTAAATGCAAATTAGCTGAAGCATGGGTTTTAATACAATACACACTGATTTTAACATGGCTTTTCCAAACTAATTGTGTTCATTTGCTGTCTCTGTGCCATAATAGGGTCTGCCTTGGTTGATTAAACTCTTTGAGTTTCACTGACACTCCTTCTAAAGATGATATGGACACAGCATTCCTTAAGGAAGGAGACCCAAAGGATCAATTAGAAGATGAATTCAATCAAAAGATCATGTTACCTGCCAGAGTTTTTATTTTCTAAGAGAAAAGGGTTCTGGTCAAGGTAACTGGAGACTCCAGCTTGTGATGAGAAGGAAATTAAGAAGTCGAGTATCTCAGGTATGGTTTGAAATTTCTAGAAATAGTGTGTTGAGCTGAATGCAAGGTTACAGACATGTCCCTGGAGCAATCTAAAACAAATGCAATCTAGGAGTGGCTTGGGTTTTTCTTTTTATTTTCTACATCTAATAGAACTGTGGCCACAACTGGGTTTACATGGGGTATCTGGCTATAACCTAGGCACGTTCTAACACTCTGGACTTAATTCAGATCAGTACCCTTGAGTTCACCTCCAGCTCCCGATGGGAGGTAAAATGTCGCAGTGACCTCTCTTGGAAAACCTGGGCTTTCCTGTTCCTGGAAGAAACCTGCAGGGATAGTGTGCAGAACAGCATGATTGAGCAGGGAAACAGGGCAGATGTTGGAGGATGTGGTCTTGTGAACATAGGCAAACCTGGCCCTGGGACGAGGGAGAAAGCAATGACCAGGAAGGGAGCAGGAAAGACAGCTTAGGCCTGGAAAGCAGAAAGGCTGAGAAAGAATTTCTCAAAATAACCCTACCCTGGGGCAGAAGAGTTTCTCTCCCCCCCCCCCCACACAATAGAGCAGCAGTCCCCAACCTTTCCAGCTTGGTAGCCTGGCCTGGCACGTGTATGTGTGTGGGAGTGAGTGGCAGGCGCACGTACACAGCTCCATGTGTGTGAGCAGTGGGTGTGCTGCCCTCCACTCGTGTGAATGGAGCTTCACACGCAAGTGGAGGGTGCTTGCGCTCGCACACAAAGCTCCACTCTCGCGAGCGACAGGCACTTTTGTGCTCACGAGTGAAGCTCCACTTGTGCGAGCGGAGGGCGCTCGCGAGTGAAGCTCCATTTGCGTGAATGGATTTTCGCACGTGAGTGCAAGTGTCCTCCGCTCACGCGAGTGAAGCTTTACGCACATGCCTGCTTGCCCATCTCTCCCACAGCCCGGTTTTGAACAGACCCCGGCCCAGGACTTGGGGACCCCTGTCATAGAGTGACCAGCATAGTCCTGAGTTAAGCAAGGTTTAATGGTAAAATATAAATCATATCAGAAATGTTGTAGATGTCCTTTGAGAATCTTGCATTTCAGCAGCGCTATTAGGTGGTGTTAGATTCTGGACTAAAGAGAAGTCTGACTTGCTTCCACCCATCTTTGCATCAGGGCATGCAATGGGCTGCCTGGGTGGCAATCACTGTCTCCGACTGTCCTCCGAGGTCATAGATGGTAAAGCCCAACAGAGTTTGCTCCCTCAAGACCATCCCTGGGTAATGTCAGAAGGAAGAGCAGAGGCTGCTTTTGCACCCATCCAGCTAAGCATGCCTTCAGCCTGTCCCATTCAAAAACTGGAGGTGAATCGGTGGCGATAAGGTGGGGATATGGCAGGAGAAGACTATTTTGTCAGGACAAATCCGCCGTGATCAGGTTCAGATGGAGACTCTGCTAAGCCAGCCAACGGGACAAGGAAGTCTCCTGCACATTCTACTCCAAAGAACTATTTGTTAATTATATTAATACTGAAGACAGTTTTGCTCTGGGAACATTTCTGATTAAAAATAGAGAGCTGAAGATAAAAAGACTAAACATCAAATAGAAACTGGCACTTTGTGACGTGAGAATCATAGCATCAAATCACAGAAGCTGTTACAAAGCGAACTGCATGTGAGGAAATGTCTTCTTTGCTGAAAAAGTTCAAGAGTAACGGCTGCAGTACCAACCAGAGTCCCAGCTGCCTTGCTTGCCAGAGAAATGGGTCTCCCTCTCCCTCCCTCCCCCCCTCCCCCCCTCTCTCTGTTGTTTTCAAGTCAGGAAGCTTTCAGTACATATAAACAACCACAGAGTCAGTTTCTGTTCACGTATTTCTGTCTGGGCCTCCTGAGGGCCTGTGCTCCAGGACCATTCAGAAGAAGCTGACTATCTTGGCTTATTTGACTGACTGGGATTAAGCCTCTTGCAAGGCTTTATCCACTGTAGCCATAAGCATCTTTGAACCTTCCTTGCAGCTCCTGACTTTGTCCCACTGTAAAAGCACACTCGTGGGAGATAGCACATGGATCAACCAAAACAGACTACCTTGTTTAACAAATGTTTGCAAATACAATGGTTTTTTTTTTTTTAAATCTTTTGGGGAAAAGAAGGCAGTCATTCAGATGTAACAAATTGTAAATGCCAGGTAGAAACAGTCACTGGCCTTGGATGTGGTGAATTTGGATGCATGTTGCAGCTTGTCTAATGATTTGCAAAATCATTTTGGATGGGCAGTGACAAAGAAAATTAAATTCCTGCTGAGAAAATGTTGGGATTCCTGCAAGAAGCATCAGTGAAGACTAGGAAAGGGGAGGCTTGTGTGCAGTGGTGGGATTCAAATAATTTAACAACCGATTCTCTGCCCTAATGACCGTTTTAAATGTAAAAAAATGATATACCAAAAGGTAGTTTATTATTTCATGCATTTAATACTTAAATTACCTCTGAGAAGCACCACCTATTTTTCGCCTGAGTTACATGATTGATTTCCGTTGCTTCTCTCTTGGACTTTTGGGGAGGGTTTTTTTTTTTCCTGCCTGGAAGGAAGTTGAATGAAAACTAGACGTGTTCCGGAAAACACAGTTTTATCATAACCAGTTCGCCGAACTGAACAAAAAATTAGGTATCGGTTCTGCCGAACACATGCAAAATGGCTGAATCCCACTACTGCTTGTGTGGCAGAGGTTTAGACCAGGGGTTGCCAACCTTTCTGGGTTGGTGGCCCATTGGGAAAGGGAGGGGCAGGCACCTTTATGCATGTATGCGCACACACACAAATATGGTTGTGTGCCCACGTGTGCAAATGGGGCCGTGAGCATGCGTGCTCCGCAAATGGGGCTGCTAGCGCTGGCGCACGGCTCACGGGTCAGCTAGTGCCGGTGAGAGGCTCACAGCTTGGCTAGCGCCAGCATGTGGCTCACAGCTTGGCTAGTGCTGGCGCAAGGGGGGGTGAGCATGCCCACATGCATGTGCACACTGGCCAGCCACTCACGTGGCCTAGTGGCCAAGAGGCCACAGCCCGGTAGTGGGTCGTGGCCCATAGGTTGGGGAACTCTGGTTTAGAGGATGGGGTGATGAAGTGAAAAGGAGTGAGGAATGGAAAGCACTTGCAAGGGGAAGCTCGAGCAGCACCTAAGAAGTCCCTGAAAAGAGGACTGACAGTGTGTTATCATTAGACAAACACTGTAGGTCAGATCTCTTAATGGGCGGATTGGGGTCTGTAGTAGAGTTGTGAGACTATGGGTATGCAAGTGGCTGGCACAAGTGCAGAGAGGCTGGGGGGGGGAGGATGAACAGGCGGGGGAGACTTACTCTAGTGATGTGTAACCTTCCCTGCTGGCTTCCCCACTGACTTTCTGGGGAACCCTACAGGAAAAGTTGCTTGTGGCAATCATGCGATCACGGGGCCCTTGGCAACTGGTCGTAAGTGCAAATGTTTGCCAAGCACAAAGATTGCAATCCTGTGACTGCAGAGGTACCAGACAGCCAAAGCTCCGAGGACCAATCGTAGCCACCCTTTGTTCAGCAGTGTCATAACTTGGGACATTTGCTGACTGAATGGTCGTAGGTTGAAGTCTATCTCTACCAGGGAGCCGGCTCGAGAGGGGAAGATCTTGTTCCCTTCCGGGCAGCAGGAGAAGAGCGCCTGGCTTCCGTGTCTTCTGCCAAGGCCGGAGAGGAGAGAGGAGCTGGGTCAGCTGAAGGAGGGCTTTGTGGTTTCCCCTCAAGGTCGGCTGCTCTGCATCCCTTGCCTCACCCTCCAAGGGGGCCATTTTTTCAGTTTCGCTCTTGGCCGTGAGCCCAGATGCAGGAAAGGGCAGCGAAGGCTTGATTGTCAGATCTCTAAAGACCAAGTGGGGTAAATTTGAAAGGATGCCAGGCAATTGCTCATCCTAATTAACGTCAGTGACCTAAATGAACACGGTGTTATTCACTGGGCTATTACTTCTTTCTTCTCCCTGACTAACTCAGTCCCTCATAAACCTCACCTTGGAGCCCGCACAAACTTCGCTCTGAGGCATTTTTCAGAACCACACTTTGTTTGGGAAATGAGCTTCCCACAGCTCCCACAACAATTTCCCAAATGATTTTCCTTTACATTTTCTTGTACAACAAGGGGGGGGGGAGGGATATCATTTTGCCTCCTCCACAGAACAGTATTTCCGATCCTGGAAATGTTTCTTTCCCAGTCAAAAATTCAGGATGGGGAAATAAGAAGGGGAAAGCACCCACATTTTACACATGGCACAGAGAAGGAGATTTCATTTCAATTTTGAAAGCTCTTGTTAAAAAATGCTACCCGGAAGGGAATTGGGAGACTTAAACCTTTCTCCATCTTTCTGTCTCTCCTTGTGGCTGTCTGAGTCCTGGTTCTGTGTCCACGACCCTCCTGTCTGTTACACTCCATGGACACCAAAGCCAGAGAAGGAACCGGGCCCAAGGGGGCAGGAGCTGGAAGGGAGCCAGCAGGCCCCCGGGGTTACCCTCTCCCATATCCCACAAAGTAATTGAGGCTCTGGATGCCGGTGGCCCATTGCCCCAATGGCTGGGGTTGAGATTACTAGTAAACCATCATTGACAGTCTGTTTTTCTTCTCTCTCACGCTTTCCCTGTCCCTCCACCTTTGCACCCAGCTGTGGAACTGTGCTTGAGCAACATGGGAAGAAATGCATCCAGACCTGCTGTGCTATTGTCAAGCTCAAGGGTCCTTCTAAAGCCCCAGGATCTTAATTGCAGACAGCCTGTTTCAATCTGGACAGCTCTTAAATCTGCCCGAATCAGCCTTGCTTAGTTTGAGATGCTAAACATGGTGCATGCCCCAATCACAAATCATGAGCTCTGTAATTGTGAGGGTTCTTTGCTCTACAAGGATGGGACACAACACAACATAGCAAATCTGTACCCAATGCTTCATTGAGACACACACTTTTCCTAACAACAGGCTGTTGCTGTGGGTCAAGCAAAAGTCTCACAGTCTATCAAATAGCAAGCAACCATGGCCTTTCCCCAAAGATTCTTTTTTTTTTAATGTAAACTGGATTTATTATGTAGCATTATTGTACATTCACTCCATGAATTTCTAGAATTTTTATTACAAAAGGAAGTTTGATAAACATTTGTTGCATTAAGATTCCATGTATTTATGCAATATGCATAAGTCTTAGGATGGTGGATTGGTTTTGGATTAGGCGCCAAAGATCCCCCAAAGATTCTTGCACTCGTGTTGGATGAGGCGCTGTTTGGGTGTGGTGGTTCCTCCAGCTGCCAGGCCCTGTTGTTAACCAGGTTGCTTTGAAGCAGCCCAGTTGAGCTCCCAGGCCGAGCTTAGGCAAGGCTCCCACCAGGACATGCTGCTCACCATGGCACGTGGTCCTGGCACTGGATGGAGAATCATCTGGTCCAGCTGCCATAGCTGTCCATCTCCAGGCATGGCCTCTGCTTCCGCGCCTGTGTGCCTCTGCTGCACCCCCAATCCCACCCTGCCTCAGCCTTTGTGAACTAAGAGTCTAGGGGAGGGGGGGAAGCAAGGCCGCCTCTGGACATTGGCACATCCTTGAAAGCCCCCAGCGTGGCTCAAGTAGACAGGCAGCTGCGGCACCATCTTGGACATGTGAAAGTGAAGGGATGAGCCAGGAGACGTGTCTGCAGGTGCTTTTCAAAGAAGCAGCCCCAACGTCTCTCCCCCACAGCAATACTGGAGCCATGTAAGGGCTCTGTGATCGTTCTGAAAATAACCATTGCATTTTCTGTCCCTCTGCATATTAGAAGAAAGTGATTTAAATGGCTTAATAAGACAGGAATCCACTAGTGCACAACTAATGGTGTAAAAATCTGAAATGTAACCTGATTTCAGCATTTGTGAAATGCTACTATGAAGAATCCTGGGAAATTCCTTCTCCTCTGCTCAGATATCTTGTCTCAGAAGCCATCACCCACCTCGTCGTTCCTGGCATCCTTTCTCAAGCAACGTCGAGGAATAAAGGGGTCTCCTTCTTCCCTGGAATCTGCCTTGTGTGAATGCCCAGGCTGGGATGTGGGTCTAGGTGGGCAGTTTATGTGGTTTGGGGCTGTTGCAGAGGATCCGGCTCAACTCCAGTTGCAGTTAGAAAGGTGAAAAAATGAAGAGGAGAATGTAATTGAAGGAGACTGAAGTCCTCCTGCTCCTCCTGCTCCTGCTCCTCCTCCCCCCCCCACTCAGTAAAGGATGTGCCTTATGTGCAGATGGCCAACCTGCCAGCCCTGGGGGGAAGGTGCATCCACTGGCTGCCTCATTATCTGGGCGCTGAGAGATTCATAGACTCACAGGGCTGGAAGGGGCCTTGAAGTTCTCCAATATCTTGATTGGTGCCCTTTTGTGAGTTGACGGATCTCTGTTCCCATCCCTGTCATGTTTATATGCTCCATTTGAAAGCTTCCGTGAGGATCATGACTGGAAGTCTCTTGGAGGAAATCCATACATGCTTGACAGCACATTTGCTTTGTGAAAAATGTCTTACAACCCCTGCTGAGAGCTCAGTTTTCAGAGGAGATAATCACATGTGTCCAGCACCGCAGAGATATATTTTATTTATCTTTGAGTTATTCCACGTCTCCCCTCTTTTGCGTTGTTCTTGTACACTGAGATCAGTTTGGTACCTCCTGTGTGTGATATTTTTTTTTTAAAAAATAAAATATCTTTAACTCAAACTGCTCTTCAAGTCAGGCTTAGGAAGACTTGCAGCTATGCAAATAGGCTTCTTGCCACAGCTGCCACCCTCAAATCTAGAGACAGTTGGGGGACACGTGGGCTCCCAAACCACAAAACTGTAACCAATTCAGATCAGGCTGCAGTTCAGTTCCAAAGTTCAGCTTTCTCCTTCCCTGCTTATTGTCTGGATTTATAAATTTTAGATCTATCGAGATTCTCAGTCCTCCAGGTCATGGTTGTCCCAAAGGTGCTTTTTCAAGAGGCAACTGGACTTCTTTTGTTTTTCCCTGAAAACATTTCACTTCTCATCCAAAAAACTTCTCCCCTCCGTCTCTTGCTCCTCTAAAGAAAGTATGAATAAATGATGAAAGTAACTGAGGCGGATCTGTTGGTTTGCAGCACATCCATTTTTTCTGATATGCTCCTAAATTAAGATAACTTTTAAAAAATTAAAAAATAAAATCACAAGGCTAGCAAGCATAAACACTTTTATCCAGTGGTGGGATTCAAATAGGCGAACAACCGGTTCTCTGTGTGGATGCCGCTTCCGGAGGTCCATTCTGGGCCTGGGCAACAAAAAAAATTAGCTACCGGTTCTGCCGAAGTGGTGCGAACCGGCTGAATCCCACCACTGCTTTTATCAGGCAAATTGATGCTGGCAAAAGGTAAACTGCCTTTCTATCCTCCATAGCAGGAAGCAGGCTGACCACTTTTCCACTCACTGTGGAGAGCTGTGTGTGTGTGTGTGTGGTGGTCTGGAAGCTCATATTCGGAAATCAACACAAAAGGACAAACATATTCCTGAAATCCTGGGAAGAGAGGCGGTATTAAGAGCAGACCAGGTTGGCCCCTCCTTGATCCCAGCTTAAGGAGGGGAGAGGAAGCCCAGACAGGCTGCAGTTTTAGCTATCAATGGAGCAGAGTTCCAATCATCGTGTGCATCCAAGTTGGGTCAGGTCTATCATGCAGAGCTGAGCTCTGAGCTCTGAAAAGGCCCCTCAGACAACTGAGACGGGTCTAGGGCAACTCACCAGAGCCAGGCCAAGCCAGGCCAACTCGCCACAGGCTAAGACTTGACAGGACAAGAGTTACATTAATATCAAGAAAAAATGGTGGAATAGAATCATTGAAGAAAGGATACCAAAGGAAGGACAACATGAAATGTGAACGAGAAAAATTAAAATATTTTTAAAATTATTTTAAATAATTGAATTGCCCCATGGTGAGATAGCCTGTGGCAAGTTGGCCGTGGCAAGTTGGCTGTGGCGAGTGGGCTCTGGCAAGATGCCCCTTCTGAACTGAGATAGCTGGCAGCACTAAGCACAATATTCTTGTTACCCTTTGTTTGAACCTCAGGCCAGAAATGCAGCTCTCTGGCCTGGTAGGCTTGGGAATGGTTTCATAGAAGCATCCGTCATACTAGTGTTACGTTCATCCCCCTGACTCTCAAAAGGCCAATTCTGTGGAGACCACAGGTGGACAGGTGCTGTGAGTGGGTTATGCCACACTTACCCACCGCAGGTGACAATGCAAAATCCCCTGCGGTTTTTGCTGGTAGTGTGGTTGCTGCCTTGCAGGTTCCCACTGCCTTGAGGACAGATTGGCTTACAAGGACACAACCCAAATTTGGACTGAGAGCGAGGAACCATTTCTTTCCAATCCCCCAAATGATTGCAAAGTGTTGAGTCTTCCCCTCCCCACAAGCTGCTCCAACAGGGTGGCTCTCCTTGTTTCCCAGATAAATGCTCAGACTTGGAAGCAGGAACCCAGAATCCACCTAATAGACTAATCTCCATGTCAGCTTGAGAGTGGCTTGGTGGAAAGAACTTCTGGATGACAATAATAATAAAAAAAGAATTTATTCTCCCTTCCAAATCTCTAGCATTTGCCTCAGATTTTGCTTTCTTGAGGGGAAAAAATCCTGTTCTTGACTATAAATTCTTTATCCAGGTGACAATTAGGAAACTTTGCCCACTCCTGTTTATCTCAGACTTCATAATAAACTTCCGAAAACAGAGGTACTACTAAGAAGAGACTCTGCTGGCCCCTCCCTCATTCCCTGGATGGGGCAGAATTAGCTCAGCCAGATTTGCAAGAGTCTGTGGTTACAGCCTCCCCATAGAACATAGTTCTACTCATCCTGTGGGGCTGCCTTTTGGATCAGGTCTATTTTGTGGAGATGATGCTAAGGTGATCGCTCTTTCTTAGAGGCCACCCCCACTATGTACTGGCAAGCCTCTGGTAGCCATTTTGTGATTGTGCCCACCACCCGGTTTCAAGATTTCTAATACAATCAGCAGCCTGAAAATTTGGTCTACTCCACTGCCTGATAATAATGTTTAATAATTCTTTACCTTCTTCTAAGCAGGATTTACTTTCTTGGAGATTAATTAGTCACAGATATTAAAATATATTTCCTTTTTTCCCATTAGAGAACTATTTGTCATTGTATCACCCAGTTACCAATTCCCATCTCACGATATGACATATTATACTATAAGTCATTAAAGGAGCTGCATTGGACGATCATTTGATAAACAGAGCCATAATTTAAACATGCTTCTCCATAATGTTCAGTGAGAAATAAGATTTATTTTATTAAATAAATTTTAATTATGGACTAATTCCAACAGAGGAAGGTTGACATGGATTGTAATTTGCCTACAAGTTTATTTGCAAGTGCTGGAAATTATCTCCTGTCAGCTTCAGGCTTTGGTGGTACTTACTGCTACCCAGACAGCCATGCATTCTGCAAATATTGCTGATATCCTTAGAGGGGCAGCATTTATCAGTGGCCCTTCCGGTGGTGCCGCTCCCTCCTCTTCAAAGCTCTTTGGAAGTCAGCCACGGACTCTCTTCTGCTGAACCTGCCTTGTTGAGGGTGCACAGAAAGTGAGGCCATCCAGGGCTCCTCTTTCTCCACAGGAGAAAGCAGGAATGGACCTTCGGTCAGTGTGCACCCCCTGAGTAATTCCTATGGTAGCAAATGAATTAAATGCAAGGGTTTGCTCCCTGGTGGTCCCAGGACAGGCCACCTGTCCCCCAAATCTGAGTTTTGTCTAAAAGGACAAACCTTCCTGCCCATCAGGTAACCTTTTCCTGCATTTAGAACCTTCTGAGATGAAACCACAATTGGTGCGTATTTGCAACTGGTGTCTTAACGGAGGGTGAGGGCTGGAGCAGAAGCAGAACGGGGTTCTATCCACTTCTTCTGATATGTTAGACATGCTGTCACAGAGACGAGGGGATCGGCCTTTTCTCCAAGGCGTCTGTAGGCAGGACAAGGAGGTAACTGATGGAAGCTTAACAAAGGGAGATCCAACCCAGATCCAACGTGGAGGAATTTCAGGTCAGTGAGAAGATTAATCAGCAGAGACTGAGCAATCACTTGTCAGAAATGTTATAGGGCAGGGGTCCCCAACCTGTGGGCCACGGCCCATTACCGTGCTGGCCAGTGTGCACAGGTGTGTGCACATGCTCACACACCCACTTGCACTAGCGCCGATGCCACTACAAAAAAGGGGTGCCGTGCAGTGAAAACAGCGTGTTGCAGGTGAAAACAGCGCACCGCACGGCAAAAATGGGGCGGTGCTAGCAAGTGTCATGTGGTTTCTAGCACCGCCCTGTTTGCATTGCGTGTGCTCGTGGCCCCATTTGTGTGTGCGCACGCTCACGTAAAATGCTCCTCCCTTTCCCTCCAGTCCACCAACCGAGAAAGGTTGTTATAGGGCAGTGGTGGCGAACCTATGGCACGGGTGCCAGAGGTGGCACTCAGAGCCCTCTCTGTGGGCACATGCACTGTCGCCCCAGTCCTAGGCCTTCAGCTGGGTTTAATAAAACCTTTTCGCTTTAGGCCTCCGCCGCCATGTGCAAAAAAAAAAAAGGTTCAATCAGTCAATTTCAACTTCTTGCGGGAAAAAAAAGATCTTGCAAAGTTGGAATTGATTGATTGAACTTTTTAGTCCCACCCAGTCTGCCGTTACCATCGCAGCCACGCCCACCCAATGGGCCACACCCACCCAATTGGCCACACCCAGCCAATGGGCCACACCCACCCAGCACTCGACGATGCATAAGTGGGTTTTGGGTTGCAGTTTGGGCACTCAGTCTCTAAAAGGTTCGCCATCTCTGTTATAGGGTCTCCTGTGTGAGGAGGGGGTTGGACTAGAAGACGTAAAAGGTCCCTTCCAACTGTGTTATTCTTTGTTCTAATGACTATATAAATTTGAACCCTTTTAATTACATATTTTCCCACTGATCCATCTGTATATTGCAGCCAAAACTCTTAGCTCATTTTATCATACATTCTGTAACCCATTCTTCCTTTGTTTCAAATTTCAACAAAAGTTTATGCATTTTAGCAATTGTATGTTCACCATTGGTGCACAATTGTATTTCAAATTTTGTCTTATTATCTATTTTGAATCTTTCTGATAACTGTAAATGGAAAACCATTGACAACTATATCCCTCTGCTATTGGTTCTTCTCTTGACTTCATGTTATATTCCCCTTGACAGTTTTCCAATAATTCCATTTTTATCCATTTTATCTATGTTATCTATTTTTCTTTGTTGTTTTTCTCTATGGAATTCTTCTAATGGAATATCTATTCTGTGTTCTCAATATATCTAACAAAATATTTTTTTTAAAATCCACATTAATTTTAATGTTATTGTGCCAGAAGTATTCATGCCATCCAAAGCTCAGGTCGTGATCTTTTCTCTTGAAAAGTCTCCTGTTCCTCCATCTCAGCCATTCTTTCATCCAGACGAAATCACAAGCTGCAAAACACAGTTGGAAATCCAGCAAAGCCAGCCCTCCCCTTTTGCATCGTGTAACAGTTTATATTTAACGTTTCTCCTTGCCATACACATCTCAATATATCTTTTTGCCATTGTTTAAATGGTACATCAGTTGTCAAAGCAGGTATTGTCTGAAACAAAAACATAATTGAAAACATTTACTTTTACCAAAGAAATTCACCTTGGCAGCAACAATATTTTTTAAATCTTCTGATTCAATCTGCAAATACACTAGCATTTTTTTTTATCAACTGCTAGTCATCAGAAGCTGCATGAAAGATCTTCTGGCGTTTAAGTAATCTGAGAACAGTCAGAGCTCTGTTGAAAATAACCTCCATGTTGCCCATCTCATAGTTTTCTGCAGGAGTCATTAGCCTCACCAAAGTTAATCAAGTTCCAAAGATGACAATGCAGGCAAAGGGCCAAAGATTTTAATGCTGGCCAGTTAAAACTCCCTGGTGACATCTTAATCATCTTCCTGTTCAATATCACCATTATCATGGGAGCTTCAGATGAGTCTATTGGGCTCTGCTAACTGTCTTTTAATAATACCATTTGTTTCATTTATCCTGATTAGTTTTCTTGGACTTATTAATGTTTTACTCTAGAAGGAAAAAAAAGGCACAAATTGCCTCTCTGGGGTAAAACAAAATGTAGCCTAGGGACTAAAGTCTTTGTGGCAAATAAAAGATGGTCAGGAGTGGTGGTGGATAAGTGGACTTTGCTATAAACAAAGAGGAAGACTTGAGAGATGACCTACCCAGAAATCGACAGCAAGCATGATGAGTCGAGACCTTGGTACAAAACAAGAGAAGAAACTCAAGGCAAAGAAGGGTGGGAAAGATTAATCAAAGGTGAAGAGGTCTTTCTGACATGGAAAGCCTAGCCTAGTGTGAGCCCCCAAAGCCCAAGTATCTCGGTCGGGGGGGAGGGCCTTCTTTCCCCTCCTCTTCCAGGTCTACAGGCAGAGCAGACAAGGGTTGGCACAAGAGATGGAAGAAGTTCATAAATGACTTAGATGAGGGAATAGAAGGGGAACTTATTAAATTTTCAGATGATACTAAGCTGGCAGGAATAGCCAACACCCTAGATGATAGGCTCAAGATCCAGAGGGATCTTGACAGACTTGAACACTGGGCCCTATCTAACAAAATGAAATTCAATGTAGAGAAAAGTAAAGTCTTACACTTAGGCAAGAAAAACCAAAGGTACACCTATAGATTGGATGAAACCAGGCTTAATAGCAGCAACTGTGAGAGGGATCTTGGATTCTTAGTGGACAATGAATTAAATATGAGCCAACAGTGTGCTGCAGCAGCCAAAAAAGCCAATGCAATCCTAAATTGCATTAACAGAGGGATTCAATCAAGATCACGGGAGGTACTAATACCACTCTATAAACCCTTAGTAAGACCACATCTGGAATACTGCAGGTATTTTGGTCTCCCACTATAAAAAAGATGTTGAGACTCTAGAAAAAGTGCAGAGAAGAGCAACAAAGATGATTAGGGGGCTGGAAACTAAAACATATGAAGAACAGTTGCACGAACTGGGCATGGCTAGTCTAGTGAAGAGAAGGACCAGAGGAGACATGATAGCAATGTTCCAAAGTTTCAGGGGCTATCACAGAGAGGAGAGGGTCAATCTATTTGCAAAGCATCTGAGGGCCAGACATGGAATAATGGATGGAAACTGATCAAGGAGAGATTCAACTTAGAAATAAGGAGAAATTTTCTGACAGTGAGAACAATCAACCGATGGAACAGTTTGCCTTCAGATGTTGTGGGAGCTTCATCATTGGAAGCTCTCAAGAAGAGACTGGAGTGCCATCTGTCAGAAATGGTGTAGGGTCTCCTGCTTGGGCGGGGGGTTGGACTAGATGACCTACAGGATCCCTTCCAACTTTGTTATTCTGATTCTGATTCTGAAGTTGCTGCTGCTGTTTGTGTCTCACTCAAATGAAGAAAATGGTGCAGAAAGTGGGGAGGAAAAGAAAGACGATCTACCTATATATTCTAGAAATTTGAGAATAAAGAAAGGCATGGATTCCAGGCACGTTTTTCCAAGTCCTGACTGCTGGGTCATGCTCTGCCCTCAAACTAACCTCAGCCCATGCATGGGCTGGCAACTGTTCTTGGCCATGTGCCTGTAGTGTCACCTTGTCCCCCAAAGCATGAGTGAGATCTATTGTGTCATTCACAGATGTGTTGGCTCTGAAGGTGAGTTTCCCTTCTGTTCTGACAAGATCCCAGGGCAACCTCCATTCAGTCTTTCTCATTATAAACTTGGAGAGATTGCAGTGACGCCATAGAGGGAGGAAAGGCAATGGCATGATGGCAAGAGTTTCCTGCCACCTCACAGAGGGATGGTGAGCAGAATGGGAAAAGGGCTTCAGTGGAGAGGAAGTGGCTTCTGTATTCCGTGAATGCAGGATGATCCTTCCTCCTCCCCCCACACGACACAGTTAACTTTCTGGGGCTTCTTCCTTCCTGGGGAATTGAGGCAAGGGGCTTTAGTCCTTTCTTCCCTCTCTTGCTGGGATGCCAGGCGAGATGGTCACCCCAGTGAAGGGGAGACCCTTGGGATAAGGCTATTGTTTTGATCCTTTCCAGGAATGACCCTTTCTTGGTCTCCTTCGCTTCCTTTCGAAGGCTGTTATGGGCAATTGGTTCTCCTACTCCCACCGCCCTGGGCTCCTATGCTCTTGGGCTTCCTTGCTTCAGCTCCGAGAGACCCCTGGCCTAAATGCTGCTCAGCCAGTCCCAGTTGGTGCCACTCTAAGCAAAGACTGGATTGGCTGAGCCACTTGCAGAACAACAAGATCCTTCAGAGGTTCATCCTTCAGGCACTCTGTTCTGAGGCCACTTGCCTTTTGGGGGGTGGGATGGGGACAGCTGAATGCCCAGATAAACAGGTAGTAAAATGTCCAAAGAGTTGCTTTGAGAATATATGAAGGGACCCCAGTGCTTTACGGAGGATGCGCCAGGGAATCCCACCCCAGGTTCAACCTAGAATGGAAGCATGGGGATTTCCATCACTCCACAAGTATCATAATAGAATACAATAAAAAAGTCAAAAACAGACAGGCAAAATGGGTGGAGGAATTCAAGACATTTCCACCATTATCTGGTTCTGAGCTGTGGGTTTTAAGGCCAGTGAGACTCAGGATGAACCAGAATCCACATAAAGCAGCAGGAGCAGAAAAAATTAAGAGAGTTGGTGAAATATACAAAATTAATACCCTTAGAGACTCAGTTGTCCTTATCTGATCCTTCCCCAGTTCTGTTACTCCAACAAAAAGCAATCTAAGGCAAGATAGTCTCACTACCAAAGAGACCCAGGTTACTGAAAAACAATTTTGTCCTGAGATGCATTTAAGCTG
This sequence comes from Azemiops feae, assembly GCA_023970755.1. NCBI lineage: Eukaryota > Metazoa > Chordata > Lepidosauria > Squamata > Viperidae > Azemiops > Azemiops feae. Next base: position 912,970 of record JALGBA010000525.1, read on the forward strand.
GCCACACTTGGTGATGGTGTTGACCTTTCTTTCCAAAAGTTACAGAAGTCTGTGCTTCCACTGAAAGCAAAATTTCAAGGTGAATGTGGAGGGTTTAATCCAGAAAAAGTATCTGAGGAATGTTGGGAGAAAATGAATACTTTGATTTGCCATGTCCTCACATTTCCTCCTCCTCCTCCTCCTCCTCCTCCCCTGGAAAGGCCAGGAGAAACATCCAAGGACATTTGTGGTTAGCCCAGTGAGGAGGCTGACCTGATCCTGAGACAAACTGGCCTGGACCGGCTTTCTTAATAAAAGTGTGAGGCTTCAGCTTAACCAGGAGCAAATGCCAGATCTTTGGGGGGGGGGGGAGCTAATCACAGCATCATCCATGTTTTGAGGGATTACAAACAGCCAGGAATGCTTTGGGCAGCAAAGATGTGAGGGAGCTGATGCCTGGGCTGAGGCTGTGGCGATCCCCAATCACAGCCTTCCTCTTGGTGGACAGGAAAGACGCACAAAGGCTGCCCTGTTTTGGGAGTTGCGTGCCAATCCCTGCTGCCCTCTTTTCTTCCCTCCAGGACTGAACTGTGTTTTGCCCACCTTCAGCTTTCAGGGCTCTTGGCAGGGGCTTCCCCGGGTCTCCTCAGCCCACCCTGGGACCTACACAGGTGTGTGTGCTTGTGCAGGTCTGCCTGGAATCCGGGACTTTATGTGGATAATGCAAAGCCTCTACAGCCGCTGAACAACAGCTGTTTCCAGTCAGGGCTTCTGAGCAAGTGCTGCCTGAGTCCATCTCTTTCTCTGCAACTGCCCACTCGAGGCTGCGTCTGCCCCTCCTTTTGCCAGTTCCGCCCTTCTTGCTTATATTTGCAAATGACTTGTTATGCTTTTGCCTCAAATTCCTCCTTTCCTTTACATCTTCAACTGAACAGCCCATTTTGCACAGTGGGAGGAGGTGTTTTCCCTGCCATCCGTCACCCCTCCCCTTGCCTTAATTGCAGCCCCCCCCCAGGAGCTTCCGAGGTGTATTAAACATCCAAATTATGCTACAGGGCCTTGTGAAGTGAGGCCTCCAGTGGGAATGGCAGAGCAACCAGAGTGGCTGTTAATGTCACAGCTTTGTTTGAAATTGCTTGGAAAACGATCATCCTTTCACAAGAGTGAGGCTGGAACAGCTTTGGTGGGCAGAGACAGCTTTGGGCAGGTTGTGCAAATGGAAATGGACAGGGTCAAAATGAGGGAGTCCGGTTTGTCAAAAGAGCCAGTGCAAAGGTGTGTGTGTGTGTGTGTGTGTGTGTGAGAGAGAGAGATGGAGACCATCATGCCACAGCCTCTCCCCTCCCCTGCAGTTTTCTGAGAGCAGAAAAGCAACTGCCACCCTCAAAGGCTTTCCTGTGTCTGCCCTGCAGCAGCATCAGGCAGGCAAGCTAAGCAAAGAGGGATTGAGGGTGGCATGGGAGGATGGCTGTGCCATCTGCAGAGACACGGATCATCCGGGAGACAGGAGGCCTCTAGTGCCACCTCCCAGTGGGAGAGACCAAGCAGGCGCTCCAGGTCAAATCTTGCTGGGATGGGGTCCCAGGGAGAAAGTACTCCATACCTCTTGTGAACAGCCCCTGCTCTTGAACAAGCAGCTCCTGTGCCCAGGCGTCTGGCAAGTTCTGCAGGTTCTTGCAGCTTTGTTGTTTAACACAGGAAAGATGCATACAAGTCTGGGTCAAAGATTATTTCAGAAAGTAGCCAGATTGTAGTAGGAACCACCAGGAATTACTTCTAATTGATCTAGACCATCCTAATGAGGTTTTTGCAGAAGTGCTGCACCAAAAGTATTTGGGGAGGGGAGGAGAAGATTTGCCTAAGTAAGGGCTTCCCTTAATTAGTCTGGGTGCAAAATTATTAAAAGGCCAGACAATCCTTCAAAATCTTATGAGTTTGCTGAAGTTGGCCAAAGAGAGGACAATGGCCAGACTGCTGCAAGTTGGATGCTGTCTCCCCCATTTCAAAGGCTTCTCCAGTGACCCCAGCAGATGAAGCCTGGAAAGGCCCCCAGTTGGAGTCCAGCTCAGGTGTTCTCCACCACTGTCACCAATTGGATGCTTACATGGAGTCACTTAAAGTAACCTCCTCCTCAGAAGTTTACCTAGTTGCTTTGGTCTCAAGAAAAAAAAAGAGAGACTTAAAATGTTGCCTTGAAAGTCTAAAAGCTGGAGACCTTGAGTGAGCATAAAGGAGATCCGAATATAGCCTTATCCATGGATTCCATTTTAAAATTGGTAGGGAGAACAGAGTCATTTATTCAGAAGAGTTATGACTTGGGTTTAGTCTATCAACCACAAATGCCAGTAGCAATTGGTGCGTGAAAATTTTGCAATGCTTGATTTCGGCCTTGTTCCAGAAAGACCTTTTCCTGTGTTTTGGTCCTGCTCATGGAGCCTCGGAATAATCTCCTGAGGGATTTTGCTGGGTCTCCCCAAGCGCTGCCCCATTAACCTTTTTCCAATGTCCATTCTGGCAATTTTTTTTAAAAAAGTTTTATTGAGGTAAAACACAATAAAGTGTAAGACAATTTTTCTTTAGCAGTCTGTTGAATGAGTTGCAGGGGTTCCAAGCGATTCATAATCCTACATGGAGATGCCGCTATAGACAGACTCCAAGAGGTTGTGTGGCACACACCAAGTGTCTGCAAGAGGACAAATCTGCATCTAGATTCTTGAATCAAGTGAAATGAATTAAACCTCTTTTTTTTGGGGGGGGGGGCTTGCTCGCCATTCTGATCTCTTTTGCTTCTCCCGGGAAAACCGTCTGTGTAAAGAGTCATTCTGAGTCAAAGCCACGCAGGCCTGCAATGGATAAAGAGGGGCCTGACTTTCCCCATCTGCATCCACATTTCCTCGGGGCGCAGGCAAAGAGCGAGTGGAAGGTGTGATTTTGCTCCTCCCCTTTGTGGAGCTGTCCTGGGCAAGGACGAGAGGGGTTTGCTTCCCCTCCAATTTCTTCTTCCTACCAGGTATAACTTTACATGTTTTAATCAGCCTAAAGCTGATTAAGGGATCCCGTAGCTTTCGGGCTGATGGAGATGGAGAACTCCATCAAGGTCCAGATCAGCCTCAAGGGGGAAGCCACCCAGGGTGGCCCCACCTGCCTTGGGGGCGCAGCAGAGCCTCCTTGCTCTGAGGTCGCACCTGGGCTCCTCCCAGGAATAACAGTCGCCTGTTTATGAGTCAGCAGAGGGAGGTTTTGGACGGAACACAGGGGAGGAATGGGAAATCCCTTGGCGGAGTCATTACATTAAATACTCTCATCTAATAAGTGCTTTTCCCACTTTAGTGTGAATTGAGAGTACATCAAAAATCCCCATAAGAGCTAATTATTCCTGATTTAGCATTGGTGCAGGAGGAGAGGTGCCTGCTGGTTAATACCCCAAGAAGGGAGAGGCATTATAGATCCCCACTCTTCAATGCATGTCTGCACGGATTCAAATGGCTTTTCCTTCTGGTCTTGTCTTTTTTTTTTTTTTTTTTATCACAATGGGAAACAGAGCCCTGGAGCTCAACCTCTTAATGCATTGCATCCTCTTATTGTAAGTTCTATGTTAGGCTAGGCCAGGGGTAGGCAACCTTGGCTCTTTTATGACTCGTGGACTTCAACTCCCAGAATTCCTGAGCCAGCCATGCTGAGGGGAAAGGGAGAGGTTTCCAAGCTGAGCCATGCTGGCTCAGGAATTCTGGGAGTTGAAGTCCACGAGTCATGAAGGGGCCATAGTTTCCCCATGCTGGCTCAGGAATTCTGGGAGTTGAAGTCCACGAGTCATAAAAGAGCCAAGGTTGCCTACCCCTGGGCTAGACATACCTAGTTCACCTTAACTGTTCACTGTTTAACCTCCAGAAGCTTTATGTTGTTCTTCTCTGCACTCTTTTTAATATCATGATGACCAAAGCAGCAGCACATTGCTGGCTCATATTTAAGGAGTGATCTAGTGGAACACCTAGATCTCTCCCCCAGTTGCTGCTATTGAGCCAGATCCACCTATTCTATATCTATGCATTTGGTTTTTCTAGTCCCTGACAGGCTTCTTACATACAGTAGTTAATACCATATCAAGATGGTATAATGCAAGTTAGATGCAATGGAAAAGATTCGCTGACAGGCTATATGGCAGTGAAAAGGAGAGAGATACTTTAACTGCCTCAGTGATCTGGAGACCACACAATTTCAGGCCATTGGTCATCAGTAGCCGAAAGGAAAGCCTGTGCTGTGCTATATTCGGATGATGCTGTTCTTCTTTCGTGTACTAAATTGGAGCTGAACCACCTCTTTGGGGCACTAGTTAAGTATACCAAGAAAATCAACTACAAATTGGCTATGATAAAATGAAAATTATGGTTTTTGGAAAAAATAAAATAAAAGTACACCTGGAAAATTCAAGACTGTGTCAACTAGAGAATTTTAATTATTCGAGTTTAGTTTAATTAGTACGTAGTTATTTAACTATTTTCTAGCCTGGCAACATCATATTTATTTATTTATTTATATCTCACCTTTATTATTTTTATCATTGTAAGGCAATACTTCTGAAAACAATATCTACTATGATAACCCTGCTTCAATATTTTTACTCTAAAGGAGGAAGATTTATTTTTTTCAAATTAACAAGTTAAAAGTTTTTAATGCCAAAATTGCACCTCAAATTTTATACAGAGCTCCAATCTGGATCCTATTTGCTAATAATAACATAGCACAATTTCAGGAAAAATGTTTAAGGTCTCTTTAAAGTGTGCCAAACCGTGTTCCAAATTCTGTTATTCTCTTAGGGCAATGCCCTTTGATAACAAAGGCTTGGTTAAATACTATTAAGTTTGGGTTGCAAATATATGTTTTTCAAAACAAGGAAGGATCACTTCAGGAAATCCCAAATGAATCCCTTGTGGATATGTGGCTTAAACAGGTGACCCACAAGATTAGTCAGATTGGCATTGATCCTGATTATTTATTCTCCAGGGTCATGTTATCAGCATCTCATTGTACCAAACCAAGACTAATTCAGTATAGGAATTAGTGGCTAAGCCAAAGTATCATGTTCGCCTGTAACTTTTGGAGTTAACTACAGATACATTTTTTCAGCTCCCTGAATATTTGAATAGCTTACATTTAAACAAACAGCCTTTTCAAAGGCCAGACTGAATGTGTCGCCATCAAATATGTTATACAGTAGATTTTCAAAACAGAAATTCCCATCTCTCAAGCATTTTGTCCCTGTAATGATACTGATCATGAAACGGTGGTCATATTTTATTGTATTGTGAAAATCCAAACCAGAAAAAGATACTTCTGAGTATCTTTTCCACAGCATTTCCTTTATCCACTAATTAAGTCACTTTGTCAAAGAAGGCAATAACATTTGTCTGGCATGGTCTGTTTTTGACAAACCCATTTGGCTTCTAATAATAGCTTTGATTGTTTCTGCTATTCGCAGATCTGTTGCTTGACTATCTTTTCCAGGATATTCTGAGGTATTGATGTCAGGCTGATTACTTTGTAGTTTCCAGGATCCATTTCCCCCCCTTTTTTTGAAAATGGAAATCACACTCTTTTCCCATCCTCTGATAGTTCCTCAGTGCTCCAGATCTTTCAAAGGTATAGTTCAGTGATTCTGAGATCACGTCTGCCAGCTTCTTCAGAACTCTGGGATGTAATCCATCTGGTCCTGGCAATTTGAACTCATCTATAGTGGATAGCTGCTGTATTTCCATTTTCTTGCCTATTTTGACTTGCCTTCTTCCTATTCTGACTCTTACGGTGCTGCTTTTGGTAGGTTGGGTTATTTTTTCTTTTTGTATGAAGACGGATGCAAAGAAATAGTTAAGCAGCTCTGTTTTCTCACTGCTATCTGTCACCTCCTTGCCACCTTTCTCCCATGACTAAACCAATCATTTTTCTTGTTTCTTACATATTGAAAGAAACTTTTTATTATTATTATTATTATTATTGGCATTTGTTGCAAGTCTCAGTTCATTCTGAGCCTTAGTTCTCCTGATTTTGTCTTTGTAGATTCGGACTATTTGCTGGTATTCTGTTCTAGTTATTTGCCCCTCTTTCCATTTTTTATACTTGTCCTTTTATTCTCTCAGTTTGTCAGACAGTTCTTTATGCAACCATTCTGGCTTCATCTGGAGTTTCTGGTTTTTCTTCCTCTGTGATATTGTCTTAAACTGGGCTTTTAAAATCTAATTTTTCAGAGTTTCCGGAGCATCTTGAGTTGTTTTCCCCTTTAGGATTTCCATCCATGTAACCCTTCCTAAAGTCTATTAGGTTGTTGAAGTCAGCTCTCCTAAAGGCTAAGACAGTAGTTTGACTTTTTTCAATTACTTGTGCCTACATTAGATTGAATTCCAATATATGGTTACTCTCCTCCAAAGTCCCCACAATGTCAATCCCTTCTATCATTTCATCTCTGTTATTAGTAATTAAATCCAGTATAGTTGACCTTTTAGTTCCCTCTTCTACCTTTTGGATGGCAAAGTTGTCAGGTAGGCTCATTAGGAACCTGTTTGATCTCCTACCTGGTGCAGTTTGTCTCCCAGTTTAAAGGATAAAGTCTCCCATTACTATCGTGGTGTGCTTCCTGCACACCTTAGTTTACTGATCAGAAAAATGTTCATCTATTTCCTCTGTTTGGTTGGGTGATTTGTAGTATACACCTATAGCAGTGTCATTCTTTTTTCCTGTTATATTGACCTATATGGATTCTATGAGGTTTTCATCCTTGGTTATATGCATTTCTATAGAAATATAATGCAACTCTACCTCCTCTTTTGTTGGGTCTCTTTCTTTTGAACAATTTAAATCCTTCTAGCAGAATGTTCCAATCATGGGTTTTACCCAACCAATTTTGGTAATGGCAACAGGATTGTCCCTGCCCTCCTATACTAGGATTTCGAGTTTGCCCTGTTTGTTCCTCATATTTTAAGCATTAGTATATGTGCATTGAATCCTTTTTGGCTGTCCTTGCATTTGCTTCCTACATCTCTTGTTCTATATCTGAGTTCCTCTTCCTTCACACCACTCTCTGCCTCATGGTTTGATTGGTTGTCTTGGGTTTTATGCTTAAGTCTTAAAGATCCTAAAGTAGTGATGGCGAACCTTTTAGAGACTGAGTGCCCAAACTGCAACCCAAAACCCACTTATGCATCGTCGAGTGCCGGGTGGGTGTGGCCCATTGGCTGGGTGTGGCCAATTGGGTGGGTGTGGCCCATTGGGTGGGCATGGCTGTGGTGGTAACGGCAGACTGGGTGGGACTAAAAAGTTCAATCAATCAATTCCAACTTTGCAAGATCTTTTTTTTTCCCGTGAGAAGTTGAAATTGATTGATTGAACCTTTTTTTTTTTGTATATGGCGGTGGAGGCCTAAAGTGAAAAGGTTTTATAAAACCCAGCTGAAGGCCTAGGACTGGGGCGACGGCGCGCGTGCCCATAGAGAGGGCTCCGAGTGCCGCCTCTGGCACCCGTGCCATAGGTTCGCCACCACTGTCCTAAAGATTGGTCACTCTCCCCCTTTAATTTTAGTTTAAAGCCCCTCTGATGAGATGAGCCAGCTGTTTTCCAAATATGTCCCTCCCAGTTCTTGTGTGGTGCAGCCCATCCTTTGCCAGAAGCCCTTCATGGAGGAACATGGAAAAGGGTCCTGCTCTCTTCCAAGCAGACGCCTAGGATTCGGTGTAAAGGCAGAGCTGAAGGACTTTCTTTTTCTTTTCTTTTTTCTTTGCACATAAACAAAACAGCCAGGCTGAACTTTTAACTACCTGCTAGCAGATGGACACTTTTGCAGAAGCATCTCCCTTGGTAACCCTTTCAAGGGGGGGGGGGGGAAGCAAGCGGAAAATGAAGTAGCCCCATTTGGCTCCAAAGGAAGGTCCCCTTGCTGGGTTTCTTGGGGTCACACAGATGCTTCCACATGTGGAAAAGAAACGTCTCTCTCCGATGCATTTGATGTACACGTAATTCGACATTTTGCTCCCATGGGCAATGAATCCACCCAGCAGGCTAAATTTCCTCTCTTTCCTTACCTTTTACCAGAGAGAGGGGGGGGGAGAGGGAGAAAGAGACAGAGAGAGGGGGAGGGGAGGGGGGAGGGAGAGAAAGAGAGAAAGAGAGAAAGAGAAGAGGAGAGAGAGAAGGAGAAAGAAGGAGAGAGAGAGGGAGAGACAGAGAGAAAGAGAGAGGGAGAGAAAGAGAGACGGAGAAAGAGAGAGAGGGAGAGAGGGGGGAGGGGGGAAAGAGAGAGAAAGAAAGAGAAGAGAGAGAAAGAGAGAGGGAGAAAGAGAGAGGGAGAGAGGGGGAGGGAGGGGGGAAGAGAGAAAGAGAGAGAGAAAGAGAAAGAAAGAGGGAGAGAGAGAAGGAGAGAGAGTGAGAGAGAGAGAAAGAGAGAGAAAGAGAGAGAGGGAAGAGAGAGAGAGAGAGAGAGAGAGAGAGAGAGAGAGAAGGAGAGAGAATCACCCCCCGTCTCTTTCTGGGCCCCGTTGCCCATGGATAGAGACAGCAAAGCAGACCCAGATTGCATTGGCCACACAGTTTGTGCCGTGGCCACAGTTTTTGCTCAGGGGCCGCAAGGTTGGAGAGCAGCTGGAAGCCTCTTCAGTTCTGAGTGCTTTTTTCACAGAGTTGTGCAGGATTTGCCTTTCCTCACAGATACACTCGGTGGTAGAGAGTTACAGTTTCGAACCTCCCCAAGTGACCCTTGCCCTAATTTGAAGCCTTGAGGACCCCCGGGAAGGTGAGGCAGTCCTCCCTGGGGGGGGGGGGGAAGGGTGGGCAACTAAATACATCCTCTCCACCCATGTTATTTCCATTTAAAAGCCCAAATGGGAAATGGAATAACAAGCCATCGGTCTAAGGATGGCAGAGGAGGTAAATGCACAACACGCGCAGAGCATGCGGTGAAGGTCGTCCCCTTTTGGAAAGATCATGGTGGCTTTTAAATCGACCCTGTTTTAATCCTGGTTTTGGAAGCCTCTCTTAATTGCTGCTCCAGATCACAAACAGCCCTGGCCACCTGAGCCTGGCAACTAATGGCTTTGTCACAAATTCTTCACTTTTGATTTTTTGGGTAGAAAAGAAACAAGAGGGCTCTCGTTCCCTTTTGCCTCCCCACTAAGGTTGCTTTTATCTACTGCAGAGAGGATCGATGTTGGTAAGGTGCCTGGCTAATCGCTGGGGCAGGAGGGAGAGGAGCGATCTGGTGGATCACTCTGCAGAATGGCCGATGAGGGAAGTGGGGCAGGATCCCTTTCAGGACTGCATTGCGTGTCCCATTGGCAGCAGATGCAACAGAATCTGCCTCTCCACGCTCGCCCCGTCACCCACAGCCAGGGGCTGCCTGCAGCTGAGTTGCCAGAGGAAGCCAGTCACCAGTAGCCAGCCCGGCTCTGCCTAGAAATAGTCCCCCACACAACCAGGAGGGTGAAGGAGCCATGTAATCAGGCAAAATGCAGCTCTCGGAGAGTGTCAAGCAGACACGATAGCAGTATTCCAATATTTGAGGGGCTGCCACAAAGAAGAGCGGGTCACGTTATTCTCCAAAGCACCAGAGGGAAGGACAAGAAACAATGATTGGAAACTGATCAAAGAGAGAAGCAACCTGGAATTAAGGAGAAACTTCCTAACAGTGAGGACAATTAACCAGGGGAACAGCTTGCCACCAGAAATTGTGGGCATTCCATCACTGGAGATTTTTAGGAAGAGACTGGACAATCACCTGTCTGAAATGGGAGAGGTTCTCCTGCTCGAGTAGGGGGCTGGACTAGAAGATCTCCAAGGTCCCTTCCAGATTCTATTCTATTCTATTCTATTCTATTCTATTCTATTCTATTCTATTCTATTCTATTCTATTCTATTCTATTCTATTCTATTCTATTCCTGGGGTTCTTGGCCTCCCCAGGAAATGCTTGCAGGGCTGCTGCTTTTCAAGAAAGGGCTGCCCCCTAAATTCTTTCCCTGCTGGGTTCACCATTCCTGGCCAGGAAGGAACCCTCCCTGACAAACGTATCTCTGTTGCAGAATTGATTGCATAGTGAAATTGCCAGATAATTACCTCCTCACACAGCCTAACTGGAATTCTTCACATCCAGCAGGATCTTTAAGACAGGTAGACAAGCAATTATAGATGAATAAATGACTGAGAGAGATCTTGGCCCCCAGTCAGTCTCAGCCTGGCGCAGACAGCCTGGCTTGGCTTATCCTACAGTACTGAGAAGGGCTCACCTCCATCAGCCGGGCAAGACCCCTTCCCAGCTGACCCCCCCCTTGACATGACCTGCTCTCTACTCCGGACAACCCTCCCATCTCATGTTACAGTCTCTTCCCCCCACACAAACACACATACAGACACAGACACCCATACACAAACCCTGGCTAAAAGAGAAAGCTTGATTGATTTGGAGAGGCTGCAGAATTGAACCCTCTTCAGCCCACTTCCTTAGCCCCAGCCGGCAGGGCCTGGCCTCGGGGCTCCACCACAGCCAGCCAAAGGGCCCCCTGGGGCAGGAATCCACCATCTGAGGAAGCCAGGGTCTCTGCCAGGGGGGTGGAAGACCCAAGCAGGGAAGAGGGCAGGAATGAAGGTTAGCTGCAGAAGGAGGATCACTGGGGGTGGGGACTGCTCAGCCCTGGCCCACCCATCATTTAGAGTCTGGCTGAGCAGGGTCTGCAAGTGATATTTTCCTTCCTCCCCGGAAATAGCTATGAAGGGAGAAGCCAAAACTGTCCTTGGCTTGGAAAAGGCCTCCATTCAGCTCGGGCTGATTCCCGCTGACAGTCTGGCTGGATCAGGAGCTGAATCCAGATCCAGTCTGCAAAACCTGAAGCGTCATCCTAGCCAATATCCCTAAAAAGATCCGGGAGGTTTGTCCTAGGCTGGAAGGTCAGCAACGAAGATGGTCCAATGGGGTCCTCCCAATTCTTGGCTCTGGCAAGAGGCAGGCCAGACAAGATGCCTCTTCTTCCCTTTCTTAGGCAGAATCTGCTGCATACCGCATCTTATCCCTTTCACTTGCCTGCCAAACAAGGTTCCCGGAGATATGGAATTCTCCAGTCCCCACACGGCCAGTAGGGTTTAGAGCCCCCAACAGCTTTGCCCAGTGACCGACAGACCCCAAAGCGTTGCCAAGGCTAAATTGAAGCACAAAAGGGAAACCACAGAGCTGCTTGGCAGTACCATTTTTGGGGTGCAAGAAAGCCAGATTGTGGGCAGCTTCCATGTCACCCAACCATTCAACTTTGCCTGCCTACAGTTGGAGGGTCACGCAAAAGAGCACAAATCCATTTTAGGCACCTTTCGGTCAGAGGAATTGGCTATTGGTGTTTTAAATCGATGAACCCACATCTTCAGATGAGCTCAGTCCTTTTCACTGTTTGCACAGTGTGAAGAAACACGTGAATTCTATCCCAGAGTCTTTTTGGACATAGAGAGGCCAACTGAAAAAAATATCCGTGCTTCGGAGTTTGTTGACCGTGTTTTCCCCAAAGAGGTGCTCGCTCCTTAATCGTTTCTTTTACGGAAAGGCAGGGCAAGGGAGCAAGTGCCAGGACTTAACCTGCTTCTGACAATGAAGCAGGTCCTTTGCGATGAAGGACTGTATATCTTTTGGATCCATTTAATTTTCTCCCCTCCTGCACCAAACCTTTTCGGTCTCTCAGAGCGGAAAATATTTTTAGTATGTTATCTTCTCAGTCCCCCTTTGCTGAAGGCATCATGCTATGTTTTATAAGGATGGAAGTATGTTCAGTTCAACCCGAGAGACAGTTTGGTCTAATGGTTAAGGCATCATGCTGGAAACTGGTCCTGCCTCAGAGGAGGGAGGGAGGGAGGCAGGGAAGAAGAAAGACCAGGAATCGGACAAACGTGCCCAATCAAAGAGAAGAGACCAGAGGCAGGATCCAGAGGTCAAGGGGGTCTAGGACAACTTGCCGGGGCCAACTCGTTGCTGCCAGCTCACCACCCCCCACTTGCCTCTGCCAATCTGGCACTGCAGGACAACTCCACGTGGCCAACTCGCTACAGGGACAACTTGCCGTGGGGACAACTTGCCGCGGGAGACATGAGGGAGAGCCGGGCGGACAATGGAGCATGTGGGCAGAGGGCAGAGCATGTCAGGGCGGGCAGAGGGGACACGCCCGCAGCAGGGGGCTTCCCATTTTCACACACCCTGCCACCACCTCCGTGCCAGGCTCGGAGCTGCTGCCACCAACACTGCCACCCACCCTGATGCACTCTGCTCTGAGCTCTGCCCAGCCGCTCACTTGCCCGCCCACCTGGCTCTCCCTCAGGCCACCCACAATCCCTGCAGCGAATTGGTTGTGTGGAGTTTTCCTGAAATGAGTTGGCAGCGGCAAGCTGGCAGTGGCGAATTGACCACGGTGAGGTGGTCCATTCCGAGGTCAAGTCATGGCACAGCCATATAAACCTGGCAGAGCTGAGGCCTCGACGTTGTTCTCGGTGCTTTCTCCCAGGGAGGGAGGCCAAGAAATAAGCCGCACTCTCCCCACCAGGTGCACAGCTGAGGCACCTTCCTCACGGGGGTCTCCTCTCCTGCCTGCCCTCTTTTTGGCCAGTTGGTTGACAAGCTCAGCCGCTGTTCTTGTGTGTCTCAAGGAGCCTCTGCTGGGACTTGGGGTGTGTGTGAATCTCAAATTTTGAGAGGCCATGGGGGGGCAAGCAGTCCTGGGGCCTTGCCGGATCTGCCTTCCCCTAAGGGAAGTGATTTATTTATTAAATTTATTTGCTGCCTATCTCATTTTGAAGCAACTTTGGATGGCTTACAGCATAAAAACATTAAAATCCTCAAAGATAAATATCCCTGATACAATAGAATGAAAGTACCATTAAAATGAAATCATAAGATGGGGAAGGAGGGAGCCAGAGTGGGGTGGGGGGAGGTGGGATTGGCTCTTGCTTAATCAGCCACCTCCAGGGTGAAGCTGCCCTGTTCGGGTCCCAAGCCAGCTGGCAGAACCAGGTCTTCAGGCTCTTATGGAAGGACAGAAGAGTTGGAGCCAACCTCACTTCTGGGGAGAGGATGTTCCAAAGGGGGATTACCAACATCTTGAATTGTATCTGGAAGCAGCAGCTTGCAGAGTAGCAATGTTACATGGGACACTCTTGGGACCCCCAAAACTGCCTGTGCTGCTGCATTCTGCACCATTTGTAGCTTCCGAACACTCTTCAAGGGTAGCCCCATGTAGAGCGCATTGCAATAGTCCAAACGCGAGATAACGAGGGCTTGAGTCACTGAGCGCAGGGACTCCTGATCCAGGAGAGGCTGCAACTGGGCACAATCCGAAGTTCTCTTAGCCGTAGCTGCCACCTGCTCTTTGAGTGGGAGTTGCAAGTCCAGGAGAACCCTCAGGTCTGTATAGGGTGGGGCCACCTCATTCAAAACAAAAGATGTCAAAGTCCCGGATCTTGGAGCCCTGTGCATCCCAAGGGATTCGGTCTTGCCAGGGTTCAGCCGAAGCCTGTTGTCCCCCATCCAGGCCCCCACAGCCTCCAGGACTACCAAGTGGGCAGCCCCAGCATCACTTGGGTCATCAGGGGTGGAGATACAAAGCTGAGTATCATCAGGATATTGATGACAACTCACGGTGACAAATTAATTCCTAGTTCCGGTTTTGCTGGAATCTGCCCCTCCAGGACTGTTATCCTTAGAATCGCTGACTCCACTTCCACCTCCTCTCTTACATAGGAAGAGAGCTAGCAGGCCTGAGGATGCCCAGATGCCCCCTTGACTTGGGGCTCAGCTGGGTCTGCATTCTGCATGGCATACCCAGCGCTGGGCAAAGAGCTAAGAAGCAGCAAGAGAGGCAAACCGAATTAAGCAAATAAGTAAAAAACCTTTTACTTGTCTATTTATTTATTGAGGGAAATAATCCAGATTTGTTTATGTGAATGCCGCTGGAGTGCCAATTAATGCAATAAAAGAAGATTTTTAGTGATGGGATTCACAAAACACAGCATGGCCCCTCTGACCCTAGATGAACTGGAGATCTATCATTGTCTATTTGGCACAAGAACTGAGCAGAATCTCCCGGTCAGAGGTCCCTGGCCAGGGCCAGAGGGAGCAGGAGGGAGGGAACCCTTGTTTTCAGGGCCTACTTGCGCTCTGCCCAAAGATGCCGTCTGGCCAGCATGGAAAGCAGACAAGATCTTGTCTAAGCCTGATATTCTTGTGGGGCTGCCCAGGACTCCATCCAGTGAATGGCCAATCTTTGGGGACTTTGCACATCAGCTCTTGCCTGCTTTGCCACACAGCTTTGACCAGTGGTAACATTTGGGACACCGCCCCAGAAACCACCGCTCTGCTCTGCCTGTCCCTCGGCTGGGCAGTGCCCGGGCTGCCACGTTCCATGTGCTCAGCTGCTCAGGCCACGGCTGGGGACTCCCTGTGAAGAGGAGGGGTGGGCACGTGGGTGCCTCTTTTGAAAAGCAGCCCAGAGTGGAGCATTCCACAGACAGCCCAGGCTTATGGAACTAAAGAGCGGCCTCCTGTTTCAATATTAACTCTCTGTCTTTCTGTCTCTCCCACTCCGAGGAATGTTTAATTGCTCGCCTGCTTGTACGATTTCACTCACCCAAGCCTATAAATCAGCCGAAAAAACAGAAAAGGTGAAATAAAAATGTAAAGTCCAGTCAGGCTTGAAATGTTTCAGAGGGTTGGTGCCCCACCTGATTTTTTGAGTCCAGAGAGGAAATCAACCACTCAGGTCAGAGGGAGTCAGAGGGAGAATCTGGGACCGGTTCTTTCTGATGGCTGGATCACAAAAGAGCTCTGAAGGAGGAAATTGCAAAGATGAAAACAAGATTTCTCTTGGACAAAGTAATGAGATCTACCAATCTGCTGGCTGGCACTTCTTCTTGGCATGGCTGTTTAGGCACACGACAGCATCTTTGGGAAAAGTGGATATTTACAAAGATTTTGTAAAAGTTACATGCAGGAATGTACATTGTTACAGATAGTTACATTAGAATGCAAAATAAGGAAAGTTGAATACATCAGTACGTACAGTTAGATCCTTCCCTTCCTCTCCCTCCCTCCCCTCCCCTCCCTCCCCTCCCCTCACCTCCCTCCCTCCCTCCCTCCCTCCGGTCCCTCCTCTGGGGCATCTTCCAGCTTCTTACCTTGCTTTCTTTCTAGCAGGACCCAGGTAGGCAGAGACATGAGGCATGGTTGCACAAAGTTGCTTCTCTTTGAAATGCCAGGTCACCTGGCTGGCAGCCTTGCCGAAGGTTAGAGTCCTTCTCGGTAGGTTCCTGTCATGAAAGCATCACCTTGATGGCCTCCCATTAGGCTTCTCTGCAAGCAGTGGGGAGGGAGGAGGGAGCCTTCCCTTGACTGCTCTTTCTCAAACTTTCCTCCTCAGCTCCCTCCTGGTCGTGGCCACACAAGGCTGTCTGCAAGGACTTCCTTCGCAGAGGTCATTATCAGGGCCATCATCATTCACGGTGATTGATGGGAAGGGGGAGGGTTGAGTTCGCTCCCCCTGGTGCTTCAGAAAGATCTTCACAGTTTTCAAGGACCATCTCAGTCACGGCTGCCAGGCTGCCCCCAGCACAGAACGCCAGAAGATCAAAGCCAGCATCTCAGGGAAACACGTTCCTCCAAAAGCATCTTCCCTGTCAACTTGAGGAGGTGAGCAAAGGCCAGCCAAGCTCAGCCTAGGAAAAATAGATTCCAGGACCTCAGGCCCGGGCTTGGCCAGAAGCCCAAGAAAGGGCTCTGAGCCACGACTTAGGGAGGACTTTGGAAAGCCTTGGGAGAAAGCCCTGCCCGGATTGGGGTACCTTCTTGGCCTGCCTTCTGCCAAAGCTCCTGTCCTGCCTTGCTGATCTTGAACCCCCACATGGAGGGTGGCAGCTAGGGTGGACCATGTAAACGTGGGTGGCCCAAGCGGGGAAAGGCTCTCATTGGCCTTTGCACGAGTGATTTCCCCAGCCATCAAGAACTGTGGTATCAGTTATGCAAAATCAAAACAAAGCATTTATTTACAGCCCCAGACCAATAAAACCCAAGTACGGCTTTTAAAATACAGGAAAAACCCCACCAAGCTTGAAATAATTAATAACGAAAAGAGGTTGCAAACAGGCTTCTGCAAATCACAGCCACTACTAAAAACTTGGCAAACCATTTAATAGTTGTCCAAGTTAGGTCTTGCAGAAGGACAGTTGTAATTTCTTGGTCAGCAAGAAGAGACAAGTAAAAATTTGATAATCAATTTTAGGAGTGCCAGATGCCATCATGCGTAATATGATGGGCAGCCTAACAATGCACGGATTGTCAGTTCAGCCTCTGTATCTGAGCAATAATGCATATATGATTATTGCATGGGAGACTTGTGTGTTTGCCTAGTCTCCATAATAAAGCGTGCACCAATTTGAGCCAAGGTGGAAAAAAAGTATATTAAATGTATAGGAAGCTACAGAGGCAGTAAGAACCATCAGCTAGAGTGACACAATATGCCAGATCAGAATCAATTTGCTTCTCAAGGATGAGGAAGATGAGCCAAACCAAAAACTCAAGCCAGAGGACTGTTTCAGCCAGAATCCGAGATGGCAAAGCCTCAAACGGGCCCGGGAGAAAAGCTCTAGCTGAACAAGGGCTTCGGAAGGGGAGCAAGAAATCCCCAATGGTGCCTTGGATTGAACAGCCTGGAAAGTTACAGGCATCCTTCTAAACCAGGGGTCACCAACCTTTCTGGGTTGGTGGCCCGGTGGGAAAGGGAGGGGCAGGTACCTTTATGCGCGCATGCGCACAGACGCAAACGTGACGCTGCATGCGTGTATGCACGAATGGGGCTGTGAGCATACGTGCTCCGCAAATGGGGCTGCAAGCGCGGGTGTGCCCACAGCCTGAAGTTGGATCCTGACCGGCTCAAGGTTGACTCAGCCTTCCATCCTTCCGAGGTTGATAAAACGAGGACCCAGATTGTTGGGGGGACAATAGGCTGATTCTGTAAACTGCTTAGAGAGGGCTATAAAGCATTATGAAGCAGTATATAAATTTAAGTGCCATTGTTATTGCTATCTGCACAGCTCCCATTGGCCATTTGAGGCTGTGGTGGGCAAGCTATCCACCCACCCACCCACCCACCCACCCACCCACCCACCACCCCACCCACCCCACCCAGATCTATCTATCTATCTAATCTATCTATCTAGATCTATATCTATCTATCTATCTATCTATCTATCTATCTATCTATCTATATATCTATCTATCTATCTATCTATCTATCTATCTATCTATCTATCTATCTATCTATCTATCTATCTATCTATCTATCTTCCCATAAGGTAACTCCGGGAGGCTTACAGTCATAAAATATATATCTGCATTAAAACATAAATACATTTAAACCAAAGATTAAAATCTTAGGGCACATGGGGAGGGTGGGGGCAGAGTGCTGGGGAGGTGGGATCAGTTATTGCTCAATCAACCACCTCTCTTGTGCCGATCCCCACTGGGGCCCCAGGCCAACTGGCAGGGCCACGTCTTCAGGCCAGGCACCCGACTTCAGGGGGGGAAGCCCTCAAAGAGCTGCTCAGGACTCATTCAGGCTCCTTGGATAGGTGTTGTTTTGAAGGTTGTCAGAATTGTGTAGCTGCTGGAATAGGGACCTCAAGTGCATCCTACACCAGGTGGAAGGGGCAGCTCTCTCCTCTCTACTCCCAGAGTACTCTGGGGTGGCCCACATTCCGGCCCTACCTTCCTGCCCTGGCCCAGAGGTACAGCATGGCATGACCCCATTTTCCTGACTCGCCCACTTAACATTCACCCACTTTGACCAGGGTCTACTTGATTTCTGGCTAAGCTCCTGAAGGAGGATGTGGGGAGGGGGCTGTAAGAGAAATTTTGGACGACTTGAGGTGAGAGGCTTCTCGTTCAGCTGGCCTCAGCAGCACTCTTGCATTGCTGCTCCTGCCCCAGGCTTTGCCTAACACTGCAGGGAGATGTTGGTAGAACTGAGCTCCTGGGCTGGGATGGCTCCTGCTCACCAGCTGAGGGAGGTCTTCATGGCTGCCTCCTGCAGTGGCCCTGAAGAGGAAGCAGCTCCAGGAAGAAAGACAGCGGCTGCAGTCTGGAAAGTGTGGAGACCCAAGATGGGCCCCGGGGCTTGGCACTCTCTGCCGGGGATCTGGCTCTTTGGGGCAATCAGCTCCATGACATGGATCAGCTGTGGAAGGCACACCCAGGACTATCCAGAGGAAGCCCCCCCCCCAACCACCACCAGTTAGAGGGAGGGTGATAGGAAGACAGAGAAAGAGAGAGAGAAGGGAGAGAGAACCTAATTGGAATGAGGCGCTTCAGCGGTGCTGGGTGTGCATTTCATTAACCCTTTTCATGCCTGACTGAGGAGGAGTGACAAGCCTTCTGGAGAACATAAAAAGGAACTTGTGGGCTTGCTTGCCTTTTGAACGCAAAGGTTCCTTGCCCTAAAGGCATTATGGGACACACACACATGCCATGCTGGTCTCTTCAGGCAAACAGGCAGGAAAAGAAAGCCAACTATAATAATAGAGTGGTCTCGTTCTTCCCTTTCTATTATCTCCACAAGCCCCCCGGGGTGGCTTTCTCCTCCCCCCCCCCAGTTTTTGGCACTTTCCCAAGACAGGGAGGGAGAGGCTTCACCTAGAACTCCCCACTAGTAGAACTGGGAGAGGAGCATCCTGGCCTTACCCAAAAAAGAGCTGCTGCTTGTGGAGAACGGTGCGAGGCAGGAACCAAGAGGCCGGCTGTATCTCCTGGTGAAGTATGGCAGAGAGAGGACTGCCACAGGCTCCCTGACATGAGGAGTGCCAATCAGGGGGTTCCTGCCCTGAAAAGAGGTGGACGGGCCCTCACTCGCCTTTCCAACTTTGCATTCTCTGTTTCTGCTCTGGGAGGGAAGGGACAGTCATGGAAATGCCAGCCTCAACTCTTCTGGTGTCAAGCAATTGACCTGCCTCCTCCCTTATTTCCTCACCCGCATTGTGGTTTTGAAAGGGCGAGACCAGGGGCCCCTGCCACTCCTAAGCCTTGCGAGGTGACCATGGTTTTCAGGGAGACAGGAATACCAAAAGGGAGGCAGGACTGAAGCCAAGAGAGAAGACCCTGCTGGTGCCCAGCATTGTTGGCACAGCCCCATGGGTCTTGCTCAGCTCACCACAATGGCTCCTGTTCCCACACAATTCCTCAGTGGTTGCCCAACAAAGGATTGGCTTTCTGACTGTGGTTTCTGCCACCTGTTTAGAATAGAATAGAATAGAATAGAATAGAATAGAATAGAATAGAATAGAATAGAATAGAATAGAATAGAATAGAATAGAATAGAATAGAATAGAATAGAATAGAATAGAATAGAATAGTTGAAAGGGACCTTGGAGGTCTTCTAGTCCAACCCCCTGCTCAAGCAGGAGAACCTACACCATCTCAGACAGGTGATTGTCCAGTCTCTTCTTGAAAATCTCCAGTGATGGAGCGCCCACGATTTCTGGAGGCAAGCTGTTCCACTGGTTTGATTGTCCTCACTGTCAGGAAGTTTCTCCTTAATTCCAGGTTGCTTCTCTCTTTGGTCAGTTTCCAATCATTGTTTCCTGTCTTGCCCTCTGGTGCTTTGGAAAATAAGTTGCCCCCCTCTTCTTTGTGGCAGCCCCTCAAATCCTGGAATACTGCTATCATGTCTCCCCTATTTCTTCTTTTCTCACCCACATTCTCCTTGCCAAGGAGAAGAACAGCTGAAACTTTTGTAACAGCGCCTTATCAGGCACCTGGATACAGACCACTGACTGTGGGATTTTTCAAAGAACAATTGCAGTTTGAGATCATCTATGTCGGATGTGATCAGTTTTTAGTTATTCATTTCAGGAGGACTAATTAATATTGTTGCACCCCATGCTGGGTCTATTAGCATTGTTTTTATTGAATTTCTCACAATTGGACTATTGCAACTTGCTCTACAAGACACTGGCCTTGGCCTGGGTAGTTGTGAGCACACCAAAGTTGTCCATTGTACTTTAGCTGCTGTGTTATTTCTGAATACAGTGCAAGGTGCCGGTTTTCAATTTAAGTCTTTTCACGGCTTAGGACCTGGAGATCTTTTCAGCTGCCTTCTTAGGGGTCTCTGCCCATCCTGTGTGGTGCAGGAGAAAAGGCTTGCTGGGAATGGCATTTGCAAGGTACCCAAAGTCAAGTCTTCTCAGAGAAAGCCTCTTCTGGGGAATAGCTTGTTCAGCCTCCCAGTTGAGCCATTGAAGAGCTATAAAGAGAGCGAAGAGGCAATGAAAGCAACATGGCTCCAACTCATCATGGCCTAGGCCAACATCTGTCTTCCTGAGCCAAATAGCTGAGCAACTGATCTTTGAGAGAACATCTGGGACACTGAGCTCTGCACCTCCTTGTGCTCTTTCGAGATGATGTATTTGGTTCATTTTTCTTAATTTTTCTTTTACTATTGTAAGTTGCCCAGAACCTGCTGTATAGACGTTTTAGTAAATAAATTTGCCAAAGATGTTTTCATTATAAGCTACCATGCATGTTTTAAATGTTATGGCGTCCATGTTTTGTTAACTGGCGAGCGCTGTACTGAAGAGCAGCATCATGTAAATGGAACAAATGACGAAATAATTTATTTCTTCTTAAGGTGGCATGAAAAATAAGACAGAAAGGATTCTGTTCCAAGTTACTCAAGAAGAACTCCCAAATCGTTTGTATGTCAAAACCTCAAAACATTCAGTGGAATGTATGTTTATCCACTTATTCCTCTCCAGTTTTGCAAATGGCAGGTGGAAGACTGACACGGAGACTCTTAAAGACATTGTGCCTCCCTTAGTGACCCCTTTTCCTAAAACCTTGGGAAATTTCTCCATCACATTCAGAAGGGACAGGACCATCTCGCCTTCCACATTTTCACTGAATACCTGCTGAGGATCGTAAAACACTTTTTCTGCAGAAATACAAGGGGACGTTTCCATCCATCCACCCATCCATCCATCCTTCCAGTTGTTCAGATTGCTTGAGCTTCACATGAAAGGTACCTCAGAATTGATGCATCCCACCTTCATCATTTGGTGAAGGTAGAAACTGGGGCAGCATGACGTGTCTTCCTTGAATCTTAGAATATGGAGCCACAAGGCAGAGACTGCAGAATCGCTCTTCAGGTAATGTGTGCGAGTTAGGACATGCAGTGGGTGTGGGGGGGGGAGCATCCTGGCAACTGGGAATGTGAGTCAGATTGCCTTCACTAGCCTGGATGGTGGACCCACCTTATTGACCAATGTGCTTCTTGCTGAAGGTGCTTATCTCATTTTGCAATCTTCAGCTTATCGGCTGTGGAGCATAAACACAGAAAAAGAGTAAATTGCCCTCGTTCATTCGTTCCTTTATGGATCGGTTTCAGTTTTGCTCCTTCCACGGAGGAGGCTTAATCCATCCCAGTTACTCTTTAGGTTTGGATCAGGTTCGGATCTAGCCACCCTCAGACAGTTAGCAGACTGAAGGAAAGAAGACCCCTTCTTCTCCCAGCCAGTCTGCTGTTGGAGCCGCTGTGCTCTCCTCTGTCGCTCACATGGAGCATGTTCTTCCTAGATCTCACGGGGCACTGATGCAAGAGAGGCCGATTAGTCCAGTGACATGCCCGGTGATCCATTGCCTTGCGCTCACCCAGCTGTGCAGGCTGGGTTCTTTCAGCCATGAACTGACCTTTCCTTTCTCACAGAAGGTCTGCCATAAAATTAGAACTGTGCTCACAGACTATGAAATAGCCACCCAGCCTGACACCAAAGACCTATGAGGTCCCATAACTGGTGACCTGAGTGTACCTTCACTTAACAGGAAGTGAAATGAAGGCTTCCACATAAAACGTCTGTACGTTTTGCATAGTTCTCCCTCCCCCTCCCTCCCTCTCTCCCTCCCTCCCTCTGTGTTCAAAAGAGACACAGCAATGTTGCAGGAGAGGAATTTTGTGCTCGAGTGGAAGCAACATTTCCACTTTCTCCTCGAAAGAGCTGAAGGAAAATGCTGGACTTGTGGTACGGCAGGTCCACCTCCATCAAAGCCACCTAGAGTAGCCCCATGGCGAGGTGGGCGGCAAATAAATTTAAAAATAATAGACCAACAAACAAACAAAGCCAAAGTGAAATGCAAGGCCTGAAGAAGCCCGGGGGCCACAGGGACAGTGCGGGACTTGGCCCTCACACCTGTTGCGCAGAGGCAACAGGAAAGGATGAGGAGGCTTTGGCCCCTGTCCGGCCCCCTCTGACTTCTGCCTCTGGCAAGTGATCAAGTCCAGCCTTCAGAGCCACAGAGTCTCTCTGCCAAATGTGACTCAGACGATTGTGTGTGCAAAGATGTGTGTGTGTGAGGCTGTGCTCTGTGCGAGGGGGCTTTGCATACCCAAACAAAAAGAAAGCCCTTTTGTTTGGGTACATAAAGCCCGTCACAAACTTTCTGCTCCCGGATTGTTTGATGCCAAGCTGCCGCGGAGGTTCCCTGCCGGGATCTCTATGGGGCCTGTCAGGTGTGAGCGGATTCACTTCGGAGCACTTGTTAAGTCCAATTGGGGGTCAGAGCTGGCTTCTCTCCAGGCTCCTTGGAAGCGGCTCCTTTGCCCTCCTCAGCTGAGCGCTGCTCTTTTTCTGACTGCTTCCTTTATTTGGGCTGTTTTACAACAGGATTTTGAGGACGGGTGATGACAGCTTTGGGGGACATTTGCTGTTGGTCTTGGGGGGGGGGGTTGTTCAGCTTGTTCCACAATCCTTTGTGAGTATGGCTGAGAGTGAAGCGCTTCATCAGCTGCCCCTTAATGGGAAAAGGTTGGGGCTGCCAGAAAGAAAAATGTGATGGGGCAGAATGTGGGCTGGATGATCTCCAAGGTCCTTCCAACTTTTCCCTCCTGCCACTGAGTATTTTCCTGGAGGACCTCAACTCAAAGGCCCTCTCGGCTCTTTTTTCCTGAAGGGAAGGTCTCTGATGTCCCGTCCCAGTTCTAGAGGGCACCGGACCTAGGATGTTCTACCTTCTGAGGCTCCCTGGGCTACACCCAGACCTGGAGGACAGGGAGCCATTTGGCTGTGATGGTTCACCTACCAGCCCTGCCTGTCTCTCCTCCTGCCCAAAGAGAAACAATGGTTGCATAACCAAGAAGAAGCCCTTCCTGTTCTTTCAAAGACTTTAAAAAGTCACCCCTTCCCTGAACAGCACTCGCTGCCCTCCCAGGGAAGGAGTAGAATGTGCGGGGGAGGGGCGGCCCAACCCAAGGCAGATAAGAAGCTCCAGAGACATTCCTCAGCTCTGCCCTCTGCCCATGGGAAGGAGATGACCAAACCAGCTGGCCTCCACACAGTTCTTGGAGAGCCTGTTGGGTAACCAGGTTCAGCCAGCATGCTCCAACTTCTGAATCCAGGCCAACAAGCCAGAATTACAACCCAGGTCGCAAAACATTCCACCCACCTCACCACTCAAAACCATTATAACCTTTCCTGCCCCTAAAACCTGGGTTCCCTTTTGTCCTCAGCTGATCACTGTGAACCTCCACCCTCCTGTCTTCTTCTGGTTTTAAGGCAGTGCTTGCTCCTTCAGGTGAGAGCAACCGGTGGGAGTCCCGGAAGGACCTGCCCACAAGCTGAGTGGCAGTCAGTGACCCATTTGGGACAACAGGTTCAACGCCTCAACCGTTTGACCCTTGTGTGGTGCAAGGGACCCTCCTCTTTTGAATTTCTTGGAGGGCAGAGGAGCATGGCTTTGGCTCCTGCACAACCACATTTTCAAAAGAAATCCATGGCTAGTGCTTGACACACTTTCACAACTCAATGTCCAAACAAAGCACTCAATGGGGGGGGTCTGCAGTGGGGGCACAGAGTCTCTCTTGCTTCATGGGCAGCCCCTGAATCCACACCAGGCTTGACTAGGAGTGGGGCAAACCTAAGAGGAAATTAACTGATAATGAGAACAATTAATCCGTGTAATGGCTTACCTCTGGAAGTTGTGGGTGCTGCAACACTGGAGGTTTTCAAGAGGAGACTGGGCAGCCATCTACCTGACATGTTATAGTGTTGGACTAGAAGACCTCCAAGGTCCCATCCAACCCTATTATTCTATGTTCTATATTCTAATTCTCTACCCATCCCTGGAGGATTATGACTGGCAGGCGGTTCGTTGCTGGGCCCTGAGGCTGAGAAGAGAGGGGGAAGCCAAAACCAGGCTTAATGGGGGGAGGGGGCGTGTGGCCTGGCTACAGATGCCGCAGAGCCTATACCAGGACAGGGGGGGAACGGGGCCAGCAAAGTTTGCCCTGGAAGCTCTTTTGAGCTGCAGATTGGTGGAGAGCCTCCCCCCTCCACGATTGTTCGGAAAGGCCCACGGAGACGAGCCACAGTGGCAAAGGTATCCCTTGCATCCAGAAAGGAGGCCCCAAAATCCAGAGCAAAGAGGCACTCAAGATCCCCCAGTTTGGAGACCGGCCGAGTCTCTTCCCTGCTGAAGGAAAGTCCTGGTTCAGGAAGCCTTCGACCCTCCCCAGCCCCAGCGGAGGGGGAGGAGGAGAACGACAGCGAGAGCTACAACAACAGCAGTGATATCCATCAACCCCAGGATAGGCAGCTTTGGCTGACAGCTGGTTTCTATTGGGCTGAGGAGCAAAGGTATTTGGGGGGCTGGGGTGGGGGGAAGAGGGGAGAGGTGAGGAGGCGGTAATGAGGAGGATGAAGACAAACGATGAAAGGCCCGAATTGCAATTGCGGAGGGTGGAAGGGAACCAGGAGGACCCGCTGTGGGAGAGACCAGGGGAAGCTTTGAAGCTGCTCTCCATAGGTGCCCCTTTAAACCTTGCACCCTGCTGCTGCGGGGTGGAGGAAGCAAAGATGGGGAGGGGAGAGAGGGGGTGGCTTTCCTTCTGAAGGGTTTATGAGCTCAAAGGGTGACCTGCCCTTCTGCCAATTATCCCTGCAATAGCCCCCCCCCTCCACTCCCCATGGGCCTGCTTACCCCAGGCAGCAAGGGCCAGATCACTCTTACCCTGGTGCCAGTTCAAGGCAGGGGGGGGGAGCCCGCTGTCACAGAGAAGGCCACAGCACCCCTGAAGGAGCTGGCCTTGGAAGACAATGCCAGGTCCAGGAAGCCTGCAAGGCTGCCTCTGCCATTCCCTCGGGGCATTCAAGGGCATTTGGCTGGGCTGAACTGCACCCCATGCCCACAAGGCTGCCGCCCCCAGGCAGAGAATGGGGCATCTGCCCACCTTCTCCCTCTTTCCCAGCGTCACACCCAGCAGCCTCCTGCCTCTCAGTCACAAAGCTGACAGGCTACCAACGAGGGTCTCATGAGGTGGGATTCAGGGCCGCTTCCGCCTTCAGCAGAATGGGCATGCCAAGCAGCCGATGAAGAACGCAGCAGGCTTTGAACCTGCCCGAGGTCCACCCCCATCTCTTAGAGGCCCAGAGTAGCCTTCCATCCTTGAATGGTCACCGTCTGGCAGACCACCTGTCCTCCACCAAGTGACCCAACCCTCCTCTGGCTGAGAACAGACTGATATCCTATCTACCATTAACACCTCTTGGGGTTCTGAAAGTGACACAGGTGGTCCTCGACTTACGACGACAACCGACCCCAGGATTTATGTTGCTGAGTGAGAAATTTGTTAGGTGAATGTTGTCCCATTTTACGACTTTTCTTGCCACATTTGTTAAGTGATTCACTGCAGTTGTTAGATTAGTAACCCGGTTGTGAAGTGAATCTGGCCCTAACCCGTCGACTTTGCTTGTCGCAAAAGATGGTCCTGGGAACCCTGGACGCTGCAACCGTCATAAATACGAGCCAGTTGTCAAGCATCCGAATATAAATCACGTGACTGTGGGGATGCTGCAACGGTCATAAGTGTGAAAAATGGTCGTAAGTGACTTTTTTCAGTGCCGTTGTAACTTGGAACAGTCACTAAACGAACTGTTGTAAGTTGAGGACTACCTGGAATATGTTGTGTGAATGCTTCCTTTTTCTTCCTCCTTGAGGCTCCGGTGTAGGAATCCTCACCAAGTCTGGTGGCGGCTTCTCCCTAGTCCAGGGGTAGGCAACCTTGGCTCTTTTATGATTCATGGACTTCAACTCCCAGAATTCCTGAGCCAGCATGGGGGAACTATGGTCCCTTGATGACTTGTGGACTTCAACTCCCAGAATTCCTGAGC
The DNA here is from genome assembly GCA_023970755.1 of Azemiops feae. Classification (NCBI taxonomy): domain Eukaryota; kingdom Metazoa; phylum Chordata; class Lepidosauria; order Squamata; family Viperidae; genus Azemiops; species Azemiops feae. The sequence continues at coordinate 939,149 of JALGBA010000525.1, forward strand.
CAGCATGGGGGAACTATGGCCCCTTCATGACTTGTGGACCAACTCCAAGAATTCCTGAGCCAGCATGGGGGAAACTTTGGCCCCTTCATGACTGGTGGACTTCAACTCCCAGAATTCCTGAGCCAGCATGGCTCAGCTTGGAAACCTCTCCCTTTCCCCTCAGCATGGCTGGCTCAGGAATTCTGGGTGTTGAAGTCCACGAGTCCTAAAAGAGCCAAGGTTGCCCACCCCTGTCCTAGTTAATGCCTTCCTACCATCAGTTGTCACCTCCCTTGTGACTGGCCATAGGATATTTTAGTGCAATCGTGTTGTCGCCACACTTCTTTTTTCTTACTAGCACACCAAGACCTTCTAAGCAGAAGAAATGCAGAGAGTGGATAATGTAGAGTGGATCAAGCCATGTGAGAGGAACATTTTTTAAATGAATGGAATTTATGGAATGCGCTGACATTTCTCAAATATGCTGGGAGACATTTGGATATTCGGGGTCACCGGTTCCTCCGTCCCTGTGAATAATGGAGATATCAACCTTTTTATTTTATTTTTCCTTCAGGCACAGGTTTTTTCCCCCCCTGCACACTGCTTTCTTTTCTTTCAACTCTTTCTGATAGCCCATTATTAAACCATAATGATAGTTAAAAATGCATAATTTCAGCATCCCTGGGCTGAGGCCAAGAGTGAAACGGCAGTTTGCAAGGCAAGATATCCCTCGCCTGTTTCTTTCCTTCGGAGGAAGAGAAATCCCTGAGATCTCCAGGGTGCAGAATCTGCTGGCAAGGCCGGCAAAGCCGGGAGCTTCTCTCTTTGTCGCTCTCAAGAAATGGAGAACAGAGCTATAAATCAGTTAAATGCAATTTAACCTTCAAAGAGCAAGACTTTTCCATCTTGACCAGTTTGGTTTCACCTGCACTGCAGGTCCAGGATTATGTCTGATCCTGGCTGCTCTTCTGGGCCCTCCTTATCTGCCCCATTGAATGTCAGGTTTGTCAGAATTCATGGGCATAATTTCTTACTATCTCATGGTAGTTAAAGGCTTATCCCCGTTGCCTAGAGTAGAATACTCTTGGCCCTCTGGGAGAAGTTTGTCCTGTATGAGCACCTTTTTGGTTTGCACAGTCCACCTGGGGGGGGGCAACTTCTGCTGGGGGGGGGCTCTAAATCTTCCAAATATTGCTCTGATTGCCCCTTTAAGTTATTATAACTGAACTGTGGCTTCAATGACGTTGAAAGCCTGCCTTTACTTTAAGCAAAGAGATCTGAGCCATTTGGCACAGTAAGAGCAGAAGTACCTTCAATTCTCTTTTCTGAAGCTCTGGGAATTTTCTCAGTATGGATAGAAAACTATTTTAAAAAGAATAAAACTGATGGCCTACACAGAAATGTTAGCAAGCGGTTCAAAAATCTGTGTTTTAGTCTCTTTGGTGATATGGCTTCATCCAAGTAAAAAGATGGCAGAAAGAAAAATTTAGTTGTTTTACTGTGATGGTGACTCGGACAAGTCTCATGTTCCCCGGATCTCAGCAGGGTGACACCTGAGGAGGAGAAAAGCAGGACACACAATGTAGAAAACAGAGTTGGAAGGGACCTTGGAGGTTTTCTAGTCCAACCCCCTGCTCAGGCAGGAGACCCTATACCATTCCAGACATGCGGCTGCCCAGTCTTTTCTTAAAAACCTCCAATGATGGAGCACCCCAACTTTTGGAGGCCAAACTGTTCCAAGTCTTATGCAATAAATGTTTGTTGTGGAATGTAGAAAGCCAAAAGGTGAGGATACAAAGTTCCACAAAGAAGCTAGAAAATAATGTCAATGATCATCTAACACGTGATTAAAAAGTGCAAAGAAGAGCAACTAAGATGATCAAAGGCCTGGAGACTAAAACATATGAAGAACGGCTGCAGGACTTGGGTTTGGCTAGTCCAGTGATGGCGAACCTTTTAGAGACCGATGCCCAAACTGCAACCCAAAACCCACTTATGTATTGTCGGGTGCCGGGTGGGCGTGGCCCATTGGGTGGGCGTGGCTGCGGTGGTAACGGCAGACTGGGTGGGACTAAAAAGTTCAATCAATCAATTCCAACTTTGCGAGATCTTTTTTTTTCCCCACGAGAAGTTGAAATTGACTGATTGATTGAATCTTTTTTTTTTTGCACACTGTGGCGGAGGCCTAAAGCGAAAAGGTTTTATAAAACCCAGCTGAAGGCCTAGGACAGGGGCGATGGCGCGTGTGCCCACAGAGAGGACTCTGCGTGCCATCTGTGGCATGCGTGCCATAGGTTCGCCACCACGGGGCTAGTCTAAAGAAAAGAAGAAATAGGGGTGGCATGATAGCAGTATTCCAGTATTTGAGGGGCTGCTACAAAGAAGAGGGCGTCAAACTATTCTCCAAAGCACCAGAGGGCAGGACAAGAAACAATGGTTGGAAACTCATCAAGGAGAGAAGCAACCTGGAATTAAGGAGAAAGTTCCTAACAGTGAGGACAATTAACCAGTGGAACAGCTTGCCCTCAGAAGTTGTAGGTGCTCCATCACTGAAGGTTTTTAAGAAGAGACTGGACAGCCACTTGCCTGGAATGGTATAGTTCTCCTGTTTGAGCAGGGGGCTGGACTAGAAGACCTCCAAGGTTTCTTCCAGATCTATTCTGATTCATTGATTAATTACTCTCAAGTTTGGGTCAATCCAACTGAAGGCACCATAAGCCTTGCCTATAGAAGCAGAGGGGAAACTGTACTTGAGCTACTTAGAAGCTGGTGATGTTCACGGTCCCTTGGCTGACCAGCCTCTTTCCTTGAGGAGCCCATCCTTCATAACATAGAGTAGGTGAGTCCTTTTTTCTGGGACCTGGCACTGACATGCTTCCTCTTCAAAATTCATTTAATTTTTTTAAAATATCACTAAAAAGAGGGAGGAGCTCCATGGCTATTTAGACACTTGGACACACGGCTGAAACCTTCACCAAGTAATCAGATAGATCTCTTATTGAATCCAGCCCAACCACCCTCAGAGACCTGTTGAGATGATAACACTGGAAAGCACAACAGTCTTGAGCCATTCCTTCATTAGCAAATTTCAGCACCTTCTAAGGTCACTCAGCCATTTCTGTGGCGACACATTACTAATGAAGACAGACTTCACACTGCTAGAGTGAGACATGGCCCATCCTGATATATGCCATAAATTACTAATCCACCTCCACTCATGTGAACTCATGGGACAAAGGGCAGAGCAAACAAATGTAATAGGTTAAAATAGCAAATGTAAAATAATAAATGTAATAGGTTAAAATGAAAAGAAGTGCAAGTAAGAAAATCTTGCAACTACCTGGATTTGCCTGCCTGGAGTTTTGATGGACGTGATAAACCGCAGAGGAATTCTCAGCACACTTTGGTTATCTAGGAGAGTTGGGTCTGGGGCTCCTGTTATCCCCCAAATGAAATGTGTGTATGTTTGCATGTATGCTCCCCCTGGCCATGCCTTCTGGAGACAGAGCACAATAAGGGGTGAGGACAGAGAGACAGGGAGAGAGAAAGAGAGAGGCCAGGCTGGAGAGGGGCAGGAGACTTTCAGCCAAGAGTTTCCCCTTCTCAGGCTACCTGCTTGCTCGGTCAGACTTCTGCATCTGCTTTTTAGGTCTTCAGTGGTATACCCGTCCTTACATTAGTACCCTGGATATGTCAAATACAGGTGAGTTGCTGGATCCATATTGTGCTTCTGGGAGTCTTCACTGTATTAGACTTGGTGGCCCCTGGTCTATCAAGCCAGGCTTGTCTTCTGCACTTCTCGAAGCTTTCAGGAAGAGATGTTTCTTCTGACCTAATGACTCTTGAAAATACTGAGGTACCAGGGTCACAACAACCTCAGTTGCAGTTTATTTACAATGAGGCACACACACACACACACACACACACACACACACACACACACACACATGCCCCCCCGAAAGAAAGCAGGACTGGATGTTGATGTCTGGCACATCTCAGCCCAATGAAGAGGCAACAATATGGGCAAAGGTGGGCCTGGAGGTCTCTTGGCCCAAGCTCAGAGGCTTTGAGGACCGGCGGGTCTCACTTCGACTCACATGGAGCAGCTGAGAGGATGGGGCAGAGGGAGGGGATGTTTTGAGTGGGGGGGAGTTTGAAGAGCCAGAGAGTTCCCCGAGTTTGAAGAGCCAGAGAGTCAAGGGGGAAGGAGCGCCAGCAGCCTCCCTCCACTTTCCCCCCCCCGCCCCCCCCCCATGTTTTCTGCTCTGCCCTTTTGTTTGCTTCTGGATTCACATCTGCAGGGGCTGGGAATGCAACCGTGAATTGGAAAATTGAATGTGATATTAAGCTAATTAAAATTGCCCTCTCCGAGTGAATCTTCTTGTCAACTTTTAATTAACTCTTGATCAAGTCTCCCCTGGCAAGAGGCAGAAAGGGCAGCTGGCCCGGCGCTCCCGGCACTGGGCTGGCAAGGCTTCTCCCCAAATGGCTCTCGGGGGTTGAGAGTGGGGGGGGGAAGCAAATCAGCCATGCAGCTTTGAGAGGGTCTCCTTTCCAAAGGCCGCCAGTTTTTAACTGGAGTGGGGGTGCAAAGTTTCTGGGCTTTGAGCTGCTGCGTGAGGATGGCTCTTATGCCAAGAACTTTGGCTGAAAAGTTCCCAAGAGAGGGTGGGGGGTACTTTTCTGGCCCCTTTTCCTTTCTCTTTTCAAACTCTGTGCAAGCACAGAGGCTTCAAGCATCATCTTTGCCAGAATCCTAGAGCAGGGGTACCCAACCTGTGGGGCCACGGCCCACCACCGGGCTGTAGCCTATTGGCCACCAGGCCACGTGAGGGGCTGGCCGGTGTGCACATCTGCACTTGTACACAGCCCCATTCGCGTGAGCATCGCCACAGGTGTTTGCCGCCCCACTCACTTGAGTGTCATGGGCGTTCACAGCTCCACTCGCACGAGAGCTCACGGCCCCACTCGAGCAAGCAACGGGTGTTCATGTGCATGCATGTGCGTGTGCATGCATTCACCCCCCTACAAAACCATCCCTTCTTTTTTCCCCTCCCCCCGTTATGGGCCACCAACCCCAAAAGGTTGTGGAACTCTGTCCTAGAGGGCTTTGCTCAGCAAGGTTGCTGGAATTGGGTATGTCTAGTTTAATGAAGAGAAGGACGAGGGGCGACACGATAGCAGTCTTCCAATATCTCAGGGGCTGCCCCAAAGAAGAGGGAGTCAAGCTATTCTCCAAAGCGCCTGAAGGCAGGACAAGAAGCAACGGATGGAAACTAATCAAGGAGAGAAGCAACCTAGAACTAAGGAAACATTTCCTGATTAATTAATTAATCGGTGGAACCACCTGCCTCAAGAAGTTGTGAGTGCTCCAAAACTGGAAGTTTTTAAGAAGAGACTGGATGGCAATTTGTCTGAAATGGTATAGGGTTTCCTGGCTGAGCAGAGGGTTGGACTAGATGACCTCCAAGGTCCCTTCCAACTCTATTATTATTACTATTACTACTACTACTACTACTATTATTATTATTATTACTTTGGGAACATGGAACAGAATAACAGAGTTGGAAGGACCTCAGAGGTCATCTAGTCCAACCCCCTGCTCAGGCAGGAGACCCTATACCAGGGGTCGGCAACCTTAAACACTCAAAGAGCCACTTGGACCCATTTCCCACAGAAAAAAAAACACTGGGAGCCACAAAACCCTTTTGACATCTATAATGAAGATAACACTGCATATATCGTTTTTTACCTTTGTGCTATGTATAAAAAAACTATAGCGTGTTGCATTTATGAAATCAATGAACTGCTACAAAGAAAACAAATTTTTATTTCTGCATGCGACAAAAACGTTTTGAACTCCAAAAAAAAAAAAGACGCTGGGTCGAAGGTTACTTTCAAATAAAATACTCAATGTCTATTTGAGTCCTCCTCGTATTTATGAAATAAAAAGCCGGTGCAGTCTGACTGCATGCCGCGGCCGAGGAGAAATGGGGGTGCAGTCAGACTCGCTCGCCAGGCTGCCAGCTCCGAGTGCTTAGCTAGCGGGCAGTCGGTTAGTCCCAAGGAACTGCCCCGGGTCCCAGGCTAGACGTTGGGAGTGAGCCCTGCCTGCTCCGTCCGCTGCCTCCGCTTGCCTTCAATGCCAGCGTAATGCTGCTTTATCTGCGTATTCCGATCGCAGCTATTTTGACAGCCCGGGGACCTTGGCGAGATACAAAGCAGTTGGTTGGAACCTGCAAGAAGACGGAGGTCCAGAAGGTCCGTAGCCTTAAAGCCCCCCCTGCCCTGAGAGAGAGAAAGAGAGAGAGAGAGAGAGAGAGAGAGAGAGAGAGAGGGAAGGGAAGCGCAAGTGCCTCTCTCTGTCTCTGTCTCTCTCTCTCTGCAAATGGCGGAAGACTGGGAGCCACAGGAGAAGGCTGAAAGAGCCACATGCGGCTCCAGAGCCGCGGGTTGCCGACCTGTGCCCTATACCATTTCAGACAAGTGACTGTCCAGTTGTCTAGGAAGGGGGAGGGAGGGGAGGGAGTCACTCTGTGTCTCAGCAGGAGAAAATACAGGTAGTCCTCGACTTACAACAGTTCATTTAGTGACTGTTTCAAACTTACAGAAGCACTGAAATAAGTGACTAATGACTGTTTTTCACACAACCATTGCAGCATCCCCCTGGTCACGTGATCAAAATTCAGATGCTTGGCAACTGGTTCATATTTATGACGGGTTGCAGTGTCCTGGGGTCACGACAAGCAAAGTCAGTGGGGAAGCCCGATTCACTTAACCACCGTGTTACTAACTTAACAATTGCAGCGATTCATTTAACAACTATGGCAAGAAAGGTCATTAAATGGGGCAAAGCTCTCAAGAAATGTCTCACTTAACAACAGAACCTTTGGCCTCAAAGTCGAGGACTATCTGTATACTATGTCACGGCCTTCACCAAGTTGCTGCACTGGATGCCGACGGTGAATCCGAGGCTACTGATCCTGTTTCAGCCCATTTCCACATCCGATTTGGCCCCTTCCTCCAATGAGGGCAGAGCCAGAGGCCCGTGAGGAATAGAATAGAGCTGGAAGGGACCTTGGAGGTCTTCTAGTCCAGCCCCCTGCTCAAGCAGGAGAACCTATACCATCTCAGACAAGTGACTGTCCAGTCTCTTCTTGAAAACCTCCAGGGATGAAGCGCCCACAATTTCTGGAGGCCAGCTGTTCATCGCTGGAGGTTTTTAAGAAAAGACTGGACAGCCGCTTGTCTGAAATGGTACAGGGTCTCCTGCTTGAGCAAGGGGTGGGACAGGAAGACCTCCACGGTCCCTTCCAGCTCAGTTCTGATTGATTGAGCATAGATCCACTGCAGATGAGCCGGCATTGCATTCGTTCCGCTGCCAAGATGGATCCTAAAGTGGGTGCCGGTTCTGGACTGTGCAAAGACCCCAGAGCCTCCCCCCTCCCAATTCCCCTCCTGCCTCAGATGCCTTTGCCTCCCGGTGGGCACTTGCAAAAGAAGCGCTCGGGGTCCCAGCAGGCAGGCTGGCCAGCCGACAGGCCGGGGGGGGGGGGGGGGCTCTGCACCCAGGCAGAGTTGGGCCGAGCGCAGGAGGAAGAGCTCATCCTCGCTGGAAAAGGCTGGCAGCCGCGTGCCAGGAGAGGAGGCGGCCGCTGTGGGACACGGGCTGTGGGTGGAGAGATCTCAAACCAGGCAGAAGCAGAGCGGAGAGGCACACTGAGCCAGGACGAAGCTGGGTTGGGGACCAAGTTAATTTAATTAACACTGAATTAAATGACAGTTAAGTAAATATAAGGCCTCCAATTAATATGGTTCATACAAATGCAGTTCTTTCACATCAAACCTGACCATCTGGTGGTGATTTGGGGAGGCCCATGGCTTGGGGGGGTGTCTAAATACAGACCGGATGATCTCAAAGGGCTTCCCAGTTTTGACACAGCCCTATGAAAAAAGTAGCGGTCAAAAAGGCATAATTAATTTCCCATCGATTCCTCTGTCTCTCTCCCCTTCCCTCCCTCTCCTATCAAACACAGCATGCAATTCTGCAGGAAAAGCCTCCGCTGTTAACTGTAGATAGTCAGCTGGAAAACATTTTGCCGAAGAGTTATTCATTCCCCATTCATCTCTTTAGAACAGCTTTATTGTGGAGAGACACAGACTAGATTTTATCTGCATCAGCAATTAAGGCATTATTATTCAGCTTATGCCCCTTATAAAGATGGCTTGTTAGTTTAATGTCTAACTTTTAAGGGCCGGGTATGTGCAGAGTTTCTCTCTTTTATTCTTGGGAAAGACATTCTTGCTGGATTTATGAGCCCCCTGACCAAACCCCCTTGCATTATCTCTTGTAACAAACCTGTGCCAAAGTCCAGAGGTCTCCGGAGTGACCCAAATGGCAAACAGCAGCTTATCAAACCGGGTGGCTGAGTGCTGAACCCGCATCCTTTCACACGCCCCAGCGCAGTCCTGCCTCAAGTGCTTCACTGAATGCCGCTTTGGGAAGCAGAGGAGATTAATCTGGTTAGACTCTGGATTGCAACATTTATCTTTATATATATATACTGAGACAGAATAACAGAATAAGAGAGTTGGAAGGGACCTTGGAGGTCTTCTAGTCCAACCCCCTTGCTCACCCAGGACACCTTATACTATTTTCACAAGTGGCTGTCAAGTCTCTTCTTTTCTCCTGTAGTGGAGCACCCAAAGGTTCTAGAGGCAAACCATTCCATGAGAGTGAAAATTTCACTATCAGGAAATATTTTCTTACTTCTAGGCTGTTTCTCTTCTTGATTAGTTTCTTGTCTTGCCTTCTGGTGCTTTGGAAAATAGGTTGACCCCCTCTTCTTTGTGGCAGCCCCTCAGATATTGGAAGACTGCTATCATGCCCCAGTCCTTCTTTTCACTAGATTAGCCATTAGCCATTTTAAATATGTTTTAGCTTCTGGACACCTAACCATCATGAGACCCTCAGGAGCTTCTGATCTTCTGGTCTCCCCATGGAGGCCTGGCAGGCACCAGGATTTGGGGCTCCTTCTGGCTGCTGTGGGCGCTCGCCTTCTTTCCCAGTCCTTGATTCAGGAGCTATCAGGCAACCATCTGCCCCTTTCATGCCCTTCACAAGGCATTGTAGGGGCTGTGTATCTGTAAATCAGGTGCTGATGGACAGACAGCTTGTGTGGCAGACAAGGCTGGTGGTTCAAGCTGAAAGAGCTCTCCATGCAAAACTTACCACCACCACCACCACCAGCAGCAGCAGTAGCTGCCAGTCCCTCAGGCACTTTTGTCCCATGTTGGCCACAGGAGGAGCATTCTCTCTCCCCCACCCAGCCCCTCTCTTCTTACTCCTGCCTGTGGTCAGAGCTCAAAGGGCCAGCAAGAGAAGGTTGGGGTGTGTCTGTGAGGAGATCAAACTGGTGCCTATTGGGAGCTTGAGGGGCCAGCCTCTCCCTCATCCCATGCATAACCAGGGCCTTCCCCAGGAGCAGGTGAGGAGAGCTGCCCAGCCATCCGGGCAGTTTCCAGCCATTGTTTCTTGTCCTGCCCTCTGGTGCTTTGGAGAACATTTTGATGCCCCCTTCTAGTCAAAGGACAGGAGGGCATCGTCTGCCCAACCCTCACTTGAAGTGGGGACTGGCGCGTTCAATGGCTGCTGGTGGGTGGGCAAGGTGGGCAGGCGAACTGGGTGAGAATGCGCTTTCTCCATCCCGCACCTTCTCCTCTGGAGAAGCAGCACCAGAGCGTTTGCCACCGTGCTGCAGAGCGGGTGGTTCTGTGTCGGTCCCGCTCTGATAGTGGTGGCAAGACGTTCTTCCAGTCGGTCAAGGGTAGCCGAATGGTGTGGAAAATGTGCACCTATTATGTATCCCAAGGTAGCATTATTTGTGCTCAGCAGTTTTGAGTTCTGATTTCTCCTTGTTTTCCCTCTCCCAGCTGGCACTGCCCCGCGGCCTCTGTCCCTGGGATCCCTGCTGCCCATCGCCTTGGAAACAGCCAGGCCTTTGTCGGAAAAGCCCAACCTATTCAGAACAACAGGATAACAGAGCTGGAAGGGACTGGGAGGTCTTCTAGTCCAGCCCCCTGCTCAAGCAGGAGACCCTATGCCATTCCAGACAAGTGGCCATCCTGTCTTTTCCTCTGAGTTCCTCGAGCACAGAGCCCAGTAGCAGAGGGAGGAGGAAGGCGGCGGCGGGGGGGGGGGAACACTGGCTTCTTTATATTGCCATGGAAATGAAGGCAGTGTCAGCCCTTCCTCTGGAGGCTGCCATTTTTAGACGTTTCTCCGATGCAGAGGAAGGACATAATAACCACGTGACTTATTGTCAATACATCGGCTCAAAAGCGATAGTCCTACAGAGTTATTCCCCCCCCTCGCATCCTCCTTGCCATCCATCCCCACAGTGTGAAGGAGGCAATAGGAGACAATGGAGAAGGGAGGGGAGGGGAGGGACGGCCCTGGCATTTTCAGACCCAGACAGGTGTGAGCAGCTCACCAAGACTTTACCAGCTCAGCCTTACATCCTTCTTTCACCCTCCGCTTCTGAGAGACACTTTGGCGCAGGCTGGGGTGTCCCCGGGGGCTTCAGGGAAGGGACTCGGGCAGCCGATGCAGCCCGGAGTAGCTTTTGGCATGGAGAAAGTGTTGTTCTCCCTGGCATTGTCCAGAGACATCCCACTGTCTTTAAAAGACAGCTCCACATGCCCCCCCCTCCCTGCCCCCACCCCCGGACCAGCCCTGCTTCTGGAGCAGCCTCTGCTTTGGCCTTCGCTGGGCTCCACTCAGGGATGCTGGTGACAGGAAGAGGCTACTGGACAGCCTCCATGGCTCCCTCTCCGTCATCAGGACTGGGAGCCACGGCCTTCCCTGGCATCCACCAGGGAGCCACCCTGAAGATCCCTCGCACAGGGAGGAGGAGCCCCTAGACGGAGCCCGGGAAGAGAGAGAGCCAGCGCACCGGCGCTTTGCCAAATGCTGGGAACCGGCTCCTTAACAGCCTCCAGGTGCTCTTTCTAGGAAGCAGGTCCATCCCTTTGCAACCCGTGAACCCCGCTAGGATGGGCAGGGGAGGCAGGGCAGGGCTGAGCTGGAACACATGCTGGGCTCTGAATTGGGGGGGGTGTAAAATGGGGGAGCTGAATGTCGATGAGCACCCAGGAAAAGGTTTCTGAGCTCCGTGCAGAAGCAGAATAGCAAGCGGCCTGACTCAGTCAGATTCTCTTCATCCTACCACTGCCCTGCCTTCCCCCTCCCCCCCCCGCAAATGTTGCTGATAAAAGCTCTGGAGAAAACCAGAAGCGCATCACAAACGTCTTAGCAGCATCTCCATGGCTTCACTTTTCCTGCCCTACAAGCACAATTTGCAACTGGTTCCAATTAGAGAGAAAGGAAACGTCCCACAAGCTTGACAGTCCCTGTTTGCCGTGTAGGGCGCGTGATGCTTCTGATCTGAGGCCAAAGTGACCTCGGCGAGTGCTGGTGGGGAGACGGTGGTGCTGGCGGTTAGAATGCAGCATTGTAGGCTAACTCTGCTCAGATGGCCAGGAGTCTGATTCCTTCGATCCTGACCAGCTCAAGGTTGACTCAGCCTTCCGTCCTTCTGAGGTCCTCATTAAAATGAGGACCCAGATTGTTGGGGGAAATATGCTGACTCTGTAAACCTCTTAGAGAGGCTGTAAAGCACTACGAAGGGGTGTATAAGTCTAAGTGCTGTTGCTAATTGGGGCAGTGGGGTGGCTGATGCTACTGGTGGGCCTGCTCCGGCTTCCTCGGGATGGATGGTTTGCATCCCTTTCTTCTCCTGGAGCACCCCAGTAGTGCTTCTCAGTTGTCGGTGTGCCGGCATAAAGGCAACCTGCATGCAAGGGTCTCTCCATGTGCACGGCTGCATGTGGGTGTGCTGTTGCCCGCCTGTCAGCTCTGCCGATTACCAGAAGGGAAGTTGTGTGTCAGAGGATGAAAGTCACCAGAAGGAGATTTCAATTATTCTCCATCTTCTGTGAGAACTCGTGCTTGCTGCAGTCCCAATGGGGTGTGTTGTGGCTGCAAGAGAAAGAAAAACAGAGTTGTGTGTGTGTGTGTGTGTGTGTGTGTGTGTGTGAGAGAGAGAGAGAGAGATGAAGTTTTCTCATGGCTTTCTGAAAGCTTCAGGTAAGGCCCACCAAAGGTACACACTACCCCCCCATCTTTTTATTTCTAGATGGATCCCTACAAGTCCTCAGTGCAAAACCGATACTATCAAAGCTCATCTCCAGCCAGAAGACCTCTTCAGCACGAAGGAGGTCCCAGGCAGAGGGGGGGGGCAGAGATGTTTGGATTCTGGCACCTGTAGAGTCTCACAAGAGGGAGAGAGAGGAAGAAGGGGGCAAGGGTCACGCGTGAGAACATGTATGGACGTGAATGCCCCCTCCCCTCCCGGTCCCTGTTCTCCAAAGCAGCAATCAAGGAGTTCAGGCAATCTTCAAACTGGAAGATCCCCACCCCAGAGAAGGGCTGCCACCATCTCACTAAGGCGAGCAGAGGCACCTGCTCGGTGTGATGGGGCCAAGTTCCCTCCTGGTCAGATCCCACCTTGTGTAGGTCTCCAGTGCTGGGCATTGCCCTCTAGGAAGGATGGGAGGCAGGTTCACAGGGGGGGGGGGGCAGGGAGGATGAAGTGAAGGCCTTGGAAGTGGGGGGGGGAGCAGCCTGCAGAAGGGAAGACCTGTCACCCAGAGAGGACGCAGGGCTCTCTCCCCCTGGAGGCTGGGGATTTCCCAGGTCATGTGGCAGTGTGTGTATGTGTGTGTGTGTGTGTGTGTGTGTATTGGGGGGAGGGCCTCAGAAGAGGCTGCAAAGAAAAGCCCAGAGCAGCCTGGTGGCTTCATGTCCTCTATAAGCCTCGATCTGCTGGCTGAAGAAGAAAGACTCAAAGAAAGGAGCCACCACCATTTTCACCCAGAAGAGGGAGGGGGGGCTTCTTTTCTGTTGCCTCAGAAAGTGGGCAAGAAGCCAGCGGAGGGAGAGGGGGGACTACAAGATCCAGCTGGTTCTCAGGAAGATTTTTCAGACTGCCCAGGCTACCCATAAGGTGGTGCCATATGGGGGGAGGGGGAAGGGGGAAGGGAAGGTCATTCATTGAACAGAGGCTGGGAGTTCCTCTGCTGGAGAGGCTCTGGTGGATTCTGCGCTGCCCAAGGGTTGAACTAGATGACCTCTGATATCCTTTCCAGTTCTAGGATTCTGTAACTTTAACTGTGTAAGCATATCATGCATCCATATTTATGGCAGTGACCAAATATTGCGGGGGTGGGGTGGGGAGCTAGAAGGGACTCAGCTGCCAAGGACAAGCCATTACGGCATTCAAAAAAGGACTTTAAATTATGATTGGGCAAACTTTGCAGTATAATTTCCTGCAAGTCTTATGCTTTCAAGATTAACTTTGTTTATGCTGGGTTTTTTTTGTTTTTTAAAGTCATCATGACAAGCAATTTCTCTTTGATTATGGAGCATTTTCTCCTATTGAGCACATTTTGTGGACTTTTCTGCACGACGTGTATTTTTTTAGTTCTCAATTACCGTCAGATTTCTGAATGTGGCTACTTTAAGATTGCTGTGCTATTTGCAAGCCCCACAAGCCCCACATGGGGGTCACATTCCTGAAATATTGTGCAGCGTCTGGCAACAGAAGGGATGGACATTTTGAGAGCACTTTTGATTCATTGCAATGGTTCAATTTCTTATTTGAATCTTTTGGGGGGGGGTTCCTTCCTTCTCTTAATCCTTTCCCTGTGGCTTCCTTGTGCAGAAATAGCTTATTTGCAGAGAAAATAAGAGCCGTTTAATTACAGTCCTCTATTAACGTGATGCTGGGGCAAAGGTGCAGGGCCAGGATCGGGAGGTGGTGGGTAATTTCGTCTCTGGAGAGCCAGAAGACGCTTTGATGACCTGAGAGGGATCTCCAGCTGGGCAACCCTTGGCTCATCCTGGGCACTAGGCAGTTTTCTGGGTAAGGCTGATTGTGTTTGCCTTTCCTTCGTGTCCACTGTGCCAGAAGTGCATTTTGGGGTCAGTGCCAAACTCAAGAATTTAGAAAGCACGTGGAGGTGACCAAGACACTTCTCCTTATTCACTCCGTCTCCCTGCATCAGGTCTTTTAGGAGCTCCTCAGTTGTTACCTTTTTTTGAGCCAACCCAAAAACGATTCTTCCTAATGAAGATGGCCCATGGTTTGGAGCGCAGTGTTTTGCTGGTGGTTTGCTGTGCTTTCAGGTAGTTTGTGGCAATTATAAGGTTCAGTGCTGGAACTGAGGCCTAGTAAAAAAAAAGCCACTTAAACAACCCAGTTTCTCAAACCCAAGCAGAAGGTCTTCAGTTCTTCAGCCTGAAAGATGGGAAGGTGAAGTAGCGGAAGCTGATTTCTTGCAACCTGTTTCACTTCTGGAGATTTAAAATTAATCATATGTTTGCTGCGTAGTAGCAACTGATCAGCTTCTAATGTTTGAGTATCAGGTAAACCCAGCAATGAGGAACTCGGTGTGCCGATGTTCACTGAAGGAGTTGATGCTCACCTCATCTTGGGTACTGATTTTTCAGGGCCCTTGAAGATGAGCCCGACGGTATCAAATGACTCCCTGGAAACTGACGCCTGGACAAAGTCTTCCCGAGGGTGGAAGAAGGCCTGTGTTTGGTGGCATGGTGGGGGAAGGTGACTGGCATTGTAGCTGACGTTCTTTTGAGGGAAGAGCAGCCCTCATGGAGACCATCCCTTTGCCTGTCTCTGGGCAAAGGCAGAATGTTTTCTGGTGTTGATTTTGATTGAGGCCAGGCCTTTGATTGATGCCTTTTAAACCTGGGAACTATATTTCTGTTGTTCATATGAACAGACTACGATTCATATGAACAGACTATGATTCAGACTCCAAGACTTCCAGGCACAATCTACGTGGTGGCTTCATTTACTCCTGGTAAGTCAGTCCACAACCTCTTTGTCCACATATTGAAATAAATCATTCTGCAGATGTTTTGTAAGCAGAAAAAAACGCTGTGTCAGAAATACTTAATATCTTCTCTTTTTCACAATTCTGAACTGTAGAAAACTGACCAAAAATCCCTGTTCAATAAGATCCCTGATAATTAAAGTAAATTCAGAGGAAGGTAAGGGAACTGGAAACCAAGCCCCGTGAACTCAAAGGTGTTTTCTCAAAAGGCAACCGGGCTGGGTTTTTTTCCTTGGGGGAGAAGAAGAAGACATTTCGCTTCTCATCCAAGAAGCTTCACTGGTTCTGATGAAGCTTCTTGGATAAGAAGCAAAATGTCTTCTTCATCTTCAAGGGAAAACGACAAGAAAGTCCAGTTTTGAAAAAGCACCTTTGAGGCAACCATGACCTGGATGACTGGGAATCTCCATAGACAACAAGCCCTGTGAAGAACATTTAAAACAGGGGTCTCCAACTTTTCTGGCTTGGTGGACCAGCGGAGGAGGCTGTGGTTGGGGAGGGAGAGGGGATAGTTTCGCAGATGTGTGCCAGTTTCACAAATGTAGCTTCTCTCTCTCGTGCGCGCACATACACTTGCCCACCACTTCTGCGGCCTGGTTGTGAAGGGGCTGCAGCCCGGCCCCCGGCCACGGACTGGGGATTGGGGACCCCTGATTTAAAAGATCTGGTGGAATGACTGAGGAGACACATAATAGCAGCCTTGAAATATCTGAATATCTGTCACAGGGGAAAAGAACCTGATTCATTCTCTGATGATCCACAAAGCAAGAACAAAATATGTAGAGAAAAATTAAAAACAAAATGTGTTCAGACATCAGAAGAAATTCCTGAGCACATGAAGGGGTGACTTCTTCTTCAACCGAAGCCTTCAAACAAAAGTTGGATAGTGGATCCTGCCTTGACCTTTAAGGCCCTTCTCACCCTAGTTCCTATAAATCTATGAAATCTGAGTAGCCCAATAAGCACAAACTGGCATATTAACTTGCACTGTTACTTTTGACTTTGCCTTGATTAAAACTTAGTTGTATTTGCAGCCGTTTCCCTCATTCTGAAGCTCTGAGGTCCACTGTAAAAAATGATGGACTCAACACTCCTCCTTGAGTTCAGGACTGCCAGTGTTATTATTCTGAGGTTCATTTTTCCCCCTGAGAGACAATTTACTCTCTGGCATCTTGTGTCCTGCTCACTTCACGTTCACATGTTGTCCTGACCTGGATTAGGACATTTCCTCCCCCCATGCAGATGTCCAGGCAGTAATAGAGACCCCCTGCCCCCACCCTCCCGATGCAACCCAGGAGTGGATAGAAAGGTTTTGGTGCTGCTTTTGGCATCTGAGCAAAAGTGTCTGTGCCAGGCAGGTCCTGGCGTGCAGGGATCGTGTGATCATCGTCTCAGCTTTCTAACTGCTCGATCGTGTTTCAGCTTTTGGAACAATCTGCATTCCCTATTTGGTAATGTCTTCGTTTTATGCATTTTTTAAATTTGCTTTTAAATCTGCACATTTTATTAGTGACGAGAGGGGACTATAGAATTTATTATTACCTGCTTTGAGGATTTGGCAAACAGCAGGATATATAAATTGCAAAAATATAAACAAACAAACAAATGAATTGAATACATGTCCCAGATTATTCCTTACATTAACTATCACTTGCAAATGGCTTGATTTAATTGTCTTATAAGGGAGCTAGGTGGCATAAAATTATATTATTAATATTATTATTATTTTGAAAAAAAACCCAAAATATTGTGATTTGCAAATTGAACTTGAGAGACTATGGAGGAAGAAATCAATGGTTGTAACAATAGTAATAGCACAGGTTTGCAAAAACAGATCATGCCAAAAAAACCTTATTTCATTCTTTGATAAAGTGACTAAATTGGTACACCAGCGAAACGCTATGGACATAGTATACTTAGATTTCAGTAAGGCATTTGGCAAAGTAGACCACAACCTACTGCTTGGTAAACTACAAATAGGTGGGATAGACAACATCACTACCTGTTGGATCTGTAGCTGGCTGACAAACCGTACTCAGCAAGTAGTTTTCAATGGTACTACATCTACATGGAGAGAAGTAAATAGTGGGGTACCACAAGGCTCCATCTTAGGCCCAGTACTCTTCAATATCTTCATCAATGACTTAGATGAGGGAATAGAAGGGGAACTCATCAAATTTGCAGATGGCACTAAACTGGCAGGAGTATCCAACACCCCAGAAGACAAACTCAGGATCCAAAAAGATCTTGACAAACTTGAACAATGGGCCCTATTCAACAAAATGAATTTTAATGTGGAGAAAAGCAAAGTCTTACATTTAGGCAGGAAAATCAAAGGTTTAAGTACAGATTAGGTGAGACCTGGCTTAAAAACAGGATTTGTAAGAGGGACCTTTGAGTCCTAGTGGACGGTCACTTAACCATGAGCCAGCAGTGTGCAGCAGCAGCCAAAAAAAGCTAATACAATCATGGGTTGTATAAATAGAGGCATAGAATCAAGATCTATGAATCAAGGGCCTATTGTTCGAGTTTGTCAAGATCTTTTTGGATCCTGAGTTTGTCTTCTGGGGTGTTGAGAGTCTGGAAAAAACTAAGATGATCAAAAGCCTAGAGACCAAAATGTATGAAAGACGGCTGCGGAACTTGGGTTTGGCCAGTCTAAAGAAAAGAAGAAATAGGGGAGACATGATAGCAGTATTCCAGTATCTGAGGGGCTATCACAAAGAAGATGGGGTCAGGTTGTTCACCAGAGCACCAGAGGGAAGGACAAGAAACAATGGTTGGAAGCTGATCAAAGAAAGAAGCAACCTGGAATTGAGGAGAAACTTCCTGACAGTGAGGACAATCAACCAGTGGAACAGCTTACCCCCAGAAATCATGGGCGCTCAATCGCTGGAAATCTTTAAGAAGAGACTAGACAATCACCTGTCTGAGATGGTGTAGGTTCTCCTGCTTAAATGGGGGGCTGGATTAGAAGACCTCCAAGGTCCCTTCCAGCTCTATTCTGAATGGCCCTGGATGGGATGGCCCTTTCTTGGAATTGTGCCACAGAAGATGGCACAATGGCTAGAAGGCAGTATTGCTGACTGCCAACTGCCAGCAGTTTGGCAGTTCGAGTCTCAGGTTGACTCAGCCTTCCATCCTTCCAAGGTTGGTAAAATGAGGATCCAGATTGTTGGGGGGCAACAGGCCAACTCGGTAAACCGCTTAGAGAGGGCTGTCAAACACTGTGAAGCGGTATATAAATCTAAGTGCTGCTGCTATTGCAATCTTGCTTTGGCATCAGACAAGAGCCAATGGAAAGGGGGGAAGGATGTAGATGTTGTAATCCAGGAGGCCTTGAAGCTTCATAGGGGCTCTGCAGGTGACCAGGGCTGGGGTCAAAGATGGCCTATACAGCACAGTGGGGATTGCTGTTGCTATGCCATTTCTCTGCTGCTCAACAACATCCTTGCCTAAGAGGCTGGATTCCATTAACAAGCTAGCAGTGGGTTTTAATCTGATGCCGGATGGTATCGAGTCCAGGGTGGCTAGGGAGTTTGTGGTCCACAGGGCAATGGTGGATCTGACTCAAGTAGTAATACTTTGGATAAGGGTTTCTCCTCCCTTGGGACAATTTTGACATGATCTGGTAATGAAGGACACAAACATTGCCACAGACAGAACATCCTCCGATTGCCTTCCCACTTTTGTGCCACCCGCTCCCCCACGGAGAAAGGGCCTAGTCAATCCCCCCACCCTGGGGGGCTGATAGATCCTCTTGGCTTCCAGACTGAAGTGGGGTTTTCCCTGAGGTCCTGATGGGGGGGTTCAGCTGAGGCCTTGGTTGCAGCTTGGAAAGGGTGGGTGACTGGGGCCTTGGACTGCATCACACACACACACACACACCCCACAACTTCTTCCTGTGTGCTGCTCCTGGGTTTTCTTGGTGTACTAAGGATCTTCAGGATCTGAAGTACCAGAAGAAATTCTGTTGAAGGAAGAGCCAGAACAGCTCTGACTAAACATGGGAAAGAGGCCACATAAGGGGCCACCCCGTGGAAATTAGAGTGGCAAAATGTCTGCTTTTCTCTCTCGTCGTCCAGCAGCCCTTTCTGAGTAACACAGGAATGGGCCACATTAAGGTTACGTTAACAGAACCTTGCAAGTCTGATAATATACCTCTCCCCCATCACCTTTGTAGTCCAGGAAACTAGAAAAGATCCCTTCTGAGATGTTTGCCACATCCCCATTCCTTTTGCAGGCCCAACTGCCAGTCATCTAGTCTGCGGCTCTTCTTTCTGTTTGGCAAGGTGATTCCCACATACCAATACAATCTGGTACACAGTTGTGTTTTTTCCTGGATCAGATGGCCCTCTAAGACAATCACTCATGCCTTGTTACTCATTCTACATGGGACTGCCCTTGAAGACCACTCAGAAGCTTCAGCTGGTCCAGAATGCAGGGGCACAAGTGATGGACTTCCATGTAATGCCCCTAGGACATCTCAACTTCAGAAGCTGCACTAGTTGCCACTGTCTTCCAGGTGCAATTCAAGATGCTGGTTATTATCTATAAAGCCACATATGGGATAGGGCCAATATTTGAGGGATCATCTGTCTCCTATGGTTTCTGCCCTTCTGGTACAACCCAGCAGAGTGGGGACACCCCTTGATTAACAGGGTCACCTTTCAGGATCCAAGAAGTCCACATTTTCTGCAATGGCCCCTGCCCTCTGGAGTGAGGTCCCCCTGAGACTCAGATGGCTCCCCCCCCCAATGGTGTTTCAGAAGTTCTTGTAAAACCTGGCTATTCTTCCAGGCCTTGGGGAATGGGACTGTTTGCAATGTTCTGTGTTTTTTGCTTTTGTAATTGCTTTTTGTAATTTGTTCCTGTTTATTTTATTGCAATTTGTTGTTTCCGCATTGCTTTTCATTACTGTGAGTCACTCAGAGTTGAGCAGCATCAAAACTGAATAAATAAAATAAATAAATGCTGACCCGGAAGGAATTGAAGCATTTTGTTTTCCTCTTTTGTGAATGCTGCTGAGCAGAATGTGCCATTCAGTCAGTGGCTTATTCCATCTGACACTCGTTCATACATTTTTAGAGAAATGTGTTTCCCATGTGTCTTGCTTGGCATAATATTTGCAATATCTCCTGACCCTCCAACGGGCTGCATTTATTACATGTCTTTTTATTGGATCAGCTCCCAGACTAAATGTCAAAGGAGAAATTGCAATCCATGAAAGATTGGAGGAGAAATAAAACCCTCCGTGTGGCAGTCTGACTCTTCAATCGTAAGCAATCTATGCTCAGCTGTGCTGAGGTCTGTACTGGCCCAGGACTGGTGTCAGACCTGCCATCCTGCTGCACCGACCCTGCTTAGCTAGATGCCAGGCTGTCATAAGAAATGGGGGGAGGGAGTGCGTGGTGGGATAGAAAGGGGGAGGACAGAGGAAAGGAAAGCGAAGGTCCTTGTGCAGTCCCGCTAGAGCCGCAGACTGTTCCAAGGTCACCCAACGGAATGCAGCACCTTCAAGCCCTGCGTAGCTGGAGACTGTTACCAAAATAATTAGTTTGAATGCTATTGGACACTTACAGATAACCATGGGGGGGGGGTGTGGAGACAGGACCCAAAGGCAAATATTAACTAGACGCTTTGGGCGAGAAACACCAGATTCGGCTTTGCTACACTGTAACCACTTGGCTTTAGTAAAGTATACTTTCTCTAGCCATGAGTCCGAGAGCCTTGCTTTGCTAACTGATCAAGTGGGGACGGCTGACAATGGGGCCCGTGAGAGATGCCTGGGCCGGGGAGCTTCCCCCTTGCCCAGGAAGGCCTGGCAGTGCCCCCTTGTTCCAGCAAGGCCTTGACCGACTTATGAGCGAAGAAGCGTAGCTAACAGTAGCAGGAAAAGGTGGGGAGGCAGAAGGGGTAATGCGGGAGGCGGTCAGAACTGGGGATCAGGCACGGCAGCACCAGGAAGGAGGATCTGGAATCAGGAATGTCTCTGGAACTTAACTCCTGCTGGAAGCTCACCAAGGAGAAATCACGGAGGATGAATTCCTTTGCTGGCCTCTCTGCCCTCTTCCTCTAGGACCAGCCCCAGTTTTCAGATGGAACAATAGTGCCCCCTAAAGCATCTGACCAACAGCCCCACGCTGGGAGGCTTGAATAAACGGCATTCGGCTTTGTTTTTCCCTAAGCTTTTCCCCATGTAATCCCATTTATCCAACAGCATAATTAGTGGGGATCAGACTATGCTTTTCACCCCATCAAAGTCGTTAGGAAGGTGGGTTTGGCTGCTTGGTGATTTTGATAGGCCGGCTAAACCACGGAGATCTCGGACAGAGCATTTGGCCTCAAGGACTTAGAGAATTTCGAATATAACCCTTCTCTGCATGCAAACCTGCAGCGCTTGTTGGCGCTTGTGTTTCAGGACTGGCACAACGTTTGTTCTGTTCTGCAATTCTGGGCTTTGTGCAGGAAGAACTAAAGCAGTCTCCTTTCTCCTTTTCCTGGATCTGGGCAGGGAAGGGAGGCCCTGGCAGAAGAACCGTAAGACCCCTTCAGCTGCACAGGCTGTACTTTGACCTGGGATCTTTGGAAGAAGAAAGTCTCTGCCAAGGAGGCTTCAGGTTATTCCCTCCTCCGTATTATTAACATCTCAGAAATAAGGTTCAAAAGTATATTGGGAGCTTTTAAACTCATCTCAGAATACCTGGCAAACCAGTACAATATTCCATTCCCTTGGAAAATATTAACACAGATCATAGGGCTAAAAGGGACTTTGAAGGCTACAGAAGTTACAGAATAACAGAGTTGGAAGGTACCTTGGATGTCTTCTAGTCAAGCCCCAGATCTCAAGGCAGGAGACCTTATACCATCCTGGTCAAGTGAGGATTAAGGGTGGAGAATATGTTTTTGCAAAGCTTAAGGAGTATTCTGTAAACAAAGAGCTCTGTCCTCCCTCCCCCTCCCCTCCCCTCCCCTCCCCTCTCTATTCCCTCCCTCCCTTCTTTCCTTCCTTCCTTCCTTCCACTGGAATCTAGAGCTAGCTTCTGAAGGGGCAATTCAGTCCCTTCCAGTTCTGTTATTCTGTAATTCATTCTCCAGAGAGTGAATTTATTGAAGACGTAAAGAGTGCACTCAGTGAAGAGTTTAACAGTGCAGTTCAACAGAAGGAAGAGACAAGAGGGTGACCAAAGAGTTGAACTTTCTGAAGTTTGCTGTGCTCAACCAATGTGGGCTGAGATGATAATTTCAAAATACTTCTGACTGCAGGGACAATGTCAGCCATCTGCTGCTTGCCCAGTAAGCAAGCATGATAGGAGGAATATGAGGCAGCCTTTGCCCAGGGTGTGAGGTCTCTGACCAAAGAAAGAGAGAGTTGAGCAGTGGAATTCCACAGAAGGAAATAGGAGTTTTGGAGAAGAATACAGAATACAGAATAACAGAGCTGGAAGGGACTTGGAGGTCTTCTAGTCCAACGCCCTGCTCAAGCAGGAGACCCTATACCAGTGATGGCGAACCTTTTAGAGACTGAGTGCCCAAACTGCAACCCAAAACCCACTTATGCATCGTCGAGTGCCGGGTGGGTGTGGCCCATTGGCTGGGTGTGGCCCATTGGGTGGGCGTGGCCAATTGGGTGGGCGTGGCTGCAGTGGTAACGGCAGACAGGGTAGGACTAAAAAGTTCAATCAATCAATTCCAACTTTGCAAGATCTTTTTTTTTCCCGCAAGAAGTTGAAATTGACTGATTGAACCTTTTTTTTTTTTTTGCACACGGCGGCGGAGGCCTAAAGCGAAAAGGTTTTATAAAACCCAGCTGAAGGCCTAGGACTGGGGCGACGGCACGCGTGCCCACAGAGAGGGCTCTGAGTGCCACCTCTGGCACCCGTGCCATAGGTTCGCCACCACTGCCCTATACCATTCCAGACAAGTGGCTGTCCAGTCTCTTCTTGAAAGCCCCCACAACTTCTAAAGGCAAGCTGTTCCACTAATTCATTGTTCTCACTGAGAGGAAATTTCTCCTTAATTCTAGGGGGGGGTGTATCTCTTTGTAAAGTTTCCATGTGTTCTTCTTGTCTTGCCCTCAGGTGCTTTGGAGAATAGGCTTGATCCCCTGTCGTCTGTGATAACTTCTCAGACCCTGGAAGACTAGTATCATGTCACCCCTAGTCCTTGTCTTTCTTAGACTAGACAATCCCAGTTCCTGCAATTGCTCATCATGTTCTTTAGCCTCCAGTCCCCTAATCATCTTTGCTGCTCTTCTCTGAACCGTTTCTAGAGTCTCAATGTCCTTTTTTATCATGATGACCATAACTGGATACAATATTCCAGTATAAAGTGGGAGTAAACCCATGGGGACAAAAGAATAAAATTGCCAGGGAAAGGCTATGAGAGGCTGTTTCTTGTTTTAGGAATAATTTCAGGAGCCAGAATCGGTTAGTGAGCTCCCTGCATGAGCAAGAAGAGAGATCCAGCAGGGGTTTGGCAGTGGACAAACAATTTTCTGCTCTGGCAGTGAGGACTAAATTAAGAAAAATATATATAGCTTTCTATGGTGAAACCTTCAAAACCAGAAGTGAAGATGAGTAGACATGGTTGGGCAATTCTTGTGTTGTCTTCCTCTTTCTACCAGGAAATAAAGAGACAATCACGACAGCTCCTACTATGGTGAGCCCAGAAATAAATAGGTGCTGATTGCACCTATTGACCTGAAGCAAGGATTCAGCAGGTGACAGAACAAACACAAACGTTGATGAACTCCACTTTCCATTATCCCTTTTTTAATGCAGGTGGGAATAAATACAGCAGAGAGCAGCTCTGAGGCGCGCACGCACACACACACACACACATCTGGCAAGTAAGCTCAAGAACTGGAGGCTCTTCAATCCCCCCCCCCAAGGGACTGAAAAAAAGGGGAAGAGAAGAACCTGGCCTTGGGCCAATGGGAGATGCTTCCATGGGATGCATTTGCACCAGAAGTGCCTGGTCTCCCCTTCCTCCTCTGCCTTTTAAGACCTCTGACCTGCTGGAAAAGAGAGGCTGGCAACAGGAAAAAGGGCAGCACTGTAAGAGAGAGACCAGGAGGGAGGGAGGGAGGGAGGGAAGGAAGGAAGGAAGGAAGGAAGGAAGGAAGGAAGGAAGGAAGACATAGAACATAGAATAATAGGGTTGGAGGGGATCATGGAGGTTTTTTAGTCCAAACCCTATGCCATAACAGACAAATGGCTGTCCTCTCTCTTCTTGAAACCCTCCAGTGATGGCTCATCCACAACTTCTGGAGGCAAGTCGTTCCACTGATTAATTGTTCTCACTGTCAGGAAATTCCTCCTTATTTCCAGGTTGTATCTCCCTCTGACAAGCTTCCGCCCATTGCCCTCACATGCTTGGGAGAATAGGTTGACCCCCTCCTCTCTGAGACAAATATTGGAAGACTGCTCTCCTGTTACCACAAGTCTTTCTCTTCATTAAACTAGAGATACCTAGTTCTCACAAGTATTCATTGTACGATTTAGCCTCCAGCCCCCTTTGTTGCTGTTCTCTGTATTCTTTCTAGAGTCTCAACATCCTTTTATATCATGGTGACCAAAACTGGATGCAGCATCTGAAGTGTGGTCTCACCAATGCAGCCTAAAGCAATGCTAACCCTTCAGGTGATTTTGAAACTACCCCTCTGTTGGTGCATCCTAGGATTTTTTTGGCAGCTGCAGAACACTGCTGGATCATATTTTGGTCATTAGGACCCCTAGATCCCTCTCACAGTTACTGCCGTTGAACCAGGTATCCCTCTTCTATACCTGTACATTGGGTTTTTCTTGCCTAAGTATGGGACCTCATTTTTTCATCACTGAGTTGCATTTTGTTGAATGGGGCCCAGAGTTTTTTTTTCTCAAACTGTGTTTGAGAAATAGAAATGATTCCTTCAAGTGGTGTCCCAGCATTGACTAAATAACCCTCTGGATGGAAAGTCAAAGCTCTTTTGGCCAAGCTGCCCCAAGGAAACAACTAGGGCCATTCTCTCCTCTGGTCTGGAAGCTGGTAGGTCAAGGGAGTGCCTGGGGTGTGCCACAAGTCTCAGCACACGAGCCTTGGAAGGTGGCCCAAGGGTTCCCAGCAAGGCTGAGCTTGCTCGCCGTGTGCCAAGGATGCAATCTTGCCTTTGTTTCAGTGGAAGATGAGGAAGGAACTTGAACAGGAGCTGAAGGGACAGGAGTGACGCCAGCTCAGCATCTCATGCCGGTCACATTGTTCCTGGCCTGGCATGAGTCACGCCTGCCATTGTTCGGCAGAAAGATAGCATCGTTCCCAGATGCTGGGCTGATTATCTGATGGGTAGGAAATCAAAGGAAGTCTCATCTGACATTGAACTTGAATGGTAGCCAGTGAAAAACCAGAGAGCATTCCTATTGATTCTAGCCCTCTTTATTTTCACGAGGATGGGGGAGGGAGCTTCTGGCCTGTGGAGTCTATTTCAGAATGTGGGGGGAAAAAGGGAAGAGAAACAGTCAAAAAGTATCATAAGCACATTTGCAACACCTTTACTTTCATTAGAAACACAGAAAACTAATGGCAGCAAAAGACCTAGTGGTCCATGGGATCTGCCTTTTGAGGGGTTTTAATTTTTGTTAGATGATGGACATGTGTTTATCCCAAGCATGTTTAAACTCAGTTATGGATGAACGTTGCTTTTGAACTTCCCTCCTGTCAGTTTGAGGTTATGCCTCTGTGTGCTGCATTATGATTTTTGCATAATATTGAAAAGACAGCTTTCTAGAACCTTATTCACACCCTTAACAGTTTGACCACCTCGTCTTTGTAGGAGTCCCTCAAATACTGGAACAGTGCTATCATATCATCCCTAGTCCTTCTCTTCACTAGGCTAGACGTACCCAAATCCCGCAAGCGTTCTTCATATGTTTTAGCCTCCAGGCCCCTAATCATCTTTGTTGCTCTTCTCTGCACTCTTTCCAAAATCTCAACTAGGAAGAGAGCGAGGAGAACCAGGTTGTTCTACTGGTTCTTCTACTGATGGGATGAAGAGCTGATGAATACTTGTACCTTTAGAAAGCAAAGATATATTTCAAAAAGATTTTCTTAGGGTGGAGGAAGGAGATGGAAGTACTGAAACAGAAATGAAATGCAGAGCAATAGGCGGAGAAGGTTTCCTCATCTCAGAAATACTCTTTAGTTACACCATGCCTTAATACTATATCCAGTAATGGGAACCACACCTTGAGAAAGAGTTGGGAAATTGCTCCACAAGGAGGATTTGGGAATGAAAACAAATTCTGTAAAGATAGCTTAAAAGATTTGTTAACCTTGAGAAAAGACAATTCTGTCACACACAAAAAGGTCAAGATCTTTTATCTTGTCCAGGAATGCAAAACACAGACTAATTTAAGTTACAAGGAAGGCAGATTTTGAATGAACGTCAGAGAAGTCTGACAACTTCCGTTCCTTCCTTGAAACCAGGCAGTTATTAGTCAAGGAGGGTTTAAGGTGGATCTTTTTCCACAGGCCTGGACTTGAGGGCCTCGTTGGCTCCTTTTGGCTCTCTGGATCTTTCTCTTTAAACGGAGGAAGTGCTGAGGTCTAAAGGAGAGCAGAGTTTGATCTGACGATATCTACCAGAAGTTCAAAAATATCACAAACCAGTATGACCTGACATCAACAGCTAGAAAGACAGACAGTCATATTGAAAGCAATTTGCTAATTACTAGAAGTCAGAATATATTTGTCAAGAACAAATCATGCCAGACTAACCTCATCTATTTTTTGATCCGTTAATTAGATTATGGGAATGCAGGAGACAGAGCAAAACATTTGACTAAGTATCCCATGCAGGGCTGATTAGCAAGCTGCCAAAATGGGATAAATTAATTGGATACAGAGCTGGCTGAAAATTGTGCTTGGAGAGAGCTCGTCCGTAGTTCCCCATCAAAGTGGAGCAATCCGATGGCGCCTCTAGTCTGTTCTCTGTTACATGAGAGTCACTTTGGTGCTGTGTCCAGAAACCAGGAGCCAGTGAATTCTAGTCCTGCCTTAGGCATGAAAGCCAGCTGGGTGACGTTGGATCGGTCCCTCTCTCTCAGCCCAACCCTCCTCACAAGGTGGTGGTTGGGGATAAAACAGGAGACGGTGGTATTATGTAAAAAAAATTATATTTTTAAAAAATATAACTCAAGGCAGCAGACTTATTTTTTTAAGTGTGGCATAGAAATCTAATAATAACATAGTATGCTGATACATTACAACATCCTGAGTTCTTGGAAAAAACCCAATGCGTATGAAGGCCAACACCAACTAAAGAAGTGGAAGCTGTGATTTCACACTGTTGTGTATATCATCATCATCATCATCCTCTTCATCATCAACATCGCCCACAGGCACTGGTCAGTGACGATAGAGATTAATATCAGAAGCTTATAGTATGCCACCATCTTGGCTCTCCTTGGTTAATTTCAAGAGATAAATCTTTCAGAAAGATTCACTATCACCACTACTGTTTGTTATTACACTGATTCCTCTGATAGCAATACTGAATAATTCAGGCATGGCTATCAAACATAAAAAACATCTGCCTTTACACAGACAATCTGAAGCCGTATGAGAAAACACCATTTGAAATAGAATTACAGCTCTATGTATACAATCAAGATATTGTAATGGAGTTTGGACTGGAAAATGTGCCACTCTCACCATCAAAGGGGGAAAAATAGTGAAAACTGAAGGAATCAAGATGACCTGTGGAAGCAGCATCAAGAGCCTGGATGAAGATGATCACTACAAACACCTGGAGATCCTTCATGCTGACAACATCAAGCACACTGAAGTCAAGAAAAAAGTTAGAAGTGGATACATCAAGAGAGCAAAGAAGATCTTAAAGCCAAACTCAGTGGGGGAAATAGCATCAAGGCAATTAACACCTGGGTAATTAGATTATATATACAGCTGGAATAGTGAACTGGACTTGAGCAAAACTAAATTTTCTGGATAGGAAGACTAGAAAAATAATGACAATAAATCATGCCCTTCACCCCACAGCAATGTAGACAGAGTCTACTTACCAAGGAAAATGGGTGGGTGTGGGATGTTGCAAGTATACCAGACAGTTGAAGAAGAAAAAAGAGGAATGGAAGAATATCTGAAGGACAATGAAGATGCACTGAAGCTGGTATACAAGAAAGGCTTACTGAATATCTGAGAGCCAAACTCACTTACAAGAAAGACCAAATGAAGAATAGGTGACAAAAATGCCAAATTCAGTCTAAACATCTGGCTGACTGTGCAATCAACCATAATAATTTATGCTCAAATCCTCAATGATGAGTAAAATCAATAAATGAATGAAAACCACGTGAAAAAGATTTGAATATCTCAATGATGAGAAACTGAACATGAGCCAACAGTATGAGGCAGCTGCAAAAAAATTGCTATCCTATATTCCACCAACAAAAATATAGTATAAAAATGATAGAAGCTATCATTTTTCTCTATTTTGTGTTGGACCGAAAACAGCTGGAATATTATGTCCAGTCCTGGGCACTGCATTTTAGGAAAGTTAATGACAAAATATAGGAAGTGCAGAGGACAAAGAGAATGGAAGAATTGTTGGAAGCCATTCTGTGTGCAATCAGAGAAAGACAAGGCAGCCTTGTTCAGAGTCATTCAGAGGACAGAAGAAACTCTGGGCTTTAAAGAAAAGAAGAAATAAGGGGTGACATGATAGCAGTATTCCAGTATTTGAGGGGCTGCCACAAAGAATAGAATAGAATAGAATAGAATAGAATAGAATAGAATAGAATAGAATAGAATAGAATAGAATTGGAAGGGACCTTGGAGGTCTTCTAGTCCAGCCCCCTGCTCAAGCAGGAGGACCTATACCATCTCAGACAAGTGACTGTCCAGTCTCTTCCTAAAAATCTCCAGTGATGGAGCGCCCACGATTTCTAGAGGCAAGCTGTTCCACTGGTTGATTGTCCTCACTGTCAGGAAGTTTCTCCTTAATTCCAAGTTGCTTCTCTCTTTGATCAGTTTCCAACCATTGTTTCTTCTCCTTCCCTCTGGTGCTCTGGTGAACAACCTAACCCCCTCTGCCTTGTGGCAGCCCCTCAGATACTGGAATATTGCTATCATGTCTCCCCTATTTCTTCTTTTCTTTAGACTCACTAGCCAAACCCAAGTCCCGCAGCTGTTCTTCGTATGTTTTAGTCTCCAGGCCTTTGATCATCTTAGTTGCTCTTCTCTGAATTTTTTCCAGACTCTCAACGTTTTTTTGTGATATGGTGACCAAAATTGGCTGCAGTATTCCAGGTATGGTTTTACTAGGGCTTTGTAAAGTGGTACTAGTACTTCACCTGATTTTGATTCTATGCCTCTGTTTATACAACCCAGGATTGCATTAGCTTTTTTGGTTGCTGCTGCACAACTGCTGGCTCATAGTCAAGTGATCATCCACTAGGACTCCAAGGTCCCTCTCACAGTTACTCTTTTTAAGCCAGGTCTCGCCCAGTCTGTACTTGTATCTTTGATTTTTCCTGCTGAAATGTAAGACTTTGCTTTTCTCCACATTGAAACTCATTTTGTTGGATAGGGCTCATTGTTCAAGTTTGTCAAGATCCTTTTGGATCCTGAGTTTGTCTTCTGGGGTGTTGGCTACTCCTGCCAGTTTGGTGTCATCTGCAAATTTGTTGAGTTCCCCTTCAATTCCCTCATCTAGAGTCATTTATGAAGATATTGAAGTCATTTATTCTCCAAAGCACCAGAAAACAGGACAAGAAGCGATGGATGGAAACTGATCAAGGAGAGAAGCAACCTGGAATTAAGGAGAAACTTCCTAACAGTGAGAACAATTAACCAGTGGAACAGCTTGCCTCCAGAAATCATGGGCGCTCCATCACTGGAGGTTTTTAAGAAGAGACTGGACAGTCACTTGTCTGAGATGGTATAGGTTCTCCTGCTTAAGCGGGGGGCTGGACTAGAAGACCTCCAAGGTCCCTTCCAGCTCTATTTTATTCTAGTCTAAAAAGAAGAAGAAATAGCGGAGACATGATAGCAACATTGCAGGATCTGAGGGGCTGCCACAAGGCAGAGGGGGCCAGGTTGTTCTCCAGAGCACCAGAGGGAAGGACGAGAAACAATGGTTGGAAACTGGTCAAGGAGAGAAGCAACCTGGAATTAAGGAGAAACCTCCTGACAGTGAGGACAATTAACCAGTGGAACAGCTTGCCTTCAGACATCGTGGGTGTTCCATCACTGGAGGTTTTTTAGAAGAGGCTAGACAGTCACTTGTCTGAGATGGTATAGGTTCTCTTGATTGAGCCGGGGGGCTGGACTAGAAGACCTCCAAGGTCCCTTCCAGCTCTATTCTATTCTATTGGGAAAAACAATACATATTATAATGTGGGTGTACAAGTGTGGTGCAAGTGGGATGGGAGGCTCTCAGACCCATAGGGCTTTCTAGGTGGGAACTCCCTTCCTCAAAGCTTCTTTGAAAGCAATTTGGGGAGTGGGATTCTTTTCTCTAAAGCCTCAGGAGGATGGGAGCACCCCCCCCCAGGACGTCTGCACGGAGCCGTGTGCGGCTGAGGATTGCACTGAAAGCATCGTTTGGTGCCGCTTACCAGGTCTGGCTCTAATCTGGATGAGGCCATCTTTAGTCCTTATTTTGCCAAGGGCCACACTCCCTGTTTCTTCCAACGATTTGTCATTAAAGGAAAACTATGGCAGATGGAGATGGCAGGAGTTGCCTGCAAGCAAGTCAGCCTGCACTGGTGGATCCACAAAGTTTGCACAACACAGCCTCCAACTTGGTGTGTTGCCAACCTGTTACTCTTCTACCCAAAGACACCGATAGAGTTGGAGCAGAGGAAAAAGCAACCAGTGATTTATAGAGCCCCAGAAATTGCTTCCTCCCTCATAATGAAAGACATATAAAGCCATGTTCCTGTCAGGTTTATATGAAAATGCTGCATTAACAAGCCAATGGGAAACATAACTCTCTCCTGTCAGCCACCTGATTGATTTAAAGCCTTGGCTTAGCCCTATCCTTGCAGGGCTCACTAATTGAGAAATTGGACACAAATCACCTGAAGTGGAGGGTGCGTCCTCTCCCCAGCTGCCAGGCTGGAGGCTTCTTCCTCTCACCAGCCAAGAAGCAGGACCTTTTATCTGTCTGCTTCTTCTGCTAGAAGGCATCTGGCCCTTAGGCAGCTGCCGTGGAGGCTTTGAGGACCCAGATGTCATGCCCGGCCACCACTTGCATTTCCTCCAAACCAGGAAAGCTAGAACATGTACCCATCAGGTACACTGGAGGCATCTGTGGTTTTGCACAGTCCTGGCCTGAGTGTTGAGGAAAGGATAGTAGTGGATTTCTGCTGGCACTTGGCTAACCCCAACCCCAACCCCAACCCCAACCCCAACCCAACCCAACCCTAACCCTAACCTAACCCTAACCTAACCCAACCCCCAACCCCAACCCAACCCAACCCCAACCCCAACCAACCTAACCCTACCCTAACCCAACCCCAACCCAACCCCAAACCTCAACCTCAATCCCAACCCCAATCCTAATCCCTAACTCCTAACCCCTAACCCCTAACCTCTAACCCCAACTCCAACCCCAACCCCAACCTCAACCTCAATCCCAACCCCAATCCTAACCCCTAACTCCTAACCCCTAACCCCTAACCTCTAACCCCAACTCCAACTCCAGCCACTACCCCACTACTAACCACTACCACAACCATAACCACAACCCATTGTTGCAGCTCTTTCTCAGATCAGGTTTCACTGTAAAGGCCCTGAAAAGCACCTACTGAAGTCAACGTGGATTTTAAAAATCATTAGCTTATAGATGTGCTGTGTTGAGAACATAGAATCGATCTAAATTCAGGTTGTGCCCAAAAATCTCTTTGTGGCTCTCAGCAAAGGAAGCATCTTATAAATGAGAAATAGGAGGCAAATGCAAATCGCCAACTTATGGTGTGATACCGGTACAATTTTGTCAAGAGGAATACAAAATAAAATCAAGAGAAGAATTGATACCAGAGGATATCATTGTCAATGGTTCTTTTATTTACAATTATTATATACATCTAAAATACAGGTAGTCCTCGATTTACGAATGGAATGGAGCCTGCCCATTCCATTCGTAACGCAAGGATTCATAGGAGTGAATCTCGTACCTTGAGCATGATTCACTCCCAGCTTTCACCCACGCATTCACTAATTTAATGCGTGGGCGAATGCACAGCTCGTTAAGTGAACATGAGGTATCTCATGGTAGGGAAGGCCATGGGGGGCCTAGTTGTGGAACATCTTCAGACCACCCAAGGCCTCCCCTGACCCATAGAAATACCTCATGCTCCCTCCCCTGGGGGCCCACAATTGTTCCCCCCCCCATCCTGCCACGCTGGGTCATTTACCTTGTGAAGATCTGTCTCCTCTCCAGCCTCTCTCTTTCTTTCTCTGCTCCCAGCAAGAGCAGAGGGAGGCCTCCGAAGCCCAGAACAGGCCTCTGGAGCCCTGCTGAAGCGTCTCCTGGTGTCATTTATGGGCATTGGACGCCTTTTCCAGGCTGCTGCCACCCGGAAATGACGCCGGGGGAACGCTTCAGCAAGGCTCTGGAGGCTTGATCTGGGTGTTGGAGGCCTTTTCTGGGCCTCCGAGGCCCAGAACGGAGGCCAGGGAGATGACCATGTGCTTCTGGAGGTCCATTCTGGGCTTCGGAGGCCTCCCTCTGCTCTTGCCGGGAGCAGATAAAGAAACAGGCTGGAGAGGAGACAGATCTTCACAAGAACGGAGGCCGGGGGAGGCTTTTGCGTTCCTCCGGAGGTCCGTTCTCCCCCTGGCTTCTGTTCCGTTCTCTGTTGCAGAGAACAGAGGCCTAAACTACCGTGAGATCACGTGAGATCAGTAGTGTGAGATCTTGTGCCACTGATCTCGTGTGATCTTGTGTGACTTTAGACCTCCATTCTCTGCGAATGCACCGAAGGAAGCAGCGAAACAGCCAAGGATCTGTCGATCTTCGCAAACTGAGTATCCATAGGCCTAGTGCCTAGGGAGACCCGGGAGGAGAGGGAGGGAATAGCCAGGGTGAATGTTGCAGTGCCACTGTGGTCACTCATAAGGATGAACGACTGCCGTGGTGCGGCAACATTCGTAATTTCGGGACGTTTTCATAAACACTAGGGGGCGCTTATTGCGTAACTTAGAACGTTCGCTAAGGGAATACTCGTAACTCGGGGATTACCTGTACTCAAAAG
This sequence comes from Azemiops feae, assembly GCA_023970755.1. Taxonomy (NCBI): domain Eukaryota; kingdom Metazoa; phylum Chordata; class Lepidosauria; order Squamata; family Viperidae; genus Azemiops; species Azemiops feae. Next base: position 972,361 of record JALGBA010000525.1, read on the forward strand.
AATGTATGGTTTTGAACATTGATTTGAGTTTGAAATAGAATTGTGTAGAAATGATGCACATGTAATTGCTAAAATGTACTGCATAAACTTTTATTCAGATTTGAAAGAAGAACAAGTGCTAAAATGGCTAAAAAGCTTAGTTATAATATACAGATAAAAAAATGGGAAAAATGTGGCTGAAAGGATTGACATTTACATTATGTTATAATCTTAAAGAGAATTTTTATAAAATAGTGCACTCTGGTATATGTCACCAGAGAAATTGACTATAAAGGCACTGTCAATTTATGTTCAAAATGAGAATAAGAAGGAACATTTTTTCTTGTTTGATGTGAAATAGCTAAAAAATTCTGGATTCAAATACATACATTAATTCAGAGGATTTTAAAGATTAATATACAATTGAGACCAGAACTGTTTTTTCCTTTGGGGATTGATGGACATAGAGTTGGGAAAAAAGTTATGAAACTTTAAGTACATGATATCTGCAGCATGATTATTACTGGATGTGCAAAGATGGAAAGATTCGTATTACCCACAATGGAGGAATGAATGGTGAAGATGATGGAACTTGCTAAGATGGCTACTTTGACAAGGAAAAGACAATTTCTACTTTTATTGCTGACGGGAAACCCCTCATAGACTTTTTGCATGAAGGAAAACAAAATTGATCTTACAATTTATGGTTTTTATGATTAGACAGGATAGTTTATAGAAAGAAGAGAGGAATGTTGTAACCATAGAGGTAAATTTATAACTACACTTATAACTGCTGTAAAGAAGATTGGAAGCTATTTCATTGTATCTTTTTTCTTTCTTTTCTATTTTTCTTTTTGCTTTCTTGCACTCTTAGCTTTCTCTTTGATTTCTTTCTTTTTCTTATTTTATATTTCTTTGCATTAGTTTTTAATCTTCCTTTAAAAAAATCTTTAATGAGAAAAGCAGCTACCAAAAAGGTATATTTTCATGATTACACCATCTAGAACAGGGCTTTTCAACTAGTGGTACGGGTACCACCTGTGGTACATTGGCACCTGGCAGGTGGTACACGACCATCCTAGAAAAGTGATAGCGGGGGAGGGGAATGAACTGAATTGGTGGCAGCACCGCACAAGCCTGAGCGAGAGATGGCTGGAGCTGCAGGGCTGTCAGAGCTCAGTGGAAGCGCCAGGATCAGCGCCAGGCTCCAGCTGGAAAGCAGCACTGATCCTGGTGCTTCTGCTGAGCCCAGAAGAAGCGCCGATCAGCTGGAATGTTGCAGCATCTCCAGGGTCTTGTGATTTTCATTCAGATGCTTGGCAACTGATTCATATTTATGACGGTCACAGTGTCCCAGGGTCATGTGAAGTGACCAAAACCTGCTGCAAGCACCCAGCAGACGGGGGGAATAAAAACCAAACACCCCCCCACCCCACCCCCGCTGCCAATCCTCAACAGAAATGCTCACAACAATGAAAACCTCGGACAGGAGGAAGAGCGCCGCCGGGCGGGCAGGCAGGTGTCTTGCTCGGCTATGGCTTGGGGGCACTTTTTTCAGTGCCATTGTAACTTCGAACAGTCACTAAGCGAACTGTTGTAAGTCGAGGACTACCAGTACTTTATCACTTTTTTCTTTCTTTTTTTTTGGGTCATCAAGTTTTTGACACCTTGCTAGGCGACTGGTGGTACTCGGATGTTGCCATATCCTAAAAGTGGTACAATGGGTGAGAAGGTTGAAAAACCCTGATCTAGAATGATACGTTGCTTTCTCCGTAGAGGAATAATTTCATTTTGTTGTGAAGGCTCCTTTGGGAGCAGCCTCTTGTTGTATGAAGCATCCTTAAGTCAAGCTGGAAGAAGAGCACATTCCTCCGAATCTGCCAGTCCTTCTCCCAGCCTTGGTCCAGGACATTCTGCATTCAGAAGGGGGGGGGAACCATCAGCAACTGAATCTGCTCACCCACAGGAAAGTTTTAGAGTTTACTCAAGGCAAAGGTCAGCTGCTAAGGTCAGCCAAGCCTTGGTTTGGGACCGTAGAGATCAAATGTCTAGCCAGAAGTCACCTGAGGAGGCTTTTCGAAGGAATCAGAATCAGAATAGAGCTGGAAGGGACCTTGGAGGTCTTCTAGTCCAGCCCCCTGCTCAAGCAGGAGGTCCTATACCATTTCAAACAAGTGACTGTCCAGTCTCTTCTTAAAAACCTCCAGTGATGGAGGCCCCACAACCTCCGAAGGCCAGCCGTTCCACTGGTTAATTGCTCCCACTGTTAGGAAATTTCTCCTTAGTCCCAGGTTGCTTCTCTCCTTGACTGGTTTCCATCCATTGTTTCTTGTCTTGCCTTCTGGTGCTTTGCAATATAAATAGACCCCTCTTCTTTGTGACAACCCCTCAGATATTGGAAGACTGCTATCATGTCCCCCCTTGTCCTTCTTTTCTCTAGACTAGACAAACCCAAATCCTGCAACTGTTCTTCATATGTTTTAGTCTCCAGGCCTTTAATAATCTTAGTTGCTCTTCTGGTTTGTATGTGTCTGTGTATTTGTGTGTGTGTGTGGGGGGGGCTGCATAGAAGACCCTGAGGAGGCAAGGAAACCACCTAGCAGGACAGGCCTGGGCTGAACTAGCTGTGTCCCTCCCCCACCTCATGCCTCTGTGCAGATGCCAAGTCCATATTTTGGATAGAGAGGACTATTGGTTTGAAAGGGGGGTAAAAAAATCCATCTATGTTAGAAGTGAATACCTCTCCTTTAACAGAGGGGGAGGAACACAACTTCACCTATCCCCAGTTTATAAGGCAGTCCTTGCCAGAAGATTCCACAACCAATTCCCCCCTGATTCCCCCCTGAGGGCACAGATAAATCTCCGTGGCTTCAAGAGCACTCAGAGAGAGTACTCATGACCAGATGACTGCAAAGAAATACAATCCTTCTATCCCCCCACCATCCTATCAGAACCTATCCTTCTATCCCCCCACCATCCAGTCTCAACTGTCAGTACCCATCCTTCCACCTCCACCCTCAGAACTGATGGAGCTTCTTGGACAAGAAGTGAAATGTTTTCTTCTTCCTCCTCAAGGAAAAAGCAATCCAGTTACCATTTGAAGAAAAAAAAGCACCTTTGAGACAACTATGACCTGGATGACTGAGAATCTCCATGTCGTGGAGAGCCCTTGCATGCCCCAAACAGCCCTTCACTTCCCCTTGCTTTAGCCTCTGGCCTCAGTACCCATTTGGATTGCTGCATGACGTGCAGCTTGCTAATGCCGCCTCACCCCCACCCACCTCCATCCCTCTCTCTCTTCAGGCCTCGGCAAAGGCCATGGCTAAACGTGAAGACCGTGCTCTGAGTCTGCAGCCTTGCAGGTGGCCAGGAGTGGCCTTTTCTCACCCCCCTCCCAGTGGCAGAGTTCCTGGTGGGCTGAGTGGGCAGCTGTGGTGGTCCTCTCAGCTCTCCCAACCCTTCCCCGCTACAGATAGTGCAAATCCTACCCTCCCTTTCCCCACGGCTGCTGACCAGAAGACGTTCTGCTGCAGTACCTGGGAATGGGGTTGACAATTGTACATTTCAAAGCCTGTTGGTCGCACACTCTTTCTGGCACACTTCCAATAATGTGCAGTTTTGGCAGAGAACATATGCCTTAGAGTGGGCCAAGAATAATTTAATCAATAAAGTCAACAGGGACCTTGGGATTATCTAGGATTTCTTCCATATCCAATGACATTTTCCGAATATTCTTCATCTCCAGCTGTTTGCTCTTTGAAATGTATAATTCGTGTTCTGCCTTGCCTGGAAGCAGCCAATTACGGAGGATGGATGATGGCAATGAAGTCTTGTGATAGGATAAACTCAGCTATGCTAAATTACTTGATCCTGGAAACAAGATTCCCCCCCCCCCAAAATGATAGTGCAGATTTAATTTGCTTTCTGATAGTTATACAAGTGAACCGGTTTGGACGGCCCTGGACGTTGCATATGTTATGGCTTTACAGTGCGGGTGAGCAAGTGGAGAAGCGCACCGCACAGCCAGCACCACAGCTGCATCATGCCCAAGTGCTCAGGGCCAGACCACAGCATGAGTAGCTGTCTAGGACAAATAGTCTAGGGATTTCATTTGCTATTTATCCAGCTTTATCACCTTCCTGGCTCACGTTCAGCTGGTGATTCACCCAAACACTCAGATCCTTTTTGCACATGCTCTAAAACTATGCTTCCATCTTTGATATTTTTATTCCCAAATGTAGGACTTTGCACCCTGTAAACCATCATGCTACGTGTTGTTCCAGCTTATCAGTGATTTTCATTGATACCGCATATAATGTGTTTGCATTTACAAGTTTATAATCTCCCTTGATTTGAACAGAATAACAGAGTCAGAAGAAATATTGGAGATCTTCTAGTCCAGCCCCTGCTCAAGCAGGAGACGATTCTGGATAAATGACTGTCTTGAAACCTTCAGTGATGAAGCACCCACAACTTCTGGAGATAAGAGAGCTAATTAATTGTTCTTGCTGTCAGGAAATTTCTCCTTAGTTGATTCTCTCCCTCTTCCCAAGTATTGATGTCAGGCTGATTGCTCTGTAGTTTCCTGGATCCATTTCCCCCCTTTTTTTGAAGATTATCATATTTTGTATCTTCTTGTGCAAGTAATTTCTAATTTTTTAGCGAGTGTGAAATGTTTTTTATTTGTTTGTAACGATAAAAACTAATCTTTAAACCTTATCTTTAGACTTTAAAGATAAAGAGAAAAGAATTTATATCAGTATAATTTCTAAAATAAGAAGCTTGCTTGAATTGTACAATTAAAGCTTAGTATGACATTGATAAGACAATTGCAAAATGCGTAAAATTATTTTATATCATAAAAAAGGCTTTTATGTTTGAGCATAATGCTTAGTACTAAAGTCTCCAAAGTACTGTTGTTTCTAAACATGCCGAATAGCAGGAAGCTGAGAAGAGCTTCTGGCCTGCTTTTAAAACAAAAAGCTTCTTCATAAGATGAGCCAGCAATGGGGAAGGATCAGTGGTGGGATTCAGCCGGTTTGCACCACTTCGGCAGAGCCGGTAGCTAATTTTTTGTTGCCCAGGCCCAGAATGGACTTCCGGAAGCGGCATCCACACAGAGAACCGGTTGTTCACATATCTGAATCCCACCACTGGAGAGGATACTGAAGTTGTCTTCAGATCACCCTTGAAGCCCTCTTCAGCTGACCTCCTCCCTTGCAGCCTGGAAGATTCACGGCCGTGTGGTGGAGGCCAGAAGCCAGAAGCAGACAAGCTAAACTTGGCTAAGCTTGGACTTCGTTCTCCAGCTGGACCATTGGCACACTCCCCATGCATCAGGCTTCAAGTTTCAATGTTTGCGCTTGTTTAATAAAAGTGGAAATCAAAGCAAAAGCTTCTGGGAGGCAAATTGCTAATCACGTCTACTCCTAAACTTCAAAAATGGCCTAAAATTATGCTGATCAAATGCGACCATTTTGCCATCAAACTCTGATGGCATAATCTGGTGGCATTTGAAGGTTTTTAAGAGTGGACAAATGAGGATTTTGCTCTGCAGAAGCCTCCTTGCTCCAAGTCTCACCTTAAAGCTTCCCACCAAAGGCTAAAAAAACAGGAGACTTCCCCCCCTCCCTTCTTTTGACACCACTGTAATTGGCAGCTTCCTCAAGGCTTCTTTCCCTTGTGGAGGTCTCTGCCATCCTTGAGTCAGCATAAAATGATCTCAATCTACACCGCCTGATTTTGGTGGCATGAGTAGGCCTGCTTAGGCTTGCAGAGATCATGGAGATTCAATGGAGCTTCCCTCTAGAAGAAACCCAATGTCTGAGTCTGCCCAGGTCTTCTGGCTTCAAGATGTCTTGCCTGCTGTTTCAGCACAGACCTTCTACATGGATAGGGATGAAAACGTGGCATCTGCTGGGCTCCAACTGACCTGATATAATAATAAAGTTGGAGGGGACCGTGGAGGTCATCAAGTCCAACCCCCTGCTCAGGCAGGTAACCTATACCATTTCGGACAAATGGCTGTCCAGTTTCTTCTTAAAAACTTCCAGTGTTGGAGCATTCACCGCTTCTGGAGGCAGGTTGTTCCACTGGTTAATTGTTCTAACTGTAAGGGAAATTCTCCTTAGTTCTAGGTTGCTTCTCTCCTTGCTTAGTTTCCATCCATTGCTTCTCGTCCTGCCTTCAGGCGCTTTGGAAAATAGCTTGACTCCCTCTTCTCTGTGGCAGCCCCTGAGATATTGGAAGACTGCTATCATGTCCCCCCTCGTCCTTCTCTTCATTAAACTAGACATACCCAATTCCAGCAACAGTTCTTCATATGTTTTAATCTCCAGTCCCCTAATCATCTTTGTTGCTCTTCTCTGTACTCTTTCTAGAGTCTCAACATCTTTTTTACATCGTGGTGACCAAAACTGGATGCAGTATTCCAAGTGTGGCCTTACCAAGGCATTGTAGAGTGGTATTAATACTTCGTGTAATCTTGATTCTATCCCTCTGTTAATGCAGCCTAGCACTGTGTTGGCTTTTTTGGCAGCTGCAGCACACTGCTGGCTCATATTTAAGTGATTGTCCACTAGGACTCCGAGATCCCTCTCACAGTTACTACAGTTACCTAATACAGGATCATCTCCTCCTGTCTGGCCAAGGACAGGTTTCCTATGGCTCTCAAAGGGACTGGACATCTGACTAGTGCAGCTTTTTCTCCCTGGTTTAGCTATCTGCAACTGATCTTCCAGGGGTTGATATTCCTCCCCCTCCCAAAATGGGTTATGGGAGAGCCTGATCGCTTCCCCAATCTCTTAAGAGGTGGTTCTTTCTCTCTTTTCTTGTGAAGCCCTGAAAGCAGCCAGATTAGAAGCTTGAAATTTGCTAGCCTGCTGCAGACTGGACTGAAACTGTCCTAGTTTACAGGTCACTATGATGGAGGAATCCTTAAGAAAATGGAAGTGGGGGCCATCTGTGTTTTTCAATAAACTTCTCTCTGGACTGGGCAGGATGCAAAGTGGAGGAAGTTCCTTTTGGGATCAGGAAGTCCTCAATGGTAACTCACCCCCCCCTGCCACCTCATGTTTAGACTACTGCAAGGTTTTCCGTGGGGAGGTCCATGGATGATCTTGGTTGGTCAACCAATCCTGGGGAGGTTAACAACCATACTGAATTGTTTCCATTTCTACACAATATGTGACGATAGTCCAATATCTTTTGAAATATATAACCCTTTCCAGATTGGTGAGCATAAACATCTATTTCTCAGAGGTCCTCAGAAATCTCCCTTGTTCAAGCCACGACACACTTCCATATACCTACGTTGTGAAGATCAGACCTGAGCATGAACATTTGCTTAAATAAGGCAGAATCTTGCACGCTTATACCTGATTATCATCCATTAATTGAAACATCTGACTCCAATTTTCCCTTCAAATAAACTAATAGTCCTAAAAGTTCACATATTTTTGCAACACACAAATGTGTAGTTTTTGATCATTTTCTTCATTGAATAAATGAACAAGTACAATTAAAAAAGAAAAAGAAAAAAAAAGAAAATGTCTTGGAAGCTGCAATTGCTTCTGGCCGGAGGAAAGCGGTGGTTCAGCTGTATCACTCATGTCCTTCAGTCCCTGGGCGAGTGACCGTTTGGCTGATGAGTCCAAACAAGGTGCTCTTTTCACGGCTGAGAATCCTCTCTCCCAACCAGAATGACTCTGCTGTGTCTGTGCCTCTGGAAAAGGGCTGCATGGCCTCACTCCATCTGGGGGCCCAGAGGAAGCCTCTTCTGCAGTGGCCTCCAAATTATGGGAATCCTTTGCCCCGAGGGCCACAAGGCATTCTCACTCAGCTTGCCTTTCCTAAGCTATGAAGACCGGGTGGTATTTATGGTGGGCGTGGGTTGCTTTTATAAGTGCACAGTATGTTTTATGATGGTTTATAGTTTTATTATTATTTTGTAGACCCTCTTAACTCCTTTGGAGCAGGACATAAAAATACAGACATATAGACAAATCTTTGGTTCTGCGGGCTCCGATTTTATGCATTCAACAACTGGCAAAGGGAACGGCTGCTGACATACAGTAGTTGAAGGAAAACTCTTGAAAGTATTAAATGAATTCTCGCCACTGACTAATGTGGGAGCACTGTCTGAACTTGGAAGAAAGGAGAAAGAACATGGGAATAAAACTGACCTTGATGCATTTATTTGGCTCCTGTCCATCACACCCTGTGCCAAAAGTTCTCAAAGCACCATCTGGTGGCAGCTCAGCTCCTTTGGCAAATCAAATCACATCTACATTTCTGGAACATTACATCTTCACAGTTGCAAAGCTAACAGTAATTAGAAAAAAACTGCAAGAAAATAAGGTGGGGGGCGAGAGTGTGCATCAAGAATCGCTTCAAAGAGTGGCACCCCCATCCCTGAAGAAATCAAATCTTGCTTATTTCTGAAGGTGAAGCCAGACATTGCTGCAACTCTTCTCCATTCCCCAAAAGAAGCTACTAAGAAACAAACCTACCGTTGGGTCTTCAAATGAAGAAAAAAGGCAGGCCAGCCCAAGGCAAACCAGTTCAGGCAGAGGGTAGCTGGAGCAAGAGGCACAGAAGGATGGCAAGATCTTGGCCATCAGAATGATGGGATCCTGAAAAGAATTTCACGTTAGCCTTTCTCCACATTGTAAGTGTCTTTAGAATAATCATAGAATCATAGGGATGGAAGGGACCTTGGAGGTCTTCTTATTTAACCTCCTGCTCAAAGCAGAAGACTTATACCATCCCAGTAAAATGGTTGTCCAGTCTATTCTTGAAAACCTCCAGTGATGGAGTACCTGTAATTTCTGGAGAGAATTTCTCCTTACTTTCTAGGTTGGGTCTTTCTTTGACAAGGTTCAACCCATTACTTCTTGTCCTGTCCTCTGGTGCTCTAGAGAATATGTCAATCCCCTCATCTCTGGGACAGCCGCTCAAGTCCTGGAAGACAGCTATCATAGATAAAAATAGTTTACACCAACCTTGTTTGCTCTACCTCTTTTTTCTTTCCCTGTTGGCCTTGACCACATCCTAGCACTGTTTCCTGCACTGCCTTTGCTCTTTTGACTTGCTTTGGGATCTCATTAGCTCCACTCACTCCATGTTGCTCTCAGCCTCCCTTCCTCTTGACCTGCTGCTGCTCACACTTTCTTCATAGATTAATTTTGCATTTCTTCCTCCTTCATTCTCCTGCAGGATGAACCCTCTTTAAAGAACTTCTTTTGTACTGATCTTTTACCCTTTGGTGTTCAACCCACAGGGTGCTACTATTTCAATCTTTCCCCCCAAATCTACAGGTGCCAAGAGAGATGATTTGTTACCTTCCCCTTGTATATTATAAAGCAAGATGTGACCTAACCAGACGGAGGTGAAAAGGACTAGACCCCCACTTCGAACCCCTTGTTCAACTAGAAGCCCATTGGGGCTTTTCCCCAGCTTCTCAAGCCACCTGGATGGGATATCCAAGAAACAAGATTGGGTGGTTCTTATTTGCATTTATATTTTTATCTTTTTGTAAAACAGCAACAGTGCAGCAAGGGCTAATTCTTTATAACATCCTTTTTGCACTTAGACAAGAGAAGCATTTGATGAAGAGCAAGATTGTCATTTGGCTCAAGGCTTCCATATCTCAGCAGGGAGGCTGCCTTTCCATGAGGCCTCCGTTCCCATTAGCAATAACACTTAGACTTATATACCGCTTCACGATGCTTTACAGCCCTCTCTAAGTGGGTTACAGAGTCAGCATTTTGTCCCCAACAATCTGGGTCCTGATTTTACTGACCTGGGAAGGATGGAAGGCTGAGTCAACCTTGAGCCCCGTCAGGATCGAACTGCTAGCAGTCGGCAGAATTAGCCTGCAATACCACATTCTAACCCCGGCACCACCAGGGCTCTTAGGGTCCCTGTGGCCGAGAACCTCAGCTCTCTTTTATGGGAGCCATTGGTAATCTTGGCTGATGTGTTCTAAGTAACTTCATACCAATTTATCCGCTTTAATGACAGAAGTTCCAAAGACACATTACTTATCAATTTGGACGGCAATCCTTCCAGTACTGTTCTGCACCAAAGCTTCGTTTTGCTGTACAGTATGACTACATGTCTTCATTTGCATAGCAATACATGTGATGTGACACCCAGAAAAATACGGCATACTCCATTTAATCCTCCAAGGAAAGATTGAAGGCAAACGAGGTCCAGGCAGAAGAAGAACATCATGGCTTCAAAATCTAAGGGACTGGTTTGGACAAAACTCAGCAGCACTTTTTCGTGCGGCTGCTGATAAAAACAGGATCGCCAACATGATCGCCAACGTCCGATAACGGATATGGCAGAAGAAGAAGAAAAATGGACCAGAAGGGTGAGGCGCAAGGGCTGGCAAATGATGAGACAGGATCTGTACATTGTGGTACAAGCTCCAAGCCTTTTTCATGTGTGTTCTGACATCATAGAGAGGCAGAGTTTGCCTAGTATTGCAGTGTTTGGGTGAAAGCATCAGATTCTATGGATGTCCCTGCAGAGCTGGGCCCTATTATAACTCATCGGTCTTCGAATATCGCATGCGGATAGAGACATGCATGTATGAAAGGGTGTCACTGAATACAGATATTAAATTATCCCGTTTTGTTACCAGGCTAGGTAACATCTTCAGGGGAGTTTAGGGGGTGTCAGGGTCAGTGTTCTATTTATAAGGGCTTTGTGTGGTCAGTAGGTGTTGTGATGGTGAGGTCACATCAGGTGAGGGTCCCTAGCCTGGTAACGAAACGTTCGGAAACCAACCCACAAGCTTGGAGAATGAACCTTCATCCTCATCCTACACCCGAGCTACAGATATTCACCATTATTGCAAAACTAAATTATCTGTCTTTAGTTTCTCAGAAACGTTTAGCCTGGCTCTTCTGCATTATTTGAGGGTGGGGGATTTAAGTCCCCCATGCTGTGCATTTTCAGTATGTAATTAAAACCTTTGCATTATATTGTGAGGCCTTTCTGTTCTTGAACTGTTGAGTAGCAGACCTTGTGTTAGTATACACTAATTCTTTTAAAAGTCACAAATGTTCCACTTGCAGAAACAGGCAGTCTCACTGGAATGTCTTTGTTCAACTGATTAATTTCTTTCAGATTCAGGAATGAGACTTCTGTTGGGCTGGTCCGCAAGCCTGACCTTCTCAGATGGGACATGTTGCTGTCAATGCCCTGGGAGAAATTAGCAGTTCTTTGGAGACTTGTACAAGGAACGGGGCACTGAAAAACTGCCCTGAAGGATACTCAGGAGGTAACTTTGTCCCTTCTTTCTTTGCAGCTTCACCTTAAACAACCCCAAGAGTTTCTTGGGGGAAAAAAAGGCATTTACAGGAGTGATAAGTGTAAATGGAGGAATGAACCTTCATTTTAATGGGGCCTGGGAAATAACCATGAGCGAAGAAAGCAAGTTGAATTGGATACTTTTCACCTTGGGTTTCCTGAAGTTACAAGCCACAGGAGGGGGATTTAAGGTATGACTCTTACTCAGACTGCAAACTGTAAGAGCAGCCAGGGTGGACCAGGTGTGGGAAGAGGGAAGGACATTGTACTTGCATGTTTGGAATAGACTGTAGAGTACAATCATTGGGGAGTGAAAATCCTTTTGGCCAGTTCTTGAATGCAGTCCTTGACTAAGTTTCAGCTTCAGGCTTTTCTGGATGAAAATAATTATCTAGATAATTATTAATTAATCAATTAATTAATCAGTCTGTGTGAGGGTAAATGGGAATGACCTTAAGAGATGGGGGTCAGGTGGGGAGAGATGCTGCCTAGGGAACGATCAGATAAGAGGGGGCATAGTCCTCAGCTGCCTAATGGGCTGAGAAAGAGGTTCAGAAGAGACTCTCCCTAGCTTCTCAGGCTGTAAAAGACGGCAGGAGGTTTATGCCATCAACCTTGCAAGATTCTGTTAATGTAGCTGTTGGAAGAAAAGTCTTCATCCTGGTTCATCCAAGCTGGGAATAAACATGGCAACTGCTTTGGGAAGAAGGTTGTAGTTTATTGGAGAGGAGAGTCAGACGGAAAGATGGCTCTGGCAGAAAAGAGAGGGAACACATGTAGGAAGTGGATTTTTATACTCTCTGGAGGCTTTTGTTTTGAGTTGTTTCCTGTTCTTGTGGCATGAACTTTGAACTGAGTCTGAGTGTGCTTTTCTGGGCCTTGGTATCTGTGGTTTAATCCTATTATGTCCCAAAGGTCATATCCTGCTTCCCTGGGGCTGGGCTAATGACTCTTAGAGTTTGGGTGAGGTATGCAGATTTTAGGTCTTTGTCTTCTTAATCTTCTAGCTCCAACTTTCCTGAATGGTCTGCATCTGCATTTCTATAGAGCTAGTTTCTGCTTGGGGGAAGCAGACTTGGGGCTATTAAGAAAACTGGGCATGCTTTCCTGCCTCTTCAAGATCCTGAAGAAATATATTTTTTCTGCCCTTTTAATATTTCCTTCTCTGGGGGGGTGGGGGGTGACTTCCCACATAGCCTTACAATGAAGTAGCATTAGCTCATCTGGGGGTGTTTCCTTCCTGGCCTACCTGGGAGGGCTGACAGTCTGGTTGTAGATCTGATTTTGTGGCCAAACTCTCATAGCTGAGTTACAGTAAGACTAGCCCAAGAGTTGTGAATTTGTGTTGGTTCTGCTGCCGTTCTCAGCACCACCTGCTGTGTATTTTCCACTGGACAAACACACAGGGCTGAGCCGAGCATTACGGTGGCCTCTTGCAAAGTACAGGCATTGGATCACATTCTAAGTAATGTCTCCTCCACATCTTGGCCCCTCATCTGCCATTTGTATGTATAGATATTTTTCTACAAATGAATTTACTTTTTAATTTATTTATGTACCATGTTTACAAAGTACCCTAATCCCAGAGGAGTACAGCAATATTATAAAACAAAAATATAATAAAACTACAAGATTGAATATAGAACAGAGTTCCCGGCTTTGCGGACTGGCGGGTGGGGGGGGGGATGTGAGACTGGATGGTTCCACACGAGTGATAAGCATTTGGAATTGGACCCAGAAGCCAAGTGAGAAGAGATGCAGAGGCTTCAGCATAGCTGTTATTCTATACCAGTCCCTGCATGTTGAACCTATGGTAACTGCTGGTCTTCTCTAAAGGCAGCCCATGCAGGGGGCATTGCAGCAATGGGAGGGGGGGTGACTGGGTATGAGTTCCTGGGTGAGGGCATCTGGTCACGTAGCAAACTAGCTGAAGCTGCAAAGAGGGCCCACTGGGTCTGCTCAAGGAGCAGTGGGCAGCCACGGCTAGGATGACTGCTTCAGGCTGTGCATCAGTTGTGCCCATTCCTGGGCTGCAAGTAATCTCCATGGAAATGACCTTGGAGAACTTTTGAAAGCTCCCATTGATTAATGTGGGCATGCTAATGGCCCAGGTTATTCGACGGCATGGCTCTGCAAGCCCTATTGGTTGTTAGGATGCTTCCAGGTGCAATTCTGTCACCTAGACAGTGAGATGAGCAGTTTCTAAATTTGGAAAAAGAAAGAAATAACATCCAAGGGGCCAGCATTCATCTTTAACACTCTTCATGGCTGAGGGCTGGGTTACTTATGGGACTCTCTCTCTCTTTCTCTGTCTCTCTCTGGCTGAGGGCTGGGTTACTTATGGGACTCTCTCTCTCTCTCTCTTTCTCTGTCTGTCTCTCTGTCTCTCTCTCTCTGGTTGCTTCTACCCATCATTTCTGAACCAGTAGGAGGGTCCTGCTCTGGGTAGTGTCCGCTGTTGGCTGGTGGGGCCTAGAAGAAGGGCCTTTTCTGCCAGGGGCCCATGCTCTGGAACACCACCCCTCAGAAATCGGATCCCCCCCCCCCCCCGTTGGCTCTTGCAAGGTCTCAAAGCCTGGGATCCTGGCTGTATGTCAAAGCCTATTTGTTGGTTCTGCTAATGGCCGTTTTGTGGTTTTTCCCAGCTGCTGTGTCTTTAAACTTTTTGTATTTGCTGTTTTATTTACTTTTTCATATTGTTAGCTACATTTGAGATGGGCAGCCATATAGATCAGTGAACAAACAAATGCCTCCCCCAAAGTCTCCTGGCACAACCCGTTTTGTTCTCCCAGTGAGATTTGTCAGTCACCTGGAAGGGGCTTCCTTGTATGTCCCCTGAAATTGCCTCAGTCAGGCCAGCAGGAATAATGCAGCATCTACACACAATGCACACACAATGGAACCACCACCAGCAGCGGCAACTGATCAGCCACCTCTGCCCTTCTTGGCTTTTCCTCTTTGGCTGCTTCCAACCTTTTCCCTTCTCTCCACTGAGCTCTTCTGCCAAGCTCCTTAGTTCACACGGTGATATCCAAGTGCGGCTGTCACTAGCAAGCATTGCAGGCGGCCGTCCACCTTTTCTCCTACCAGCCACTGGAAAGCCAGATGTATCAGGGCTGGGCAGGCAGGGCTTCTGCCCAGTGGTGGGATTCAAATATGTGAACAACCGGTTCTCTGTGTGGATGCTGCTTCTAGAAGTCCGTTCTGGGCCTGGGCAACAAAAAAGTAGCTACTGGTTCTGCCGAAGTGGTGCGAACCAGCTGAATCCCACCACTGCTCCTGCCCCCTGCCCCAGGTGGAGCTGAGGGAAGGCCCTTCGAAGGGATGCAGTGAAATCAATCAGAATAGACTTGGAAGGGACCTTGGAGATCTTCTAGTCCAGCACCTGCTCAAGCAGGAGAACCTATACCATTTCAGACAGGTGGTTGTCCAATCTTTTCTTAAAAACCTCCTCTGATGAAGCACCCACAACTTCTGAGGGCAAGCAGTTCCACTGGTTAATTGTCCTCACTGTCAGGAAGTTTCTCCTTAATTCCAGGTTGCTTCTCTCTTTGATCAGTTTCCAACCATTGTTTCTTGTCCTGCCTTCTGGTGTTTTGGAGAATAAGTTGACCTCCTCCTTGTGGCAGCCTCTACAATATTGGAATACTGATGCAACAGCCCCTTCTAATGGGGAGCCAATACCTCCCTTGGCCATGCTCAACCATGGGTGCAGAAGCCCCGTCTGGGAGGTAGGTTGGAGGCGCTGGGCGCTGGCTGGTGTGATCCTCACAAAAGGGCAGCCCCCGTGAAGTGAGGCTGTGTGCATAGAGGGACCACCCATGACTGACATTCTCCTAAAGCAAAACTTGGCCAGGACCACCCTCCATACTAGCAAGAGCGAAAGATGCTTCTTTCAAACCGAGCCAGGAATCTGGTTTCAGCTGAGCATGGGGAAAACTATCCCCATTGTAGAAATGCTCCCACATGTATTAGCTGATCAACAAGCCCAAGTCTGCACATTTCCCCCAAAGTGGGATGCAGCATTGCTTGAAGGAAGGAAGGAAGAAAATCTCTTGAGTTTGATCGTCTGGCAAATCCTCCTCTGGCCACAACCCAAAGGATCCCATTGCTTAAATATGCATTTCAAAGTTGTACATTCTGAGCAATCGTCATGGTCCTGAAATAACAACTTTGCAGCTGGAACCAGCTAAAAGTCAAAGAGGAAGTGATGTCCCTGCAACGGATTGTGTCACTCTAACAATGCTGCACACGATGCAAAAGAGGTTCAGCCACTGGTTTATCTTCTGAAGCTCTGGGAGAATATAGGAATAGATTCCTTTAGAGAGAAGTTCTCTTTTCCTGCCCCATCTCTCCCCCCACCCCCACCCCCGGTGCATGTTTGCATCTGGTGTCTTTGATGGGGGGGGGGCTGCCAAGGTGACATTTGGTTTTCCTCTTAAATAGAACCATTCCTGGCCCACTTTACTTCTATGGATCTTGTTCCCTTTTGATCTTCACAGGGCTTGAACCATCCTGAAGCAGCGTTTCTCTGGAGGGGATGATTCCACACTGGCCCAGATAGAAAGTATGCACAATTTACCCCCCCTCCCACTTCATTCTCCTCCCCCCCAGCACATTCAAAAAAGGGGGGGAGTCACCTCCTTCTCCTTTTTCTCTTCTAGCCTCCACTGTGGGCTCCTGGGATCAAACATTCTTCCCCCCCAGGGCTGACCCAGGGCTTCTGCTGCGATCTCAAGGGGAGACAGCAGACAACACAAGAAAGAGGCTGAAAACTGGCTTGCCTGTGGCCCGTGAGCTCAGAGAGCCCAGCTGGTGGCCAACCCAGGCGGAAAACTGGTCTATGAGGCAGCACAGCTGAACGAGAGAGAAACCAAATTTCCCCTGGTTTTGCCTGCCCCCCCTTCCTTCCATGCAGAGACTGTCCGCCGTCTGGGTTGGGCTGCACAGCATTTGTGCACAGCCAGTCTTGGGGCAGCCAAGGTCTTCCTGCTCTCTTTGAAATCACAGAAAGGAGCCCCGACTGTCTACCTCTGCATAGAAATCACCTGCTCCTCTGCCATATGCAGCAGCTAAGGTACCGGTATCTCCCTCCTGGGAGGAAGAGGAGTGGGCGTATTCAGTGGACAAAAGAGAAAGTGCCTCACATCAGACACAAGTGGAGCGTTGGTGAAGAGCTGAGCAGAAATCAACTCCCAATAACCAGGTGTGTTGGACCAGGAAGCTCAACTGGTGACTTGTCCAGCCTGAAGGATTTGGCCTCCTAGGCCCTCAGCCCCAGGCTCTGCCATGCGAAGAGCAACTCACTGTCTTCTGATAAGCATTTTCCTGTGGCTTCTGTGAAGTACCATTCTATACCGCATTAGTGAGATCACACTTGGAATACTGTGCTCAGTTCTGGGCACCACAATACAAAAAGGATTTTGAGACCCTAGAAAGAGTGCAGAGAGGAGCCCTAAAGATGATCAGGGGTCTGGAGGCTAAACTGTACGATGAATGGTGAAGAGAGCTAAGTACGTCTAACCTATCAAAGAGAAGCATTAGGGGTGATATGAAAGTTCTCTTCCAGTACTTGAGGGGCTGTCCCAAAGAAGAGGAGATTGACTTATTCTCTAAGGCACCAGAGGGCAGGACAAGAAGTAATGGATGGAAACTTTTCACAGAGAGCGCCAGCCTAGAACTAAGAAGAAACTTCTTGATGGTGAGAATGATTACTCAGTGGAACAGCTTGTTTCCTGGAGTATTTTTCCAGGATAACATAGGGATTCCTGCCTGGGCAGGGGGTGGGACTAGAAGACCCCCAAGGTCCCTTCCAGCCCTATGATTCTAAGTCCCACCCTCTTGGTCTCAGTTGGGGAAGAGGGCATGCCAAAGGTTTATCCTATGCTGAACCTCTTGCACCCTCCCACCGGAATCTGCTGAGACCTTCACTTGGAACCTGTATAACACTTCCTCCTCCTCCTCCTCCTCCTCCTCCTCCTCCTCCTTTTCAACTTCCTTCAGGGCAGGGGAGTCTGTACTTCCCCGTCTTTAGGCAGGAGTGCTTCTGAGTTAACACCCCAGGGCTGTTTTTTTTTAGTGCCATGACATGGAAGGCCCATTGACCAAACTCTTCCGAAGGCATATGTGAGACGCCCATCTCCTAGTTAGGTTGTCTATTGATTGTTGTTTATAATTCCTCAGCTGCAATGGCTTTTAGGTTTTCATCATTTGAATGGCTGCTCAGAGACATAGAGTAGGTTTGAGGTGGGTGGTCGCACAAATCTATAAAATAAATACATTTCAAGCCTACTCTCAACCTGGTCAAAGGAAGCCTCTATGTCCTAAAGGAGGTGGACCGCAAGTGGTTGAGGCAGTAGTGAGGTGGGCAGGATCCTCCACCCCGCACCTTCACCTGTCCCGGGGGACGAGGAAAGTCAACTGGGTGGCTGACCCCTTCCAAGGGAAAGCCCCTGCCTCTTCCTGCAGGGGTGGCCGGAAAAGCAGGAGTGCAACCTCCTCCTTGCCAGTGGGACAGCACGCCATCAACTCCTGAGCAGTTTCCATCTCAAGAAAGTCAACTGGGTGGCTGACCCCTTCCAAGGGAAAGCCCCTGCCTCTTCCTGCAGGGGTGGCCGGAAAAGCAGGAGTGCTCCTCCATCCTTGCCAGTGGGACAGCACGCCATCAACTCCTGAGCAGTTTCCATCTCAAGAAGGACAGATTAGGAATTGCCCTGATTTGCTTCTCTGCCCTAACTTCTTCTTCCCCTTTCCTTCCAGGTCCTCCCTTTCAGCAGCTCTGCAAGCAGGCTAGAAGATGCCACAACCTGGCAGCTTCATCTGGTCTTCTGAAAGAGGGGTGTTGCTTTCCTTTTTACAGGCTGTCCACAGAAGAGGCCGGATTCATTGGGTGGTTGCAGTGGGGTGGGCACCCTTGCTGGGCTCTACTCAGAAAGCCCAGAGGAGGCTGAAGGAGGCACCAAGGACATCCAGACGTCGTCGGTGAGTCATTTGTCTGGCCAGCAGCACTTCCTGTGCCATCAGCCAGCTTTGTCCTTCTCCGTGTGGACAGATCCGTCTCAGTGCTCTGTCACAAAACCATCGGCCTCTCCAGAGAGTCTCATCTTTCCGTAACTGGAGAGCAGCGAGTGCCGGGTGACGATGAAGGGCTTTAATTACTTCCAGATGGGATCAAGCACTTCCTCCTCAGAACAGCCTTTCCTCGTCTGTCAGCTGTATTGAGTTTCTTGGCAGGCACAGCAGCCCAGCCAGCCTTTTCTACAATGGTAGACATGAGGAGGGGGAAGGTGGGCTTGCCCTGGGGGCACTTTGCATATGCTCAGAAGCAGCTGCACTGCAGTACAGAGCTGAGTATTTTCAGCTTCAGTTGACGGTATCACAGTAAAGGTCTCTCCCAAAGGTTATTGGGTGTTTAATCATTTATTATTGCATGGTGTTTGAGAGGCGGTTTTTAAAAATAATATACTGAAGGGAGGAGTTCCAAGTGAGTCCAGCTCAGGGCACCTTCCTTCAAACACCTCTGGAAAGAAGAGCCCCTGAGACGGGGCCCAGATGCTCCTGGACGCTGTGTGGAAATCGTTCAAGAGATAAGCAAAAGACCTTGAAGTCCAGTCCTTTGGGCGGCTTTGCAGCCCCATTCTGATTGTCCACAGTGGGCTTTCAGTAGTTTGGAGCTGTTGTCTCTTTCCCAACAGACCAAATAGCTCTCCTCCTCTCCTTTTGTTTTCAGAGAGGCCCCTGCCTCTCTTTAGCAGCCCTAGGAAAGGGGAGAGATGGACAGAAGGCAGAATGGAGCACCTTCCACCTGACTATCCAAAGTCAGGAACATGCACTCACCCACCTCTCTTCCATCCCACTTCTGTTTTAGTTGCAATTGTTTAAAGTACATTCTTCCTCAATCAATGAAATATTTCTTTGGCTATATCATTTATTCAAGACAAAGGTGCTTGCAGTATTTCAGAAATGTGACAAAAGCAATAAGTACGTTTGGCTCCAACATTCAGGACTTTGGCTGTATTGAACCTAATTTTCGAATCACAAATTTTCCCCATCTGTGAAATGGCCTTATTTTGAAGGAGATGAAAGCCACGAGCATGTCAGAGAATGAAAGCAGACTCCTCTTCTCTGTCCTCAGAGGGTGTTGAAATGTGTTGTCACTGTTATGCGTCTTATTCCGGGGCTCCAGATGCGCATTTCCCAAATAAACCCTAACCATTTATCCAAATTCATATCAGAATCATGTATGTGACATTAGTGACTTAAATAAATAAATAAACAAACAAACAAACAAACAAACAAATACCCCTAGTGTTTCAGCTACTCTTCAAGTGCTTGATATATCTTCTCTGAAAAGGGGCTTTGTACATCTCCCAAGGTCAACAACTGGCCAATACTTGCTGATTGCCAATACTTGGGTTTGGCTAGTCTAAAGAAAAGAAGAAATAGGGGAGACATGATAGCAGTGTTCCAGTATTTGAGGGGCTGCCACAAGGCAGAGGGGGGCAGGTTGTTCACCAAAGCACCAGAAGGCAGGACGAGAAAAAAATGGATGGAAACTGATCAAGGAGAGAAGCAACCTGGAATTAAGGAGAAACTTCCTGACAGTGAGGACAATTAACCAGTGGAACAGCTTGCCTCCAGAAATCGTGGGCGCTCCATCATTGGAGGTTTTTAAGAAGAGACTAGAAATTCACCTGTCTGAGATGGTATAAGTTCTCCTGCTTGAGCAGGGGGCTGGACTAGAAGACCTCCAAGGTCCCTTCCAGCTCTATTTTATTCCGTTCCATTTTGTTCCATTCCATTCCATTCCATTCCCAAACCCTTGTTCCAATGAATGGCTCTGGCCCTCCATCAGTCAGCCTGGAAGACCTTTCCACAGAGACAGCCTTGCATCTATGGACAACTCTACGCAGGTGAAAGATGCTGGAAGATATGAGGCAAGTTTGGGGAAGCAGCCAGAGCTGTGAAAATGGCACCCTGGCAGCTTCCGGAACTTGTTGAATATTGGTTGCCAGCATTGTGTGTGACTGTAGATCACCTTTCCCTTGCCTGCCAGGCTCTGCTCCTTGGCTATTTCCACCGCCGTTGCTATTCCTGCCAGATTGGCCCCGCTGAGCTTTCAGGAGCTAGAAAGGGCTGCCAGAGTCCTCCCCCTGCCACCACCCACTGCCAGCCTGTTTGTGTGGGTCTCCTGCCTCCTCTTGGCACCTCTGGCTGAAGAATGATGTTGCTGCTGCCGTCTCCCACATGGAGACAAATGGGAAGGAGGAAGGCTGCCAGCATTACAGATAAGCAGAACATAAACACCCTGCTTTGATCTCTGCTGTTGGAAAAGTGGGAAGGTAAATGGCCTAATAGTATGCTAGCCAAGTGGATGGGTTATAAATATTTAGTACTGAGGAAGTCGGTAATCATTCATCTCCTCAGGCCCCTTAATGGTCATTGCACCCGTTGACTGATCAATACATGGGCTACTTATGGCCTAAGACATTGTTTGCACCTTTATTTCAACAGTCTGTCAGACGACTTGATTATTGATCTCAGGACACCCCACCCCATGCCTGATATGTGAAAGATAATAATTAGGACTTACTGCTCAATCCTGTTACACAATAACTGGGAATAAAACATGTCACTCACTTGGAACCATTCCAATATGTCACATAAATTATAGGCCTGGTGCAGCAAGGCATAACTAGGTCTGTTTAAAACATATGGCTTGTTGACATAATTACCGGTTGGTGTCATGGACCTGTTAAGCATCAGAGACCAGTGGGCAGGCTGAAATCTCAGTTTCCCCGGTCTCTGAGGCCATCTCAGATCTTTCCAAGAACCCATAATCTCTCTGTCAGCAAAACATCAGGTCTCATATGCTCACCTGTTCAGTTCCCATCTTCTCTCAGATTTTCACCTTACAGGCAAAGCTGAAATGTGGATCCCTTGGTGTTGAGTTTGGTTGTTTGAATCAGAATCAGAATAGAGCTGGAAGGGACCTTGGAGGTATTCTAGTCCAACCCCCTGCTCAGGTAGGAGACCCTATACCATTCCAGTCTCTTCTTAAAAACCTCCAGTGATGGAGCACCCACAGCTTCTGAAGGCAAGTCGTTCCACTGGTTAATTGTCCTCACTGTTAGGAAGTTTCTCCTTAATTCCAGGTTGCTTCCCTCCTTGATTAGTTTCCATCCTTTGTTTCTTGTCCTTTTGGTGCTTTGGAAAATAGGTTGACCTCCCTCTTCTTTGTGGCAGCCCCTCAAATATTGGAACTCTGCTATCATGTCAGTCCTACTCCTTCTTTTCAGTAGATTAGCCATACCCAATTCCTGAAACCGTTCTTCATATGTTTCAGCCTCCATGCCTTTAATCATCTTAGTTGCTCTTCTCTGTACTTTTTCCAAAGTCTCAGCATCTTTTTTGTAATGCGGTTACCAAAACTGGATGCAGTATTCCAGGTGTCGTCTTACCAAGGCATTGTAGAGCGGCACTAACACGTAATTTTGATTTTATCCGTTTATGCAACCAAGCATTGTATTAGCTGTTTTGGCAGCTGCCGCACACTGCTGGCTCATATTTAAGTGATCGTCCACCAGGACTCTAAGATCCCTCTCATAGTTACTGTTTTTGAGCCTGGTTTTGCCTAATCTGTACTTGTACCTTTGGTTTTTCCTGCCTAGGTGTAAAACCTTGCTTTTCTTCACATGCAGACATTTAATTACCTTAATGCTAGCAGATGTTTAATGCTTAATGCTTGCAGATGTTTCATTACCTGACTGGGTGACATCATCAGTGTTAGAATGGAGGGTGTGGTTTTAGATTAGGGAATTGTTTTTTGCTTGCTCATCTAGTGTTAATCGCTGCTCATCTGGATGCTGGTTGCTGCAGAGAATACAGTAGATTCTGATATTTTCATTTCCTTCCATTGGAAGCCCGGCTGAGGAGAGGCGGGGAGGAGGCAAGAGGAGCCCTGCGGCTCTGGCCCTCTCGCCTTCCCTACCCTCGGCAGGACTCGCCAGCCAACCGTGCAGCCTGAGGGTAGGACGGTCCAGCCGAAGGCCCCAGCACAGACCTCAAGCGGCCTTTATTGAACACCCACGCTGGCAGAAGCTCGCTCGTCTGAACGCGCTTCCCTCCCCCTCTTCCCTTCGTCGGGGGTTTCGCAAAGCGCTTTCTCAGCCGTCCGGTGACCGCCCGCCCCGTCCGCCAAGGCCCGCAGGGGAGGTGCCGCTGGGAAGGGCTCGCTGCCCGGGCCCCGGCGGAAGAGGCGCGTGGCGGTCCTGCGGCCACGGCCCGTCCAGCGTCGCCTTCGAGGGAGAGCAGCTCGAAACCTGAAGCCGCCCCACGAGCCGCCGAGTCCCGGCAGGGAGGCAACGCCGGAGCATCGCTTGGATGCACCTTCATTTGACGCGCCTCTTCCCAGCCCGGGACTTGAGGCGAGGAAGCGGGATGGGAAGGGGCCGGGCAAAGGAAGGGGGTCCTGGCCGAGCCCCCGTTCCTGCCCCCGTGTCGAACCCGCCCTCTGCGGGGACAGGAGCACCCCCAGTTCAAAGACCCTGCTGGGATGAACATTGGCCAGGCTGCCCTGACAACAGGGCAGCCAGCCGGGCCCCTTCCTGGAGGCGGCTCAAGGCCGCTGCAGTGGCGCTCTGCTATTTAGCTGTGCGGATGTAATGAAAGCCGGGGGGGGGAGGGAAGGGGGCTTCCCCATCCCTGGACTCCAAAGCAGAGCAGAACGTCCCAACCGCCCCCCCCCGACTCGGCCACAGCTGCCCCTGTTCTGAGTCCAGGTGGGAGAGAGGACAAGGGTCATTGTGACATGGCGTCTGCATGTGCCAAGGGCTGGGCATTGCCCCAAGCAAGGCTCGGACACCCTTTCCCTCCCCAACAGCAAGCAGCTGTGGGTCCCATCGCCTTCTCAGCTGCGTGTCGGAAAGTGCTGAGGGGCTTCAGCAGCCTCTGGGCTGAAACGCCCCGGCTGACCGGCCAGCAGCCTGTCTCAGTGTAGAGGCCGACAGGTGCAGGGATCACGGAGACCATCCAGTCATTCCTCCTGCTCAGTGCAAGCATCCAGACTGCCGGTGGACGGACGGGTTGGAGTGCCAGATTGGCAGAGATAAAAGGAGCTTCGGCCACCAAGTGGGGTTGTGCGTGAGCGTTTCCCCTCCTTGGACCCGGAGGACCTGCTTTGCAGCAGCCAAGGAGTACAGACACAAGAGTGAGCTTTGGTGGAGCAGAGGTTACAATGCAGCATTGCAGGCAAACCTCTGCCCACTGCCAAGAGTTCGATCCTGAGCGGCTCAAGGTTGACTCAGCCTTCCCTCTTTCCGAGGCTGGTTAAAATGAGGACCCGGATTGTTGGGGGCAAGAGGCTGTAAACTGCTTAGAGAGGTCTGTAAAAACTACCACAGGGTGGTATATGAGTCTACGTGCTATTGCTATTGTTTTCGTGGCAGAAGATAGGTTGCCCATGCCCTGCATTCAACCATCTGGCACACTGAGCGGATTATATGGGAGAGACCTTTGTTGGCGACCAAAAGAACAAGGCGTTTGGGGCTAAATTTCCAGAGGCGAGAACTCTGAAAGAGCAGAAGATTGCCTAGGACAGCAGTGGATTTTTCCCTTCCTTGGGGGTTTTCCTACTTAGGCTAGGTGACCCCCTCTTCATGATGATCTAGTGAGTTTTTACATTGAGAAACGGCTGGAGTAGATGACCTCTAAGGAACCTTTCAGTTCAGTCATTCTTTGATTTTGTAGCCACATGTTATCTTTTGAGGTCTGCCGTTCTGTCTCTTTATGCTGCTTTTCACGGTTCCTGGTGGAACGCATGAGTAATTCTGCCGTTTCTTGCTAACATTTTCCCCTTTTCATTGAGCTTGAACTGATTCTTTCATTTCCTTTTCCTTTGAACATATAATAGAAGCCCAGTTTGTTCTTAGCATCTTTTGGCAACTTCAACATTGTTCAACCTTCAGGTTTCCTGAACCCAAACAAATTTGGTCTGTCTAGTTGCATTCTTCTTTTTCTGATGAGAATTCCTCCAGGGGAAGCACAACACCTGAAGATGACACCTGGACGGTACAACAAGAACACCAGGCACAAAATCCTCACAAAACAGCAGCAGCAAGATTGGAGATGACCCTTTTTAGCTGGCTCCAAGAGGAAAAAAGGCAAAAAAATAAATAATAAAAAAAAATCAGGAACTCTCTGGCCCTTTCCAGGCACAGCTTGCTCACCTTAGCATGTTGGCAGGCTTGGAAATAAAGACCCTCACCCCTTTTATTCAGAGGAGAAATGTTGGAGGAATCAAGGAAAAAGGTGGAAGAAGGGAGCTGGGAGCTGGGACAAAGCCAGCTGGAACCGGAAGATGCTTTATTTGAGAGAGTCCATTGGTGCTTTTGGAGTGAACCCTCAGTTTGTGACTTAGACTCACAATTAAACTGTGGGTAGGAAGAACTCCCTGGTCAGTGGTGACTGACTAATTTGATCCCTAACTTGCCCAGTAAATAGGTCTTTTAAATTAATCAGTAATTGGGCCTCTTAAACCACTTAAAGAAAAACCAGAAAGAATATTAATGTCAACGTTGCGACAAACTGAACTGAAGCCATTTTCATTTCATCTTTAGAAGGGGGTGTAGTTTTCAGATAGCCAAAACAATTTGAATGTATGGGAACCAAGGTCAGTGCTGATAACATTTTGGCGGGCTGGGAGGAGAGCCCGCAGCATTTTCTAATAATTGGTGAATGTGATTTATGACAACTAATTTGGGGTGGGAATTGCAACTTGTAACTTTGTAACCAAGGGGAGGGGAATTTAGTCTTGGGTTCACCTTTGTATGTGCCGCTATTTTGTAGCCAAAATAAAATGTTCTTTAAGGAAGAAATCCTTGCCTTTAATCAGAACCATGACAATTAGCTGATAAAATTTACGGCTTTGGGTGGCTCTGCAAAAGGAACTAGAAAAGGAGAAAAAGGAATTCTATTCTCTAATTGTGCCTAGATCTGAAGGAAGAAGCTGGCCAGGGCTGCAGAGGATTTGGGGTGAGCACAAGGGGAGGAACAAATAAAAGCAGTGCAGCTGCATCACCCAAGGAAGAATTAGATGTGGATAATGCCTTTTCCAAAAGAAATGGCAGATATTTCAAAAGGCCTGCGGTTGTGGGAGTGGGGAACTTAGTTATGTTGACATCTGTCTGGCCAAGTATGGCCCTTCCAGGAAATTCCTCTTCCCGGGGAGAGGAAGGCAGGAAGGGACCCCTGAGCCCACCTTGATGTTAATCAACAGGGAAGCTTTGAGGAAATGGAAGTAGCAGGAAGCAGTTTCAGGGGAAGCTAAAATAGGACAGCCAAGCACACATTTCAGGCTTTTGGCTTAGAAAAGCAGCTGTGAATAATCTTTAAAGTAACTATAAATTGGATCACATGTGAGGAAAAGCCAATGGGAAAAGAAGCTCCAGATGAGAGGGAATTCCTAAAGAGGGAAATACTGAAAGTGCAACTGCAAACAATTTCAATGAGGAGGAAAAAAGGAGTGTAGCCAAGTCCATTTGATTGAACGAAAAGCATAGTGAAAGCAACAACAAACAGGAAATGGAAAGATTATAAAGGATAAAAGACAGGGAAGCTGCGACTATAGAGCTGGGGTCAGTCAACGTTCACAATGAGCTGAGAGTGGCAAAAGGGGTGCCAAGAATGACAACGTGACCTTTAGATAGATCCAGAGGAAAATGATCGGAAAAGGCAGCACAGAAGAGGCAAGGTCAGCATCAATTCAGTCTTCTCACACCAAAAGTAGAAAGGCAGGTTGAATTATGAGACTGACAAAAATGTGGCAAGGAAATGCCTCTTTAATTTGAATAATTTTACAGCACCACAACCAACAAGCTGTATCCACGCTCTTCATGCAATCCTGGAGCCTGGCAAGTGCCAAGGAACTTTAGGAAAGCAAAGGGGAAAAGCTGCAACTATACACTTGTGTGGCCCCTGAAAGTTTCTGGAGCATAAGCTAGATACGGAGGAAAGAACCCAAACCAGATTCCATTTCATGCCAGTGCCCACGGCTGCAAATGCCTGCCCAGTCCTTTTCTCTGGTTACCCCCATCAGTCTTCCTATATCTGGCTGTAGCTACATACCTAGATTAGGAAACCCTCAGTGAATCATCTGCCCACTATCTGCTTTCAGGGCGAAATTGATCTTTTGCTAATTGCCAGAGAGAGAGGGAGAAGCAAAAGCAGCAGCGCTTCCGAACCCTCCTCCAGGAGTGAGACTTGCTGAAAGATTTCCTAGCAAGCAATTAGCACGTCTGTTCAGCTCCGTTAGAGGCTGCTGAGCCTTTCTCCAAATAGGTTGAGACAGTGATTTATGTTAATGAGATGCTGATTTGATTATTGGAAACACATTGATAGAGACTGGGGGCAATAGTGGATGTAATATGGATCTGGTGCAAACAGTAGCTGTGAAACCACAATCAATGTGGTTCTCATAACTCTCCTTGTCAGAAGCAGAAGCCCAGAGACTGACAAGAGCCCCCCCCCATTTCAGTCATTCCCAAGAACTCAACAGAACAGACCTTGTGACATTCCCAGCCGTCCCACACATTTTTGAGCAAGTAAGATTTTTGTGCCAGCCAACCAGTAGGGGCCACGCCATCCGGTCCATCAGCACTTCATGGCTTACATTGTCAAATGCTTTGCTGAAAATTATAAGCTGTCTACAGTGTTCCACAATTGTTCAGAGCATGAATCCCTGCAAAAAAATGGGGCAAGTTTAGTTTGGTAAGATCTGAGAGCCAGTTTGGTCTAGACTCTAGTGGTTGAAGGCGTCAGACTAGAAACCAGGAGACTTGTGAGTTCTAGTCCTGCCTTAGGCACGAAATCAGGTTGGGGGACTGTGGGCCAATCACCAGGAGATTGAGTTCTAGTCCTGCCTTTGGCATGAAAACCATCTGGGTGACTTTGGGCCAGTCAGCAGGAGACAGTTCAAATCCTGCCTCGGACATGAAGCATCACAGTCTGGAAGCATCCCTACTTCAGACAGGAAGGCGGTGCAGAGAGTGGTGAGGATGGCTGAAAAGATGATTGGCAGCTCCCTCCCATCCAGGACGTGGCATATAAGTGATGCTTGGGCAGGGTCTGAAAGATTGTCTGGGATGTTACACATCCTCTCCATGACCTGTTTTCCTTGTTACCTTCTGGGAGGAAGGGGAGGCTCCGTGGTATCCGAAGCAGAACATCCAGACTCAGTCACAGTTTTGTTCCATATAGCATCAGCCTTGTGAACGCTCCATTTTCCTCTTTCCACTATGTGTTCAAAATGGACAGTGATTAATATTTATATGTTGTTTATATGTAAGGTTGTATGTTGTATATAGTATGTTTAAATGTGTGCTATGTATGTGTACACTTTGAGAGCAAGCAACTAAATTTCATTTTTAATGTGTGCCATTGTGCCCACAGGAAAAAAAATGACAATAAAGGTTTATCTATCTATCTATCTATCTATCTATCTATCTATCTATCTATCTATCTATCTATCTATCTATCTATCTATCTATCTATCTATCTATCTATCTATCTATCTATCTATCCATCCATCCATCCATCCATCCATCCATCCATCCATCTATCATCCATCCATCCATCCATCCATCCATCCATCCATCCATCCATCCATCCATCCATCCATCCATCCATCCATCCATCCATCCATCCATCTATATCTATCTATCTATCTATCTATCTATCTATCTATCTATCTATCTATCTATCTATCTATCTATCTATCTATCTATCTATCTATCATCTATCTATCTATCTAAAGCTGGCTGGGTAACTTTGGACCACTCCCTCTCTCTCAGCCCAACCCACCTCACAGGGTTGTTGTGGGGAAAATAGGAGGAAGAAGGAGTATCTAGTTCATTTTACTGTCCATATTATTAAATGCATTGGCCAGCATTTTTTCCCCGTGGCTGATTGGTCTTGACCAATGGCTCAGCTTGGAAACCTCTCCCTTTCCCCTCAGCATGGCTAGCTCAGGAATTCTGGGAGTTGAAGTCCACGAGTCATAAAAGAGCCAAGGTTGCCTATCCCTAACCTAGGTTGAAGCATTCTGGATAACTACAGATAGACCTTGACTTAGTGTCCGTTTGAAGTTATGGTGGACTTCTCCAGGGCTATTTACAACCCAGATCCAAAATTCCGATAGCTGCCCCCTCCCCCTCCCAGGCATGAGACCCCATTTTGACTACGTGACAGCCAGCCCACCTTTACAGCCATTTGCAGCATCCTGGAGTCACCTAACTGCGATTTATGTTTTTTGCTAAAAGCCAGTGTTTACTTTCATTTTCTGGCCAAAAATGGCCATTGAGTACAGTTGATTCACTTAACGACTGCCATGTTCACTTAGCCGCAGCTCCATGACCTCTGTCGATGCCATACACTAAATAAATAAATAAATTTAGCAGCAGCAGCATTCATTTTATGACCATTCCCTTAATGAACACTGCAAAATGGTCATAAAAATGTGTGCATGGTGACCCACTTAATGACTGGGATGACTTACGATGGTAATTGCAGGTTCAGTTATGGTCATAAGTTGAGGACTAACTGTAGTGGCTGTTGTTGCCATACTGGAAAAGAAAATCTGGAACTGCAAAGACAGAAGTGCCGTTGGCATGTGGAACATAGAACATAAAACAATAGGATTGGAAGGGACCTGGAGGTCTTCTAGTCCAACCCCCTGCCCATGGCAGGAGACCCTATTCCATCCTGGACAATGGCTGTCCAATCTTTTCTCATAAACCTCCAGTGATGGAGCACCCTCAACTTCTGAAGGCAATCTTGTCTGAAATGGCATAGTTTTTCCTGCTCAAGCAGGGGGGTGGACTAGAAGACCTCCAAGGTCCCTTCCAGCTCTATTCTATTCTAAATATTCAGTCTGTTCCATTGATTAATTGTTCTCACTGTCAGGAAATTTCTTCTTAGTTCTAGGTTGGATCTAGACGTAAGAAGCATGAAATAGGAAAGTTCAACACAGTGAAAGATGAAGGGGAACAACTACAATTCGACATTTTAGGCATCAGCAAATTGAGATTGGCCACATTCAACATTTTCAGTCAGAAAATCACACCATTGATTACTCAGGAAGAATATCACAAGAACAGTATTTGTGTACAATGCATTCAGTGTCTGAGTAGACTTCATGGACAATTATTTAATAAGATGATCATTTACATTTATGCTCAACCACTGATGCAGAAGAAGAGGAGATTGCTTATTTCTATGATCAAATTCAATTTGAAATCAACAGAATGTGCAAGCAAGATATCTGGAAGTTGAGTCATGGCATCTGGACTTATTTTTCTTGTTGGTTTGAAAAGTTTTACTGCTTATGCAAGTGGCTTCTTGAGTCTGAGCAAGTTGGATAACGGGACCCCATATGTGTCCTCCAGAGTGATCTCATTTCTCACCTAATCTGAATAAGTCCATTAGATGAGTAGGCAGAGAGTCCTAGGAATATATCAACTCCTAAAATGTTTAGATGTCATCAAGGGTGGCCTCCATGATGAACCTGTGACGTGACTCAACTTCCAGACAGCTCTCCCTGGATGACTGAGGTTCTTCATTGACTTCTGCAAGCAAGGTGTCCCGGAGACAGGAAGGCCAAAGCTGCAAAGACAAAGAGGAAAATGCAGTTGGATTGAATGGCTTAGGAAAACAAAAGAGGAGATCAACTTTGCTACTCCAATGTTGTCTTCCAACAACCAAGATATGCCTCTATATAGGGGACATCTCTTGAAATCAAGCTGACCATATTATTGCTAAAAGGAGATGGAGGCACTACCAATTATAGCAGACATGTGAAACACAAGGCCCGGGGGCCGGATGCGGCCCGCGATGTGGTTTCATGTGGCCCGCGAAGCCATCCTGAAAACAGTGAGGGAATGGCCCCCGCTGCCTTGGCCCCGGCCCAGGCCGCCTGGGAGCCAATGTACAATTTTGTGGTGGCCATCTATGCTGAAACGCATTCAGTCTTAGCTCCACAAGGCCGTCTGGAAACAGCAAGCCCCCGGCCCCTGGGCACGCGCTGGGGAGGTGTCACCCTTTGTGAGTAATGAAGAAATGCACCATCGCCTGGAAGTGGCCAGTAAATGGCCCTCGCCTACTTCACATATCCGGCTTGATGGGCTCCGGGGGAGGGGTTTCAGCAGGCTCTTCCAGTGGCCCATGCCTTGGCACTTGCCCTGGTCCCACCCCCTTCTGCCAGAGACCCTCAGATCTGTCCCACTCCTGCTCAGACCCCCACAAGCACCCTTGACGCGAACGATGTAGAGCTGGCCATGCCCACGCAGTAGACCACACCCACTCCAGCCACGCCCACCCAATAGGCCGTGCCCACCCTGGCCACACCTACCCGGCCCCCTGAGGGCAACCGCAATGGTGATGCGGCCCTCAATGAAATTGAGTTTGACACCCCTGAATTATAGCATCAAAGCCACTAGCACTGATTGTGCAAACTGCTCTTCTGCAAGTTACAAGTTAAGCTAAAGAAAAAAGAAAGAAAGCCAGTCAATTTCTACGATATGATCTTGAGCACATACGTGCCATTTCCAAGAAGAACATTAGGAATCACTTTGAAGTCTTGAACCTCATTGATAAAGTACCAGAGGAAGTGTAGAATTAAATTAAAGATGTTGTTAAGGGTGAACATGAAAAGGAGAAAGCAAAGAAGAAAGCAAACCGGATGTCAGAAGAAATTGTGATAATTTCCAAGAAGGGAAAAGAAACCAAACCAAAGCAAGACAAAGATCTCAGGAAGGAGCTTAACAAAAAGTTTCAGACAGCTGTGGGAAGAGACCAGAAGCAGCATTAGAAGATCTGTAAAGACACTGAAGAGGGAAACAGACACAGAAAAGCAAGGGAAGTCTTTCAAAAGATCTCTTAGGATCTTGAATTTGTATGCTAAAAGTTGTCAATAGATAGATCGTAAATGATTTTGAAGAGATCAAACTAAGATGGGGAAGGAGTATATGGAAACACTGTACAGTAGAGATGTCAACATCCAAGATATCTTAGAAGATATTCGCTACTTACAAGAACCTCTATTTCTAGAAGATGAAGTTAGATCAGCTCTCTGGTCACTACCAAGTCAGAAGGCTGCAGGAACTGATGGAATACACATGAAATATGGCGACGGAAGAAGAATCAGTCAAGGTTGACCAATCTATGCCAGCAGATCTGGAGAACAACACGGTGACCAACCAACTGGAAGAGGTCAATTTCACTTCCAATACCTCAAAAAAGGATACCCCTTAACCAGAGTGTGATCCAACTGAGATTAGAACCCTACATGGAAAAAGAGAAGTTTTGGGATGCCTTCAGTACAATCTTAGGAACATGAGACATATTTGCTGATGCAGACTGGATAATTGAAAAAGCCAAAGAATACCCAAAAGAAATCAGAACGTGCTTCTGTCAATTAAAGAAAAATTTCTGATTGTGTCAATCATGTCAAACTGTGGAATATGTTCAGAAAAATAGGAAACATCTTATTCTCATCATGCAAAACTTATATACAGGCCACAAAGCTCCAATACAGAGAGAACATGGCGAGAGAGACTGGCTCAAGGTTGGCAAAGGAGGGCAACAAGGCCGCACACCCCTCCCCACTATTTATTCAACCTACATGCAAATACATATGGGAAACTGGAATAACAGAATAACAGAATTGGAAAGGATCTTGGAGGTCTTCTAGTCCAACCCCCTGCTCAAGCAGAAGACCCTATACCATTTCAGACAAATAGCTGTCCACAGTCTTCTTAAAAGTCTCCAGTGATGCAGCACCCACAACTTCTGAAGGCAAGCCTTTCCACTGGTTAATTGTTCTCACTGTCAGGAAGTTTCTCCTTAATTCCAGGTTGCTTCTCTCCTTGATTAGTTTCCATCCTGCCTTCAGTGGAATGGAATGGAAAAAGATGAGTGTGGTTTTAAAACTGGAGGAAGAAGGATCAATCATTTGCACTGTTGATGGCATTACCTTGAAGAGCCAAAAATGGAAAGGGTCTGCAAGCCCTAGTACTAAACGTTAGTGAGAAAAATGGGATTAAAAGTAAATAGAAAGAAGGTCCAATTAAAGACAATAGGAATAAAAAACAACAGGGGGTGAGGGGGGGAGCTAAGATGGCAATGGAGCGCCAGTTTCCCTGCTGAGATCCTTATGATATTTTTTCTTTTATATAAACACCAAACAGTCTTAGTATTGACAAACTATCAAGGTGGTGGTTTTGGACCATACATTAATTTTGATTGATTGATTGATCGACCATGAAAAGTACATGAACAAGCAGCCAAGAAATAAAACGCAGACTAACATTTGCTAGAGGAGCCGTGGTGTGCAGTGATTGGAATGTAGTATTGCAGGCTAATTCTGCCCACTGCCAGAAGTTCGATCCTTACCAGCTCAAGGACGGCTCAGCCTTCCATCCTTCTGAGGTCAGTAAAATGAGGACCCAGATTGTTGGGGGGCAAAATCTGACTCTGTACACTGCTCAGAGAGGGCTGTAAAGCACTATGAAATCTAAGTGCTATTGCTAAGTCCTTCGGGAAAAAATGCTCAGATGCCACAATTTGGCTATACCTAAAAAACAGAATTGTACATGCCATGTATTTATTACCTGTGAGGCTCTTTGGAAGCCAGAGTTGTACTGTGCAGAAGCAGGATCAGAAGAGTATTGATGCTTTTGAACATTGGTGTTGCAGAAGAACCCCAAGAATATGGTGATCAGCCAAGAAAACAAATCAATGCATCACTGAACAAACCAACCCAGATTTTTTATTTGAGATACCAATGACCAGGCTCAAATTATCCTACTTTTGATACTTTATGCGAAGTCCCAGCTCTCTGGAGAAGGGTTCCTTGCAGGGAGAGGTGGAAGGAAAGAGCAGCAGGATGGATGAACTCGCTTACAGTGGAGATGACCTGAAAGCCACATTAGGGACAGATCATCATGGAGAAAATGTACCTATGTCAACTCTAACAGTCAATGCCAACTTGATAGCCCGTAATGGGGAAAAAAAAACACAATAGGGAGAAGAGGCATTACTTCATTGCCAAACCACAATTAAATAGCGACCTACAATATAGCTTTGGAAGGATCATTGAAACTTTCAAAACCAGGTCTCTGGTTCAGATTAAATCATCTCTAACAGATGACTGGGCAGCCTCTGTTTCAACACATCCATTGCAAGGTAATACACCTGCCTCTTATAATTGGTTGCTCTGTTGAACTGCTCTTTTCTGGTTAGGCTATTTTTCTGAAAATTCAGTCAGAACCTGGCTTCCAGTAAATTAAATGCATTATTTCATGTCCTGATTTCTGGGATGATAGAGAGGGGTGCTGACTCTCTTCTGTGTGACACTTTGCTATCCCAATATTCACCTTTTCTTCTCTTCAGTTCTAACATTTCCAGTTCTTCAGTCCTTTCTTGTAAGGTACTATTTGGTCATCCTTGTTAACCTTTTCTGGTGCTCTTCCTTTGGTTTGAACCCTGCAGCACAGAGTCCAGTATTCAAGATGCGGTTTGACTGAAGTAGAATGTAGTAGAACTATGACTTCTTGTAAATTGGCTAATATACAGTAATTCTCTCTTTTTTTTTTCACCTAAACTGATGCATCACATCTCAAGAGCCAGTTTGGTCTACTAGTGAAGGCCTCCGGCTAGAAGCAAGGAGGTGGAGAGTTCGAGTCCTACCTTAGGCATGAAAGACAGCTGAGTGACTTTTTTTCTATCTTCTCAAGGAGTAGTCTGCTTTATCAAATGCCTTAGTGAAGCCCAAGTAAATTATATCCATGGCATTTTGCTGGTGCAATAATTTTGTCACTCGGTCAAAGAATACTGGCAAGAGATGGGTTCCATCCTGCCAGGATAGGGAAGGATATCTTCAGAAGGTGTGTTGCCATGTTCCTCAGGAGAGCTTTAAAGTGGTTGAAAGTGGAGAGTGTAGTAAAACACCCAAGTTGAGAAATGGGCAAGAAAATACAAGCGACAGGCTAGTAAACAGGGCCAACCACAGAATAAAGTGCCTCTATCCCAATGCACAAAGTATGGGAAGAAAGAGCAGGAACATAAATATTTATTTCATAAATAAAAATCCAATAAATAAATACAATGCCATTGGTATTACTGAAACATGGTGGGATGAAATACAGTGCTTAGGATGAAGAAAATAACTCAACAAAAAGGGATAGGAATTTCCTACAGAAAATCAGGCTTTAGAGCATGGGAGCCCTGTGGAGATTATCTAGGCGAGAATAAAAGGGAAGAGACATAAAAACAGTGGTGGGAGTTTATTATAAGTATCTGGGAAAATAGGAGGATGAAATATTTCAGCACCAGATGACCCAACTCTCAAAGAAGCATCAGATAGCGTTTATGGGGGAATCCAGATATTTGCTGGAAATCTTATTGCAAGAAATTATTGTCCTCTCTCACAGAAAACTGTCAAAGTGCCAGTAGGTCTTATGCAGTGAGTTGATGGTGAAATGGTTAAGGAGGCAGAATGTCTCCATTCCTGTTTTCCATCTGTTTTCTCTCAGAAGGTGAATGAACCCTCGGCTGGCCCTCACCCTTCCACTGGACGATGAGGGTGGGAGGTGATCTGAAGCTCAAGATAAGCAAGGAGCAAATAAGGGGGTTCCTAGTTAATCTAAATGAATTAAAGCCTCCAGGGCCAGATAAATTACACCCTGGGGTGTTGGAGGAAATTTTTTTTATCTTCAAGTTAATCTTGATTCTTGGTGACTGCCTGGACAAGTCTCTCACAGTCTCCAGGCTCCTAGTTTGATACCTGCTATACCTCATAGCTTCTCTGTTGAAAGTACTAGAACGGTTCCACTTTCTGTGATCTGCCCTAGGCGGCATTAACAAAAGGATAGAATCAAGATCGTGTGAAGTGTTAGTTCTACTTTATGAAGCTTTGGTAAGACCACACTTGGAATATTGAATTCAGTTTTGGTTGCCACAATATAAAAAAGGTGTTGAAACTCTGGAAAGAGTGCCGAGAAGAGCAACAAAGATTATTTAGGGGGCTGGAGGCTAAAACATATGAAGAACAGTTGCGGAAATTGGATGTATCTAGTCTAGTGAAAAGAAAGATTAGGGATGACATGATAGCAGTGATCCAGTATTTGAGGGGCTGCCACCAAGAAGAGGGGGGTCAGCCTATTTTCCAAAGCACCTGGGCAGGACAAGAAGCAATGGATGGAAACTAATCAAGGAGAGAAGCAACTGGGAACTAAGCAGAAATTTCCTGACAGTGAGAACAATTAACCAGTGGAACGGCTTGCCTCCAGAAGTTGTGGGTTCTGGAGATTTCTAAGAAGAGATCGGTCAGTCATTTGTGTGGAATGGTATAGGATTTCCTGCTTGAGCAGGGGGTTGGACTAGAAGACCTCCAAGGTTCCTTTTCTAGTAATATCTGGATTCAGCAAAGCTTTTGGCAAAGTTTGTCATAGCATCTTAACAAAATGGTCAGATAATGACTTTGACAACTCAACCGTTAGGTGGATCCACTATTGGCTTAAGGACCACACTCAAAGGGAGGCATCAAATCTACCTGGATAGGCATCTCAAGTGGCCCCTATTAAATAGACTGTCTCCTGCAACAGTGAATATGATGTCAGAATTGATATATCAAACATCAAGGTAGTTGTGTTTGACAGAGAAAATGGAGTCATAATTATACTTTCTTTTTCAAATTTAAAATTGGCAAAACTACTAGAGCAAGTAGATAAAGCTGTGTATTGGTAGAATGTTTACTAAAGATGGGGAAACGATGTAAAAAAAATGAAGATCTGCCAATGTTGGTAGAAAGATCATGTGTATCATTGTCTGTGAGGGAAGGCTGTTTCTTGGAGGGCAGGATCTTTGGCAGAGAAGCAAGATGGGAGCCACAAGGGATGATTTAACAGAATAATAAAATAAAAGAAGGGACCTTGGAGGTCTTCTAGTCCAACCCCCTGTCCAAGCAGCAAGCCCTATACCATCCTGGATGAATAGTTGTCCAGTCTCTTCTTAAAATCCTCCAGTGATGGAGCACCCACAACTTCTGGAGGCAGGCTGTTCCACTGGTTAATTGTTCTCACTGTTAGGAAATTTCTCCTTAATTCCAGGTTGTTTCTCTCTTTGGTCAGTTTCCATCCATTGTTTCTTGTCTTGCCTTCTGGGGCTTTGGAAAATAGGTGGACTCACACTTCTTTCTGGCAGCTCCCTAAATACAGGAATATTGCTATCATGTTACCCCTAGTCTTTATTTTTACTAGACTAGATAAACCCAATTCCTGCAACCTTTCTTTGTTGTAATCATCTTTGTAGCTCTTTTCTGCACTTTTACAAGAAGTCTTGGGGGGCAAAGACACACAGTTTGGGCTCCTGCATGGCAGACGGCAGCCCCTGACTCAACTTCTTTTGGATCAGGAAGGAAAGCTGGGTCTGGTGAGAAGACGGCTGTAGTCAGAGAGGGAAGTAAAAATAACAACACCAGAACAAAACCAAGAAAGTTCCATGAAGCCATCAAGAATCCGGCTTGAGGTGAAGGAGGCTTGTTTTTCATTTCCTCCCACGATTTGTTTGCAATATCAATAGCTATTCCTGATAATGGAAAAATAGCAAATTACTCCATGCTCAGGTGACTTTTGAGGAGACGCCAGTGTGCTCCTCTGAGTGGATCAGGCCCTTGGGGCCATCACCATCTGTCCGACATCATCTTGAAGACTATCTTCTCCCTGGGCTTTTAGCCCAGTGTCAGAAGTCCCTTGGCTGTTGAAGCCCGTCGGTGATAAACAGGATGTTGGAAGTAATAAGATCTGAAAATGCCTCTGCTTGGGCTAATCTGTTTTCTCTGATCTCAGTGAAGCTCTTAACGCTCTCTTCATCCCCACCAGCCCCTTAGTAAATCCTGGTAATTTGAGAGAGTCAATCATCTGTCTTGGAAGGGGATTTGGCTGACTATCATTTTCCTTTCTCAATGTGTAAGTGGAAAAGTAGCAGCTAAACTCGGTAGCTGCTTTGAATTGGCCTTTGGATGCCGATCCCTGTGCCTGGGAAATCAACTCTGGGTTTCTCCAGATGACCATTTTTCAGGGAGATGCTGGTTCTTTTGTGGCTCAGACTAGAAGTCCTGTCCGTCACTCCACATCATCCCCTAAGATAGTCCAGGTTTCAGAGCTTGCTAGCCTGGAGGGGCCTAAAGGTCCCCAACTGGGGTGAGATTTGAACTGGAACCTTTTCAGCTCAGACTTCCTTGGTCTGCTGCTGCTTTCTTCTTCTGGAGGGTCCCTGTTTTGCAAGGGTCGGTGGTCTCTCCTGCTCAGCAGTGCTTTAACACAGCCTCTTTCTCCAGCTGACTTGTAGTGTGGTGCCAGAGGAAACTCTTCCCCAAAACGCTTCAAAAGATCTTTTCCACAGAAGATCTTTTTTTTGCAGGGGGGATATATAATTTTAATTAATGGACCTAATCAAGATGGCAATTGGCCTCTCAGGAAGAGAGGCATTTCTGTCTCCACCTGACATTTTCCTGAGTCAGGCCGAGAGCTGAGAAGAGCATCTGGCACAGGCCAGCCCCCGATTCCTGCTTTGGGGGCACCCAGCGCCTCCGTGCTCACCTCTGGCCTTCACCAGGATCCATCTGCTTCCACTCTTCTCCAGCATTGGGGCTCCGGGGAAGGAATGCTTGCTGGTGGCTGCGGTTCCTTCAGATACGTTTCTCTCCATACAGCTCCATTTTCCATCCAGTGCAAAGCAAACTAGCTCCACTCTTCTTGATAAGTAATGCCAAAAACAAGCGGACATTAAAAGTCAAGACAAAGAAAGGAAACGGGGCCTGTTGCTCCCTTCAAGTGAAAGAGCAGCAGGTTCCCACAATCCAGGACTGGAGAGGGCGTGTTTTACTTATTTGTTTAACTTGATCCGGTCTCACCTTTCCACAGTCGGATGCTTGCTAGGACGCTGAATGTGTTTAAGTCTTGAAGGCCCCCAACAGGCAGCTTGGCAGAGTCCTTGAGCTGGGAACTGCTGGAAAGCGGAGGGAAGTGGATATGGGTCACTGCAGAGAAGGACAGCTTAGGAGAGCAGAGGGGGGTGAATTACAGGTTGAGCCATTTCTTCCTGCTCTCTCCTCTTTAAGATCTCTGTCCACTGCTGCTTTTCTCCTAAGCTCCGTCAGAAATCTGGGATGTAATCTGTCAGGCCCCAGTGATTTGTATTCGTCAAGGTTGGATAGATGTTCTCTTACCATTTTCTTGCTTATTTTAATTTTTGTTTCTAGTTTGTCTTTTGCAGGAACTGATGGCCTGGATGAGCTTGGCAGTGGATCTGGTACGTGCGTCTTCCCCAGAACTGCTCCTTGCCAATTGCCGGTCTCCATGGCCGTGGTACAATGGCGTCCTCTGTCCTCAGATGCCAGGAGGCCGTGAGCTGAGCACCCGGAGAAAGAGCTGTTAGCAAAGGGTTTCACTGAGCAAACAGATCAGGGCAGACCGCAGAGCTCTCGGCCACAGGGCCATGACAAGCAGAAAAGCCTGCTTTTTGATAAATGCAAGGTAGAAAATGCATGAGGTGAAAGCCACACAGACTCACAGCATTTTCCAAACCACAAACTGTAACCATCAGCACCAGATCCTGGAAACTCAAACCAGGTCTCTGAGATACAAGACCTCAGGAGCAGGTGAGGTCAGAAATGAGGACTGTGCAGTATACATTGATTGATTGGTCACATTTATGTGGCCATTCATGATTCCACCTTACTGTATAGCACCAACGTGCATAAACCGAGGCTCTGTTTCATTGGCAAAACTGACAATCTCAATTCGTTTGATGTTTGAACTCCTTATAGCACAGTCAAGAGAACCGTCAAACACTGAAATATTTCCCAATATTTTTCAGGGGACATTCAGCGCTATGTAGATTTATGTTAAAATATTCATGGATCTTCCTTCCACATTTATTTTTATTGATTTGCCAATGGAAACCTTTGTTCCGTGTTCAGTTTATCAACCTGACAGCTCCATGTCAGTAACTCCTGATGGAGTGCTTTAATCTCTCTCTCCCTTTTCCAGCCCACCCCAATCCCCTCACTCTCTCTTACGGGTAGAGACTCCCTGGCTTTGCTTCACATGGCAGGCAATGTTTTTTATTTCAGCCCAGCCTTTGGATTGATCAGCCTGGCCAGGACGCATGGCCACGCTCCAAAAAGGACATTTTTCTCATTTTGCTAAGCACAAGTTTTGCTTGCAGATTTGCAGGGAGAAAATCTGTGTCTTTATGTGTCTCCTTCTCCAAGTTCACTTCAGTCTGTCTCAGAATATGATCTATGGGGCTGGGGAGGAGGGAGGGAATAGGGCAAAAAGGCAGAGAGGACAGGGGCAGAGGAAGTGAAGATCCCACTAGACAGGAGTCTGCCATGCCTTTTTGGTGTCACCCAGAAGGGCTTTGGAGCTCTTGCTGCACAGGGATGACATTCAAGGAAATTTTATAAGAGAAGAGAGGCCTCAGTTTCTTCTCTGTCATCTTGCATGCATTGTTCTTCTTTGCAGATCTGTGTCTGGGAGGCACAAGGGGAGAACAGGAAGCCCAAAAGGTCAGCAGAGTATTTTGAGAATGTGAGCTACCTGCACAGTCAGTGTGGAGCTCATTTCCGCAGGTGGGAGAAGCTCTTGAAGGAGAGAAGTACTACTAGCTATTTAAGAGGAATGCATTTAAAGCCTTTAAGTAGTGGGCGAGGGCTCGATAGCGTGGGGATACTATGTCCCCTGTTTAGATGCTTTCCACTGAGAGAAGATCTTCTGCAAGAATGGAGGCGCCCGTCAAAACTATGCTTGCCAATGTCAGGGAAAAGTGGGTCTCAGTAGAGTTTGGGAGGAGAGGAAGTGTGGGGCTGGAGCTCAAAGGCTGGGATATCCTGCATCTCCCAGAGATGCTCCAATGAGGTAGGAGCCCTATGGGAAGTTGGGCCCACTGCAAATGGCCAGAGAGGGTTGGATGGGCAACCTATCACATGACCTCCACTGTCATGGTGTGGGAGACCTTCGCCTCCCTTTGAGGGCCAAGTGGGGTCTATAAGCCAGCTGGGCATCAGTCAGGGAGAGAGAGCTAGCCCCTGGGCCCCACAGTATCCCAAAGGACCATCTGGTTCAGCTCCCAACTCTTAGGAACAAAGCTGACCTGGACACTGACCAAGCAAAACTTGGCCAATGCTTTCCCTCTCACCACATCAAGGCTGTGGCTTCCTTGACTCATTTGTGGGGGAGTTTATTAAGGCTGCCAAGGTGTTTGAGCACAATCTTTAAAGCACATTTAAATCCTGACCAAACGCCTTCTCAGGATGTGTGGCACTTTCATTCCTGTGCCAATGGGAGCTTCCTTTGGTGTCATTCTGCTCCCCCAATGGAAGAATCAGCATCAACAGCCCAGCAGAATAAACACACCACTGTCTCTTGTGTGATCCTCATTCAGCTCCCCTTCCAGCCCAGCTACTTATTCCCCCTTTGGCACTGCCAGAGCTGGGTGGTTGGTTCTTCCTCTCTTTCCTGAGCTGCCTGGCCCATCTACCCAACCACCCTAGAGGTGGTTTCTATTTCAGCAGCCTGTTGCCAGGGCCTCACTTTTCTGTACACTCTGGAGCCCTCTTTTCCTTGAAAATGCCAAATATTCTGCTGCACCCCAAACCATCCCTTATATCAGGGTGAGCTCCTTGACCTCGGATGCCTGGGCTTTACTTCCCCAGAGAATCCGGCGGAGACTCTAGCCACAAATGAAGTGGGGGTGGCTGAACAGCCAGCCAGGGTTCATCATGTCTAGAAGAACATGCTTTTCACTGGTGTGGGGGGGGAATGAGTGGTTTGATTCCTGCTCACTGAACTAGGCTTAGGTAGGACAATTGTTCCCTCCGCTTATCAGGGGGCTGATTCCTCTCCTATCCCTCTGTGCCAGGTCACTGGGAGGCCTTTCTCCTCTGCCAGGCTGAAGAGCCACCCGCCTATCCGGCGAGGCGATTCCTCTTGGTTCAGTTGCATTGGTTCCCAGCCTCCCTTAGATCCAGTCCAACAGATCAGCCCATCCTGGCATGCATTAAAATGCCACCCATTCATGGCATGTTTCTCCTCCCCCTTTGACCCTCTCTTGGCAAATGGCCATGTGATAGGAACTCCCCAAACCCACCAGCCAACAAAGTATCCCTAAGAACTCCAGGATGGGGAGTCCATTGTCGGCCTGCCATGAGACATTTCTCCTGCCGGAAGTTCCTCTGCACTGCTCTGCCTGGCAGCCCTTTCCCTCAGCAACCCTTAGGACACTAGCTGTGTGCCCTGACATCTGGAGGGACACCACTGCTTCAGCCCACAGGGGGCAACATCTCTTTAAAGACAGTGCTCTTCAGCAATGGGCACACACAGCACCTTGGTGCAAACAAAGCACACACAGGCACAGGGCATTTGAGTAGGTGCTCCCTCCAGCTGCTTTGAGGTCCAGGTTCCTGTCTATTGATTTGGGATAAAATGGTTTTTTATGAAAGCTACAAAAAAACTGAGTTATAGAGAATTTCCACTGGTTTTAATGGAGACTAAATGAAATTAGCTTAGTCTGAATACATTTAGATTGGAATCAGGCCATTGGACTCAATAGAGCATCCAGCAGAGGAGATGTTAATGCTAGTGATCTCCAGATTGAGGAACAGGATGGACCACTTGGCAATGGATGGAAATATTAAGAGTATCTATTTAAGTTTAGCTTGATATGTAAAATAAGAAATTCAGCTACACCAATGCACAGTATGTAGACTAGACCTATAATGTGCATAACATATTTGAATGCTTCTCCACGTCTATAATCTATAAACAAGCACATTGGGGAGCATCCTTTTGTCACTGGTGGAGCAAGGGTACACAGCCAAACTTGGAGATGTCTGCTCTGTAGAATTTTAATTATTTCTCTGGATTTTGCAGTTTAGAGCAGGAATTAAACTCTTGTGGATTCTAAAGTCAGATTTTGAGCAGATACACTCCACTGCATCTTCCCGGAGGAAAGAGGTTCTTTCTCACTCATTGCATTTGACTTCCGAGCTGGGATTTGAAGAAGATCTGTTGAAGAATTTGGGGGGGGGGGGGAAGCCAAACTATTTTCAGAAAGCTGGAGACAATTTCTCAGAGAAGCTTTGTGCATCCCCGACAGATCAGGAGAAGTGTACTGTCTGCGAGGTGTTCCATTCAAAACCTGCAGGCGTGCAGAGAGGTGGTTCTGAATGTGGCCAGGATGTCTCAGGCAAGGCCGATTTCCGAGAGAAAATGGCAAACATATGAGAGGTGGATGGGCTTGGCAAACTGGGCAAGAAATGAGCAAAGTATTACAAGATTTTAAGCACATTGTGTCATTTCAGTAGACCACATTTGTTATAGAGAATGGGAAAGAATTTTCCATACTACAAACAGGTCATTTATGGGAAATGCAAATGTTTTAAGAATTTCCCATTCTGAGAATTCCCCAGTTTTCAGAATTCACCTGATTCACGTTGAAGAAGACAGCAAGGTCTTTCCTCTCCAGGGCGCGTGTCCGTGGGGGAGCAAAGGAGCTATGGGGGAGACGGTGCCATCCTTGGAGGAGCCTCCATTTTCTTATAGAGCCATTTCCTTTGTGGATAACTTCACGTTGCCACAGACGACATTTTCTTGGGTGTGATGGGGGTCTGGGAGAATCTTGATCAATACTTTTCCAGCTGTCAAGCTTACTGTAGAAATGCTTCACAAAATTTCTTCACTTCAGTTCCAAGTATCTAGTTATGCTGAGTCTTGGATAACAGGCCATAAGCAGTTTCTGGAAGAAAAAAAAACCAATGGAAGCTTCTAGAACATTTTATACTAGTTAAACTTAATACCTTATAACCAAGGTGTAGATAATACTTTCTAATGCCAGCTAGCTAAGGGTCAGCACAGCTGGTGCACTAAAGGTTACGCAACACCACCGTGTCTAAAAATCTAGAGGTAGCAAAAAAAATCACAAAGCCTTCAGAGGTACAGATCTGCCTTGGCAAGAAGATACAACTCCTGTAATAGACCAACTCTAGGATCTCTCACATCTGGATTTTAAGCCCTTTGGTTCACCTTAGGCAGCCCATTTTTGAACCTTGTAGCAATCTAATGTAGTTGTGGAGTGGTGGTGGATGTTATGAATGCTGCTTTGAGAAATCAGGATATCGGAGAAAGAGAGAGGGAGAGAGAGAAAGGGAGGAAGGGAGAGAGATATGAAGGGAAAGACAGACACACAGAGAGAGAGAGAGAGAGGAAGGGAGAGAAGGAAGTGCTTTTAACTTCTAATAGCACCACCACCTGGACTTAACCCAACAGGAAGGATTCAACTCCCTGATATATAGTGTCTCCAAGGCCTTGAATATTTCAAGAAGTTCCAAAGGACGTCATATCTAAGGGCATCAAAACCCACCCAAAACAATAGATTTAGCATTAAAATGCTGTATTCATTTTATTTAATTATTGTTAATGTATATGATTGCACAAATGTTTATGACTTTATGACGACAGAATATAGATTTATGTGGATTATTTCTATCTGTACACTGGATATTAAAAAAAATGTGGATGTGTTGGTTGGATTTTTTCATTGAGGTGTTATCGTCAAGGTGATGGCTTCTCTCCCTAGAAACCTGGAATTCCTTATAACCTGCTTTTCTGGGTGGCATGTTTGAGAGTTTATTTAGGCTGGACATTTTATTTATTATCACCTGTTGTTAACAGTAAGGACTCTTCCTTCTTCCTGAAGCTCTTCAGGTTCCCCTCCCCTCAACCTCAAGCGTGTTACTTTCTGTCTGCTTCTATTAAATATCTCTCCAACTATTAGCAAACAGTCTGCCCTTAATTGAGTGTTAGAGGCTTTCATCTGAACCAAGCTAACGGGAGTTATAATAGGTGATACGATTAGAGCCCAAGCTCTAATTTGTTGAGGCCAAAAAAGAAACATATTGGCTTGCTGGGAGACAAAGGATCTCTGTAGAGAACGGTGTCCTTATGCAGTCTCCGAATCTGGAAGAAAGTCCAAGTAGAATAAGTATCTCAACTCACAACTGGTAGTAGTAAGGCAGGAGAGAAGCAAATAAGGCCATATTTTTATTTGATTTGTACTTCTGTTTAAGCACAGTGAAAGTAAGACTATAGCACCCACAACCCACTAGAAACTAATATAAATGATATTACAGGATAAGCGTCAGTTGGAGACTATCTAGTCCCACCCGCGTCATAGTTTAAGGCAGCTGTCAGTGGTATTGCTGAAAAGAGCAGTTCTTTCCATTTCGTAAAGGTCCTGAAAAGGAAAAGAAGGTTCTCAGCCCCAAACTGGAGTCGTGATGGACTTGATGGAGAATCGAGAAGACTGATCAATGCGGAGAGAACAGTGCTGTGACCTCTTGCCCCTGAGCAGCCCCTGGCCCAAAAGGGTTTCCTGGGATACTTCTCAGATGCTGTGGGTGTGTTTGCTCTAATAACGGCAGGTGTTTTAAGCCTTAAACACCAGCTCTATAGAGGAGCATGAGGGTAACCTTGGCTTTGTACACCTTAATAACTGGGGCTAAGGAACCTGGGTAGCAAAGATTTCCTAATTTTAATTGAGAATTCACACATACCCTCACCTTGAGTGAGCT
Source organism: Azemiops feae (assembly GCA_023970755.1). Taxonomy (NCBI): domain Eukaryota; kingdom Metazoa; phylum Chordata; class Lepidosauria; order Squamata; family Viperidae; genus Azemiops; species Azemiops feae. The sequence goes on from JALGBA010000525.1 coordinate 1,017,347, forward strand.
CCGTTGATTATGAGGGAGACAAAATCCAGTTTCAGAGAAGACGGCTCCTAGGTAAGAAAAGATGTTGACTTGTTATATTGGCTCACCATCTAAAAGCTATCTCTGTTGTGATATCATTTCCTCAAAACCATGATTTTTGACTTTCTTTTATTAATAATTGTTATGACAATAGTAATCAAGCCTCCTTAACAGACTATACAACCCAACTTACTAATATGATAGTAAAATCCTATCATCGGCATATTTGGAAGTCTTGCAGTGTGTATTTTTTATTTATTTATTTAGTGTATAGCATATCATACATGGACTAGCAATATATATTAACATTTCAACAGGATTATTAGAACACAATAAAATATATATGTTAATAAGATCTATGTTCAAATGCCACTGTCTAGGCCATCTAGACATTGAAACGCAGCATCGTTTTATCTAAAAAGAATCAGATACTGAACTGGTCTATGTCCTCAGCTTATAGCCAGTCATGATTGGATCCACAGTTTGATGTGGGAACCCACAGTCAGAGGGGGGAGGATGCTTTGCCCCGGCAGACACCGTACAAGGTGCGAATCCTATTCAGGATTGTCCATTGCTGAGGTGGTAGTTTAAAGTCTGGCACCTTTCTTGTGGGTCATTTATGTTGTTGTTGTTAGTTGCGAAGTCGTGTCCGACCCATTGTGACCCCATGGACAACGTTCCTCCAGGCCTTCCTGTCCTCTACCATCTTCTGGAGTCCATTTAAGCTCACGCCTACTGCTTCAGTGACTCCATCCAGCCACCTCATTCTCTGTCGTCCCCTTCTTCTATTGCCCTCCATCTTTCCCAGCATTAGGCTCTTCTCCAATGAGTCCTTCCTTCTCATTAGGTGGCCAAAGTACTTGAGTTTCAACTACAGGATCTGGCCTTCTAAAGAGCAGTCAGGGTTGATCTCCTCTAGGACTGACCGGTTTGATCGCCTTGCAATCCAGGGGACTCGCAGGAGTCTTCTCCAGCACCATAGTTCAAAGACCTCAATTCTTTGGCGCTCAGCCTTTCTTATGGTCCAACTTTCACAGCCATAAATTGTAACTGGGAAAACCATGGCCTTGACTATACTAGTATGCTGTCTCGATTTGCCATAGCTTTCCTCCCCAGGAGCAAGCGTCTTTTAATTTCTTGGCTGCAGTCCCCATCTGTGGTGATCTTGGAGCCCAGGAAGATAAAATCTGTCACTACCTCCATTTCTTCCCCATTTATTTGCCAGGAATTGAGAGGGCCGGATGCCATGATCTTGGTTTTCTTAATGTTGAGTTTCAAGCCAACTTTTGCACTCTCCTTCTTCACCCGCATCAAGAGGCTCTTTAGTTCCTCTTCACTTTCTGCCATTAGAGTGGTATCATCTGCATATCTTAGGTTTTTGATATTTCTCCCAGCAATCTTAATTCCAACTTTTGATTCATCTACCCCTGCCTTTCTCATGATGTGCTCTGCATATAAGTTAAATAGGCAGGGCGACAGAGTACAGCCTTGCCGGACTCCTTTCCCAATTTTGAACCAATCAGTGGTTCTGTGTTCAGTTCTCACTGTTGCTTCTTGACCCGCATATAGGTTTTTCAAGAGACAAATAAGATGGTCTGGTACTCCCATCTCTTTAAGAACTTGCCACAATTTGTTGTGATCCACACAATCAAAGGCTTTAGCATAGTCAATGAAGCAGAAGTAGATGTTTTTCTGGAACTCCCTAGCTTTCTCCATGATCCAGCGTATGTTGGCAATTTGATCTCTAGTTCCTCTGCCTCTTCGAAATCCTGCCTGTACTTCTGGAAGTTCTCGATCCACATATTGCTGGAGTCTAGTTTGTAGGAGTTTAAGCATAACTTTACTTGCATGTGAAATGAGTGCAATGGTGCGATAGTTTGAACATTCTTTGGCATTGCCTTTCTTTGGAATTGGAATGTAAACTGACCTTTTCCAATCCTGTGGCCACTGTTGAGTTTTCCAAATTTGCTGGCAAATTGAGTGTAGCACTTTTACTGCATCATCTTTTAAGATTTTGAATAGCTCAGCTGGAATACTGTCACCTCCATTAGCTTTGTTGTTGCTCAGCTTTCCTAAGGCCCATTTTACTTCACATTCTAGGATGTCTGGCTCGAGGTCAGTGACCACCCCATCGTGGTTATCAGGGATGCTAAGCTCGTTCTTGTATAGTTCTTCTGTGTAATTTTGCCACCTCTTCTTAATCTCTTCTGCCTCTGTTAGGTCCCTGCCATTTTGGTCCTTTATCATGCCCATCTTTGCATGAAACGTTCCCTTCATATCTCCAATTTTCTTGAAGAGATCTCTGGTTCTCCCTATTCTATTGTTTTCTTCTATTTCTTTGCACTGTTCATTTAAGAGGGCATTCTTATCTCTTCTAGCTATTCTCTGGAATTCTGCATTCAACTGGGTGTATTTTTCTCTTTCTCCCTTGCCTTGCGCTTCCCTTCTTTCCTCAGCTATTTGCAAAGCTTCCTCAGACAGCCATTTTGCTTTCTTGCATTTCTTTTTCTTTGGGATGGTTTTAGTTGCTACCTCTTGTACAATGTTGTGAACCTCTGTCCATAGTTCTTCAGGCACTCTGTCTATCAGATCTAATTCCTTAAATCTATTTATCACCTCTACTGTACATTCATCAGGATATAATTTAGTTCATACCTGAGTGGCCTAGTGTTTTTCCCTACTTTCTTCAATTTAAGCCTAAATTTTGCAACGAGAAGCTCATGATCTGAGCCATAGTCAGCTCCTGGTCTTGTTTTTACTGACTGTATAGAGCTTCTCCATCTTTGGCTGCAGAGCACATGGTCAATATGATTTATGTGTTGACCATCTGGTGATGTCCATGTGTAGAGCCATCTCTTGGGTTGTTGGAAAAGAGTGTTTGCTATGACCATCGTATTCTCTTGACAAAATTCTATCAGCCTGTGCCCTGCTTCATTTTGTACTCCAAGGCCAAACTTGCCTGTTATTCCAGTTATCTTTTGGCTTCCTACTTTAGCATTCCAATCCCCCATGATGATAAGGACATCATTTTTTGGTGTTGATTCTATAAGGTGCTGTAGGGCTTCATAGAACTGGTCAATTGTTATGACAATAGTAATCAAGACTCCTTAGCAGACTATACAACCCAACTTACTAATATGATAGTAAAATCCTATCATTGGCATATTGCAAGTCTTGCAGTGTATATTTTTTATTTAATGTATGACATATCATACATGGACTAGCAATATATATTAACATTTCAATAGGATTATAAGAACACAATAAAATATATATGTTAATAAGATCTATGTTCAAATGCCACTGTCTAGGCCATCTAGACACAGCATCGTTTTATTTAAAAGGAATCAGATACTGAACTGGTCTATGTCCTCAGCTTACAGCTGGTCATGATCTGATCCACAGTTTGATGTGGGAACCCACAGTCAGAGGGGGGAGGATGCTTTGCCCCATTTATACAGAGAGCCCTGGCAGACGCCGTACGAGGTGCGAATCCTATTCAGGATTGTCCATTGCTGAGGTGGTAGCTTAAAGTCTGGCACCTTTCTTGTGGGTCATTTATATGTCTTCCTATGACTGGGCATTCACTGATCCATTCGGCTTTCCATTGAGAATCGATGTTAAAGCTGCATCCAGACAAGTCTTGCAATGTGTGTTGTGGTACCTTAGCCAAGGAATACCCAAAATAAGTCAGTATAGGCTCCACTGATTATAGAAAAACTTTGTGTTGGTTGTGCCAAGATGTGAAAAGTTGTCAGAAAAATGGGAATCCCAGAACATCTCATTGTCATCATGCAAAACTTATATACAGGCCAGGAAACCACAGTACAGAGAGAACATGGTGAAAAAAACTTGCTCCAGGTTGGCAAAGAAGGGCAACAAGGCTGCACACTTCCCCCTTGTTTATTTATACATACAGAATATATATTTTATGGGAAACTGGAATGAAAGAAGATGAGTGTGGTTTTAAATCTGGAGGAAGAAGGCTCAATCATCTGCACCATGCTGACGACATCATCCTGATTGCCCAAAAAGGAAAGGATTTGCAAGGTCTAAGAATCAAGCCACACCGTGATAAAACGGAACTAAAATATAAAGAAGACCAAAGTAATGACAAAAAATAGAACTGCCAGCCTGTGAACTGACAATGAAAATATCAAAGTGAAGAGTAACTTCTGCCTTTTAGGATCAGACCAAGCAGTCAAGAAATACGTTGCAGACCGGCACATAATAGAGCAGTCATGGAAACTTGGAAAAGATATCCAAACACCGTAATGTGTCTATACCTAAAAAGATCAGAATTGTGCATGATATTCCCTGTAACATTCTACGGAAGTGAACACTGGATTTTTAAGAAGCAAGATAGGAAGAGTATTGAGGCCTTGAACGTTGGTGTTGGACAAGGCTCCTGAGAATACAATGGACAGCCAGGGAAACAAACTGATGGGTTTGAAAATAATCAACCCAGAGTTCTCCCTTGAGGCACAAATGGCCGGGCTCAAATTGTTCTAGTTCAGACACATGATGAAGACCGAGCTCTTTGGAGAAGAATCTAATGCTGAGAAAAGTGGAAGGAAAGAGAAGAAGAGGGCCACTAGCAGCAAGGTTCTCCATTGCAAAGGGGATGGAGGCACAGTTGCAAGACCAGGCTAGATTGTCCTGGAGAAACTCTATCTGTGGTCACTAAGAGTTAACACTAACTTGATGACACATAATCATCAATCAGTGGAACAGCTATTCTTGGTCCTTATAGAGCAGTGGTGGCGAACCTATGGCACGGGTGCCAGAGGCGGCACTCGGAGCCCTGTGGGCACATGTGCCATTGCCCCAGCCTTGTCTCCCCCTGCGACCCCCTCATCAGCAGCCCCCCTGGAGGAGAGTTGCCCCCGAGCATGGCCCATGTGGAGCAGCACAGCCAAGGACATGGCAGCCAGGCAGCATAGACAAGACTCTGCCCTCACGCCCCATTGCGCACAGTTGATGCTGTGGGGTGCGGGCCGAGGACGTGGCCACCATGGCGCTGCCGGGCTGCCTGGGCGATCTGCGGTGGGCCCTGGAGGCAGTGAGTGGCCCTGCGGGCAGGCAGGGTGGGGGCGGGGCAGGGGGTGGAGCGGGGGTGGGGCCACTTTTTGAGCACTCGGTCTCTAAAAGGTTCGCCATCACTGTTGTAGAGTATAATTCAGAAGCTCTCAGCTGGAGTAGATGCCAGAATGCTAGGAGGGGCTGCTGAGACCATCAAGGGCTTCCCCCACCCAGTGCAGAAACTCACATGGGAGTTCCTCAGAGAGGGCTGTCCAAGATCTCCTTGAATGCATCCAGTGCAGGGGATAATTGCCTCTCCGTCAACTGTTCTTAATGGTTTTTCTAGCATTCGGTCAGAATCTGCTTTCCTGTAATTTAAGACAATTACTCCATTTCCTGAATTCTTGAGAGGCAGGCAGCATCCCATGTCCCCTCCATTGTCTTTGCTCAGGGCCTCCACTTCTCTCAGTCTCTACTTTTAAGCTTTCCTTGCTAGCAAGCTCATTTCTTGCAGCACTGCCTCAGCTCCTCTGCATTCCGGTGTATAAGTGTGTTTGTGTGTTGTGTGGGTGACAACTCTTCCTTAAAACTCTTTGTGCACAAAATTCTTCGATGTGCCTGTGATACTTGGCCTGGATTTCCCTCACATAGGATAATTTCTATCCTCAAACAACAAAGCTAGTAGCCCTTCTTAGACAACTTGGATTTGAAGGGAATGTAGCTGAGAAAATCCCCAAACGTTTATATAATTTGACTGCATTTTTCTCGCTCTGATGAAATAAACACTTTCTGGTGTTCATGTAAGATTGAAGAACAGTCTGCCATTTTCCCCCTCCAGACGCAGCACTGAATTTGAATACTTGAGATGAGATTTTACTGGATTGGACCATTTCTGCAGCTCTGGGCTGAACTCTTGAATGGTTCAGCAGATCTCGCCCTGACTGCATATGCAGAGCTAGGAAGGAAGAGATCAAGCCACGCAAATCTCTCCAGAGCCTCTGGCTGTGATTATCTGGTCCCAGCTTCTAGTTACCAGTGACTTGAAGAGCTGAACAATGTGGCATGGACTAACCTCCTTGGCAGGGGAGGGGGGGAGAAGGGGAGGCCATCTCCAATTGCAAACTTCCTGCTACCACTTGGGTAGTTCCCCAAACCACAAAGTTTGAGCCTCAGTTGCAACATCGGTCAGTAAAGTTCTCTTTTCCTTGTCCACCAGGACTTGCACACTGGACAAAAAAAAACTTTGTGATTTGAGTAGGTGCTTTTATGTTCTCAGGTTCCTCTGCCCAAGGCCTGTTTGGTGAAATGGGATCTTTCCCTAGCTTTCTGCTCTGCAAGAGGAAACGATGGCCATTTTACTCAACAAAAGCCTGCAAGTTATTTTCACAAAAGAGAAAAGCAGAAGCTGCTCCATCTTTGGGAGGGGGGGGGGGCAGGAGCTGTCCATGCAGAAGTGCAAAGCTGAATTAGCATCTCAGAAGTCTTAAGTATATACACACACACACGGGTGTGTGTGTGTGTGTGTGTGTGTGTGTGTGTTAAAAGTCCAGAAATTTAGTCCCAATGTTCAGATCCACACCACAAGAGAGAGGACAAGCTGAGAGGTTTCCCTTAACTTAGCCATCTAGCATTTCATTACAGCATTTGCTTATTTTCTTTTCTTTATGCAATTTATATAGCTGCCCATCTCAGCCATTCAAAGTAAGAGCCATCACCACAGAACATGAATAGCCAGCAGCTGAGAGGGCAACCGTTGCAATCAGTCAGGGGCGCAGTTGCATTGGCAGGCCTCGTGAAAAGCTGGCAGCGCTGGGCCACTCTTAACCTGGGCAACAATGCCCTGAAGGGTGGGTGCCACGTTTCAACACAAGAACTGCTTTCACCCAGAATGGACATTTGACTGTAGTTTGGGATCTGAATTCCAGCAGAACACTTAAGCCTGTGGTGACAAAAAGGGAAAATAAAACTGGGCTAAAATAAAAACTACAATGAAATAAAACTGCATTTCTTCAACAAGTGCTGAGTGACAGAAATGGCCCCGAGGGAAGGGCCACCCCACTTGGTGGCCAACAACTCCAGGCTGTTTGCCACTTGCCTTCGGACCTGGCGCCAAAGATTCTCCAGGTGATCAGAGGTCAGGAACTGAGGCCAGGGCAGAGTGCCTCCACCGTTACTTCATTATTGTAGCAATTTAATCAATAATCTTGTAATTAGGGTTACTAAAAGGAAACCATCTGTCCAGTTGTGTTACTTTGGTTTTTTTTTTTTTTTTTTTTTTAAATCTTTTAAAATTGTATTTTGGGTAGTTTTTTCCCTTCACATCCTAGCAGAGTCACCCTAAACCTCTCAGAATGTGCTGTAAAGTACTATGGAGCGGTATATAAGTCAAAGTGCTATTGCTATTTCAATCAGAACTGAGCTGGAAGGGACCTTGGAGGTCCAGCCCCCTGCTCAAGCAGGAGACCCTATACCATTTCAGACAAGTGGCAGTCCAGTTTCTTCTTAAAAATCTCCAGTGATGGAGCACCCACAACTTCTGAAGGCAAGCTGCTCCACTGGTTGATTGTTTTCACTGTTACAAAATTTCTCCTTAATTCCAGCTTGCTTCTCTCTTTGATCAGTTTCCCTCCGTTGCTTCTTGTCCTGCCTTCTGTTGCTTTGGAGAAGAGGTGGACCCCCTCTTCTTTGTGGCAGCAAATACTGGTATACTGCTATCATGTCACCCCTAGTCCTTCTTTTCTCTAGACTGGCCATACCCAGTTCTTGCAGCCGTTTTTCATTTGTTTCAGTCTCCAGGCCTTTAATCATCTTAGTTGTTCTTCTCTGCACTTTTTTTAAAAAAGTCTCAGCATCTTTTCTGTAACACGGTGACCAAAACTGGATGCAGTATTCCAGTTGGGGTCTTACTAAGACCTTAAAACCTTAGTAAGACCTTTATGTGAAGACCTTTAAGGCTTTATGTGAAGACCTTTAAGACCTTCACATAAGTTGAAAGTGCAGCCAATGTAGACATGACCAGCGGAGCAAAAGGCCTGAGCCAGAGTAATGTGGGCAGAGAGCCCCCCTCCTCCTGTCCACTTTGAGTTGGTATTTGGGGTGCAGCCATTTTGCATGAGGCAACTATTCCTGGTTAGCCGATTCACAGGGAAAGGGGGAACCTCCTGAAGCTGCAACAATAGTTATCCAGGCTGCAGCTGGGGGAGGCTTCCACTTGCTCATATCAGGACTTTGACAGAGATGCATTTTATTGCTTTTGCTAATATAATTCCACACCATTTCCAGCTTGCTATATTGATTGCCTAAACCCATTTGGGGAAGCAAATGGAGTCAGAAGGTAGCTATCATCATCAGAAAAATATGCAAACAATGCCTTTGTGGGACAAAAAAGAAAAGAAGAAGAAGAAGAAGAAGAAGAAAAGAAACCAGTGCATGATGGGAGTCCTTTACTTAATGATGAACATAAAATATTACAGCTGGGTTCCTCCCTGGAGCACGTGGCTTTTTATCCTGCAGGGAGGTTTTAGAGCAAATTTCAAAATGTTGGCAATTTGGTCAGAGCATTCATCAGCACCGGAGAACAAAACTGGCACCAAGCAGGTCCTTCATAGAACAAAGGAGTGCAGGGCTGGAAGGGAGCTCAGAGGCTTTCTAGTCCAACCCTCTGCTCGTGGCAGGAGCATTATATGATATGAGGACCTCTGTTCTGTTCTCGCAAGTCAGACATCGAGACGAGGCAGGTTCACAACAAAGGATCTTTTTATTAGGTACATTCACAGAACAGAAGCAGAACAGAAGCAAGCACACAATGGCAACAAGCCCTTTTATACTCCCCGTGCAAGGGGATGCACAGCCAATCCTTGCAGGCCATTCTCCTGCCTCGCGCATGCGCGCAAGGCCGGAGACAGCCTGTCTGGGTCCCGGGCAGACACTGGTCTGTCCGGGTCTCTGCAACCTTCCTGCAGCCTTCCTGAGCCTTGCTGAATGACTCAGCAAGGCCCAGGACATAACATCTGTCCTGGGCAGGGAGTTGGACTAGAAGGCCTCCAAGGTCCCTTCCATCCTTATGATTCTATTTGTTGCACTATGAACAACTCGTTCCTGCCAGTGCATGCTGACCTTTCTCATTTATCTCTCGGAAGACTCAAATCCAGGAACCCTCCCCTGGCACTTGCACAACATCTGCCCAACCACTTTAACATCGATTCCCAATGGAAGGCCAAATGGGTCACTAAACACCCAGACATAAGCAGACATAAAAATGACTTGACAAAAAAGCTGCCAGGCTTTGAACTACCACATCAGCAATGGACAATCCTGAATAGGATTCGCACCTCAGACGGCGTCTGCCGGGACTCTCTGTATAAATGGGGCACAGCATCCTCCCCTCAGTGCGACTGCAGGGTCTCACCTCAAGCTGTGGATCACATCGTGACTGGCTGTAAGCTGAGGGCATCTGCCAGTCCAGTGTCTGATTTTTTTTAATATAAACGATGCTGTGCTTCAATGGTTAGATGGTCTAGACCAGGGGTAGGCAACCTTGGCTCTTTTATCATTCGTGTGTCAACGCTGTTAATATAGGATATTATTGCATTGACATCGTGGACTTCAAGTCATAAAAGAGCCATGGTTGCCTACCCCTGGTCTAGACATTGATATTTGAACATAGATTTTTTTTTAACATTTATATTTTATTGTGCTTTACTAATCTATATGAAATATCAATATATATTGCTAGTCCATGTATGATATGCCATACACTAAGTCGGGTGGGGAACTATGCTGTTTTATGACTTGTGGACTTCAACTCCCAGAATTCCTGACCTTAGCTCAGGAATTCTGGGAGTTGAAGTCCAAGAGTCATAGAGGGACCATAGATCCCCACCTCTGTGCTAAAGAAATATGAGTTGAACTGGCTACTAGTTAGCTTCTAGATTCAATTCAGGTTTCTGGTTACCACGTATTAAGCCCCTAATGTAGGACCTGGATATCTGAGAGATCATCTGATACTTCCAGCTCTTTCTATTTGATTAGACACATTTGGCACCCTCTGGATCCCTTTAACTGAACAATGTCATCCGACAGGATCTGGGAAACAGCCTTCTCTGTTGCTGCAATTGCCCTCTGGAACAGCATCCCTTCAGGGATTTATATGGCTCCCACCTGCCTTCATTTAAAAAAAAAATATTAAAATATGTTTTGCAGTCAGATATTGCATTAGGGAGGGTGGTAAACATCTCATAGAATTTTCTCTGTTAAATTGGTTGGTTGCTTTTCTGGATGTCTTTTGCCTTTTTCCCCCCTTTCTGTTCAGTGCATGTTTTCTTCTTTGTTTTTATTCTCATATGCTTCCCAGAACCATCGTGGAATTTTGCTCTCATAAAATTGATCAGCTCCATTAAGCAACTTATTTCCTGCACTGTTGCATTCAAACGGGCCATCATCATAAGTCTGGTGCCTAGGTAGCTAAGAGCTGGTGCATGCGTCAGCTTTCTCCCCTCCTCTCTCCTTCTCTTCCTGTGTCTTTGTCAATCTTATGGATGCCGCTTTGGCTTAATTATTTTCAAGAGTAGGGTAAAAATGCAATATGATGATGGTCAGCACCCTATCCTGGTTACTGCTGGCTGAGTGAACTTGATGGGAATGAGCAGATGGAAGATTCCTACATGGCCAGGAGGTGCAGTTTGGGACAAGATTAGTCCCGATTGGTCATTATTTGGTTATATTGGTCTGATTCAGTTTTAATACTGATCTTACATGGGCTTAAGATGTATCTGTCAGGTTCAGAAGACTCTGACTCTCTCCCAGGATAAATATGTGTTCCCTGTGATTCCAAATCCTGTTTAGAAGTAGACTAAGTGACTGGTTTTGATTTTCTCAAATGGATTAGTTACTTATACGAATCATCAGGTGCTTTGAAGAAGTAGGAAGAAAGTCAAGGGCTCAGCTGGTCTTTCCTCCATCCTTCCAGTCAGTTAAAGAGGACCAGCAAAAGAAAGACTACCACACATTACTGCTGGCTTGGTAAATAATTTAGTGGGAGAGATTTAAGACAAGACAAGACAAGACAAGACAAGACAAGACAAGACAAGACAAGACAAGACAAGACAAGACAAGACAAGACAAGACAAGACAAGACAAGACAAGACAAGACAAGACAAGACAAGACAAGACAAACTTTATTGTCATTTTTTTACTGTGGGCACAACGGCACACATCAAAAATGAAATTTAGTTGCCCGCTCTCAAAGTGAAACTCATACATGACACACACCTAAACATACTATGAACAACATATGTATAGACCCACATCCCTACATATACATAGCAAATAAATATTAAATACTGTCCATCTTGAATATATAACGGAAGGAGGAAGCTTGAGAGTTCGCAAGGTTAATGCTGTATGGAATGAAACTATGGCTGAATCTGGATGTTCTGCTGCGGATACCACGAAGCCCCCTCCTCCCAGAAGGTAACAAGGAAAACAGGTCGTGAAGAGGATGTGTAGTGTCCCAGATAATCTTACGGACCCTGCACAAGCAACACTTCTGTGCTATGTCCTGGATGGGAGGGAGGGAACTGCCAATGATCTTTTCGGCCATTCTCACCACTCTCTGCACCGCCTTCCTGTCTGAAGCAGTGATGCCTCCAAACCAGACTGTGATGCTTTATGACAGGATGCTCTCGATTGTCCCCCTGTAGAAAGTGGTCAGGACAGGGGAAGGAAGATGTGCTTTTCTCATGCGACGCAGAAAATGCAGGCGCTACTATGCCCGCTTCACCAGTTTCTCACTGTTGAGCGACCAAGTCAGCCTACTTGTTAGCTGCACACCCAGGAATTTGATGCAGCTTGATGATTGGCATGAAATGGACAAATCTATGTAGGGGAAGAGAAAATCCAGAAAAAGGACAAGGGTTATGTGGAAAACTATGGCTGAAATGGGCCTATTAAACCGTCAAATGATTTAAAGTTCATGGCTTCCTTTGTCATACTTGGATGCCAAGAGTAAAGGGAAAAACCAAGATGAACTTGAGCTCTTTACCCCAAAAAGCAAATATGATTTCATTGGCATAAATGATGGTGCAATTCTAATGTTTAGAATATACAACTGAAGAATGTAATTTAGTTGAAAAAGACAAGGAAATTTTACAGTATAACAGAGTTGGAAGGGGCCTTAGAGGTCTCCTAGTCTGAGCCGCTGCTCAAGCAGGAGACCCTGCACTGTTCCAGACAAATGGCTGTTCAAACTCTTCTTAAAAACTTCCATTGATGGAGCACCCACAACTCCAGGAGGCAAGCTGTTCCATGGATTAATTGTTCTCACTGTCAGGAAATTTCTAGATTGCTTCTCTCCTTGATTAGTTTCCATCCGTTGCTTCTTGTCCTGCCCTCAGGTGCTTTGGAGAATATGTTGACCCCCTCTTCTTTGTGGCATGACTGCTATCATGTCACCCCTCGTCCTTCTCTTCATTAAACTAGACATACCCAATTCCTGCAATTGTTCATCATATGCTTTATCCTCCAGTCCTCTAATCATATTTGTTGCTCTTCTTTGCACTCTTTCTAGAGTTTCAACATCTTTTTTGTATTGTGATGACCAAAGTATTCTGTGTGGTGTTACCAGTGTAGTATAAAGTGGCACTAACACTTCACATAATCTTGATACTATCCCTCTATTGATGCAGCCTATGATTGCATTGGCTGTATTGGCAGCTGCAGCACATTGCTGGCTCATACTTAAGTGGTTGTCCAATTGGACTCCTAGATCCCCAGCCCCTGGTCCATGGACTGGCACCGGGCCGCGGCATGCCAGAAACCAGGCTGCGCAAACAAGCAAAGCCCCACCCACAGGATGCAGGCAGTACATGAAACCACACCCCCTCTGGTCCTCAGAAAAACCTCTCTCCACAAAACTGGTCCCTGGTGCTCAAAAGGTTGGGGACCTCTGTCCTAGATGTTTGACTTATCTCCCATCCTTCCTCTTAGCAGCCTGTTCCAACTTTTCCCCACAACAATCCTATGAGGAGGCGGGAAGATGTCTGGTAGACCACGGAGTCCTATCTCCGTAAGCCTCTCCATAGTGCTTAGTTCCTAGTCTCCTAATTTTTGCTCTTCTGTGAATCCATTTCATTTTCTCTAATTCCTTCTTAAAACATGTTCCCCAGACTTGGATGCGGTCCTGGAGTTGGGATTTGATGAAATCAAAATTGTCTGGTGGAACACATAACTGATTGTTTGAAAACACTACGTTAAAATATGAGTGGAGGAGTCAAAAATGCTTTTTTTAAAACAATTTGCTGACTTCGCAGAGCAGAAAGTACAGCAGTTCTTTTCATTTTTATTTTGAACTATCCAGATGAGGCCTTTTCTGGTTGTTGGTCTTTGTATCCTTCATTGACCTCAACTCCTCCTGAGCTTTTGCTTTTTAGATGCCTGCTCTACAGTTCTTGAACTATTTCCTTTTTGCAATCTTGCATCTTTCTACTTCTTCGTTGTGTCTTTTTGAGTTAAGCTCCATTTAGCTTTAATTTCACTGAACATCGAGAGGTCAAACTTTTTCCAACCACTTTTGCCTCCTGCCTCCTGATCCTCAGGTGCATTTTCTCCATCGGTTAATATCAACTCAAGGAGGGCCAATCCCTTGGTTGTTTTTTCCAAACCTCTGAAAGATGTCAACAAAGAAAGTAAGACATATCCTGGAAGGACCATGTTTCACAGTGTTGGTCTTCCAACAGATATCTGATAATTGGAGACCACCTCAGTGTTTATTTAGGTCTCTGAAGAATCTACAGTTTGCTTTTGAAAAGCCTAATCCAACGTTTCTCCATAGTGAGATACAGAATAGTCCCCGTAAACAACAGTGCTTTTATCCGTCCTCCATTTATTTCAACCCAGATGGTCTCTATGATATCCTCATTTTCATTCATTTGGTTCTAGAGCAGATATGGTTATTTGTAACAAGCAGGCTTGCCTTGAGGTAAAAAGACTGAATAAGATACGAGAGCACTCCTCAAGTACCTGAAAATCTGTTACAGAGAAGAAGGATAAGACCTCTTCTCTATTCTTTCAGAGTGCAGGATATGGAATAATGGATTTATATTACAGAAAGACAGATTGTAGTTGAGTGTTATTTTTTAAAAAGTCCTTGAGCAGTTCATCAGTGGAGGAAATAAGTCAGAAAAGCTTTCACTCTCTCACTGGACATGTTCAAGAAGACTAGACAGCCCTTTGTTGGAGTCCGTATAACTGTCTTGTTTTCAAGCTGCTCACTGATTGATTTCTTCATGTTTGTTCCAGAAATCTCCCAATAATTGATTTAAGACTGATGGATCTGTAGTTTCCTGGAATCTCTTTTCAACAAGAGGGACAACATTTTTCCTCCAGACATTTGGTACTTCATCCATTTTCCAGAACCTCTCATGCATAAAGCTTCTGTCAGTCTATCAAGTAGTTCCTTCAGCTGGAGAATAATATTTACTCAAAGTAAACAAAAATTCCCTCTTTCCATCAATCTCAAGCTCCAGTTCTCCCCCTGGAAGCAGAGAATTGTAAAGTTGAAACAGGCCATTCAGGTTTTCAAATAGGCCTGTGGAAAGCTTCAACAAAATGATTTGGGCTGTGCAGGTCACACAATTTGCTTTGCTGAACAAAGAGGCCACCCAAGTCACATCCGTGAATCTATTCTGGTGGCCTCAAATGCCACAGAAGACATATCCTCTCACCCTTCTTCGCCAGCACTGGCTGAAATGTTCCAGATTGGGCAGCTTCAGGATTACCAAGCATGCACTAAAGCCATTGGAATGGAATGGAATGGAATGGAATGGAATGGAATGGAATAGAATAGAATAGAATAGAATAGAATAGAATAGAATAGAATAGAATAGAATGGAATGGAATGGAATGGAATGGAATGGAATGGAATGGAATGGAATGGAATGGAATAGAATAGAATAGAATAGAATAGAATAGAATAGAATAGAGCTGGAAGGGACCTTGGAGGTCTTCTAGTCCAGCCCCCTACTCGAGCAGGAGAACCTGTACCAGTGATGGCGAACCTTTTAGAGACCGAGTGCCCAAAAACTGGCCCTGCCCCCGCTCCGCCCCCACCCCGCCTGCCCGCAGGACCACTCACCGCCTCCAGGGCCCGCCGCAGATCACCCAGCAGCGCCATGGCGGCCACGCCCTCTGCCTGCTCCCTGCAGCATCAACTGTGCGCGATGGGCCATGAGGGAAGAGTCTTGTCTACACTGCCTGGCTGCCATGTCCTTGGCTGCACTGCTCCGCGTGGGCCACGCTCGGGGGCGACTCTCCTCCAGGGGGGCTGCTGGTGAGGGGGTCGCGGGGGGAACCAAGGCTGGGGCAATGGCATGTGTGCCCACAGAGAGGGCTCCGAGTGCTGCCTCTGGCACCCGTGCCATAGGTTCGCCACCACTGACCTATACCATCTCGGACAAGTGTCTGTCCAGTCTCTTCTTAAAAACATCCAGTGATGGAGGAAACTACAGACCAATCAATTTAACATCAATACCAATATCAATAATGAAAAAATAGATCTGCAAACAACTAGAAGCAAACATCTGCTTTTTAACAAACCCGTGCTGGCTACTACTTATAACTTTGTTTGCTTCTAGTTGTTTGCAGATCTGTTTTTTCATTCCCTTTCTTGAAGATGGGAACCACATCAGCCCTTTCCCAATCTTCAGGTGCTTCCCCGGTGCTCCAGGATTTTTGAAAGATATGGTGCAACTTCTGAAGGCAAGGCATTCAACCGGTTAATTGTTCTCACTGTTAGGAAATTTCTTCTTAGTTCTAGGTTGTTTCTCTGCTTGATTAGTTTCTATCCATTGCTTCTTGTCCTGCCTTTAGGTGCTTTGGAGAATAAGTAGACCCCCTCTTCTTTGTGGCAGCCCCTCAAATATTGGAACACTGCTATCATGTCATCCCTAGTTCTTCTTTTACTAGACTAGATATATCCCATTTCTGCAACCATTCTTCATATGTTTTAGGCTCCAGCCCCATAATCATTCTTGTTGCTCTTCTCTGCACTCTTTCCAGTGTCTTAACATTTTATCATGTTATGTTATGTCTTCTCACCTTCATTCATTGCCACCAGCATTCCCAATGGCTCCAGTGAAGGGAGAACATCATAAGGGGATGGAGATGATTTAGTCCAACCTGCTGCTCAGGGCCAGAATCTACCACCAGAGTATCCCTGAGAGTTGGGAATTAGCCTCCAGAGGCAGCAGTTCCATGGGTGACCAGCTCTTACTGCAAAGTAATATTTCCTTAGATCCAGCTAAATATAAGGACATCCTTTCTTGTCTTCTGTAAAAACTGAAAAATTCTACACCACCTTTTACATAATAGCCCTTTAGATACTTGACAAGAATTATTGGGTCTCCCCAACGTCTGAAAGCTTTGCTGAGGTCAAATTGCAACCCATCTGCTACATTCCCACGGTCAACCAAGCTTGTCAAAAAGAAGATCGAATTTATTTGGCATGATTTGCTCTTGATAAACTACTGCTGGTTCCTGCCGAGCAATGAATTTTTCAGGAACTGGCTGAATAATCTCTTTTAATCCTAGTTTTTCCCAGTATTGAAGTGAAGAAGCCTGCTGTTTTGTGGCTCATCTTCCCCCCCCCCCCACTTTCTGAAGACAAAAGCAACCTTGGCCTCTTCCCAGCCCTCTGGCACAAGGCCTGCCTCCTCTGATTTCCTGGAAAGGGGTCCAAGGAGATACCTACCAGCTCCTTCAAGATACATTGCTTGTGATTTATCACTTTGACAATTAGAAAGGGTAGAATATGGAGAGAAGGAGTCACTGTGGAGGGAGAGGATAAAATATAGATATTTTTATCATTGCCATAAAGAATATCAGAAACCACTTCTTTATATATCTTTTTTCCTGCTCCTTTATTTTCTTCTCTATTTTCTTTTATATCCTACTTATTCACTTATCACTTTTTTACTCTCCTTTTTTTCTTTTAATCTATTGTTTTTACTCTGCAAAAAATCTCTTCAGTAAAAGCATTTTTTTTTTTTGAAAGGCTCTTGGATGTGTCATGGAGAGACTTTAGCATTTTCATGGCAGCCAAACATTCTTGTCCATTTGCTTCCCTTTTCTCAGCTGTTTTGCTCTGGTGGACTGGAAAGTTTTCCTTGTTGGGGAGAAGATCAAAAGAGAGATGGGGCTGGGAAGCTCTGCCACTTCCCCTGTCACCTGTAACCACTGGCCATCCCTCCGAACCCCAAGATTGCAAAGGTGAGCTTCTCCAAGCACTCTGTCACAACCTTTTTTCACCCCCTTGTTGGAGGACGGGAGGGTGAAAAGAGAGCGGGGAAAGCTTAGGTTCCCCAACACTGCTATGGTGGCTCTGACCCTGGTGGTTCCTGTCCTCAAATTTGAATAAAAAATGATATTTCTCACCTCCTGGAATTAAGGAGAAACTTCCTGACAGTGAGGACAATTAACCAGTGGAACAGCTTGCCTTCACTGGAGATTTTTAAGAAGAGACTGGATAGTCACTTGTCTGAAATAGTATAGGTTCTCCTGCTTGCGCAGGGGTGGGGGCTGGACTAGAAGACCTCCAAAGTCCCTTCCAGCTCTATTCTACTCTAATTCCCTTTGAAGTGACTGGGAGGACACAGGAAGAGGCTCATTTGATGGGGTCACTGGCCATCCTGTGCCACTCATGGGGATTTGTGTCATGCGAACACAGCCATTGTTTCTAACAGGAATCTGACTTCTGTCCTGACTGGCCCTTTTTTACGTTTTCCTGACTTTCAAATATGACTTATCTGTTTTTCTTGGCATCTAAATAAGGAAACCAGAAATCACTATTGACAGGCCCTTTGGAATGTGCTCTCCTTTCTGAACTGTGCTCCTGGGCGGCCCGGAGCCTTTGTTCCTCCAGCCAAGGGAGAGATATTTATGGTCTTAAAACAATGCGTCCAACTGGCCTCCGGACGGCAGGTCAGGCTCTATTACTCTAGCTGACAGGCCAGCCTTCCCTCCTCCCCCCCCAACTTTTGAGGGTATGACCTTGTAGAAGGAAAGCCCCCCCCCTTGATTTTTGGAACAATAACAGCAGTTCTGGGTTGTAGGGCTTTTTAAACACACACAAATACACACACACACACATATATATATCATCTATATACATATCTATATATAGAAGTGGTAGCTTCAAAAAGAGCAGAGCCAAAAGAAATGGATTCCCTTTAAAATTGGTTCATCTGGTTTTGAAATTAAAACTTACATTACCCAACACATATGTATACCTGCCCTTCGTGTCCAGATCAGGGTCCACTTGAGGACCTCACGGCAGCGCGACAGACCATAATTAATGTTGCTACTTTCTGGGCAAGTTCTGTTGAATTTTAATTCAACAAGATTAATCTTATATTTTATATTTTAAATTTTACATCATTATAATGTGCCTTATTTTAATTATGAGGCTCCTGATGCAAGTAAACAAACAAACCTGAGTACTAGTGGGGAAAACGTCTAATTGGGTTACTTCTAGATATTTTGAAATATCGACATTGTTTGCAAAGCAAGCATTTTTCCTAGGGCCAGGGTTTATTTCACAGCAATAGAACTTATGGCTTCAAGAAGGACAATCCAAGTGAGCGTTAATGAAGAGACCACAGTGTTGAAGAGGACTTTTGATTGAGTTCATCATCCTCTCTTCCATTTCAGGTCACTGCCCATCACGGCACATTGAGACAGCATGGCAGAGACCTCATTCACGTAGAGATAATTTCTTTTTCTTTGCTTTAATTCCTTCCAAATCGTTGGATTTCATAAAAATGAAGCCGCATGTCTTTTTTTTTAAAATTTCTGTTGGTTGTTTGGCACCATCCAAAAGCTTCCAGAGAAAAGGAAGGTTTGTGAAGATACAGAGACATAGAGTGGTTGTCCTCTTTTCCAATCACCTTTTACCCCTGGCCCAGGTAGTCTGTTTGTTATTTGAGCTATTTGAAAGTAAAACCTAGAAAGAAAGAAAGAAAGAAAGAAAGAAAGAAAGAAAGAAAGAAAGAAAGAAAGAAAGAAAGAAAGAAAGAAAGAAAGAGAGAAAGAGAGAGAGAGAGAGAGAAAGAAAGAAAGAAAGAAAGAGAGAAAGAGAGAGAGAGAGAGAGAGAGAAAGAAAGAAAGAAAGAAAGAAAGAAAGAAAGAAAGAAAGAAAGGAAGGAAGGAAGGAAGGAAGAAGGAAGGAAGGAAGGAAGGAAGGAAGGAAGGAAGGAAGGAAGGAAGGAAGGCTGAGAAGTAATGTTAGAACATAACATGAGGTTTGGCTGGCATGCTTTTATGATACAATAAAGTTAAAGTTAATGTAGATTACAAAAACCATTATGTGACAAGGGCCATATAAAGGATATGGAACACATATAAACCCAGTTTGTGCCCTACTGGTTTCAAAACGGAGTCAAGAGAACAACTGACTGTTTAGTTTGCAATGCTTTTCATATCCACAATTAAGAAGAAGACGTAATATATAGATAAAAAGGTAATGGGCTCAAACTCCATAGGATGGAGTTTTAAAATGAATTGAAAATGTGATTGCAAAAACATATGAACTTTAGTTGGGATTTGAAAGAGTAGACGAACAAGCTAAAGATTGCATGATAAGATTAGCTGAGGGTTTTGGCTACAATATACAAATAGATCAATAGGCGAAAACGTGAATAAAGGGAATGAAATTTCCGTTGTTATAATTTGAGAGAGATTTTTTTTTTTAAAAAAAGGATGCACTGTTGGGTTGTGACACTGGGGAAAACGTACTTCTGATCAATGTTAGACATACAGGCAGTCCTCGACTTACCACCACAATTGAGCCCAAAGTTTCTGTTGTTAAGTGAGACATTTGTTGTGAGTTTTGCCCCATTTTACGACCTTTCTTGCCACCCTTGTTAAGTGAATCACTGCATTAAGTTAGTAACACGGTTGTTGAGTGAATCTGGCTTCTCCATTGACTTTGCTTGTCAGAAGGTCACAAATGGATCACATGATCCCAGGACATGGCAACGGTCATAAACATGAACCAGCTGCCAAATGTCTGGATTTTGATCATGGGACCACGAGGATGCCACAACGGTTGGGTGAAAAATGGTCCTAAGTCCCTTTTTTCCAGTGCTGTTATAATTTTGAATGGTCACTAAGTGAACTGTTGTAAGTGGAGGAATACGTGCAGTGGTGGGATTCAGCCGATTCGCACCAGTTCGGCAGAGCCGGTAGTTAATTTTTTTGTTGCCCAGGCCCAGAATGGACTTCCGGAAGCAGCATCCACACAGAGAACCGGCTGTTCACCAATTTGAACCCCACCACTGAATACCTGTGTGCAAAACATACTTTGCACCCTGTGCCTTGAGAGGGAAGGGATGAATCAGCAGAATGAGGTATTTTGTGTTGAAATGTACCTCCTGCAACGAAAGGTGATTTTTCCGCCACAGGGAGCTGGGTGCGAAGGGCCCCCTTGCTTGTTTCTTCCTTTCAGCTCTGCTGGGTTTTACCTGAGTTACCTCCTAACTCAGGGGTAGGCAACCTTGGCTCTTTTATGACTCATGGACTTCAACTCCCAGAATTCCTGAGCCAGCATGGCTCAGCTTGGAAACCTCTCCCTTTCCCCTCAGCATGGCTGGCTCAGGAATTCTGGGAGTTGAAGTCCACGAGTCATAAAAGAGCCAAGGTTGCCTGCCCCTGTCCTAACTGATCAGAGATCTCTTATAATGGGACCAAATCCTGGTTTTTGCCATATTTTACCTCTATTCTGCCATGGTCTTCTAGTCTGGCCCATGACTGAAATAAAGTACTTTGGCTCCCCTGAGACTAACTTCCTGGCATCCTCAGGGCCCTTCGGCCAAAGGCCATCCCCGAGGGACACAAGGGAGACCCGGGGGAGAGTCTTAACCCCTTTCCCTTGATGTGGCATCTGAGGAAGCTGCCTTTCTGGAGTTTCAGCTGACAGATGCTTTGGCACTGAACAAAGACGGCTCCACAGCCCCCCCGACACACACACAATTACGTTCGGCATTTAAGAGATCCAGCTTTGAGGTCAATTATTCAGACACTGAATTGTGCAACTCCATATGTACACAACTGGTACTGGAAATAGCCACAAAGTCCAAGGAGGAAGCTTCTGCCCTGTGGGAGGTCTGAGATTTTTCCATCGTTCTCTTGACTTAACCACAAAATTTGCATTATCTTTCTTCCTCAGCAAGCCTCGGTGGTCACTGGACCCACCCCCATCCTGAGGAGATCCAAATGCTGCTAGAGTCTCGCTTGCTCAGAGATGTCCTGTTGAGCTAAACGTAGCATTTCTCCTGCCCTTCAACTTGCCACAGGCCATCAACTGACACGTTCTGAAAACCATAGGAACAATTCCTCTCCCTCTCCCTTCTGGTGCTTTTTCAAAAGGCAGCTGAACTTTGTTTTTCCTGAAGACATTTCACTTCTCATCCAAGAAACCTCTTCAGTTCAGAACTGAAGAAGCTTCTTGGATGAGAAGCGAAACATCTTCAAGAAAAACAAAGTTCAGTTGCCTTTTGAAAAAGCACCTTTGGGACAACCTGTGACCTGGAGGACTGAGAGTCTCCATAGACGCCTCTCCTTCCTCCTTTCCCACTTCAGCTCAGGAATCTGGTCCTGGATTTCCTGCTCAGAAACAGCTGCAGGGTTTGGACCCGTTGTCTGGTCTGCAGTCATTCAACATCTCCTCAGCACAAGATTTACTGACTCGTGTTTATTTCTTTGGGCAAAAGCATCCTCCTTTTGATGGCCAGTGTGATGTTCTAAGTGAGAAGACCTGGAGAGACCGTCTCTCCACGAGTCCCAGCCATGCTCCACTGAGAAGCTTTGTTCCTTCTGGTGAATCTGAAAATGTTTGCTGCAAATATTCTGGACACAGTGGTCCTTGTTCTGGACAGCAGGGTGGCTGCTTTGTGGAGGAAATAGCAGGATGTGGTGAGGCCAGAAAATGTTCTTTCTTGACAATATGCAAACCAATGATGCACAGTACGAAGTCACTGAGGGCAGAGCAAGCCCACAGTTGGGGGAAAGAGTTTCTGCTTGCTGTAGAGCAGAACAACAATACAGTTGTTAGTCTAAACATCTTGAACCTAGCAAAATATGAATAAGCAGTGAGTTATGGGCCTGTAGGGAAAAATGGGGGGGGGGCTTTATTATGCCAAGGCGCCAGGAATGACCCGGACTAAAGGAATGCTCTGCAAATAATGCCTTGCTAGCCGAAAAGGCCTCTCAAATTAGGAGCAAATGACTTGGGAGGGCCACCTGATCCATTCTGAACTGGGACTGGCCTCTGAGTCTCACTCACCGGATGAGAGTGGCTGCATCTCATGCTCATCGGGACAGGCTGCTGTCACCAGAAAGCACTTTCCGGGGAGCAAAACCAAAGGGCACCTGTGCATCTCACCCCGAGAGACTGCAGACCCCCCAACGCCGGCAGGGGCAGCCCAGAGAGGCAGCCTTCCTGCTCTGCTCTCTGCTGCTGCGTCCCAGCTGCTGGTGGCCTCCCAGGGAAGGCAGTTTGCATGCTCAGTTAAGCCTCCCGCCTTTGGGATTGTGTTGGCCACTGCACGGCCCCCCACTTTGGCGGTATGGTTGGTTTAGAACGTTTACATGTTCTTCTTCTGCTACTGAGAAGAACCCAGGAGATGATTTTGGAGGAAGAATGCAGAAGCTGTTAGGGAAGCAGCAGGTGTCAAGCCCAGAGAGGCTTACCAAGTATTACACCAACTAGCCCCCACCCTCCCCTCCTGGGCATATAAGAGGAAAGGAAGACTTCTGAGAGTCTATTTTTATAGCCTACTCCATATAGTACAGCTCTAGTCTTCCTGGAGTCTTTTTGTTTATCTATTATATCTTGCAGACATACATCTGTAGATATTCCAATAATTCCTGGAGCCTTCCAGAGCAGAAGTGCTGATCTGTCTCCATCTTCTAAGACCAGCCGGGAGAAAGCAGGGCCAAGCCTTGTAGGGACCTTGAGGGGTGGGAAGTGGGGCACGGGGTGCCTCCGGGTGGGGAACCCTTGGGAGGGTCAGGGCAGGATAGGGGTTTGCTAGGGAGGCACTTAGCTCCCCTCCCTGCCTCCCTCAGGCCAGAGGCATTCGATGCTCCACATAACCACATAATCACCTGGACAATCACAGGGATGGGGATCATTAAGTGAGGCAGTCACACTGGCATCTCACTAAACATTTGTCATGACATGCGTCCATAATGGATAGGCTCTATTACAGTTGTAAGTCAAGGACTTCCTCTATATAGGTAGAGCCGTGGTGGCACAGTCATTAGAATGCAGTATTGCAGGCTAATTCTGCCGATTGCCAGGAGTTTGATCCTGACCGGCTCAAGGTGGACTCAGCCTTCCATCCTTCCGAGGTCAGTAAAATGAGGACCTGGATTGTTGGGGGCCATATGCTGACTCTGTAAACTGCTTAGAGAAGGCTGTAAAACACTGTGAAGCGGTATATAAGTCTAAGTCTATTGCTATTGTCCTTCTTTCCTTCCCTCCCTCCCTCCCTCCCTCCCAGTGGTTAGAATGCAGTATTGCAAGCTGCCCATTGCCAGCAGTTTGATCCTGACCAGCTCAAAGGTTGATTCAGCCTTCCATACTTCCGAGGTTGGTAAAATCAGGACCCGGATTGTTGGGGGCCATATGCTGACTCTGTAAACTGCTTAGAGCGGACTGTAAAGCACTGTGAAGTGGTGTATAAGTCTAAATGCTATTGCTATATAACAGGCAACTTTGAACATTCCTTCTACATAAGCCAGTTTTCTCAAAGAGCAGAGACTTTGTCTGTGCCAGGCAAGAAAAGGAGGAGGGAGAGACCCGCAATTTGCAAGCCCTTTGAAAGCAACAGGCAGAGCAGCAGACAAAGAGGGACCCAGAATAAATCTGCTTTATCTCTGCCCCGTGAGGTCAGGAGGTCGTTGCAGGTCGAGAGCCTGTGCACCGGGGCCATCCCTCGACAGAGACCTCTCTGCGCTGAATCCCTGCAGCCGGCCTTGATCAGCACAATGCACAGCTGCCCTGCTTAACCCAGAGCAGCCCTCTTGGTCTTCGGAGAATCTGGCTGGTTGTCATTAAAACGAAAAACGTTATCGCAGAAACATCAAGGTTCACAGTGACCTGATCAAGGTCAGAGCTGTGACAGATTGCTGTGGGGAGAACGTCCTCCCCTCTTTCATCCCACTGCATACCCTTATGGCAGAAGGGAGACTGAGCACCTGGGGGACCCCCAATTTGTGGGATCACTCTGGCTTTCATCTGAGAACAGGCACTGGAAGAGAGGGTTAACCCCAGGTTAGTTGCTCTTTCATATTTTCACAACATGGTTGACCAAAGGATAGAACATAGAAGAGTAGGGTTGGAAAGGGACCTTGGAGGCCTTCTAGTCCAGGGCTTTTCAACCAGTGGTACAGGTACCACCTGTGGTACATCGGCACCTGGCAGGTGGTACGTGACCATCCTAGAAAAGTGGTAGCGGGGGAGGGGAATGAGCTGAACCGGTGGCAGCAATGCACAAGCCTGAGCGAGAGATGGCTGGAGCTGCAGGGCTTTCAGGACTCAGCAGAAGCGCCAGGATCAGCGCCGGGCTCCAGCTAAGCCCAGAAGAAGCGCCGATCAGCTGGAATGTTGCAGCATCTCCAGGGTCTTGTGATTTACATTCAGATGCTTGGCAACTGATTCATATTTATGACGGTCACAGTGTCCCATGTGAAGTGACCAAAACCTGCTGCAACCACCCAGCAGAAGGGGGGAATAAAAATCAAACATCCCCCCACCCCACCCCCACTGCCAATCCTCAACAGAAATGCTCACAACAATGAAAACCTCGGACAGGAGGAAGAGCGCCGCCGGGCGGGCAGGCAGGTGTCTTGCTCGGCTGTGGCTTGGGGGGCACTTTTTTCAGTGCCATTGTAACTTCGAACAGTCACTAAGCGAACTGTTGTAAATCAAGGACTACCTGTACTTTATCACTTTTTTCCTTTTTTTTTTTTTGGTCAAGTTTTTGACACCTTGCTAGGCGACTGGTGGTACTCGGATGCTGCCATATCCTAAAAGTGGTACAATGGGTGAAAAGGTTGAAAAGCCCTGGCTTAGAGAAGGCTGTAAAGCACTGTGCAGCGGTATATAAGTCTAAGTCTATTGCTATTGTCCTTCTTTCCTTCCCTCCCTCCCTCCCTCCCTCCCTCCCAGTGGTTAGAATGCAGTATTGCAAGCTGCCCATTGCCAGCAGTTTGATCCTGACCAGCTCAAAGGTTGATTCAGCCTTCCATACTTCCGAGGTTGGTAAAATCAGGACCCGGATTGTTGGGGGCCATATGCTGACTCTGTAAACTGCTTAGAGCGGACTGTAAAGCACTGTGAAGTGGTGTATAAGTCTAAATGCTATTGCTATATAACAGGCAACTTTGAACATTCCTTCTACATAAGCCAGTTTTCTCAAAGAGCAGAGACTTTGTCTGTGCCAGGCAAGAAAAGGAGGAGGGAGAGACCCGCAATTTGCAAGCCCTTTGAAAGCAACAGGCAGAGCAGCAGACAAAGAGGGACCCAGAATAAATCTGCTTTATCTCTGCCCCGTGAGGTCAGGAGGTCGTTGTAGGTCGAGAGCCTGTGCAACGGGGCCATCCCTCGACAGAGACCTCTCTGCGCTGGATCCCTGCAGCCGGCCTTGATCAGCACAATGCACAGCTGCCCTGCTTAACCCAGAGCAGCCCTCTTGGTCTTCGGAGAATCTGGCTGGTTGTCATTAAAACAAAAAACGTTATCGCAGAAACATCAAGGTTCACAGTGACCTGATCAAGGTCAGAGCTGTGACAGATTGCTGTGGGGAGAACGTCCTCCCCTCTTTCATCCCACTGCATACCCTTATGGCAGGGAGGGAGACTGAGCACCTGGGGGACCCCCAATTTGTGGGATCACTCTGGCTTTCATCTGAGAACAGGCACTGGAAGAGAGGGTTAACCCCAGGTTAGTTGCTCTTTCATATTTTCACAACATGGCTGACCAAAGGATAGAACATAGAAGAGTAGGGTTGGAAAGGGACCTTGGAGGCCTTCTAGTCCAGGGCTTTTCAACCAGTGGTACGGGTACCACCTGTGGTACATCGGCACCTGGCAGGTGGTACGCGACCATCCTAGAAAAGTGGTAGCGGGGGAGGGGAATGAGCTGAACCGGTGGCAGCAACGCACAAGCCTGAGCGAGAGATGGATGGAGCTGCAGGGCTTTCAGGACTCAGCGGAAGTGCCAGGATCAGCGCCGGGCTCCAGCTAAGCCCAGAAGAAGCACCGATCAGCTGGAATGTTGCAGCATCTCCAGGGTCTTGTGATTTACATTCAGATGCTTGGCAACTGATTCATATTTATGACGGTCACAGTGTCCCATGTGAAGTGACCAAAACCTGCTGCAACCACCCAGCAGAAGGGGGGAATAAAAATCAAACACCCCCCCACCCCACCCCCGCTGCCAATCCTCAACAGAAATGCTCACAACAATGAAAACCTCGGACAGGAGGAAGAGTGCTGCCGGGTGGGCAGGCAGGTGTCTTGCTCGGCTGTGGCTTGGGGGGCACTTTTTTCAGTGCCATTGTAACTTCGAACAGTCACTAAGCGAACTGTTGTAAGTCAAGGACTACCTGTACTTTATCACTTTTTTCCTTTTTTTTTTTTTGGTCAAGTTTTTGACACCTTGCTAGGCGACTGGTGGTACTCGGATGCTGCCATATCCTAAAAGTGATACAATGGTGAAAAGGTTGAAAAGCCCTGTTCTAGTCCAACTCGCTGCTCAAGCAGGAGACTCTATTCCAGACAAATAGCTATCCAGTCTCTTTTTAAAATTCAACCTTGGGCCAGTTTGGAGTTAAACCACACTTCCCATCCCTAACCATCTGGGCTTTCATACTTACATGATACACTAACCAAGTGAGATGTCCCCCGCCCCATGCCCCCAGAGTATCCGTGGATTATTTTCCTTGACACCCTCCCTGCAAAGTCCTTAGTTTTGCTGAGGTTCTTCTTATGAGCTGGCAAGAACATATGTAGAGCACACACACAATGTCTTCCTTTCTTTCTTCCTTCCTTTTGATTGTCAGTGAGCCTCTGGCAAACAAAGGAAAATGTTGCATAACAAATTTGGCCGGGAAGACTTTGTTCTCTCTCCCCGGTGATCAGTATTTTTGTTTAGCCACATTCTTACAGCTTGTTCGAAAGGCATCTGCCCAGTGCAAGTGGCTGCCTGGGGAGCATTGATAGTGTGCTGCTAGAGAAAGAGAAAGATTAGTGCAGGAATAGGGGCAACACAAACCCATTTTTTTATTGCACTATGGGGAGCTTTGTTGCTACAGAGTTGCTAGGCAGCAGAAGGAATTCGTGGCATGAGCCCTGCCACCCTTGCAGTAAATTCCGCAGGCTCTCTTTGGCACACCCCTCTCCAGGTGTGTGGCAGTCCAGAATGACAGGTGGAGGTCGGTTGGCACCCTGAAGCACATCTAGTTTCAGATTTACTTTGTGTACATGTTTCACCAGGAAACTTGGGAAGAGATTCTAGAAACTGTTTGGAGTGAAGGGAGAGAAAAAACTGGCTACCTGGAGGCGTTTACAGCTGATAATATTAGCACTTAGACTTATATACCACTTCACAGTGCTTTACAGTTTCCTCTAAGCAGTTTACAGAGTCAGCATTTTGCCCCCAGCAATCTGGACCCTCATTTTACTGACCTCGGAAGGATGGAAGGCTGACTCAACCTTGAGCTGGTCAGAATCAAACTCCTGGCAGTCGTCAGAATTAGCCTGCAATACCGCATTCTAACCACTGCGCCACCACGGCTGATGATACCAGTGCAGGGGTTGATGGGTGTCTGTAGCGGCAAGAACATGGTTGTTCTGGGATGCTCTTTGTTCACAAATGGGAGAAGTTTTCAGAGCTGTTTTCAACCTTACTATTACCATTACTACTGAGGGCAATCAGTGCCCTGACCTCAATCATACTAGAGGTTCTTGTAAGTAGGGAATATCGTCTAAAGTATCTTGGATATTGACATCTCTACAGTAAGGAACTTCAGCAGACTCCTTTCATCTCTCTTGAAAGATCATCTTTCCTTGACATTCTCCTTGGGTTACTGCCTGTCCACTGGTGTCCTTCAGCATATCAGTTCAAGACCAGAGGCTCCTTCTACGTTCACAAAAGGTCTGTAAGATTTTCCTTGTTTATTTCCATGTTTGTTTCCATCTTCAACGTCTTTATAGATGTTATTGTAGCACTTCTTGTATCTCTGAAATTCTTTGTTAAGTTCCTTCCTGAGACCTTATTTTTCTCTTTTCTTTTCTTTTCTTTTCTTTTCTTTTCTTTTCTTTTCTTTTCTTTTCTTTTCTTTTCTTTTCTTCCCTTCCCTTCCCTTCCCTTCCCTTCCCTTCCCTTCCCTTCCCTTCCCTTCCCTTCCCTTCCCTTCTCTTCTCTTCTCTTCTCTTCTCTTCTCTTCTCTTCTCTTCTCTTCTCTTCTCTTCTCTTTCCATGCATTTTCCCCTGACACCTAGTTTGTTTCCTTCTGTATTCTTGACCTTTGGCCATCTATTTTCACTCCACAGTTCTTCTGGTTCCCAATCAATGAGGTTCAGCAGTTCAAAACAATTCCTGATGTTTTTCTTCAAAATGCTAGGAATATGCTTAAAATCACAATGTAGGAACTGGTTGGCTTTTTTCCCTCCACTTTAGCTTAATGTGGGAAGTTGCACACAAGCAATTTGTCTGTTTCTCAGGCAGCCCCTAACGCTTCCTTTGATATTGTAACTGAGCTTCTTCATCTCATTGTACCAATAATATAGTCGACTTGACCTCTATGTCATTTGATAATGTCTCTGTAGACAGGCATTGTTTTGGTTGTTTCAATACTTCGTTTGGTTTCCTAGACCTTATAGTTCAATTACATTTTTCTTGTTATATTTTCAACTTTCAGTCTTCCATTCTTCAACTAAAAGCAATATTGTCAAACACCAGGAAAATCAGGAGATCCAGATAGTTCAAGTGGATATAAAGATTTATTGTAAGCCTGAGTTCTTTACAAGAATCTGAACTACTAACAGTCAAGGGAAATTAGCAGGAGATAAGAATAGAAAGGAATTCAAAGTGGGCTGTACTTAGATTTCTTGTAGGTGGGAAGGGACTCATGACTGATGACCCGTTTGACCCCTCCTTCGGGCTCAGCCTAGTCATCTCCTACAAATATATCTTGTCTGCGTGTTCTGCCAATTTCAATTTAAACTTGGCCATAAGATTCACCAGCTTCTTCTTCTGAATCAGTGTTGGAGCATAACCTTAGATAACCATCATATTGAAGAGTTGTCAATGAAGTCTGCATCATATCATTCCTATTCTAAATACCTTGCAAATTTACAAAACTGAATGACACCTACAAGCATTTTTCCTATGCAAACATTGCCTATTATATTACCACTTTTACCTGTTTTATTACATTATTTTTGATCATTTTATTACCTATTAATATTACCTATTTTAGGAGGGAACCTCATTTTCTTTTCCTTAAAAAAAACTGGTGAAAATATGTTTGGTAAATAAAGGATATAGGAAGGTGAAAGGAAAGGAAAGGAAAAAAAAATAACCCTCAAGAACTGATTTGTTCCTGTAACAAAATTGGCGAAAGCATTCAGAAGCCAAATTTTCCTTGCCCCCTAGCTGGAAAGATGGAAAACAACATAAAGTGACCACACAGCCAAGTGCAGTTATGTGAAATGGACAGATGCTGTGTTGTGTTTTTGCTTTCTTCTAGTCTAGTGGGAAGATGCATTTCTTGTTTTTATCCCCAATTAAAGATGCTTCTCAAGTGAAGCTCTATTTAGAAACATGAAAAAAGATCAAAAATCTGCAAGGCCAGCTGAGTGGGAAGTGCACACCTGCAGATGCTGCTTTAGAACTATAAGAAAACAAATCTTGAATGCAACTTTTCGATCATTTTCCTTTTTTAAACAAAAATAAAATTCTTATCATTTGTAGGTACTTTTCTCAAAATAGTTTTGAGAAGATATTAAAATAAATTTGTGCAAAGTTTGCTTTCTCTTTCCCTGAAATACCTATATGCTTCATGTGTTAACAAGTCCAGGCCTCCCAACCTTTTTAGAATGGTGAGCAATGTGTTTCCAATATGCTGCGGGTTCTCTCACAAAATGGCTGCAATTCTTGGGCTTTCCTATTTCTCTTTTCCCCAGAAACGTATCTGGCAATCTTCAGAGAAGCCCATTCACAGAGGCCAAACAGCCCTCCTCCACACCCAGGGGGAAAAAAAGCAAAACATTCAAGACACCAAGACAAACAAGCAGCCTGCCCCATCTAAACACCACTTCGGGGAAATGACTTTTAGATGAAGCAGCTGAAATTCATGTTTATCTTTTCTGTTTCCCACTGAAAAAGCCCTTTGTTACTCTTTCTTAGAGCTCAGCTGGTCCAAGGCAGCCTTGGCCCAGAAGTTCTCAAGGACTTTGTTGCTTGGTTGCTGCCTTGCAGGTCCAGAGACACAACTTGGCAGAGCGGAGGCCTTGGAAGGGGGCTGCTCAAAGGGGTCCACATGGGTGCACAAAACTAGAGGAAACTGCCTTGCAGTGCTCAGGCTGATGCTTTGAAAGCAACACCATGTTGTGTGCAGAGCAATTTGTGGATACTTAGGTAGATTTTGTCCCTCCTCTCCAAAAGATTAGATATTCTGAGGTGGAACAATTACTCTAGAAAGACTGCAGAGAAGAGCAACAAAGATGATTAGGAGACTGAAGGCTAAAACATATGATGAATGGTTGCAGGAATTGGGCTTAGCTAGTCTAGTGAAACAAAAGTTGGAATTAAGATTGCCGGGAGAAATATCAACAACCTAAGATATGCAGATGATACCTCTCTAATGGCAGAAAGTGAAGAGGAACTAAAGAGCCTCTTGATGCGGGTGAAGAAGGAGAGTGCAAAAGTTGGCTTGAAACTCAACATTAAGAAAACCAACATCATGGCATCCGGCCCTCTCAATTCCTGGCAAATAGATGGGGAAGAAATGGAGGTAGTGACAGATTTTATCTTCCTGGGCTCTAAGATCACCACAGATGGGGACTGCAGCCAAGAAATTAAAAGACGCTTGCTCCTGGGGAGGAAAGCTATGACAAATCTAGACAGCATATTAAAAAACAGAGACATCACCCTGCCAACAAAAGTACATATAGTCAAGGCTATGGTTTTCCCAGTTGCAATGTATGGCTGTGAAAGTTGGACCATAAGAAAGGCTGAGCGCCAAAGAATTGAGGCCTTTGAACTATGGTGCTGGAGAAGACTCCTGTGAATCCCCTGGACTGCAAGGTGATCAAACTGGTCAGTCCTAGAGGAGATCAACCCTGACTGCTCTTTAGAAGGCCAGATCCTGAAGTTGAAACTCAAATACTTTGGCCACCTAATGAGAAGAAAGGACTCACTGGAGAAGAGCCTGATGCTGGGAAAGATTGAGGGCAAGAGAAGAATGGGACAACAGAGAAGGAGGTGGCTGGATAGAGTCACTGAAGCAGGAGGCGTGAGCTTAAATGGACTCCAGAAGATAGAAGGCCTGGAGGAACGTTGTCCATGGGGTCGCGATGGGTCGGACATGACTTCGCAACTAACAACAACAAGTCTAGTGAAAAGAAGGACTAGGGGTGACATGATAGCAGTATTCCAGTATCTGAGAGGCTGCCACAAAGAAGAGGGGGGGATCAACCTATTTTCCAAAGCACCAGAAGGCAAGACAAGAAATAATGGATGGAAACTAATCAAGGAGAGAAGCAACCTGGAATTAAGGAAAAATTTCCTGATAATGAGAACAATTAATCTGTGGACAGGCTTGCCTTTGGAAGTTGTGAGTGGGCCATCCCTGGAGGTTTTTAAGAAGAGAGTGGACAGCCATTTGTCCAGAATGGTATAGGGCCTCTGCTTGAAGAGGGGATTGGACTAGAAGACCTCCATGGTTCCTGTCATCTATATGCTGTATTCTATATGCTGTAATTAACATATCAGAAGAGGAAGAAGAGATTCATGAAGATCCAGATAGACCTGAATAATGGGCAGGAATGAACAGAAAAAAGAGTCAAAAGAGGAATTGTTGGGTTCTGCATCTGGGCAGGAAAAGGGAAAGGCACAGATATAAAAAGGGGAAATTTGGCAAGCAATGCGATGGGATGGCAGTTTTGGTCAATCATGAACTGAACATGAGCCAGCAGAGGGATGCAACTGTTAAAAAGACAAATGCTATTTGGAGATGTATTAAATGGAGGAAATGGCTGGGGGTTGGGTTGAGGAGGAGCAGTATCACTTTACAGAACAATGAAGAACGAGATGATAGTTTTGCATTGGATTTCGGTCTGTAAGCCATTATAAGCTATTTTGCCTGGTGCCAGAGGGGAAACAAGCAGCCATGATGGAAACTTTACAGAGAAAGACTCAAATGCAAAATTAGGAACCAGCAAGCAGTGGGATGGCCTGGCCTCGAATTGGGTGGGGGGGGGACTCCCTCCTGGAGCTTTTCAAGCCAAGGTTGGGTAGCTGTTTGTCTGGGATGGTCTGAGGCTTCCTGTCCTGGACAGGAGTTGGGTTAAAAGATCTCTTCCAGCCCTAGAATTCTATGAAATATACAGCTCAAAAGATATGTATAAGATAGTTCTTTCAGGTGTAAGCAATTATAAGCCACTGAGAAGGTGAATGTAATTCTGCCTCATCAGTTAGCTTTGTGTTTGCACATCCAGGTAGGTTTGTCTTCTTAAGGGGGGGGAGAATGAGGGACCTGCCCCCTCCCCATCTCATAGGTCTTGGCTGACTGATTGTTTCAGAACTTGGGCCTGCAGCCAACTGGCCAACAGATTGGAGGAAAAGCAAGGAAACTGACCTCTTGTCAGTTGCATTTTCTGGGAACCGAAAAGGAGGAAGCAGTAGATCAGGGCAAAAGTTAATATTCTTTGGTCACCACAAATCTCCCCTCCTCAAAACTGTAGATGCAGCTCCCTGGTCCTTTCTTGGGGATCTGTCCCCAGTTCCCATCAGAACCGGGAAGAGCTGCAGCCAGATGTGGAAAGCTTGTGAAGCTGGCCATTTCTGGGGGCAGCGTGGAAAGTCTCCCTCGTTCATGTCGGTATTTGCTTTCCAAGCAGTTGGTTCTTTCATAAGGTTAAACACATATTTTCAAACCAAACCACAATTGCAGCTAGTCATTCCGTTTGGAAGAAATGAGGCCCTTTTTTTGGAAGTGATAACAATATAGCCTTTGTTTCGCTCTTTCCTTTCCTCCCACCCGCTGTCACCTCCTTCGTTCCATCCATCGTTCCCAGCCCAGGAGCTGCTCCAGGACATTCTTGATCCCACAAATAGCCTGATGTGGGGCTGAGCCTCCAAGCTGTGAGCATCCCAAGATTCCCACCTCAATGGGAGGCAGAAATGAAATGAAGACAGTATTTCCAGGGAGTGTAGGGGACCCAAGAGACCCAGTTTCTGGGCTGGCTTGCTTTCCTTTCATTGTCATGTGTCTGAGGGGGAGGGAGGGGGCAAGAAACGGGAGAGAAGAAATTGTGCTTTGTGCTCCTCTTGTAATCAAGTTTCCTGATTTTGCTTGAATACACAAGAGGCTCCATCTGTAAAAGTCAACACATTATACATCATATCCTACAAGTAATTATCAGAAATCCCCAGGACTGTAGCACTTATGCTTATGTGATCAGAGGTTTTGGAAGGCCACAGTGAAACTGGTGATAAGTCAACAACTACAGCCAAATTGTAAGGATCTGCCTCAATTAGGTCTGCCAAGAAAGCAGAGCTCTTGAAACAGGCATTGTTTCAAAAGGAACATTTATTGAGAGTTAGTGATAGCAGTAGAGCAAAGCAAGGTCTGAAGATTTCACGCATGAAAGGTTACATCATAATGCCCATTCAAAACCCTTCCCTCCAGTGTCCAACAGTCAGTTTGAATTCCAGCCAATCCATAGGTGCTAAGACGTTTTGAGAATCTGGCAATTTATTTAGCGTGCATCTCAAGGTCTTTCTCGGTTTCATTTCCCAACTGTCCCAGGCTCCGCTATCTGGAGATAAGGCAGATGTCTTCAGTCCACATTCCTTTCCCATGGAGGGAGGGTGACTCAAAAAGCAATAAAAGCAAATACATCCCCCAGCAAGCAGCCCCCCTCCCACCAGAATGGCTGACCCTGAAAATGATTAAACAAGAAAATGACTAAACAAGCAATCACAGCAGTAATAAAATGCCAGCAGGTAAAATAGAGGGGCCTGTCACAAATCCTGGGTGTCCAAGATGGGAGAGAAGAGAACCCCCCCCCCCTCAGTGTCTCTCTACCTGCTTTTGCTATTGCAGGTGCTCCTTTTTTGTTTTTGGGTTATCAGCAAGGGGAAGGGGTTGCCAGTTGCTAATACCTGAATTAGAAGACTAATTAGGACTAAATGTCTATGGAGATTCTCAGTCATCTAGGTCATGGTTGTCCCAAAGGTGCTTTTTTCAGGAGGCAAATGGACTTTCTTGTTTTTGTTTGAAGACGTTTTGCTTCTCATCCAAGAAGCTTCTTCAGCTCTGAAGAATTGAAGAAGCTTCTTAAATGAGAAGTGAAACATCTTCAAGCAAAAACAAAGTCCAGTTGCCTCTTGAAAAAGCACCTTTGGGACTAACCTTTGGCTCTGACCAAATGGTGGAGGATGGAAAGATTTATATTCCTTGCAATCATCTGCTATAAATCCTTCCATTCCCCACCATCAGGTCAGGGCTGAAGAAGCTTCTTGGATGAGAAGTGAAACGTCTTCAAAGAAAAAGAAGAAAGTCCAGTTGCCTCTTGAAAAAGCACCTTTGGGACTAATTAGGACTATTTAAAAGAATGAGTGTGGTTGTATAAGAAAAAAACCTCAGTGCATTTATTAGGATGTATCAGAATGTCACAAAAGTGCTTTCAAGTCCTCTCAAATTCTTACTTGGCTGAATGTCTCTACTTCCCATCCAAGAAGCTTCTTCAGCTCTGACCAAATGGTGGAAGATGGAAGGATTTATAGCAGATGACTGCAAGGAATATAAATCCTTCCATCCTCCACCATTTGGTCAGAGCTGAAGAAGCTTCTTGGATGAGAAGAAGAAACGTCTTCGAAGAAAAGTAAAGAAAGTCCAGTTGCCTCTTGAAAAAACACCTTTGGGTCTTAATTGGCTGGGAAGTCAAGCAAAAATCAGCAGAGGAAGTGGAAAGTTCAAAAATGAGAGCTGTTGGTCCGTCTTCAGCCAGAGCTGACAGCCCAAATGGCTTCTGGGGTCTGAGTACATCTGGCTTCCAAGGGAAAGAATGTTTTTGCCTTTGGCCCTCCTGTTGGCATTGCTCAGAGGGGCCTCGTTGAGCAGAATGAAAGAAATATCACCACTTTTTATCACTTGAAATAAAAGTAGCAGTGCAGACATAAGCATCAGTTAAACCGAATTATGGGATGTTGCTAAGTAGTTGAAATGAACACTCCGAATTCAAATCCTTCAATTCCAGTGAGGCTGGAACTGCTGATGCCCTCACCAGAAATAACAGAGGAGACCTGAAAGCAGGAGCCTCCCCCCCTCTTTTGGCTCCTGAGCCATACCAAAGCAGGAGGCCATCATGGCGGAACAGCCGCTTCGTCCAAGGTGAGGCTGTGCCATGGATCCATGGGCCAGAGAGGCTTGGACGGGAGTCAGGGGAGTCAGGAAAGCCCCTCTTTCAAAGCAGACCTCCTTCGCTTGACTTCAGCCATGGGCTGCCCACAAAATGGAGGCCCACAAGATGGACGCCCACAAGATGGAGGCATGTCACTATGGCAACCACAATACACGAGCAAGCCCATTTTCTGTGAATATTAGGATCAATTACACTTAATTATCAATTCCTCTGATTGTAATTTATTCATTTATTTATATTTATTGGCTTCTCAACTGCAGTGTACTCTGGGCAGTGTGAGTCCTTGGAAAAAGATACAATTCTAATAAAAATACATTTTAAAAAAGGCATCTTTGGGGAAGCTGCCGAACTTAAATCCCTAAAATTGAAGACAATTTTTTTTTTCTAAAAAGAAAACGTCTGGTTCCTCTCCTTACAATATATTAATTCTCAGTTAAGTTAGAAATGGTGAAAGTGCGGTTCTCAGGAATTCTGATGACTTTGGGGAATAAGCTTTCTTTCTGTTATTTGAACTGGGCAGACCTGGGTGGACCAGCCCTCCCAAGGGGCGAGGCCTGTTTCAGCAGATCCCTTTCTCTCCGGTGATGATTAGAATCACAGGATGGAGAAAGAGCAAGCAGGCAAGCAGCAGTTGCGCAGATGTGCACAGAAGCATCGGAAGCCAGATGCTAAAACAAATTTTAGGCACTGCAGATGACAGTCAAAAGTTTGCCTGGGAGAATCGTTCCTTCTCCAGGATAGCTCCGGGTTCTGCTCAGCCGGCGGGAGAAGCACTGGCAGGTTGGCCAAGGAATGGCAGCCCCAACCAGCAAGGAAAGGAGAGTTGATAGAGGAGAGTGAGGAAGCTGAGCTGGGGGTCTCCCCCCCCCCCTTTCCACTGCTGCTCTTTGCCAGAAGCATCACCCTTCTTCTCGGCCTGCCTGAGCTTCGGAAAGTGCCTTTAGTCTCAGGTTTCAGTTTGTTCAGTCTCCAAGAAGTAGGTTGCTCCTAAACGTGTAAAAGATTTGTAAAAGTTATCTCAAATTCTTTCTACTCTATTTTGGAAGAAAATTTTGAATTTGGGGAAGACCCCTTCCCCCTCACAAACAACACCCCCTCCCCCAAATCAATGTTCTTCAACGTCAGCCACATGAAAAGTCTTCCCATTAGGGATAGATCATGTTAACCCTGCCTGCCAGACAGCTGTTAAAATCGAGGAGGCCCTGGAAAAAAAAGAATGTTTATGCAACATCAACCTCCAAAGGATGGGAAACTAAGCCGAGCATGTTTTAACAAATGAAATGAAAGAAAAATCAATATGTTGTGTGTCTTTCAAATTAGAAGACAAAAGATGTAATTATTCTGAATGTACGTGGATTCATCATATGGAGGTACAGACTAAATGCAGGAATAATGTGAACAGGCAAAAAAAAAAAGAGAGAGTTGTAAAGAATGAAGTCAGGTAGAGCAAGAAACAGCGGTACAGTCTAGTGTTATATCAAGGGACAGAATCGAAACAAATGCTACAAAAATGAGTGTCTGAGTAAAAAATGATAACAAAGAAGTCTTATGTCACAATAATGTTGATAAATTGTACGGCTGCAGATGTAGATCGTACAACTGGAGAATTGTTAAAATGTCGATACAGATTGCTTATGTGGTGGCTCTGATTTTTTTCTTTTGTATTTATTTATTGTTAAATGTATATGCCACCTCTCTGCTTTCCAAAGCTCATTTAATACATGGATAAAGGCTGCATCTATTCCTGGCAATTGGAAAAATGTTGTTCTTTTGCTCTGCCGGGGGAAAGTAGCAGGATGGTTAGATTAAAAGCTGTGGGTGACTTGGTTTGTCTAGAGAAGGGAGAAGGTGTCACCACCCCCAGAATGGGAGATTTGAGAAGTAAAGAGGAAGAGCCAGCTCTCGCAAGTCACCAGGTCTGTGCATCAGCTGATCACAGAATCAGAGGCCTAAAATTAAAAGATCGAAACATTAGCATGAAACCTGTATTCAAAGGAGCCGGCTGGCAGCTGACTGACACGGGAGGGTGGGCAGCTGCACATAGCAGGGGAATCTGTTACACCACCAGCAGCAAGCCCCCAAGAACTGGTCCTCTTGGAGTGCTCTTTTGAATCTCTTCCCAGAAACATTTGCACCATGTTGGGAGCGAGTTTTGACAGATGTTTAAATGTGCTGCTCAAGCCATTTGTCAAGGAATTGGTGGGTATTTTTCCTGCCAGCTGGTATTTGCCGGGAGAGGAGGAAAACGAAGCTGGGAGAAGGGGTTATCAACACTGTTTTATACAGAAAGTCTTTTTAAGATATCATAGATCATCCAGCAAGTTTTCCTCCCAGCCACTTCCCCTCTGGTAGATATATCAATGTTTCATTTAATATGAGACATAAATAAAGAGGTTCAGGCAAGAACAAGAAAAATATATATATTAAGAAAGATGCATTTGCAAATGCCAGCTGTGAATATAAAAGCTTTCCTTGAGGATTTAGTGACTGTCCTGCCTGTATACATTTCTATACAAGGGGGGGGGGGTTGGGTGATATTTCAAAAATAATTCATTATTTCTAGAAGTACTTTCTGTGCTTCCTTTTAATAAGCTCTACACAAACTGTAGCAAACTCCACACTTGTTAACAGGCTACTCTGACTTTATTCTAGACAGAAAATTGACTCTGCAGGCAAAGGGGGAAAGTCACGGGGTCTCCATTCTCTCCCCACATCTACTTTCTGGCTCCCAAAGGGATGGGGGTCTGAAACAAAGCTGCTGCAGTTGCTGTGGACTCCAAGCTCTATACACCTCCAAATCAGGCGGCGTTTGCAGTCAGGCCCTCCATGCCCCAATTGGAGCTCTATGTCCAGAACCCACTTTTGACTCACCAGCTGCTGGCTTGGAAGTCCAGAGTTGCTTCTGCGGAGATGGCAGAAAAGGGAAAGGGGCACATCCCCTTGGAGGAGGGAGAAGCTCTGGGTTGGCACAGCCATTGTGCCCTTCCTAATGGTGCATGATGTAGGAGATGACCAGGCTGAGCCCGAGGGAGGGAGGGAGGGGTCAAACCCTTCATAAGTCATGAGTCCCTTCCTGCCCACCTGAGATCTAAGTCCTGCCCACCTTGAATGTCTTTCTTATCTCCCGCTCATTTCTCTTGACCGTTAGTTGGTCAGATTCTTATAGAGAACTTAAGCTTGCCATAAATCTTTATACTCATTGGAACTGCCTGAATCTCCTGGTTTCCCCAGCACTTGACACATGAAAACAATTGGGGGGGGAGGGGGGGGGAGAAGCTGTGGTAAAGATTCTGACTTGCCTTCAAAGCAATCCATAATTCCAACATGGATGCCCAGGTAACAAGATCAAGGAGGTGAGCAGTTCAGAGAAAACCAGTAGGGGAAGCCAGGAAAGCTTTTGAATTTTGTCCTGTCTCTGCTGAATGAAATTTTGCCTGGGAATTTGTTTGTTCCTCAGCCTCACTAGAGGTTTGGGAATTTCTTTTTGTCTTTTTAGAGGAAACTTTCTTTTACATTCAAGTTTTCACAACAAAATGCTGGACTGATAGCAAATATTATGGAATCAAATCCCTTCCCCAACCAGATGTTTGAAGCCCAGAGCTGCTTTCTTGGCCGGGCAGGTAGACTTAGTCCCGTCTTGAGGGAGGCTTGTCCCAATGAATACAAGAGCAGATTTTCTTGCAGGAAAAGAGGAAACGGCCCACCTGGCACTGGAAAGACTCTGCCTTTCCTGGCCAGCTCCCCCACAGTGGCCATTGGCCTCCACTCCTTTGGCCAGGAGAGCAGTTGTGGCTTCTGCAGATTTCCAAGGCCGGAGAGGAGCATGTAGGTCAGCCTCCTGGTGCCCTACCTGCTGCAAGGATGAATGGACCAGGTCAGGTTGCTCTTCGTGGACCCTTCCAGAAGAGATGACTAACCAGGCTCCTGGCCCATCCCCCTCATGCCACTTTTCTCTCCATTTGCCCAGAGAGGCAAGCCTCAAACCTTTTGCCCCTGGCCCTGCCCCTTGCTCAGTGAGAGTCCTTGAACAGCAAGGAGGCCTAGTACTGCTGCCCAGGGAAGGCCACCTCAGATAAGTGCATACAAATATGAGTACATGTGCACATCATGAGCACACACCATGCCTTGTCCTTCCTCTGTTGTAAGCAGGTTCCAAAACAAAAGCAGTAAAATGAAAGCATTTCCAGAAATGTTTTGGCAGAAAAGATCGTGCTTGGTTTACATGGCAACTAGGCTTTAGGTTGAGGAATGAAAGTCTGAGCAGACCGCCAGCTGTTCTTGAAGCCCAGAGTGACCCAAACTTCCTCTGGGTATTGCAGGGTAGATGGGAAGAGATGAAAATTTGCTTTGTTACAAGCATCAAGCAAACGCTGATTGTGAAGGAAAAAGGAAGAACTTGAATCTGTTCCGTTAACTTTAACCTAACTTCAAATATTATTAGTAACCCAACTAGGAGTGGGATTTGGAGAAGAGCAGACAGAATTGAGGAACTGTGTTGTTGTAAAGAAGGGCCTCACTCTTTTTCCAGCATAAAAGCCCTCGGCCTCTGGAAGAAAGAGAACAGAGCACTCTTCCTTGCGTCCAGGAGGAGATGAGATGAAACATCTCCAGTTGTGCTCATGTGCAAAGCTTTGGACCCAGTTCCCCAAGATGTGTGTGTGTGTGTGTGTGTGTGTGTGTGTACGAGAGCAATGATCAATGAGGGGCCCCCAACCATTAGGACTTTAGCCCTCAGACAGCTGAGATGAGTCTGACTCCAGGGCGGCCGAGGAGCAGATGGAGCTCCCCTTCTGAAGACCAGGAGAGCAGAGCAAGGAGGCACTTGGGGTCAGAATAAGCCCTTAGCCCTGCAGTTGGGGTCCTGCCTTTGCCCCCAAGAATGCTTTGAGTTCTTTTAGGTTCCTCATCAACAGAATGGGAGGAAGAGGCTGCATCTCTACTGCTTTTTCCTCCAAAGCCCTCCTGTCTCCTGGAACCCGTTTTCTCCTCATTCAGATTCAGTGCCTGGGATTTGTTAGTTGGGCAGCCAGAGAGGGGAGTAAACATGCCATTCCGACATGCCATTGCCCAATTCTGACAAACTTGCATTAGAGGGAATGGCTGGAGGATGTAGCCCTCCAGGCAGGCAATGCTCGGCGACAGGAGGATTAGAAGAATTTATCATCAGCTTTTCTCAGCTTTTCCTGCTGTGATTAAAAATGTGATGTGTCTTAAACTCACCATAGAGTTTTTTATTTTTGTTTTGTTTTTTGCTGACATCCAAACAATCCTACTGTAGTATTTTGCACTAGCTTTATGTCTAAGGAGATAGTTTCATTAAATTAATGAAATACTGGAGGAAGAAGCCACAATTTTATCAAACATGGATGGATTTTATGGTTTATCTCAATAGCAATAGATTATAATCTGATATATTGATAGAGGGTGAAGGGCTCATTTGTGTAGCATTCCACATGATACCTCTTGATGAACCAGTGAGGAACTAGGAATGAACTATGGACTTTGAGTGTGAGTTTTGAGCCAGTTATTTACTACTAATTGGCATGCCATCCAGTGGTGGGATCCAGCCGGTTTGCACCACTTCGGCAGAACCGGTAGCTAATTTTTTGTTGCCCAGGCCCAGAATGGACTTCCGGAAGCGGCATCCACACAGAGAACTGGTTGTTCACCTATTTGAATCCCACCACTGATGCCATCATAAGTAGCTTGCTAACCAGCATGCCATGGGAACATCTGGCAAAAATTGTGCTGAAATCAATATGTAGTATAGTGGTGGCGAACCTATGGCATGAGTGCCAGAGGCGGCACTCAGAGCCCTCTCTGTGGGCACGTCTGCCATGCCCCAGAGATGGCAACCATCCCTCTTCAACCAGCCACCCACTAACTCGCCGAGGTCCCACGTGGCCGGATGCATCCCAGCACCCATGCGCTCGCTGGCCTCTGTGTGCAGGGGCCGATGGTGTCAGGCAGCAGCCGCCCTGGCCCCTGCCTCGCCTTGCCCTGTGACAATGGCACCCCTGCCATATCTCACCTTGCCTCGCCTCATCCTGCAGGATGAACCTCCTGCCTACTGCCCCACCTGCCAGAGACCCCATGGATCTCCCCCAACTCTGCCCGGCCCCCACAGGTGTCCCCACAAGCAACATCGAGGTGATCACGCCTACCTTGACCACACCCACCTAGTCTGCCATGACCACCACAGCCACGCCCACCCAGTGGGCCATGCCCACCTGGCACCCGGCGATAAATAAGTGGGTTTTGGGTTGCAGTTTGGGCACTCGGTCTCTAAAAGGTTCGCCATCACTGATGTAGTATGTCTACCATTTCTCCGTAATCTATTAAGAAAGTTTCCTGATGAAAGAATGAAGTAAGATTAGTCTGGTAAGTCTTGTTCCACATTGACCTCTAGCAAGCACTTCTTTGTTCTCGGGTGCTCAGAGAGAGAACTCCGCTGTGGAACTTTCCCAACTGAGCCATTATCAGTCTCTGACATTTCCTCTCTTTTGGTCACCTGGCACATCAGTAGATCTTTAGGATTTCTCAAAAAAACAACAACACCTAAATCTATGGGCTACCCATTTCCTTCAGTATTCCACAATGCCAGGATTTCCTGATTGTATTTCTATCAAACCCAAGATGCGATCCTGCGCTTCTTAATGTGATTTTCTTAAAAAATGGTTTTGAGGGCTTCATCAATGATGGTGGGCAAACAACAGCCACAAGGACTTGTCTGCAGTGCTAATCTAGGGTTATATTCAAGGAGGGGGTCTGTGTTCACTCTGCCCCCTATTTTTAATCCAGCCTTGTCTCCCTCAGTCTGATTCCCACAAATCCGATGAGCTGAAGGAGAAGGACTGGTGCAGCTCCACCTTTGAGCCAGATAGTTGAGGGAGGACCTGGATTTTCCCAGTCTGCCTTCTTCAGCCACGAGTATTCAGCTTCTCCCATACAGTCTCTCAGAACTGCCATCCTTCACGTCAGCCTTGCTGTGCTAGATGCCAGCCTGCCATAAACTATGGGGGGAGGGAGCTGTGGGGAGGGGGGAAATCAAAACTACTCTTTCTACCATCCCATGACAGAGTTTCCCTGCTCCAAGGCCAGGAGCTTTGTAACAGCTCACCATCAAGCCCCACCACTGCGGGGACTGTTACCAAAACAATTTATTCAAATTTAATTGGACACTAAGAGATAACCAGGGGGAAGGACGGGAAAAGGGGAAAGTTAAGTAGGGAACTTTTGCGCACGAAACTTCACTTATGGCTTTGCTACACTGTAACCACTTGCCTTTAGTCAAAACATACCTTTTGCTGAAAATGGAGTCAGGGGTCTTTCTTTCTTAAATGACCAAGTCGGGACAGTCTGACACAGTCATGTTCAGCAGGAAGAGAGGGGCGGTTCACAGCAAATTCTCCTTAGTGTTCTTATTTATGCATTTCACAGAGCCCACTGTTCAACCTAAAGGACTTCCAGAAGAGCTTACACAGATGCAGGAAACACAATCCCTGCCCTCAGGAGAGCCAGAGGAGAAGGTTGGCAGCAGTTCTGAAGGTTATAGTTCCTAGGCTGGCAAACTGGTCAGTTCAGTGGGCAAAACTTGGTGGTCTGCCCTATTGATCTCTTTAGCCTCATAAGACAGCAAAGAAAAGAAAACTTCTTTGCCTACAAAATTACGAGTGGGAGGTCTTTTTTATTTTTTTTTTATTTTTAGAAAGCCCCTATTCCCGTGGGCTATGATGATTGGAATCCGATGAGAAAGTCAGGGTGGCAGCTGGCTGAGAGCAGGTCTTCTGCAGCCATGTGCAAAATGAAGCCATTGCAAGGAACAGCACGGCAACATTTTCTGCTCCAGCGGTTGGTGTCCACCCTCCCTGCCAACTAAGCAGAAGTTGCGGGTGAAAAGAAATTGCAGATCTTTCTAAAAGGCATGAAGTAGTAGTAATCAGTGGATTTTATTACCCTGGCATCTGTTGGGAGACAAACTCTGCCAAACAAGCCCTTCCACAAAGTTAATTATTTTCTTGCAGTTCTGGTCCTCCTTCAAAGGCACAGAAAAGCATAAGACAATCAGCTATGCCTAGTCTGATGCCAATCAATATGGAGGACAGTCAAATCAGCAGGAACACTGGGAAACTGACCTGTAAAGGCTGAATTGTGTGCACTAAGGGGCTTCGGAAGGGGTCCTTCCAGTATGCAATAAGGAGCCATCAGCTGTCCCTGGAAAGCACATTGGAACACTGCATCCAGTATTGGTCACCACCATACAAAAAATGTGTTGAGACTCTAGAAAGGATGCAGAAAAGAGCAACAAGGATGATTATAGGGCTGGAAGCTAAAACATACAAAAAACGATTGTTGGAATTGGATATGTCTAGTTTAATGAAAAGAAGGACTAGGGGTGACATGATAGCAGTGTTCCAACAGAGTATCTTTCTTGAACAATGGATTGGACTAGAAGACTTCCAAATCCTTTCCAACTGCATTAGTCTGTAAATTCTGTAAAGAAAAGTATATAAAGAAGCTATTCTCCTTATAGCAGTTACAAGCAAACACATCTTCACACATCCCTCTTTTAAATTAGGTCATATCCCCCTTGTTCCCATATTCAATCCTGTCTGTCTGTCTGT
This sequence comes from Azemiops feae, assembly GCA_023970755.1. Classification (NCBI taxonomy): domain Eukaryota; kingdom Metazoa; phylum Chordata; class Lepidosauria; order Squamata; family Viperidae; genus Azemiops; species Azemiops feae. The sequence continues at coordinate 1,061,725 of JALGBA010000525.1, forward strand.
CTGTCTGTCTGTGTTATCTATCTATCTATCTATCTATCTATCTATCTATCTATCTATCTATCTATCTATCTATCTATCTGTCTGTCTGTCTGTCTGTCTGTCTGTCTGTCTGTCTGTCTGTCTGTCTGTCTGTCTGTCTGTCTGTCTGTCTGTCTGTCTGTCTGTCTGTCTGTCTGTGTTATCTATCTATCTATCTATCTATCTATCTATCTATCTATCTATCTATCTATCTATCTATCTATCTATCTATCTATCTATCTATCTATATATCTATCTATATATCTATCTATCTATCTATCTATCTATCTAATAAATGTATATGATCATCCAATTCACACATAGGTGATTCAGGAGTAATCTAGCGCACTGCAGTAATCCAACCAAGAGATGACCTGGGCATCACAGTCTGAAGGGCATCCTGTTCACGGAAAAAGGGCTACTGGCCACATTAGCTTGAAAATCATCAGAAATATCCGTTAGGGCCAGCGTTTGCCTGTTCTTTTATGGTTATCCAGGACACTTGCAAATACTGTGCAGGCTACAACATCTACATTTGATTTCAGCTCTGGACCTTCCTCCCACTCCAGAAGACAAAATCGTCAGCACCTTCATTCCAGCTGTGGCAGATTCTGAGGGCACAGTGTCTGAGGAAGCTCCTGGGTGAGCTTTAAATTCAGCGCCCCTCCCCATCCCCTGGGCGTGATACCCCGGTGGACAGAGCCGGGCCAGGGCTCTGGGCTCTGCAGGCGGACCCTGGCCTGAGGAACCCAGAGGCGTTCTGGTGCTACGAATCCCGGCAAGGCTCTTATCCAAAACCAGCATCGCTTCCTGATCATTTCCTGAAGGGCCGTTTGGTGCCTTTGTTCAGAGTGGCAGCAATTGTGAGTGAATCACCAGGCAACCAGTCTGACAATACGGCAACGTCTGAACATTGGATTACATAGCAATTTCCATGCAATATTAAGGTTATTACATAGTAAGTGCTATGTCATTTCAGGCTAAATGCATTATTATCACTTCTGCTTGACAAACTGTCTGCTGAATTCAACCGAATCCCTCCTCCTCCTCCTCCTCCTCCTTCTCCCCCCACCACTAAAAAAGGGGGTTGCAAAAGTGCTCTGTTTCCTGGTTACGGCCATGCGCTGCAGATATTTCTGGCAAGCCCCACGGCTGGCAAGGCCTGAGCCGAGTTGCTTAGCAGCAATTCCCGCAAGACCCCAGGGGGGCCTTTTAAATACAGCCCTGCACTCACTGACTCCGGAAGCAGAAACAGGGGCGGGGGGGGGGCGGTATTTCTGCCTCCTGGGGAGCAGCTATCTCTGTGTCAACTGAAGAGGCAGCTGCCTTTGGGGCAAACAATGGAAAACCGAAGATGAGGGGCAAGCAGGCGCACATGGCAATCGACAGGACGCTGCAAAAGGATTCAAGAAAACGCATTAACCTGAATTAGGCAAATTGGCACTTTGATGAGGCAGAAATTGTAATAAAACCTAGAGAGGTTAGAAGTGTATGATAGTGCAAAGCCAGGCACAAAAATTGCCTCTTTCATGCACTGCAACCCTGTAGAAAGGGGGAGGAGAGAACGCTGCCCCACCTCTTTTTCTGTAGGTTGGTGGGTATGCTGGGGGAAAGCAGACTGACGCCTCAGCATGTTGCCTGGGGCCCCGTGGCTCAGCCTGGGCTGCAGTTACCACTGCAAATCCTTTTTCCCTTGCAGGCATGCTAAGGAACCATGTCCGGGTGGCCTCCTTAGAATCGTAGAATCATAGAGCTGGAAGGGACCTTGGAGGTCTTCTAGTCCAATCCCTGCCCAAGGCAGGAGTCCTTAAATCATCCCCGACAAATGGTTGTCCAATCTTTTCTCAAAAACCTCCAGTGATGGAGCACCCATAACTCTGGGAGGCAAGCTGTCCCATTAATTAATCATTCTCCTGACTCTTGAGAACGCGAAGCACGCACATGTCTGATGTAACAAAAGCATCCCTCTTGAGGTTGGTGTCAAGAAAGAGCCCTTGGCATCATTTTCATACTGCAGAACTGAAAATCTCTTTGCAGACAATCCGCTAAGCAAATCATCCTTTTTATCTTTTTGTCCCCTTTTAAATGCTGTAGCAATCGGGGAGTCTTTTGATTATTCTATGAGTAATTATCCAGCGTGAGTGTGCTGGAAGAGAGGGGGTTAAAATAAAATAGTTTCTGCAGGAGCAACGCTTGGAATCCCAAGATCATCGTCAGCCTCTTGACATGAAGATAATTATCCCCTGCAGCTTGAGAGATAATTGTAATCTAGAAGGATGTGTAATTTTCATGCGCTTCTTTGTGGAATCTGAAATGTAGTTGCTGGCTGGCCTCAGAGCGGCTGTTGCCAGCCAATTTGCTCAGGAAGCTGATGGATACACCAATAACCTTGCTGGTTGTGGAAGGGAGCAATTAAGGCTGGGGTGGGGAGGATCCTGGCAGGTCCTCTTGGACCAGCAAACAGAAAGGCAGTTGCCTTCTCCGTGGCCAACACCATCCTCTTTCTCATTCTGAACCTTTCGCTGGTTTTGTGATCCCAGAGAATGCAGCAACAAAGACAATGTGTTTTGTTGCTCTTCTCTGCATTCTTTCTAGAGTCTCTGCATCTTTTTTTATATCATGGTGACCATGGACACAATATTCCAAGTGTGGACTTACCAAGGCATTATAAAGCAATACTAAGACTCCAGGCTCCAGGCTTTGGCCAGACCACACTTGGAATACTGTGTCCAGTTTTGTAACAATGATATAAAAAAGAAGTTGAGACTCTCGAATGGAGTGGGACATACCTCCTTTTGTTCAGGGTTGAAGCTAAGATCAGATCTTATTCAAATGCCTGAATAACATTGATGATCAGAATTGATAGCCCCAAATATTGGGAATTTTAATTTCCCTCATGCGAAGGAGTTCACTGGGTTTTTTTAAAACGCATCCTTGACTTGTTGGCTTCAAGTCAGGCTTTGACTCCTGGTGACTGCCTGAACTAGCCCTGCAGCTCTCTTGGCAAAGTTTTTCAGACGTGGTTTCCATTGTCTGTTTCCAAGGGCTGCGAGAGAGTGGTCGGCCCAAGGTCACCCAGCTAGCTTCCTGCCCAAATCAGGACTAGAACTCACCATCTCCTGGTTTCCAGCCTGGCGCCTTAACCGCTACACTGAACTGCCTCCTGCTGCCCTCCCTCCCTCCCGAAAGCCTTGCAGGAGGAGAGCTATGGGGAGCTTCGGTAGCAAAAACCCAGATGGAGCTCCTTTTCCAGAGGATTTTATTAAGAGGCGGAAACTTTTTTGCATCTGATGACGCTCACAAAAGCTTTTGCCTTTTAATAAAATTGCTAATCAGAAAAGGCCCTTGCAGACTCCTGATTCGATGCAACCTGAAGGCAGTTATAGAGTGATTAGTATATTTCTCTGAGAGTAGGTTGCATCTCAAAAGTGTGTACAAAGACGACTATATTTGGGGAAAGTGTGTCTGAAAGTGAACATATTGTGGGAAATATCCACAAATGTGCATTTCACAGGGAACACACTTATAAAATAGGTGCATTCTGATACGGCCTGGAAAACTGTATATATTGGAGTAAATGAGAATAAGAATATGTGTAACAGGAGAAATACCCCCAAGCTTTTAGGCACACTCTTTTTCCTAACTGCAAACAGAGAAAGCGAGTGAAACTAAACTTGACCAATTCTCCCCATTTCACTAGTTTCACCCACTGACTGAACGGGGGTCCAGTCAGCCAGTCCAGGCCCCAAAGCCCCCCCCCCCATTCTTGCTAGCCCTCGCAGGGGGGCTGGGACAACTGGAGAGGACCCTTCAGGCAATGTGGAACATTTGGAGTCCCGTCAGAACCTGCGGATTCGTCCTTGGAAGGAGAGAGACTCGGGAAGCAGAGCCCAAGCCGGCTGAAAGGAGGAAGGATGGCAGGACGTTCGTTTTGCCTCCTCCTTGCTGAGCGTCCAGCCTCTGGCGAGGGGAGGAGGGGGCTGGGGAGGGTGTCTCAGGGCTGGGGCTGGGGCTGCCTCTGGCGGCTTTGCGCCAAATGTGCGATGACAGCCACAATGCAGAGAGGAATGTCTGGTACTGGCGATGCTCAAAGCAACTTCTCTCTGCTGAAGTTCAGTGATTATGGATGTGCCTTACACACTCCCTAACACACACACACACACACACACACACACACATGGCCCCCAACCTGTCAAAGCTGGTAAGGAGCTGCATGAAACGGCCAGTGTGGGGTTCAAGTGCTAAAGGATGCCTCATCAGGAATGTTTGCTTCATGTATTTATTTATGTAGGGTCCTTTGAGTCAGTTTTGACTCCTGCCGGACAAGCCTTGAAGCTTTCTTGGCAAGTTTTTTCGGAAGCAGTTTGCCATTCCCTGCTTTCTGGGGCTGAGTGATGCGTGTTGGTTTGGTCTCAGACCATAAAGCAATAACATAGAGATAAGACAATATTTTTTTTAAAAAAAAATATTTAAAAAAAGAACTTTGATAAACCCTTCATCTCCTTGAAAGGCAAGTCTGCAAAAAGCCTTGTGTTGCTGATAAAGGAGAATATTTGTAGCTCAGGGTTGAAATGAAGGGTTCTTGGTGCTCTCTGGGCATAGCTGTTTTCTTGCAGAGGTTTCATTACCCAAACTAGGTAACATCATCAGAGCAAGTAAGGAGTGGTGTTTGCTCTTAATTTATATTCTTTAGACCAAGCTAAATCCAAAAATGCTAGAGAATTCCTGGAAGCCTGGCACTCTGACAAATCAGCTACCAACAGGCACATAGATATAAGTAAGTCTACACACAGTACAGTACAAAATAAATGATAAACAAGCCAGAAAGGGAACAAAAAAATCCCATTTCCTCACCAGCAATCAACACTCAGATCAGCATAGGTGCACACCAAATTAACATCAGATCACCAATCAAGAAATAAACAAAACCCCAATCAAGGAACTGGTAAACAAACAATAAACAGCCCAACCAAAGAATCTCCAAGACCAACCCCACCAACGCTGACAAGGCAAGCCACTAGAATATAAATTGAGAGCAAAACCCACTCCCTTATTGGCACTGATGATGTTACCTAGTTTGGGTAATGAAACATCTGCAAGAAAACAACCAAGGTCAGAGAGCGCCCTCAAAGTCTTGTGTGGTTGAAAAGCCCTACCAAAGCATAACACCAGAGCCATTGCGTTCTCTAATGTGTACTTTATTGAGCAGATGCAAACCGACAGGGTTAAAGGAAAGCTGGCTCTGAGGAAATGGTGGGAAGCAGTTAAGTAAAGGGATAGAACTTTCCTCCCCTCTGTAACAGGTTCAGGTCACATTGTCCAATACACTGTGCAGTAATTATTATGAGAAGAAACTTTAGTTTGCCAAAACAACTCTTCAACAGCTCCAGCTCTCACACTGATGACACTTGTGGGTTCAAAATTCTCCCCTCTCTCCCTCCCACATCGTTGGCAAGTTAGAAGCATGTAGCGGTCCTAAAGACCGTAGCTTGACAGATGCATTAAAAGCTGCCATGTCAAAGGCTGTTGCATAAAAGGGTGCAAAGAGTACGTCAGAAGCTCCCACTGTTTATAGATGTGACTGAAGTCATGATGGCAGAAACGGATAACAGAATAACAGAGTTGCGAGGGACCCTGGAAGTCTTCTAATCCAACCCCCTGCTCAAGAAGAGATCCTATATGATTCTGGACAAATGGCTGTCCAAACTCTACTTAAAAACTTCCAGTGATTGATCACCCACAACTTCTGAAGGCAAGCTGTTCCATGATTAATTGTTCTCAATGTCAAGAAATTTCTCCTTACTTCTAGATTGGATCTCTCCTTGATAAGTTTCCATGTGTTACTTCTTGACCTGCCCTCAGGTGCTTTGAAGAATAGATTGATCCCCCTTCTCTGTGACAACCCCTCAAATATTGGTAGACTGCTATCATGTCACCTGTAGTCCTTTTCCTTGTTAGACTAGGTATACCCAGTTTCTGTAACCATACTTCATATTTTTTAGTCTCCAGTCCTCTAATCATCTTTGTTGCTCTTCTCTGCACTCTTTTTAGAATATCAGTCTTTCTAGAGTATCAAAATTTCTTGACAGTGAGAACAATTAACCCATGGAACAGCTTGCCTTCAAAATTTGTGGGTGCTCCATCACTGAAGGCTTTTAAGAAGAGACTGGACAATCACCTGTCTGAAATGGTATAGGGTCTCCTGCTTGAGCATGGGGTTGGACTAGGAGACCTCCAAGGTCCCTTCCAACTCTGTTATTCTGTTTTATGTTCTAATATCCTTTTTGTATTGGGGTGAAAAATGCACATTTGAAGGACAACTAAGAAAGCCAATGACCTAAGTGGGAAACAGTGGGCCAGGGGATGTTTAAGGCCCAGCTCCAGGGCAGCCTGGAGGAACTCTCTTGAAAGCAAGGCATACGGGATTTGCAGCTGTTGCAGCCCTTGAAGTTTAACTCAGCACACACACACACACACCCCAGTGATGGGCAGCATCCCACCCATGACTCAGTGATCTTCCTGTGTGAAGAATCCCCCACAAATGCTAAGGTCACCCTGGAGGGCTTTAGAAGAGGCTCAGCTGCTGTCATGGTGCAGGAAAGGCACATTGAAAGCTGTCAGAACAACTCCTCCAATCCAGAGGCAGGAAATGTCTTCAGCTCAGGAGTAACATTGGTGAAGCAGCCACACTTGCAGCTCAGTGACAGCTGACCGGCCCCTGGGGGAAACTGGGTGCTGGTCTCCCTGGACGATTGGTCTGATTCAGCTCCAGAACTCTCTCTGCTCCAACCCATGGATAAGCATTCTTCCTTTGAGTGCAGCCATTCTTGGAGCTGGGTTTCAGTCTGAAAAAGCAAGAAGGAAAGCTGGTGGGAAAGAAGGCAAGCAAAAAGAAGAAGAGGAAAAAAGAAATAAAGAAAAACGTAACCAGCTTGCTTGACTTTGAAAGTTTTATTTTTGCTTTTGGAAATTATATTTGTATTTATTATTATATACAAGGTTTTCCCAGTTGCAATGTATGGCTGTGAAAGTTGGACCATAAGAAAGGCTGAGCGCCAAAGAATTGAGGCCTTTGAACTCTGGTGCTGGAGAAGACTCCTGCGAGTCCCTTGGACTGCAAGGCGATCAAACCGGTCAGTCCTAGAGGAGATCAACCCTGACTGCTCCTTAGAAGGCCAGATACTGAAGTTGAAACTCAAGTACTTTGGCCACCTAATGAGAAGGAAGGACTCACTGGAGAAGAGCCTGATGCTGGGAAAGATTGAGGGGAGTAGAAGAAGGGGACGACAGAGAATGAGGTGGCTGGATGGAGTCACTGAAGCAGTAGGCGTGAGCTTAAATGGACTCCAGAAGATGGTAGAGGACAGGAAGGCCTGGAGGAATGTTGTCCATGGGGTCGCGATGGGTCGGGCACGACTTCGCAACTAACAACAACAACAACAAATTATATACAAATAAGGCAATTTAAAAATTGTTTTATTTGTAGGCTGCCCAAGGAAGACCTTGTCTTAGGATTGAATGAGAGGATCATGAGAGAAAAAGCGATGTCCTAAAATTCTGCCAAACTCAGCAATGGATCCAGAGAAGAACCACTTTGGCCACCCAGCAGTTCTGAAATGGAGATGGTGCTCACCAAAGCTCTCACTCTCCGAAGCAGATCGACTCCTCAGCCACCACTTTTATGCACTTGGAACCCCCCCGTGGAGCTTCTTTGAGTAATGGGCGGAATACCGGGAGGGTTCAAAGGCTACAACTAGCGCTTTTCTCAAGAGCTGCACAATGAGTTGGGGGGGAGGGGAACTGCTGTGAAGGAAGCCTGCCAGGAGCTCCTTTGTCTGGACAAGATGCTCTGCGCTTGTTTTCCTGCCAAGAACTCTCAGGCTTGCCAGGAGCTCTGCCCATCAGTATCCGGGTCGGCAGAGAAGCAGGGCAAGGGTTCCCTCCAGAGGAGACGCCTGGTGCAAAATTTGAGGCAAAACCTTTGTGGCAGGGATTTTCTGGGAAGGAAAGGAGAAAAGCGCCTATTGATTCACTAATGGTCCACGTTCAGTTGGGTTTGTGCCACACAGGGTGGCAATGCAACGTTTTTATAAGGTAAAACTCTTTCGAAGTAATTTGGAGAGCCCATAACAAGTATGCCGGATAAGTCTTTCGCAAGAAGTAGTGCTGGGCAGAGCTGGAAAACAGACTGAGAGGATTGTCAACTCCACCAGCTCTCAAGAAATGTAAGTCTTCCATTATACCTTTCTGGACTGCTGTTTTATGAGTGTCTTTGGAAAGTCATCTTTCCTTCTGTCAGCCCTCCTAGGTAGACCAGACAGGAAACATGACCCGATAAGCTAATGCTACTTTATTGTAACAAAATCTTGCAAGCCTGAAATTCTCCCACTGTCAGATTGACAGCCCAATAATTTAGGGATGGTCTCTCCTGAGCCTCTTGCCCTGCCCATTATGCAGCTGCAGGCTCTGCTGTCCCTTATCTGACCATTCCCACCAGCATCTCTTTGCTCCATCTCCCAAGGTCATTCCCACACACCACTGCAACTTCCTTACTCTTTATGGATGGTGCACCTTTGGGAGACTCAAATAGTCTCAGGTTGCAGACACATCTTCCTAAGCCTAACCCTCTGTCAGCCCTCCCAGGTGAACCAGTCAGGAAATAGGATTGGGGGAATCTCTGAGGCCAGGCAGCCACTGGTGGGAGTTGCCAAAATAAATTGGCTGGAATTGGATAAGGAATCCAGTGGGCTTCTGTCTTCTAAGGAAAGAGAGCTGGGCTTGAAGGTTTGGAGAGGATCAAGAGAAGGGCAGTTGCATCATATGGAGGTGAAGAGGATGTTGAGAGAGACGGAGGTCTCTCATCCGTTTAAACAAGATCAAGACTGCAAGATCTTTGGGAGCAGACAATGCTTCCGTACCAGGCACGGTATGAGTAAATGGTGGGTTATTGATTGGAGGTTCCCCCACAAATGCTTAGGAAAGAAGGAGGGTGAAGATTTGCTCTTTGCAAGGTTGCCTGATGCATTTGACACAATTAGTTGTCATGGCGAGACCCGGAGGTTGCCTCTGTGGCACTCAGGGCAGTTCAATCCCTCCTGTGCTCAGCTGTTGTGGGGGCTCTGAGGGAGGCCCTGGTTTGTCTCCGGCCTCTTTATCTGCATGGGGAGGGGCAGGGAAGCATGTAAGCTGAGGACTACCTGAACTGCCACGTCCATTATAAAAGGAGATAGGAGGTAGATTGGGTACGTCGGCAGAAGCCTAATGCCGTGGACATCTGACCTGCAGGGCTTGGGGCATGTTTGAATTTCTGCCTGAAAATAACTTGGAAAACGTTTGCAATGAGTGAATGCTTCAAAGGTTGGGAGCAGCCTGCAGATGTGCTTTAGCTGAAAACCCATCAGCACAAAAGAAATGGAGCCCTAAAACAGAAACTGGAGGTGGAAGCAACTCTTAGAAGGAAAAGGGTGAAATCAAGGGAAAAGCCCACTAATCAAGTGGGAAAACCAGAAGCAGGAGACTTAGAAACTATCAGGCAGGCATCTCTGGAATTCAGAACCACTGCCAGAGTAACAGGGGGAAGATCCCTGTAGGGCAGGAGGGACACAGCTGTACTTGCAGAAGGCGTCACCGGAGTCTAGTTGGTTCCTCACTACTAAAGGAAACAAATATTGGCTGAGCAATTTCCAAGCCTTATCAGGTTCCCCTGAGATTTAGGCCTTCTTGCTAATTCATGCAGAGACAAACGAAATTGTCAGGAGCAGCAACAACCATATCCAGTGCAGCTACAACTCTACTGAAGATCAAGAAGGCCAGTTTTCCAGGAAGTAATCTCACTGAGAGAAAGGATAAGGAGAGCAAGCAGGGGGATCCAGTGGAGCTGTTGGGGGTGGGGTGGGGGGAAACTATCCCAAAAAGAGGATAGTTCTTTCTGGTTTCCTCCAAGGTATGTGCATCATTTGTCCTCCTGCCCAGTAAGAACTCAAACTGTGCTTACTGGAAATGCAAACCTGTGTGCTAGCAGAGGGTTTGAGGAGAGAGTTGCAACCCTGCAGCATGGTAAGGAGGAAAGGAAAGGTGACGAGTTGCTGGACAGCATAGCTGAAGCTACTTCAGGAAGGGCATACCAGGAAACGTGAACAAAAAAAATCAGATGGAAGCCCAGGACACCAAAAAGCAAGAGGATCAGGAGGCAGGCAGTCCTGATGGAGCTCAGCTCCACTCTGGAAGACAATCCAGAGCAACTTCAGTGGGCTCTGCCAACCCCAACTTCACAGAACAGGCCAAAAACACTCAGGGCCCCTGGTTTCAAAACACAACAACCACCACCACAAAAGAACAACTTTGTGGAAGTGGATGCACATGGTTGTGGTGGGAGATTCCCTGCTGGGAGGAACTAAGTCTACAGTCTGCATACCTCCTTGTCATCCTGAGATAGGTGTCTTCTAGGTACTCATATCAATGAAATGATGAATAAACTACCAAGACTTTTCAAACTCAAACTATCCCTTTCTATTGTCATATGTGGGACAAATGAATCTGCCAGAAGGAACTTGCCACCTTCTGGGCAAGAAGGTGAAGGAACTGGTAGCCCAAGAAGGGTTTTTGTCACTTTGTTCAGTCACAGAGCATGATGTAAAGACAGAATAGCATCGTGGAAACAAAGAAGAACAGGAAAAACTAAATAGTGCTATGACTGCGGGGTCCTTGGTGCTCTCTGAGCTTGATTGTTTTCTTGCAGATATTTCATTACCCAACTAGGTAAGATCATCAGTGCAAAGCTACCAAGCTCAGAGAGCATCAGACCCCCCAGTTCCACCTTGAGCTATTCTCTTCTGTTGATATTGCCAAGAAAAGGGTCTGGGTTCCTCCACCATGGACAATGCTCTATACTCAGCTCCACTCTGGAAGACAATCCAGAGCAACTTCAGTGAGCTCTCCCAACCCCAACTTCACAGAACAGGCCAGAAACACTCAGGGCCCCTGGTTTCAAAACACAACAACAACCATCACAAAAGAACAACTTGGGGATGAGAGGTCAGCGGGTGAGGCAACATCTCCTCAGTCTGTTGGGTCAAACTCTGGAGGTGCCAAGGAAGGCGTCCCCTGACAGTTTCCAACCTTCCTAGGAATGGCTACAATTAGTGCAGAAGGTAAACTGGACAAAGGCAGTTCTGGAAAATCAAACTTATGTATGCATGACTGTATATATATGCATAATTTATACCACATCTCAATGCAACCTTGAAAATACTGGCATAACTCAAATTTATTCCTGTAAACAGAACCACTCTCTTAAAGATCTATAGCTTCTGATTTGGAACTTTAATTTTAAGTTCCACGGACTTTGTAAAATGCAAGATTTTCTCTATGACTTGAAAGATTTGGTCTTTCTTCCAGCTCCTGGAAGGGCCTGAACCAACATGGAATGAGGTAAGAGGGGACACGTATCTCTCATGTTTGTATGCTCTAAGTAAACTCCTTCCAATTCCTGCCAAGCAATAATTTATTTTCTAGATGCTCAGAGATTTAATAATCCAGAGTTTCAGCTGGTATTCATGGCAAGCTGACTAGTCTGTAATATCTGGGCTCTCTTTTTCCCATTTGTAGATGATGGAGAAAACATGCATCCATCTTTCTACAATCCTCTGATACTAAGCCCATTTCCACAATTTGTAAAAGACATAGGAGAGCACAAGCTACCATAGCAATGAGCAGTAATGTAAAGGTCTGCAAATGAATTATTTGGTAAAGCTACGTGAATCAGAGCATCACTTTAAAAAAAACACTTTTTGAAAAGAGAGCAGAACTATCCGCCTGGACTCTACCCCGTCACTCTGAGGACGCCAAGAGCCGTGGAGTTTTCTTTGGCAAAGGGTTGGCAGCTGTGTGACATCTCCAAGCCTTGGCCCAGGAGACTTTTGGATGCTGGGACCTGTGCAAGACCTTTCTTCTCAATCCTGTCAAGTAATCCAAGAAAACCACATATTTTATACTTATAGAAGTTGCTAGGCTGACAGACGCAAAATATATTCTACGGGGGCTGCAAACATTTAAAGAGCCCAGGCCTGTCTACTCAGGAGTAAATCCCCTTGAACCCACCGAATCTTGTCACCTGATCCAATTCCGTCTCTCTGGTGGAAAGGTTGGGGAATAAAATGAGGGAACCTGTGCACGTAAGCCTTTCTGCCTGAGCAGTTATAGAAAAGGCGGGACACGAAGATAATAATTAATTGCGCTTGGGGAATTGGGGAGGCCTTTTCTTCTTTAACATCCTTGACTGGGGTGTAGCAGCTCCAGCCTGACTCTGAATGTTCAGTGGGAACTCCAAGCAGAGCTTGGAATATTTCAAGTCGGTTTCTAATTCAGGCTCCCCTCCCAAGAATAACTTCCCTGCAGCAAAACCAAAAACTGCCACTCTGGAAGATTCTGCTTTCAGACCCACAGAGACGCCTTAATGACTCAAGCAGCCCAGCAGAAAAGCGGGGCTTTTCCCCCAGGGAGACCCACAGCAGGTGGCCGGGCGGCGAGGGGCGCCAGGTGCTGCTCCTCAGAAAATCAACACCCAGTCACGCTTCACCCAAGGCTGGCAGAGCAGATGGCTCACTTCAGATTCTTCCACCTCTAATCCTCCACACTCTCCCAGCCCCGGTGATTTCTGGGGGAAGGCTTGGCTTTCTCCTTTCTGTTTCAGCTCTTTTTCTTGCTTCTCTTCTTCCTTCTCAGCTGTGACCTGGAACATCTCAGGAGTGAGATGATATAAACATTTTAAGTGTCTCTTCTTTCCTTTAATGGTTCCTTGCTGTTTATTCTTCACTCCACAAAGCACAGGCAGCAGAGGTGTTATTTTGGGACGACTCCAGTTCTTCTTTCTTTTTTTCTCCCAAAATCTCTTCCTTTCTGCACAATATTCAATCTGAATCTCTGCTGTTTAAAAGTTGGATCCAGTTGAGCCCTCCCACATACGGGCCAGAGCCACGAAGGGAGCCGGCACCATGATGGTCTTTCTGCTTCATGCTAAGCTGGTAATTGCTGTTGAGTTAGATCACCTCTGGTCCTGCTGGGAGCAGAGGGGGACATTTGCACAATTCTGATAGGCCGCGGGCAGCGCTGGCCAGAGGAGGGTCAGGCAAGGCCAGCCAAAGGAAGAGGGTCAGGATCAGGCCTGCCTCAGTTGGAAACGACTATGAGAATCGCCCTCTGCCACCCACTCCTTGTCGCCTGCCATTATCTCCCTGTGCTAGATGGCAAAACCTTTGACTGACTTTCCAGCTTCTGTCTTAATGGCGAAGACTCTCCTTTAGCCCCAGTGCAACTGAGGACAACTTAAGGCTGGTCCCACTCACCAGCTGGGGCAAAAGGAAGGCCAGATCATAGGAACTTAAGAGAAACAGGACCTGGCCAGACTCGGTTTGTGCTGCCAAGGGGCCTTGAGGTCTCCATGACTCCGAGGAAGAACTGTTTCTCAGTTCTGCAATTGTTCAAGTGGTGGGGATATTTCTGTTCTCCTGGGCTTTGGGTCAAACTCAGATCTTGGTAAACATTCTCCTTGTTGGCAAAAAGATTGCATCCACTTCCTTCGGTCATCCAGCATTCTTTGTATATGGTGCCTTTCTGTGGTTTCAAAACATGTAATATATTTCTCTTTAGTGAACCCACAGCTGACTTGGAGTGGATGCACATTGACTGGTGTTGAGGTTTGGACACAAGCTGACCTCTTGGTGACATGGCTTGGAATAACTGGGTGTCCCAGAAAGATGGGGCAGCTTGAATATTCCTTGGGGGAGGGGGAATGACCCAAAGGGTCCAAGCCAGCCTCTCAGAGCCTGCTTTCTGCAGACCCCTGGGCCTGTTGTGAGACCAGGAGGCTGGTCAGCTGACAGAGCAGCTCCATTGATATCCTGGCTGCTGCTGGATGAGGCTTGAAACAGCTTCAGTACCATCCTGCTCAGAGAACTGAAATGCTGGTGGGAATCATAAAAAAGATGGATGCTGTCAGCTAGCCAGCCCAATGGGGAAAATCAGAGGTGAAGCCACAAGTGTCCCTGTGCTGGGTCACTGTGCCGGCCTGTCATATAGGGGGGGATGCCCCTTCCAAGCCACCCCCCCTCCTTCAAAACACAGCGGCAGCTCCCTCCCAGTGCAGTTTCCCCCTCCACCCACCCACCCCCAGACCCCAGAGCAGCTCTTTCATTCACATTAAGCATTGCCAGCAAAGGGGGGTTGGGAATTGGAGTGCATCTAATAAATGAACAGGGAGGAGGAGGAGGAGGAGGAGGAGGGGGAGGAGGGGAGGAGGAGGAGGAGGAGGAAAGAGTTTCACATTATCCTATGGGGGGGAACCAAGTCATTGTCTGCCTGCACAAAAGAACAATATTTTATTTATTCATTTGTATCTTATCTTTATTATTTTTACAAATTTGAATAGAATACAGCTGGAAGGGACCTTGGAGGTCTTCTAGTCCAGGCCCCCGCTTAAGCAGGAGAACCTATACCATCTCAGACAAATGACTGTCTAGCCTCTTTTTAAAAATCTCCAGTGATGTAGCGCCCACGGTTTCTGGAGGCAAGCTGTTCCACTGGTTAATTGTCCTCACTGTCAGGAAGTTTCTCCTTAACTCCAGGTTGCTTCTCTCTTTGTTCAGTTTCCAACCATTGTTTCTTGTCCTGCCCTCTGGCGCATTGGAGAATAACGTGACCCCCTCTTATTTGTGGCAGCCCCTCAAATACTGGAACACTGCTATCATGTCTCCCCTATTTCTTCTTTTCTTTAGACTAGCCAAACCCAAGTCCCGCAGCCGTTCTTCGAATGTTTTAGTCTCCAGGCCTTTGATCATCTTAGTTGCTTTTCTCTGAATTTTTTCCTAACTCTCAACATCTTTTTTGCAGTATGGTGACCAAAACTGGATGCAGTATTCCAGGTGTGGTCTTACTAGGGTTTTATAAAGTGGTACTAATACTTCGCGTGATCTTGATTCTATGCCTCTGTTTATACAATCCAGGATTGTATTAGCTTTTTTGGTTGCTGCTGCACACTGCTGGCTCATAGTCCAGTGATCGTCTCTCTCATAGTTACTGTTTTTAAACCAGGTCTCACCTAATCTGTACTTATATCTTTGATTTTTCCTGCCTAAATGTTAAACTTTGCTTTTCTCCACATTGAAATTCATTTTGTTGGATAGGGCCCATTGTTCCAGTTTGTCAATATCTTTTTGGATCCTGAGTTTGTCTTCTGGGGTTTGGCTACTCCTGCTAGTTTGCTGTCATCTGCAAATTTGATGAGTTCCCCTTCAATTCTCTCATCTCATTGATGAAGATATTGAAGAGTACTGGGCCTAAGGCAGCGAACATATCCCACACACTTTCCTCCTCCTATTTTCTCCACAACAACAACCTGTGAGGTGAGTTGTGCTGAGAGAGAGCAACTGGCCCAAAGGCATCCAGCTGGCTTTCATGGTTAAGGCGGGACTTGAACTCATAGTCTCCCATTTTCTAGGCTGGTGCCTTAACCAATATTCCAGGAGTTCACCCAACACAATACATTTCTGCTACCACAGTTTTATGAACTTGTGCGTGGAAGTTGTGCTATCTCAAGATGAGTCCTACAAGACCATAGCAGCTCTAGATGGAGTGAGGGAAAACAAGCAATTTCTAAAGCAAAAGGCAAGAGAGATTTAGGGAGCTGGAGTTTCTGGTGCACCACAACAGTCCAGACTCTGTACTGGTGTGTCTCCTTTGAGAGGCATCCAATTGGAAGGATTGTATTCCAAGACTGAGAAGCTGGATGAACAGTTGTCTCCTTGTATTGCTTTGCGTGAATTTGTGTGTATTGTAGGCTTTGAAACAGAATAGTACCGTGCTGTTTTTGCAGCTTTGTATGTACTTTTTCTTGCACGTGTAGGTGTTCCAAGTGATTTTCCCTAATATAATACTTATATTGGTTCTTTCTCATGCTTTCTGCATTCTTTCCTATGCACCCTTTCTCAACTAATCCATTTTCTGAAATCACAAATATGTTACTCAAAGATGTGAATGTTGGTGTACAGGTACATTCAGGTTTGTGGCCAAATAAGAATGGCTGCCAAATGGATTCTTCCCTCAGAGGCAGTTTGTCGGTTGCAGCTGGCCAAAAGAGAAGCACGCTCAGCGGCCAAAGCGTTCCCATTGACAGTAAGCGCAGTTAGTCCATGTGTTCAAACTACCTGGATTTTGGTCTCTCTCTCTCTCTCTCTGTGTGTGTGTGTGAAGGAGCTGAATCCTGACTGTGCCAACTCTAAATATAGTAGTAGCCTTTGTGCAGAGGGCACCGAGGGGGCTCAAGGCCATGCACCTTCGCTATTCCCTGCAAGTAACCTTACAACCTTTTCCAAAGCCACCCCCTAGTCAGCCCTAGGGAGAAGATGCCTCTCAGCCTTCCTTTTAATCTTGGGCCAAGTACTTCCAACTGAGTGGTTGTGAGACTGCCCACCATGTTTGCAGAGCTATCCAGCTAAGGAGACCCTTTGCACATGCCATGGGAACTCCAGTAGGGTGAGTAGCTTTGGTGTGTGGAGGAGAGAAGGAAGGAAGATGGGTGAGAATGATGAGAGGAGGAGGCCTCATTAGACCCCTACCTGCTTCACTGCCACAGGTCCTGTTCTTGGCCAGAGGAGAACTGCTGATGCTGACCATTCTCTCCTGCCGTGCACTGGCTGACCAACGTTCTTCTGGCCTGGTGGCGCAATAGTTAGAATGCAGTACTGCAGGCAAACTCTGCCCACAGCCAGGAGTTCGATCCTGACCGGCTCAAGGTTGACTCAGCCTTCCATCCTTCCAAGGTTGGTAGAATGAGTTTCCAGTTTATAGGGGGCAACATGCTGACTCTGTAAACTGCTTAGAGAAGGCTGTAAAGCACTGTGAAGCGGTATATAAGTCTAAGTGCTATTGCTATTCTTGGCTACTGGCTCATGGGTAAGCATACCAGCAGGCCTGCCCTGATCTCCCCCTGGCACCTGCTGGCTCTGAACCCTTGTGCTGGCTCACACAACAGGTATGCTTTTAATGGTCCTCAAACACATTTGTTAGATGGTCTTACATCATCCTCTCTGCCTACAACAACGGGCTATTTATTTTGTGGACGTTTTTACTGTTTTACTGTTGTTTTAATTTTATAATTGTAAGCCACCCAGAATCACTTGGCTGAGTTGGGCAGCTACAGAAAATAAACAAGTAAACAAACAAATAAGTAAAATAAATAAATATTAGCATTTATAAAATACCATGTGCTCCTATTTTCCGAACTCTTGGTAAACCTTATCAAAATAAGATCAAGAGGGGGCTGAGTCTAAGAGATTTCCCAAAAAGCTAGAATGCAGGGATCATTCAGTCCCACAAGGGAGGGGCTGGTTCTCCTACTCCCCCCCCCAATGCTTTCTTTCAGGAATACTGGGGGGGAGGGCGATTAGCCAGCTGCTTTGCTCCACATTCAGGCATTAATGATGCTGCTGAACAGCATGCATTATGGATCTAGTGAAATCTTAAAGCTCTGAATTAATAATGCATTATTCATGCAGGACGCTTTGTCTTAAGAGAACCCTGGCCTTTCAATGTCACTCAGAGATTGCAGAGCAGAAATGTTGGCTTACTTTTTTAAGTAGCCGTGAAGGATTGCCACAAAAAGTCACACAGGAAAAAACGAGGCAGCATAAGCAAAGGGGGGCTGATTCCTTTATCTTCTGACCCCCCCCTCCTCAAACCTCCAATTGGGCTGATCTCCAGTACGGGCTCCTTTGATGGCAGCATCAAACCACTGGCCACATCATTTCAACATTGCTCCCAGAGTCTCAGAAGGTGCCCTGATACATCACTTGGCAAAGGTTGGGCAAGTCGCCCTGTGTAGTGCCCAGAATGCGGGTGTACAAAGAACAACCGTTGCAAAGTCTGCCAGTAGTCCCAGAAACTTCGCAATTAATTCTTGGTTGGCAGCAGGAACCCCATAGTGTAGTGATAGCTTTCCTTAAAAAAAAAATACACACACACAAGGTGACTGAGAGCAAGAGAGAACATCTTGCAAGAGTTTTCCTAAGTTTCGCCATCCCAACAGTCCTGAATGTGACAGTGGTGAAGATGATCCGTCTGGCTTTGCATAATATTTGCTCTCCTCTGAAGCTCACAGCCAAGGAGGAGAAAATGCAAATATGGTCTTAAGCCTCCTTCCTCAAAGGATGGTTCTGTTGCCTTTCCAGGTTCAGCAGCTCCTTCGTTACTCAGGAAGGTGCCCAGTGCGATGCTGCAACCTGGGCACATGGCTGCTTAGTCCCAGTGCCCTGGGGAGGAGGGTCCATTGGACCATTCCTGGTCAGCCTTGCTTGTTCGTGGCCTGGAACTGCCAGTGGACCATGCACATTCTTCAACAACACCCCTAATCTGACTGCTGGCTTTGCACTGCTTGTGCGCCATCCCCATTTGGATGTGAGGATGGAGAGTTCTGCTTCGTGCTACTTTGACCGCATTTCAGTTTGAGGGAGGAAGGCAAGGCAATCGGCAGACTGGATGTGTGTCCTGTCAGCCAGGGTGACTTGTCACATCTCCAGTCCCGCATCCACTCAGCTGGGGTCCGATCTTTCTTCTGGTGGGGGGGGGGAAGTACCTCTTCCCTCCCTGTTTTATCTTTGAGTTGTCCCGTGGCAGTGAGTTGTCCCCACAGCCAGTTGGCCGAGACAAGCCTGTGGTGAGACTGGACAGTCACTTGTCCAAAATTATCTAGGGCACGGGTGTCAAACTCAATCACGTCATGTGACGTATCAAGACGTATTGTGGCTTTTTTGCCTGGGTTGGGTATGGCCTGTGCGTAGGCCTGCAAGGCTGCCAGTTTGACACCCCTGGCCTAGGGTCTCCTGCTTGAGCAGGAGGTTGGACTAGCAGACCTCCAAGGTCCTTCCAACTCTCTTATACTGTTGTTCTGAATCTTGCGAGTCTAATTGTGCTGTGCCTCCTTCCCCTTCTTATACCCATATGAGGGTACTAGGGCGATGTCTGCCCAAGTCACTTCTATATACTTTCTGTCTGTTGTGGATTTAAGAAATGTTTCCCCCCCATTGCCAGAGAGCCTCATCATCAGGTCAACAAACACACGAGCAGCCCCATGAAGTTTCTGTCTTTGGTTCATGATAAGAAAACAATCCCTTCTAGCAGCATAACAGCCCTTATCTTCCAGCACTGCATCCTAATTAGACTTGACCTTTCTACATTTATGTAACACAATAACAGAGTTGGAAGGGACCTTGGAGGTCTTCTAGTCCAATCCCCTGCTCAAGCAGGAGACCCTATACCATTTCTGACAAGTGGCTGTCCAGTCCCTTTTTGAAAGACTCCAGTGATGGAGCACCCACAACCTCTGAAGGCGAGCC
Source organism: Azemiops feae (assembly GCA_023970755.1). NCBI lineage: Eukaryota > Metazoa > Chordata > Lepidosauria > Squamata > Viperidae > Azemiops > Azemiops feae. The sequence goes on from JALGBA010000525.1 coordinate 1,081,128, forward strand.
GTTCCATTGGTTGATTGTTCTCACTGTCAGGAAATTTCTCCTTTGCTCTAGGTTGCTTCTTTCCTTGAAACATAAAGCTGAGTATGTTTCAATGCACAAAATGGACACCTAAGTTAGCGGAAGACAGGCAGTGGTAGGTTGGCTTGCAAGGCACTCTGGTTTGGAAGTTCTAGCTTGCATGACTTGCATGAGCACAATTATGTTCCTTTAATGGCCACTGATCATGGTAAACATTTCACCATGTGTACCTGGATGCATCCTGAATAAAAGTCATTCCATAACTACGAGCTGATGAAATTCAGTTTTCTTCCAGACCATTCCCCAGGCCAGACCCCACAACTCTATGAAACTTAAACTTTTAAATAGAAGTAGAAGCAAATTATTTACTTATAACTAGGGCAAAAATTGCAAATTTTCAAGACTTTTTAATGCATTGTTAATAAAATTATTAAATAAGTAGCTAGTGTAAGATAGTTCCCACCCACCCCCGCAGGGCACCAAGAATAAGCACGCAAGTGCCGAACAGAATGAAGTAGCAATTTTGCCTGTCAGAACTGCATTGTGTCTACCATGTGCAGATTTCCCTGACATTGTATGCCATATGCTAAATAATAATAATAATAACTGGGGAAAAAATGGAAAGATGAAAATGTATTGAAAAATATCTTTAATCATCCTCCCAAAGATTATATGGTAAAATAAGATCTGATATTATCTCTTCTGAAATTATAAGATCTCTAGGGCAAGCTCAAACTAAACTCTTTAAACATTAGACATTTACCATATCAAAGTAAATATTTTTTTTTTAAATGCAGATTAAAGTCAAACACAGCCGATAAGGCAAATTAAAAAAAAAAAAAAACTAAAACTAAATGTGGCAATGAAGGAGGCATGATAGCTTGCCCCCCCCCCTGCCCCCTCCCGCTCCGGGCTCTTAGGATTATGCTTATTTGGCAGGATGGTTGATCTGGGACTGGCGTCAGGTACTCTGCCAGGTCCTTAAGAAAGGTGTGAATGGGAGAAAGAAGAGAAAGTAAAATTATTGTGCTTTTGTGGAAGTGTATAATGACTAGGCATGAATTATAGAAAGTTTTGCATAAATGTGAAGCTGGAGGTGGCTTGCCGAATGCAATACTGTGAGAGATGATGGAAGCAAGACATGCATGAGAACCAGTGAAATGCTTAACAAAGGGTTCAGCATTGAGCAGGATAGGCGATGCCTTTGGGGTGTATTTATGGATAATTGTATAAGGAAAGTTTGTTGGTGGCCTTAATGGGGTGATGATTAGAGCCGTGGCTGTGCTGCCCTTCCTGTATGCAGATAATGCTGTATTACAGACTGAAACTGAATACATTTGCAGTGAATGTTGGACAGACCTCATGATCTGACTACAAGTATGGCTTCAAAAATTAAGCGATTAGATTTCAGGAGGAGTCCTTTTCTTCTATCATCTCTTACAATATTAGACAACACAGTATCAACAGTGGAGACCTTCAAGTTTCTGGGTTCTATAATCTCCCAGGATTTGAAATGGACACCGAACATTAAAACCATCATTAAAAAGGCACAACAAAGAATATTCTTCCTGCGTCAACTCAGGAAGCTCAGATTGCCCAAGGACCAGCTGATATAGTTCTACAGAGGAATTATTGAGTCTGTCATTTGTACGTCAATAACTGTCTGGTTTGACACAGCAACTTTTCAACGTTTCCCCTCTGGTCGCCACTATAAGGGCATTACATGCCAAAACAACTAGACACAAGAACTTTTCCCCCCATGCCATCACTCTGCTAACTCCCATAGCACTCTCTTATGCCTAAATATATTTACCCATGTAGTAGGCTGTATTGCTGTTATCCTTGTCATCCTCTCATCTTCTCATCTTTCTCACCTCTCATCTTTCCTGCTACCTTCTCATATTGGTATCTTATGATTTATCAATTGTTGTTTGTATCTTATTATTTATGATTGTAGCTTATGATTTGTGATCTGTGACTTATCATTTTGTTGTTTGGATGTACACTGAGAGTTTATGCACTGGGGACAAATTTCTTGTGTGTCTAATCAAACTTGGCCAATAAAACTATTCTATTCTATTCTATTCTATTCTGTTCTGTTCTGTTCTGTTCTGTTCTGTTCTAGTCTAGTCTAGTCTAGTCCAGTCCAGTCTAGTCCATTCCAGTCCAGTCTAGTCCAGTCTCTATTCTATTCTATTCTATTCTATTCTATTCTATTCTATTCTATTCTATTCTATTCTATTCTATTCTATTCTATTCTATTCTATTCTATTCTATTCTATTCTATTCTATTCTATTCTATTCTATTCTATTCTGTTCTGTTCTGTTCTGTTCTGTTCTGTTCTGTTCTGTTCTATTCTGCATTTTTTTCTATTCTATTCTATTCTATTCTATTCTGCATTTTTTCTATTCTATTCTATTCTATTCTATTCTATTCTATTCTATTCTATTCTATTCTATTCTATTCTATTCTATTCTATTCTATTCTATTCTATTCTATTCTATTCTATTCTATTCTATTCTATTCTATTCTATTCCATTCCATTCCATTCCATTCCATATATATTCTATTCTATTCTATTCTATTCTATTCTATTCTATTCTATTCTATTTTCTATTCTATTCTATTCTATTCTAATTCTATTCTATTCTATTCTATTCTATTCTATTCTATTCTATTCTATTCTATTCTATTCTATTCTATTCTATTCTATTCTATTCTATTCTATTCTATTCTATTCTATTCCATTCCATTCAGAATCAGAGACCAATTCAGTGGTGTTTGACAAAGACGATGGAGTCAACCGTTGAAAGTAATACATGGCTAAAATGTAGAGCAAACAGACGAACCTGTTTAGCTTGGTGAAAGGTATATTGCAGAGGAGGAAATGGGTTCACTTCCACCCCATCCCCCCTGAATGTAGAGACCTGGAATTACATTGTAGAAGGTTTTGTATCAGATGAGATGTTAAAACTGGGTATTCAAATTAGGATGTTCCTGGAAATGAAATGAAACATTAAAAGTGTACGTATTACTTGAATAACTGAGACAGCATACCCACTGATAAATGTGAAAATTAAAGAAAAAAAACCTAAGTATGTTTTAACTGAATTCTTCATAAAAAGAGAAAGAGGAACATATTTCCCTTGGTGTATAGAGTTTGAGAAGAAGAGTATTTTTTTTTTCTTCTTCTTCTCCTTCTTCTTCTTCTTCTTCTTCTTCTTCTTCTTCTTCTTCTTCTTCTTCTTCTTCTTCTTCTTCTTCTTCTTCTTCTTCTTCTTCTTCTTCTTCTTCTTCTTCTTCTTCTTCTTCTTCTTCTTCTTCTTCTTCTTCTTCTTCTTCTTCTTCTTCTTCTTTGCTTTCTAACCCTGCTATGAGTTTATCAGTTTATTCTTACTTTGAATATCACTTTCAGTTGCAAATATTCCAAGAGAATTTAACTGTTCTTGCCTCCTTGTAAACCTCATAGAAGCACATAGGGTAGGAGTTGGAGATCAGCTACTCCAACCTCCTTCCCATTGCAGGAATATGCCCCTACAATCTGCCTCTAGGTAGTTATCCAGCATCTACTGAAACATCTCCAGGGGAGGAGACGGCAGGACCTCCCAAGACAGCTGATTTGAGCTGTCCAACTGAACTCTACTTACATCATCATTTAAATTCCTGATTTTTTCTGTCTTCTGAAGCAACGCGGCAGAATCGTGCCCTGTTTTCTACATGAAAGACCTCCAAATACTTGAAGACACCTTGTCACCTTGCATTCTCCTCTCCTCCATGCTGAATATACCCAGTAAATGCTTCAATATTTCTTCCTAATTTTTCCTTCAAGGCTTCTTATCTTCTTGGAAACCCTCCTATTTGCCAATGTCCTTCCTAAGGTGCTGTGCCCAGAACTGGGTGAAATATTCTAGCTATGGTCTGACCAATGCAGAACAGAGAGGAATCATTTTTCTCAGATAGTTTCTGTTCCTATCAGTTTTGAAAAATTTTGCTTAAGCTACTTAAACAAGCATGCCAAGGAAAATCTAAGGGTAGCAGTTAAATTTTGAAAGCTCCATGTCATGGTTCCGACAGATGAAACCCTTCAAAAGAACTTCGAGGCATTGTTTTCCTTAAAGAATCTTTTATTCGGGAAACAAAGTATCGTCACTACATAGTTGAAACCAAAAACTAAATTCCCCTCCCCTGGATACAAAGTAACAACGTACAATTCCCACCCCCAATAAACAGTCATAAAGCACATTCCCCAATTAGCTTAAGGCACGGGCTTTCTCCCCAGCTCTCCAGCCCGCCAAAACACTATCAGCTCTGGGCCCAGTTTGTCCTTGGGTTCCCACGGCAGAGTTATTGTTATGGATAACTGAGCTCGCATTCCAAACCCCCCTCCCTGCACCAACTAATTTTAAGAGTAAGAAAAAGGGAAAAGAGAAAATGGCTGCATTTTCATCTGTTATCAAAGCAAGAACATCCAATGTTAGCAGCGTTGACACTCCAATATATTCTTTATTCAAACATGGTCCATTCCCAAGAGACAGCTGTTTACCTCTTCAGGCAGTTTGCCTGACAAAATTTCTTCTGCTAATTTGTTTCCATCCATATTTGGTGTATTTGCATTTGGATTTGTTAGTTCTTTCGCAGCCATCCTTCAACTGCTGTTTATCTAACATTCTACATTCATTTACAATATTTGTGACACTCAAAATATTAGCATATCATAATGTTGTTGAAAGATTTCTTGCACTGAAATCCACATTCCCTTTCCTGTGACAGCTATTTAGTATTGCAAGACTTGCCTCCACAATTTTGCAGAAAAAATATGAACAAATTATATTTGGCATTACCTGTTCCTTTATCACAAAAAATGTGTTTTGACAATGCACCACCTCTGTTCACCAAAATTAACTTCAGCGTTCAACTTGGCCGATAATTTCTGGGCTTCTTTCTTTGCCTCTACAAAGCCAGGTATTTTTCTATAATAGCTGTGACCGTTTTCATAATCAGAACCATAATAGTACATTGCACACACTCTAGCTATGTGAGTTTACCGACTCCAATAGCTTCTTTCAGTAAGTTATATCTTATTATAGCAGAAGAACATGTTTATTGCAGTCAGGGACCAGTAACGTCAAACAAGTTATATACAAGGATGTTTTTGTGTGCAGTCATCGCCATTGTAACTGACTCCATCCACTTTTGCCACTGGCTGTCCTCTTGGTCTCTCTCCTTCCACTTTCCCAGCATCAGAGTCTCCTCCAGAGAGTTGGGACTTGGCATAATGTCTGTGAAGTAGGAAAAATTGAGCCTGGTCTTTTGTGTTCAAGCGAGAGCTCTGAGTTGACTTGTTCAGTAATCCTCTCCAACACCAAAATGTAAAAGTGTTGATACTCTTCCTGTCCTACTTCTTCACAATTCAGTGTTCACTTCCATGGAGTCTTGTAGGGGATGCCATGGCTTGCTTGACTCTGATGGTTATGGGGTGTATATCAGGGCACTTGAATATTATTTCCAAGGCCCCCATGGATGCACAGCCATGGCCTGGTCTGCATTGCCCATCTGGGCTGCTGCTTTCTTGACTGCTGACGCTTGATTCCAAAAAGCAGAAGCTCTCTGCTGCTTCCACATCTTCCTTCATCATCAGTTCTATTGTTATCCTTCACCCTGGCTATTTCACACATGTGCGGGAGGGTGTGGAGTTGAATTAAGGAAACCACAAGGAGCTCCCTGTTTTCCCATTGCTTTATACCAGGATGAGACAACTCATCTGCAATTGTTCAAGGTATCATGGCTATAACTGCAAAGTATATTTTGATCTGGTACAGGTAAGTCCTCGACTTATGACCACAATTAAACCCAAAATTTCTGTTGCTAAGTGAGACATTTGTTAAGTGAGTTTTGCCTCCTTTTTATGACCTTTCTTGCCACGGTTGTTACATGAATCTGGTTTCCCCATTGACTTTACACATCAGACAGCCACATGACCCCAGGACCCAGCAACCGTCATAAATATGAGTCGCTTGCCAAGTGTCTGAATTTTGATCACGTGACCCTGGGGATGCCGCCACGGTCCTAAGTGTGAACAACACTCATAAGTCATTTTTTCCAGTGCCATTGTAACTTGAAGAGTCACTAAACGAATTGTTACAAGTCGAGGGTTACCTGTATGTGAAAATATGTAACCAAGTGTTGATCTCAACTTTATTGATGTTGGCCTCTCAATGGATAACATATTGTTCTATTTGGAAACCACCCAGAGTCACTGAATGAGGGAGATGGGCAGTTTCTAAATATGATTGATGAATGAATAAAGTATGCAAAAGAAAACTAAATTATTTAATTCTTCGATAAAACTAATTGATCCACTGAAAAAAGCCACAGAGGCAGAAGGGATCTCATAGGTCTGCTTCATCTACATAGAATCCTTAGGCCATCTCAGACAATCAACTGTGTAGCCATTGCTTGAAAACATCCACTGATGGAGCACTCACAACTCCAGCAGGGAGGCGGTTCCACTGCTTAGCAGCCCTTGTTGTATCTTTGGATCTCTTTCTGTAAAACTCTCACCTGTTGGTTCTCATGCTACCTTTGGGAATTATGCAGAATACATCCGTACCCTCCTCCTTGCCACAGACCTCTAAGGATTGAAAGACTGCTATCATATCTCCTCCCATTCTTCTCTTCTTGACGCTATGCATTGCCAGTTCTTCAAACCATTCCTCCTAGGACTGAGCTTCCGAGCTTTTTGTCAGTTTTGTTGCTCTTCTCTGCACTCTTTCCAGTTCCTTCATGTCCTTTTTGTACTGCGGTGACCAGAAGTGGAGACAGTATTTCTGGTATGGTCTGACTAGTGCATTGTAAAATGGAATTATCACTTGTACCTTGATACTATGCTCTGTTGATGCAGCCCAGATTGTATTGGCTGTTTGGGCAGCTATAACACCCTGCTGGATCATGAATGGTCTTCTAGAATCCCCAGATCCATTTTGCAAGAACTGTGGCTAATCCAGGGGCTGCCTCTCTTCTCTCTATGCATCTGGATTTTCTTACCTAAGTGGAGAATTTCAAATTTCTCACCATTGTACAGCATTTGGTTGGATAGGCCCCAATGTTCACGTTTATCAAGAACCTTTTAAACCCCAACCTTGCCTTCTGGTGTGTTAGAACTCCTCCCCCAAACTTTAGGTTCTCTTGTCTCATTTAAATCATTCCAGGATATGTATTCTTTGATTCCTGAATTCCTGCAGTGTTAACACACCCAGGTTTAGCTTCCCCCTGCTCTCACAAAGAAGTTTTAAAGAGAGTGAGACATATTTTATGATAACCTCCCAATATTTTACTGAACAGCAGCAACAAACAAACAAACAAACACCTAGACTTCAATACAGTCACTGATGGCTTAGCAGGGTCATTGATCACTAAGTTAAAACTGTGTGTGTTGAAAAGACAGTGTTGTGCATTTGGAATTCTTAAATCGTTGGAGCTTATATCCCACTTTTCTTTCGGATTTATGCCATTTTCATATTATAGTTCCTGACAATTTGGCAATTGCCTGTATTAGCCCATGATTGGAAATACACGTTTTTTAGAATCCTATTTGCTTCTTTTGGTTCTTCTCTTTCCTTGAAGCAAGAGAGGCTCATGAAGAGAAGACAGTAAGGCAGCTTCCCTCTTCTGACTTTTGATGGAGGGCCTAGCATCACAAACCTATTTTTAACTCCGGCTCCTGCTTTTATCTCCTAGAGCTTTTATTGGAAGTATCGGGTCAAAAAGGCAGCTGGCCTGCCCAGAAGAAGCTGACCTCTGGATCTCTACATCTTTGCAAAGTGAATGACTCTCCTTTGGTCAGTTACAACTTGATTCATTCAATGTTTTTCAAAAATAGGTATAATCTCAAAAAAATTCACACTCCACATTTATATTTGCCTAACAAACATACGATTTTGTATGAAAATGTCTATTTATTCTATTTGTATGCTGCCAAATCAATATATATTCTTGGTATCTTACAATACAATCAGCAAAAACATCTGTAAGAATTTTTTTTTAAAAAATCAAGAGTAAATAGAAATAAATTAGAACAACCAATAACTAATCAACATTGCCACAATACAAGGACAAATTAGAATAAGAGTGATAATGAGGAATGGATAAAACTAATCACAATCAACCAAATGATATATCCAGAATTAAATCAGTATCAGTAATTCAGCTGAAATTGATTGGCAAGGATAAACAATTCAGTGAAACATTCTTCAGAAAAGTTCCATCTCCAGTAACTTCCAGAACACAAGAAGGGATGGGGCGAGGCTTAATCCCAGGGGAATCTCTTCCAGAAGGCGATGGCATTTATTTATTTATCATCTCCTCTTTATCTCCCTCACGCTTTCTGGCCTCCACTGATGGAAGGCCTCTCCTGGACCAAACAGCCTGCTTGGGCCAACTCAGAAAGGTGAACAGAGTCTGCCGATTCGTAGGTGCCACGCAATCGGAAGTCCAGTGCTAAGAAATGCTCCCTCTATAATCTAAAACAGCATCCAGGCAGTAAGAGAACTCTGCTTTAGGAATGTTTATTTATCTGAGATCTAATTCACAGCTTGATTCAATGTTTGGAAATCAAGCTCATGCCAACCTCAACTGAATCAGTCTTCCTGTTTCAAATCAGGACCCAATCCAAGGCAGCATTTGTACCCCCCATCAACTGACACTGGGAAAAACACAAAAAGGATAGTTGCCCTCTCCTCCTCCTCCTCCTCTTCTCCTTCTCCTTCCTCCTTCCCCCTTCCCCCTTCCCCCTTCTCCCTTCTCCCTTTCCCCCTTCCTCCTTCCTCCTTCCTCCTCCTTCAGGGTGATGAAAACTGCCCAGTTTCAGAGAAATGTTGTGTTTTGAAACTGCACTCTGTTGTGCCTCCTTGTTTTAGCATTGAAATAGAGAATTGCAGGCAACACTGCCCATGTTAATTCTTCCAATTTGCAATGGTTGCACTGCACCTCTCCTCCTCCTGGAAAGTCCAATGCCCAGGCTATTCTCTCCTGTGTCTCCACATTCAGAAGCAGGAATGTCCTGGACATTTCCTTGACACCCATCTTGAAGACCAGATTTTTCAATGAATTAGTCCCACATTCAGCATGACTTCTCCAATGAGGAGCACATGCTCATCTGCACTTACCTTGAAAGGGAAAAGACAGTAGACTGGAGATGAAACAACCCTCCTTTGATACATATCCACATGAAATAACTGAGCATTTATGTGGACAGGTAAAACTGATATCTGGCTCTTCACTTCTCTTTCCTCACTACCAAAAACCCTTCCAGAGGAAATTCAAAAGAAGCATACATACATACATACATACATACATACATACATACATACATACATACATACATACGCATACATACTCTTGCTAAACAAAGGTTCACAGCCCTGGCTACAAGGCTAAGAAGAGACACTAGAGAAGCAGAGGCCAAGAAGATCAATGTCCTCCAAAGAATCATCCAAGGCCTACTCCCAACTGCAGTGCAATAACACAGTAACAGCACAGCCACCAACAGCAGAAACTGAACAGCAGTATTCCAGTATTTGAGGGACTACCCCAAAGAAGAGGAGGTCAACTTATTTTCCAAAGCACCAGAAGACAAGACAAGAAACAATGGAGGGAAACAACCTGGAATTAAGGAGAAACTTCCTAACAGTGAGAACAATTAAACACTAGAACAGCTTGCTTTCAGAAGTTGTGGGTCCTTCATCACTGGAGGTTTTAAAGAAGAGACTGGACAGCCACTTGTCTCAAATGGTCTCCTACTTGAGCAGGGGGTTGGACTAGAAGGCCTCGAAGGTCCCTTCCAGCTCTATTCTGATTCTGATTCAGTCATTTGTCTAAAATGATGTAGGGTCTCCTGCTGGGGTGGGGGTTGGACTGGAGGACCTTTGGTGTATCAACCAACTCCATTATTCTATTCTGTTATTCTTTCTATCATCACATGTATCCATCCCATCAAGCCCAAAGGAAGTCTGGAATGGTATAGAATCTTCTGCCACGGGTTGGGGTTGGACTAGAAGACCTCCAACGTCCCTTCCAACCCTATTGTTCTATGTCAAATGAAGGCAAATATATGTGTCCCAGAATAATGTTGCAGGATCTAATCTGGGTTGGTCACCAGGATCAGTGGTTTAGTCCTCCGAACTTTTGGACTCATGCTGGAGCCCATCCTCTCTCTCATTCATGTGTTTTGTTGTTGTTCTATTGTTCTATGTTCTATTTTTTGTTCTTTTGGAAGCACCAAATGCAAGCCAAACACCAATCACCAAGGGTAGCAGCCCAGCTTTTGCAAAATTCCCACCAATGCCAGTATATAGTTTTCTGTGGCCCTACAGAGCAAGGGTTCTGTATGTAGACAAACCAGAGCGATAAAAATTTGACTAAATGGATAAAACCTTCACTAAGCCAGTTTACAATGCACCTTGGGATGCCTGAGGAAATGAAAGAAACATAGCTTTGCCCAGGTTCGTGTGAATCGAAAAGCTTCTCTGAGGGGGACCAAGCAGACTCTGTCCTTCCACCAGGAAGACCTGGAGAGGCTCTCTGGCTGTGAGAAGGGCCATCTGGACTTTGGAGAAATAAGTCTGGAAGTCCCTTCACCAGGCGGGAGGCCCTCTGTGCTAAACCACAGGCCAGAAGACTTGCGTTACCTATTCAGGCTGGCTGAAATGTATTTATGTGAAGAAGTTGATTTGTAAATGTGATAAAGTGGCATAAAATTAAGTGCAGCTTTCTTGAACGAAAGAAAGTTGTTTCAGTTATTCAGCTAATCAGAGAATGAATGAAAGAGAGGAGTTGTTTACAGAACATGGTTACATGGACCGGCCAGGCAGGATATATTTTTTTTGTTAAAAAAGCAACACAACAATTTCTGAGTACTGATCAAATGATACGGGATTTTGCTGTAAAAAGAAGTAAGCAAATGCTAATAAACATAAAGCATTTGGTAAGTTGATTGATTTGCTGAAATGGCACGTCCCAGCTTTGGGGTGCCCTATAATAACATTAATGCAATAATCAGGAACTGAAGGAGCTGAAACCTCTGTCGCTTTCAGAGATCACCATTCATGGTGGACCCATTTGCTGTTGGCCTTTTGCATTTCTACTGTCCTTTCAGGAGCAGAGGTTTCCTTCATGTGGTCCATGAGAGGACCAGAATGCTTCCTTAACAACAAACGTGGGGTTCCCTGGTGAGCCAGCAATATGCACTGAGTTTATCAGCCAGTCCCTGTCTTTGTATATCTGTACTTGTGCTTGGCCTTTGCTTTCTAGGCTGGGCAAGTCCAGTTTGGGCAAGTTTTTCCATCCTTTGATAAAGCTTCAATGTGAAAATGTTCATAGGAATGGCTGTTCAGCTCACAAAACTCCACAGGCTTTTAACATTCCTCATGGATCCTCAAGCTCCATCAAGTTCAGTCTGACCCATCATGATATTCCCTTTCAAGGTAAGGAACATTATACAAACCACAGAAATGGGTTAGAAATAGCAAGCCAAAGAAAGCAATGCAGGAGATAAGAGAAAAGAAAAGAAAGCTAAAACTAGTGTATCTCCATTAATATGTCCTTTATAGTCTTCTATCTTTGAAGGCCATTCTTGCTTGTCAATACATTACTTCAGATATTCTTTTCAAGGATCTCATCAGTTACATCCAACAGTGACTTTCTCAGTCTCCTTCCTTCCTTCCTTCCTTCCTTCCTTCCTTCCTTCCTTCCTTTCTTCCTTCTACATTTGTTTTGTAAATCAGTCCTCATTAATGCTCTCTATATGACCAAACTACCTTAAGATACTTCTTTTGTATGGATTACTCATTTTTGTATTCACATCCATTCATTATCCATTAATTCTTGAGCCTCGCTCTTCATGGTTGAGGACTTTCTCCCATTGTAATCAACTTACCATTGCCATCTATATTTATTGGCAAAGCCAACTCTTGCCTCCATGTTTATGAGAACAAAACCTGGTCTGAGTGTACAGATAAGCTTTTCTTCATTTCCTCCTATTTAAGGACGTGACCCAAGCAGAAAGAGAACCATTTTAGAAGTGAGTAACTACACTGATCATCTCTAGATGATGCCATTGGGAACAGATTGGATTCTTCAGTGATAGGATGCATTCTGAGATGAGAGACCGCTGGCAAGAGATGGGCTACACTTCATGAGAACAAGGAAGGTGCCTTGCAAACTTGATCCACAGTGCTTTTTCTCAGTCTTGTGTGGACAGAGAAGAGAAGCCAGAGAAAAAAGGTGATACCAAATCCTGGGACTTGGGGGGAGATGTGACTATGATCCCACCTCCCCCCACAGGTTTCCAGTGAATATGTCCCAAAGGATAGCATCCAGAACAACCCCGAGTCATTGGAGGGAACTCATACCTAAAGCTTCTCAATGAAAATCATGGAAAAGAAAGCAATTGGTGCTGCCTTTTGTACACAAGTGGGGATGTAAGCAAGAGTCGGGGTGACATGGCTTGCATAACCGTGAAGGCTGAAGAATGGACTGAAATCCACACTCTTCGCTGAAGCAAGGGCTCTGATCTGGAGGACACCTTGCGGGCAATGTATTCTTGCACACAAGCCCTCTTTTTGGAGGTAGATGCCCAAGTTCAAGATGGACCCAGATAAACACACACACACACACGTGAAATGCTCCCATGTGAATGTTGATGCAGAATACCTGTGTCTTTTGTTTCTGCATGATCAACTTACATTATTGCTGGAGCAAATATTCAACCTGGAAATGGAACTCAAATATCCATTTCTTTCCTTGATACTGGAAAAATGGGTGTGTCCCTTTACCAAATTAAATAGCTCCCAATTGTTTGCTTCCTGATTATTTGAACTGGATTGAGAAATGCTATTTTTCTGTGCTGGGCCAAACAGAGCCATTTGCATTCATAGTATTTTTTTTCCAGATTATTTTCTCTCTGTTGGAGAGTAAAACAATTCTGCAGATAATTTGTGTGCATAGTTACAGAAACATGTCAAGGTTGTGGGTTTTTTTTTTGCGGGGGTGGACGGGCTTCCCCCTGCATCTTTCCTCTCTTTTTCCTGCTTATGGAATGACCATGAATCACTCTGTGGTCAGGGCATCCTTTTATAACAACATGGAGAACGTGGAGAACTTTCCAGTTGTCTGGCTCCTCCACTGAAGAAGAGCAGTAGTGATCTTGGGCCTGGCCATATGACCTCCATATGTGCTTAAAACAGTTCCTAGGAGATACAACGCTACTCAACGCAACCCTTCTCAACAGAGATCTCAGCAGGGAACAGAGCTCAATTGTTTACCACTCTCTCTCAGGCTTTCTTCTGCCTCTCATGGTCTGGCCCTGTGGCAACACTTGCAAAATGCCATGGCCACAACTAAACGAGATTGGAAACAACTCCTCTGCAGGAAATTAGTAATTCCTGGGTCCTTCACTTTTGAACTGAAAGGTTGACAAGAAGACAACCTCATTATCACAGACAAGAGGTCTGTTTCTTTTGCTTCCTCAGAATTTTTCATGTGATTCTGCTCTTTCTTTTCAATGCAGATACTTTCTCCTGGCACAATTTATTAAGGTGAGCATAACCAAATGAGTTAGGTCTTGAGTTTTATGAAAAGTAATTGTGATCCACGGCACAACAGTTTCCAAAGCAACATGTTCAAAGGACTACACCTAAAGAACTTTGAGTTTTTCCCAAGATAATAGATGGATAAATCTGGGTGGGCAACTGGAATTCTAATCCTCTAATAGGACTAACTCCAATAGATAAATAGATGATGCAGACAGATAGAAGAGAGACAGAGGTGATAGATATAGATATGTGACTACAGTATGCCAGCGAAACCTGGACACTAACCTCACAATTGATACAAAAGCTACAAGTGGTGCAAAGAGCCATGGAAAGAGACATGCTCAGCATCAGAAGACGAGATAGAAAGATCTGCGTGTGGATTAGAGAACAAACGGAAGTATACGATGCCATTAGAAGAGTAAAAGCATTGAAAAGGGAATGGGCTGGTCACATAGCAAGAAGAATGGATGGCAAGTGGACCAAGGCAGCCATAGAACGGGCCCCACTTGATCAAAAGCATCCATGAAGGAGACCTAAAACAAGATGGAGCGACGACATCCGCAAGTATGGCGGGACCAACTGGAAAAAGAAAGCTCAGGATTGTATTGGAAACATCCAGAAGAGGCCTTCATACTGCAATGGACAGACCATGGCTAGAAAGATGATGATGATACATACAGTACATACATATAGTGATGACAGAACATTTTTTGGAAAAAAATCTGCTGATTTTCTTCCTTACCCACTTTGGCCATTTGCAAGAGGGCTAACCACGGCCCCTCATTCCCTTCCGCAGACCTTTCTTAGCTACATCCAGTGGTGGGATTCAAACATGTGAACAACCGGTTCTCTGTGCGGATGCCGCTTCCGGAAGTCCGTTCTGGGCCTGGGCAACAAAAAATTAGCTACCGAAGTGGTGCGAACCGGCTGAATCCCACCACTGGCTACATCCAATATTGCACTTCATTTTATGTGTCATTTAGTGCTAGCTTGAATCTCAGACCTTTTGTTGCTCCTGCTGAAAGAGGTTCCTGACCGCTTCCCCAGCCCGTCCCTGCCTGCATTCATACCTCCTGCAAGCCGCTAGCCTGAGCGAAGGGTGACCTTCTCAGGTTTCTCAAACGTTTTCTTTTCGCTTCTCCATTTTAGGCAAAACTGCCTCCTTGCAAATGTGCTGAGGGCGTCACTGAGGGACGGGTGAGGTGAATGGACAGCTTCAGGCTGTGTACAGGTAGTCCTTGACTTACGACCACAATGGAGCCCAAAATTTCTGTTGTTAGATGAGACATTTGTTAAGTAAGTTTTGCCTCATTTTATGCCGTTTCTTGCCATAGTTGTTAAGTGAATCACTGCAGTTGATAAGTTAATAACCCAGTTGTTAAGTGAATCTAGCTTCCCCCATTGACTTTGCTTGTCAGAATGTCACAGAAGATGATCACACGACCCTGGGACACAGCAACCGTCATTAACGCCAAGCATCTGAATTTTGATCACGTGATCATGGAGATGCTGCAAAAGTCATAACTCTGAACCATGGTCATGTCATTTTTTTCAGTGCTGTTGTAACTTTGAACGGTCACTAAATGAGGTGTTGTAAGTTGATTTCATCTCTTTCTCTTTCTGAATTACTCCAATAGAAATAAAACCTTCAGAGGAGGGGAAACCCAGAATTACTTTCCACCCAATGACAATTCCATTTATATCCGGATGCACCAGGAGAAAAATCACACCAGTTTTGCCAACTCATGAACGATGGAGTCAGTCTGGGTCACCCTCTGCTACACCTGTCAAAACCATTCCCAGGTTAGTCACCATCCTTCGTGCCATGGGGGTCACCCTGGAAGCAGCGAGGTGTTCATGAAGGAAGGTAAGGATTTGGGGGGAAAGGAAGCAAAGGTGGAGTGGATTAATGATATCAAGGGGCGTCCCCAGACAGTCACAGCAGGCCAAGCATCAGCCTCCCATTCCAGATGTTCTCTGCTCTTCTTCCTCCATCCTCTCTGCCAGCTGCATTCTTCCAGTGCGGTGCTGCCTCTCATTTCCCCAGGACTGCTTCTCGTTTTTAGAAGTCCTCCTTTGTTTATGCTTAGCAGCTCATTTCTTGTGTGCATGTTTGTTTTCTGTGGTGCATTAAGTATGTCATGTTTGAAAACAAAAAGGTCTAGTTACTAATGAAAGACACGCTGAAGGGGATGCGAGCGGCCGGGCTGTGCTTTCGATTAGGGCTGCCTGCCACGCTGATGATGAAAAATGTCAAGATAATCCAATTGCATTCCAGTCCTGATGTAAGTCTGGAGAGAGGGGTTAAAATATAATTGTACTTATAACTACTATGTAGAAAATGGGAAGCTACTTCTTTATGCCTTTCCAACTTTCTTTATAACTTTCTTTTTTTAATTCCTCTATTTTCTTTTCTTATTGCACTTTTAGCTTTTTCTGTTATTGCATTCTTTTTTGTTTACTCTGGTCTAATTTAGTTTGTACTCTTATTATTGCTATTAAAATGTTCCCAAAGGTGCTTTTTCAAGAGGCAACTGGACTTTCTTCTTTTTCTTTGAAGACGTTTCACTTCTCATCCAAGAAGCTTCTTCAGCCCTGACCTGATGGTGGGGGTTGGAAGGATTTATAGCAGATGATTGCAAGGAATATAAATCCTTCCATCCTCCACCATTTGGTCAGAGCCAAAGAAGCTTCTTGGATGAGAAACGAAACTTCTTCAAAGGAAAACAAGAAAGTCCAGTTGCCTCTTGAAAAAGCACCTTTGGGACAACTGTGACCTGGATGGCTGAGAATCTCCATAGAAATTAAAACTTTCAGTAACAATTATATTTGCACATTTCTTTCTGACTTTATCTACATGTATTTACATGCGTTATTCTTCTCCTTTGGGATGAGAACCCTGTTTGTTGGATGTTCTGGATAGGTAGTTATTATGTTCAGTTTCAAGGAAAAAACAACATGGATGAAACATTCCCAAGCATGGAAAAGGGAGAGCCTCCCCCACCCCAAAAACCTAATGTCACATCAAACACAGTAGAAATAATGACCCTTCACAGGTGAAAGTCATAACAAACTAAGTCAGGGGTAGGCAACCTTGGCTCTTTTATGACTGGTGGACTTCAACTCCCAGAATTCCTGAGCCAGCCATGCTGAGGGGAAAGGGAGAGGTTTCCAAGCTGAGCCATGCTGGCTCAGGAATTCTGGGAGTTGAAGTCCACGAGTCATAAAGCGGCCTAGGCCTAGGCCAGAGGTAGGCAACCTTGGCTCTTTTATGACTGGTGGACTTCAACTCCCAGAATTCCTCAGCCAGCCATGCTGAGGGGAAAGGAAGAGGTTTCCAAGCTGAGCCTTGCTGGCTCAGGAATTCTGGGAGTTGAAGTCCACCAGTCATAAAAGAGCCAAGGTTGCCTACCTCTGAACTAGGTCAACCATCCTATGTGTCTAGCTATTCGTCAAGATCATAGGAGACATCTGGTAGAAATGAGCTCACCTGGATTGTGACGGGCAAGACCTCCAAAATTGCTCGGCTGATAGGGCAGCAAAGGCCCAGATGGACAATTTTGATTGGTTATCAAAATAATGAAAACATGGCCCCCAACAGACAATCTGGTTACCACATGATTATATTACCATAGTCACCCAAAGTCAGCTTGTAGAGGAGATGGGCAGCATAAAAATTTAAGAAATGAAATAAAAATAAATGTTTCCTATTGCAATTTGCTCAGATGCCATACTTGGAAGGATTTTTTTCCCTCTCTGATACATTCTGTGATAAACCTCAAGAAACTTTAAAAATAAATACTTTCTCAACTTTCTCTACTTTTATTACCCAATATGTGGCATTGATGCATAATATGGGTTGCTTGCATTTGCCTTAGCATGCTGTGTCTTTGTGTCTTGTCAATCAGGGTTTGTGGCTGAATGCAAACCCTGTGGCTTAGTCCACAAAGCATGTTAATAAGAATGAGACTCAGTGTGTGCCCTGCATCAAGTCAGCTTGGCCACATGGTCCAGGGTCCACTGTCATGGCCAAGGGCTGCCCACAATTGGTGTGAGGGCCCAGATGTCAGAGGCGGGGGAGCTGAGGCAGGAGACTTCCGCCTGCCTCTTTTGGCACGATTGGTTTTTCCCCATGGCTCAGGCATTTTGCTCTCAAACCAAAGAGGCAAAATGATGTGGGGGCTTCAGGAACATAGAAAACCATCAAGGGTGGGACTGGTGGTCCTGGGTAACACTCTTGGTTGCACTCAGAAGATGGAAAATGGCAGTGAAAAGCACAATATTCTGCCCCCTTGCACAGCTGCAGCTGGTTCCTGAGGAAAAAGTTGTCTTCCCTGATTTTTCTTCTGAGTTTTTTAGATTTTAATGAAGTTTGCAAGCTTTCCGGAGTGTTTTTAACATTAATTATAATGCTAGCATTTAATATACTGAGTTATTTCACTGTGAGACACTACAAAGAAGTCCTTGAAATTACATTTCTGGGTGTGTTGGTGTCTCTAATGCAAATTATGATTGTGTTGCATATATTCTTTGGCCTGAATTCCATTGTGTAAATGGATCTTTATTTGGGGTGAAGGAGGATTGAGTCACTCTGCATTGTGTGTACCCACATTGCAGCTGTGGTGAAATCCATGCACATCCCCAAGACACAAGACACTCAGTGGATAAACTTAAATAGCACATAAGAGATGAATTCACAAGCTTTTTCAAACAACCACTACAAGAACACAGTGTAGAATTTGCCATGTGAAGAAACATAATCTTCCTCTTAGGAGGCAGAAAGCTTTCCTCAGAGAACGAAGTAAGGCTCGTCGACTTATTTAAAACAATAATGTGGTCAATATAATGATGGTTTCCAAATTGTGGAGAGCCATGAAACAGGTCAGGACGTGCCTGGAGGGTTAGCTGAGAGCAGAGGAAGGAGAATGATTCACTCCCCAGGAGGGGAGCAACAGCAGTCTAGACCACCACCAAACCAGCCAAGGGAGCCCCGAAGCCCCCTTTTCCTGCTGGAGCATCTTCCCACCCTTCCCCCCATCCTGTACTCAGTGGCAGGTTTTGCTTACACCATATCCTACCATGGAGTCCTCAAACCAAGTATCCTGTGCAAGTCAGAAGCATGCAGAGCCTTCCAAGTCCCTGGGAGGTGAGCAAAAGCAATCCAGCAAGCTGGACGCTGACACTGGAGGACTGGAGATCACTGAAGAGGGCAGGCAGATTCCTGGGGAAATCTGGGCCTCAGGTTAAAAAAAAAAGCTATCAGAAGATTCTGGAAGACTGCAAGGTCCCCTCCCTCATTCATATTCTTCTATTCCAAAGAAAGTCACAAATACTATGAGAAAGTTGAGAAAATCATAAGGCTGCAGGTGTAGTTGGTATAACTGGAGAAATATTGCACTGTGGATGTGGTTTAATTGTGGGTAGCTGTGTGACTTGTTTAAGTCTTCCTGTGTCCTCATCCAGCAAGGATGACCCGGTTCAGGGGCTGTTGACATGGCCTGGGGCTTCAGCTGATTGGTGAGTCAGTCTCCCAAGTCTCGGGTGCGACTTCTGCCAGGGAAGGACCAGTGAGCAGAGGGGGCCCTCAGGAGATCCTGCCAGTGGTGCCCTCCCTGAAAGCAGCCTGCAAAAGGAAGCAATGGAATCTATGAAATTGAACATGAAAGGCTGTTCATATCAGTAGTGCCTTCAATTATCCCCTATCAGCAGATAAACAGCTAGATCTCATTCAGGAGAGATACCCCAGCCTTTTCTTATCAACTAATTCTGTGAAGGCCAGGAAGAGGAGAGGAAGCTCAGCCCCCAATTTCATTCAGCTCTCTGGTCCCAAAAAGCGCATGGCCCATATTCTGTTTCGAATGGGTTGAGAGATTAATAATGGCATCTAAATAAATAAATCCACAAAATATTTCCAAAACCAAACTCAGTTTTGAACAGCAGATTAAACCTTGATGATAAACAAAATAACATTGTTCAGTCTTTTTAATATGACTAAGAAAAAAGCCAGTGTAAAGTCAATACATATTTCTTCAAACCAACTTTTAAAATGAGGTGCAGCAAATTCTTTCCAGTGAAGTAAAACAAACTTTTGGCCCTGCTCCAGACACTATAAATCCAATTTCTTTGCCATTTGTAAATTCCATATTGCCAATACATAGTTCAATGCAATATGTAAAGCTTATTTTTCTTCCCAAGGCACTAATATTCAACCAAAACAGGACAATCTCAAAACATGTCTGATGATGATCGTTCATCATCCAACAAATGCTTTCTCAATGTCACCTGGAATATTCCAGGACCACAAAAAAGAACCGGATGTGATTAAGATCACAAGGCATCTATTTCATCTTATTCAAAACTCTAACCTGCTGATTTATTAAAAGACAGCAGGCAACTCCTTACTCCAACTCCTTACTTCTTCTACAACCTGTGGGAAATGAAAGATTGATTTGGAGTCATCCAAACACCTACCCAGTTTCCTACTGTTCTGTTTCATTCGTTGGTAGGCATTGAAGAGGCAGGACTCAACAACAGGTACTTCTTTATTTGCAGCTAAACAGAACTCAGAACAAAATGGCTCCGCCCCTTTTTATACATTCAGTCTGGGGCGTTGCCAGCCAATGAATGTAACATATTTTCCCGCTCAAATGCATCCTAGTCAGACTTGCACACAGCAAGTCTGGCCCAGAAGGCCACGTGGTCTGCTGAGTGTTCTGGTGCAGCTCCCTGCACCTGTTCTCAATTAAGCTCAGTACATAACACCTACATAGAACATAGAATAATAGAGTTGGAAGGGACCTTGAAGGTCTTCTAGTCCAACCTTCTGCTTGAGCAGAAGACCCCATACCATTTCAGACAAATGGCTGCCCAGCACCCACAACTTCTGGAGGCAAGGTATTCCATTGGTTTATTGCTCTCACCATTAAGACATTTCTCCTTAGTCTTAGGTTGCTTCTGTCCTTGGTTAGTTACCATCCATTGTTTCTTATCCTGTCTTCTGGTCCTTTGGGAAATAATTTGACCCCTTCATCTGTCATGGTTCTGACAGATGAAACTCTTCAAAGAACTTCGAGGCATTGTTTACCTTAAAGAATCTTTATTCGAGTAACATAGCATTGGCACGTACATAGGCAAAGCCAAAATTTGAATTCCCCTCCCCTGAGCACATAATATCAAAGCACAATTCCCTCCTCTAATTAACAGTCATAAATCACATTCTCCAATTAGTTTGAAATGCAGGCTTTCCCTTCAGTTCTTCAATCCGCCATTTCTTATCATCTCTTATTTCAAAAAACCTTGGTTCTCACCCTAGTTACAGTATTGTTATGTCTAACTAAACTCCCATGCACATTCCTCCCCCCCCCCAGTATCATCTAATTCTAACTCTAATTCTAAGAGTAAAACATGAAGGAAAATGGCTGCATCTCCATATGTTGTCAAAGCAAGAACATCCGATGTTAGCAGCGTTGACATCATCTTTGTAGGAGCCCTCAAATATTGGACCACTGCTATCATGTCTCCCCTAATTCTTCTTTTCACTAGTCTAGACATACCCAACACATAGACAACACATGGCTAATGTGTTCTGCCCAATTTGTATGATCAAATGTTTTACTAACTAAGTCCACTTTAATGATGAGTAATGAACAGATGCCATGGGATCCTTTGGTATGAAGCCACAGACTTCTGGGGATAAACATCATCCCTCTCTCTCATCCAGCCTCTCACATACACCAATCTTCTCTTGCTTGGCACATTCTGCTCTTCAGCAGCTTCCAATTTCCAGGGCACTGAGCCTTGAAGACCGTTCACTCTACCATCGTCCATATTTTCATAGTTATTATTGCTGTAATATTGCTTATGGACACCACTGATGTTCTCAGAGTTTTACAAGGTTAAAGGAAACAGATCCTTAATGAAAGATACTCCCTCAGAAGTTGACAAAGGGGGGGGGAAACAATGAAAGAAAAGGAGCAGAGGAGGTTGCAGAAAACTGGAAAACAGTGCTATGAATCAGAGCCAATGCATGGGACACTTTTATGGAATTGGAGCCTTAATTGCCCTCAGTTCTAATAGGTGACAAGCATGAGGTAACTCTGAGAAGCTGCTCTTAAATACAAGCTTGAGGAAGCTGAAGCTGGTGTAGGATCCACATGTGTCTCCACCAAACTCAGTGTGTGTTTTGGGAGATGAGTATTAAAGCCAACTGGTTCATTTCCTATCCATCCCCCAATCCTCAGCCTGAGAGGACAGGCCAGCAATGGCTCCATTCTCTGCCTCCTTCCAGGCAGCCATGCAAAGAGGAAGAGCAGCCACCAGGGCAAGGAAGGTGCTGAGTGTGAAAACAATTCCTGTATATTGCTCAGCTTCTTGCAAACCTTAGCTTCTGTCTGCAGCTTGAGTGACCACAGGTGAGAACCCAATGAATAACAGAATTCGGGATTGGGAGGGACCTTTTAAACCATCTAGCTGAAGCTATGTCCTGCAAGAGGACTATCCAGACTACTTATGACTAGATGATTAGTCTGTACCTTCCTGGATCAATTCCCCTCTCCCTTTTTTTCCTTTGGAGATTGGAACTTCTGGTAGTTCCCACATGCTCCAAGAACTTTGAAAGATTGCATTCAGTGGTTCCGAGATCACATCTGCCAGCAACGTCAGTATCTTGGGATGGAAACCATCAAACGTGAACTTGTTCAGAGGAGCTAGGTGTTCTTTAACCAATTCCGTATGTGTTTTTACCAGCATTTCTCTTCTCATAGTGCTGCTTTTGACAAGTTGGACTATTTTTACCTTTTGCATTAAAAAAAAGTTGCAGAAAAGGAATTAAGCATTTCTGCTATCTCCCTGCTGCTCGTTCCCTTCTTGCCAACATCTCCTACGAGTGGATCAACCATTCACTGATTTTTCTCTTGCTTCTTACATATCAAAGGAAAGATTTTTTTTTGTTATTTTTGGCATAGTCAAGTCTTAGCTCATTCTTAGTCTTCCTAAACCCATCCTTGCAGATTTGTGCTATTTGCTGGGATTCTGCTCTAGTTACAAGCTCCCCTTTCCATTTTTTTATACTTGTCCTTTTTGTCCCTGACCTGGAAAAAGTGTTGTTTTGCAACCATGCTGATCTTGCCACATGTTTCTTGATTTTCTTTCTCTGTGGTATTGTTTTTGTGTCTTTATTATTTTGTTTTTCAGAGTTTCCCAAATACCTTGAACTGTTTTTCCTGTTGACATTTCCATCCATGGAATCCTTCCTATTCTTTCTCTTAGTTTTTTGAAACTCTCTTAAAATCCAGAATACCAGAATCTAGTCTAGACTTCTAATTAATTTAAAATTATAATTCCATGAACATCTGGGCCCTTAATTTATTTTTCTTTTATTAAATTTATTAAATTTGTTTGCCATCCATCTTGATGTTTTAATTTACACCGAAACAAAAGCCGAACACCTGAAATTGGTAAGGGCAGAACTCAAGAAACGAAATGCTGCTAAACTGTATGCCAAACTCTCCAAGTGTGAATTTCACCAGAGCAAAATAGACTATTTGGGCTACCACATCTCGCACAAAGAAATTAAGATGGACCCCCAAAAGGTCCAAACAGTATTGGACTGGGCTCTGCCCTGAACCAGGAAGCAATTACAGAGCTTCCTGAGCTTTGCGAACTTCTACTGCCAATTTATTCCGTCTTTCACCCAAATAGGACTCCCCATCACTAACCTCCTAAAAACGAAAGGGGAGGACAAGCCTAAGCCCAGCCAGCCTCTAAAAAGGACTCTGGAGTGTCAGGCAGCATTCGAGAAACTTAAAATGGTTATTTGCCACTGAACCTGTCCTGAAACCCCCTGACCTGAATGCACCATTTGTTATCTAAGCCGATGCTGGAGATGTAGCTGTGGGGGCCATGCTAGTGCAGAAAAACGAACAGGGGCAGCTGTAACCCTGCACTTTCACTTCTAGAAAACTATCAGAGACTGAACAGAGATGGGCAGTATGGGAGAAAGAGGCTTACACAGTGCGCTGGGCGCTCTTAACCTGGAGGCACCAGGGGCTTAGCTCCAGTCACCACCCCCAAATGAATAGAGTGTGTGAACGAGCAAACTCAGTATTGGAACAATACCTTTGATGCTATATTAACTACCAACAAGATAATTGGACTGACTTATTGCGTTTTGCAGAGGTATACAATAACTTGGTTCATAATAGCACAGGGTTCACTCCTTTCAGGGTAGCTACAGGATGGGACTTCAACCTGATGCCTGAATTACCACCGAGTGACCCCCCCGGCCCCGCTTCTCCCTTAAAAGAATGGGTCTCTCAATTACAGAATATGTGGCCAATTGTGAGAAAATCCCTAGTGGATGCACATGAGGCTTATAAAAAGCAGGCTAAGAAGAAGCGCATGGAAACCAAAACTTTTAATGTTGGAGATCGAGTCTATCTTTCCACCTGCAATCTTTGCAACCCTCGAAGAAATTGGTCCCCAAATACATGGGACTCTTTCCCATCAAACACATAATTAACCCAGTAAATGTGGAATTAGATTTGCCCAAGTTCCTGCAGCAGATCCGCCCTGTGTTCCATTGCAGCTCCCCCCTTACACCTGTGCTTTCACCTACCCACCCCTGAGCCATTAATGATAGAGGGGGAAAAGCACTTTGAAGTCAGAAATATTTTAGATTCCTGTAAACACAGAGGGAAACGTCAATATTTAGTGGCTTGGAAGGATTTCCCCGAATCCCAAAATGAATGGGTTGACCATAGCCATGTTAGGGCTCCTAGGCTTCTTAAGTGCTTTCATAAACAATACCCTGATAAACCTAAATGATTCTTTTTCTTTCTGACCTTTTCTCTCTCTTTGTTTATTATGCAGGACTAACATCACTCTTCAGGTGGGCAGCATGTCAGGTCTACCTTCATGTCTTGCCATTCTGTTGGGGGGGGGGGACATTGGTATATTTGGGGTGCTTTCACTTTGCTGTAATGCTTGGGAATTAGGGAGGGGGATTGTCTTCAGAGATGGGGCAGATTCTCTCCCAGCCGGTTCTAGCCTGGCTGCAAGGCCATCATGCCCTGAGAGTGATCTATTATCTGCCTAGCACCTCAGTATTCTCAAAATATCTTCTCAGCATCAAATTGGCTGCTGGTGGACTGGTCGGGGGGGATGGGATTTGGGAAAATGAAAGAATTGCTTTATGCTTTGAACGGGACCTTCAGATTCCGCCTGACTTTTCTGTAAGCACTTTCCCTCAGTAAAAGTTCTTTTGAGTCAACTCAATGGATTCAAGAGTCTTTCTTTCCTGAGGGACCAGCTGGGGCAGGTCCTTACATGATGGCTCTCAACCAGAAGTCCAGAACATCAGATTTCTTATGATGATACAGATAAGTCTTAGTTCTTTTTATTTTC
This sequence comes from Azemiops feae, assembly GCA_023970755.1. NCBI lineage: Eukaryota > Metazoa > Chordata > Lepidosauria > Squamata > Viperidae > Azemiops > Azemiops feae. The sequence goes on from JALGBA010000525.1 coordinate 1,106,139, forward strand.
CTCTCCTCATTTTTTTGTCTTAATCAATGTAATGTATGTACATTCTTACTTTGGTATCCCTTTTTATTTTTTGTTAGAATTTATTAATACAGTTTTAAAAAAGAAAAAATTTTTTAACCTGTGATCAGCATGGAGGTGCCTTTTTCCTGTACTACTCCCAATCTCCCATGCCCTGTGCCTTTGCTTTTCATGTTTTCTTTCTTATTGCAGAAGTTTACATTTCTCTCTGTTCAGTTGCATCCTATTCATTTCAGGCTTCCTTCTCTCTTCTAAAGTATTAGCCACTCCTCCCAGCTTTGCATTATCTGTACATTTGACAAGTGTCCCCTCAGCCCTCACACAAGGCATAGATAAGAGGTTGAACAGCATGAGAACTGCCAAAGACAGATTCTGTGATGCTCCACTCAATACTTTCTTTCAAGTTGAAGTGAAAGTGCTAACCAGCATTCTTTGGCGGGTCACTCAGCCAACCAGGAGTCCATCTATCTCATAATAGCATCATGTAAACCATGTTCAACCATTTTATTAAAGCAAAAGTCATGTGATACTCAGGTGTACTATGTCTGCAATCTTCTTCTGATCAAATAAGCTAGAACCACTTTATCTCCAAAGAAGGAGATAAGATCTATCTAGCAGAAATTGTGACAAATCTCTGCTGGCTCCGGTTAATTATAGCATGCTTATCCAAACACTCTCAAGCATGTTGTTTGATAATCTGCTCATGCAGCTTGCCCAATATAGGCATCAAGCGGATGGGTCTGTAGTTTTACAAGTCCTCCGACTTTCCCTTATTGAAGAAGGGGGTGACATTTGCTGTCTTCCAGCTTTCTGGGTCCTGGCCAGGCCTCTAAGAGTTCACAAAGTTTACTAAGAACTCTTTCACAACCACCTCTGCTTGTAGGCACCCCGGAATGAAGGTGAATCCTTGTGGTCCTGAATTTGTTTGAATTTGTTTAAATTAGCTACTGATCATCTCCTTCTCTGTCCTAAGTTGTAGTTTATTCCTTCCCAGAGCAGCATATTGATTAGCCAAGATGAGTTGCAAAGGAAGTGTTAGGCAGTTCAGACTTCCCACCAGCACCCATTATCATGTTGACTTCTTCCTCTTTCTAATCATCTTTGGCTTGTTTTTAATTTTGACCTACACCCAAAATCCTTTTTTTAGTATCTCTTATGGCTTATTTGGAGCCATTATGACACAGTTCTGACACAGTTCCCATACTCTCTGGAGACTGTGTACCTTACGTTCTTACTTTATTATATACTCCACTTTCCATATATGTCTTTTTTTCCTCTGTTGCTTTTTAGAGACTTCTGCATGTTTAGATTTCTTCCATTTTTCCTTTTTGTAGAAATAGTTGGCAATTGAACCTGTAATATTTCATTTGGTAGAAATTCCGGTCCTTCCCAGATATTTTCTCTTTCAGGATATCAAGCCATTGCATCAAACGTGCCTTCCCCTTACCACTCTTCCCTTCCTACAGTTTTGACTCTTCTCAGTCCTTCCTCTCTTGGATACCATGTATTCAAGCATAACACAATCACTCTCCTCCAGAATGCCAATCCCCTTCCCTTCTTCAATCAGTTCCTACCTGTCGGTGAGGAATAGTTCCTTCTTTCACCTTCTGATAAATAAAGGTGTCAGCGAGAGAAGAAAGAATAGGATGGGCTTCTGATACTTTTCAAAATAATTATTAAGATAATTGAAATCCCCCGTTATAAGTACCACATGGCTATCAGAAAGGTTCAGACACAGAAAGGTTTCCGAAAGATGAGAATATTTGTAGCTCGGGGTTGGACTGTGCCATCCTTGGTGCTCTCTATTGGGTATTTCATGACCCAATTAGTTAACATCATCAGTGCAATAGCAAGTTTAGAGAGCAACAAGGACCCCACAGAAAGGCTTCATCTTCATATATTCTGCCTGCCCAGATGGTTTATAAAAAAAAAAACACCTTCCCTTGTTGGTAACACTTTTGTTCCTCTCTCCCTTTATTCTTACCCAAGCATTTTCAACCAGACTTCCATGTGTAGAGGAAGAAATTCAGTGACTATTAGGCAAGCATCAACTTAATTCTGGATGACAGGTGGGAGTGAGGAAGAAGCTCAAGACTGCCTTGACTTGATTCACTTTGGTATAAGAAGAGGAATGAGAATCTCTGTCAGGTTTTCAAGGTCCTGTTGTTATATCTTGCAATAATAGAGTTCTAGTAGTCCTCATGGGGTCTGTTTTTCTGATTATAGGCTAACCTCAAAGAGCTAACATAATGCTTTGATTTATGAATTTCAGTATATTTTTTCCTTTACATGCAATGTATCATGCTCACCATTGTTGTTAGATCTATTCATTTTGAATAAATTGTAGCCATCACAAATCATTCCATCAAGTTTCAGTGATGCCTATCATATCATGCTTATCTTCCTGAGTTGGTTCTCTCTGTTTACTTCATGCAGTCTGTGCAATGGTGTAGAAACAGTAGAATCCTTGAGTGACATCATCTCCTAGCACCTCTGGTGTAGTGGTCTGCAAAATTCTGAATTCCTACAATGGCCTCCTGCTTCTTTTTGTGTGTGTCCTGCTTTTCTGGACCCAGTCCTTGTCTGCATATTTAGTTTTGGGCTTTTATCACTCTCCCATCTATTCTAGATGAATGCCCTCCTGATGAGACTGGGAGATACCTGCCGAAATTCTCTTCACAATGTTTATAAAATGCAGGAAGACCTCTTCCTACGTGTCCTTTGTGAAAGTAGCAGAGGCCATTATTGTTGGATTCAAATCTCACTCAACAACTTCATCTTTGCAGCCAGTTGTCAACTTCTGTTTGGTCTTCTTGTGGCATGGCCCTGAACTGCAAGGATTGACAGAAAAGGTACCTGCACTTTCGGTTCCTTTACCTTCCTTCCCACGGTCTGGTCAAACACCAAGGAGATCAAAAGGTCCAGGCAGTTCAAACGGGTATAAAGATTTATTACAAGCTTAAGCTCTCTACAAGAATCTGAACTATTAATGGTCCAAGCAATTTGGCGGTAGATAACGAATTCAAGGCGGGCTGGACTTAGATCTCTTGTGGGTGTGAAGAGACTCATGACTGATGATGCATTTGACCTCTCCCGCAGGCTCAGCCTGGTCATTCTTTGGAAGTTGCTTCTGTTTGTGTCATGCCCCAAAAAGAAAGGCTAATTGGGGGAATTGAATGGTTGGTAACAAGGTTTGTAAGCTTCACAGAGTCACCTCTAAGCAAGATGGGTTGCAAACAAGTCTAATAAACAAATAAATAAATGAACATTTTTGCTACTGCCTGGATGCCAGCAGCTAGAAAACAGCATATCTCCTGGGATGACATGTAGGGTTGGTACACACAATATACCTAGTAGGGAATCACCTGCAACCACCACAGGCTCCTTTTTCCCAGAGAAGCTCTTGGATTTCTTCACTCCACAGAGATCCAAGTGTTCTTACAAAGTGTACAAGATCCTCACTTGCTCAATTAATGTCTAGAGCAGTGTTTCTCAATCTTGGCAACTTGAAGATGGGTGAACTTCAACTTTCAGAATCCCCCAGCCAGCAAAGCTAGAAGATTCTACTTCCCAACCTCTGCGGGCACAGATTGCTTTCTCATTATCTTGCTTCTTGGGGTCACTTTCTTCCATGTGTCACTCTACCATTTTTTCCTGTCCTGTGATGCTCTCTTCCCCTGCTGAGAGCTTCAGCTGACTTGTCCAAGACGTTCCTGCCTTCCTTGATGCATTTCAGTGGAGCAATACTCTCCTCATATCCCTTCATGTCCTCTTCCAAGAGGAACAGAAGGAGCACCTGCAGCACGTGCGGTTGGGTCTTCTTCAGGCAGGAGGACAAAGACTGCACACAACTTGCCAATCACAATTACTTCCATTGCTATCATAGAATAGAATCATAGGGTTGAAAGGGACCTTGGAGGTCTTCTAGTCCAATCCCCTTCCCAAAGCAGGAGTCCTTATACCATCCTGGACAAATGGATGTCCAATCTCTTCCTGAAATCTCCAATGATAGAGCACACACAACTCTGGGAAGTAAGCTGTTCCACTGGATTAATTGTTCTTATTGTCAGGAAATTCCTCCTTATTTCCAGGTTGAATCTCCCTCTGATGAGCTTTCACCAGTTGCTTGTCCTCAGGTACTATGGAGAATAAATTGATGCCCTCTTCCTTGTGACAGCCCTGACAGTACTGGAAGACAGGGATCATGTCTCCCCTGTGCCTTCTCCTCATTAGGCTAAACATACCTAGTTTCTTTAGCCATTCATCATATGGTTTAGCCTCCGGACCCCATATCATCTTTGTGGCTCTTCTCTGCACTCTTTCTAGGACCTCAACATCTTATATGTATTATGGTGGCCCGAACTGGATGCAGTATTCCAAATAGGAACTCACCAGTGCAATATAGAGCAGGACTACCACTTCCCGTGATCTTGATGCTACTCATCTATAGATGCAGCCTAGCACTGTGTTGGCTTTTTTGGCAGCTGCAGCACACTGCTGTCTCATACTTAAGAGGTTATCCACTGGGATTCCTAGATCCCTCTCACAGTTACTGTTATTGAGCTGGTAACTGTGGCCATTTTATACCTGTGCTTTTGGGTTTTCTTGCCTAAGTGAAGAGCTTACTTTCCTCATCACTGAATTGCATTTTGTCGGATAGGGCCCAGTGTTCTTCAAGATCCTTCTGAATATGCCAGCATGTGGTGACCTACCATCAGCATGTCAGCTGCTGCATTCTGGACTACCTTCCAAGAAACCTTTAAAGGCAAACCCAAATGGAGTGCCTTGCTGTAATCTAACCGAGGGGGGATGAAGGCGTGAGTAGAGTAGTCAGGTTTCCTGGACTACAGATGGGTTGCCAGCCATCTAGATCCCTCTTCCACCAGTTGGTCAAGCGTGAGCCATGACTCCAGAAGGAACCCCTAATCCCAGACTTGTCCTTCACAGGTAGTGCTTGCCCATCCAGAAATATACTTAATAATGTTCTGGGGGGTGCAAGTGGGGGCTGAAAGTCCCAGCTCCTTTCCCCAGGCTCTGGGCTTGATTGAAGCCCTTTCTGTGTCTTTGGCATGTTTCTGTTGTTGGCTGGATTCACCATCTTGTTACCATTATATGCTTTTTGAGATTGTATATTGTTTTGGTTTTATACTGTGAATTGCCTAGAGCTAAGGAGTTGGGTGCATCTAAATCAAAGAAGAAAAGGGAGGGAGGGAGGGAGGGAGAGGAGAAAGGAGAAAGTGGCTCAGAATGCTTCTGTGGTATAAAAGGGAAGGGAGATAGACCAGCATAGAACTAATAGCATCACAGCTACACTAAAATAGAAATAAAAAGTCGTATTGAGAGAATAAAGGGAAAATGAAATTATTAAAGTAAAATTACAGAGTTCAGGAGTTAATATGCGAGAGAAATCTGTAAAATTACAGTTAATTTAACAATGAATAATCTAAATGCTATAAATAAGTAGGAAAGGGCACAAGTAGTGCCAGAATGTACAAAACACTTTGAGAATGTAACGCTATGCTAACTTACATTAAGTCTAATGCTTGGTGAAGTCATGCTAGGGTTGGTTGGGATTAAGATAATTATGGTCCAACCAATTATAACAAAGAAATAAAAAAAATAAAAAATAAAATGATATGTGTATAACTAAAAGGAGGAGAGAAAGAAAAGGCAGGAAGAGAAGAAGGAAAGGGGGGGGAAAGGAAGAGAGTTACATTACTATATTACTATATACATTACTATATTACTACATTACTATATTACTGTATTACATTATTATATTGAGTTACAGAAGCCCAGTTAAGGCTCAGCAGCGCCTCCCTTAGGAGTTGCTTACACTGAATCATCGTCTGGCCCTCTGCCTGAAAGATGTTTAGACCTGATCAAATCCCACCAAAATCAAAGCATCGGGGAAGAATTCACAATGGTGTACGGTGGCACCGAGTAATTTTAATCAAGAAGTCTGGAATTTGTCTTGAAAAGTCAAAGACACTGGACAAACTGTGTTGAAAAAACATTTGAGCCAGTAACTAACATGTGCTATTTGGGCAAAAGTTTCAATGGAACCATTCCAGCTTCATCATGAAAGTTTGAGTAAAAACACGACAAGGAACCAAAACCAGGTTCCTTGGGAAGCTGGATTGTAGAGCCTCCAATGGTTCTGGACTCTTCAATGCACATCGCTGGAAACTGTAGGACAGCTGTGATATTATTTGGGCCTCAAATTTGAAGCACCCAGGAAATCAGACGATCCAGGCAATGCAAATGTGCATTATAAGCTTAAGTTCTGTACAAGAGCCTGAGCTAGTAACGGCCAAAGGAAATTAGCAGGAGTTAAGAATAGAAAGGAATTTAAGGCGGGCTGGACTTAGATCTCTTGTGGGCACGCAGGGGCTCACAACTGATGATGCATATGATGCCTCCCTTAGCCTCAGCCTGGTCGTCTCCTACATCAAATACCTTTAGTCCACCAGCTAGTCAATTACCTACTATCATGTGGAAAAATCTTAATATGGTAGCTACGCTTCTTCTGACCTTCTCTTTCAAGGACTGAATTTGGGGCCTTTGTGAGTGTTCAATGTCATTCCCATTAATTTGCCACCCATAACTGCATCTAGAAGGCTTCTTTGAAAAAGACCCTGATTTTTTCCCATAATTAATAATCAAATCATTATTCTTCTGCAGTAGGAGAAGGATATTGTTAAAATAGCAAGAGCAAGAGCACTTAGACATATACTGCTTTGTGGTGCTTTACAGCCCTCTCTGAGCAGTTTACAGAGTCAGCCTATTTGCCCCCAACAATCTGTGTCCTCATTTTACCGACCTCGGAAGGATGAGGTTAACCTTGAGCCGGTCAAGATTGAACTCCGGGCAGTGGGCAGAGTCAGCCTGCAATACTGCATTTAAACTACTGCGCCACAACGCCTCCTAAAAAAATGTTTGGACAACTGAAGAGGATGAAGGGGCGTCCCAGGTCCCAGAATCGGACTTCCTGGGTCTGAAAGGATGATCAAGAGCAGCTCCTCTGGCCCCAGGCACTTTCATCATGTTCTTTTCCCGACAATAAAAAAGGACCGTTTGTTTTTCTCTCTACTACACGCCCATTTTGAGATATAGCCACCCAGTTCACTTTTTTTTAGTAATGTTAGGTTTTATGTCCTCCCTAGGGTTGTCACTGCCGAAAGAGAAGCTACATCTAGGACACAATCACGGCCTCTTGCGTTTGGAACAATGTATAGAAAAAACACGACAGCACGTCCTCAACTTACAACCACAATTGAGCCCAAAATGTACTGTATGTTGCTAAGTGAAACATTTTGTTAAGTGAGTTTTGCCCCATTTTATGACCTTTCTTGTCACAGCTGGTAAGTGAATCATTGCAGTTGTTAAGTTAGAAACCCGGTGGTTAAGTGAATCTGGCGTCCCCCGTTGACTTTGCTTGTCAGGAGGTCGCAAAAGGGGATCACGTGGTCCCCCAGGACACTGTAACCGTCATAAATACAAGGCAGTTGCTAAACATCTGGATTTTTTTGCAATTTTTTTTTAAATTAATTTTCTATTATTACATTTGATTAGTGCTTAATAAACATCATGTTGTCTGGGTTAATTTGTTTGCTTAATAATACAAGTTACATTCTTAGTCTCTACCCCTTTTTTCCAACCATTGATAAAATAAATTCCATGTATGAAAATATTCTGTATCTTCTTTCTCTTTGATCCTCAACGTAAGTCTGTTCATTTCAGCACAGATCCGACGCCTCACTAGCCTTGGAAGACGGAGTTTTTAAATTGTCATCAGAAAGGAATCAGAGAAGGAAATCTGAAAAGGAAAATGTTTAAACAAAGGTCTAAACACTAGCAACCAAAATGGCTGAAAAAGGAATCACACAGTAATAGTTGTTTAAGTTGGATTGTATATTTATTTATTTATATATTTATTTTATATTATTTATTTTATTGATTGATTTTAAAACTGAATTGAGCAAGAGGAAAGATCGCAAAAAAGGTTGGATGGAAAACAAAGTCAAAGACTTACTAGCCTGAGTAAAACCATCAAACAAGGAGTAGCTAATTGGTGGAGGAATTCTGAGCAATATAACTCTGAGCCCTGCCTTGTCTCTAGATAGTAGTAGGGCATCTACATACATACATTCACACATATGTTAAGCTCATGCATAACTTGATAGGTTTATTTAGCATGCTTATTTAAAGTTCTGTGGCTAAAAATCAGAATGCAGAATAAAAATGATCATGGTGTACTTTTGCATCTAATTGTGCCAAGCTATAAATTAGGCAGGAAACTGCTGGAAAAGAATGCAAAACAATTAGGAAAGTAGAACTGCTGCAATGTTCTGATTAAGCTTTGTGGAAATTGCTTCTTTCTGGTTTTTAAGAATAAAAAAGAAGACAAACTGTAGAGTCCTGCTTCTCTCAATCTATTATACCCATTTCAGAGATCTGTAAGGATAAGATATTCAGGAATAAGATCATGGTGGTTTCAGTCCTCCTTGTGTTAAAAAGTTGAGAACTGGTTTGGGGTGAATGTTCTCCCTCTCTGTCTGTCTCTCTCTTTCTCTGAAAAAAAAAAAAGGAAAAAGGAATGTTATTCTAGATGAAAAGCAGAGCAAGTAAAGCCCTATTTTCCAATCTGATGTAACAAACATTCTGCTTTCATTGCTACTGGTGATTAAGAATGTGGGTTATGCCTTAGCTATTTTTATATACTGGCCTTGCATGTTATGAAACCTTGCGTTTCACCAGTTTAGGAATTCAATCGATGTGGGGTGGCTTATTTGCCCACTTCATGAAAGTGAGCATGCAGGAGTGGATTAATTCTTTGGAGATGCTCCATCTCCCTGTCAAGAAATGTGTTGTGATCTTAATCTAAGAGAAAATGGCATGAGGAGTTGCTCCCAGTCGGCTTAGTGACACGGCCATTTCACCCTCTTTGGGAAAGTCCCTGTTGCTTTTCTTCCTCAGATAACGGGACATGTAGAGAGCAAGCCAATCGGACATAATCAGACAAGCTTGTAGCCTCCAAAGGGAGATAGGCAGGAGCGGGAGGGGGAAAGAGGGGTGGGAGAGCCAATTGTAGAATTATGAGGGTGGCCATCTGTCACGGTTAAAGGAAATGCTTACTCTGAGGTGGTAGGAAACTGGAATTCCATCAGGAGCAGGAGGAGCTTTGATAACTTGGTCTCCTGCCAGCTCTCATAGAAGAAAAGCATCAGCTCAGCTCCTGCCATCAGCTCTCAGTGCCACTGAGTCTCTTGTCCCAGCAGGCTCAGCTGGGTTGCCGGATAAGACCGAAGACTGAAAGGAGAGAGAGGGCAGAGGGAGGGAAGGACAGGCAAATCTTCCCATGCCCTGCAACTCCCCATCTCAGATCTCAGATCTATATCCACCATCCTCCTCCTGACACACAAGTAAGTCAAGGACAGTATCTGGGCAAAGGCACCAATGTTGTCTAGTTTAGCAAGCCTAGGACAGTTCTTCTGGGTGAGACCTATCCCCAAGAGCTACATTTTAAGGATTTTTTAAGAGTCAGATCGGTGTAGTGTTTAAGGCATGAGGCTAGAAACCAGGAGATGATGAATTCTAGTCCAGTCTTGGTGACCTTGGCCCAGTCCCCCTCTCTCAACCCAACTCATCTCACAGGGTTGTTGCAGGGAAAATAGGAGGAGAAAGAAGTATAAGGTATGTTTGCTATCTTGTGTGAGAAGTCAGCCCCTCAGAGAAGGAAATATTAAAAGGGCAGAAAAATATATTTCCTCAAAAGGATTTTTAAAAGCAGAAACCAACCCTGCCCCCAAGTCTCTCTGCCCCAAGCAGGAGCCAGCCCTATACAAATGCAGATGTAACCATCAGAAAGGCCCCAGCTAGGAGATCAAGAAGACAAAAGACCTAAAATCTGCATACCCCACCTGAGATGGGACATAATAGGACTAACCCATCACCGTCAAGAATACCAGAGAGGCACACCTAAACTCAGGTCAGAATACGTGACACAGGAAATAGCCTCCAAGTTCATGCCACAGGAACAGGAAACTTCCAGACAAAAGGCTTTCAGGGGGTATAAAAACCTACTCCACATGTGCTCAGCCCTTCTGCCTTGATTTCTCTCCTTCCTGCAAGAACCATCTTTCTGGCTCTTCAATAAACTGTAACCTTCTTCCCAAAGCAGTCGCCATGTTGTTTTATTTATTCCCGGCTTGGATGAACCAGGATGAAGACTTTCTTCCCACAATTGATTGCTTTATAAAAGTAATAGGCAGGATAAAAAAATTAAATAAATCAGTTAACTGACCCAAATGACAGGCATTGTGAAAAGATGCCTAAAGTCATTTTGTACTAACTATCACATTAGGATGGAGTCCACAACCACAACTGCAATAGTCTAGAGCCTGAACTATACTGGAACTGGGTATGTCTGGTCTAGCCAAAAGAAGGACTAGTGGTAACATGATAGGATAACTTCCAGTACTTGAAAGGCAGTCACAGAGAAGAGGGGCTCAATCTATTCTCCAAGGCACCTGGGGGCAAGAAAAGAATTAATGGATGGAAGATCATTAAAGACTGATCCAGCCAAGAACTAAGGAGGAATTTCCTGACAATGAGAACAATTAGCCGGTGGAACGGCTTGCCTCCAGAAGTTGTGGGTGCTCCATCACTGGAGGCTTTCAAGAAGAGACTGGACAGCTATTTGTCCATCATGGTACAGGCAGCCCTTGACTTACAACCACAGTTGAGCCCAAAATTTCTATTGTTAAGTGAGACTTTTGTTAAGTGAATTTTGCCCCATTTTATGACCTTTCTTGCCACAGTTGTTAAGTGAATGACTGCAGTTGTTAAGTTAGCAACATGGTTGTAAAGTGAATCTGGCTTCCCCATAGACTTTGCTGGTCAGGAGGTCACAAAAGGGGATCACATGACCCCAAGACACTGCAATTGTCATAAATATGAGCCCGTTGCCAACTGTCCAAATTTGACCAGGGCGATGCTCCAATGGCCATCAGTGTGGAAAATGGTCATAAGTCACTTTTTTTCAGTGCCTTTGAACAGTCACTAAACAAGGATTAGTGGACTGTTCTCTAGAGGGTCTCCAGTTTGGGCAGGGTGTTGGACTAGACTAGAGACTCCAACTCTATTATTCTGTGTTCTGTACGCCACTAAACAATCACTGTTCCAATATAGCCATTTTCTTTTAGGCCAGAGGGAAGCCTAAGTAGGCTTAGAATGACCAGGTCCTTTAACTGTTCTTGGTAGGACTTGACTTCTGGTCCCCTCGCCATCTTGGTACTGTATCCTCCTCTGAGGTTCTTCCAATTTGTTGATGTCCTATTTAAAATTCAATGCCTAGGACTGCTAGTGAGGCCTGACCACAGTGGAATAAAAGTGGGCAATTATTTCTCATGATCTGCACTCTGTGAAAACTTCCCAAAACTGTTAGCTTGTCCTCAACTCTGTGACCTACCAGAAGACGGAGGTCTTTTTCACAGCCAGCCAGGCTCCAATGTTCTATGTTTCTGCCTTTCATTTTTTGCTCCCTGGATGCATGAGTCTAGGACTAAATTTCATCCTGTTCGTTTCAGTCAATTCTTCAAGACATCTGAATCCTTCAGAATCTGTTATTTCTCTTTTAAAGTATTAGCCCCTCCTCCAAGATTTCAGTCATTTGCAAATGTGATCATTGGTGCCTCCACCTCTTTATATGGGTCATGAATATACATTTGAACAGCAAGCAGCCACTAGGCCAAATTTTTCTCTTTTAATAAACAGGAGAAACCTTATGGAAAGCTTTGCTGAAACCACGGACTATGCCATGGTATTTCCCCAATCTATTAAACTATGAATGATGTTAAAAAGGAGATAAGGTGAGTTTGCTTTGACTTATTTATAATAATCTCTTAATAGTTCTTAGTAGACGCACACCCATATATATGTTCGCAAGTACACTGTTTAAAACCTCACCCATTATAGGCTTCAAGTGGACAGGTCTTAATCTTTCTTTTTTTCCCCTTTCCATTTTTTTTACAGATAATTTTTATTTAGAATTTTAGAAAGCTCTATCTGTATCCACTCTGATGTCTTTGAGGGTTTCTCATTTAAAGTCCAGCCCAGAATTCTTTCATCTCTTTCTGCCTGTGGAAGGGGGCAATTCGCGCGGTCAGCTCACTGCAGAACAACTCACTGTGGGATAATTCAACAATTCAATTTAATTATTTAAAATGATTTAAAAAATATTTTACTTTTTTTGTCATTCACATTTCATTTTGTCCCTCCTTTCGCATCCTTTTTTAAATGATTCTATTCCACCGTTTCTTCAATATTAGTGTAACTTTTGTCCCTCGGTGAGTTGCCCCACAACAAGTTGGCTGTGGCGAGTTGGCTGCAGTGAGTTGTCCTAGACCTAGACCAGTGGTGGCGAACCTATGGCACGGGTGCCAGAGGCGGCACTCAGAGCCCTCTCTGTGGGCACGTGCGCCATCGCCCCAGTCCTAGGCCTTCAGCTGGGTTTTATAAAACCTTTTCGCTTTAGGCCTCCGCCGCCGTGTGCAAAAAAAAAAAGGTTCAATCAATCAATCAATTTCAACTTCTCGCGGGAAAAAAAAAGATCTTGCAAAGTTGGAATTGATTGATTGAACTTTTTAGTCCCACCCAGTCTGCTGTTACCACCGCAGCCACGCCCACCGAATGGGCCCTGCCCTCCCAATGGGCCTCACCCACCCAATGGGCCACACCCACCCAATGGGCCACGCCCACCCGGCACCCGACGATACGTAGGTAGGTTTTGGGTTGCAGTTTGGGCACTCGGTCTCTAAAAGGTTCGCCATCACTGTCCTAGACCCTTCTGCCTGTCCTGACCCACAGTTTCCTCCTCTCTCTGTTGTCACAAAGATGTTTTCTTAGAAACAAACAGAGGCACAAAACAGAAGTTGGCACTCTACGTTCTTACTAGCACCTGTAACAATTCATTCTTTTCTCTGGGCAACCGTCAGTTCCTGCAGCTTCTTTGCCTTTCCTTTCCTTTTATGACATGCCCCAAAAGCATGTCTGTTCTCTGAGGAAATTCTTGCAAGTCTCAGCTCATTCTGTGCGTTAGCCTTGCTATCACGATCCTTACAAGGCTGATATCCTCCTAATGGAGGAGAATTGGAACAAAACGGGAGCAGTTCTCCCTCTTCTGGGAAGATTTGCAGAAAGGGAGCTAAAAGAGAGTGGGGTGAGGGAGGCCCCTCTTTCCTAATCCTCTGGATCAGAGTGGAAGCAGAACTGGATCGAGGCAAATCAAGGAGCCATGCGCAACGGAGAGCACCGGTGAGGGTTGCCTGGTGTGCACTGTGGCAAGACTGAGAGAGCAGACTTCATATTCTACTTGACCCATACAGGAATGCCGTGAAGAGTGTGGAATGCCTTCATTTGTGCTGGGTCCAGCTATCACTCCTTGATTGTCCAAATATTTAGACTCCAGAAAGGGTTGAGATAGAAACATCCATAAAAAAATAAATATTTTAGCGAAGCAGTAACCAAAAACCTAAATAGGAACCTGGTGTTCTCTTGGCTTCTCCATCTTTCTTCCTCTCTACCCTGCCCTCATGACCGAAGTGGAGACTGATGGCTGCATACTTCACAACCGGGCTCCTGACATTTCACTTCCTTACAAAGAAATGTTATGTGCCTACACAAAAACACCAGGAAACTTTTATTAGGCTTGGAGAACAAGGATAAACTTTTAAAAGGCCTCCAAGTCCCTTCTAAAGCCGTGATACTGTGCCTGTGGGGTTGCAACAGTGCAGAAAAGGTAGATTCATATCATGCAAGTAGAAAAGGTTGTCCAGATTTTTCCTTGGGTCTGTGGGTAGATTTGCTTTATTACTGTGGTTGATTTGTTTTAAACATCTATAAAGCAACAGGTTTCAAGGAGGAAGATACGTGGTCCTAAATGAACTGACCTCCCTGGTAACCCCTCTACTGTACCTTTCACTTTGGGATGCAATGCAGACACAACTCTGGTGAGAAGTCAAGTCCCCGTTTTGATGTCAAGGGACACCTAGATTTCCCTTTCCCATTACCAAGTGGACATGATGCTTGCTGCTATGTTCTCAGCAGAGACCATTCTTAAGCTCTGACAGTCTCATATCAGATGGAGACAGGCATGGCCGTGCCTGCAGCTGGCTTGGGGGTGGGTGGGAAATAAATCTCTAGGGTGGGGTGGAAAAGGGGGCTACTTGGTCTTTGTGGTCCTGCAGGTTGGTGCTCCTCAAACTTGGAGAAGAAGATCTGAGAGAGTTTTGAAGGCATCTGGATTTTCAAAATCAGGTGGAAGAAAGAGCTCTCACTCTTTTTACAGGGCAGGGCTTTTTCTCCACCTCATTTTGATTATCCAGATGCCTTCAAAAATCTCCCTCAGATCTTCTTCTCTGACTTTGAGGAGGACCAACCTGAAGGATCACAAAGACCAACTGATATGAGAACAGAAATGCCTTCCAGGCATACTTGGTAGGTCAAATCCATATGGATTCATCCTTCAAGTTGGTACTCCTCAAAGTTGGAGAAGAAGATCTGATGGAGATTTTTGAAGGCATCTGGATAATCAAAATAATTTCAGAAAGCTCAATGAGTCCTCCTGCCTTCAAATGCCCAGATCTAACTTCCTTCATTAGTTCTGAAGGAGCTGGCAGATGTGATCTTGGAACCACTGAATCATATCTTTCAAAGCGTCTTGAGCACCAAGGAAATACCACAGGACTGGAAAAAGAGCTGATGTGGTTCCAATCTTCAAAGAAAGGGGGGAAAACAGATCCAGGAAACTACAGACCAATCAGCCTGACATCAATACCTGGAAGACCCTAGGAAAGATAATCAAGCAATAGATCTGTGAACAACTAGAAGCCAAGTTATTAGAAGCCAATATGGATTTGTTAAAAACAGATTATGCCAAACAAATCTTATTTCATTCTTAGACAGTGACTAAATTACTGGATCAGCAAAATGTTGTGGACATAGTAGACGTAGAGTTCAGTAGGTATTTGACAAAGTAGACCACAACCTACTTCTTTGTAAACTAGACAAATGTGGGATTGACAGCATCACCACCAGATGGATTCATAACTGGCTGATCAACCACATTCAATGTGTACTCCTCAAGGGAACTTCACCTACATAGAAGGAAGCATGCAGTGGGGTGCATTCAGTTTTGATTGCCACAATATAAAAAAGATGTTGACACTCTAGAAAGAGTGCAGAGAAGAGCAACAAAGATGATTAACGATCTGGAGCCTAAATTATATGAAGAATGGTTGTGGGAATTGGGTATGTCTAGTTTAGTGAAAGGAAGGACTAGGGATGACATGATAGCAGTGTTCCAATATTTGAGGAATTACCACAAAGAAGAGGGATCAACCTATTTTCCAAATCACCTGAAGGCAAGACGAGAAGCAATGAATGGAAACCAATGAAGGGGAGAAGCAACCTAGAAGAACTAAGGAGAAATTTTCTGACAGTGAGAACAATTAACCAGTGGAATGGCTTGCCTTCAGAAGTTGTGGGTGCTTCATCACTGGCAGCTTTTAAGAAGGAACTGGACATTATTTGTCTGAAATGGTATAGGGTCTCCTGCTTGAGTGGGGGATTGGGCTGGAAGTCCTCCAAGCTCCCTTCCAACTGTGTTATTCTGTTCCGTTATTCTGTTATTCTTTCTATGATCCCATCAAGCCCAAAGAAAGTTCAGAATGGTATAGGATCTCCTGCCATGGGCAGGAGGTTGGACTAGAAGACCTTCTGACCTATTCTTTTATTCTTCTATGAGGTAAATACCCCTAGACAGACCCTGTCATGACTCCATTTTCCTCTGTCTACTACTTCATTAGGAAATTCTGACCCCAAAAGGTTTTTTAAAAATAGATCCCTGACAACAAAACATTTCAAATCATTTCATCAGCAAAGCCTTTTAGCATACTTCTCTAAACAGCTGTTCCAGAAAGGTGGCTTCTTTAGAGCTATGCAGAAGCTGCTTTATTTCTGCTTATGCCATCAGCCCCCCCACCCCTCCAGTTCAGTAGGGCAGGTCTGGCTTCCTGAAGTTTCCATTTAGAGATGCTGCTGGAGACCATCCTTGGGAAGGTGAAGGGTGGACCTCACAGAAGTCCAGACTCTCTTCTTTCTTAGGGTCATCCAAGGAGTAGGAGATGCATTTCTCCCATGGGGAATTCTCTGCTTTTCATCTTAAGTTTCACCATCCCTTTGATCCAGTCATATGGAGAATGATTTTTGGTTTTCAATAAGGTTTCAAGATAGGAAACAGTCCAGGCGTATTTATATATGCATCTCCTTCCTTCCTTCCTTCCTTCCTTCCTTCCTTCCTTCCTTCCTTCCTTCCTTCCTTCCTTCCTTCCTTCCTTCCTCCTTCCCTTTCTTTCTTTCTTTCTTTCTTTCCTCTTCTCTCTCTCTCTCTCTCTCTCTCTCTGTGTGTGAGAGAGAGAGAGTGAGAGTGAGAGTGAGTGAGAGAGAGAGAGAGAGAGAGAGAGAGAGAGAGCCCTGAGTGGAACGGGAAAAACAGTAGACAGTTTTAGACAGAGGAGTTCCCAGACATTGAGAATTACTTGGGTTCCTAAAAATGCCCCCCTTTATAAGTGTGCATGTCACTGGGTGGTGCAGTTTCTATGAACTGGGGTATATTTTGCTTTGCCAGGGTGCCAAGTGAGATAGAAAAATTAGGCGCTGGAGGCCTTTGTGCTCGTTCCTATTTACAGTGAAACTATTTACAAGAATTTACAGCCGGCCTATCCAAGGTAGTCACCTGGTGTCAGCCTCCCTCCCAGAGTTTATCCCTCTCTGGCTCTCCTGCTGCCTCCCCCATTCCTGGGCTTATGTATGTGTGTGGGGGGGGGGTGCAGAGCGAAAGGAAGGGAATGGCTGGAATTTACTTTATGCCAGTGTTTCTCAACTCTGTTTAGCAGACTCCAGCTCCTAGAATTCCCCTGCCAGCAATCCAGAAGAATTTAAAGAAATGCATCCCTTATAACTTGAGGAACTGATAAAGGCCAGCATGGTTCAGCATAGCTTAGCATCAAGAGCTTACAGGAAAAAAGAAGAACATGAGACATGGAAAGTGAACATCTGGAAGCAGATGTGCAAGAGCAGCTCTAACTCCTTTCTTGGAGGATTCTGAAGAAAAGCTCCAGAATAAGCGTCTGTGGCCTTTCCCTTGGCTTTGCTTTCACAGAGCCATCTTCTGTTAGCCGCACCGTCCCTGCAAGCCCCCCGGGACCCTCAGCAGCACTGCATCCAAAAGGAAAGGAACTGCCCGCTCCCTGCAATCAACTGAGAGGGAATCTTTCTCAGGTGCTTCTTATTGCTAATTAAACCCTACCATCTTTGTGTTCAAACACTCTGGAGGTTCAAAAAACATTCCAAAGCTGAAATTTAAAACTTTAAAATTCTCATTTGTGTATGTGGTATCAAAGTAATGTTTCATTTTGTCCACAAATTTCCACAAACTGATCAAAGAGAGAAGCAACCTGGAATTAAGGAGAAATTTCCTAACAGTGATAACAACTAACCAGTGGAACAGCTTGCCACCAGAAGTCATGGGTGCTCCATCACTGGAGGTTTTTAGGAAGAGACTGGACAGTCACTTGTCTGAGATGATATAGGTTCTCCTGCTTGAGCAGGGGGCTTGACTAGAAGACCTCCAAGGTCCCTTCCAGATTTTATTCTATTCTATTCTATTCTATTCTATTCTATTCTATTCTATTCTATTCTATTCTATTCTATTCTATTCTATTCTATTCTATTCTATTCTATTATTGAAATTCTCTAACATCTGAATCTGAATGATTGAAGGAATTGGGTATGTCTAGCGCAAAGAAGGACTAGGAGCAACATGATAGCAGTGTTCCAAAATTTGAGGGGCTGCTACAAAGAAGAGGGGGGTCAACCTATTCTCCAAACTACCAGAAAGCAAGACAAGAAACAATGGATGGAAACTAATCAAAGAGAGAAGCAACCTGGCATTAAGGAGAAACTTCCTAACAGTGAGGACAATTAACCAGTGGAACAGCTTGCCACCAGAGGTTTTGGGTGCTCCATCACTGGAAGTTTTTAAGAAGAAACTGGACAACCGTTTGTCTGAAATGGTCTACAGTCTGCTGTTAGAGCAGGGGGTTGGACTAGAAGACCTTCAAGGTCCCTTCCATCTCTGATGATGTTCTAATTTTTCTAATCTACTTTCACCTCGAGACTGAGATGAGCTTAACTCAGAAAACGAAAGAGAAAATTGGAAGCTTTTTCTTTTTAAAGGCTTGTGTGGAGAAGAACAATGTGCCATAAGGTTTGATTTAGGCAATTATTTTTTCCAAATTCCTCCAGGAAGGAAGATTAATAAGACTAAGTCTGTAAGCACACACAGGGGGTCCAGCAATACCAATGATCAATTTGGTCCAAGGATCTAATAGCCATGGAAGAGAGCATCACACAAAGGTTGAAGTTTGCATATAAGCATTACAGTTCTTCAAGTGTTCCACTGAGTCCATATTTGGCTAGTAACTCTTAGCACGTAACAGATCACAGTGTAGAGAAAATTCAGCAGCAAGATGTTTAAGTGAACAGGAATTATTTATGGCCATTTGTTGCAGTGAACATGTTGAAACCCTCCGAGCCAAGTTTTTTTTATTATTATTTTATTTTTGAGAAGCAAGGCAGAGTTCTCTTAATGAGGATGCCTCAAAAAACAGCACCTATAAATCACCAATCCTACTCACATATTCCTCTACCAATGAAAGTGATCCTGAATCAGCCAATGAAAGACCATGTAAGAAATCAGCTATGTTCATTTTCTAGCAAACAAAATCATAAGAGGGAAACATGGAAACATGGAAATTATATAGTAAAACAGTGGTTTTATGTGGTTGAAATAATTGTATGAACAAATTGTGAGCCTAACATAAGGGTAAACTTTTACATTTTCCAAATTTATGAATAGTTTCACTGTGTAGAAAAAAGAAAATGGCTGGCATAGGCAAAAAGTTTTTTTGATCCATCCTCCTGAGTTTGCACCATGACCCACAGGACTTGCGTGAATCTCTACACAAGTTGGTGTGTTTTATAACAATGCAAACAAGATTGCCTTGTTAATGCATCTTTCATTTGCTAAAATGTAGAGATAGAATAGAGCTGGAAGGGACCTTGGAGGTCTTCTAGTCCAGCCCCCCGCTCAAGCAGGAGAATATATACCATCTCAGACAAGTGACTGTTGTCATGGTTCCGATAGATGAAGCCACTAAAAGAACTTCAAGGCAAGAATTCTTCCTTAAAGAACATTTTATTAGGAAACAAAGTATCGGCACTTACATAGTTGAACCCAAGAATGAGATTCCCTCCTCCTAGATACAAAGTAACAAATTGCAATTCCCACCCCACAAAAGCTGTCATAAATCACATTCCCCAATTAGCACAAAACCCGGGCTTTTCTCTCTGGCCCCTCAGCCCGCCAAAACCTTATCAGAACATGTTCTTGAGTTCCCACACTTCTCCATTGTTATGGCTAGCTAAACCCTCAGGCATTTACCCCACCCCCCCTTCTACATCTGAACTCTAAAAGAATAGAAAAGGCAAAAGTAAAAATAGCTGCTGGTTCTCAGTTGTCAGAGCGTTGACATCCATTGTCACAGCATTGACAACTGTCTAGTCTCTTCTTAAAAACCTCCAGTGATGGAGCACCCACAATTTCTGGAGGCAAGCTGTTCCACTGGTTAATTGTCCTCCCTGTTAGGAAGTTTCTTCTTAATTCCAGGTTGCTTCTGTCTTTGGCCAGTTTCCAACCATTGTTTCTTGTCCTGCCCTCTAATGCTTTGGAGAATAATTTGATCCCCTCTTCTTTGTGGCAGCCCCTCAAATACTGGAACACTGCTATCCTGTCTCCCCTATTTCTTCTTTTCTTTAGACTAGCCAAACCTAAGTCCTACAGCCGTTCTTCATATGTTTTAGTCTCCAGGCCTTTGATCATCTTAGTTCAGTGATGGCGAACCTTTTAGAGACCGAGTGCCCAAACTGCAACCCAAAACCCACTTATGCATCGTCGAGTGCCGGGTGGATGTGGCCCATTGGGTGGGTGTGGCCAATTGGGTGGGCGTGGCCGATTGGGTGGGCGTGGCTGCGGTGGTAACGGCAGACTGGGTGGGGCTAAAAAGTTCAATCAATCAATTCCAACTTTTGCAAGATCTTTTTTTTCCCCGCGAGAAGTTGAAATTGACTGATTGAACGTTTTTTGTTTTTTGTTTGCACACGGCGGCGGAGGCCTAAAGCGAAAAGGTTTTATAAAACCCAGCTGAAGGCCTAGGACTGGGGCGATGGCGCGTGCCCACAGAGAGGGCTCTGAGTGCCGCCTCTGGCACCCGTGCCATAGGTTTGCCACCACTGTCTTAGTTGCTCTTCTCTGAACTTTTCCCAACATCTTTTTTGTAGTATGGTGACCAAAATTGGTTGCAGTATTCCAGGTGTGGTCTTACACACTGTTGGCTACTGTTAACCCAAGCTGAGCAACTCCTTCTTTGGCCATTAACTTGAGTAGGTCTGTAATAGCCACGTAATTAGGAGTAAATTTCACAAAGTATCTACAAATAGCTAGAAAAGGGCACAGCAGATCTAGTTTCTCAGGAACTGAGGCTTATAGAATAGCCTTTACCTTTTTTGGATCAGGTTTAATTCAGTTGTTTTCAGTAGAGACAACCTATCCTAATGTAATAATAACAGAATAACAGAGTTGGAAGGACCTTGGAGGTCTTCTAGTCCAACCCCTGCTCAGGCAGGAAACCCTATACCACTTCAGACAAATGGTTGTCCAATCCCTTCAACCTCCGGTTGAAAAGCCCAACCAAAGCAAAACACCAGAGCCATTGCGTTCTCTAATGTGTACTTTATTGAGCAGATACAAACTGGCAGGGTTAAAGGAAAGCTGGCTCTGAGGAAATGGCGGGAAGCAGTTAAGTAAAGGGATGGAACTTTCCTCCCCTCTCTGACAGGTTCAGGTCACATTGTCCAATACACTGTGCAGTAATTATTATGAGAAGAAACTTTAGTTTGCCAAAACAACTCTTCAACAGCTCCAGCTCTCACACTGATGACACTTGTGGGTTCAAAATTCTCCCCTCTCTCCCTCCCACATCGTTGGCAAGTTAGAAGCATGTAGCGGTCCTAAAGACCGTAGCTTGACAGATGCATTAAAAACTGCCATGTCAAAGGCTGTTGCATAAAAGAGTGCAAAGAGTATGCCAGAAGCTCCCACTGTTTATAGATGTGACTGAAGTCATGATGGCAGAAATAGATAACAGAATAACAGAGTTGCGAGGGACCTTGGAAGTCTTCTAACCCAACCGCTTGCTCAAGAAGAGATCCTATATGATTCTGGACAAATGGCTGTCCAAACTCTACTTAAAAACTTCCAGTGATTGATCACCTACAACCTCTGGAGGCAAAGCTGTTCCACTGGTTAATTATTCTAACTGTCAGGAAGTTTCTCCTTAGTTCTAGGTTGCTTCTCTCCTTGGTCAGTTTCCACCCATTGCTTCTTGTCCTGCCTTCAGGCTCCTTGGAGAATAGCTTGACTCCCTCTTCTTTGTGGCAGCCCCTGAGATATTGGAACACGGCTATCATGTCCCCCCTCGTCCTTCTCTTCATTAAACTAGACATACCCAATTCCATCAACCTTTCCTTATATGTTTTAACCTCCAGTCCCCTAATCATCTTTGTTGCTCTTTCTAGAGTCTCAACATCTTTTTTAACATTGTGGCAACCAAAACTGGATGCAGTATTCTAATTGTGGTCTTACACTTGAAATGCTGGATTACTGGATTAAATGCCATAAAAGTGGCATTTGCACAGGGTTGGGGGAGTTGGTGCCATTAGGTCAGTGTTGGTGATTGCCTGGACTAATCTGACTGTAATGCCACCCTTCAACATTTTGTCCAATTAAGAATTCATAGCTTCTCACATGGCATATGGTACACATCTCAGATTCTGTGCAACCATCAGAATAGAGACTAACCAACTGTATCTTTGTGAGAGCATTCAGTAATTTAGCCAAGTCTCCTAGACAGAGAGCTGTGCCATCCAGCTGACCCTGACAGTAGCCAACCGTGTCCTTTGGCTCACAGAGGCCCTTTTCTGAGGAGCATTGGGGATAAAGGAACTGTTTGGCCGAAGATGGTTCCAGACCTTCTTTGAGAACAGATACAATATCATCAACCTCATTATTGTTCTAAGAGACTCAGATGCAAGATGAGCATAAGCAGTTGGGCTAAATACAGACGAAAAGGGTTTGTTTTGGGCAGCACTTTAACTCCTTGCTTTTAGATGATGCTTCATTAAATTGCTGCAGGAACTCCCAGGGTCAACCACCACGTCCATTCACTTCGCATTTACGCTCATAATTTATTTCTCCTCAGAACCCATAGAATGAGCAAACTCTTTCTCCTCATAATCGTCATTTTCCATTTTTCCTGACGGTGTTCACAAATTTTCTCCAGGCTTGTGATGGGTTACGAGATGCCACGGGGGCATTCTTGGAATAAACCTGAGGTAAAGGTTCAACTCTTTTGCAATATAAACAGGTTGTGTTCAGTGAACTACGCTGTTCTCTGAATGACACAATAATCCAGAGCAACAAAAGAGACTTTGGCCTGTGACTGAGGGGAATCCTGGCTGCCAAGTTCCCCAGGTGCCTTTTGCCTGCATCATGTAGTGACTTTCTTCTTAAACGTGTAATTTCACCATGGCAACTGCTTTACTCATTGTCAGATCTCCCTGCTTCAGATATTCATCACAAATTGTTTCAGGATGCACTTTCCCATCAGTTGATCTCCGATCTGATCTGTTACTGAGTCTGAACATGGGTAGCCTCCTCAGGCGTCCCCAGAGTCACACAGTTTAGACAATCTTTTAATTGCATTCGCATATACAGGTAGTCCTTAGCTTACAACAGTTCATTTAGTGACCATTCAATGTTACAACAGCACTGAAAAAAGTGACGTATGGCCATTTTTCACACTTATGACCGTTGCAGCATCCCCATCGTCACATGATCAAAATTTGGATGCTTGGCAACTGGATATTTATGACAGATTGCCGTGACCTGGGGTCTTGTGAATACCCTTTGCAAACCTTCTGACAAGCAAAGTCAATGGGGAAGCCAGGTTCACTCAACAACCATGTCACCAACTTAACAACTGCAGTGATTCGCTTAACAACTGTGGCAAGAAAGATCATAAAATGGGGCAAAAATCACTTAACAAATGTCTCATGTAGTAACATAAAGTTTGGGCTCAATTGTAGTCGTAAATCGAGAACTACCTGTGCCTCTATAGATTTGTTGGGTGCTATATCCAAGATGCAAACGTAAACCATTTCATGGCCTCATCTGTGAATGGAATAAAATAGTTATTCAAAGCAGCTTCAGTTAATGGAAAGTACATTTTTCTTTGAAAAAGCCACTTTATTGGGGCTCCTGAGCAGCCCAGGAATGGAGTCCTCCCAACTGATCACAATTCTACAAAATGTCAAGGGCTCCATCCATGTTTAGCCACTGCATACAGGCCATTGCATTATTACTCAGAGGCTGGGGAGGAGGAAGATTAGTGGGTTCTGTGCTTAGACGTTATTCTGGGACCCCCTTTTCATTATCAACTGGATTTTTAAAAACCTCTTAACAGAGATTCCATAAATCAGCTCTAATCTCGTAATAATATAGCACAGTGTTTCTCAATCTTGGCAATTTCAAGATGGGTGGACTTCAAGTCCCAGAATTCCCCAGCCAGCTATGCTTAAGAAACACCGATATAGCACATTCACAATTCTCCATCTTGTCCCTTTCTCCAGCTCTCCTAAATCCCCCTTCTTCCCATCTGTGGCAATATCTCTGGGGACTTGTGGCAATATATTACCAAGACCATCAGGAAACAGCCCTGACCTTTGACCCAGTACCATCAAAACCATCCTCTTTGCACATTGGGGAGGAAGGCCTGTTGCCTCAAATCAGAGACACAAGCCTGAATCAGACAGGTAGAGCCGCGCTGGTTCCCACCCAATATGGACGAGTAAGCAAAAGAGTCACATTACTATGGTGTCTGCTGGGCGTCAAGCTCTATTAAAACTGAGCAGTCAAAATCCTGACTTACCTCGCAGACGATCTTATTTTCCAGGCAAGGACATCAGTAATCTTATACCTGATCTTTGCTGACAAGGAAGAACGGAGGAAAAAGCTGTGAAGGCATTGGGTGGAAATGACCCCATCATCTTGGGATCTGTGATATTATGGAAATGAAAGATGAGCATGTCAGATGTCTCTCTATGTAGGCGAAAAAAAATTTTTTTTTTATGCGGTTTCTCATTTTTCCAGCCTTCTATCCATCTCTCCTATTTCTTTATGCAGGAATGATTCTTTTGTAAAATGTAGTATGAATACTGATGGGCATTTTCATGTTCATTCCTCAGTTTTTTTTACCATACAAATATTCTAAAAATTATTTTCCCCAACATGTCTATGCATATACTTTTTCATGTCATGATTTGCCATATTTTAATGCATGTTGTGCATAAATTTGTATCACACATGCGCTTTAATGCATTTTTGGATTGCAACATGCAATCAAATTGAGGAAAGCATGCAACTGCATTTTTTATTTTTATTTTTTGCATTTTGGCTTGGAAAGTGTGACTGAGTTATAAGCTTCCATTAACATGCACACTGTATAATTCTTGCCCTTTTCCTGGATCCTGATTGCAATTAGCTTAAGATAATCCTGGCTATAATCTCCTGAACAGAAATACTGAAGTAGAAAAAGTGTTTGACAGATGGAGGCTTCTTAAAAGTGAGCTATGAAAAACAAAATAGAATAGGAATAGGAATAGGAATAGGAATAGGAATAGAATAGAATAGAATAGAATAGAATAGAATAGAATAGAATAGAATAGAATAGAATAGAATAGAATAGAATAGAATAGAATAGAATAGAATAGAATAATAGAATAATAGAATAATAGAATAATAGAATAGAATAGAATAGAATAGAATAGAATAGAATAGAATAGAATAGAATAGAATAGAATAGAATAGAATAGAATAGGAATAGAATTATTAAGACTCCTCACAGGAAACAGCCAGGACGCCGCTATAAGGCATTACATGCCAAAGCAACTAATCACAGACACTTTCCCCCCCTCACGCTATCAATCTGCTGAATACCTAATCCTCACAGTGCTGTCTAATGTCTATCTATATTTACCCATGCAGTATGGTTGTAGTGTTATCATTTATCCTTATTATCTTCTTTACTTCCCCGTCTTATTGGGATGATGACGATGACAATGATCATAATGCTGATTCTGATGCTTTGCATGTACACTGAATGCTTCTGCACGGGAGACAAATTCCTTTTGTGTCTAATCACACTTGGCCAAATATTCATATTATCCCAGTCCTTCTCTTAGTCAGACTAGACATACCTAGTTCCCTCAATTTTTCATTATATGATTTAGCCTCCACACCCTTTCCTATAACCATTCATTGTATGTTTTATCTTCTAGTCCCCTAATAATCTTTGTTGCTCTTCTCTGTACTCTTTCTATTGTCTCAACATCTTTTTTGTATTATGGTGACCAGAATTGGATGCAGCATTCCAAGTGTGGTCTCACCAGTGCAGTCTTTCAACTTGGAAGTGCCTCAATGCTTCCAACATGAATACAATGACAAACAGGGCAGTATAGAGTCAGAATATCATATCACATGATCTTGAAGCTATCCCTTTGTTGATGCAACCTGGGGCTGCATTACCTTTTTTGGCAGTTGCAGCACACTGCTAACTCAAACTGTACTTAAGTGGTGGTCTATTAGGACACCTTGATCTCTCTCACAGTTGCTACTATTGAGCCAGGTACCACCTATTCTATAACTGTGTATTTGATTTTTCTTCCTTATGTTTAGGACAGGGGTAGGCAACCTTGGCTCTTTTATGACTCGTGGACTTCAACTCCCAGAATTCCTGAGCCAGCATGGCTGGCTCAGGAATTCTGGGAGCTGAAGTCCACGAGTCATAAAAGAGCCAAGGTTGCCTACCCCTGGTTTAGGACCTTACTTTTCTCACCATTGAATTGCATCATATTGGATAGGATCCAATATTCAAGTTTCTCAAGGTCCTTCTGAAAGTCTATTATCTAAAGTGTTAACTATTCCTGCCAGCTTGGTGTTGTCTGCAAATTTGATGAGTTCCCCCTCTATCCCTTCATCTAGATCATTTATGAAGATTTCAAGAGTACTGGAACTAAGACAGAACCTTGAGGTCCCCCACTGCATGCTTTCTTCCCTTGCCCCAGATAGCCCCTTTCCGAGGGAGATGAGAGATTTAAAAATAGAAAATATGAATGAATGAATGAATGAATGAATGAATGAATGAATGAATGAATGAATGAATGAATGAATGAATGAATGAATTGAGGTCTACATGTTGAGTGCAGTTGGACACCCAGTTGTGAATCCTTTTGATGGTGGTACTGTCTATCCCACACTGTTCTATCTTACCGGTACCAAGAAGTAGGCTTTGGTCTACTTTGTCAAACATCTTACTGAAGTCTAAGTAAACTATGTCCAAGTATTTTCCTTATCCTTATCCACTAATTTAATCATGTTAGCAATAGCACTTTGCAGCACTCTTTAAGCGGTTTACAGAATCAGCATATTGCCCCCAACAATCTGGGTCCTCAGTTTACTGACCTTGGAAGGATGGAAGGCTGAGTCAACCTCAAGCCCCATCAGAATCAAACTCCAGACTGTGGGCAGAGTTTGCCTGCAATACTGTATTCTAACCACTGCACCTCCAGATCTTCTTTGTCTTTGTCAAAACAAGGCAATAAGATTTATGTTTAACAAACCCATGCTGGCTTCTATTAATTGTCTTGTTAGATGCTTACAAATGCACTTTTTGATTAACTTTTACAGGATCTTCCCAGGTATTGATGTCAGGCTGATTGGTCTCTAGTTTCTTGGATCCACTTTTTTTACCCTTTCTGTAGATTGGAATCTCATCAACTCTTTTCCAGTCCTCTGGTAATTCTCTGGTGCTCCAGGATCTTTGAAAGATAGCATAGAATAACAGAGTTGGAAGGAACCTTGGAGATCATCTAGTCCAACCCCCTGATTGAGCAGGAGACCCTATACCATTCCAGACAAGTAGAAGTCCAGTCTCTTCTTGAAAAACTCCACTGATGGAGCACCCACAATTTCTGGAGGCAAGCCGTTCCACTGGTTGATTGTTCTCACTGTTAGGAAATTTCTCCTTAGTTCTAGATTCTCTCCTTGATTACTATCCATCCATTGCTTCTTCCCCTGCCTTCTGGTGTTTTGGGAAATAAATTGACCCTCTCTTCTTTGTGGCAGCACTTCAAATACTGGAACACTGCTATCATGTCACCCCAAGTTCTTCTCTTCATTACACTAAACATACCCAGTCCCTGCAATCCATCATATATTTTAGCCTCCAGTCCCCTAATCTTCTTTGTTGTTCTTTGTTGTTCCAAGTGTGGTCTTGCCAAGGCCTTATAAAGTGGTACTAACCCTCCATGTGACTAGGACTGGATGTTTTCTTTGCTCCCAAGCTTTCCTCTTGATAGCCATCTCTGATCCACTCTTTTCCTTCTGCAGTGACATCACTTTTCACCATCAGATTCTACTCTGAAAATTCTCTTTGCATCTCAGAATGTCCCAGGTTACCATGGGGACAGGAGTAAAGACTTTGAAGTGATTCAAGCTTTACTGATCACTCTTTACTGGAGGCTCAGGTAGTTAGCAGGCTAGCATCCGTTTCTTCCATCATTTGAAATATATGTTCTTATCTATCCTGGCAGGTAGGAATTGGGCCAAGAAGGAATTGAAGGAATCCCTCGTTTCTCCGGAAAACTCATTCAGTGGCAAATAGCTGCATTACAGAGGCATAGTAGGGGAAAGGAGAAGGCTTAAGGGGGGGGGGGCATAAAATAGAAGGAAATGGAAACTATGATGGTGTTGCTTAAACTTTAGGCTTCATTATTAGCATTTATA
This sequence comes from Azemiops feae, assembly GCA_023970755.1. NCBI lineage: Eukaryota > Metazoa > Chordata > Lepidosauria > Squamata > Viperidae > Azemiops > Azemiops feae. The sequence continues at coordinate 1,134,241 of JALGBA010000525.1, forward strand.
AGGTGATATTAGCACTTTTAACAGGGCAGTCCGGAAAGTAAATCAAAAGAAAACCAATGAGGTGAGCCATCTCTAAACCCAACTTTGGGAAATTCTTGACTTCTTTTTATTGGATGTGCTCATATCTTTGATACTTTGTGCAGTGGAGTTTTATATATGCTGCCAATAGATATTTCTCCAAGTATTTTCTGATATAGATTTTTAATTTTGTTTCTTCATTACATCTAAAATTTAGCAGGGGGCTAATGGGACAGAGGGAGGAAAGAAATAGGCTCACAAAGCAGGAAAACAACAATCCTGATGAGCTGCCTTGGTTTATTTCTCAAGAAGAGACTTGAAAGTCCTTTTAAAATTTTAGAGGGAATGTCAACTCCTTTGGGATCCCTACTTTTTAGTTCCCAGCTATTTTTATTTGGAAGAAGCCTCCAAATGAAAGGATGAAGGGAACAGTACATCTCTCAAACTTCTTATAACAGAATAAAAGAATAACAGAATTGGAAGAGACCTTGGAGGTGTTCTAGTCCAGCCCCCTGCTCAAGCAGGAGATCCTAGACCATTCCAGACAAGTGGCTGTCCAGTCGCTTCTTAAAAGCCTCCAGTGATGGAGCACCCACAACTTCTGGAGGCAAGCAGTTTCACTGGTTAATTTTTCTCACTGTTAGGACATTTTTCCTAACTTCTCCTGCTTCTGTCTTTGATTAGTTTCCATCCATTGTTTCTTGTCTTGCCTTCTGGTGGTTTGGAGAATAGCTTGGCTCCCTCTTCTCTGTGGCAGCCACTCAAATATTGGAACTCTGAGATCATGTCACCCCTTGTCCTTCTTTTCACTAGACTAGACAAACTCAATTCCTGCAACTGTTCACCTTTTTTATATTGTGGTGACCAAAACTGGATGCAGTGTTCCCGGCATTATTAATAATATGGTTCAGTGTGGTCAAAATCACGTCTGCCAGCTTCTTCTGAACTCCGGGATATAATCCTGGAGTCCTGGTGATTTGAACTCATCTAGGGTGGACAGGTTTTTTCTTACCATTTTGTTCCCTATTTTTACCATTTTCTTCACTATTTTCACTCCTATTGCTGGTCTGCCTTTTATGGTTCTGTTTTTGATAGGTTAGCTATTTTTTCCTTTTGCATGAAGACAGATGGAAGGAATGAATTAAGCAGTTCTGCTTTCTCCCTGCTGCCCTTCACTTCCTTGCCATCTTCTCCCATTAGTGGACTGATAGTTTCTTGATGTTTTTCTTCTTTCTTACATGTTGAAACTTTTTTTAAATCGACTCCCTCTTCCCTGTGACAGCCCTTCGGGTATTGGAAGATGGGTATCATGTCACTCCTAAGCGTTTTCTCTGTTTCCTTTCTTTGTTCCTGCAGCCGCTCCTCTCACGGGTCCAATGCTGGATTGACTGCTGAAGGACTTTCCAAGGCACTTGATTTTAATCTTGCTAGGCCACCAAATGGGGGAGGATAAACCACCACGGGAAAGAACAAATGAGCGGACAAAATGTGTAGAAAGAATTTCAGGTTCCAGTTTATGAATGATGTTAAAAACAACAGGTTGGATGTACAGAGCAAAGGCCAAGTAACGGGAAGTGCAGCATGGAAAACAGGGGAAGGGAGCAAAGTCTGAGCAAGAGAACAAGACAGCTCCAGGGGGAATCAGAAGGAAGTTGTCCGTCTTATTTTGGAGTCCTTCTGCCTGTAATTTTCTAAGAAAACAGACGTGCTGGAGGCTTTGAGCCAGCAGAGACACACACCGCCTCATTGTGCATAAGGAGAACATATCTTTCCCAGTAACACAACTGAGGTGTGCTGTTCAAAGTCAACCAACTTTATCTCATTCATTGACCAGAGTATAGGAACATAATAGAATCAACCCAATTAAGATGAATGAAATAAAATAGGAATAGGAGAGAAACTGGACCAATGAAAGTAAATATGTCTCTGTGTGTGTGGGCATATAATCAAATCAAAGTGATCCTGGCAAAGTCCTGATCAGCTAAGAGGTAACTAAGATGAAAAGAGTCAGTGTAACCTAAAACTGGAGATAATAACGCTGTAATAAGCTTGCTTTGCAGTTTATGGTAAAATGCACAATAAAGAAGAACGCGAGGGGTTGTTTCAAGGGCTGCTGCTTGACCTTAGCAAAGGCATTTGCAATTGCAGAGAATTCTCCGGAATCTCCATTCCAAATCCTCCATTTGCAAAGCATTGCAATGCGCAAGTGCTAGAGCTCTGCAAAATTTTGATACGGCAATGGGATTGAGATATCTGGCAGGCTGTATCTGGTGACTTGATTATCAAAATAGACATTAGTGGGAATTAGGCTGCTCTCAATTTGTTTTTCCACATCAAGCACCTGTGGTCTGACATTTTTCCTGCCTGGGGTGTACTCCATTCTGATTAGAGGGTGAGGAGAGAAGATCTGCTGTTTAATGAGGAACAGATGAAGGAAAGCAATGGTTGGATCCTCCTGGCTTTGTTGGTCCTTCCAGCAGGAACCCAACCAGTAGCTCATGTCCTTAGTGTGTGATGCAGTGGGGGAGGGGGTGAAGGAGACAGAAGTTTGGGCCTGTCCAGTTGCCTGACTAGAAGGCTGCTGCTGTGGTGGGCTGTCTCTGAAAGAAGGACTTGGCTCTTCTGCACTCTATCCCCAGACAGAGGCCAGCATTATAGATTTTCTCCATGTTGCTTTCTAAAAAGGGTTGGAAACATCCCAGAATTCTTCCTCTGTGAGCAGGACCATTAGAACACAGAATCTTAGGGTTGGAAGGGACCATGGAGGTCTTCTAGTCCAACCTCCTGCTCAATGCAGGAGACCAGACAAATGGCTGTCCAATCTCTTCAGTGATGGAGCACCCACAACTTCTGGAGGCAAGCTGTTCCTCTGATTAATTGTTCTCACTGTCAGGAAGTTTCTCCTTAGTTCTAGGCCGGTTCTGTCCTTGTTAGTTTCCACCCAGTGCTTCTTGCCCTGCCTTCATGTGCTTTGGAGAATAGGTTGATCCCTTCTTCTCCATGACAGCCCCTCAAATATTGGAAGATGCTATCATGTATTAGCTGCCCCAGGGCCTTTCTTCTTGGATCCGGAATCCAATATCTCTCCCGTGTGCATCTGGCTTAGCATATCTGTGGAGGGTTGTTAGACAATGAGAAAGACACACTGAAATAAATCCACTTTGTGCTTCTTTGTTTATCAGACCCATTTGACACTAACGTGTGTGATTTAGAACAGCATAGAATAGGATAAAACCATTGCAATATCAACAGCATCAAATAGGAAAAATACCCTAATAAATCAATTTCAGACAGCACAGAACTACTCCCCAAATACTCATCTGCTTTACCTTCTGGAAGGCTGTCATTTGTGGCAACTAAATGTATGAAAAAGTAACACTGAAGAACTTTAGTTGCCCTGAGAAACATTCTAGCCTTGTGAAGCACATTCATTGTTGGAGCTTCTGGTACCCGGAGGAGGGCTTCACAGGACCTTAAAAGGGGGGGCATCTTTGACTTGGAGGGAGGGAGGGAGGGAGGGAGGGTGGGTCCTAAAGTCTGCCAGCTCTGCTCTGCCCCATTAGATGAGAAATGTTTCTCTGACAAGATTTGCCCATTGGCAAGTCTGCCTTTCCTCAGTTTCCACGAAGGAGCAACCAGAGTTTCTCCTATGAAAAGAGCAGCTGGATTTGATTTCTGGGCTTCTCAGAGAAGAAAGAGGCAAAATTGTGTGACAGAGAGTGACTCAAGCCTTGAATGAGGACAGTTTGCTTAAAAGTGCCCAACTGCCCTTCCTTCCTTCTTATTGCTTATTGCTGAGATCCTTCCCATCTCAGCAATAGGACCCAGTAGCTGCTGGACCGTCGGTGAGTCTCCTTACCCGAGATCTACACCTAGTGGCCGAAGAGGGGTAGGAGGCCTTGGCGGGGCCAGGGGCTCTCCTTGGAAACGAGCAGCAGCTGTGAGGGTCTGCTCCCCTCCCAGGCAGCCTGGCAAGCTCTGCTTCTCCCCTTCCATCTGGAGGAAACCTGTTTCTCCCTTGGCTTCCTGCCAGCTTTGCTACCTGTGGGAGGACTGAGTCCTCAAAGGGACAGGATGACAACTGAGAAAAGAGGCCTGGAGTGGCTGAAGAGGAGGCAACGGGAGGCAGCAAATGCCAGCCGGAGACCTTCCCAAGTCTCAAGGCTAATTTCTTCTTGACCTTGTTGATTATCTGGAAAGGGGAAAGATCAGATTGGTTCACTTAAAATGCACATCAATTTGATCAAGCCAAATTCCTGCCTGTTTTTACATCTCTTCAGTTTCCCTCCCTTTGTCACCCCCTCCCTGCTTTCATCCATTCCCACAGCTCAGCCCTCCCCCTTTCCTTGGGACCCTCCCCCAACAGCCTCTAATGCAACCGCCAGATAGGGGCATATTTGACAATGAACTTCTGCTAGGGAGTAAAATGAAGTGGCCGTTTTAAAAGGAAGACTGACTACAATTGTGTCTCTATTTAGCTGTATGGATGTTAAGGCTTGTGCCCTTATTGTGCCATCATTCAGAAGAAAATTCAGCAAAACAAATCTGAAAAAGAGAAATAAAAACCTAAAGCAAAACCTAAAGAAAAATCTTTTTCTCACACTGAGATATGCGTAAAGGAGACTTGGGATTAAAATCCTTCAGAGTTACCTCTTGCAAACCCACCCACCCCCAAAAATAAAAGGACTGGGCAAGGAGTGAGGGGGGAACTGGGCATCCCACGCTAATAGTCAATCATTTAAAAACTTAACAGATCACAAGCTAATCTGTCTCTATAATACTTTATTGTCTATAGAAACTCGAAGAGAAGGTTAGCAAGGAGAACTGCCAGCCTTTTTCAGCTTAACGGAGCATGTACTAAATTCTGATAAAGATGGAAAACAGTGGAGAAATAAGATGTAAGAACAAAATGGGGCAGAAAATAAGAGAAGTGGGAAGATTTCCAGAAAAAACTCTTTTTCTTTGGATAAAAAGAAGGGAAGGAGGAAGGCAAGGCAGGTAGGCTGGCAGGAAGGGAAGGGAAGGGAAGGGAAGGGAGGGGAAGGGAAGGGAAGGGAAGGGAAGGGAAGGGAAGGGAAGGGAAGGGAAGGGAGGGAGAATGTCTGTAAAGGTGCCTGCTTTATAAGAAAGAGGGACTCCAAACAATGAGAAAGTCAAGCTTTTGATAGAAATTGAGGACTGCAAGATGAGAAATCCTAGATTGATCAGCTAGTTTGGGAAAGCTAGTCCTGGCCAGTGTCCCTGGGGTGAGTTCTCTGGTTGGGCAAAAAGGGCCTTTTGGGAGGGTGGCCAAGTTGGGTTAAGCCCCTTGTGAAGGAGATGGGGGTCATCAGTCGATGGAGAAGGTGAAGTTGCAACCTCCTTGCAAGACCTGCCTTCGAACTGGGCTGTGAGCGAGTGAGGAGGCTTCTAGTCTAGAGGGGCTCGCAGAGGCTCTGTCTGGGGCAGGGAGGGTCAGTTTGGGCCCCATGGGATTAAGCAAACTGGATGTCACCTTGTCCATCTCTAAAAGACAGCTGGTGGGGGGCGTGGGAGGGTGCAGCTTACATTTTGTTTGTCAGGTTTATTTACTCCACCAGGGTTTGGAAGCAGGAGGAAAGGTCTACCAGTGGTCACCTTCCACCATCTCGCACCCTTTGCAGCATATCTGGAGGTGGCTGAGGTTGGAGGGGGTGAGGCAGTTCAGGGAGGGGCTGCTTTGTGTGGGCCCTTCAGTCCTGCTCAGCTCTTGCCTGGTCAAGTGGTCAAATCCATGTAGTTTCCTTATTAGTTTCCTTACCCTGACAGGAAGAGAGTGAAAGAGAGGACAGTGGAGACATTTTCAATCAATAAATCAATCAGAATAGAGCTGGAAGGGACTTTGGATATCTTCTAGTCCAGCCCCCTGCTCAAGCAGGAGAACCTACACCATCTCAGACAAGTGACTGTCCAGTCTCTTCTTAAAAACCTCCAGGGATGGTGCGCCCACGATTTCTGAAGGCAAGGCTGTTCCACCGGTTAATTGTCCTCACTGTTAGGAAGTTTCTCCATAATTCCAGGTTGCTTCTCTCCTTGATTACTTCCCATCCATTGTTTCTTCTCCTGCCTTCTGGTACTTTGGAAAATAGATTGACCCCTTTGTGGCAGCCTCCCCCCCCCCCAAATACTGGAATACTGCTATCATGTCACCTCTACTCCTTTTTTTCTCTAGACTAGCCAAACCCAAATCCTGCAACTGTTCTTCGTATACTTTAGTCTCCAGGCCTTTTCCTTGGGCTTTCTGGCCTCTTAAAATTTCTCTTCAAGAGGTCCCAAAGATGCTTTTTCATGAGGCAACTGGACTTTCTTGTTTTTCTTTGAAGATGTTTCGCTTTTCATCCAAGAAGCTTCTTCAGCTCTGGAGGGTTGTTTGGCTCTCTCCCCTCCTGCCATGATCACTAGATCGTATTTCTGCTTCTGCTCGGAACAGTTCTCTGCATTTGAAATCTGATTGCAAACCCTTGTATAATTCTACAGTTTTCAGTTTTCATGCTTTCTGATTAAACCCACCTTCCTTCCCAGTCCAGCTCTTTCATCATGTACAAACTCAGCTGGATTTCTGTGGTCTGTAGATTCATGGACTGAGAATGTTGTGTGTGATTGTGGGTCAATGAGCCTGTTTGTCTGGAGGCTGAGAAAGAAATCCTGCACTTCGGGAATCCGTTCTGATCGGGGTCTGTGCCTTTATTTTCTTTATTAATGTGTGGAGTTTGGAAAGAGTCAGGCTGAATAATGGACTGAAATGTGTGCCAGGTTTGTAAGTCTTTGCTGATTATCAGGAAAAAAAATCTATGTTTGAGAGAAATGTATAGGAAAGGCACACACTAAACTCTAATAAAGATGGAAAGTAGTGAAGAAATAAGATGTGAGAATAAAACAGGGCAGGAAATAAGAGAAATAGGGAGATGATTTCTGGAATCCCTCTTTTCCTTTGGATAAAGAAGGGAAGGGAAGGGAAGGGAAGGGAAGGGAAGGGCCAGTGAGAAGGGCAGATTGAGGCAATTAGGCTGTCCTGCTCACATTGTTTCCTCTTTGTACACACAGTAGACAGCTCCTCACAACCAACACACCAGATATCCTGCAGGAGGATTGTGTGGAGGCTTGTAGAGAGCCTTGGAGCATGTTCACATGCCTGCATGGCCAACCCTCTGCCCCATGCTTCTCCTTCACCAGCTCCCCCTGAGCGCACGGAGTGTCTGAACTCACCCAGGTTGCTGTAAGAGACACGGGGGTTCTTGAATCTCTGTCTCCTCCAGACACTGCCATGGCTGACTCACCATGCACCCTTGCTTGCAGCCAGACAGCAGAAATAGGAAGGGGGAGGGAAAGGATTGGAAAGCAAGGGAGGCTTGGGAGGGAACTGAGGAACTCAAGTGAGCTGATGCAGCCCTGACGGTCCCAACACCCCAAGGTCAAATGCTGGGAAAACTCCGAGCTGCTCAGAATGTTCCCAAAACAAAACGAATGCAATTGATTGGTGGACCATGAACCGTGGGGAGGTCCAGGGGGGGAAGGGGATTTTACCTGTGCTGGTTTTCATGCGAAAATGTTAGAACTGGCATTGCTACTTCTATGCTTAAGTGGAATTATCAGCAAGCTCTTGGTAAAATAATGTCCCAGGAGTTACATTTGCCAATAGGATGATTGCCAGAACCTTTGCTAAAGATGCATTAAACCTTCCCCTGGCATTTTGGCTGTACAAGAAAAAAAAAAGCAGCATTTTCTTGGCAGTTTTCTCAATTTTTCTGATTTTTATTCACTAATGTATCCCTCCCCACATGTTGTATATAGTTGCCTCATTGTGGTGGTGGTGGGAGGGGGGCTGGAGGGGCCCTGGGAGGCATGAGCAAAAAATCTAGGGAGTGTACACCAAGAGTATATACCTTCAACTGGATCAGCCAAGGCCAGAAGGTCATCCCAGCTGCCAATTAAGAGATAGCTGGAGTCACTGGGGGTTTTTAAAAATAGAATGGACAGCCATTTGTCCGGGATGGTATAAGGTCTCCTGCCTTGAGCAGGGGGTAGGATTAGAAGACCTCCAAGGTCCCTTACAGCCCTCTGATTCTATGCTCTATGGTGATGTTATCAATCTTAGCCCCTTTAAGAGGTCTGGACTCCAACTCCCAGAATTCCCCAGCCAGGGCCTCTCAGGTCAAATGGCACGCCACATTCCACTGATGAAAAGTTGAAGATCTTTTGGGATACCAATCTAGTGACTGGATTAAAGCCTTCAGGACGCCTAGTTGCTGATGTTGCTGTACAGGAAATGGACAAATCTGCAACTGCAACAAAGAATCCCAGGTACACTAAACATACAAATCTGGGAAAATTCAACACAGAGGAAGATAAAATGAATTGACTACCCACAGACATTTTGGGTATCAGCAAACGGAAATGAGCTAAAGTTGCATTTTAAAAAATTACACTGTATATCACTCAAGACATGGAACATAAAGAAGGAACAGCACTGTTTTCACAAGAAGGATGTCGCAAGCCAGTACTTAGGTACAATGCAATTAATGGCCAAATAATATCAAATTGACTTTGTGGACAACCGTTTAATAAGGTAATTATCCAAGTTTATGCTCCAATTACTGCTGCAGAACTCGAGGGGGCTGGTGAGTTTTATGATCACATTCACTATGAAACTGACAGGACGTGCAAGCAAGACCCACCGTTTGTGGTTGGAGATTGGAAGGCCAACACTGGAAATACCGAGGTGGAAAACATCATCGGATTGTATGACTTAGGAAATCGGAATGAAGCAGGAAACCAACTTATCAATTTCTACCAATCCACAAGTTTCTTTGCTGCTAACAAAAACTCAAAGTGCTGTGTGAAAGCCATCGTCTGCATAAAACATGGAGAAACAGACTGGCTCCAGTTTCACAAAGGAGTGGGAGTGTGTACAGGTAGTTGTCAGACGTGCCCCAATCCGATCCCTTAGGAAAGAAAAGCCTTTGGTTCCATTTGGTTAAAGGGTTCTTTTACTAAGAGTGTTGGCTGCAGTAAAGTCAAACCAGCTCTGAAATTATCGCACTCACTGGATACAAAAATAAGGTGCAGGTTTGCCCCCAGCCCACCTCTCCCTCGTGACCAGTCCATTTCCAGCCAGCCAGAGCTCACCAAGATGTTTTGAGAACTCTGAGATGTTTGGGGATAATTCGCGTATTTCTCAGGGTGCCTGGCCTTGGGATGCTGGTACAAACAGGATCCGGTCCTTTTCACCTGTCATCCCCCGCCTCCCGATTTCCTATCATGTACACACAAAGCTTTATTGCCTTTTCATTTTCCCTCTTTCTTCCTTCCCTCCCTTCTTCCCCCTTTCATCCTCCACCCCCCTTCTTTTGATGGCAGGATGCCTGTGAGGCCCCAAGCCAAGCCAGGAAGAGCTGACAGTAGTCCTCAAGTCATGGCAATCTGTTCAGCGACCATTTGAAATTACAAAGTGCTGAATGGACATATGAAGCCCTCCTGAAGTTAGAAGTGTTGCAGAACCCCTGCAAGCATTTCACAAAAATGTGCGTGCTTAGTGGCATACCCATCCTTAGGACCATGGGAGGGCTGCAAATCTCCCTCACCACAGGCCAGGAGGCCTCAGCCAGCTAGGCCTCCCAGTACATGGAAACCAAAGCATGGGCCTTCTTCCTGTCCCACCACTCCCAGGAGGTTTGGGCCTTCTCCTCATCCCACTGCATCCAGCAAGGCTTGAGCCTCTCCCCCCCAACCTCCTTCCCCCACTCCCGGAAAGCTTGGGCCTCACCCTGCCCATCCACACCGGTCCTGTTCCCTTCCCTTCCACACAGTTGCTGACAAGCTCATCCAGCTGATGCAAGGCACAACTACTAGAGAAAGCTGGCCAACACGATGTTTCCAAAGGTAGAAAGAGCCTCAGAAATTTTGCCAGGGAGAAAGACCCATCTTTCTGGGACTGGTGAGATGGGTGGAAGACCCATGCCCTGGTGGGGCTAGCCAGCTGGACCTTCCCAGACCATGGCAGGTTTCCATGCACTGGTAGGCAACAGGCCTCCCCCACCCCATGAGGCACCAGCCACTTAATGACCACAATGGGGCAGCTGGGACTGCAGTCATTGACCAAGACAGTCTCATGGGCACCTCGCTTAATGATTGCAGTGACTTGAACCCAAATTGTGGACTCAGTCATGGTTGTAAGCCAAGGACTACCTGTACACTCTTCTTATTTGTCCAGTTGGTATTCAATCTATGCTGAATTAAATTTAGGGAGGTTGGATTGGAAGATGGCCTATTGATGACCCTACTCTGATAGCTGAAAATGCAGTGATCTGAAAGCATTTATAAAGTGCATAGGAAAGTTGGGTCTATAATATACGCATTAACATTGGGGAGAGAAGCAACCTGGAACTAAGGAGAAATTTCCTAACAGAACAATTAACCAGTGGAACGGCTTGCCTTCAGAAGTTGTGCATTCTCCATCACTGGAGGTTTTAAAAGGAGACTGGATAGCCACTTGTCTGAAATGATATAGGGTCTCCTGCTCGAGCAGGGGATTGGACTAGAAGACCCCCAAGATCCCTTCCAACTCTCTTATTCTGTATTCTGTATTTTTTTTTTTACTGAGATGGGTAGTTATATAAATCTAATTAATAAACAAATAAACATAAAGAGCAACCATTGGCAACAGGTACAGGCACAACAACCAGCTAACCCCCAACATAAATGCAGATGCAGCTTTTGGTAATCAGCTTCCGCTTTTTAGGTTCAATTATCAACAGTAAAACCATCAGCCAAGAAATACTCTTCAGACTGGTACTAGGCAGCAAGGAGGGGTTGGAAAAAAGCATTCTGATATCTGGAAAGATCAGAATTGTACAGGCGATGGTTTTTCCATTGACACTTTAGGAGAATGAAAGTTTGCTTGTTTGTTAAATTTATATAGTCAGCCATCTCACCAAAGATGACTCTGGCAGTACACATCAGCTGAAGTTAAAGTTCAAAGAAGAAGGCGAGAAAGAGTCTAGAAGATGCTTTTGAACTTCAGTATTGGAGAAGATTCTTGGGAATGCCATGGATAGCCAAGAAAAAAATGGATCATCAGTCCAGGGGTCTCACTTGAAGCAGAAATGTCCAAGCTCAAATTATCACAGGTTGGAGATACCATGTAAATATCTTGTTCCCTTGAGAAGTACATAATATTGGAAAGAAGATGTCAGCCCCACTAGTAGACCAGACCAAGAAATCAACTCCACAGGAGAGTAAGGCTACTTTTCTTGAAATTGGCTATGAGGACAAAACCTTGCAAGTCTAATTGTGTTGTACCATGTCTCTTTTATCATTCAGTGAATTATGGAAATATGTGTATGAGTAGCTTCAAAATATTATCTGGATGTGAAAAATATTTTACCCCTTATCACTTTGGTAACAGAGCTTGTATATCTCCATCCAAGTCATTTTTGGCAGCCTCACCAGGTAAACCAGGCAAGAAACATGACCAGATAAGCTAATTCTACTTGACTGTAAAGTTACATTAACATAATCTTGCAAGTCTGAAAGTGTGTTTCTCCCGTTGTCACCTTTACAGTGCCCAATAACTTAGGGATGGTCTCTCCTGAGCCTCTTGCCCTGCCCATTATGCAGCTGCAGGCTCTGCTGTCCCTTATCTGACCATTCCCACCAGCATCTCTTTGCTTCATGTCCCAAGATCATTCGCACACACCACTGCATCTCCCTTACTCTTTATGGATGATGCACCTTTGGGAGACCTGAAGGGCCTCTCCTGAAGGTTGGGGACACATCATCCCGGAGAAAGTCTATCAATATAGTCATTAAATGTCAACATCAACTTGATAGCACATAATCAGTCAGTCACATAAGCTGTATATCACGTGGTGCCAGCAGATCACATGTGATTGACTTGTAGATTCTTCTACTTGCAAAATAAAGGAAGGAAGCTACCCATGTTTTCTAGCATCTTCGATCATTCTTGCTTTTCTTGGGATTATCCTAACCCCAATCCTATAGGATGGCTTTAAAGGACTGCAGCATCTGTCCACATTTTAGCTATTTTCATGCCTTTTGAGACTTTTCCATCTGGGTGTTATTATTTCATATATTCACTGGTATTTATCTACTTGCTGGAGAAGTTGACATCTTTTAGAAGAATCCTCCTACATATGCACAATACAGAGCACTGACAATGTGAGTATCCTATGACATAATGAGAGCCAGTTTGATGTAGTAGTGAAGGTCCCAAGCTAGAAACTAGGTGTCTGTGAAGTCTAGTTCTGCCTTAGGCAGCAAGTCAAGTTGGGTGACCTTGGGCCAGTCACTCTCTCTCAGCCCTATGAGGCAGGCAATCTGAAAAACCTTGCCAAGAAAACTGAAGGGACCTGTGCAGAGAGTCACTAGGAGCCAAGACTGATTCAAAGACATCAGAGGGGAGAGGGAAGCAGTAATACTGTCATCTACTAGTATTGTATGTTGCAGAGAATGTATTAATATTATAATCACTGGTGAAAAATTAGATACATCTCAGCAAAATAGCAAAGGCAAAAATGGCTTTTCAGGGCAAATAGCCAAGCCATTGTGGCCTCCAAGGTGTGTTTTGGGCAGGATTTGACCTGCAAGCCTTTCGGTAAAGGGTTCCCTGGTCCAGTCATGTCCGAGTCTAGGGGGAAAGTGCTTGTTCTGGACCAACCAGCAGCTAAGAACTGTATGTTAGGATGTTTAGCATTTATAGGGTTAAACGCTGTTTCCTTAAGAAATGGCTTATGGGTAATGTAATTTCAGCAGTCAGTTTATCTAGTCAGTGGGAGGAGTTCAAAGGTTTATGACTGTACTTCCTGGCTCTGTGCCATTGTTTGATTCTCTTCACATTGGGATCCAGCCTCATGGCTCGGACACAGCAATTGTTCAACATGTAATTTATATACAGGACAGGAGGACATCACTGTCTTTCAACCTAATGATATGGATCCAGATTAATATTGAATTCCAGTGCTCATCTCCGTTTCTTAGCTGAGGGAGCCTGCATTGTCTGAAGACATTTTTGTGGTCATGTGGCCTGTATGACTACATGCCGAAGTGCATGGAATGACAAATTTCTAGACCTGAAAGTTACAAAGATATGTAAGGAAGGCAGGCTGATGGGATTCAAAATGTTTGGACTACACTAGCCCCAGAGCACAGACATTAGGAAGCAACTGCTGAAACATCTGGAGATGAAAAATCACTGTTTGGCTGCTGGTTTTTCTGTGGCCAGAGAGATCCTTGACTGAGGTGCCCCAGCAGAGGTACTGCATGCCCAACTTCCACAGTTAATGGAAGCAGTCTCAGTTGTGCCACATTAAAAAAAACAGTTGTACAACAGCTCAACTGGCATAAGAACTCTTGTTGCAGGATTTGATTGTCAAGAACATTTTTTAAAATGTATTTTTAGCATGAAGGGCACATAGTTCCAAAGGATACAAAGCTCAAACGGGAGGATGTATCCTAAAATGAGGTTTCTGCTCTTAAGAAACAATTTTCAAGGGCCATCTTCTGTTGTGATGCTCTTGGAACTCTTTCAGTTCATCACAATTCACAAGGTCTAAACTGAGGTGAAGAGGAAAACAGGACCTCTTGAACCATCAGTTCAGTTCCCATCTTCAAGAAAGGGAGGGGGGGAAACGACAGACCAATCAATACCTGTGAAAATCCTGGAAAAGATCATCAAAAAAACAGATCTGCGAACAACTAGAAGCAAACAAAGTCATAACCAGTAGCCAGCATGGGCTTGTTAAAAACAGATCATGCCAAACCAATCTTATTTCATTCTTTGACAAAGTGACCAAACTAGCAGACCAGCGAAATGCTGTAGACGTAGTATATTGAGACTTCACTAAGGCATTTGACAAAGTAGACCACAACCTACTCCTTGGTAAGCTAGGAAAAGGTGGAATAGACAACATCACCTCCAGATGGATCTGTAGCTGGCTAACAAACTGTACTCAACGAGTAATCCTCAATGGCACTACATCCACATGGAGAGAAGTAAGCAGTGGGGTACCACAAGGTTCCGTCTTAGGCCCAGGACTCTTCAATATCTTCATCAATGACTTAGATGAGGGAATTGAAGGGGAACTCATCAAATTTGCAGATGACACTAAACTGGCAGGAGTAACCAACACCCCAGAAGACAAACTCAGATCCAAAAAGATCTTGACAAACTTGAACAATAGGCCCTATCCAACAAAATGAGTTTCAATGTGGAGAAAAGCAAAGTTTTACATTTAGGCAGGAAAAATCAAAGATATAAGTACAGATTAGGTGAGACCTGGCTTAAAAACAGTAATTGTGAGAGGCACCTTGGAGTCCTGGTGGACGATCACTTGACCATGAGCCAGCAGTGTGCAGCAGCAGCCAAAAATGCTAATACAATCCTGGGTTGTATAAACAGAGGCATAGAATCAAGATCACGTGAAGTATTAGTACCGCTTTATAAAACCCTAGTGATGAAGATTTTTAAGAAGAGGCTAGACAGTCACTTGTCTGAGATAGTATAGGTTTTCCTGCTTGAGCAGGGGGCTGGACTAGAAGACCTCCAAGGTCCTTTCCAGCTCTATTCTTTTCTATTCAGTTATGCTTTCGCAGTGCCCCTTGCTTATGAGGAGGCCTCAAACCTGAAAGCTCTGTAGGCCAGACAAAGGTCAGTTCATTCTTTGGAGGAGGACCTTTTGTGTACTGGGGGCCAAGCTTGGCAGGGAAGCTTTCAAAGGCATCAGGAAATGGACATGGCTGCAGTTAATGGATTTCAAGGTCCTTCCAGTCAAAGAGGCCTTCAGGAAACTCTGGGGTGCATGGAAGGCATTTCCTGCGCCAGTGGAACTGGATGGAGCTTGTTATCGAGAAAGCCCATCATTCAAGACTTGTTTAAGGCATTAACAATGCGCCCCCTTCAGCCCCACATGGAAGCCACACCTTGAAGGTGTTTCAGAGAACGCAATCAGCAAGAGATGGTTAACCCTTCTGAGAAGGTAAATTGTATGAGCATAAAGGCATATGTTTCTCATACTGTTGGCAACCTGGCCTCTCAGATGCCTCTGAACATAACATGACTTTTTCTTTCTTTCTTTTTCTTTCTTTCTTTCTTTCTTTCTTTCTTTCTTTTCCTTTCCTTCTTTTCTTTTTTTCTTTCTGAGAAAAGTAACTGATCATGAAACATTTTCCTCTAAAAAAAGAGAAGAACATTGGTATAAAGTTAGAATAGCCTCTAATGTTTTTGGAAGGATTCCAAAGTAAAGAACATCTGATTGATTTAAATCTTCACACATATGTGCTATTGCTGGATAGAGGTTTTAGCAAATTACGCAATTGCACAAATCTTTATAGGTACACTGACTTTATTCAATAGCAATAGCAATAGCACTTAGACTTATATACTACTCCATCACTACTCCATCACTCTCTGAGCGGTTTACAGGGTCAGCCTATGGCCCCCAAAAATCTGAGTCCTCATTTTACTGACCTCAGAAAGATGGAAGGCTGGGTCAATCTCGAGCCTGTCAGGATTGAACTCCTGGCTGAGGGCAGAGTTAGCCTACAACACGGCATTCTAAACATTGCGCCACCACGGATCCTCAATGAAAAATCAGTGTTTTATTTTCCTTCTGTGTTATTTACGTAAACAGAAATCTTCTTAGATAAAATTGCCAAACTAAAGCAGTGTCTTTATGGTGAATGCTCTTTGTGGAGAAGTCCATCCTCACCTTGTTGATGGAGGTGCTGGTGGAGACCAGTGGTTCTCGTTGGTTCATTCCATCTCCCTCCTTGAGCATCATAAGAGCTTCATGTTGTGCACCAGTTGCTCCCTTTCCTGGATCATGAGGCTTTACTCATTGCTATGCATGCGTTAGTCACCTCCCGAGTGGATCAGTGGTCTATCAAATGGCAAGAAGATTTTGGCCTTACAAAATGTGCTTCTTTTTTCTGAACTTCAACTTCTATTTTAAAAAAGAGTTTTTGAACCCTGTATATTACACAGATATGTAAGGAAGCGGCTAGGCAGGTTGATGGCATTCAAAATGTGTTCTACATGGGGCTGTTCTTGAAGAGCATCTGGAAGGTTCTAGTGAAAAGGAGGACTCTTGCCTGGCAGAAAGAGCTTCTGTGGTGCCTGGATAAGGCCATGGAAACTCAGGAAAAGAAGCAAATAAATTCTGGATGGGACTCTCAACAAGCTGCAGGAAACTGCATAGGTGGATTTAATCAATCTCTCCCTCTGCCATACGCGAAGGGAGGAGGGATCCAACCATCCGGGCTCTTCTGGGTCTTACTTTAATCCTAACTCTATTGTGAGCAGGGGGTTCAATTAGAAGCCCTCCAAGGTCCCTTCCGGCTCTATTATTCTATGTTCTATAAGAGAAGAAGTAGGGATGGCATAATAACTGTCTTCCAGTACTTGAGGGGCTCAACCTATTCTCCAAAGCACCTGAAAGCAGGACAAGAAGTAATGGACAGAAGCTTATCAAAGAAAGATCAAATTAAGAAGAAATTTCCTGACAGAACAATTACTCAATGGAACAACTTGCCTCCAGAAGTTGTGAATGCTCCAACACTGGAGATTTTTAAGAAGAGATTGGACAACTATTTGTCTGAAACGGTATAGGGTTCCCTGCTTAAGCAAGGGGTTGGACTAGAAAACCTTGAAGGACCCTTCCAACTCTGTTATTCCGTTACTGTGCCTTTGGGGATGAGGGGAGTTCAAAACTTCCATTGGAGCCAAAGGAAGGAAGCGGAACAGAGCAGAGGGAGCCTTTTCAAACCTTCAGAAGATGACCAGGGCCAAGAAAATGCAGCACAGCACAGCACAGCACAGCACAGAACAGAACAACAGAGTTGAAAGGGTCTTCTAGTTCAACCCTCTACACAAGCACGAGACCCTATGCAACTCCAGACAAGAAAGAAAGAAAGAAAGAAAGAAAGAAAGAAAGAAAGAAAGAAAGAAAGAAAGAAAGAAAGAAAGAAAGAAAGAAAGAAAGAAAGAAAGAAAGAAAGGAAGGAAGGAAGGAAGGAAGGAAGGAAAGAAGGAAGGAAGGAAGGAAGGGAGGAAGGAAGGAAGGAAGGAAGGGAGGAAGGAAGGAAGGAAGGAAGGAAGGAAGGAAGAAAGAGAGAGAGAGAAAGAGAGAAAGAGAGAAAGAGAAAGAGAAAGAAAGAGAAAGAGAAAGAGAAAGAGAAAGAGGGAGGGAGGGAGGGAGAGAGAGAGAAAGGAAGGAAGGAAGGAAGGAAGGAAGGAAGGAAGGAAGGAAGGAAGGAAGGAAGGAAGGAAGGAAGGAAGGAAGGAAGACTCTGCGTAGGGCCACTGTCCAGGGATGCCCTTTGGAGGGAGAGGATCCCCTTTGTGCATCCCCCAGGGCAATTCCCACTACTCCAGAGCAAAGAGAATCTTCTGCAGCTGAGCCATGACAGCAGAGGGCCTTTGGGTACCTAGCACCTCTGCCTAACTGGCTGCCACCTGGGGAGGTGGGCTGCGTCTGGCAGGGAAGTCGGCCGAGGGAGATGGCAGATGGTGGCGCCAGAGCAAGATCTCTCTGCTAGGCACTGGATCAAGTTTCTCCCTTCCTATTCCGGAAAAGTAAAAGCTTTTCCCAGATGCAGAGACAGTTTCACCTACCTGCCAGAGCAAGCTGGTGAGCCCAGCTGCAATTTGGTAGATTCCCAGCATAACATGCTCAAAGGTTTACCTAAGTCAGAGCAAGGTCTTCTTGAGCTTCATCCCTCCAGGCAGAAAGAGAAAACCCCACCGCAAACACAGTAGGGGACAAGAAAGAAGGCCACGATCCAGCCCATGTTCTTGGTGGAAACTTAAGAATAAGTGAATCACCAGATTGTGTTGGGTAGTGGCCTCATCCAGAAGCATCTTGGACAGCACAGTGCCCACCCCAAAACACCCGAGAAAGAGGTTACCTCCTATGTGAACACACTTTGGGTGCAACATGGTCAGCATATCTGTCTGTGTGCATGCGTTTGCTTCAGGGCTTACTCCTGGCAACTTGCCTGTTTCTTGGCAAGGTTTTTCAGAAGTGGTTTCCCAATGTCTCTTTCCTAGGGCAGAAAGGGAGTGGCTGGCCCAAGATTTCCCAGCAGGCTTCCTGCCTAAGGTGGGACTAGAACTCACTATAGCCCAGTTTCCAGCCTGGTTTCCTCTATACCAAGCTGGCTGTTGGGCAGCACAAAATCATCCACATGATTCGGGGGCTGAACATGGAGGGGGACCTGGGCAGATAACAGGCAAAGGAGCACAAAGGACCTGCTGGGGGTGGGTGGTGGGTGGTGGGTGGGGAGGAGATGGTGGTGGTGGCCCAAAGGGATCTGTGGGATTCCCAAGACTGCGGTGGAGATGCCTGTCCACTTGCTGAGGGAGATTCCTAAATAGTCCCTTTTACCATCATTATCATGATGAAACATCCTTTTGTAGTTTCGGGGGCTCTGGGATGTTTCTCCAGACCCAAAGACAGGGCCGTGCTAGTGGAGAAAGAGGCTATTTTTGGTTTCCAGGACAGAAATGATCTCATGTTTTGTCTAATCTAAATTCTGTCAAGCAAGCAAAATAAGAGAGAGCTGGTGAGAGAGAAATACACATTTAATAAAAGTCTGCCAGCCACATGTTCCCATTGCTCTGAGGCAGGGAAGTGGTGGGGGGAGCAGCAGCTTCTTTGCGGCAGGACAAAATGGAGTCTGGCTTGGGCTCCTGCAGGCCCTGCCTCCTTTTAGCAGAGCAGAGGTTCATTGAACCCCAAACCACACTGGGTGCCCTCGGGCCAAAGGGGAACCTGCTGGGAGTTTCTGGGAGCCCTCAAGCAGGCCTTGGGGCTCTAGGTCTTTGCCGGACATTAGTAAAAATCAAGCTAGAAGAAGAACTTGGGAGGCAGAAGACCCGATTGTGAGGCCATCAAAATGCAATTTTAGAATCAGAAAGGAAAAGTGATAATTAGATGTTCAGTTCACAACAGTTAGATGTGCTGGACAAGGCTCCCTGGCCACCCCCAAGCCTTGACCTTACAAGGCAAAGGGAGGAGACACAACCAGACTGATGCTATCCACATATGGAAACACAGGCAATCTTGCTTTGCCATTGCTCACAAACATCTGGCACAGTGGTTAGAATGCAGTATTGCAGGCAAGCTCTGCCCACAGCCTGGAGTTCGATCCTGATGTCCTCAAGGTTGACTTAGCCTTCCATCCTTCCCAAGCCAGTAAAATGAGGACCCAGATTGTTTGGGGCAAATAATATGCAAATAATGTTTCTACGGAGAGTGCCATAAACTAAGCACTGCGGGGCAATATATAAGTCAAAGTGCTATTGCTTTCTTGTGTAGGTTTATTTTTTTAATGGATGAGTCTCATAACCTTCCAAATAACATTGGCCAGGACTGATGGATGCCCAGAGTGTGGCTGCATGGTGATACCACAATAAAGAGGGGGACAAAGAGGGGAAGGTGGGGATTATCCCACAAAGTCTGCCATTCAGAATTAGGAAGCGAGATGTTTTGCACAAATGACACTGGAGATGCCAGTGCCTGCAGAAGGGAGAGGAGAGGAAGGATGGGCCTCTTGGCACCCATCAGCAAAACTGGGAGATTAGCTTGACCTCTGAGAGATAGATGAGGAGATCAGAGGGAGACGGCCAGGAATCCTGCGGCCATTTGCTCTTCTGAGAGTGAGCCAGCCACGCAGCAGATCTTCATCAGGATCCTGGATGTTGTCACTGTCTTCGGTCCGTCCCTTGGCCTACAAAAGCACCTGCCAACCCTTCCCCACCTCCCCTCTGGTCTGAATCCTGCCTGAACCTTGGTATCATCTGTCTGGAATAATTTTGCATTCAGCCAACCTCGTGCAGAAACAATTCTCATGAATGAAGGAAAATATACGTGTCCCAGGATAATGTTGCAGGATCCAATCTGGGTTGGTCACCAGGACCAGAGGTTTAGTCTTGCTAGCTTTTGGACTCATACTGGAGCCTATCCTCAGGGAGCGTCTCTCTACCAGAATATCTGCTTTGGGCTGCTCTATGCATCGCATTTATATGGTGCCTAGTTGGATGTGGCTTCCTATTAGTTGATTGGTGTGTTGACAGCTGGCTATTGGCTGTTGTTTCCTTGTGCTGCCAAGTCCAATTCTATCTCTCGGGGGTTTTCTGCTTCATGTCTGAAGAACAGAGTTTTCTTGCAGTTCCAAGGAGAATTTTGTAAACTGTTGCTTGTATGGGACTCTTGGACCCCCATGAAATTTTTGCTTTGGGAATCATAGATATCAACCGCAAGGTTCCTTCTATTGGACCTTCCCGCCCCCTGCAAACTCTGCTTCTCCCAAAAATATGGCTTCCCTCACCCCAGCTCTAGGAAGCCAATGAAAGTACTCAAGACAGAGAGTGACCTCTCTGTATATTTTACCTGTATAGGGAAAAACCACAAATGGAGCAGATTAAAGAATAAACTCAAACATCTGAGTATTGTACTGATCTAGAGACTTCACTATCCTGTACAGCTTCAATGGAGCAGAAACGGACTCCTGTTAAAGCTGGTCAAACTCAAGGGCTGTTTTGACTCAGGGATTCTCATGGCCCTGGATTGGGGGAGCCCTTTTCCTGCAGGCATCTGGGCAGCATCTGGAATCTTTCCATTGCCATCCATATTGCCATCCCTCTCACACCAACAAAGGCCACCCCTTTTTGAAGCATAGCACCCAGTCTTTCCTTCGATTCATGGCACTTTTTAGTCTTTCAAGCACATTTGGAAGACCATCATAATTCCTAGCGATCAAAGGTGGGGCTCATTCCAGGCAGCTTCTTCCTGTTTAGAGAAAAGAAAATGGCTCAGTTTGCACTTGTGATTTTAAGAGAACACCCGTAAGGAGATCCCATGAGAGAGCTTTCCATTGTTGACAGTACCGGGGATAAGTTGAGGAGAGGACTTTTCTCGGAATTTGCCAGGACGGAGCGAAGAGCGCCACCCCCACCCCCACCCCCACTTCCAAGCTGTCTGTGATTTCTCTGCTATGGTTGTAACAACACAGAACAAATTTCAGAAGCAGCCTAGGAAATGCAGGCCCTGTAATGAAAGCAGGCTGGGATCGGACCCTGCCTTTATCTCTCCAGTTTTCTGTTCTTGAGGCCTCCGTTTCTTAACTCGGGTTGAATAAACAATATGGGATTGTGTATGCAATGAAGCTCTGATTATCCTCATCCCCACCCCACTCTGGGAGTATTTCCTTAAAGGAAATGAACTGGGCATGGCAGGCCAGCCGATTCGAGAAACGCAGCAGTGCAATCACTTCCAGATTTTTCTTCTTTTCATAAAAAATAAAATAAAATAAAAACACTTGCTGAAAGTGGTGCAAAGAGAGGGAGAACTGAAACGCAGAGCCGGTTCTGCTGACTGGGGCGCCCAAGGACTCTGCTGATGGGGAACTGAGGCAGCTCCAGGAGAACCCTGGGGCTGTTTTAACTCCCGAGGGAGGGAACCATGGTTCTGGTGCTCCCAACTGGGATGGGAGCTGGGGGGGGGAAGGGGGGCTGAGATTTCTGCTGCTGGGATTGCAACAGCTAAAGACTTGTCAGCAGCATCCTGCCCTGAGCAGATTTAGTCCCAAGAGGGGGAAGGGGAAGACAGACGAAGCAGGAGCTGCACAGCCTGGTTTGCCATTTGACAGACTCCTATGGCAGCCCTGGTTGCTTCCTCCCCCCCCACTTTGGGGTCAGCCCTGTGCTCTCCGGACACGTCCACACATCTGCCGGCTCTTATCCCGTCACCTGTTAATGTATCCTGACAGGGCAAGCCAGGAGAATATAAACCCCACTCTTTACTAGCACTGACGCTGCTACCAAGTTTGGGTAATGAAATGTCTACAAAAAAACAAGCAAGCTCAGAGAGCACCTAGGAACTCTCAGTTCACCCCAGCTATAAATATTCTCCTCTATCAGTTCCTAAGACACACACACACACACACACACACACACACACACATTTGTTGACCTTTCTCTAAGAGTTGCCAAACAGAACTGAAGGACTCCTGCAGGAGAGGTGGTTTTGTGGGAGAGCAGAGGAATTCATTAGCAAAGCAATGTGGGGGCAAATGTTCAAGCCAAGCCCTTCGTGTGGCTGACATTATGGCGATATGACACAATCTGACATACACATACAGACACACACAACCTGTCTGCGTTAGGGAGACCCATTCGCACCTTGATGGGATGTGAGGGGAGGAACTGCTGTGAACAGCATTGACACAAATATCAGGATGTCGGAGGCTCTGTGAACAAAATATTACAACTCTAGAAAGGAAAGAGAGAAGATGGTCTGCAGATGCTGTACTTGCCCTGATTCAAAAAATAATGAAAGCAGGGTACAAGAGGAGGAAAGGAAAGGAAAGGAAAGGAAAGGAAAGGAAAGGAAAGGAAAGGAAAGGAAAGGAAAGGAAAGGAAAGGAAAGGAAAGGAAAGGAAAGGAAAGGAAAGGAAAGGAAAGGAAGGGAAGGGAAGGGAAGGGAAGGGAAAGAAAGAAAGAAAGAAAGAAAGAGAAAGAAGGAAGGAAGGAAGGAAGGAAGGAAGGAAGAAAGAAAGAAAGAAAGAAAGAAAGAAAGAAAGAAAGAAAGAAAGAAAGAAAGAAAGAAAGAAAGAAAGAAAGAAAGAAAGATTGACATCCATCTTACAAGCGCAGCAGACGTTTATGGCATAATAACAATAACCAGCAATATAATCTTTTCAAAGGAAAATAGGTCTTTTTATAATTTTGGGAAAAGGCCACAGGAGGGAAGAAGATAAATCATTCTGCATTGTGAAAAGTGCCAAAAGTTGGGGAATTCTTCTGACAGATAAAAAAAATAAATCTGGAATGCCTCTAATTCACTCCACCATGCATTAGGGGTTAATCCAGAGCATACAGATTTTGGGCATCAGCAAAACAAAAAGAAATAGGGGAGACATGATAGCAGTATTCCAGTATTTGTGGTGCTGCCACAAAGAAGAGGTGTCAGACTATTCTCCAGAGCACCAGAGGGCAGGACAAGAAACAATGGTGGGAAACTGACCAAAGAGAGAAGCAACCTGGAATTGAGGAGAAACTTCCCGACAGTGAGGACAATTAACCAGTGGAACAGCTTACCCCCAGAAATCGTGGGCGCTCCATCACTGGAGGTCTTTAAGAAGAGACTGGACAGTCACTTGTCTGAGATAGTATAGGTTCTCCTGCTTGAGTGGGGGGCTGGACTAGAAGACCTCCAAGGTCCCTTCCAGCTCTATTCTATTCTAATAACATCTTTATTCTGACCCATGAGCCTGTTTCTCTAATCTGCCCACTTATGTCCCTGAGTGAAAAATCAGAAAGAAAGCTCGTGGCTTGTATTTCTCAGTTTATGGGAAATAAACAAGATGAATTTAGGCTTTAGTAAAACAGTAAAGGCAAATTATCTTTCAATCTGAGCTCAACTCACGGACAGGAGGGCAAATATAAGTCAATAGATTTAGGGCATCATAGAGCAATTGAAGGTAATTTCTGCAAAAGAATCAATAGAAGTGGAGGAGGAATTACACAGTATAGAACTGTAGATATGGGGATTGGGGCAGCCAAAATTCTGAATGAGTTAAGCTTGATGAAGGACATAAAGAATAGTGAGAAGAACTTCTTCAAATCAATTCCAAAGAAAAGGAAGATGATCAGTGAAGATAAGAAAATGCTACTGAGTAGTAAGAGCTACTCAGCTTCAAATTGGTTAAATCGGTTCTGCAACATGTTTCCCCAGAATATTGTAAAGAACTAAATGAAGGGGTGATTGAAGCTTTAAACTTAGAAAAAAATAAGATCAGAGAATATAATTCCTTGATTGTATGCTGGGATAGCGAAAGAAGTAGCTGATGGTCTGGCTAAGCCTTTATTATCTTTGAGAAATTGAGAAGAATGAAAGAAGCGGCAGATGAAAAGAGGAGTGCAAATGTTGATCCGATCTTCAGAAAGAGCAAAAAGGATTGAGAGACACTTTGACATCATTCCTGAGAAGATCCAAAGCAGATTTTAAAGAGATCGAGCTACAAATATCCTATAGTGGAAATTACATGAAACAAGCACAAGTCCTAAAGTGATACAGCAGCAACAAAAACAATCAGATCTTGGCAGACTGATATCTCACTTTTTTTAGTCAAGTACTTTTAATCCTTAATAGATTGAAGTAACAATATAACTTGAAGTAGATAAAAAAGAACTTGACTTCAGAAAAAGGTTTGACAAAGAACCGTCTGATATGCTGATTAGCAACCTGGTTAAGGCTTGGCTGGATGTATTTAGGATGGTTGCAGTCTTACAGGGGTGTGTGATTGATCCCCTTTTGTGATCATCTGACAAGCACAGCCAATGGGGAAGCCAGATTCACTTAACAACCATGTTACTAACTTAACAACTGCAGTGATTCACTTAACAACTGTGGCAAGAAAAGTCATAAAATGGGGCAAAGCTCACTTAATATCTTAATAATGGAAAGTTTGGGCTCAGCTATGGTTGTGAGTCAAGGACTACCTGTGTACACACTGCAGAATTTCCCCACGGGAAGGATTCTAATCACTAGTTTCAAAATCTTATTCCAGATCCATCTGTACTTTTAGTCTGTCTATAATATCAACTCTGATGAAACTTTTGCTGTTTTCATAATATCCAGACTAATGCCCTTATTTTTTACATTGTCAGCCCATACACCATGGGGAGAAAGGTGCTGTTATCTAAGAGATTTTTCAGTTATTAATATCACAAGTGCTTACGCTACATTATAGAATAAAATAGAGCTGGAAGGGATCTTGGAGGTCTTCTAGTCCAGCCCCCTGCTCGAACAGGAGAACCTATACAATTTCAGACAAGTGACTGTCCAATCTCTTTTTAAAAACCTCCAGCGATGGAGCGCCCATGATTTCTGGAGGCAAGCTGTTCCACTGGTTAATTGTCCTCACTGTTAGGAACTTTCTCCTTATTTCCAGGTTGCTTCTCTCTTTGGTCAGTTTCCGTCCATTATTTCTCATCCTTCCCTCTGGTGCTTTGGTGAACAACGTGACCCCCTCTTCTTTGTGGCAGCCCCTCAAATACTGGAATACTGCTATCATGTCACCCCTATTTCTTCTTTTCTTTAGACTACTCAAACCCAAGTCCCGCAGCCGTTCTTCGTATGTTTTAGTCTCCAGGCCTTTGATCATCTTAGTTGCTCTTCTCTGAACTTTTTCCAAGGTCTCAACATCTTTTTTGTAATATGGTGACCAGAATTGGCTGCAGTATTCCAGGTGTAGTCTTACTAGGGCTTTATAAAGTGGTACTAATACTTGGCGTGATCTTGATTCTATGCCTCTGTTTATACAACACAGGACTATTAGCTTTTTTGGTTGCTGCTGCACACTGCTGGCTCATAGTCAAGTGATCATCCACTAGGACTTCAAGGTCCCTCTCACAGTTACTGTTTTTAAGCCAGGTCTCGCCCAATCTGTATATGTACCTTTGATTTTTCCTGCCTAAATGTAAAACTTTGCTTTTCTCCACATTGAAACTCATTTTGTTGGATAGGGCCCATTGTTCCAGTTTGTCAAGATCTTTTTGGATCCTGAGTTTGTCTTCTGGGGTGTTGGCTACTCCTGCCAATTTGCTGTCATCTGCAAATTTGATGAGTTCCCCTTCAATTCCCTCATCTAAGTCATTGATGAAGATATTGAAGAGTACTGGGCCTAAGATAGAGCCTTGTGGTACCCCACTGCTTACTTCTCTCCATGTGGATGTAATACCATTGAGGACTACTTGCTGAGTACGGTTTGTCAGCCAGCTACAGATCCATCTGATGGTGTTGTTG
The DNA here is from genome assembly GCA_023970755.1 of Azemiops feae. NCBI lineage: Eukaryota > Metazoa > Chordata > Lepidosauria > Squamata > Viperidae > Azemiops > Azemiops feae. The sequence goes on from JALGBA010000525.1 coordinate 1,160,104, forward strand.
TCTATCCCACCTTTTTCTAGCTTACTAAGCAACAGGTTGTGGTCTACTTTGTCAAATGCCTTACTGAAATCTAAGTATACTATGTCCACAGCGTTTCGCTGGTCTACTAGTTTAGTATCTTTATCAAAGAATGAAATAAGATTGGTTTGGCATGATCTGTTTTTAACAAACCCATGCTGGCTACTGGTTATAACTTTGTTTGCTTCTAGTTGTTCGCAGATCTGTTTTTTTATTATCTTTTCCAAGATCTTCCCAGATATTGATGTTAGACTGATTGGTCTGTACTTTCTTGGGTCTGGTTTTTGTTTTGTTTTTTCTTTCTTGAAGATGGGAACCACATCAGCCTTTTTCCAATCCTCAGGTACTCCCCTGGTGCTCCAGGATTTTTGAAAGATATGGTGCAATGATTCTGAGATAACATCTGCCAGCTCCTTCAGAACTCTGGGATGTAATCTGCCGGGTCCCGGTGATTTATATTCATCAAGGTCGTATAGGTGTTCTCTTACCATTTTCTTGCTTATTTTAATTTTAATTTTTGTTTCTAGTTTGTCTTTTGCAGTAGTTTTTTTGGTATGTTGGGCTATAATTTCTTTTTGTGTGAAGACTGATGCAAAGAATAAGTTATGCAGCTCTGCTTTCTCCCTATTGCTTGTTACTTCCTTGCCATCTTCTCTTTTTAGTGGACCTACAGTTTCCTTGACTTTTTTCTTGTTATTAATATGTTGAAAGAAACTTTTTTTATTGTCCTTGATTTCTGTTGCAAGTCTTTGTTCGTTCTGAACCTTTGCTTTCCTGACTTCATCTTTGCATGTTCTGGCTGTCTGCTGATAATCAGCCTTAGTTATGTGCCCCTCTTTCCATTTTTTGTATTTGTCTTTTTTGTCTTTCAATTTGTCAGAGAGATCTTTGTGCACCATGCTGATTTCTTCCTGAATTTCTTTTTTTCTTTTTCAGTGGTATTATGCTGGACTGGGCTTTTATGATCATATTTTTCAGAGTTTCCCACACTTCTTGCATTGTTTTCCCTTTTAGGATTTTCATTCATGGGATTTTTCCTAGGTTCTCTCTGAGTTTGTTAAAATCAGCTCTTTTGAAATTTAAGACACTGGTTGGATTGTTTTTTATTATTTGTGTTTGCATTATATTGAATTTCAGCATGACATGGTCACTTTCACCCAAGGTCCCGGCAACTACAACTCCCTCTATCACTTCTTCTCAATTAGTAAGGATTAGGTCCAGTATAGCTTTACTTCTGGTTCCCTCCTCTACTTTTTGGAGGATAAAGTTGTCAGCTAGGTTGTTTAGGAATCTGTTTGATCTCTCGCTCACTGCAGAGTTTGTCCCTCAGTTGATATCTGGATAGTTGAAGTCTCCTATTACTACTGTGGTATGCTTCCTACATACGTTTGTTAACTGGTTGGCAAAGAGTTCATCTATTTCTTGATTGGTTGGGTGGCTTGTAATATACACCTATGGCAATGTCACTTTTTTTCTCTTTTATATTGACCCATATACATTCTGGAGGGATTTTATCTTTGATCATGTGCATTTCTGTAGATATGTAGTGTTCTCTTACATATTGTGCGACTCCCCCACCTCTTTTTGTAGACCTGTTTCTTTTGAACAATTTGTATCCATCCATCAGTCCATTCCAGTCATGGATTTCATCCCACCAGGTTTCTGTAATGCCAACTGTGTCATACCCTCCCTCGTGTACTGTTGCTTCTAGTTCACCCTGTTTGTTCCCCAAGCTTTGAGCATTTGTATATAAGCATTTAAGACTTTTATGCCTGTCCGTGGGTATGTTTCCTGCATCTCCTGATTGTTGTTTGAGTTTTTCTTTTTTCTCATCACTCCAAACCTCATTGTTTGATTTGTTTTCTTGGGATTTGTGATTGGTTTTGGGTTCTAGAGATTCTAGAGATTGGTCACTCTTCCCCCTCAATTTTAGTTTAAAGCTCTCCTGATGAGTTGGGCCAGTCTTTTTCCGAGTACGTTTTTCCCATCCCTTGCCAAGAGTCCTTTGCGTAGGAAATGCAGTCCATGATCCAGGAATCCAAAGTTTTCTTGGCAACACCAACCCTTTAGCCGGTGATTTATTTCTAAAATTCTTTTTCCCCTCAATGGGTGTTGGCCTTTCGTTGGGAGTACTAATGAGAACACTACTTGTGCTTCTAGCTTCTTAACTTTATTGCCTAATTGTTTATAATCTCTCACTATTGTACTCAGGTTCTTTGTTGTGTAATTCATCCCAATGTGGAGGAGGAGGAAGGGGTCATAATCTGTGGGGCCTAATTATTTTGGTTAGATTCTCAGCCACATCTTTGATTTTTGCTCCAGGGAGACAACATACCTCCCTGGAATGTATGTCTGGTCTGCAGATGGCTGATTCTGTTCCTTTGAGGATAGAATCTCCTATTACCTATTTATGTAAAGTGCAGATTTTATTTATTTATTTAATTATTTTATATGCCATCCATCTCATCATCAGGCAACTCTAGACCATAAAACATTAAAATATTAAAATGATAAACATCAACATTAATATTAACAGAGACGGCTAAGGAAGGAAGCAATATATAAAATAAAAATAGCAATAGCACTTAGACTTACCGGTATATACCGCTTCACAGTGCTTGACAACCCTCTCTAAGCAGTTTACAGAATCAGCATGTTGCCCCCCAACAATCCAGGTCCTCATTTTACTGACTTCGGAAGGATGGAAGGCTGAGTCAACCTTGAGCGGGTGAGAACTGAACTGCCGAACTGCTGGCAGCCAGCAGAAGTAGCCTGCGGTACTGCCTTCTAACCACGGCGATACCATGGTTCTTCTCTAGTCTTCTCTAATCCACCAACTGCCTCCAACATGGAGTTCCCCCTCAATGGGATCCCAGACCAATCCGCAGAGGCAGCCAATTGAGGCCCTTCTGGAAGGCCCAGAGGCTGGGGGCAGGTCTTGTCTCGGCGGGGGAGCGATGTTCCAAAGGGCAGGAGCTGTGGCTTAGAAGTCTCTTCTCCTGGACCTCACCAGCCAGAATTCCTTGACCAACGAGGTCCACAGTATGTCCCTTTTGCCAGAACAGGTGGGGTGAGATGATTCCTCAGGTAACTGGACCCATGCCATAAAGGGCTTTAAAAACAATGAACTTTAATATCAGATAATTATTCACAGTGGCTGCAGTGATCACTGGCTTCTGGTTGCCCAGTGATGCAGTTTGTTGGATGGACAAACAAGAAGTTTGCTCCATGGGAAAAATGAGTAACAGGCCAGAATACACAGGAGGTCTTCTGTTCTGGTGTGATCACATTCCACTTGCAAGGAAAACTAGAGCAGTGCAATTGATTCTTAATACACCTGCAGGAAATGACAACCAAGCCAAAAAGGAGATGAGCCATGGAATTCAAGCCATTTACCTCTTGCACAGTGCTTGGCATTCATTACTGACGCTGCTGTCTGTGGCTTGGAGCTATTTTTAGACTTTTATTGCTGATTGTAGCTTCAATGCTATGGGTAGTTAACTGGCAATTTTGAAGTAATGCAGAAGGCGTTCTTCTCTCTGGAGCCTGAAATCAAATTGCAGAGTGACAAAGGATGAGCTGCACACTTGTTTTGCTCTGCAGCCTTTGACCTCCATGGATCACATTCCACTTAGATGAGAAGTGACTTCGCCTTGCTTCAGAAGAAAGGAAAACTTCACGTTATTCCCAAACTAGCTCTTTAACACCTCCGGAGTCTTTTTCCTTTCTCAGAGTGGCCACTTTTAAATCCGCCAATATTTATCAAAATTAATTCGTATTGACCATCAGAGATCAGCTAAACCACTATTTAAGTGAAACACAATGAACAAAAAATATTGGGTGAATTACTTTTGCTAGTGTCATTTTCATAAAACGAAGATTGGCTATCTTGACGTAGAGTCTCCTGCTTGAGCGAGGGCTGGACTGAAGGTTTGAGTTACAGGAATGGTCCAGGCGGTGGGCTTTTTCCGCTGCTCGGTGGAATCTTCCCTGGCCTGAGGGCGCATGGGAGGTGCTGTGGGGATCAGGTTGGGCACGTGGGGAGGTCACAAAGGGGGTACGGGGATATGTGAGAAGTGCTACCTGGGTCAAGTAGGGCACATGGGAGAAGGCGTGGGTCAAGAAGAATGCATGGGGCCACAGGGGTGTGTGAGAGGGGCTGACTCAGTCAGGGATGGTGCGTGGGTTAGGGCTTGCAGTCATTTTCAAGTATAAATTTATCTCTTTCTCTGACATCATGACTCTCTTCTTTCTACAATCTATCCTATCTCATCATCAAATCCATAGTCCATAAGGTGGCAAATAAATTTGATAAATAAATAAATAATAAATTAAAAAATAAATAAATGGTTCCAGTCAGCAATAAATGTAAATGGTCTTTTCTCTAATGATGGAGCACCCACAACAATCATATCAATAATCATCATATGTTTTAGCCTCCAGTCCCCTCCTACTTGAGCAGGGGGCTGGACTAGAAGACCTCCAAGGTCCTTTCCAATTCTGTTATTCTGTATTCTGTATGTATCTCCCTAGACAACGGACCTATAATATGTCCTCTCTGCTACATCTAGTGGGACAGGAAGATGAAATCAGGGAGAGGGGGTCCCTCAAATATCCCATGACATGAAGGGCTTTAAAGATCAACACCAGGAATTGTAACTCAAGAAACAGGTAACTAATACAGGTTTCCCAGCAGAGGTGTAACATTTGCTGTAGCAGAAACACACAGAGCTGCTTGCAATGCAGTTGTAAGAGCTGGGGTGGTGCAGTGGTTAGAATGTAGTACTGCAGGCTAACTCTGCCAACTGGCAACCTTCCGAGGTTGATAAAATGAGGACCCAGATTGTTGGGAGCAATAGGCTGACCTTTGTAAACCACTTAGAGAGGGCGGTAAAGCAATATGAAGTGATAAGTAAGTGCTATTCCTAGTGTTATTTTGCATCAGATGAAATTTCCAGATACTCTTCAAGAGCAGCTCCATTAGAGCACATTGGAATAGGGAGGTAACCAGTACATAGGTAACCGTCAGTTGGGTTCCTTGATACAGGAACAAGTGCAATTGGCACACAATACAAAGTGCAAAGGCCACCTGCCATAACAGTCATAACAGCCACCTGCTCCTCAGGCAAGAGTCATGAGTCCAGGAAGACTCCCAGATTAAGCATAGAGTCTGCTTGGGACGTTGCTACCACATCCAGCACCAGAAATGGTGCAGCCCTAGACCCAGAGGGCCCCAAAACCCCAAGCTACTTAGTCTTGCCAAGGTTCCGTTGAAGCTGTTGCTCCCCATCCAGACCCCAGCAGCCTCCAGACACCAGGACAGGATTTCCACAGCATTGCTTAATTTGCCAGGAGCAGAGAGGTCACTGTCTAGCATTCTACCACCAATTGTTCTCTTGATTTTGGTTTGTATGCCCCTTGATAAAGTTCTAGTATCTCACGATATGTTAGCCCCTCGTGTTTGCCTGTTATTTTGCATTTATAAAATGCTTCTGGTGTTGAGAACCACAAGGTGTTTGGGGGCACAACCTGGACTTTTATCTATTCCATGTTCTCAATATGGTGTATCTAACATAATGATTTCTAAAATCCACCTTAATTTTATCATATCACAAATATCCATGCCACCCTAATCTCAGGTGGTGTCCTTCTAACTCCAAAGCCTTGTTTCTCAGCAATACCCACTCTTCAAAGAAAAACCACAACAGCAAAGTGGCCTTGCTGAAGTTGCAATAATGAAAGGTTGTGGTTTCTCCACTGGACTCAATCCAGTGAAAGAAAATCTAATAAAAAGGCCTAAGACACATTTCCAGAGAACACCGATGTAGCCTTTGGCATCTTTAGGTCTGTGAAGGCTCCAGCAGCACCAAGTTATCCATGAATCATGTCGTCTTCTTCTTCGTGGGTATACAGGTGGACTTCTCTCTCCTCACAGTGCCCAAGAGACAGTTGCCCCTCACTTTGGGAAGGAACTAGAGCTTTGGGGGAGTCTGTCAAACTTGCCTCAACTTAAACCTTTAAGCAAGAATGATCCTTGACTCCATTTGTTGAGAAAGATATAGTTTACTAAAGGTCAAGTGAAATACAGTAGAGCAAAGCCAGAGCTGAAATTTGCACGCCAAAATATCCAAGTCTAACTTCCCTTTGCTTAGGAACCTTCCTTTGCTGGCCCACAAATGTCCAATCAAATTCAAACAAGATGTTTTCAGAATGGTCACTTCAAGTGTGGATTTGAATGCAGTTGTGGTACATTCTCAGCCTGCTGACTTTATTCTGCAAATAAAGTGAATTCTTCGTTATGCTGGCTACTCCTCTCTCCCATCCAGTCGCCCCAGAATTCATGGCAGACTAGCACCAAGCAATAGCACAGCACAGGCATGAGGTGGGAGTTCGGGACACTGCCCTTTCTATCCCATTCCCAGAGTCATCATGGCAACCTGACCTCATGATGCTGTTTCTCTGGAAGGCTGCTCCCCCAAAGATTCCCAGGCTTACAACATTGGTTGGTGGAGGGCAAAAGGTGGTGGTGGAATCCCCTTCCTTTTGCAATTGGTTGCATTGCTCTTCCAGTCAGCTATGCCTTCTTTTTATACGTACTACTTTATTTGCAAGCTGCCCACAATCGTTCAGGAGTTGACTTATCCAAGTCTTGAAATTGGATAATAAATAAATAAAAATAAAAATTGATCTGGAAGCTATTCTGGGAACATTCCTGCTCCACATTAATAAATAATCAGTGGATTAGCTGAGGAGTTTGCAGCCTTGGGGGTCACAATTCAGCTTTCAATTAGCTTTTAAAGCGAGTGGTAGAACTGTAGTTAGCATATACTTACTCAGGCTGAGAATCACCTGCTGTAAGCCAGATAAGTCAAACTACACTCAGGGAGCCCTGATGGAATTTGTCCAAGTGGTCAAAATCTGTCTCAAAAGCCCACCTGAGTTCATTGCCATGTTTGGATCAGATTTCAGAGTAAGATGTGGGTTCAGAGCTAGCAACCAACTGATTTCCCTTTCTAGACTTTTGGCTATTTTTGCCTGATCTGTTTATTATTTTGTTAGTGCCCCTGAGGGAATAGCAAAGATTTGCCTTTCTGATTTTTCCAAGCTAGAAGCTTTATTAGAGGGAGCTAAGTCTGGCTCCCCAACTTATTGGGTGGGGTGAGGGGGCAGGGGCCTCCTTGGTGCTTCTGCAGCAACTCTTGAGAAGCCCAGAGCCAAAGACTGTTCCTGGGGGAAGCAATCTGGAAAAGGCTGGCAGATGTTGCCAGAATTCTTTCTAGATGGGCAGGGAAAACAGATGTGAGACATCAAACCTTAATTCTGAGATATTTTACCCCTGAAATTCAGTACAGATCCACCACATGTACTGACTCAGTTGGGTTCTAGTTGTCACCTTTAATTCTTTGGGTATTGCTAATGTATCCCCTCCTTTGCTCAATTCAAGATGGAATCTTGTTGAACCTGTTTACAGTATACAGATCACGCCATTTATGTTGGCTTCCTGTCCAAGAGGAGCTGGTGATCTGAAAGTAGAACGGTTCCCTAAATCCATCTGTCCACATGGGTAGATTGGTCCCTGATCAGTTTTAGACTTGATGGCTCATAAAAACATCTGCAGTTAAAATGGTCTGGCCCCGGTGCCTGATGGTTCCTCCAGTGCAACTGGGGGGATTTCCCCATTGTCTGTTCTTCTATTGTTGTTCTACTGTGCATGCCTTATCTTGGAATACAGAGATGGCTCAGGCTCCAGACTTCCTTGTTCCTAAATGTCCTTTTCTTTCTTAAAGAGGCAAACCTACCCTTGGTTTGTTAGGGAGCTAAGATGACTATTGTGGTGTGGGAAGTCAGTCCCCCAGAGAAGGAAACATTAAAAGGGCAGAAAAATATATTTCCTCAAAGGATCTTAAAGAGGCAGAAAAGCATGCCCAGTTTTCTTAATAGCCCCAAGTCTCCCTCCCCCAAGCAGAAACCAGCTCTGTAGAAATGCAAATGTAGACCATTCAGGAAGGTTGAAGCTAGAAGATTAAGAAGACAAAGACACCTAAAATCTACATACCCCACCCAAACTCTAAGACAGGACATAATAGGATTAACACAGAGATACCAAAGGGCACACTCAGACTCAGGTCAAAGTTCATGCCACAGGAAAAACTCCAAACAAAAAGCTCCAGAGGGTATAAAAACCCACTCCCTACATGTGCTTGCTCTCTTTTCTTCCAGAGCCGTCTTTCTGTCTGGCTCTCCTCTTCAATAAACTGCAACCTTCTTTCTAAAGCAGTTGCCATGTTGTTTATTCCCGGCTTGGACTGAACCATGATGAAGACTTTTCCTTCAACAGTGGGTTAGAAGTAGGATGGAGGATAAGTGCAGGATTCAGGGACTAAGCAGGGATGAGTATGTCTGACAGCCTCTTTAAACTTCTAGTCTACTGCAATGGACTTGCAGTACTTACTGAAGAGTCCTTACTTCTATTTCCAGCACATCCACAGGCTGGTGTTGCTTTTCCATTCTGAGGCATTCCTCCAAAAAAGTTGGAGGAAGGGAATTGCAACAGTCCATGGCTCATTGTAAACCATCTGCTTGGTTCTTGGAGAGTGAGTGAGCCATTAAGAGGGCGCTTTGAGAAAAAGACAGCCCTGAGAAAAAAGGAAAGCTTCAGAATTCAAAGTAACCCTTTCTTGATTTTACTTAGTATAACATGGGACAGAATGGTCTTTCAAGATTCTTTTATCATGCCATGTTACAGTAAAGAGAATTCCTGGAATCCTTGGCTAATCTTTAAGCGTTGACACTTTGGGATGTATTTCCCTCAGGTGTTTGATTAGGACAGGGGTCTGCAACCTTGACAACTTTAAGACTTGTGGACTTCAGCTCCCAGAATTCCTCAGCCAGCATAGCTTATTCTGGGAACTGAAGTCCACAAGTCTTAAAGTTGTCAAGGTTGCAGACCCCTGGATTAGTATATGTTACAAAATCTACTTTGGTCACCTTGGACCAAAGTGAAGTTGGAGTTATTCTGGGTCTTGCATTCCATATCATAAAGTGTTTGTAGTCTTTCCTTCAGACCATTTCTAGAAAGTGATATTGGAGACCACCAAAGGATTCCTCCACTGGGTCATTCTTCCTATTCCATTAGATCAAACTGCCGGCCCGCGGGCTGGTTTCATCATACCAAAGCCGCGCCCACCACATTGCCGGCAATGCAAAAAGAGTTGCGATACGTTGTGACACATCACGTGACGTAGTGAGTTTGACACCTGTGCATTAGATGAAATTGCTGGAGTAACAACTAAGCTGTGTTCTATGTTCCCTATTATGCAATTCCAGAGAAGCAGACAGGATCCTAAAACATCCTGGGGTTCGCTATTGGTCAGAGAACAAAGGGGGATGAAGGAGCCGTGGTGGTGCAGTGTTTAGAATGCAGCATTGCAGGCTAACTCTGCCCACTGCCAGGAGTTCGATCTTGACTGGCTCAAGGTTGACTAAGCCTTCCATCCTTCAGTAAACTGTTCAGAGAGTGCTTTAAAGCACTGAGGAGTGGTACATAAGTCTAAATGCTATTAAGCATAAAGAAGAGAAAGGTTTTGCTGGTAAATAACTAGCTGGACCTGGAGATCAAAGTACATCCTCTTCCAACTGTCCCTTGATTTGCAGGTTGAGACTTTGGCAAAGAGAATCGGCTGGTTGGATTTGGCAATGACATGCCTGCCTTGGTTGTATCCTGTTTAGACTACTGTAAGTTGTTTTGCTTTGGACTATGCTTGAAAACTGTGTGGAATTTGCAACTGTTATAAAGTCTGGCAGCCAGACTGCTAACTATGTAAGATCCTGGGATCACATGATACTTCTACTTAAAGATCTGTAAGGGTTGCCAGTTGTATACCAGGCACCCACTGAGATGGTGATTTAACTTGTAGAGGCCCTCAATGCCCCTGGGCCTTTTCTGTGTTGAGTCTATCCACCATTTCTGCAGGAGACCCACCTAAGGTGCCCACACCTATCTGGCATGGAGAAGAGGTCCTATCTGGCATGGAGAAGAGATCCTATCTGGCATGGAGAAGAGGTCCTAAATGGGGACAGGATCATAATGGGATGTATTTCTTTGCAAGCTGAGCTTGGGCACCTTGAATACTCATTTGAGTAGAAAGGTGGGGCACAAATCAAGCAAGCAGACAATCCAACAGGCCATATTTCTGAACGCCTCTGGAAATGTCACGCAACAACCTCTCAGCACATCATGAATACTCAGAATGAGGCTACACCTAATTGCTCTTTCCAGATGATTCCATCTGTGCAATACCTAAGGTTTTACTTTAACAAAGCCAGAAATGGATGGTGAAGTTTCCAGGGAGTTGAAGACAACCAAATGAGGGAATTCTGCAACGGGGGTCTATTTCTTCCTCCTTTCTTTTGGGAAAACAAGGCAGGTGACCTTGTCCAGCCACCTCCAAACCCTTGCTGGGCATTGAGCCTGGTGCTCTGGTGAAGCAGAATGTGGGGCTGCACTTTTGCCCCACTGCTAGCCCCTCTCTCCACATCTTCCAGAGTCACCTTGCCGTGAGACGGGTGGCAAACAAAATAAATAAATAAATAAAAATAAAACTTCTGTAAATCAGTAAATCACTACTCATTCCGAGGACTTTCACCTAGCAGCGGTCGTGGATGGGATTCACATATGGACAGAGGTGCTAAGCCAGGAGTGCCCTGGTGGCAGTGTGACCCATGCCAGTATCACGCCAGATGCAAATAGGGTTTGCATTGTCTCCACACCCAGGAGATCATGGAGGAAAGGAAACATGTTGGCCCTGGAGGAAAGCTGTGCATCTCCCAAGCCGTTCCTCAGATTTTACTGATATGGATTTGTCTCTGTATTTCAAAAGTGACCTTAAAAGTACGCTGGAGAAGGTGATTGATGTGGCCCGAGGGAAGGGCGCCTAGCAAAACTCGAGGTGTGGAGAAGCGTTGTGCAGAAAACAAAGCAAAGGCCTTCCCTTTTCAGATGAGAGGAGGACACCGCTCTCCCCAGGCTTCACTTCAACCCCGGGGTCTCCCATGATTGATGGGGTTTTCCACTCCACCCATGCCTCCCCCCCGCCCCATTCCATTAGAGAGTCTGCACATTGGAACAGCACAAAACAATGATGTTTTCACGAGGCAGGCAAGTTAAGAGGCTGCCTGGTTGACTTTATTAAAAATCGGTGAAAAGACCTTCATGAGATCTGCAAAGCCTGAGAAATGTCCTATTTTGGGGGGGTGTCAGGAAGAGATTGCTGAAGGGGGTGGGGTGGGGGTGTTGTTTATTTGTCATGCTGGGAAACTGCAGGCTCCCCATAAACCCAGTCCTTGGTGAGTAACACCAAACTATTCAACACAAAGAAGCAACTACAGAAGCAAAAATGGTAAACATCACCAAGCACTAAAACAATCAACACACAATAACCAAAAGAAAAAAACACAGCATAAAAACCCAGAGGACAGACTGAAGCATAAAGATGCTGTGCCAGGACGACAGAGGCATACATTTGTTTTTGAATCCTTCTTAAAGCACACATAAGAGGCTGCCGGGGAGGCCACTCCAGAGCACCCTGGTCCTCTCATTTCCAGGTGGGCTTCTGGGTGGCTCACAAAGGAGAACTTGAGTCAAAATTGATGGCTCCTGGAACCACTGGAAGGGAAACTGAGGAAGTAAACAGGTTGCCTTCCATCAAGGGCAAGGCTGAAACTGAAGGAGGCATAGGACGGCATCCCCGGAAGCAGCAGGATGGCAGCTGAGCACCAGGCAGGGTCTCCTGAGGGTGAAAGGGAGAAGCTGCACCCCAGATAAAGCCCCTTTACTTCTTTTTCAGGAGGCACAAACATCCTGCAGCTTTGAACCTCTGGGTAACTCCTGGCTAACGTCTGGATGGGACATCTATCCTCTTGAGGAATTTCCTCACTCAAGGAAATGGTCATCGTACAACGAGGAAATCCCTTCTTTTCCAGCCTTCATCTGCACCCTTCTCTGGTCCTTTTAAGCCTCTCTCGCTTGGTCCCCTGGTCTTCAGTGTTGGAGCACCCTCAACCTCTGGATACAAGTCATACCCCTGGTCAATTGTTCTAACAGTGAGGAAATTTCTCCTTAGTTCTAGATTGCTTCTCTCCTTGCCTATTTTCCATCTGTTGCTTCTTGTCCTGCCCTCTGCTGCTTTAGAGAATAAGTTGACCCCTTCCTTTTGTGGCAATCTCTCAAATATTGGAAGACAGCTATCATGTCACCCCTGGTCCTTCTCTTCACTAGACTAGACATACCCCATTCCTGCAACTGTTCTTCATATGGACATGCCTTCAGTCCCCTAATCATCTTTCTTGCTCTTCTCTGCACTCTTTCTAGAATCTCAGTGTAGTTTTACAATAAAGTAAAATTATCTCACCTGATTGTGATTTCTATTTGATTTACTGGCAAGGTCAACTCATTCCTCTTTCTCTCTGCTGGGTTCCCAGCTGCCTTTCCTGGTTCCCAGAGTGGTGGCAGGGCTTCCATTGGCCTCCTGGGTCACACTGTTATACCCTTGGTTGCGCTGGCACAAAACTATGGCACTGCTGATGCTTCCTCATGGGCAGGTTCCAGCCTTCCCATCATCTCAGGGGCCCCCTTGGAACGTGTTCCACTAGCCCACATTTTACTGTTTTGGTAAAACCCAGTGGAATTCTACTCAATGCTCTTGGCCAAATTAATGCTGAGCCATCAAGTGTGGTCATTCAGCCAGTTATGAGAGTAACAGTTGCATCCTCTAACCCATAATCTACTGTTTTATTCATGAGGACATTAGCAGAAACTTTTCTGAGCGCTTTGCTGAGATGGAGTTGCTGTGGCCAGCCAGCAATCCATTAAGCTACTAAAGCTATCAGACATGTGATAAGCTTAGTCTGGCATAATTTATCTATGGCCATCCCATGCTGGCACTTAGTGATTTTCGATGCACGTCACATGTATGCACACAGCCACACACCCCTTCTATAATTGTTTTGTTTTACTGATGTTGAATGTGAAACAACAGACCTATAAGGAATAATCTATGATTCCAGGATTGTTTTGCATATGCTGTATTTAATCAGTCACACTGCTATAGTTTCTTCCCTCTCTCTCAACCAGGGAGGAAAACAAAAATCAGGTTTTTCCTTTTTCAAAGTCTTGAAAGGGAGAACTTTCTTTTGTTTTTTTGTGTTTTTTTTTAATTTCCTAAATTTCCCAAGGAAAGGATAAAATGACTCTCACTGATTCAGCCAGTCAGAGGACAACAATTTTTGCACAATTTTCTCCTAAAATTTATTTCCTTCTTTTCTTGGGAGAGAAAATAAACCTAACAAACAAAATGTAAGCTGCACCCTCCCACTCCCCCCACCAGCTGTCTTTTAGAGATGGACAAATCCCGTTTGCTTAATCCCATGGGGCCCAAACTGACCTTCCCTGCCCCAGACAGAGCCTCTGCGAGCCCCTCTAGACTAGAAGCCTCCTCACTCACTCACAGCCCAGTTCAAAGGCAGGTCTTGCAAGGAGGTTGCAACCCAGAGAAGCCCAACTTCGCCTTCTCCATCGACTGATGACCCCCATCTCCTTCACAAGGGGCTTTCCCAACTTGGCCACCCTCCCAAAAGGCCCCTTTTGCCCAACCAGAGAATCCGCCCCAGGGACACTGGCCAGGACTGACCAACCTGGACTATCCCTTTTTTGTAAAGCAGGCACCCAAGGATGAAGCAATAAACACGAGTCTCTTCCTCAGGATTGTGCTCCTTCAGAGTGAATCCTTGAGCCATCACCAGGGCAGGATTTCACTCCCCTTATTTTGACCTGGGGCTCCCAGGGGGAGAAGGTGTTGTTCAGGTCATCCCTCAGGAAGTGTCTCCATGCCCCATGTGGTTATTACTCACTTTCTGGCTCCCCACACCCAAGGGGTGATGCAGTCCATCAAGCACAGAGCAGATGCCAGACCCCCCCCCCTGAATTCCAATTTGAGCTCTCCCACAGGGAGGGGGGCAGAAACCTGGGCTTGTTTTTCAGCCCAGCCTTCCCCCCCCCCTCCAGGAATCTCATACTAGGCATTCTAATGACAACAATAAATAATAGCAAATCAGCATCGCTGCCTTTCTGAGTTTCCTAAGGAATGAACAAGATGAAATCCGTGCAGCTTCCCTGCAGGTCATGTGAATGTTCCGCAACACTAAGAAGCCACCCCACTGCCACCCTTGGATTGTGGTAATTTTATTGAGAAGCGGGACAGGCCCTCTTCTCACCATTATTTTTTTTAAAAAGAAAGAAACTCATTCCCTCATTCATCTAGGATGTACCTAAAGGCTAACATGAGGCGTCTAGATGATTTATGTACCCCCTGTTTGTTTACAGATCCAATAAATTTACATAGCTAAAGTTGTGGGTGCTCCAACACGGGAGGTTTTTAAGAATACATTGGATAACCATTTGTCTGGACTGGTATAGGGTCTCCTGTCTGAACAGGGGGTTGGACTAGAAGACCTCCAAGGTCCCTTCCCACTCTGTTGTTTCTGTTATTTTGGTTGTGTTTCTCAGGGACAGAACTATTTGGGGCTCTCATTTCCTCAAGAGAGACCAGGTCGCCTTGCTGTTCCTCCTGTCCCAGGTTTGTCTTCATCTGAGTGTGCCATCTTGTTATTTAAAATGTTCTCGTACAAAACTCCTGCTTTTGAGGGTAAGAAACCCCACGGCATTTTCACCAGAGATGTCAGTTCACAATCCAGACTTGCTGTGAGGAGATCACGAGCTCCTGATGTGCTTTGACCCAATTTTGGGGCCTGTTTTTTGAGGAACTCTTTGACTCCAGTTCCTGTTTTTGTCGCCCGTGTCCGTCATCTGTCTGGCAAAGCCCTTTCTGGGTGTTTCTCCTGCAAGCTGGGCGCAAGTCCCCCTTCACTCGTAATGCATTCCCAAGGACAACATGCGCTCAACACATGGGAGCAGTGGGGTGTGAATAGCCGATGCCTCTTGTCACCCTGAGCGGTGTCCAACTTCCCTTCCAGATGGCTGTGAGAAACGGAGAAGGAACGGTGGCCTCCTCGTTTAGCACCACTTCAGACAAAGGAGAAGCGTCTGCTTGTGGCCTCTTCATGCTGCCAGGAACATAATGCCACCCTGTGTAGCACTTTGGATTTAAAGGGCCATGTGCTTTCAAGGGTGCATGTGGGGGAGCCTAGCATCCATCTACAGCTCCTGGAACCGAGGCCTGCTTTTCTGCCTCCATGCAGCCCTGAGCAGTTTTCTGAAGCTGCAGCTTGGCTCCAAGCATCCGTTGCACATCCCAAAGCAGAGTTTTGCCTTCAACCCTGAGGTGTTGCACAGCTGTAGTGACTGAATCTCTGCCCACTTCAGGCAGAAGAACAGGTGGCCTTTGGGTGAAATCTGGGGTCCTCTTGGGCACACCTGGCAGTGAAAGAGGGTCCCACAAACTGCCCTTCCCCAACTGAGGATTTCTCCTCTTTTTTTCCTATGATATTCTTCCTATCTTTCTCTTGTACAAGGAACAGTATTATTTATTTTGGAGTTAGAATTGACACACATTTTTGTCCTTTTTATTTTCCAAATTTAATTTTAGTTCATTTTGTTTCTGCAATTACATCTCTGATTCCCACAACTGGATGAATTTTTGCACAGTCCTCAGCTGTGTGGATTGATGTATGCTTTTTTTGATGTAAGGTTACATCACGAAATCTATAGAAGTGGAGGTTTCGAAGCATAACTGCCTTTGGTTTACAAGTAAGTTCAAAGACCTGTTTGAATGTGAATGGAAGAGTTTCCTCCAAGCCAGACTCACGGCAGGAGCTCCTGTTCTGAGGCTGCAGCCTGTGTGGGGCAGGGCAATTGGGAGCCTGGAGCCCAAACTTCTCAGGATGCTCTGTTCTCTCTTTTGCATTTGTTTTCTTTCCATTGGCAGTTGTCAGATTAGGGATCCCAACAGAGTCCAGGATTTGAGAGAGAGCTGCTCACTCAACCCATTTGCTCATTTCTTACAGGCACTCTCTCAGTCCTCAAAGTTGCTGGCTGTGCTGTGCAGGGGACATTGCTATCACCTCTGCCCAAACCACAATTCTAAGAATGGGCCAGGCAAAGATAGAAAGCGGTGCACAAGAGGAGGAGGAGGAGGAGGAGGTGTGTGGCTCAGCGGGGCAGGCTCCCCACTTCATCTCTGGCCGTCTAAGCCATGTTGTTGGAATGGGACCATTTGCTGCAGCCAACTCTCCATGGCCAACTCACCATGGGGCAACTCACCGTGGGACAATTCAACAATTCAACTTAATTATTTTAAATAATTAAAAAAATATTTTAATTTTTGTCATTTGCATGCTTTCTTTAATGATTCCATTCCACCATTTCTTTGATATTAATTTAACTCCTGTTCTGCAGCAAATTATGCCGTGGTGAGTTTGCCATTGTGAGTTGTCCCACAGCAAGTTGTCCTCCAGGAAGAAAGAAGGGCTGGCAGGGATCTGTGAGGTCCCAAGTGAGGCTGTCGTGTCTCCTGGCAAATATGGGGAGCAGGAGAAGGGAAACTGGGGGCTTATTTGCATATCCCAATTATTTAAATCTAGGTCTTTGCTGCAGACGTTTTATGTTGCACTTTTAAAAATACATCAGAATGTTGCTGGCTATTGACCTATTTATCCTTCTGAAATTCTTTCACTGGGATTGTGGTAACTGAGCTGAAAAGCAAAGATATTCACCCACAAATAATGCCACCATTGCAGACAAGGCTATGCTTTACGGTTAGTTTATTCCAACAGTTAGTTTATTCCAACACTTTCTGGGTAAGACAACAAAGGAGAAGTACCAGAGGAAACAGTCTCAGGACCATCCAGCTTCAAGGGAAAGATTTAGGAGCGCAGCAGCATCTGAGCATCACTGAGCCCCCTCGGGATGTCTCCTCCCTGGGAGAAGCCTGGGTCCTGGGAGGGAGTGGATCTCCCAAGGGATCTGGGGTTTGGAGCTAGGAGAGCTGTGGAGGCCCACACAACCCTCACAACAAGTTTGCTTTGTATCTGGAGCCTTTGAAGATTTTGCCCCCAACATAAGGGGCAACAACCCAAGTAGAATGCTCATTCTTCTACTTAAAAGGAAAGCATTAAAATAGATACATTAAATCCCCAGTAAATTTAATATAACTATTTTAGTAACTCCCTTAATATCCAAAATTATTTGAAAAGAGGCAGAAATTCCAGTCCTAACTTCTCTGGAGACATAAAACCAAAACTGTAGAGTTGGAAGGCACCTTACGATCAACCCTCTGCCGTCTGCAGGAAAAAAAATAATTTAACCTTCCAGGACAAGTGGCTACCCAGCCTTTAGTTCCAAATCTCCAGGGATGGAGGTCATCACATCACTGTCCCTCATGCTCACAATCCAGGTATTTTATATTCAAGTACTAAAAATCCACAATAACTGTAACCGTGGAACAAAACCTCTCAGCTTAGAAATGACGGGAATGGATAGTAGTGGTGTCTGTCCAGTTTCTAAACCTCCAACAAAAAAAGGTCCGAAAAATCTATCTGTTTATTTAGCCGAGAGAGTACATTGACTTCAGGCAAAGCCCAACTGAAAGGATTTACTCTGGAGGTATTTATAGATCCTGCAAAGCAAAGGAAATCTTGTCTGAAACAAATAAAAGCAGATGGACCCGCTTCAGAAGCATGCCCGTGGATCTACTTTTGAACCTCTCAAGAACGTTTCCTAAGGTGGAACTATCAGCGAGGCAAGATGAAGAGGGCAGTGGATGTAATTTCCTTCTTGTTAAGCTGGGGACTAATGATGGTTCCCCAATCAAATTGCTTTTATGAGGAACATTAATCAATCGAAATTATTCCACTTGCATTGAAATTTTAGTATTCCACTTGCATCACTGAAGTGTTTATGGAGTTGCAAATTATTCACATACTGCTTATTCCAGTCTAGATCAGAGTAATCATTTTCAAAGATCTTTTCTTAACCTCCCATATTTGCAACTAATTCTTATTTATTTTTGCTGCTGTTTGCATTCACCTGGAGTGTTCATTCTTAGTTTAGCTCTACTTGCACAGAGTAAAGTCCTGCGCTAGTGCGAAGAATAATTTGGTATCTGGGTGAGGCTATCCATGGTTCTAACTCTGCGTATTGCCTATGGGAGCCTGCTCAACACCTCCTCCCTACATGCTTCCCAATTCCCATTTCTCATCAAGCAGGGCTGAAAGGGAGAGCGCTGCTATTGGTGTCAGCACAGGCCTGAATCTTTTATCTTTTGGGGAATTAAACCAGGAGAATGGATTTCAGTGCTTACAAATGTCATTAATTTTGTCACGTCACTCACTTAAACCAGTTGTTAATTCGTTATTATGGTCAGTGTCCAGCACTTAAACCATCCATGAAAAGTGGTGGCCAGAAGACTTCCGGATCCGGTGGCAGCGCCTGCGGACGTGCAGAGAATTCGTTCTCTTGGCCGTCCGGTTTCCCCCCGCCGGTAGACCCTGGACAGGGTCGAAAGTCGCCCTGTAGGGGTGACCACCGTAGAGGAGGGCACTCGTTGATCTCGGAGGGAGCGGCGGCTCCCTCTGAGGTCCGAGAAAATCACCTTTGGGCCGACGGGGAAAAGATCGGCCAGTAACATGGCCGATCACTCAGCTGCTCCAGCCGAAAGTCACAGCAACATCTAAGCACAAAGAACCACCGTGGAAGATCCAGGTGAGAACTTTCCTTCCCTCTTGTTACCTTCCTTACTTCCCTATGAAAAGCTTTTAGAAACTACTCCCCTCCTTAAAAAAGCAGCGTTTGAACACTTGGGGGAAAAAAGTGACTTTGCTATTGTGTATTTGAGCTGTTGGAATCCGGGGGATCCTGGAAAAAAAAAAAAAGAGAGAAGAAAAAAGCCTTACTGTGACCTTTCCTCTTTGTTTGCTTGTTTTAAATTTAAGTGGAAATTTTAGGGAGGGGGGTGGAGTGTTTTTTCTTCCTCCCCCCCTTCTGAACATTCTTATCCACTTTAAAAAGGGAAAAGAAAAAAAAAACTGCCTTGGCTACTGGGATGTGGATTGGAGGGCTACATTGTATCTATCTTGGAAACTGGCGTGAAGCCCAGAAAGTCTTATCGTAACGTTGCCATGGTAGCTGAACTTTTGAACCTGGTGCTACGCCCAGACACTGCTGTTTTCTTATTATAGAAAAAAAAAAGGAGAGAAGGATGGAAGCTTATTCACAGCTCAATTATGGATTGATATTAGCAAAAATTTTGGAAACAAGGAAAGAACTAAAAGAACATTTTAGGACACTAAGGAATGAGGTCGGTTTAGAGCAAAAAACTGGATTTCAAACTCTAACTGAGCATGATATACAATTGGATTTACAATTTAATGAGATGGAAGATCTATATTTACAATCTACTGAAGAGGAAGATGTTACACTTTATACACAAAGGATGGAGACTTTTGAAGACCAAAAGCAGAACTTAATTGAAACATCTATAGATGTAAAAACAACAGAAATGGACTCTCTAATACGAGACATTAAAAATGCTGACAGTACATATAAACAACGAATAACCACCACACTGGCTAAGACTGAGTATATTGTGCAGACAATATTGGGAAAAAGAGAAGAAGACTATGATCAGACGCAACTGTGGGAAAATGTGTATAACCAAATACCAAGATGGGAGGAGCTGAAAGCCGTATTGTGGAAACCTGCTTGGCATAAAAAGAAAGCTAGAATTAGGTTTAAAATGAGTGTTAAAAATTTATTTGATGGGTAAAATGGTTTTTAAAGACTTTAAGTGAGCTAATATTTTTGAGATCTTTAAAGTTTAAGATTTTAGTCTGACCAATATTGATTTGAATTATGGATTTGATTATGGTCTGGAATAGTAACTATTGTATTGAGACTGGTGAACTACTAATGATATCTTTACATGCAATGACTAAAGAATGGATTGATTTATAAAAATGTTTAGAATATAGGAAATAGAATATAGTGGAGAAATTTTAAAATATACTTATATATGTTTAACTTAGAAATAATTAGAAACAATTTAAGCTAATCCAAAATGGTTTGGAAACGTAAAGTTATATTCACTGATAAAATATGTATGTGAGATAGAATAAGAGATAGAATTTAATTGAGAAATATAAACTGAATATTTGGAATAATATGGTCTTTATTATATGGATACTCGAACCGTATTCTATATGTCTATGTAATGCTAGTTGGAATATGTTAATAGTTAATTAAGCTTAAAATGGGTGGAAATATCGTTGATAGTTTGGTTTTGTTTGTTTGTTCTTGCTCTTTTGATTGATAAAACAGAGAGGGAAGATTTAAAAAAGTGTAAATTGTTTATATATGATTGTATGTTCTATTTTGTTTTATGGAGTGCCCTATCTCCACGATGAGTCTTAAGCACTTGGCTGTAAAATTAAAAAAAAATCAATAAAACTTGTTATAGAAAAAAAAAAGTGGTGGCCAGCCTTTTAAAAATCTCAGAGACGGAGAACCCACCACCTCCATAAAGAGATTGTTCTACTCTGACAAGTATAAAGGCAGTTTTCCTGATATTCAGTCAAACTCTTGGTAAAACCATTATTTCTGGTCCTCATTTCTGTTGCAGTGGGAAATAGGTCCTGACCTTTTATGTTTATAAATGCCAATGTCATGTTTCCCTCCTTTTCTCCAGACTTAGCATCCAAAATTACTTCAGCCTGTCTTCACAGAGCATCTCTTCAAATATCACCCTCTGAACCTGTTGTAACTTATTTGTATTTTTCTGGAAATGGCCACACCCCAGTCCTTCTCTGATGCAGTGCTTACAAATATGACTCCTTCAGCTTATAGATCTGCCCTATGGCTCTTCTTTCCCTCCCTAAACATAAGGTTTTTCATTCTTCCTGCTGGAGAACATCTTCCACACTGTCTAGATTAGCTATTAGATTGCAGTGTCATTCTGGCAGTTGCTCAGGCCTCTCAGTTTTGTCTCATCTGCAGATTTCATACACAGCCCATTGATTCTGTTATTTAAGTCTCTATGCAGGTTTTCGGTCATCCAAGGTCAGGGCTGTCCCAAAGGTGCTTTTTCAAGAGGCAACTGGACTTTCTTGTTTTTCTTTGAAGACGTTTCGCTTCTCATCCAAAAAGCTTCTTCAGCTCTGACTGGATGGTGGGGAATCGAAGGATTTATATTCCTTGCAGCCAGCTGGTCATTTGCATTCTTTTAGAGGATCGTTGAGGCTGACTACTTAAAGGTTCCTGATGTTCATGGGGAACGGAGGAAAGTCTGTGCAGTCTCCTCTCCTCCTTTGGCTCCTGGCTTCCATCCTGTTCCTCAGAGACCCTGGCAGAGACGTCCCCTGAAGAGGAGAAATCTCCCCTGTGCAGGGTGAGGACCTAGAGTGCCAATCCAGGCAAGACACCAGATAGGAGGAGAAAAGGAGCCACATTTATAAGAGGAGCTGAGGATGATGAAGGCTTGTGATGATGTGGTTGCTGGAACATGAGCCTGTTGTGCTTTATGCAGTTGACACTAGGGTGGAGTCTGATGATCTGCAGTCAGTGTTAGCTGTGTATGATGGAGTCAGGAGGGTAGATCTTAGAATTAAGAACCAGGAAATATTTGGGGAAATGTTAAGACATGCTGGTAAACACTGGTATAAAGATAGTGGGGAGGATGTGGATTGTTTCAAGGAGTGAATGTTGAAAAGGGCAGCATGACTGCATATAAAAGTGTATTGCTGCTCGCTGTTATATAAAGACATGAGTTAAGTAGGTCAGATGTGGATGTAAGTCGAAAGTGGTGGGAAGGAGGGAAAGATCAAGCGAGCATGCGAGTGTATTGAAACAAGGAGAGAAAAGGTCAGGAATGACTGGGTGCTGGATGAATGTGAACCAAATACAAAATCAAGCATAATGGTTTGTGGGGGTGACAGGGGGGTGAGCTGCTACTGAGGGAATGGTCCAATAAGATACGGGCATAGCCTGGGGCTGCATAGTGGCTGGGGCAAGAGGGTCAGAAGAGTCCCGCTCTAGTTTCTCTGGCTGTAAAGGCTTAATGGTATGTGGGAATGACCTTGGGAAATGGCGGAAGAGATTCTGCCTAGGGAACTACCAGATAAGAGGGGGCGGAGCCTGCCACTGCATAATGGGCAGAGAAAGAAACTCAGAAAGGAACCTGCCTAACTTCTCAGGCTGTAAAAGAAACCACAGAAACTTGCAAGATTCTGATAATGTAACCTTACCATAAAGTAGAATTAGTTCACCCACTTGTGTCCCCTGTCTGGTCTCACCCTTAGGGAGACTGACAGGTGGTTTGGTCACATAGAGATGAGTGAGAACTCATTCACAAAACAAATCTGTGAATGGATGGAGAGCGAGGGGGGGGAAACTGAGAGCGAGTGATTGGTTGGAGTTGATAAGATCTTCAACATGAGAGGACTGAGAAAGTTAAAGGACAAAAGGCGGCAGCTGAAGCATTAGCGAATGTGGTGGAAGCCAGGATGGTTCTCAAGGCAAGAAGTACAGAGAGGAAGAGCTCATTATGAGGGTGCAAACTCGTTCTTCGTTTTTCTTTTCTCAAGTCTATCCTTTTTTCACTGATAATTAGTCCTCTTCCTCTGCTCTGTACATACCGTTGCTTCCTCCCCAAAGGGGAGTGTGTGTTTATGGAGGGAACTATGCCTTTCCTGGGACACAAGGAAAAATGAGTTCCAGTGACTTTAAAGGTGACTTTAAAAGTGTTTCATTTTATGCCATGAAGAATTCGCCAAATCCCAGCTGGTTGTGGATGCTTCTGTTTTTCTTTTATCAAGAGAAAGCCCTGAGCAAAGCAGGTCTTCCTCTGTCTCCCTTGGGAGCAGACTAGAAACAGACGCCTGTTGACTGGGACATGTGTCCAGCAGTAACCATGAGTAGCAAATGGGCTGATTTCCAAAAGTGCATTACGCCATCACTTCCCTCTGCCCCCCCCTCCAATGAACCTGGATTAAGCAAGAAAAACCACATGCATTTGGGGGGGGCAAAGAAGGGACAGCTTCCCCTCTGGTTCCAAAGGGCTCCCACAATATGAGAATAGGCTATTTTTGAAACAGAAAAAACAACAACTGGCTATCAAAGTTTTGCTCCTGAAGAACCATGTAGCATTTTTTGTGAGTTTACAAAAAATGGATGGTGTTTTTAGTTACACTGACCCTCAGGAGGCCCTGTGTTTTGTCCTTATTGGGACCATAAGTGGGTAGCCAGAGGTTCTTCCATGGGGTGGACCTTCCCCCTTGAGATGGCTACATGCCATGCAGTAGCTTCAGGAGCTAGCCTGGTCCTGGTGCTCCGACCGGCTTCTGTGTTGCAACAGAAGCGACATTTGGATGCGTTTTACAGTCAGAGAGCATAAATGCTCTGAGGGAGTAAACCTGGTGGAAAAACATAAGCTAGGAAGAAGAGCTGCAAGTCTTGAGAGCTGATGGGGATGACCTTGATGGAGATGGAGGGAGGGGGGGAGTTCTGTTACCAAGGCAACGAGGAATAAACATTGCAGAAGCCCAGACAAGGAGGGAGAGTTGGGAAAGCATCTCAGACAGCCCTCCCCCCCCCAAATAAATAAACAGGAAGATAAAAGAGGGAGGGGGAAGCTCTCTCAGTCTTCCAAGATGCTACTACTACTCTTGCCCATCTTCATAAAAGCCACCTTAGCCCTACCTGCCATCTGTTTCTCAGTCTGGTCAACCTTGGCAGGCTGACCTGTGGAGACTGAGAAGCCAAAGAAGAACTTCTGTACAGGTAGTCCTCGACTTACGACAGATTGTTTAGCAACCGTTCAAAGTTACAACATCACTGAAAAAAGTGACCTATGACCATTTTTCACACTTGCAACCATTGCAGCCCCCCCCCCCCCGGGTCACACGATCAAAATTCAAGTGCTTGGCAACTGACTCCTATTTATGACGGCTGCAGCGTCCCGGGGTCACGGCGACCTTCTGACAAGCAAAGTCAATGGGGGAGCCGGATTCACTAAACAACTGTGTGACTAGCTTAACCACTGCAGTGATTCACTTAACAACGGTGGCAAGAACGGTCATAAAATGGGGCAAAGCTCATTTCACAACCGTCTCGTTTAGCAATGGAAATTATGGTGGTAAGTCGAAGACTATCTGTATCGCCAAAGTTCAAAAACAGCAATCTTTTTTTTTCTCTTCTGCTTTTTCAAAGTCCAAATTTGCATCCATTGAGCACCAAAGGGAAAATCATTCTTTGCATGCAGCTGTCCTTTACAGATTGCAGAGGTGTCACAGCATCTGAGTCTCTGTTCCAAGGCCTTCATTGGACCCACCAAATGCTGTTTTTGTGGCACTTTTCTTGACTGCTGGTCCTTTCCTGTTGATCCTAAAAGGAGAAGCTCTCTGCTGCTTCCATGCCTTCAGTGTTAGTCCAGCAGGCTGATTGCAAGTGAGGAGGAATCACCACCCCTGTCAGCTCCATCAGGCAGGCCAAGACATCAACTCCAGAGGAAAGCTGAAACTGTTTTTATTGAGATGTGCCACAATCACAGAGTCTTGCAAGGTCGATGGTGCTTCCAGTGAGTTGGGGAGACATCCAAGTTGCTTCTGAATGCTGTCTGTTGTGGACATATAGCATGTTTTATTCCCCCATCACTCTTGTGACAGACCTTGCATATCTCTGCCAAGGTCATCTTCCTTACTCTCTACTGAGGCATTTTGTTCTGTCCCAGCCTACGTGAGTCCTTGTTAATTCACAAGGACAAACCCCACTTTCAACAAGTAGGCTGGAAATGCAGGAAAAACAAACCCCTTTTATTAATTAGGTACAGACCTGCAAAATGTCCCAAAACCACGATGCAAACGGAGAATTGTTCACAGGCAAGGCAAAGAGAATATGATTCCATGAAACTTGAGTCCTTTGCAAACCAGCACCACCCACACCTTCCCTTTTTATTATGCAGCCCCAAGGCGTGGCTTCTCAATGCCTTCTCCTCCTCCCTTGGAGTTGCCCCATTGCCTCCCTCTGTCCTGCTCTTGTTGCCTGTCTGTGTTTACGAGCGTCTATGATGTCTTCCAGCTGTGAGTCCTCAGAGTCTGACTCAGCTTCCCCACACAGCTGGGTCTCAGCCTGAGCACGATTGGAGGAGCCAGGCTCTTCATCAGATTGTAAGTCCTGGAGCTCATCAGAGCCTTCCTCCAACTCTGATGGCTCTCCAGGCCCCTCCTCCTCCTCCTCTTAGTCCCCGGACCCAGCTGCCGGGTCCACTGGCTGGCACGGACTCACAACACATTTTACTACTTTTATTTGTATTCTTGCAGCATCCTTTAAAATCTTCAGTTGACTTGCTGAAGCATGGACTCCTAAGTCGTGCCTCAGTGTTTCTCCCAGGCTGAAATCTGGAGCCAGCTTGTCCTTTTCTTCCCCTAACATCTTATGGGGAGGATTGTGGATTGTGTTTGGGATGGAAACTCTGCATGGTTGCTGCAGCTTTGCTCTCACTGAAACAGCCAAAGCCATTTTGTTGAACTGAATGAGATCAGGTGACCTTAGACTTACTCCTGGCATGGAAAATATTTGATGCTTGAGTTGTGCTCTGTTCAGCTTCCATGGCTGGCTTCCTGGGTGGGGTGGGGTGTTTGCCTTCTCTGTGATTGTCACTACTGCCAATACCTTGGTTGGTTTTTATGGTGCTTTGAAAGAAAGATAATGTCATGGTTCCGACAAAGAGAGACGAATAAAGCAGAACTCCGAAGCTTGGAAATCCCTCAAAGAATATGTTTGTTACAAAGTATCGGCACAGTCAAAAGTGAAACCAACTCTGAATACACAAGTAACAATTGCCCAATTACAAAGTTAAGTGTCCCACCCACAAAACTATGCAAGCAACTATGTTCCCCAATATACTCATGTGGTGGGCTTTTTATGCAACGCCCAGTCCCTAGTCTCGGGAGCAGCCGATGACCTTGGTTCCCACAGGACAGAAGATTATTTTGATTAACGAAGCACCTGGGCAACCCCCCTCCCTCCGCTCTATGTGACAACCTAGAATGAGAAGAAAAAATGGCTGCAGCCATGCCCATTTGTAGAGTTGACAGTTACATTTATAATTTCTTTAGAATTTTGATTTTAAAATCAGAGAGAAATCTCCATCCAGAACACACATCACCAAAAAGACTGACTTCATCAGAGGGATCGGCAGCTGCTTTGGGATAAAACTGCCAGCAATCAACCCCGCCACCCTGCTTTGAATGCAAATACTTTTAATGATAAAGAAAATGTTAAAAGAAATAAACAATATCCTGATGTGCTAAGCAGAAGTGCTGTGATATAGAAGCGACAGACATATTGAAAGACAAGCTGGCAAACAAAATCCCCACAGCTGCATCTCTTCTGTCATGGAAGAAAAATGCTGGGCATAAATCCTTCCAAAATGAGTTATGGGGGGAACATAAATGAAAGACCAGAGAAATTATCAAACTTTTTTAACATTGGAAATGTTTGTGCTTTCAAATTATTCCTCTTTAAATAAAAAGGCTATTGTTATGAGGGTGGAGCTGAGAATCAAGATCTTTGGGTAGAAGATAGTTGTAAATGGACTCGTGCCACAAGTTTGGGAAGGAGGTAGGAGGGACGCCTTCAAAGGGGAAGCAAACATTTTCAGATGGGGGGAGGGTTTACTATAACTTTGACCCATTTGGAAGCTAATTATGAAGTCTGAGCACAGATCTCTGCAGGAAATTGTGGTTTGCAAAACTATTCATGATCACGTGATTTAGAGAAGATCATCCCAGTGTCATCAGTGCTTATGGCTACCCAACATTTGATCCCACGGGTTCTGGATTTATCCATGAAACTGGAAAGGTCTTGTTGTCTTAGCAGCTTACATCCTAACCTACCACACAACTTTGCTATGGGGCAAAGTGATTTCGATCTAATCTTCATGCAGGGTGCCCTACGAACAGCAGATGGACAAAAGGCATTGTGGACTTCTGATTGTGGTCTTCATACGCTTAACAAGGACCATTTCCTGACTCGTGATTTGTAGTCTTCTGAAGTCATTCAACTGTTGTTGTAGTACTGATATAATGAGAACAGGCTAAATTAGCTCTTATGGCGATTTGATAATCTTAGAAGACTGTAAATCTTCTGGAAGCTTAACAAAGATCCAGCCTAGAATCAAGGAGACATTTTCTGACCATGAGAATAATCAACCAGCGGAGCGGCTTGCCTCCAGAAGTTGTGGGTGCTCCATCGCTGGAGGCTTTTGAGAAGAGACTGTGGACAGCCAGAATGGTATAGGGTATCCTGCTCGAGCAGAGGGTTGGACTAGATGACCTCCAAGATCCCTTCCAACTCTGTTATTCTATTGCTGTTACTTTTACTGATTCCCTCATCAGGTTCTGGATGGAGGGAGTGGGGACTTTTTCGACTCATCCCAGGGCCATATGTCCATCCTCAATCTGCCCAGCTGCAGCCACGAGATGGGATCTTTTCCTGAGTGGAGCAGGTACCACTGTCCCTTTGTGCAGCTATTGTGATTAGAGCTTAGGAAGGAAGACAATGCTGTTGATTGTGATGTCTCTTTTTGGTGAATGCCGTTGAGGATGCTTAATAAAGACTAGAGCATTCTTCTATCAAAAAATGCTGGGATGAAAAGAGACTAACATGAACCACACTCATCTTTGTGAGGCAGTTGTTGACCAAGGATGATGATGATGATGATGATGATGATGATTGGTTGGTTGCACAGTCAACCAGATGTTTAGACTGGAATTGGAATTTCTGTCCACCTACCGAATCTTTCCCAAGGACCTGGGGAAGGCAGATGTACTTTAATAATATTAAAGGAATAATCACAGGATGTAAACTTTCCAAGTAAAGCTGCCTTTTGCAATTGATTTATAGTTGTTATACATACAACAACATGAAATTACAGTTGCCGGCTGTTTAGCTGATGTTGGTCTTCATATGCATCAAGTTCTTCCCAAGAACCTAGGATGTCGTAATGTATCAGCATAGTATATGTGCAGATCCAAACAAAGTGGCTTATTGTAATTGACAGATGGAAATTCTGTCAATGAACAGATTTTCTAAGTGCCACCCAAGATTTTTTTGGTGGGGCACCCAGTGTGCTGATAACCACCAAGTACATTACTGTTGGTTTATGCCATAATCTATCTTTCTTTCTTTCTTTCTTTCTTTCTTTCTTTCTTTCTTTCTTTCTTTCTTTCTTTCTTTCTTTCTTTCTTTCTTTCTTTCTTTCTTTCTTTCATAAATTTTTAGTTTATTCAGAGAAGGTTAAAATACAGAAGGCCAAAATACTTAAAAAAGGACAAAAGAATTTTAAAAAAAAACACAACATAGAAGACATTATAAAATGTCTTTAAAAAAAAGAAAAAGAAAAAAAGACTAACACATGTAGAAGCCGTGGTGGCCCAGTGGTTAGAATGTGGTATTGCAGGCTGATTCTGATGACTGCCAGGAGTTCAATCCTGACCGGCTCAAGATTGACTCAGCCTTCCATCCTTCCGAGTTCAGTAAAATGAGGACCCAGATTGCTGGGGGCCATAGGCTAACTCTGTAAGCAGCTTAGAGAGGGCTGTAAAACACTGTGAAGCTGTATATAAGTCTAAGTGCTATTGCTATTGCTATATACACAAGACATCCTCCGTAGTTTACGACCCGAGTTGGCATCTGAATATTACAGAATAGAATACAACTATTACATCTGTGATTTGAGAATTATACATTCAAAGATGCAGCTTAAGACTGCGTTTGACTTTCTTGCAGGCACGTCACACTCGGTTAAATCTCATGCTCAAAGTATTTCAAAGAGTAATCGCAGGGGTGTCGGTTGGGGGGGAGTGCCAAGGAATATATTGGTAGACACTTGGTTGTCCCAATTGCCAGGTGAGGTCAGCAGGTCTCGCTAGTTCTTTTCTTTTGTTTCAGAGGAAGGAACATCCCGATGTGGCCTTGAGTGGCGCATTTTGCATCCGACGGTGCTTTCATGTGCTCTCCGCACTTGCTTTCATGCCCTACCTTTGCCTCTGCAATTTCTCCTTCCATCAGCTGGAGCTGACATCTTCCAAAGCCCCGGTGCCATTCCTTTCAATTAATCTCTGTTTTGAAAGCAATGTACCATGTAGAAGAAGTATTTTTAGGGTGAATGTTAAAAAAATACACCTTTGTGGTTTCTAACCCCTCCTTCTGTTATGCAGATGGCATAGGCAGATGCCTGTCACAGCCTTTACCCTACCCAAAACAATTCTCTATTTGACAGACGGTATTTTCCTCTCTCCCTCCCTCCCTCCCTCCCTCCCTCCCTCCCTCCCTCCCTTCCTTCCTTCCTTCCTTCCTTCCTTCCTTCCTTCCTCATTCTTCTTTCCAGGGTTGCTTTCTCCGTGGTTAAACCTGCTTTGGGCTTTGGGGGGAGGAGAGGAGAAATTCTTCCTCCGCCTTGACGACCCACAAGGGATAGCAGGAGCTGCACAGGAAATGTCAGCCTTTCTTCATCTTCTCAGCTCGAACTGCCTCTCACCTCATTTAAGCAGGAGCTGGAAACTGTTTATTTCAAATGAATGTTCTTACTGAAAGATTCTGCACCAAACCAGGCAGCTGGGGGGAGGGGGGTCCTCTTATTCCCACAGTTAGTGTGCATTTGGTGCAACAGCCAAGGAAGCATCATCAGCAAGGCAAGAGGGGAGGTCTGATTGCTGTTGCCCCCAGCCGAGTTTGATTTTCCTCTCAGAAGACAAAAACTGCCGTTCCACTCCCCCCATGGCCACCTGTCATGTTTCTTGCCAACAGACTTGGGGACGTGTGTGGGTGGGTGTGCGTGCACGCACACAATTCATAGGAGAGATGAGTCTCCAGCAGACCAGAGACACACATATTTTCTGCCAGGGTGGGTGGGCTAAGCAGGACAGCCATTCCCCTTAGCTGCTTTTTGGGTAAAGGTCTTCAAGGCCACTGCCCTCTTTATTTTTACCAGTATACGTACAAATTTACAAAATACTTATATTTAAGTATTGCTACATTATGGTCTACTGTTATTGAGGCTAACCATAAAATTCATCCAAATTTGATAGAATTAGGGTTCCTGTTCTTTTTGCCTGTGATTTTTTTCTAATGTGGCCATCAAAGAGCTCTTGTTCATTCACATCTCAATTTTTACATTATCTAGACTTTTCCAGTATTGGGCAATTATTATTTTGGCTTCTAAAATTAAATGGATAATAAGTTCCTTACCTTTAAGCTTCAGGTTTGGTCCTGTAAACAAATGCAACTCTGTGAGCAGTCAATTCTTTGTTTTGTAATGGTATTTATCTCCCCAAGAATTTTACATCACAAGGTATAGCTTGTGATCTGGTTATCAGTGAACACCACAAATGAAAAATGATTCCTTTTTTTTTGACAGCCTCTCCAACATTTAGCCATCACTTTTACTACAATAATTTATTATTGATGACTATATACCAACATAGAAGAAATTAAACAGGAAAATTAAAAAAAAACTGGTCTTGGTAATTCATACAGTCTGAATCAGCTAGAATATATAAACAGATTGTAAATAAAAGGAGAGATTGGATAAACAATTTCCTTTCCCTATTTCAGAAATCTCTGATCTTTAAAATTATTCAAAATGGAAAATATCCAGGCCTTCATAGACTATCACAGGAATTTTACAAAGAACTTAAAGAGTTTTTAATATCTGGATTTCTACTTTTAAGCAATACTTTCCACCAGAAGGACCCCTTACCAAGGTCTTGGAAACACTCTAAGATAAATTCTGATCCTTAAATTGAGGATCAGCAATTGGCATCTCATAGACATATCTTACTTCTTAGTATGGACTATATATAAATAATTAGCTAACCATTTAAAAGTATAAATAAAATTATTCACACAGGTTTATCTGGCTGTATTTCAAGAGCCATGCTGCCTCTTCACCCTTCTCACAGAGAAAGGAATATGGTTAAAGGTCGTCTTCTTTCTGTGTGATCATTTCCTTGGTAAAACTGCTTAATAGCAGTTGGTTGACTTTATTTCTTTCTTTATGTGTTTATCAAATGCATATAGCTACCCATTATGAAGCCATCCAGGCCATCTGTTCTCGGCACCACCAAGGACTCCCTCTGTGAGAAGGGTGAAGAGGCAGCATGGCTGAACTTTGCCCACCAATGCTTCTTCAAAAGATTGTAATTGGTTCAAACTGGGGGACAGAGGCAATCTTCCCCCTGTTATTTATTCACAAGGGATTATGCTGCACGGGGCAAACACAGCATTAATTGTGCATCTTCAAAGGCTACATGCAAGAGCAATTTGCTGGAATGGGATTTTTTTTTAATTAAATCATTTTTAAACCTTAGATCAGATTAGATCATAGGCCCATTTGCCTTTTGTTTTCTAGAATGCCACTAAAGGTAGAGCCATTAGGATGAATTAGAAGAATGGAATTTCAGCACTCCGGTTGGACTACGAAGATATTTGCAGGCATTGAGTTTCACCTTCCATGCTGCCTTCCTGAGCCCAGCTGGGACCTTGTAGGGCGGAAGAGTGCAGGGCTTGGGATTCTCCTCTGGGGTGTAGGTAGGGTGTAGGTGTAGGTAGGGTGTAGGCAGGGTGTAGAGGGTTAAGGGCTAAACATCTCCTAGAAAAAAGCCTGAGATTCCCAACATAAAGAAGTGCATAACATTTCACAAAGGGCCAAGAACTATTGTAAATACTTAAATTTTTAAAATTTCTGAAGTTTTTGTTTAATTCTTTTTGTCAAATATTTAAATTCTTTTTTAAAATTTTCAGTTGCTTTTTTCATGAACCAGCAGTGTGCAGCAGCAGACAAAAAAGCTAATACAATCCTGGGTTGTATAAACAGAGGCATAGAATCAAAATCACGTGAAGTATTAGTACTGCTTTATAAATCCTTAGTAAGGCCACACCTGGAATACTGCATCCAGTTTGGGTCACCACGTTACAAAAAATATGTTGAGACTTGAAGAGCAACTAAGATGATTAAAGGCCTGGAGACAAAAAAAATTTGAAGAACAGTTTCAGGAATTGGGTTTGGCTAGTCTAAAGAAGAAATAGGGGTGACGTGATAGCAGTATTGCAGTATTTGAGTGGCTGCCACAAAGAAGAGGGGGTCTAATTATTCTCCAAAGAAGGCAGGACAAGAAACAATGAATTTGAAACTAATCAAGGAGAGAAGCAACCTGGAATTAAGGAGAAACTTCCTAACAGTGAGATAATCAACCAGAGAAATGGCTTGCCTTCAGAAGTTGTGGGTGCTCCATCACTGGAGGCTTTTAAGAAGAGACTGGACAGCCACTTATCTGAAATGGTATAGGGTCTCCTGTTTGAGCAGGGGGCTGGACTAGAAGACCCCCAAGGTCCCTTCCAGCTCTATTCTGATTCTGACTGTGTGAAAAGGTATTTCTGTAGGTTGGTCCTGAGTGCCTCTGGAGAGAGAGAGAAAATATCAGCCTCTTTTCCATTTTGATGCCATTGCCATGTCTCCCCACTCTCCTTCATTCCAAACTACAGCCTACGCCTGGTCTCAAATATTTTTGTCATCAGGGATGGTGTAGTGAATCCTGAAGTGTGTGCAGGGGGTTGGATGTGATGACCTCCTAGCTGATGGACCTTCCTTCCAACTCTATCATTCTATGAAGCGCCAGTATCTTTCCTTACAGGGGAATTATCATTTGGAACAGCCTCTTCACATAATTTCTGTCACTCTAATATTTTGCTGTTACCAGAGCAGACCCACTGCACTCCATAGGTTTGCGTAAACTCATCGTCCCCTCCCCTCTTCAGTTCTTCCTAAATATTCCCAAAGGCTCTTCTTACAACAGCTGCACTGGGTGACCTTTGCATTGGATTGTGCCTTGTCCTCATTAGAGGCAAAGTCTGGATTTTCTGTGCCGGTCAGCATTACTTTCCATTCCTTCTAGTTGCAAGTGGAAGGGATTGGGCAGGGGGGATTCTTTATATAATTCAGAACTGGGACAGAAAGAACCAGATCTGAACAGACTTTGACACCAATCAAAGACAGCCTGATCCTTGAACCAGCTCAGAAAGATCTCTGGACCAATAATTACTTGCAGCATGAATCTGATGTTTCCGTGGTTTTTATGCCAAAATATTCTGACTTATTTTCACTGAGCCACTTGACAGCCTTTGGATCCACAGGGAAGGTTTGCGTCTTGCTGAAGAGTTCAGGCTCAGAATGTGCAAACTTCTCTCAAAAATGTCTATGCCAGACATTGAGCCCTGAAAGCTGCAGGACAATGTGCCCCCAGGCCCAGGAGAATTTTGGATGCAACTATTTTCCCTCCTTGTTTAAAAAAAGGCTGGAAATAAGGGTCGGTAGGAAGTTTTAAATTCCTGATTCCTCCCCCCCCTCAAAAAAAAAGACTGAAAATGGTAATTTTGGAGAGGAGACTTAGTCCTTTAAGACTAGACTAGACTAGACTAGACTAGACTAGACTAGACTAGACTAGAATAGAATAGAATAGAATAGAATAGAATAGAATAGAATAGAATAGAATAGAATAGAATAGAATAGAATAGAATAGAATAGAATAGAATAGAATAGAATAGAATAGAATAGAATAGAATAGAATAGAATAGAATAGAATAGAATAGAATAGAATAGAGCTGGACGGGACTGTCCAGTCTCTTCTTAAAAATCTCCAGTGATGGAGCACCCACGATTTCTGGAGGCAAGCTATTCCACTGGTTAATTGTCCTCGCTGTCAGGAAGTTTCTCCTTAATTCCAGGTTGCTTCTCTCTTTGATCAGTTTCCAACCATTGTTTCTTGTCCTGCCTTCAGGCGCTTTGGTGAATAACGTGACCCCCTCTTCTTTGTGGCAGCTGCTCAAATACTAGAATACTGCTATCATGTCTCCCCTGTTTCTTCTTTTCTTTAGACTAGCCAAACCCAAGTTCCGCAGCCGTTCTTCCAGGCCTTTGATCATCTTAGTTGCTCTTCTCTGAATTTTTTCCAAAGTCTCAACATCTTTTTTGTGATATGGTGACCAAAATTGGCTGCAGTATTCCAGGTGTGGTCCTACTAGGGTTTTATAAAGTGGTACTAATACTTCACATAATCTTGATTCTATGCCTCTGTTTATACAACACAGGATTGTATTAGCTTTTTTGGCTACTGCTGCACACTGCTGTCTCAAAGTCAAGTGATCATCCACTAGGACTCCAAGGTCCCTCTCACAGTTACTGTTTTTAAGCCAGGTCTCGCCCAATCTGTACTTGTACCTTTGATTTTTCCTGCCTAAATGTAAAACTTTGCTTTTCTCCACATTGAAACTCATTTTGTTGGATAGGGCTCATAGTTCAAGTTTGTCAAGATCTTTTTGGATCCTGAGTTTGTCTTCTGGGGTGTTGGCTACTCCTGACAGTTTGGTGTCATCAGATCTGTTTTTTGATTATCTTTTCTAGGATCTTCCCAGGTATTGATGTTAAACTGATTGATCTGTAGTTTCCTGGGTCTGTTTTTCCCCCCTTTCTTGAAGATGTGAACCACATCAGCCCTATTCCAATCCTCAGGTACTCCCCTGGTGCTCCAGGATTT
This sequence comes from Azemiops feae, assembly GCA_023970755.1. Classification (NCBI taxonomy): domain Eukaryota; kingdom Metazoa; phylum Chordata; class Lepidosauria; order Squamata; family Viperidae; genus Azemiops; species Azemiops feae. The sequence continues at coordinate 1,194,721 of JALGBA010000525.1, forward strand.
TTGAAAGATGTGGTGCAATGGTTGTGAGATAACGTCTGCCAGCTCCTTCAGAACTCGGGAATGTAATCTGTCAGGCCCCGGTGATTTATATTCATCAAGGTCGGATAGGTGTTCTCTTACCATTTTCTTGTTTATTTTAATTTTTGTTTCTAATTTGTCTTTTGCAGTGGATTTTGTTTTGGTATGTTGGGCTATACTGTAGTTTCTTTTTGTGTGAAGACTGATGCAAAGTATGAGTTAAACAGCTCTGCTTTCTCCCTGTTGCATGTTATTTCCTTGCCATCTTCTCTCTTTAGGAGACCTACAATTTCCTTGACTTTTTTCTTGTTGTTAATATGTTGGGAAAAACTTTTTTTTTATTATCCGTGATTTCTTTTGCAAGTCTGTTGATTTCTGTTGCAAGGATGTAGGGGATTTTGCTCTCTTTTGCACTTCCGATTCCCAAACTGGGCTGTAATTGCCTTCTTGGGCATCGGAGCGCCTGGCCAATTTCGGCCCAGTGACTGTCCTAGTCTGACTCCATTGGGGGGGGGAGCTTTGTGCCACTCCTTTCCAGGGAGACCATGGGAAAGGAAAGCTGTGAGGCCATACAGAAGGAAGCGGCATGACTGGAAGGCAGGGACCTTCTGTCCCTTGGTTGGGAAGAGGAACAGAAGGGAGGACGATCTCCCTGAGAAAGCCACGATGGCTGCCTGTTCCAGCTTCAGGGCTGGAGACATCCATGAGAAATTCCTCCTTGGAAGGTGGAGCTTTGAGCTAAAGTTGGAGGGAGAGTGAATTGGGGCCACGACTATGCTGGGCTGGGGATGGAGGATTGTCAGGGGGTGGCCTGCATACGAGACAGTTCTCCTTCCCGGGCCTGGCCTTCATGCAGGGCAACCCTCTGCAGGATTTGAACATTAAGATTCTTTACAGTATATTTAGTCCTGCACACAAATTACAGTGAATATCCACAGCTCCTCTCTTTACTCTGGATTCAGGGCAATAAGCCTCTACATTTGCTTGCTCTCTTCCTTGAGTTTCTGGAAATTAAAGTCTGTAAATTTTGTACTGCAGTTATAACCCTTGCAGTTGTAATTCTGTTTTTATTTCCCGCTGTGTTTGTTGTTGCGCTGGGGAAAAAAATCAGGCCTTTGTTAAATTTCCTGTAATCGCAGCAGCAGACCTGCTAAGAGTTCGCTGCTTTACAGTCCCTGCCTTGCACATTTTATGTAATTTGGGATTTCTGCCGGTCCTCCTTCTTGATGAAGAAGGAGCAGCAACTTGGATTGGGAAGCTTGCAGTTTACCTAATTTTACACCACGCCCCATCAGGCCTGCATGGGGAGAGCAGTTTAAAGAGATGCAAGCTTGAGAAATGGCCGTGTGGGCTGAGATGGGAGTCCAGGGTGAGGGCAAGAGAGCAAAACCCTGAGAGAAGTTCTCCAGCCCAGGAAGCGTTTCTGAAGGTGACAAGAAGAACTGGCTGGATGCATTGCATGGAAGAGGCCTGCCATTGTCACTGGGGCTTCCAGATCTTTTAGGCCCCTGGCATCAGCAGGTTGAAGCAATTCCAAGCAGGACACGAGGAGGTTTGCATTGTACGGAGTCATCCTGGCACTTAGGATCGCTGGGTTTCCTTGTGGCTCCCACCAGACACTTATGACTGATCTGGTCCCGCCTCATTTTTCATGAGATCCACCCAGGTCACTGGGACCGCCGTCTTCCTCAGGCCAAACGCAACTCTTGCTGAGTGATTGACATGTCCATGGAGGGGCTGCCACAGCAATACAGGAACTGGTTGCCACTGCCTTGTTCTGAGTTTTTTTTTCAGCTAGCCTACCGCCCAGGCATTTCCTGGTGGTCCCTCAGTCAAGCAGGTCCAACCCTGCTTAGCTTTTCAAGACCAATCAAACTCAACTAGTACTGCCACCGACTGCTTCCTCCACAATAACACAATTTAAAATAACTAGCATATTGCAAAAGGGAAAGGAACTTTGGAGGGAATCCCTTTCTCTTGTCTAAAGCTCTGCAGGCCTGGGAGCCCCACTCTCGGCATTCAAGCAGGGCCAAAAGTCCTGGGAGTGGAGTATCAGGGTGGCAGAAACCCGCCTGTCCCCAGTGGGAGATTTCTGCATCTTTTTGCTGACCATCTGGTAGTCATCCAGATCTAACCAGCCCAGATTGAGCAGCCCTGGTTGAGGTGAGTCATGTTGATCAGCCTTCTCAGAGCCAAGAGTGGCTTCCTTCTGCTGCCGGGCCATCCCTGGGAATGCAATCACTTGCAGTTTTGCACATCTGCACCATTCAGTGGATTGGGTCACCCCTCAGCAGCAGCCTCCGTGGTGCTGGATTGGGGGATCTTTGTTTGTGGGCCTACACTGCAAGCTTTGGAGATGGCCAGGGTTGTGCTCTGCCTCCAATTTCATGTTCAGTTGGGATCCCTCAAGGTTGTCTTCTTCCTCGGATGAGGTCTACACCATGGCAGTGGATTTCACAAGACTCCCAGTCCCACTGGCTGCAAAAAGAACAGTGGAATAGCTTCTGAAGTTATGGGTACTCCATCACTGGAGGCTTTTAAGAAGAGATTGGACTGCCATTTGTCTGAAATGGTATAGGGTAAAGAGGAATTAAGATTTGTGGACTTCAACTACCAGAATTCCCGAGCCAACTTTACACCAAGTCTTAAAGTTCTAAGGTTGGACACCCCTGGTATAGGGTCTCTTGCTTGAGCAGGGGGTTGGACTAGAAGACCTCCAAGGTCCCTTTCATCTCTAATGGTCTATGTTCTAAGAAGGGAGACTAATGATGGCACCACTTGGACACTGAGAACAGGATAGCCAACCTTGATGTTGGACTTCAGGGGTTTCAGTCGGCCTCCTTCCCAGTTCTCCCTGATATACAAATGCTTTGGAGAAGCACAGCGACCATCTCCATGTTTCGAACCAATTCTGCTTTAGACCTGCTTCGATGAAAAACCCATTTTTTTCTGTCTTTTCTTGTGTGTAAGAAACATTGAACCTCTATCTAGTTCTGAAGTGCTATACACTGCCCAGAGTTACGTTCATGTGAGATGGGTGTCTATACAAATACGATAAATAAAATCAAATAAACAAATGTCAAAACCAAAGGGATGTCAAAAAAAGAACTTTGAACCATGGTCTTTTCCCACCTTCGGTTGCCCAGGAATCTGAGGGCGGTTAACACGACCTGCTTGCAGGATCCAGCCTCAGTTGCCTCCTTTTAATCCCACATGATTTGAGGGCAGCAGTTCTCAGAAGAGCTGGATTGATGGGTGAGCATTTTGTGCTGGATTAATCATGCTTTCTCCAGCTGTAATTTGTGGTTGTGTTGAATGAGTCAGGTTCACAGTGGCTTCATTGTGCAACTTACTGAAGCAAGGTTGGAGGGAGGAATGTCTCCAACACCTTGAATGCTGCTCTCCTGTAAGGAGAGAAAGGCTACCTAGAGAAGCACGGTTTGATCTGGATCACCACATGTGATGCACGGTGGGTCCCAGCACCCGTCTTAGTGAGAGGATTATCCTGAGATCCAGCCTGTCCCCACCTCTAGCAGATCTGAACCTGTGATATAATAATTAGGTTCTCAGCTTTCCATGATCTGCCTCCAATCCTCCCTCCCTTCTTTTCTATTTCTTGGAAGCAACAAATCAAATCACATGTTGGAGAAGCCTCTGGAGAATCACTTGGACTGCAAGGAGATCCAATCGTTGAATCCTAAAGGAAACCAACCCTGGCTGTTCCTTGGAAGGACAGATCCTGAAGCTGAAGCTCAAATACTTTGGCCATCAAGTGAGAAGGGAGGACTCCTTGGGCAAATTCCAGTGAAGGACAGGAGGACCTAGCCTCCTATAGTCCATGGGGTTGTGAAGAGTCAGACATGACTTAATGACTGAGCAACAACAACAAAAACCAAATCATGACGTGTAAAATTGCAGTCTCCATTACAGTTTCAAGAGTTTTGTTTTTAATCAGTTCCAAAGACACGTGAAATTAATTGGCAGCATCCTCTTTTCTCCCTTCTCTTCAGTTGGAATAGGGCAGCCGAGCCCTCCTGCCAGCCTGCAGTGATCACAGGATCAAAGATGTGGAAGGGAGTCTTAATCCATTGATTCCAATTCCATATTCAATGTTGGAATCTGACCGACACAGAACAAAAGGGAAAAATTCCTTTCCATCTTGTGAGGTTGTTCTGCCCCTGGATACTGTTTCATATTGTATTTAACCCCCCCCCTCTCTCCTCCTCCTCCTCCTCTTCTTCTTTCTTCTTTCTTCTTTCTTCTTTCTTCTTCTTGCCAATCACCCTGCTGGTTCATATGGCATTTGCAAACAACTACTACTCCAAGATCATTTTTACACTTCACATCATTGCCAAGGCAGGCAGTCCTATACTTGTCTATTCAATTTCCCCTTTTTGCTATTAAATTCCATTGTCATTTACAGTCCATTTTTCCAAGTTATCAAGATAATGTTAGATTTTATTTATCTATTCTATGGCATCAGCTATCCTGTTCAAATTTGTATGACTTACAAATTGACATAAAGTTGACATCTGTCATCTCCAATTCTTCTTCCAAATTATAAGGAAACCAGATTGTTCTTGACATAAGCATGTTGACGTCTAATCATTACCACGCTGTTTTCAATGTACATACAGATCAGTCTCTTTATGATCTATTCTTCGTATAATCCATTGTGGTTTTGACGTCTGCAGTTCTCCCGGCCCTACTGTTTCCCTTTTGAAGAAGGGGACCGTGCTGGCACTCCTCCAGAAGTCTGGCTCTTCATCCCTCCGCCAGACTTCCTCATCCAGTCCTTGAGCACCCTCAGGTGGCATTCATCTGGCCCCAATGGAATGAGACCCCTTTGAAGTAAAGAGGGATTTCCTGAGCGTATTTCTTTCAGTCTTAAAGTTCCATCCTGCCTCTTCATACTTGCCTGATGAAACACAGGCATTCATCTTAGAGAAAACAAAATAGTTCTGCATTTACTTTTTACTTCTTAGCATTTTGCTACCTTCATTAGGCAGCTGGCACACAAATTTTGTCCCCTTTCTTTTCAAACACATCCTTCTGCTCTTATGTTCATACTGTGCATTCTTTTTTCGGACAGCTTTTTGTGTAGCAATATACATTTCTTCTACTGTCCCCCTCTCCATTCAACCCCAGATCTGGAATTCAGGAGAGGTGACTATCAACCCTCCTCTTAAACATCTCCAGAGACCAAGAACCCACAGCCTTGATAGGCAGACTGTTCTGCCTATAATGGTATTTGGAAATAACCTTGGAAGACAGATGTATTCACTTACTTATTTTTTACTTATTTATATCCCACTTTTATTATTTTTACCACTTCCCAAGTTGCTTCAGTCTGTCCTCATAGGGCAGGTCCCCAAGTCCCTGCATCATCTTTGTTGCCTTCATCTCATCCTCCCTAATCAGTCAATATCTTTCAGGAAAGGCGATGGCATCTGGGATCAGATGGTTTACCTCACAGGTATTGAAAGAGCTGGCAAATGTGATCATACAATCACTGAATGAAATCTTTGAGAGCTGATGGAGCATGGGGAAAATACCAGAGGTCTAGAAAACAGCTGATGTGGTTCCAATCTTCAAAAATGAGAAAAGGGATTCCAGGAAACTACAGACCAATCAGCTTAACATCAATACTTGGGAAATTCCTAGAAAAGGTAATCAAGCAGTAGATTTGTGAGCACCTAGAAAGGCGATTACTAGAAGCCAGCATGGGTTTGTTACAAACATGTCATGCCAAAAAAACCATAGACTCCTAGGGCTAGAAGGGACCTTGGAGGTCTCCTAGTCCAACCTCTCTGCCCAGGGCAGGAGTCCTTATTTGATCCCAGACAAATGGTTGTCCAATCATTTCTTGAAAACCTCCAGCAATGGAACACCCACAGGCTGTTTCAATGACAAATTGTTCTCACTGTCAGGAGCTTTCTCCTTAATTCCAGGTTGGGTCTCTCTGATAATTTTCCTGTACCATTCCAACCAATGGCTGTCCAGTCTATTTTAGAAAACCTCCAGTGATGGAGCACCCGCAACTCCAGGAGGCATCGTATTCATCATACAACTTAGCCTTCACTCCCCTAACCCTTTTTGTTGCTCTTCTCTGCACTCTTTCTAGGGCCCCAGCATCTTTTGGTGACCAGGGTTATGGTGCCAGTTCTGGTGCCCCAAACATTATTGGCTGAGGTGGAATTTTAGTTGGTTTTCCAGCTCAATCAGTCTTGCTGTGCAGCTGTAGAACTGAAGGTATTTATTTATTTATTTATAAAGTTTAATAGCTGCCCATCTTAGTAAAGATGAAGAAGCAAGGAGCACCGTCTGGTTTCAACTCTGCTCAAATGAACCTGTGAGTCATCCGTCCCTGTGACTGGGCAGGCCCGGATTGCTGTCATTCAGAGAAAATAAGAGAAACCTTCCATCAAGAAGTGAGAGCTCGAGAAAGAACATTTGTTCCTGTGCCCCCAAGACCTCCAGACCTTGCAGGGTTTGAGGAACAGGGAGCATAATAATAAGGTAATCCATGTGCAGGCACAACGTTTCTGAGTGAAGATGTAAATATGTGACTTCTTTGATGCAATCCCAGCAAGCTCCTTATCTTGGCCAGTCAATTGTCACCTTGTTGGCAGAGCTGAGCTGTCATTGTCAGCGATTAGAAACACACAAAGGCACTCAGAGCGGGAGACCAGAACCTGAGACCAGCTGGGCCACTCTTGGTTACGGTGATGTTCCTGCTGCAATGTTTCATGTGCCCATCATCCCCATCACCTTCCAATGTCAGCCTGTCCAGGGGCAGAGAGGCTCCTCCTGAGAAACCATTTTTCTTTTCTTCTTTGGTGTCCTCCCTTTCCTGACACAAAGAGAAAGCGAGAGAAAGGAGGCCCAGCTTCAGATGGTTCTGACACGTGCTCGTCCTTCTCCTCTTCCATCTAATGGGCGCAAATTCAGTAGTTACTCTCCAGTTGGAACAGCACATAGAAAACTGGCCAGAACACCAAGAGTATTTTATCTCTCTCATCTCTAGGATTTTTCAGTGAGCTGCGGCTTCTCCTTCAGGCCCATCATGGCACGGAACGTTCGGCAGTTCACGTATTGAACTAGCCTGAATGCTAAAGCAGCTTTTCCCATCTTTCTCTTCCAGGGAAGCAGAACCGCAGCCCCCGCCCCACCTGGAAGGAGCAGACAGGCTGACTTCACCTGTGAGGAACAGGCCCTGCCGGGATTGGGTGGTCTTTTCAGGCTCTGGAGGCCAGAAGGAAGAGGTTCCGTCAATCTTCCCACCGAGAAGTCAGAAAATTACATCTCAGGACACTGAAATCACGAGATAGGGCTGTCTCGTGAGATCTGGCAAAATATATATTTTTTAATTTCTAAAATTATTTTTGTTTCATTTTGAAGCTCTGTAGATACCTCTTGAGAAAAGCATTTATGCCTTAATAATAATTAATAATAAGTAAAGGTAAAGGTAAATGCAAAATATCAGTATTGGAAAAATGCATTCAATTAAATTTGCTTATGCTGTTTAAAAAAAAAAAAAAATCCAGAAAATTTGACCAACTGGGCTGCTTAAACTGGGATGTTCTGGCATTAGTCCTCCTGCCCTTCTGTGTGTAGACCAACGAGCTCGTCTTTTGTCCTCCTTACTGATGGCCAGGAATAACTCCACAAAGCTCATGGCTACCAAGACGTGCACTGTCTCCAAATGGCACCCATAGTTTTACTATGTTGAAATGGTTTTTAGAACAAACTTTTAAAGGAATTTGTCTGAATCTCAGGCAATCATTAATTCAGATGCAATATGGGCAAAGTGGGGTCACAGTAAGGGAGAAGAAAGGTTTCAGAGACCGCCTCTGTCTTGCTTTGACATTGTGGGGTAGTTTTAACCTCGCTACTCAGCCTTCGTGGGAAATGATACCCAAAAGCTCATCTTAATGCCTGCAATGGCTTCTCCATTCCTTTGAGCCACTAATGTCCAAAGGCTTTCAGGCTATCAGCCACATGGCTTTGTTTCCTTTTTTTGACTGAGACATTAATATTAGCCTAGGATTTTGCCTGGAAGACCCGGAGTGCAACACTGTTCCTCTTATTGAAACAACTACAATAATAATTAAATAATAATAATAATTAAAAATGAGGCATTCAGGCTTCTACTATTCAAAGACTCTCTAGTAGTAACCCTCAGCCTCCTTCTAAGGGCCCCTGCAGAGGTGATCGCTATCACCAGGGATGGGGTTGTCCATTTGATAATGCCAAAGGTGGGAACCCTCTTTCTCCAAAGCCCCAGGCACTGACCATGATCGGCTTTGTCGAATAGATTATCTCACCACATCAGAGGCTTCCTCAGTTCCTGGAAGCTCTGCAATCTTGGCGACATGATTCTGCAGCTCATTTATAAATAGCTTAATTGAGCTGTTGAAGTTACCAAACCTGATGTGAGCTGACAGATATGAAATCATTTATACACAGAAGACAAAGCAACTGTAGATCCCCAGAGATCAGTGCACTCTGGATGTTCTTTGCTAACCATAGGTCAAGTGCCAGCTCTGTAATAAGGGAAGGTTCCATCAATATGTAATATTCATCAGTGGTAGATTACATTATGAATTCAAATTCTTAATTTTAAGATCTCCAAGTACCCATGGCATGAACAAGTTGCAATCATGAAAACAAGCAATCAGGTTAAAACATTTTATGTGAACATTAGAATTTTGTCCTTACTTTCTTAATATAGCTATGAAGTGGTGTATTATCCACATCATAATGGAGCTTGCTATTCATGAATCCATGACAAAGTCTACCCAAGAGAACCACGAAGCAATTTTGCTTCTTATTTAATGTCAAGCTGTTTGGATCCATGATATGATTTAATTTGTCCCTAGCCACATATCTTTGCTAAAAATAGTGACTTTGTCACCTTATTCTGTGGTCAAGAGATTTAAGTCAAAATGTCAAGAAATGTTTAATGGTTCATGATGGTTAGTGACTCTTAGAGAGCCAATGGTGAAGGGTAGAAACCAGGAAGATGTGAGTTTGAGTCTCACCTTAGGCATGAAAGCCAGGTCTCTCCGCCCACAATGTCAGGCTCAAGTGACAAGCCAGTTAGTTCCTGTCACATCAATGAAACAATGCTTGGTTGATCTGGAAATAAAAGTGGATGCTGCACTTGCAGGAAATTTTAGTAAGGAAAAAAGGGAAGGGGAGGGAAGGGGAGGGGGAGGGGGAGGGGAAGGGGAAGAGAAGGGAAGTCAGCCCTAAAGACTAGTGGTGTCACTACTGTGTCCAGGTGTCACAAAAAACTGAATCTTCCAGCCCTCAGTCACCACCTGCTTAATCATTGTTTCAGTCTTGCTACAATCAACATGTCAATAATGAGCCTATTACATTGCAAAGCTCCTAGAGATGAGAGAGATAAAATATACTTGGTGTTCTGGCCAGTTTTCTATGTGCTGTTCCAACTGGAGAGTAACTACTGAATAAAAGTGGATGCTGAACTTGCAGAAAATTCTAGGAAGAAAGAAAGGGAAAGGGGGAGGGGAAGGGAAGGGAAGGGAGGGGAGGGAAGGGAGAAGAGAGAAGAGAGAAGAGAGAAGAGGAGAAGGGGAGAAGGGGAGAAGGGGAGAAGGGGAGAAGGGAGAAGAGAAGAGAAGAGAAGAGAAGAGAAGAGAAGAGAAGAGAAGAGAAGAGAAGAGAAGAGAAGAGAAGAGAAGAGAAGAGAAGAGAAGAGAAGAGAAGAGAAGAGAAGAGAAGAGAAGAGAGAAGTTTTTAAGAAATAGGACCCAAATATAACATCTTCTGAAGACATTCTCAATATCTCAACCAAAAGAGACTGTTAGGTCTTCGGTGCCTGGCAGATGGTCCACCTCTGAAGCAGCTGGACAGGATTCCAACCATTTTGGATGGCTCCAGGAGTTTGTACACTCCCCAACATGGCAGTGTCTGTTTTGGTCTTTGATTTTCACTGGAGCTAAGGCTCAGTAACTGATTGGATGATGATCGAGGAGAGAAAAAAGGTTGGAGTTAATGTTATCAAATATGGTATCAAATTCTTCAGGCAGCAAAGCTGACTTTAAACAGAAACCCCACAAAAATGGGACTCCTGGAGTTATTAAGCAAAGCTGTTCTGAATGTGATCTACCGTGGAGTTTTGAAGAACGGGGCGAAGGGAAGAAGCGAAGCTTGAAACTACAGAAAGAGGATCAGATAGTTAATACTTAGAAAAACAAAATAAAATTCAAAATATGAGAGAATGAGAGAAATGACCTAAAGGTAACAGACTAGATTTTAACAAGGGCAGATGCAAAGTTACACACAGCAAACAAAATCTTTGTGCAACCAGCATGGTTGCACAAAGATCCCTCTGATAAACCGAAAGACAAAAAGGACAAGTACAAAAAACGGAAAGGGGGACACATAACTAAGGCAGAATATCAGCAGATAGCCCGAATCTACAAGGATGAAGTCAGGGAAGCAAAGCCTCAAAATGAACAAAAACTTGCAACAAAAGTCAAATAATAAAAAAAGTTTCTTTCAACATATAAATAATAAGAAAAAAGTCAAGGAAACCGTAGGTCCACTTAAGAGAGAAGATGGCAAGGAAGTAACAGGCAACAGAGAGAAAGCAGAGCTCATTCGTTGCATCAGTCTTCACGCAAAAAGAACCCAATAAAGCCCAATAAAGCCCAACCTACCAAAAACCTAACTGTAAAAGACAGACTAGAAATAAAAATTAAAATAAGCAAGAAAATGGTAAGAGGACACCTGTCTGACCTTGATGAATATAAATAACAGAAGTTTAATTTCCAAATTAGAGAAAGTAATAGTTATTCTAGTTGATTCTGCTTTGATCACATCCCAATTTAAATAGTGTGTCTGCTGTGGTTACTACACTTTCCGAAAAATTCATGAAAAGTAGCACAATATCAGAGAAGGGCAAAAAGGTTGGTGAAAGATGTAGAAATTAATTGCTCTGAAGATAAATTGAAAGAATTATACAGGCTTAGTCCTGAAAAAAAAAACACCAACAGTCTTCAAATACCTGAGAGGGGTGGCATGGAAAGCCAGGATCGGTTCTGTCTGGCTCAAGAAGCTGAATGTGGAATGGGGGACCTGAGTAACCGAAGGCAGATGCCAATTGCATGTTAGCGAAAGCTTCAAAGAGGAAGAGCAGTTCCATGTGGAACTCATGACTCAGACAAGGTGAAGCTGAGGAGCCAGAGGTTGTTTCACATCTCTGGATTTCTGCCCATACTAGGGAGTTGGACTCAGTGACCCAACTGGCCCCTTCCAACTCTGTGGTCCTGCTTGGCCTGTGTCCTTCCAGTTGAGATGAATTGGCTACAGTAGGACTTTTTAATTGGGATGGGGCCTGTTCAGATTACAAGAAGTCATAGAGTCATGCACACGGTTGTTGAAGAGTAGGAGCCATGACACGGTGGAAAAGACTGCCTCTCCTTTGTTAGACATTTGTAAACAGAAGCTGAAGGGCCACCTGTCAGGATGTTGTAGTGTGGTTGTAGTTGCAGGGGTTTAACTAGGCTATCTCCAAGGCATTCCAACCCACATGGTACATATAAGATGCAGCTAGCAGGACTCGGCTACCTCTCTGTCCATGTGCTGCCCATCCCTGAATAGAAAACTTTTGTTTGTTTGTTTGCTTACTTTTAGAAGGTTTGAATACAGTAAAATGTAAAATATTAAAGGAAAAATAAAAGAAGGAAGGAAGGAAGGAAGGAAGGAAGGAAGGAAGGAAGGAAGGAAGGAAGGAAGGAAGGAAGGAAGGAAGGAATTTGATTTCTGCCTTCCTTTCTATCAAATAGTAGTTGCTATCCTCCTCTTTCCCCTCCCTCTTTTACCCTTCCTAATCCCAAATCCATAAACCATCAGTTCAGTCTTTTCTTCTTTCAGCAAAAAGTCCATATAAGGATTTTTTATTTTTAAAACAGTCTTTATTGGGTTTTTTCCCTGATCAAACTGGTCAGCTTTGCCATTTTTGTGAGCTCTGTCAATTTTATAATCCAATTTTCTGCTAGGTATTTCATTAGTCTTCAACTTTGTGCATACAATAATCTTGGCCGCAGTTACCATATACAATATTAATTTTCCACATTTCTTTTCTAGTTCAATGTCCATAAAATCCAACAGAAATAACTCTGGTTTCATCATAATGTTAATACATAATATATTTTGCATTATTCTATGGATTTGCATCCAAAATTTCTTTGCTTTTTGACAAGTCCGCTAGGCATGATAAAAAGTCCGCTCTTCTTTTTCACACTTCAAATAGGTTTGATATTTCTTTATACATTTTTGACAGCTTGAACAGTGTCATATACCAACAATATTAAAATGTTCTCTTAAATTATGACCCAGTATAAATTTAAAAACTAGTTTTCCCCATTTTCTCCCATATATTCATATTTCTCTTTGGAAAAAAAAGGTTGGAAAACTACCATGCAGTCTTTAACTTGCTGAAACACAGCAAGTGTTTCAAATCTTAATAATAATGTATACATTTTAGCTGTTTTAGCTATTTCATCCATTGTACATAGCTCTACTTCAAATTCAGCTTTCTTCTCAATTCCAATCATCTGTTGAAACCTCTTTCACCTGATTATAAGAAAACCATTGGAAAAAAATGTCCTTTTGCAGCTATTTGTTCTCTTGTTTTTACCTTAATTTTTCCCTCATTGAAATGGAAAACCCTTTTAGACACATGGTCCACTGAAGAAAGCCAAGAGGGGCTCCAGAGAAAACCAGAATGAAATGAGTCCTCTGTTTTACTTTTACCTCCTCCGACTGGGAACCCTCGGCACTGGGTCCCTTAGGAGCAGCCAAACCAGTCCAAGGATGCCAAATTAAAGAAGCCGCCCAGTTCATGAGTGCGGCAAACAGGGTCAGTGAGGTAGGTATGGTCAGCGCCACAAGAGATCACACTCTAAAAATGACAAGGAGAGCAGCTCGGAAGCACCTGTTCCCTCCGCCAACTTAACAGGAATAATTACCTTGTTCTTAGTTCATGCTTCTGATTCTTGTCTCTGTCTCTGAAAGTCCCTGGGCCAAAGATTCTGTGTCAGCAGCTTGAATTTGTGAATCCTTCCCCCTCACCCCCCGATTAGCTTTTTCCATTAAGCTTTAAATGTATACTTGGAAAGATTCGCCTCCCATTTCTAGTGCCAACTGTACAAAATACGTCTGCACGGCTGGTCTTGGCTCAGAGCTGAACACAGCTGCCCATTTCACACACGGTGGCTTCTCTAAATCTTTTGATGAATTGATAATTATGGGATTTACCAGGGCTAGAAAACATCAAGTCAGCTTTTCAATTATAAGGCTGGCAGTAACAGAGTCAGTCAAACTGAAGACAGAGCCCAGCTTTCCCCAGAGCGTCATGGGGCCCCAAGAAGGCACCAGAAGAGCTGGAGGCCTTCCTGGCACAAGAACCGAAGACGATGTCCCCACATTGGCTTCTGAAGCCCTGGAGGCCATAAAGGAATAAAGGACCAGACGCCCAGATCCTTGCAGTGCTGATACAAGGCTTTTCACCTTTGGTCCTTGGTTTTTCTCGAGTGTGTGTTGTCTTGGCTTCTGTGTGCCTAGAAGAGTGGCTGATGCTTCCTTTGAAATGGCAAGACAAGGAGATGTCCTAGTTTTTCCAGAACAATTAAAACCCCACCTCGCCTATAAAAACAAAAGCAGAAGGAAAAGGAGTGAAACTTGTCTGATGAAGACAACAAACTCTGAGCAAGTCAGCGTAAAGCCAGCTCAAAAACAGAGCTGGAGAAAACGTTCTGGAAGAGGCTGAGCAGGACTGAAAATGTCAAAACAGGCGATACGCAGAGTAATTACAGGAAGCTGGAAATTAAACGGAGAGTGACAGTTTCACTCCAGATCGATTGAGCTCTCATGCTTCTTAATTCCCATAATTGTCCACCACAGCCAGGAGGGGGAAAATCCGTGTGAATCAGAGATGCCTTAAGTGGGTGGTGGGTGGGATTCTTTATGTAGAGCAGTGGTGGGATTCAAATATGTGAACAACCGGTTCTCTGTGTGGATGCCGCTTCCGGAAGTCCATTCTGGGCCCGGGCAACAAAAAATTAGCTACCGGTTCTGCGAACTGGCTGAATCCCACCACTGATATAGAGGCTGTTCATGGGAAAGCCATGAGTTCTGCTTGCCTTGCCATTCACCAAGCAAAGTAATTCCATCTGCTTGACAATCAATGTATTTCTGCCCTCTTGAAGAAATTTACATCTCCCAGAAATAGGGAATCGACCACTCTGCATGATTGCAAACAATGCGGCTGGTTTCCAGGCCTTTGGGTGAGGATCGACCTGGAGCAGCAGGACTGAGACTCCAGCATGTATGGAGAGCAGGTATGTACTGTCGGAGCCTCAAGGGAGAGAACAGCCCTTTGAAGTAGGCCAGGTGCCTATAACGATGACTGGAATCAACTTTCCCTACATTGGGAGGTTCCTGTCAAAAGAAACATAAGGCAGAGTCGTGTTTTAAGAGGTCTCTCCTCTCTGCCTCCAGCCAGGAAACAGTGGAGCACCTGGGCGTTCAGAAGACCATGAGTGGGGGGGGGGGCACCAAGCCTTTGAATAATGCCTGGCAGAAGAAGGAAACGGACTTCATTTCTGTAGCATTTAACTCTCAGCAAGAAGATGCCAGCAGAAACTGAAGGGAGAAATAAAGTTTGCAGGATCCAATCTGGGTCAAGTCACTGTGGCCAGAGATTTAGTCTTCCAAATTTTCTGACTTATGCTGGACCCCATCCTCAGGAACTTCTCTCAACCAGAATGTGCACTTTGGGCTATTCCATGCGTAGAATTTATATGGTGCCTGGTTCTGTGTGGCCCTCTAGCTGTTGATTGGGGTGTTGATGGCCAGCCACTAAGTTGTTGGCAGTTGTTGAAGTTAGAACTTAGAATAACAGAGTTGGAAGGGACCTTGTAGGTCATCTAGCCCAATCCCCTGCTCAAGCAGTGGTGGCAAACCTATGGCATGCGTGCCAGAGGCGGCACTTGGAGCCCTCTCTGTGGGCACGCGTGCCGTCGCCCCAGCCCTGCCTCCCCCCATGGCCCCCTCCTCACCAGCAGCCTCCCTGGAGGAGAGTCACCCCCCCGGGTGCAGCCCGCATGGAGCAGCGCAGCCAAGAACATAGCCGGGCAGCAGGGACACGACTCCACCCTCGCACCCCATAGCATGCAGATGATGCTGTGGGATGTGGGCAGAGGGCGTGGCTGCCATGGTGCTGCAGGGCTGCCTGGATGATCTGCTGCGGGCCATGGAGGCGGTGCGTGTCCCTGTGGGTGGGCGGGGCAGGGGGCGGGCAGGGGTGGAGCAGGCAGGGTGGGAGGTGGAGCGGGGGCGGGGGCAGGGGCAGTTTTTGGGCACTTGGTCTCGGTTCGCCATCACTGCCCTATACCATTTCTGACAAGTGGCTGTCCAATCTCTTCTTGAAAGACTCCAGTGAAGGGGCTTCCGGTTCCGGATCGCGGCAAACGCAGTCGTGTGGAGAGCTTTGTCTCTCCCCGGTTGTTTTTCCCTCCGCCGGTAGACCCTTAATCGGGTCGAAAAGTCACCCTGGAGGGGCAACTACCGTTGAGGAGGCCCTCGTTGACTGGGGAAAGGCGGCGGCTCCTTCCACAGTCCGAGCCAGCTCCTTAGGGCCGTCGGAGAAAAGATCGCCCAGCAAAATGGACGATCACTTCGCTGCGCCAGCCAAAAGCCAGAAGAACAGCTAAGCACAAAGAACCCCCGTGGAGAATCCGGGTGAGACCTTTCCTTCCCCCCCTTTCCCTAATTACTCTCCTGTAAAAAGCTTTTGAATTTGAATTACTTCCCTGCTGTGAGAGAGCAGCATTTCGGCACTGTGGGAAAAACAGCTTTGGAAACCGAAAAAAATAAAACAGCTAATTTTTTATTGACTATTTAACTCTTGGAATACTGAGGGATCCTGAAAATATTTCTACTTTTGAACATTACTATTATTACCACGCTATTTACTATGTTGGAGATGCCTTTCTTTTTTACTTTTTTTAATGTGAATTTATTAATTTGGAAAGACTTTACAGCTTACTGAGGGCATCTTGTGATGAAAAGTGTTACTGCAACTGTATATTTTAATACTGGAGAATGGTTCTGACCTTCAAATGATGATAAGGGTAAAGATAACTTGAAACAGCTGGGTGGTGATCTTGTTTACGAGGAATTGGAGGTGAATATTTGGGGACTTTTATTGAATATAGCCTTCACTAAAAGAGTAAAAGATTTTTTTCACCACTGAAATGGAGGATCTTTACCCACAGCTTGATTATATACTAGAAGCAATTTTGGAAGCAACAGAGTACATGAAATCTTGGAGAAAAATTAAAGAGAACTATTCAGAATTACAAATTGACTCTCAAAGTTTAATGGATCAAGATCGAGGTACAATTGAGGAAAAACAGTGTAACTCCAAAGAGGTTACTTTACAACAACAGATGCAACCTAAAGAGACGGAGGAAACAGATCTACAACCCAACTATGACTTTACTTTGGGAGAAATAGTGGAAACTATGGAACAAATTAACTTCTTACAAATCCACGTACAATCTATGGAGAATCTTGATGATCAAAAAACAACTTTAATTGAGAAATTTGAACTGTCAAAAACAACAGAGACTGACACCCAGTCACAACTCACTGGAAATTGTGATAATATGGACAAGCAACTAGTACTTGCAACATGGATTAAAACTGACTATATCATTCAGATGACATTGGAAGAAAAGGAAGAGAATTTTCACCAGTCTGAAATGTTGAGAAATATTTCTTTTCAAATATTGAGGTTTGATGACGTAGAAGCTTTATTATGGGAACCGGTTTGGCACAGAAAGAAAGCTAGAGTTAGGTTTAAAAATGGGTTCCAAAATTTTACTTAATGGATTATAAAGACTTTTGAGATTTTGATTGACCTAAACTTGATTTCTGTAAAAGATTATCCTTTGTAATCAATATTTTGTTTTAGATATGATAATTATTTTGCCTAATGGGTTATAAGATTTTTGATTGATATAGATTGAATGATAAAATATATACTTAAAATAGACAGAAATGTTCTCTCTGGATTTATATTTTGATTTCAGATTAGAAAATTATTTTGTAATAGAAGGAGAATAAGAGGGACTGGAGATAAGAGGAGAAATGGTATTAATAAATAATCTACTAGAACAAGAAATAGACTGTATCTGGAAAATATAAGAATGTTATAGTGGGAACAAGATATTAATGCTAGATATAATTATTTGTTAGGGAAAAGGGAAATGAGGGATACCCGAAGTGTTAATAATATGTTTATTTAAGGCTGATTTGAATATGGTAATTCTAAATTAGTAAAGCTTAAAACAGGATTGGATTTTTATAACTGAAATGTGATTGATGTCTGATTGGATTGATTTATTTTATTTAGAAATGCCTTAATTTGAATATGTAAGATTATAAGAGGGAAATAGAGAGGGAATTTGTAATGAATTAATTTGAGCTATATATTTATGACTATGTTTTATGATGTTTGATGTCCTCAACCTCCATGTTGTGTCTTGAGCACCTTAATGTAAAACAAAAAAACCAATCAAACTTGTTTGGAAGAAAAAAAAGAAAGACTCCAGTGAAGGCAAGCTGTTCCATTGGTTGATTGTTCTCACTGTCCAAAAATTTCTCCTTATGTCTAGGTTAAATGTCTCCTTGATCAGTTTCCATCCATTGTTCCTTGTTTGGTCTTCGGGTACTTTGGAAAATAGGTTGCCTTCTGAAGGCAAACCATTCTACTGGCTGATTGTTCTAATTGTCAGGAAGTTTCTCCTTAGTTCTAGGTTGCTTCTCTCCTTGATTAGTTTCCATCCATTCTTTCTTGTCCTGCCCTCTTGTCTTCTGGTGCTTTGGACCCCCTTTCTTTGTGACAGCTCCTCAAATATTGGAACACTGCTATCATGTCACACCCTAGCCCTTCTTTTCACTAGGCTAGACAAACCCAATTCCAGCAACCGTTCTTCATATGTTTTAGCCTCCAGTCCCCTGATCATCTTTATTGCTTTTCTCTGCATTCTTTCTAGAATATTTTTTTTTATTGTGCGGTGACCAAAACTGGATGCAGTGTTCTTAGGTGTGGCTTTACTAAGGCTTTATAGAGGTGTACTAATACTTCATGTGATCTGATTCAATCCCTCTGTTAATGCAATTTAGGATTGCATTAACAATCAATTCAAACTGTCAGGGAACAATTCAAGTTCCCTGAAGATGGGCTACAGCTTGAATTCAAAATCTTGGAAGACTAAATCTCTGGTCCCCGTGCCTGACCCAGATTGGATCCTGCAACATTATCCTGGGACAGGTGTATTTGCCTTCACTTGTGAAATAAGGTTTCCCTGCAAATACCACCCAGCATACAGCTGGGACTTTTGGAACCAAAATAGGCCTGCATATTCCGGTCACTTTCCAAACTCCACAGAAAAACCACAGATTCTGATCTTTTGACTGACCGAACAATGATACCATTTTGAAAAGCACAATTAGGGCTGATATTTTGAAGGTGTGACTATGCAGAGTAACATGAGTTGGAGAAGAGGTGTGAATATGAAAGCTTTCTAGAATCCCAAGTTGAATTACTCAAGTCTCTGCATAGAGGGAAAGCGAAAGAGCTGCCTTTCTACAACCAGATGAATGAACGTACTGTACAAAAAGGGGACTTATGTAATTTGAGACCCAATATCATATTGACTGTGCCACATAGCAACTGCATGTATTTAAGCATGGGGCTTAAATACAAGTCTGAATTTCAGGAAGCACAGACAGCCTTATAGCATTGGAGTTAAAAACAAACAAACAGAGATATTTCTGTGCTGATTCAAAGAGTTTTTAATGACTATTATTCACACCTATCATAGAAGTCGGCCATTCTCTTCATTCATCCACATAGTCTGGCACTCTCGTTCCCAGGCAGCCTCATTGACTGAGAAGGTTGACCCGCCTTCTGTGGGATTATCCTGCAAACCTGATTCACGTTTTCTCAACCAAGCTGCAATGAGCCTATTGAGATCGACAAGGTCAGTCACCTGAAACCAGCAGCTTTAATCTCTTGAGGTAGTGATTACAAGCTTCTGCCCACATCCCAGAGTTTCTTAATCACTGCTAAGGCATTTCTTTGTAATCCGAGTAAATTACTTTAATTGCTTGCAACTACCAATTAGTGCCTGAATGTGCCCACCGAGGACTTTGCACGCACTCTCAGTTCCTTCAGAAAGCTCAGCCAGCCTCCAAAGACAATTCCTGGTCTGTGCTCTGCCGGTCATTGGGCAGCTTCAGCTTGCTAGAAAATGGCCAAGGCCATTACCCTCCTCTCAGTTCATAATTAATCATTCCCACAACTCGGGATTCCCAGGTTAGGGGAGAGAAGATCACGATGAGCTTGGGTTCCTGGCCTGAATCAAACTTGGAGATGGCACTTGGGATCCAGACTATTGCTACTGGCATGGGTACATTTGATGGCCCTGAGGAAGCCACTGCCTATCAGGGACATTCATAAATCTGCTGCGATGGAAAATGCAACTGAGATGGCCAACAATTGTGCAAATTTAAAGTGCCATATCAATAATGAAGATAATGTATAAGTACACTAAGCACATAAGTTTATTGTTGTAGCCACAGCTCATAAAAATGCAACATAGCAAAAAATGCAATAAAAGAAAAGAACGATATAAGAAAAGCAAATGGCAAAAATATTGCTAGATAGAATCAAAGGGCTAAAACACATTTTTGAAGTTTAAATGACAACGAAGCAAATGTAGGAACCTAACCACCAACTGTTGGAAATGCATCTGCAAGAAAACCATTCACCTGTTCAAGCTCGGAGCCCTTGAGTTCCCCCTCCATCAGTCACCTGGCCCTGATCTAATCACAAATGGATCAGTGGAGGACACAGAGCATAATCTCCTCTGCTTGATTGGCACCACAGGGACAGAGACGCTGCTCAACCGGCTGCTTATAAGGTGTACTGAACGCACCGTCTGCAAACCTAAGGATGTAATCGTCTTTCTCGGTGGGGCGTTGCTAATATTGGCCTGATCCCAGAAGATGCTTCTAGATTTTTAGAGCAATGATTTTTCTCTCTTTTTACAACCCTGTAATCCTTTGATTCGGGGTGGAGTTGGGGTGCCTGAATGGAGTTGAGCGTTTACTGGCCAGATGCCCTTCCTGATACCTATGTGGAGTTCACAGCAGATATTTTCTCTTTGCACCCTGGTAGAGAAATACCTGCCGATGCCTAGGGTTGAACTCTCAACCTTCCGAGTGGGAGGTGAGCGTCTTCATCTCTAGGCCACCGTGCCGCTCATTTTTAAAGCCATGATAGCAGGATGAAAATTTAAATGGCTGTACTGGAAGAGCATCTTCACTGGCATCCCTTTCAAGAAGTGTTTCTTCTTTCTTCTATTCCACACCCAAGTTCCCCCCAAGGGGGTGAAGAATGCATTAGTAGGACAGGTAACAAACATTTGCTCCATTGATTTCTAACTGTGTAATGGAGAAAACAAATTTGGCAAGGGGGAGATCCTTGAAGGCTTTCTAGTTTCTTATAATCCTCCAACAGCAAGATATACTCATACGCTGATGAAAGGTGACCTTATTTCCTTCCTTTAGATAAGCACCAAGTTTGGTCCTTGACTGTTGGGTCCTTTCATGTTGACTGTCAGGAAGTTTCAGGTTGCTTCTTTCCTGGTCAGTTTCCATCCATTGTTTCTTGTCCTGCCCTCTGGTGCTTTGGAGAATAACGTGACCCCCTCTTCTTTGTGGCAGCCCCTCAACTACTGGAAGACTGCTAACATGTCGCCCCTAGTTCTTTTCTCTAGACTAGCCAAACCCAAATCCTGCAACCGTTCTTCATATGTTTCATATGAAAAACGGTTCTTCATATAACAATGTTTCATATGTTCACACAAAAAAGGTAAGAACACCTTGTCCCCTACCCACCCCTGTTTCCACACAGAACCACATCTCTTTTTCCAAGCCCTGATAGGTTGCACTCCTGACCTGACCAAATACTAACAGGCCTCATTAAATTCTGCTTTCTTTGGCCTGCAAGCATGCTGTTTTTGGATTCAGGTCATGCTCTTTTACTCTCTTGGTTAGGGACAACAATTATCTCCAATGCTCCAGTCACTGCCCTGGCATCGTTACCTAATTGTTTTCATTGATCCCTTTAGTTTTTATTAGTGATTCCAGATTACCTGGAGGGATAGGAGGAGAAGACAATAATAAGGCAGTGTCCTTTGGGTGTTGTTCTCTCCTCAATGTGTGCTCCATCTCAGAAGATTTGTCTTATTTATTAATCCCCAAAGAAAGCTGAGTTATTTATTTATCATATGGCACATTCACATCACATTTCAGTAAAAAAAATCACAAGATAAAAATATAAAATGTGACATATAAAAATATAAAATATTATAAACATATGTCTAGAAGACAAGAGGGCAAGACAAGAAACAATGGATGGAAACTAATCAAGGAGAGAAGCAACCTGGAATTAAGGAGAAACTTTCTGACAGTGAGGACAATTAACCAGTGGAACGCCTTGCCTCCAGAAGCTGTGGGTGCTTCATCACTGGAGGCTTCCAAAAAGAGACTGGACAACCATTTGTCTGAGATGGTATAGGTTCTCCTGCTTGAGCAGGGGGCTGGACTAGAAGACCTCCAAGGTCCATTTCAACTCTATTGTTCTATGTTCTATGAAGGAAAGTCCATATCCTGCTGAGAAAATCTTTTGATTAGCTCTTACCATTTAGAAATGTTCCTGCTATCCAAAAGATGTTTACTTTATTTAATTTAGACCTATGATTTATTCCTTTGCTTGAAAAACTCTTAAACATTCTGCCCCATCTTCCATATGACAGCATTTCATTTATTTAAATTATTCGGTTTTTGGGATTTGGGCTGCATACAAATTTAATCAATCAATAAATATAAGAAAGTTATCAGGTCTCCCTGCAGCCTTTTCTTCTCCAGGCAAAATCTATCCATTGCTTTCAACTATTTTTCCCTCCAGCCCTTTCTCCTCTGGACATGTTCCAGTTCATCCTTCTCCTTCCTGAAATGCACTACCCAGAACTGGGTGCAGACATGGTTGATGACCAACCGAGGAGAGATCCAACAGTTAGAATAATCAATCAGTGGAACGGCTTACCTTCAGAAGTTGTGGGTGCTCCATCACTGGAGGCTTTTAAGAAGATATTGGACAGCCAGTTCTCCAAAATGCTATAGGGTCACCTGCTTGTGCAGGGGGTTGGACTAGAAGGCCTTCAAGGTCCCTTCCAATTCTGTTATTCTGGATGGATGCAAACAGAAAGGATCAGGGGCATCTGTGCATCTTGATTTGTGGGAGGTGCAAATCCAATAGCACTGGTTGTCCAGCAGCTCATGGCCTCCAAACCAAAAAGGGGTTTTGGGGTGTAGACAGAGACTACTTGTCCTTGCCTTGTCTAACACTCTGCCTGCTCCTGGTCAAATTGTTTGCTGATTTCAGGTCAATTCCTTCTGCTTTTTTTTCCAGCTCTCTGGCTCTCTGGGATGCAGCTAGCCAATTAAGAGGCTTTGCCCAAGGTTAAGAGGCATTTCTCGACATAAACACCCATTCTGTTCTAACTATAACCACAGATTCATGCATCATTCCTCTTGGGAAGGCTCCCGTGCACCGATAGAAGGCTTCAACCTCAAACTGGTTGAGGAAACCCAGCAATTGGAGTCAATGTGGAAAGAGACTCCATAAAGGAGAGATAAAATGTGAATATCATGAGCAGCTAAAGGAAATGTTAGCAAAGAAGGCAGAGCATTTTTAGATTAAAGCCAGGAAAGATTTAACCCATGGAGAAGCTGAAAAATTTAGAATTCTTCCCCTGGACATCCAAGACTTTAAGATCCTCAAGTTTCAAGGAGTTTCTTTAGGCTGAACAAAGAGAAATGTCAGAGCAGCTGGGATGACCTGGCTGACCATTATTGTGTCCTTAAAGGATGCAAATCAAACCAAAGACATTCGAAAACCCACCAAGATCTCAAGGAGGAAAGGTCTAAAGTTTCCAAATGCATCTTCTCAAAAGACCATGCCAGATGTCTCTAGAGGAGGGGCAGGGTGTGTATGTATGTGTCTGAATCTGCCTCCAGTTGCAAACCAACTGAGGGAGGAGAGACAGAACATGCGTATAAAAGAAGAATTGCTGGTTGTTTTCATTTAAAACCAATTGCTCAGTGGTTACCAGGCTGTGGTACATTTTAGGTAATTATTTATTAATCTAATGTGATTCCCAATGACCCCGGATGGCTCGCAACAGCTGGGTTGGCAATAGTTCTATTCAGTGACCATATATATTTATTTTCTATTGTTTCACTGTTGTTCCCAAACTGGAACCTAACCTGGTGCTGGAGCCAATAAAGACCTTTCTGGAAGTTCAGTAATTTCACCCAAGAGGGCATTGTCCAGATCTTTTTTTTTTTTTAAATATATTTTATTAAATTTTATATGGGTATGGGAAGGATAGGGATAATATGGGTAGAGGATGGGGTTAGGGAGTGGAGTTGGGATAGGGATGGGAATAGGGGTAGGGATAGGTACAGTAGTGGGGTTACCCCCACATAAAAAATCCAACGCTTACACAAGCACTCTCGTCCGGGTACACGTATTAAATAATAGTGATTAATACAATACTAAACAATTACAGTCATTAATACTAAAAAATAGTCATAAAATAAAAGCTTACTAATTAAATATAATTTAGCTCTAACATAATGCTAACCATTGATAAAAAATGTCCCATGTCCTAAAATACACTAAATCCTCTTTCTCCTTAATCTCCAACGTCAATCTGTCCATTTCTGCACATTCTAAAATTTTCATAATTATAATCTGATCGTGTGGTAAATTTTCATTTTTCCAAAACTGAGCAAATACAATTCTCGCTGCTGTCAATACATGTAATATTAAATATTCATTCTCTTTACCATGATTAGATCCTAGTATTCCTAGCAAAAATAATTCTGGTTTGTATTCTATTTGTGTTTTAGTCATCTTTTCTAACCATTTATGAATTTTAAACCATTGTCCAGATCTTTATCCTTGCCCATCCTTAAAACCTCTTCTGGACATTCCCTGGTGGGCTATGGGACTCTGATAGTTAGCAATGCCTTTGTTGCTGATGGAGCCCATCAGTTATTGCCCATGTTAGCTGCAAAGAACCATGGTTTGTTGGCAGTGCTCTTTTCGGCGTCTGTATTTTAGCACCTTTCTGTGATACACGGGATTCTCCGCTGAGACAGACCTGTTGTTAAACTTTTAAAATTCTTGGATAAATGTGGCCTTAAAATCCCCCTGGCAAATCTGTGCCAGGAATACTAACATCTGAGAAAAAAAGAGAGAAGGGAAAGGAAGCAGGTTTTTAAAAGCTATTTGTGTTGTGAAGGAATATGATATTGTGTGGTTTTCTAAAAGCAATTTGTAAACTGCAGATAGCAGCCAATTCTATGCCCACCTCCACTTGTTTCTGCAAACACAAGGCCAGCTTTGCATATACATTAAAAGAAAGGCAGAGAAAGAAAACGATAAAATAAGCCCAAAGCATCCTGTCTACTACGTTAGCTTTTAAAATAAAATCCATTTATTTATAAAAGTTGGCTTTTTTCCCAGTCTCTGTAGAAAAGCCTTTCTATATTAAACGCTACAATGAATTAAATTAACCACAATGTGAATGGAAACCCTCTTTCCTGTGTGACATGGTTTTGATCATTTTCCCCAACTCCGACTCTCCATCAAGCTGAAGATTGGGTTTGTGTGGCTATTTGCACAACAAAATACAATTACACATTCACTTTTGTGTGCTTAAAATAAAATCCAGCATTGTCATGTCTCTGTGTCTGTCATTGCGAGCAGAAGAACCGGAGGCTCACGCCGACACAGCAATGGGCCGTACCTCCACGTTGGATCAGTTTTAGCCTTGACTTATCCTTTAGCCTTGATGGTGTGAACTGTGGAGGGTCAAGGAGCAAAGTGTGCTTCCAGCCTGCCCTGAAACCGGCATCATTAGTTGGATGGCTACCAGACAGTCACCTTCATGCCATCCAAAGGGATATTGTACAAATCCGTTTCAATCACTTCTAGAGTCTGCATTGCATTGGTAATATCACCCCAGGTTAGTGTTCAGCCTCTGGAAATGACTGGGGGCCTCGTCAGTGATGCAGCTCAGCGATGCTGATGAGCCTACCTGCCTTTTGCATCAGTCTGGCAGCCAGGCTCAGTGAGGCATGGCCAGGAGAACCAGGGCAGTTAGCAAAGCACCAGCAAATTCTGGGAGGAAAGAAGGAAGCTGGCAATTGCTCTGCCTGAAGGATAAGAGGGAGGGAGGGAGGGAAAAACACTGCAAGGCAGTCCACATCAATGTCAGCCCCTCAAGGAAGGCCAGGCCAGGAACCTCAAGAAACAAATAGCAATAGCCCTTAGACTTATATACAGCTTCACAGTGCTTTACAGCCCTCTCTAAGCAGTTTACAGAGTCAGCATATTATTCCCAACAATCCAAGTCCTCATTTTATCTACCTTGGAAGGATGGAAGGCTGAGTCAATCTTGAGCTGGTGAGAATCGAACTGCTGGCAATTGCCAGAATTAGCCTGCAATGTTGCATCACCAGAGTAAACTCCACTGATTGATAGAAAAGGCAAAACTGAACCTCAAAAGCTTATGCCAAAGAGAGTCAAGGTAGGGAGCATTCTCAGTCTCAACTCCTGCAGCTGCCACATTCCTCCTCTGAGTCAGACCAAGCTCCATGGGAAAGCAAGTGGAAGGAGAAGGAGAAGAAGGCACAATCCAGAGGAGGTAGCTCTGTATGGGGGAGAGAAATATTATCCCCGCCAGCCCCTCCTTCCATCCCACCCGCTCCCTGTGACAGAGGCGATGGGCAACAGTTTTCCCCAGGTCTTTCTGGCTCTCCTGAATTTCTTTATTTAATGCCCATGTACAAGTGCAGGGTTGCTCAAAATCAGCCTCCCCTGCCTAAGTAGCCCAGAACAGAGATGTCCTTGAGAGGCAGTGGGCACTTGGTTCTCAGAGGGCCCCCCGCTTTCAGGGCAGTCCTGCCAACCACCTGCTTCTCACTTGTTCCAAGCTTGACACCAAACAGCTCCAGCAACATTTCTCCTGCTGCGTCCACATGACCTTGCCTTTCTCTTGTCTCCCACCTGAAAGCTGAGAGGCTGAAGCTGTCTTTAGTTATCCCAGTTTTAAAATCGTATTTGTGGCCACAAAGTGTACAATATCTGTTATGCACCACATACATTTATTGGAAGCGAAGTCAGATGGCCAGAAGTCCTACTTTTTTTTCTCCCACCATGGTGCAGATGTGGCAGCCAACTGTTGTGGGAGTTGGACAATTTAGGAAGGTTGAGGACGACCTGTGGATGTGAAGGACTTTAGAGATTGGTTTTTTGGATTGCAGAGCCCTCCAGATGTTGAATGGGTTGAGACCAAGGCTGAGCTCCAATCGGGCTGGCTTATCCTGGCTTTTTGTTGGGCGTTTGGATGATGGAAACCCAGAGACTGTGGGTGATGGCTTCTCACAGGTAGGGAATGGCATGACAGCCTCTTGGAGTGTTGGTGGACATGGTCAAGTTGGGCTGTGGTAGATGGCATATCAATTAGTTATCTAAATAGGCATTAGTTACCAGGCAGGGCACACCTGACCAGGGATGGTTTCTTGTTTGCTTTCTGGTTCAATTCAAATGCTAGTTATTAGCTATTAAGCCCTACATTGCATGGGGCTCTGGTGTTTGAAGGACTGCCTTATGTCATTCATCCAGTTCCATTTATTAGGGATGGTCATCTAGGCGGACCCATCCTGGACAGCAAACAAACAAATATATCTGCCAAACATTTGACTGCTCCTGACTCTGCTCACCTTTGGAAAGTGTTAAAGACCTGGTAGTTTTCACCGGAATGGGATCCAGGATATAATGTAGCCATTAATATTAGTGGTGGTATGTTCAGGAGCCATGTTGTGTTTATTGATTGGGAGCAATGTTTGATACATAGATGAATAATGATAGATGATAGATGATGTGTGTGTGTGAGAGAGAGAGAAAGATTAGAATTTTCTATCTGTCTTCATCATCCTCATCATTCTCTATCAGAATTTTCATGCAGGAGAGGAGGGAGGGGAGGGGAGGGGAAAAGGCTGCTTGAGACTTAGCTCACTGCTTGACTAACCTGGTCTGTTTCCCTCCCAACTTTATTCAGTCAGGGTCAGAGTGGGAAATAGGGGGAGGGGCTGGGGAGGAGCCCAGCAATGACAGACCCAATCCAGTTATGGTTCCCACAGGCTGTGAATGTGGTGAAGAGTTGAAGGGCAATAAAGCTGCCATTCACAGACTTTTTGCTTGCAGACCCCCTCTTCTGTCACTGTGACCCTTCCTCATAATCTAAAGAAGCCATCAATAAAGTCATTCCTATGAACAGTGTAAAAGGGAGATTTAGCTTTTTGGGGAGAATGTTTACAACTTGAATAAAGTTGGTGACCAAATGGGTAAAGCTCATTTTAAAGTCACTGAACACATTTTTCTTGATTTTATTCTTAAATTTCATGCAAAATAAATATTTAATGTTGACTCTTACTTTTTGCACTTAACATTTTCCAGAAAAGCAAGAAATGGATGTCGATGGAAGAACCAGCATTTGCCAAAACAAACATGTATTTTGAATGTTGCAAATACAATCCAGTTTTATGCTGATCGCAATTGACGAATTGGTATTGTTATTTGTAACAGGCAACCAAATAATTCTATGACCAGAGATTATCTTAATAAATATGATTTTCATTTTTGCTTCCCAGTTCCAGTTAGACTGAAGTGTGACTGAGTGGCCTGTTTTGTCTTGAAAATCCAACTGGTCAGTCTGATCATCTTCCTCCTTCTTTATTTCCTTCTTCATCGAAAGGAGCAACCCAAAGAATTCCCATTTAACCAAGAATTAACAGAGTGAAAGTGCTTTACTCTGAAAACCTCCACGGTGGATTTTTCTTAATATGAACACTGAAATTGTCCTTTGAAATATAGATATTTTCCAGTCTTGCTGGAGTGATAAGGAAATTATGCTTACAAGGATAGAAAAAAACTGCTTCAATTCTTTCCAGGCACCACGGCTTCAGGCGCTTAGGAGGGGCTACACTTGGTTCCAATTTCCCTCCATGAAATCTGCATGAGATTCAAAATGGATTATGCCATACAGAAGAGAATCAAGACAAGGTAAACCATTTTCTCTTTGGGGTTCTTTTTCATGCTTGGGGAATGAAATGTCTGCAAGCAAACAGCCCAGTTCCGACAGCAGCCAGGACTTCACTGCTCAAACTGAGCTACAGAGATTCTCTTCTATTGGAGCTTGCTCTTTACACACATAGATCCCCCAAAGTATTATTTATTAAAAGCATTATTAATACCAGAGATGCTAGAAAAGGATGTAGTATTGCAGAAAACCAGCAACTGCCAACATAGGCCTCAAAAATGAATGTGCAGTCTAGCAGCCTGGTGGTTTAAATCTAAGCTAGGCTAGGCTAGGCTAGGCTAGGCTAGGCTAGGCTAGGCTAGAATAGAATAGAATAGAATAGAATAGAATAGAATAGAATAGAATAGAATAGAATAGAATAGAATAGAATAGAATAGAATAGAATAGAATAGAATCTGAAAGAGACCTTGGAGGTCTTCTAGTCCCACCCCCTGCCCACACAGAAGACCCTATACCATTCCAGACAAATCGCCATCCAATCTTTTCTTAAAAACCTCCAATGATGGAGCACCCACAATTTCTGGAGGCAAGCCGTTCCACTGGTTAATATTGTTCGCATTGTCAAGAAATTTCTCCTTAGCTCTTCGTTGCTTCTCTCCTTGGTTAGTTTCTATCCATTGCTTCTCACATCTCTTTTCCCTCATTGGGAGCTCCTAGGCACCAGCTGAAAAAAAAATTTTCTCCATGCAAAGAACAGCTGACACCTGAACCTGGTCATTGCCAGAGACACGTCTGGCTGTAGACACCTTCTTCTGACCTTGTTCCTTGTAGCCCTCACACAGGCAGGGTGGATCCCATGTGGGAAGTACAGCAAACTGGGGAGCTACAAGGGCCAATCCTGAGTCTCATGATTATCCTGTCTATTGCCACGTTACTTCAGAATTGGAACATCACTCTGCAACTCCCTCCATAGCAGATCTAGATTCACATAAAGACTTGCACAGGAATTATCAAGCTCTTCCTAAGAGTCCATCTCCAGGTTGTGGGAAAACAAAGCAGAATTATGCCCAGGGGCCCAATCCATGTAGTACTGACCTAGTAAAGTTAAGAGATAGGGTGATTTCAATAGAGTGCAGAAGGAGGCATTGAGCCTATAGATTTGAGGGCTGCTGTTATTTCTATGTTTGTTTGTTGTAAGCAAAATTGCTAAAGTTGCCCTCATAGCTTTAATTTGGATGATTTACAAGCTTTTTTCATTCCACTGAAGACCTCTGCAATTGCTGAGGCTCTGACCGAGAATCAATTCCCCTTTCAAGGAGGAAAGGGGCAGGCAGGGGAAGGCTGTCCATCTTTTCTCTCCAATTGGGTGCTTTGCTTAGCCCAGTGATGGCGAACCTTTTAGAGACCGAGTGCCCAAACTGCAACCCAAAACCCACTTATTTATCGCCGGGTGCCAGGTGGGCATGGCCCACTGGGTGGGCATGGCTGTGGTGGTCATGGCAGACTGGGTGGGTGTGGCCAAGGTGGGTGTGGTCACCTCGATATTGCTCATGGGGAAGGATGCCTGTGGGGGCCGGGCAGGGTTGGGGGAGATCCAGGGGGTCTCTGGCAGGTGGGGCAGTGGGCAGGAGGCTCATCCTGTGGGGTGGGGTGAGGCAAGGCATGGCAGAACAGGGGTGCCATTGTCGCAGGGCAAGGCAAGGCAGGGACCGGGGAGGCTGCTGCCTGACACCATCGACCCCCGCACATAGAGGCCAGCGAGTGCATGGCCAACAATGTCCGTCAGCAGCCACAGCCTGCCGGCCCCTTGACTGGCGCACTCTGGGGCTCCACAGCCCACTGCCAGCAGTTCAGAGAAGCCGTCTCTGAGCTGGACGGACGGCCGACAGCTGAGGAGGCAATGCAGTGGGTCGTGCCCAGGAAAAGGAGAGCATGCGAGGCCAGGAGGGATGGGATGGGGGGAAGGAAACCAGCCGTACTGGGATGCATCCGGCCACGTGGGACCTCGGTGAGTTAGTGGGTGGCTGGTTGAAGAGGGAAGGTTGCCATCTCCAGGGCATGGCGCGAGTGCCCACAGAGAGGGCTCCGAGTGCCACCACTGGCTTAGCCCTTTCAGGCTGATGTCTTCTCTGATGGAAGAGGAGAGTTTTCCATTCAGAGGGTGGGGCTCTATGGGGGAAAAAAGTATGAAATACTTTTCATAAGCAGGGAGCTAATTTCCAAGGCCTGCAAGCAAAACTGTCCTCCCCAGTCTGCACTGCATGGAAAAGGTATGTGTAGATGGCTGCAGCCTGGTCAGGTCAGACGAGGGCAAGGAGACAAAGAAGCTGGAGGACTCCCAGCTGGGGCAGCACTCCAAGGGGGCGTTGTTAAAACAGATGAAGGAAAGGACAGGAAGACAGCCAAGCCAGGGAAAGGATGTGTGTGTGTGGGTGTGTCCACACGAGCGTGCGTGCAAATGAACCAAAGGGAAGGAGGGCCTCCTTCCACAGGCCCACCCCTAGCTTTCTTGCATCAGCATCTCATTGCCTGAGTAGCAAACTGAGGCCAAGAACAAACAGGCTCAGCCTTAATGGAAGCAAGATGGGGGGAGGGGGCCTTCCTTAGTCCAGCACAAGGTTGTGTTCCCCCTAGCCAGTGTTGCTCACCATGTGGGCAATCTTTGGACTTGCAGCTTCTGTTGAATCAGCCAATATGTCTATAGCCCAAGGGGCCTTTTCTGTACTCTTTATGGTCTTTCCTGGAAGAAGAAGCTTTGTTCGCCACCATCCATTCCTTGGCCATCTTATAACTGGATCCTGAAATGTGCTGTACATGATTTCATCCCTGAAGAACACTGGGAAATTTCAACAATCTGAGCATCAAACAGCATTAAGGACATCCCTACATTTGCTCACCAGGTGCCACCAAGATGGGAGCTATGCTGAACTTCTGTTTGTGATCTGAAGTCTCCTCCTTAAAGTTCCACATGAACTTCAGGACTTCATGGTAATACAACTCCTCTAATAAGATGGTGTGAAGGGGGTCTTTTCTCCCAGGAAATGCATTTCCCAGGATCCATCCTGAAACCTTTGACCTTCCCTTCCTCTTGAAGAGCTTCTGAAGATCTGGATCCGTCTTCCCTCCTCAGGTTGCCAAAGAGCTGTAAGAATGTAACTTTTTAAGAAGGCCAGGGGAGTAGTTGAGATGACCCGATTCCTCCAGATTCTTTCATCTGGCTGAAGGACACCACTTGTTCTTAGGTTGTTTTCCATCCTTCTATACCCCCATCCCCCAAATAGTGATTATTAGCTGCTCAGAGTCACAATGACTGGAGCAGCCTAGACTCTGTAGAACCCGATAATCCTAGGGTTGGAAGGGACCTCGGAGGTCTTCTAGTCCAACCCCTTGGTCAAGACAGAAGCCTTATACCATCCCAATAAGTCTATTTTTGAAAACCTCCAGCGATGGAGCACTCACAACTCCAGGAGACAATCTATTCCATTGATTGTTCTCACTGTCAGGAAATTTCTTCTTACTTCTAGGCTGTATCTTACGTTGACAAGCTTCCACCCATTACTTCTTGTTCTTCCCTCTGTGTCCTAGAGATGAAGTCAATTCCCTCTTTTTTATGACAGCCCCTCAAGTACTGGAAGGCAGTTATCATGTCCCCCTGATCTTTCTCTTTGATAGGCTAGACATATCTAGGTCCCTCAGTTATTTGTTCTACAATTTAACCTCCAGACCCCTTATCATTTTTGTTGCTATTCTCTGCACATTTTTCAGGGTCTCAACATATTTTTTGTATTGTGGTGACCAGAACTGGGCACAGTATTCCAAGTGTGGTCTCACCAGGATGATGTAGAGTGGTACTATTACTTCTTGTTTTCTTGACGGTATCCTTCTGCTGATGTAGCCTAGGACTCCCTTGACTTTTTTGGTAGCTGCAGCACATTGCTGGCTCATACTTAAGTGGTGGTCTACCAGGACACCTAGATCTATCTCACAGTTACTACTGTTGAGCCAGGTAGCACCTATTCTATACCTATGCACTTAGTTTTTCTTGCTTAAGTGCAAGACCTTAGTTTTCTCATCAGTAAACTGCATTTTGTTGGATAGGGCCCCGAGTTCAAGTCTATCAAGATCCTTGAGCCTATCTTTCAAAGTATTAGCTATTCTCCTCAGCTTGGTGTTGTCTGTAAATTTGGTGTTCCTTCTATTCCTTCCTCTAAATCATTTATGAAGAAATTGAAGAGTACTGGGCCTAAGATAGAACCTTGGAGAACCTACTGCTTACTTTTATCCATATAGATGTGGTTCCATTGAGGACTACACACTGAGTGTGGTTGGTCGGCCAGTTATGAATCCATCTGGTGCTGATGCTGTCTACCCCACATTTTTCGAGCTTACCAAGAAGTAGGTTGTGGTCTACTTTGTTGAATGCCTTGCTGAAGTCTAAGTATACTATGTCCACAAATTTCATTTATGGTGGACCAGGGCACCTAAGAAGGAATTTTTACCACCCGGGGTCAAGTTCTGATTTTATTTCTCAACTTTCAAGTGCTCCAGCTGGCCCCTCAGGAAAGTGAGACTCTTGAATTCATTTGGTTGAATCAAAGAACTTTTACTGAGAGAAAGTGGTTGCAGAAAAGTCAGGCAGAATCTGTAGATCCCGCGCAAAGCATAAAGCAATTCTTTCATTTTCCCAAACCCAGCCCCCCTGACCAGTCCATCGGCATCCAGTGTGATCCCACATTGTTCTATCTTACCAAGAATTAGGCTGTGGTCTACTTTGTCAAACAGAGTACAATGACCTCCTAATAGGAAAGAACAACCAGAACTAATAAGTAAGAAAATAAAATCAGGAATCTGAAAAAGAGCTGAAGAATGTGCCCAGTGAAAAGATTAGAGGAAAAAGCATCCAAGTTACAGATTGGTTCCCCCTTTCCCCTCTGGCTTCACTCTGGGACCCCAGGGTGTCTTTGATTAGCTCCTTTATCTAAGCCTCCCTCTGTGGGCTCTCTTAGACATCCAACTCTGCACACATGAAGTGCAAGTAGAGTATGGGTGGGCTAGAGCAGTTTTGGAGAACACTACAAACAAGTACCCAGAAAAGGTATCTTGAAGGCAACTGGGACTTTTAATAATAATAATAATAATAATCAGAATAGAGCTGGAAGGGATCTTGGAGATCTTCTAGTCCAATGCCCTGCTCAAGCAGGAGACCCTCTACCATTTCAGACAAACGGCTGTCCAGTCTCTTCTTGAAAACTTCCAGTGATGGAGCAATCACAACTTCTGGAGGCAACTTCTGTTCCACTGGTTCATTGTTCTCAGTGCTGGGAAGTTTCTCCTTAATTCCAGGTTGCTTCCCTCCTTGATTAGTTTCCTTCCATTGTTTCTTGTTTTGCCTTCTGGTGGTTTCTTGCTTTCTGATCCCCCATTTTTTTGCTGCTGGCTCTGAGTTCAGTTCCCAATAAGTGCAAAATGGATAGATAAATCGAAAATAAATGCCCTTGATCACACTCAATGGTCACTTTCCGCTTTGCTATGTATTATATTATGGATATTTTTAATCTGCCTCTTAGCTGGATTCTGGGAGGGGGGGAAATGAATGGAAGCATTTTGTTTAATTTGTCTGATTGCTTGCTTGTCACACAATATCATTTTTAAATATGGAGATAAAATCAAATTAGTAAAGCACGCTTAAGGCATGTGATTCTTATGTTTCTGCTCAGATGCTGTTTTCTAGTTGTGAGATAGCAGGAAAGAAAAAGTGGGTCATGGACCACATGCATCGTTTGACAGAATTAAATCTTGTCAAAGAAAAAAAGAACGCAGAGCATGATGGAATCGTAGCCTGCTGTTTGACATGCCCCTGAATCACAAGAAACACGCTGTAATAGGATTCTCTAGTTCCCTCAGTCACTTGATGCCACTGCCTTGTTAATGCACACCACACTAAGCCATACTGTGGCCTGCTTGCTTGAGCATTGAGCATTGTTAATGCACACCACACTAAGCCATACTGTGGCCTGCTTGCTTGAGCATTGAGCATCACTGCAGCAGGAGGTTGGACTAGTAGACTAGTAGACTAGTAGATCTCCAAGATCCCTTCAGCCCTGTGGCACCCACAAAGGAGCAACCATGAGCTGGGCCGCTCACTTCCTATTGACGTTGATTGGGACCAGCCTTGGAGGAAAGACGTGAACCAGCACAAAACTGTGCTGCCCACCTCCAGTTCCCTAATAAATCAGCTCCAAAAAGGAGATGGGAGAGTGGACCAAAAATTGTCCAGAATGGTAGAATCCAACAACAAACCCCAAATCCCACTTGAACACAGCCTTCTGTTAGGAGTAACTGATAAAATGGAGCAGACATTAAACAAATATCAGGGAATTGCGGAAGCCGGGAGAAGGAGACTGCAGGCTCATAAAGCAAAACTTGGTGTCTCTCAGATGAATGATTATTGCCCTAAAGTTGTTTAGACATTTGGCCCATATCTTGAACCCCAGGAGAACCACCCCTGGGGCTCTTCTAGGGATTTCACTGCTTTGCTGAGAACTGGAGGACAGGAGAGGCCCCAAGGCCCACTGTGTATCCAGTCCAGCCCAATTTGTGCATCAATTGTGGATCTGCTCCGTGAACCCGCAGAAGCTCAAGTCACAGACATCTGGGAGCTGGTCTCCTTCCTGAAATCTGGGGAAATGGCAAGTGCAGAAATGCTCCTCTTGGTGTTTGTTTCCCTCTTCTCTCTTTAGCGCTTTCCAGAGGCCTCTGAATTCCCAGCTGTTGCCACAACAGAGTTTTTATATTTTAAACCTTTTCAAAAGGGCATAAACTAGCTTAGAATAACGACTAAAATGGAGCCATAAATCATAGAACACCTGACTAAGAGGCTGTGCTGAGAAATGAGAAGGTGAGAATGAAAAAGCTTACGCCATCAAGGAAGCTACAAAAGGGGGCCCCGAGGCAGCTCAAGGTTGGGTCCTCCCCACGCTCACTCAGCTCCCCACAGATCAGCCTTCACAGCGCAGTTCAGGTCTATGCATGCAAAGATGAAAAGTCAGATTGGAAAGAACCTGGGCTGCAAATGGGGACATCAACAAGGAGGAAGAGCCTTAAGGATGCAGAAGCCACACGCGCGGTTAAAGGGATGGGGAGATCCCATCTGGAGCTTTCTGTCCAAGGATTTCAAATTCTAAATAAATTTGGGCATAAGTTCAGGCAGTAGGTCCTGAAACTCAGGGAAGATTTCTCAAAGCTTGAGGACCTGTCATTGTCATCACCCTGAGAGAAAGGGGCAACGTGGACTGGCACAAAAAGATCCATTCCAGCCTGGCAAAGGATGGTGGCAGAACAGGCTCTCCCTGGAGGGATCTCCGACAACTTACCACGACCAACTCACCATGGCCAATTCATCAGAGCCAACTTGCCATGGGACAACTTGCCATGGACAATTCTCCGTGGGACAACTCGCTGCAGGACAAGAGTTACACTAATATTGAAGAGATGGTGGGATAGATTCATTAAAGAAAGGATGCCAAAGGAGGGGGGAAATGAAATGTGAATGACAAAAATTAAAATACATTTTTAATTAATTTAAATAATTAAACTGAATTGTTGAATTGTTCTGCAGTGAGTTGGCCCATGGCGAGTTAGCCGTGGCACGTTGTCACATGGTGAGTTGGCTGCAGCGAGCTGGCCACGGTGAGTTGGCCCATTCCACCCTGGAAGGAGCATTCAGGAGCGTGGCCTGTTTAGCCCCTCCTGTGCTCAGCCAGGATCAGACCCAGCCAGCATTGGGCCTGGAGGGTGGCAGGAAAGGGGCTGCTAGGCTAACATCTGGCACCAGCAGGGCCAGAGGTGCAAAGGGGGCTGCCCCTTGTCTCAGGAGGAGGGATTCCCTAGCACTTCTTCCACACTTTTTACAACCATTCTCCTCGAATGTGTTGGGTTAAAATTAAAATAAAATTTCCAGAGGAAAATGGACATGCAGGAATTCTTGTAAGTCGCGGACTGAGTGTTTGTTTCTGTGTTCGTTATGAGTGAGGCTGGAGTTTCAGGGGCTGAATAAAAAACTTCTCCAACAATCTGAAGCTTCTGCTCAGTTTCCACATGGCAGTTAAATCCCAGCTCCGAGTAATCCCTTTCCTTCTTCATGTGTCTCCAGACAGGGATGACTCAGCCGTCAAGGGGGCTGCAGGATGACAGGAAATATTCATCAGGAAGAAAGGAGACCATCCACCTTGTAACAGTAAAGCAAACACTGAAAGGTAAAGATTTCCCTGTCCAGTCATGTCCGACTCTCGGGTGCAGTACTCATCTCCGTTTCTTGGCCCAGGGAGCCAACGTTGTCCAAAGACATTTTCTGTGGTCATGTGGCCAGCATGGCTACATGCTAAAGGTGCACGGAGTGCTGTTACCTTCCCACTGAAGTGGTACCTATTTATCTACTTGCAGTGGCATGCTTTCGAATTGCTAGGTGGGCAGGAGCTGGGGCAGGAACGAGAGCTCACCCCGATGCATGGCCCTCGGGTTGTCAGCTTTCCAGCTGGCAGGCCCAACATCTTTAATCCCTGAGCCATCGCACCTCTCTAAAGCAAATTCTAAGGAGATTATAAAGTACCACATAAAAACACAAAGCCTTCTTTCAAGGGCAAGAAAATGTGGTGGCAGAGGGGGGTTAAAAATCTGAAAAATGAGGTTTTCATAGCATACATGTGTGCACAGAGATGACAATCTGCCCAGGTAAACATGTCAGAGTGTGACCTGTACCATCATGTCTGGATGTACCTTTTGTCCTGTCCTTCCTCCTCAGCGTGCCTGCCTATGGGAGGAACATGGACGTCCGTTATTCTAGAGAGGAGATGCAGCTGTCCCTTTCTCTGGAAAAAAAAAAAAGGATAGATAGATAGCAATGCAGATTTTCCTAGCCAGACTGCAGTGGGGTTATGCAATGCAAAGTGGTTGTGCCACTTGGGAATTCAGTGCAGAAACCCAACAACTGAGGCCAGCTTTTCAGCCTTTTCACCTGGAGAGCAGCAATTTTCTCCTGCAGAGAAAAATACGACTCACCATTCAGTGCCAAGCATATTATTGCCTCTGAATGTAGAACCTTGTGCTTTTTGCCACAGCTGCTTGAGCCCCACATCTCTCTGTCTCTCTCCCTCGCTTGAACCTGGGTGGAGCTGTCTAGATCCTTGAAATAACATGACTAGGAAGGAATCTTATTATACCCCAAGACGTTGCTGCAAACCTTTAATTGCCCTCTGACAAATGAAGTTGCAATTCTTTTTTTAGCACTCTGAAGGTGAAACTCAGTTCCTTTGTCTCTTCCTGCCCCATCCCATCCTTCCCACATCTTGGTTGAAAGCCTCTTTTGTGCTGTTCATGCTTAGTGGGAGGTGACAACCATGTCAGCATCTTCATTATTCCTGCTCTAGGAAGCTGTAGCTCTCTCAACACGTCTCCCACCATATTAGCTGACCATGTGCTCTCTTTTCACAGCCTTGATGTTCTTTCCGCTTTCAGCTCTTCCATGCTTCTCCTTGGACTCTGTACCTGGAACCTCAAGTATATCAGATGGGATGGTCTCAGGAAGGCCCATAGAAAGATGACTTCTAGCCAAAAATCCCTGTGCCTTTCTATGGCTATCTCGGTCCATCCAGGTATGTCCAGAGGGCTGGTGCCTTCAGGAGGAATCTGAGAAGTTCTCCACGGCAAAGTCCTGCATCTTCTTCCAAAGGCTTAAGGCTCTCTGCCTTACCAGGTTCTGTCATATTTTGGGAAGATGCAATATTTTATTGTGCTCTTGTGCCTTTTTTGTTTGGGTTCTTTTTTTGGGGGGAGGGACATTTTTCTGGGCTTTCTAAACTCTGCTTAAAGGAGAAATTGTCCTTTCACATGGACACATCCTGAACCAGACTCCCCAAGCAAAACGAAGCACCATACCAGAGAGGTACTGGTGGGATTCAGCCGGTTCGCACCAGTTCAGTAGAACCGATAGCTAATTTTTTGTTGACTTCGGCGAACTGGCTGATGCATGGACACCACTTCTGGAAGTCCGTTCTGAGTTGGGGAGGCCTGCCAGGCCCAGAATGGCCCACCGGAAGTGCGCGGACACCACTTCTAGGAGTCCATTCTGGGCCTGGGAGGCCTCCCCAGCTCAGAACGGATTTCTGGAAGTGGTGTCCATGCAGAGAACTGGTTGTTCAGCTGTTTGAATCCCACCACTGCAGAGAGTCCATCTGACCCCAGACTGAGGCTGTTGCTGTGGATTAGTAGGGGGATTTGCATTTTCTTCTACAGCAAAGGTAATGCTTCAAAATGGCAGAAGTCAAGAGGTTATTTTTGCTGATTCCCTGGACATTCTCCAGGATATTTGGACCAAGGAGAACACCAGCTTCAGTCTCTAATCTAGGTTTACAAACATGGGAAAAATTAATATCGGATTGATCGTCACAAGGCCAAAGAGGAGATAGTGGAGTACAGTCTAGATCAGTGATGGCGAACCTTTTAGAGACCGAGTGCCCAAACTGCAACCCAAAACCCACTTATTTATCGCCGGGTGCCAGGTGGGACGTGGCCCACTGGGTGGGCGTGGCTGTGGTGATCATGGCAGACTGGGTGGGTGTGGCCAAGGTGGGTGTGGTCACCTTGATGTTGCTCATGGGGAGGGCCGCCTGTGGGGGCCGGGCAGGGTTGGGGGAGATCCAGGGTGTCTCTGGCAGGTGGGGCGGTGGGCAGGAGGCTCGTCCTGCGGGGTGAATCGAGGCAAGGCAGGGCGGGGGTACCATTGCCACGGGGCAAGGCGAGGCAGGGGCCGAGGCAGCTGCTGCCTGACACCATCGACCCCCGCACATAGAGACCAGCGAGTGCATGGCCAACAATGTCCATCAGCAGCCACAGCCTGCCGGCCCCTTGACCGGCGCACTCTGGGGCTCCATAGCCCACCACCAGCAGTTCAGAGAAGCTGCCTCTGAGCTGGACAGCTGGCCAACAGCTGAGGAGGCAATGCAGTTGGTCATGCCTGGGAAAAGGAGAGCATGCGAGGCCAGGAGGGACAGGACAGGGGGGAGGGAAACCAGCCATGCCGGGATGCATCCGGCCACGTGGGACCTCAGGCGGCTGGTTGAAGAGGGATGGTTGCCATCTCCGGGGCATGGCACACGTGCCCACAAAGAGGGCTCTGAGTGCCGCCTCTGGCACACATGCCATAGGTTCGCCACCACTGGTCTAGATAGCTCCAAAATCTGGTCTTCAGCAAGAGACATCTGAGCTGTCACTTCTCTGAAAATGCCACAGAAGCTAAAACCATTCAGAGAGGCTGAATCTCACACTTTTGTCTTGGGGAGGGAGGGTATCCTTCCATCCTTACAAGGACCCGGTCATCATTTACTTGCTTCCTCAGCTGGAAGAATAGTTGAGGACGACTGTTCAGATAATAGCTTTGGGAAAGGTGGATGGGACTCTCCTCTTTGTGAAGTTCCATGTTTTGATATTCTGTCTGGATTGCCGTGTTGCTATTCCTGTGTAATTTTTGTAATTCGTTTGATCTCATTTATTGCATATTGTTGTTTTTCTATGTTGCTTTTTTATTTTTGTGAGCTGTCCAGAGATGGCTAGAGTCAAGTGGCATCAAAATTGAATAAAATATAATAAATAAACAAAAACTCATCAAGTTATTCCAAGAAAAACTTCAAAGTACATAATACTCTTCTAGTCCAATTCGAGAAATTGCCATTTGAGTTTCCTTTTCAGCTGAAGCAGGCTGGACCACAGAATAACAATGGGCTTAACTCCAGAGATATTCATTTTTCCCATGTTTGCCTCAGACTGGACTAGCACCCAAATGAACTGAGCAATTTTCTAATTGCTTTTGGCTAACTGCCCAGACAATGCAGAGCTACTGCTCCCCTTAAGTATCAGTCCCCATGGTCATCCCTGCTGTAATAGGAGACATATGGGAGAATTCATTACAATTAAAAAACAAATTAATATAAGTCAACCTTAAAAATACAGCTAGAAGACATGGATTATGATGTAATCTGAGTACCAAAATTGTGTATATAAATGCATTCTTTATTATAAAATGTCAATTTAAACAAGTATTTGAATTTTTGTGTAGATTTAAAAACTATGTGGAAGCTTAATGCAGAAGAGAAGATATGACCCAGAACATCTCTGGAACTATCACAAGGTCATAAACCAGTGATGGCGAACCTTTTAGAGACTGAATGCCCAAACTGCAACCCAAAACCCACTTATTTATTGCCGGGTGCCAGGTGGGACGTGGCCCACTGGGTGGGTGTGGCTGTGGTGGTCATGGCAAACTGGGTGGGTGTGGCCAAAGTGGGCATGGTCCCCTTGATGTTGCTCGTGGGGAGGGATGCCTGTGGGGGCCAGGCAGGGTTGGGGGAGATCCAGGGTGTCTCTGGCAGGTGGGGCAGTGGACAGGAGGCTCATCCTGCGGGGTGAGGCGAGGCAAGGCAGGGCGGGGGAACCATTGCCGTGGGGCAAGGCGAGGCAGAGGCCAAGGCAGCTGCTGCCTGACACCATCGGCCCCCGCACACAGAAGCCAGCGAGCGCATGGGGGCCAATGGTGTCCGTCAGCAGCCACAGCCTGCCGGCTCCTCGACTGGTGCACTTTGGGGCTCCACAGCCCACTGCCAGCAGTTCAGAGAAGCTGCCTCTGAGCTGGACAGCTGGCCAACAGCTGAGGAGGCAATGCAGTGGATCATGCCTGGGAAAAGGAGAGCATGCAAGGCCAGGAGGGACAGGACAAGGGGGAGGGAAACCAGCCATGCCGGGATGCATCCAGCCACGTGGGACCTCAGGCAGCTGGTTGAAGAGGGATGGTTGCCATCTCCGGGGCATGGCACGCGTGCCCACAAAGAGGGCTCTGAGTGCCGCCTCTGGCATGCGTGCCATAGGTTCGCCACCACTGTCATAAACCCTCTTCTGTCTTTACACTCTAGATCAATTTTTTTTCACAACATATTTTAACTGTCTTAATGTGTTCCAAAGTACCCTTTGGGAAGCATGAAGTTGCAGGGATTGAAACCAAATTCAACAGTGCAAATTATACTTAGCAATCAGAGGTTTTAATTGACGGATTGCATCAACTTTAATGTGTCTTTTTCAAAGAAAAATCTCAATGTATCCTAATGAGTTTTCCCCACTTGCACGTAACCACAGCACAAACATGCTCTTTTTCCTGCCACGACCGCAAGATCTTACCTTCATCTTGAGAGACTGAAGTCATCCTTAATAATGTGTGTTATCCCTCTTAAGCCTATAGCACACGAGAGCACAAGGTGTACAGAATCTTTTACATTTCAGGAGTCATCACATCAGAAGCAAAGTCAGGTGAGTAGATTGATTGCTTATTAAGGACTCCTGGTGGCGCAGTGGTTAGAATGCAGAATTGCAGGCAGATTCTGCCCACAGACAGGAGTTTGATCCTGATGCACTCAAGGTTGACTCAGCATTCCATTCTCCCAAGGTTGGTAAAATGAGATCCCAGATTGTTGGGGGCAATGGGCAAACAATGCTTACATTGTAAACCAGCCAGAGTGCAGTAAAGCGCTGTGGGGTGTTATATAAGTTTTATATAGCTATTGCTATTATTAGCTGCTTCAGGCTGATGTGGGAATGGTCCTTCCCCCTCTGGCCCCTGATCCCCCTCCTGCTTTGCCCTTCTAAAGAGCTGCATGCAGCAATGCCGCCCCATTGCTTCTTGGTGCTGTGCAATGGTGCCCTACTCCTCAGCCAGCAGGCCTGCAAGCTCTCCTACAGTAATTTCTCCCAGTTTAGCACAGTCAGGAAACCTGCAGTCATGGAATGACTGGACCAATACTTCCCCAAAACAGAGCAGAGAGTATCTGAAGACAGCACCAGCAGCAAAGAAAGAGGAAGGGGGAAGGATGCTTGCAACTTAGCTCACTTCATGACTCTGACCTGGTCTGTTTTTCTCAACTTTATTTAGCTGGGGGACAGAGTGCAATGTGGGAGGAGGGGGCCAGGAAGGACTGTTCCTGTTCTCCATAACAAGTTTTATTAGTTTTTGTTTGTTTTACAGCCAAGTGCTTGTAACACATCGTGGAGATAGGGCACTCCATAGAACACAACAAAAAATACAGTCATACATATACAATTTAAACTACTACTTTAAAAGTTCCCTCTTATGGTATACAATTCGAGCATTCCTAAAATATAAATTGTTTCTCACCTCTATCTATTATTCCAATTTCAAATTAATGCTTCTCAATCAAGTTATATCTCTTATTCTATTTCACATACATATTATGTAAATAAACATGAATTTATATATTTTAAAACTATTGCATTAGACATAGTAATATAATAACATTATAATAATAATAATAGAACAATAATTATTTTATCATAAACAAGTAATATAACTATTATATCTTAATATTTCTCAACTATATTCTATTTCATATATTCTATCCAATATTTTCATAGATCAGTCCGCGTCCCTAAAAGATTCCTCAGTTGTTTCAGTTTAATCCATTTAATACCTCACTAATTACCATTCAATTCTTATAAATAAAAATATCAATAATATTTCACCAGTCTCAATCTCAATCTAATTCCTTTAATTATAAATTTTCCAATTTTTCTTATTGCCATTCCAAATCATAATCAAATCCATAATTTAAATCTAGTGTTGACTCATACCAAAGTAACCTTAAAAATCTCAAAAATATTAGTTCAATCAACGTCCAGAAGCCCTTTTTACCCATCAAATAAAATTTAAACTCTTATTTTTAAATCTAATTCTAGCTTTCTTTTTGTGCCTGGTAGGTTTCCACAACAGGGCCTCTAAATCCTCCCATCTTAGTAACTGGCTAAAGGCCTTTTCCCACCATTGAGTCCAATCATATTCTTTTTTTCTTTTATCCAGTGTTGTCTGTACTGTCATGTTGTCAACGTTTTTGGTGCCTCGTATTTGGAAGTCCAATCCTGTTGCTTTTAAAGTTGTAAATGTTTTAGTTGAGTTCTGCCTTTGATCATCAAAGAAATCCATCATGTAGGATGTGTCCTCTTCCTCTTCAATAAATTCAGTAGATTCAATAGATTGTAAATGTATTCCATCCATCTCATTAAGTTGTAGATCTGATTGTCTATCATAGTCAATCAAAGGTTGAGCTTCAATTTTTAATTCTGAGTCCTCCTTGAAACTAAGCGATCTAATATGTTCTTTAAGTTCCAGTCTTGCTTCCAAGATTTTTTCTAATATAAGTCCATAATTAATCTGTGAGTAGGATTCCATCTTCTTTTTTTTTTTAAAGAAGTTCAGCTTAAAAAATAGATTGCAGCGTTATAAAATATAAAATGCAGACAGAGATATATTTCCAAAGAAAGATAGAGAAAAAATAAACCAATAGTCAAGTCCAGCACAGAGATAAAAACTGGCAGTCAGTTGTTATGTTGTAATCCAGTCTGGGCATCACGCCAAAATCAGGAAGTGGGAGTTCAAATGGAGCAAGTTACATTGTATCAGCCATAGTTTCTGGGCTTCATGCCAAGTCCCAGGATGCATTGTATCCAAAAGAATCTACATAAGTCCACCCAGAGAGCAAAAAGTTTTTTTAGGCAGTACTGTTCAGGAGGGGGGGGAGAAAAAAAGAACATTCCACCCCCTCCCTAAGGATTTTCACCTAAACTGAAGATAAACAAGCCAAAAGAGAAAGTCACAATAACCCGGATGCTCGAGTTCCAACTACTTATGTAGACAAAATAAAATAGTAAAAAAAAACAATAATTGTTTTTCCAAAGCCCGTTTTCCCCAGCAATCAAACGCTGCTTTCTCAAAATAGGGAAATAGTTTTTAAAGCTGTTAGCAGGGAAAAAGGTAAATTAACAAGAGGGAAGGCAAGGTCTCACCCGGATCTTCCACGGTGGTTCTTTTCGCTTAGATGTTGCTGTGACTTTCGGCTGGAGCAGCTGAGTGATTGGCCATGTTACTGGCCGATCTTTTCCCCGTCGGCCCAAAGGTGGTTTTCTCGGACCGCAGAGGGAGCCGCCGCTCCCCCCGCGATCAACGAGTGCCCTCCTCTACGGTGGTCGCCCCTACAGGGCGACTTTCGACCCTATCCAGGGTCTACCGGCGGGGGGAAACCGGACGGCCAAGAGAACGAGTTCTCTGCACGTCCGCGGGCGCTGTGACCGGAACCGGAAGTCGACTGTTCCTGTTATAGTACCACAATTGATGGATGTTTTCTCCTGGACTTGTGATTTCTGAAAGTAGAGGGGAGCAAAGCTGGAGAATCAACCAAACATTTTGCTTAGTCCATTGATAGGACAGGTCAGCGTCATTCTGCAGAGCCTGGGAAGAGAGGCAATAGAAGCAGGACAGGAATCGGCATGGAGACAGCCCCACCCTGTGTCCACATAGCTGCTGACCATTCTGGACCTTGCCTTTCCTCTCATCTTCACCTTCTTCTTACCCTTGGAACACCATGACAAAGCCGCCTTTTCCTCTTGATTCCTATCTCATCCAAGGTTTGCCTTGAAGTCTGTTCAAGTTTGTCATCCACGTCAGTCCCTGCACTGAGTGAGTGC
Source organism: Azemiops feae (assembly GCA_023970755.1). NCBI lineage: Eukaryota > Metazoa > Chordata > Lepidosauria > Squamata > Viperidae > Azemiops > Azemiops feae. The sequence continues at coordinate 1,239,600 of JALGBA010000525.1, forward strand.
AGACAGAGAGGTTGAAGAGAGACTGACCAGCAGTCTCTTTTGCTGGTTTGTGCAAACTGGCTCCTGACAACTGCATGAGTTCATCCCTGCAGTTGTCTTGGCATCTTCTTCCTAGGGCCAAGTCTGACTGAAGATCACCTGGCTTCATGTGCAAGACAGGACTAGAATTCATGGTCTCCCAGTTTCTAGGTTGGTGCTTTAACCACTACACCATACTGGATCTCTCTATCCCCCCTAGGACCCTAGAAGTTGGGGTGTGCAGCCCTGGATACACGAACAGATCTCCAGCTAGATGCCACAGAGGGGCTCTTTGAGATGATTTTCCAATTGTATTCGTCCCATCAGCACCTTCTGCCACTTGATGTTCTTGGCTAGTATAGTCTCACCAAGCCCTGGTGACCCCATGCCTGATGCAACGCCGTCCCCACAAGCAGAGTCCTTGGTGTTGCAGCTGAACTTCAGTAAAGCCCATGGAGGGAGAGGGAAGAAGAGAAGAAGGATGGCCCTGAGGTCAAAGCAGAAGCCAGGACAGAAACACAGCTCCCCCCCCAAAAAAAAAAAATATGTCAGCAACCGAAAGGTCTTATGAGGTGAATGTTTCTGGTAATATCCTCAGATGTATCAAGCAACCCATGTTCAAAGCAAATTTAGCAAAACTAGAGATTATTCCGTTCCGTACAAGCTGAAGAAAAAAGAGAGGGGGGAGGAGGAGAGAGTCCACCAGGCTTAAATAGAAAGCATATTTGTTTACTGCTGAAAGAAACGTCAGTCGCCACCAGCCCCCTGCGCTCTCCTTGGATGTGTTTGACTGAGCTTAGGACGTAGCCCAGGCAAGAGACGGTCCTGTTTAGCAGATCCCCCCGCAGATTTCCCCAAACTCTTCCACTGCTTGGAGTGGAAACTGAGAACAACACAAATAGAAAACACACTGAGGTTAACAGTCCAGAAAAAGAGCAGCAGCAGCAGACAAGAATTGGCCTGGCCTTGATTACAGCAAAGCCATTGCAACTGCTGCTGTTTATAATTCCAGCAAAAAAACCAAAAAAACAGAAACAAAACTCTCCATCATTTTTATTATCTTTACTTCATGTTTGACTGTAAAGGGATTTTGACATGTAGTTTAGTCCTTGAATCCAAGCTCCTTGCAAATTGTCCTAATCTGATTAGTGGGGAATGTCCCCTAGATTTGAAACATAATTGTTTTAATTCCACTGTCCTATATTGTCAGATATCTTGTTTCCTTTGAAAGAGAATTAAATCTAATACATCCTGATTTCTTGCAAGAGACGCTTGCTATACTGTTGCTGGTTTGCATTGGCACCTTTCCCACCAGGAGGAGGAACTCTTGTAAATTTGTCAGCCCGGCATTACAATCTGTCTTGAAGATATAAACAAACAATGAATAAAGCTGGCCTATTTCCTGCCGATATTGGTTCCATCATGATGATGATGGTGGTGATTTCCTAAGTGCTGCTGATAGATGCCTACCTGTTGCTTCCTACTCAGCTAGTTGAGGCATCTTAAGGACATGTATAAGGATGTCAACCTCTAGAGAAAAAGCTTATTGACCAGGAGTTTACTAGGCGCGTTCTGTTCTTCTACTAAAGAGAAATATCATACCGTGCAGGGAATGTTCCATTTTTTTGTCTTCCCTGCAGATGACAAAAATTGCACTTACTGCAAGTGCAAGCAATCGCCCTCCTAAAAGAGAACCTGCAACCTTAATTGCAAACTGCCCGGAGTCCTTGGCTATAAATCACATAAAGAAACAAACTTTGGTGGGACAGAGGTGCCAAGAAGTCTCCAGAAGGCAGAAGAAAGTAAAGCGGAAGGAGCAGAGATGGAGGAACACAAACCACCACACTTGTCAAGACAAGCTCTTGTTCTTTGTGACTTCCCAAAAGGTTCCACAGCCTCCCCACAGAAGATATTTCTAGATCCCTGCATAAAAAGCAGCTCCCCTAAGCCCTGGGGAAGCCCTGGGGAAGGAGGTTGTACTGGGCTGCACGGAGAGGAAGATACAATCAGACATGATGGTAGAACACCAAGAAGGCTTAGTTTTAATTTTAACTGAGGGGGTGGGGCGGGGGGCGCTGTGTCTGTTTAGCTTTCAGGACAAAAGATATAAATTCAAGTATCTGGAGGATGATTACACAAAAGACCAGAACTTGTTCTTTCTGTTTGCTAAGTGCAAAAGATGGGAATGGTTTGAAGTTACAGGAAGGAAGATTTAACATTACAAAACATTTTCTAATGGTAAAAGCAGCTGAGCAGCAAAACCTATTTAACAGAATAACAGATTTGGAAGGAACGCCCAATCCAACACTTTTCTTTGGGAGGTGGTGAGTTCTCTTCCACAGGTTCAAGCAGAGGCTAGATAGATAATTGTCTGAGATGCTTTGACTATACCGCAGAGGTTGCTGAACAGAATCCATTCTCACTTCCAGTGGAGCCCCTCCTTCCCTCCCTCTCTCCCACAGCCCTGCTTTCTATGACGAGAGTTACCTGTCTCCTGTGTTTCTGCCATCCTGGACATTTGGTGGATGTTGTTCTCCTTGTTCAGTCCAGCCCTTTCTCAACCCCCGACTATGTAATTGAAAAGTCTGAAGATTTTTGAAAAATTCAGCCTTTCGCCCAGTCACATATGGTGACGATACCCGAGTTCCACCGCAGCCCTGCTGGCTTCAATTATGGGACAGAATCAGCTAATCTCAGTTAAAATTATCTGTGTCACCAAAGGATGATTGTAAACCAGGTTATTTCCTTGGTTTTTCACTGTTCTTCAAAATCATTATCAAACTATTCTTCTCGCCAAGGCTGCAGAGGTTCAGGGGTGAAGAAAGAGCCTCCAAAACAGATCAGTTTCTTTTGCAGTTGCGATTCTCCCCACCACCACCACCACACACACACACACACGCCCTTCAGCCAAATTCCAAACATATAGAACGGGCCAAATCCCAACCCCCAAGATGCAGTGTATGTGGGCCTTTTCACTGATTCATGATGATGCACATATGAGGCTTTTTAAGAGGAAGAAATAAAACTACATGAGCCATTTTCCACTTGGAGCTTTCACTGTGCAGTAGCTGAAAGAACAAATATCTCAAAGTTACAAATGCTCATAAGGTGAACAAACATAGGAGATCATCCTCCTCGTTAAACCAGTGTAAGGCTGGCTATAAGCAAACATCAGAAGATATAAATTGCAATTGGAAAAAGATTGCTAACATTATTCTTTAAATTTGATATTTTATTAGCCAATTAATATCTGAAAACTATCCGGAACAATCAGCGATACCTAGAAAGCCCACTTCCCAGTCTGCCAGTCTGGCGAATGCACATTAGGAATGCACATGTACATGGGGAAAACTTTGTTCCAATGAAATCAAAAGGTCTCTAAGGATCACGTCCTGCTTCTAGTTCTGGGACAAACATTTGTATTTTCTTATGATGATGACTTGGAAAATCCACTTCTCAGTAGATCAAGCCAACCCAATTCATTAATCAACCAAAACAAGAAAATAGGACATTGTCCAAAACATTCCTAACATACCAACGAGATAAAGTACTTGGGTTCACTTTGGGAGAAGCTTTGGACCATGCAGGCCGTGTGAGTGACACTCTTGTTTGATACCAAGAGACCACAACCTTTTCTTAAAGGATTGAAATCTCCCCTCATCCCTGACAGAAATATTTTCTGGGCAAGAACTGCCCATGTGCAGATGTCTCTTCCAGGTATTGCTGGAGGAGAAGCCCAAAGCAGAAATTCTGGCCTCTCCCACGTGCTCTGCATGTTCTGTCCCAAAGGTGCTTTTTCAAAAGACAACTGGACTTTCTTTTTTTGCTTGAAGACGTTTCGTTTCATATCCAAGAAGCTTCTTCAGTTCTGGGGAGAACTGAAAAAGCTTCTTGGATGAGAAGCAAAATGTTTTCAAGGAAAAACCAAGAAAGTCCCGTTGCCTTTTGAAAAAGCACCTTTGGGACAACCATGACCAGGATGGCTGAGATTCTCCACAGACATTCTGCATCTTCTGTTATTTCGTAGGCCAGAGCCCTTCTCTTCCCTTCCCACACTTGCCAGAGCCAGATGATTTGAGGAAGAGAGTTTCCTTCCTTGGCAGCTTCCAGCCTTTGCAAAAGTTGGGAAAGACTTCCTTTCTGGCACGTTGTCGATTCTAAACCCCTTCCAGCTTCAAGGGGTGAGCCAGAGGGATGAGGAGAGGGTGGGGAGCCAGGCAGAGCCAAGCCACAGGGCTCCTTCAGTCACTTTTCTGGATGAGATTTCACAGAGCTGCTTTGAGGGGAGACTTGACTGGCACCACCACCAAAAAGATGCACCTGCTTGAAGATTTGCAACACCCAAATACAAACCCTTCCAGAACATAGCAAAACTCATAACACCACAAAGGTTATTATGAATCATGCTGTTTCTGTTTGCTTCCTGTGCATTAATCCATTTATGTCATCATTTCTAATTTTTTTTGTAAGTATTCTTGTTTTCCTTTTCTCCAAAGACACTTTCTGGCATTCCCAAAGAATTTGGGTTGTTTCCAAGGACTGACGTTGTAACTTGGCTTTGTTTAACATTTTCTGTCTGTTGCATTGTGTCCAGCTCTATGTGACTAGTGGGTCTGGCATGCCTGGCCATCTAGGAAACCAAATCGTTTTCTGAAATAGAGACTGTTGACCGAAACAGATAATGAAACATGATTCCCATGAATATTTGGCTCTTTTGAAGTCAAGATCTCCTAGTCTCAAGTGTCTGCTGAAATTGTTTCCTTGGCTGACAGGGAAGCCAGCATTCCGGGAAATTTTGAGCTGTTCCAGATGCTTTTGAAGTGTTAAGGTGGTTAGAAAAGCATAATATTTAAATGGTTTCAGTTCCTAAATGTTGTTCTCATTTGTCTGAAACACATCCCACTGATTTTGGAATCCGTTCTGGCTTATGTACTGCTTTTTTATTGTCAAGCAAGATCTACTGAAGATGTTTTTGCAAAGCATCCCGGGAAAATCTCTTGGATGTCCAGCTGCTTAAATCCTGCATGAGGAAACTGGACACTTGTCCCTCTTGCTGTGCTATTGATGAATTGCTCCATCAGTTGTAGAGCCTACACAGTCCTCAAAAGCCAGCCTGCAGCAGTCTACACAATATAAATCACTAACATCGTGAATAAAGTCAATAAAATACTTTAGTCACAATTAACCCGCCCCCAACCTATTATAACATCTTTAAGGAGAAACAGCATAAAGATAAGTAATGATATGAAGCTTCAGCAGAGAAAAAAGATCAAGGTGAGCATTTTAAAACAGATTCCAGAGCAAAGAGTTTGTATGAAAAAGTCAGCCTCCAGTCTCTCTTTAAAGCAAGCTGGGGATAATGCACTCAAATTTCCATGAGGATAGAATTCCATGGGGTTGGTGCTACCACTGAAGGAAATGCAGCCTTCTGAAGTTTAGCCAAACTTTCTTCTGAAACCACACCCACAGGAAGTTCATCCAGGACAAGGGGAGTTCCTGGACAGGAACGTATGGGAAAGCCACAAGTACCTTGAATTTAATCTGGAAATCTCTAAGTAGTCAATGCAACTTTGTCAAATAAGGCTCGTATGTTCCTGCTAGGAGACACTCGATAGGACTCAACAGTTTGCTAGCAGCATTCTTCTTTCACATTATCTCCTGAGTTCCTTTCAAGGAAATACCCACATTGACTTTGAAACCATTGTCTAAATAAGAAGAAAACAAAGATAGTGCTAACCAGGTCAGATCCCTCCAGAAGGCACCAGAGTTGGTAAATCACTTGGGGCATTCCTCCCCACTGCCCTGATCTGAACCCTTCAGGACAGTGCTGGATGAAAGAGCACTCCACCCCATGTTCTTCCTCCTAAAAGAGAAACCTCAGATGTAGGAGAAGGACTGGCAGAGTCGGGGGAGGGGTGAAAAAAGGGACAAAAAAAAGTTGCTTGCTGAGCTACTCAGATCTGCAGCAGAAAATCACAGTCACTGAAATGGGCAGTGGTTTCATTCCAGAAGCAACTGCCCTCTGCATGGCCTTCCTGGGGTGGGGAGGCTGTTTGTCTGTCCTGAACACCTGATGGTCCTCCAAGGGAACATTATCCCAGACAGAAGCAATAACCTAACAGATATATACTTTAAAAAAAAAATGTACAGGATAATTTGTCCCAAGCCTTTTTAGGAAATTACTCCATTTTTTTCACTTTAATCTTACATGGAGTGTCATGTATCATTTTGCAAACCATGGTAAAACACGGCAGTTTATTCTATTTTGTTGTTGTTGCTTGCCTTTTCAGCTTTTTATTCACCTTCTCTCAAGAGTTATCATCTCCTGCAAGTTATTTTCTATCGCCTAGTTTTTGGTTACCAGAACAAAACACGCAAGGAAAGCCTTTGATGATGTTGCTGTGTGCATAGACCCTGGACATGTTTTCTACATTCCCAACACACACACACACACACACACACAACCTTGAAGGTACATAGCCACAGTTTAGTTACAAATTGCCAAATTCCTTATTGCCGGCAATATATGATGCAAAGGAATTGTGTAGATCCTAATCAGTATAAAAGCAAGCCTAGTGGCTTGATTCTTGTCACTCGGGGAGCATCCAAATCACAAGACATAAGAGTTCTGCTTTTTTTCTGCTTTGGCCAGATCCTGACAGTTCATCCTTATTCCCTAAGAAGGTTTCACAGCTTCAGGGATGGGCAGTGGGAATGACCAGGACCTCAGAACTGAATCCGATGAAGAAAGGTAGAAGGAACTGGCTGAAGGAGTGTGGAGGACAGGAGCCAGAAGGAGCAGATGAGGAATCCTCTTCACATCCCTGAGAGAAGCTCTACAGAAGTCCAGTCCTCTCCCTCCTTGTGCTGGAACCACCAACTTACGCACAAAAAGGCCGATTCTGATGGGCGGGGGGATTTGGCACTGTCCAGGAAGTACATTAAGCCACCAATCAGAATAACTAACATTGTGTGGAGTCCAGGATGTGGAAGAGGATTTTAAGAGTCCCGTCCCACTTATAACCAGCCAGGCACAAAGCAGCCCCAACCAAGCTTTTCATCTCATCCGCAAACCAGCCCAAAGCAGCTACAGTCATCCCTTACTATGATATGCTCACCACTTCAACGAGGTTCAGCAATTTTCTGAGAACACATCCCTGACTATTTGGCACTGAAGTTGGGTGACTCCTGGGAGTAGACGTGCTGCCCCCTCCCCAAGACCCTGCTGGCTCTCTCCTTGACCACTTCCCAAGTTGGAGGCTGAACCATTCAGAGGAGCAGCCGGGTGGAGGAGAGGCCGTTCTGCTGCTCCTGGGCAATACACACACACACACAAACAATTCAACAAGGCCTTATATCTCTGGGAGAAGAGCATTAAACCCACGTTTAAAACAAAGGCAGGAAAAGAAAAGCTGACTGTGGGGACAGGTGAAAGTTTCAGGGGGCAGTAAGAGGGGACTCTTGATTGCACCAAGCCAGGGAGGAAACCACGTTGGGCTTTCTCCTGCTTCTTTCCTTACCAAGAACACCTACATCTCAGCTTATATTCAGGAGCTCCAGCTGGCAGGGTGGCCTGAGTGAGGCCAAGTGGCCCACAGTGAGTTGTGGTGGCAGAAGGTGGATTTGCCCGGTCTTCCTCGACCCCCTCCAACCTCCCAATCCTACATGGCATTGGCTTTAAAATGCTTTGCAAATTCCAGGTGCGTTTTCATGCATAGGAGCAGAAATATCTACATCTCATACCATATTAAATGTTGAATGTTGTGTTTCCAGCAAAGAATTTTCCAGCAAGGAATGTTTCCCCAAGAATTTAGAGAGACCAAGGACAAACACGGCTGTTCCTTCAAATGTGGGTCAGTCCCACTGCAAATTATAGGCTGTGCAAAGCTTTGAAGAGGATATTCACTTTGCTACAAACTGTGTGAAGCAGCTCTCTGAAGCTACTTCAGGAAGCTGAGAGGATGTATACGCTTCTTTTCTTCCCAAGAACATTCTAGAAGGAGAGCTGTGTAAGTCTATCATAACAATAACACAAAAAAGCTCCTTGTGGTCTGTTCACATGTAACCTGCTTCTACACAACCAACCTTCTTCCCCTCCTTTCTCTGCCCTGTGCCTCATCCAAGTTTAAATCCTACATCAATTCAGTTCATTCCATCTGATGAGGTGACCTGCAGCTCACAAAAGGAGAAATGAAGAGAATTCTATTCAGTCCATAGGAATTACTTAATCTACTCTATTTAAGTTCAGAGAAGAGCAACTAAGATGATTAAAGGCCTGGAGACTAAAACATATGAAGAATGGCTGCAGGACTTGGGTTTGGCTAGTCTAAAGAAGAGAAGAAATATGGATGACATGATAGCAATATTTCAGTATTTGACGGGCTGCCACAAAGAAAAGGGGGTCAAATTATTCTCCAAAGCACCAGAGGGCAGGACAAGAAGCAATGGATGGTAACTGAACAAAGAGAGAAGCAACCTGGAATTAAGGAGAAAGTTCCTAACAGTGAGGACAATTAACCAGTGGAACAGCTTGCCTCCAGAAATCATGGGCGCTCCATCACTGGAGGTTTTTAAGAAGAGACTAGACCAGGGGTAGGCAACCTTGGCTCTTTTATGACTCGTGGACTTCAACTCCCAGAATTCCTGAGCCAGCATTGCTGAGGGGAAAGGGAGAGGTTTCCAAGCTGAGCCATGCTGGCTCAGGAATTGTGGGAGTTGAAGTCCACGAGTCATAAAAGAGCCAAGGTTGCCTATCCCTGGACTAGACAGTCACTTGTCTGAGATGGTATAGGTTCTCCTGCTCGAGCAGGGGGCTGGACTAGAAGACCTCCAAGGTCCCTTCCAGCTCCTATTCTATTCTATTCTATTCTATTCTATTCTATTCTATTCTATTCTATTCTATTCTATTCTATTCTATTCTATTCTATTCTATTCTAGTCTAGTCTAGTCTAGTCTATTCTAGTCTAGTCTAGTCTATTCTAGTCTAGTCTAGTCTAGTCTAGTCTAGTCTAGTCTAGTCTGATCGCCCACTCCAGAAGACTTTGAGTTGCTTACAAAATCCATAAAAATTATTTTTTAAAAAAACTAATGTGGGCATTCCAGACTAAGACAACCAGAAGAACTGTCTTCCTGACAGTTAGAACAATTAACCAGTGGAACAACCTGCCTCCAGAAGCGGTGAATGCTCCAACACTGGAAGTTTTTAAGAAGAGACTGGACAGCCATTTGTCCGAAATGGTATAGGGTTTCCTGCCTGAGCAGAGGGTTGGACTCGATGACCTCCAAGGTCCCTTCCAACTTTATTATTATTATTATGATGATGATGATGATGATGATGATGATGATGATGATGATGATGATGATGATGATGATGATGTAGTTCAGTTAGTGCAAAATAATCACAACATGGGTTGGTGTGATGATCTGCCACCAACAGATCACCCCTATATTAACTCCAGGGCTGGCAACAAAGCTGGGTCTTTGGGCTCTCTAGGAGCCAAGGAGAGAAGACCCTATTCTAATTTGAGGGAGGCTGTTCCAGGTGGTGGGGGCCATGAAAACAAAGGGCCGTTTCCTCCGTCTCATAAGATGGCAACATTTAATAGAAGGGCCTGCAGAGAGCCGCCTCTGCCAAAGCACATTGGGCAGTCAGAAACAGCTGGAAACAAATAACTAGGCCCTGTGCCATGAAGGCTTCATGGGTCACCACCAGCACCTTGAATGATACCCAGAAGCCTACTGGCAGCTAGTGCAGTTTGTATAGCAGCAGTGACGATGAAGTGCCCATTGCTGCTGTTGCATTTTACCCCAGCTGTTGCTTCCAGAAGGTCTTGTACATTGCACTACAGTAATCTAATGGTGAGATGACCAAGCTGTGAACAACTATCAGAAGAGCCTCCCAGTCAAAGAAAGGGCACAACTGTCCCAGAAGATGAAGGTGTGCAAAGCTCCCTCTGGCTACAGCTGCAACTTACTCTATATTTACAACTATATTTACCTACTTATTTTATGATACACCTTTTAGTGACGAAGTCAAGGCAACACACCCAGATTCTTCCCTAATTTTATCCCCAGGCAGCAGCTGTGAAATCCATCTTGTGAGGAAGTTGAAAACCTGATGCTTCTCAAATAAGATTCCTCTGAAGAAGCTTTCCTTGGTCACCAAATAAAATCCACTGTGCTCAAACAGATCCTTGTTAAAACTTGTCAGATTTTATATTTGAGTCTCATAGCAATTTAATTTACTATAGGTGGTTTTTCAAAGGGTCCTTTTTCTGATCAAAATTTAATAAAACTGAGAGTGATTTGCATTTAACATGCTCTGGTGTATTAATTTTTGTCAACTAGGAGCATCACACAACTTGCAGACACATTTGAATTAATGGTGATGCTCTTCACTAACTTGGAAAATTGGTTTAGTTGTCTTACTTTTATAATAAATGCCAAGAAGATGCAGTGGTTGCATCTTCACAAAGAGATAATGAAGCCGAAATGAAGTAGCAGTGAAGTGTTAATATAAGCAAATCTTTACTGACAAGTCAGTGGGGGAATCAGTCCCAGCTGAAGGAGGTCTGAATCCTTGGTGGACCTCCAGAAGATTGTAAACCTGAAAAGCAGCTGCAGAAGCTTCAGCTGGACCCAAAACTGTGGGGTGCAACCTCTTCAACACTTTCCGTGGTCCCAGAGCTTCCTGCAGCAGAAACTGGAGGAAAGAATTCCTGCCATTTTGAGGCTAGACATGTAAAATTTGTCTTGTAAGCCCAACTAAATTCAGCAAAGTTCTAAAATCTCTAAACTTTTTCCCCTCCCCCCCTCCCCATCTATCTTTTTCTTCTGCTCCCTCTCTTCTTTTTTAAACATTTCAGAAATGTCAGCATATCCTTCCTTAATCTATTTGTTTTCTTCTACTATAAACAACTCCTATTCGTTCAAGCTTTCCTTGTAGGATTTGTCATGTAGGAATTTAAGATGGCACTTAACAAAAAAATATCTTTACAATCCAGGATACAGTTTCCCATCACTTATGCTGCGGGTGTCAAGAGTTTTTTGGGGGGAGGGGGACTCACTTTCTAGAGTAATGGACAGATCAGATTTACCTCTTGACTTCCTGGCCTCAGCAAAGTTTCTCTCCAGGCAAAAGAAAGGCCACCACAGCACAATGAGGTTCAACTGTTGACACCCTCCAGAACTGCATCAATCATGACTCCAACACAATTGACCTCTACATGAGTGATGGCTTTGTGGGAACTGGGCCTTGGGGCAAGAAGAGGATGGGGGGGCAGAATTTTGAAAAGCCAAAGGGCTCCTCCAGCTTAGCACCTAGACATCTCTGCTTTCCTCAGCAATGGGGCTGGCCAGGGGGCCACGTGGGCAGCTTTGATACCCCAGTTGAGGAGAGCAACTGGGGACTGGCAGGAGAAATGCCCACCCAGAGCTGCAGCTCTGATGAATGTGGGCTGGGGCCAAGAGCTGAGTTTTGACACACAACGAGGCCCTTGGGCTTAGCCATCTGTCCCAACCTGATTTGCAAGGCTGGTTAAGGGTTTTCTGCCTCCCTTGCCTTACCAGGAAGTGTCCCCCTCACCCCAAGGATGAAGGGATGCAGATGTCACCCATTCTGCAGAAAGTCTGTGGATCCTCCCTCCCTCTCCCTTGCTGTCTCCCTCCCTCTCTCTAACACCCAGAGAGACACAAAGGCAGGTGTGTATATTGCAATCCAAAGTGGTCAGTAGAAACTAGGTAAACTAGGTTGGGAAAAGTCATGGACCAAGATTGTTCCCACAGATTTTGATTCTTGTTGAATATTTCCTAAAAAGTTGGAATAAACCAAGAGGACACCTATTTCATGAGTTTCCTTTCTGTGTAGAAACAGGCAGAAACACTGTCTATGGAGATTCTCAGTCATCCAGCTCGTAATTGTCCCAAAGGTGCATTGCAAAAGACAACTGGACTTGGTTTTTCCCTTGAAAACCTGACTTCTCATCCAAGAAGCTTCTTCGGTTCTGACTGAATGGTGGGGAATGGGAGGATTTATATTCCTTTCAGACATCTGGTCTTTAGCCTTCTGAAGGTCAGTGGTTAGCTCTCCGAGAGTCATTGAGGCCATTTGGGGGTACATCTGTGCCCTCAGGGTCACCTGAATCAGTGCAAATGGGTGTGTAACTTTCTTGGGACCGCTGACAGGAGCTGTCAAGATTGCAAGACGAAGGCAAAACTAAAACACAAGTAGTTTTAGAGTAACCATGTTGCTTTAAAAAGATAAAGTATGCCTCCAGTCACGCTTGTCTCGCTCAAACACAGAGATACATTCATGCTGTGTCTTCTTGACAACGATAAGAATGTGACTTGCCATCGCCTTCGTTTCAGCCTCTCAGTCTAAGGCACAGGTTTGAAATTTCCTGGTGGTCTCCCTTCCCAGGGATCTACTAATGGAGCCCAAGTCTGCCTAGCTTTTTCAGTGGCAACCAAGGTCAGTTAGAGGCCAATACCGGCCTGCAGTTGCACGGCTGCCGGGTAGCTGGATGGGGCCGTGGATTTTGCCCTAAGCCTCACTAAAGAGGCAGGGCAGGAATTCAGGCCAGACGTTCAAAGCTTCTCAGGGGTGGAAGGACTGACACACCTTTGGACTCTGGGAGGCCTTGTGTGGAAGACACACACACACCCATCCTGGAAAGCACCTGCCTTGGAGGGGTGTCTGATGGGCCCATGGAACTGGGAGGTCAAGATGGGTCCTTCTTCACCCAGGAGGTGGAGCCGGGCCCCTGACCCGGCTGGTGCAGAAAGGGCAGCTGCTTTTAGTTGTTCTAGATCCTGAGTTTGCTCTCTGGAATGAGTGATGAATCCAAGCGAGAGGCAAAGAGGAAGGAAAGGGAGGGAGAAGCCGGGCTGGAAAGCAGATGCTCAGCTGCAAAAACTCCCCTTTGCCAGGGAGTCCAGAAATAGAAGCGTGAAGAAACCCAGAGGGCCGTTGCTCGACTCTGCTTTCCCCCTTTCTCCTTTTCTGGGGATCCATTAGATAAGCCCCCTTCCTCCCCCCAACTTTCTGGCAAGAAGGTCTTTCCTCCTCCCCTCTGGAGGAAAAGCTGGGGGGGGGAGTTGAGTCAGCAGCAGCTTGTTGAGGGATGGAGGAGCCATTTGGGGCTGGGAAAGGGGAGCCCAGGAGGGAGCAGGGGCTGAGCTGAAAGGCCTGGAAGAAGAGGAAGCATCCCCCACCCGGGGTCACCAGCAGGCTACAGGGGCTGCTGAAAACCCACCAAAGGAGAGCTAATAAATCAGGAGTCTCCCCCCCCCCACTTGCTTCTCCTGCCCTTGGAAAGTAGAAGAGGTTCCCAGGTGAGCAGAGCCCCTCCTGCCCTTGGGGGGCAACCCAGAGAGGAGTTGGGATGGTGGTGCAGCATCTCACGCTTCCTGATCCTGGGATCCGAGGCTGAGCCTCTAAACACAACTTCTGGTCCAGTTCTTACCCCTGCTCCAGAAAACACACACACACACACAGGTCCTTGGACAACACAACTCTGGCTACACCTTGCCCACTCCTCTTGGTTCATTCTGTTCCACAGGGCAGTTGTGGATCGTGTTAAAGGTCACATTCTGTTCCACAGGGCAGTTGTGGATCGTGTTAATACCACTTTATAAGGCCTTGGAAAGTCCACACTTGGAAAACTACATCCAGTTTTGGTTGCCACAATATAAAAAAGATGTTGAAACTCTGGAAAGAGTGCAGAGAAGAGCAATAAAGATGATTAGGGGGCTGGAGGCTAAAACATATGAAAAATGGTTGCTGGAATTGGGCATGGCTAGTCTAGTGAGGACAAGGACCAGGGTGACATGATAGCAGTCTTCCAATATTTGAGGGGCTGCCACAAAGAAGTCAAGCTATTCTCCAAAGCGACTGAAGGCAGGACAAGAAAAAATGGATGGAAACTAATCAAGGAGAGAAGCAACCTGGAATTAAGGAGAAAGTTCCTTAACGGTGAGGACAATTTATCAGTGGAATGGTTTGCTTTCAGAAGGTCTGGGTGTTCCAACACTGGAAGTTTGTAAAAAGAGACTGGACATTTGTCCAGAAAGGTCTAGGTCAGTGATGGAGAACCTTTTAGAGACCAAGTGCCCAAACTGCAACCCAAAACCCACTTATGTATCGTCAGGTGCCGGGTGGGCATGGCCATTGGGTGGGCGTGGCCCATTGGGTGGGCGTGGCTGCAGTGGTAACAGCAGACTGGGTGGGACTAAAAAGTTCAATCAATCAATTCCAACTTTGCGAGATCTTTTTTTTTCCCTGCGAGAAGTTGAAATTGATTGATTGATTGAACCTTTTTTTTTTTGCACACTGCGACAGAGGCCTAAAGCGAAAAGGTTTTATAAAACCCAGCTGAAGGCCTAGGACTGGGGCGAAAGCACGTGTGCCCACAGAGAGGGCTCTGCGTGCCACCTGTGGCACGCGTGCCATAGGTTCGCCACCATGGGTCTAGGATCTCCTGCTTGAGCAGGAGGCTAGACTAGAAGACCTCCAAGGTTCCTCCCAACTCTGTTATTCTGTTAAAAGCCTGCAGTGCCATTATAGAAAGGCACTGAAAATGCTGAAAGGAGCAGAGGGGAGATGAGAATGTGAACAAAAGTATATGCACCCCACTTGGACTCTGGATCATGCCCTGGAGGAGTGGCCACTCCTTCCCCCCCAACCATCTTGGGGGGGAGGCTTCTCTTCTCATTGCATTGCACAATCCCTTCCTCCATTTACATCCCAGGTATGCCCCTGCACACTAGTGAGCTAGTGGGAAAAGGATCCGCAGCATTCACTGCATGATCAGTGACCCTTTTTGTGCAGTTTTCCATCTATGGACACAATCGTGACCTGTCTAAAAAACACACACAATAATAATTTTTATTCAGCAATTCATATTGTCACACTGGAATTCTTTCTGTCTCAATGCACCTGGGATGCAGGGCAGGCAGAATTGCTCACCCCATATTCCGGCTCTGCCAGCAAGAAGTAAAGTGGTGATAAGTGGGGGAGAGTCAGGGAGCAAAGTAAATCCTTGGATTGCTTGGAAAATGCTGGTTTGCTTGATAAGGGATGGACTTGTCAGCTGCACATAGGCCTTCCTTCCTTCCTTCCTTCCTTCCTTCCTTCCTTCATTCATTCATTCCTTCCTTCCCTCCCTCCCTCCCTCCCTCCCTCCCTCCTTCCCTCTACCTGCTTTGCTGCACTCTGTTCTTCTTCATGCCGGCTGAACCCACCTTCCCCTCCTTCCTGCACTAGAGACTGACATTAATTTTTTGCCAGTATAAACCTGTCTGTCCTTCAGGATTTTAATTCCATGAAAGTATAAACACCTGATAATCTCTGTGTCTCTGTTTATCTCTTCCTATCTTGCTTTGCAGTCCTTCCCTTGCTCAGCCTCAGGTTGTCTAATGTGAAATTTTATTTATTTATTGAATGTTTATGAAATAAAGAGAGACCAGATCTCAGCTGGGAAGTCAGCCATGCAACTGTTTCAAATCCCAAGTGGCTGGACCAATGGAAGAAACAGCCGTCCAGGCAGAGCCTGCTGTTCTGACCTCTGCATCCTCAAGAAGGGAGGAGATGAGCAGCACTTAAGCACACAATTTTGTTACTGGAAAAAGGAAACCCCTTGAATAAATTTCAGAATCTCCCAAGAGAAGGCAGTTTTCACTAGAAAACTATGGCAAGAGCTAAATAAAGAGAGGACTTTTATGGAAGGTACTTGAGAGTCACAACTCATCTCCTACTGCAACACCAGCACACAGTTTCCTTGCAGCACACGGCAAAGATTTTATCCGCTGAGACCGCTCATTGCTCAGCTTTATAACTGGGAATTTCATGAGAACTCTCCCCTTCCCCCCCCCCGTCCCCTAAGAAGGACCCACAAAAACTGGCTTCAATCTTTCTGCATACTCCTTTTTGCTGCTGCCTGGGGACAAACCATAGGTTGCAAGAAAAACATTCCTGAACTTCAGATCTTTTATAAGCAAGTTCACAAGTGCTTGTATCTCCTATTATAATTCATTGGGAAGAGAGAGCAAAAAACTAGTGTAAAAAAGGAAGGTGGAACTACGAACCAACAGTTGAAAAGACGCAGCTGGGGTGGTGAGTCGCCTGCATAACTAACACTTTGGCATTCTCTGAATTGCAGTATGGACTCAGGGGTCATTGAAGGATTTTCTTCAATTCAAAGAAAAGGCCAGATCCATTATTTATAAAGAGGAACTTTCAGATTATTCAAAGGTAACCTTTGTCCCAGATTTCCCTTGGCAGGGCTTTTCTTTTCTTGCTGTGGCTGGTCAGGTCCATGCAGCAAATGCAAGCAGCCTGCCTGGCTGCAACCATGGCCTCCTCTGTCTGAATAAGCTCTCGGAGGAGAAGGCAGGAGGAGAAGGCAGCCGTCCTTCTGCTTCAGAAAAAGTAAGAATGTTTGTGGGAAACACTCTGTGAAATGGCATCATGCAACACTGGCTGAGAACTAATTAGCTTCTAATCACAATGAAAACAATGTTCTGTTTTTATTGTGTGTTTGTATTTCAATTTTAACCTGGGCCTTTTCCTCTGCTAACTTTATGGGTGTGTATATAAACGCATGAAGTGTGTTGCATCCTGATTTCATTGTCGTAATTGATTTAGCAGCATCCTCTTGAAATGGGGCTGCCTTTTGACATCACAGGGCTGTTAATCAGGGAAGCATTTTTTTTTTCAGACTGGCTTTGTCTCTCTTGCTAATTTGCTGAGTGTTGATTAACCACATAGAACTTTGTGGATGTGATAAAGACCAGTCCTTGACTTACAACAGTTCATTTAGTGACTTTTCAAAGTTACAATGGCACTGAAAAAAGTGACTTGTGAGCATTTTTTACACTTATGACCAATGAACCATCCCCAGGGTCACGTGATTTACGTTTGGATGCTTGAGAACTGGTTCATATTTATGACGGTCACAGTGTCCTGGGGTCATGTGAACACCTTTTGCGTCAATGGAGAAGCCAGATTTACTTAACAACCAGGTTACTAACTTAACAACTGCAGTGATTCACTTAACAAACGTGGCAAGAAAAGTCACAAAATGGGGTAAAACTCAGTTAACAAATGCCTCACATAAATTTTGGGCTCAGATGTGGTCGTAAATCAAGGACCATCTGTATCCTCCCTCTGCCCCACACCTAACCCATCATAGCTCCAGAGGATCTGCACTCTTAGCTGCATTATTTATGCATTTCCACCTTGTTACTTGTGGGCCACAATGCCATTCGTCTCCTAAGGACTGTAACATTAACTAGGATTGGATAAACCAGCAACCCTAAAGGATGTGGAAAATTATGGTCCTTGTCCTCAGATGATCCAAGGGGAGCTTTTCAATTTCGCAGCTCCTGGGGATTCTTGGAGAAAGTGGTTTGCAGCACCGTTAATTAAGTAAACAGTAGAACCGTGCCATTCTCAATTCACAGAAACTGGAGTTAATGTCCCAAGAATAATTCTCTCCTTAATATAATTTTCAGACCCACAGCAGACTTCATCTGTTCTTGCTGGAGTCTGCCCAGAGGTTTTAGGGTAGAACCTATGATTAATGTTGCAGAAGATTCATTAAGTCTTAGCACTTAGCACTTCTACAAAAAAAAATGATTGGTTGTGTGTTTCAGAAATTGTAAAAGAATTATTTCCTAAAAGCCAAGAAAGCTGGCTTCCCATAAAGTTACCTAACAAAAACAGGGTGAGGAAGATTTCAATGGGTATAGAGCAGTAGGAAATGTTTCTCACGTGGGGGATGTAATCAGAGGGATGGAACATTCCAACCTGCTCCCACTTTGGTTACTTTCATACCCTCTTTCTTTGTGGCTTGATGTCAGCCTCCAAAAGGCAAGAAAGATACACTGGGATTCTTCTTCTTTATTGTTCCTCACCCATAGGCAGAAATCATTCCAAATTAAAGCAACTACTTGCATCGTTGAAGACGTACCTTGAGAACTTCTAGGAGGAGCCGTCTGGACCTTCTTCCTCCCAACCAAACTAAACTTCTTTCTCTTGGTCCTCTAGGATGCAGCCCCTGCCTCTCTCCCTCCTGGGAATCCAGACTACATTCCACCACACCTCCACTTTCACTTGTTGGCTGCCCAACAGATATTTCTGTTTGTGGAAGGGATTACAATTGGTTGTTAGTTTGGGCTTAAGGCAGGGGTCTTCAAACTCGGCCCTTTTATGACTCATGGACTTCGACTCCCGGTATTCCTCAGCCAGCGTGCTTGGCTGAGGAAGTCTGGGAGTTGAAGTCCATGAGTCATAAAAGGGCCGAGTTTGAAGACCCCTGGCTTAAGGGCAGGAGAAGGGGCAGGTGGCTATTTGGCCCACTTGCATGAAGCTGATTGCTTGGGAGGAGGTCATGTTAAAGGCCCATCCCATCTAGTTTGTGAACCTTCCCCCTTCTGAAATCCTGGCAGGTATTCGGCTCTCTGCACCTTTGCGGATCACTCACCATCCATGTTATTTGGATTGCAAGATGCAGACTGGGCTGCTTTTATTCTTCCCCCTTTAATCTGTGACCTCCTTGAAATAGGGGATAATCTAGTTTAAAGATAATTTGGGGCAGCTCTTTCAGGGTCACATTGGGCTTCTCATGGTACCCTCTCTTTGGACTGAGTTCTGAAGAAGCTGTTTTTAAAGCTTGGTGGAACTTACACTCTGGTTTGATTGATGCAAGGGAGGCTGTTGGCAATTTGTTCAGTTCAGTTGTTATTTGGGCTTCTTTGCTCTGATGTTTCTGAACTCTCTCGGTCATTAGAGAGTTTGGAGGAGTCAATGGAGGTCCCTAAGCCAGCAGCACATTTTTTTTTTATGAAATTGGGGGAAGATAAGGATATTGATATGAATTATGTATACCAACTTTGAATCAGTGAGTCCCATTTTTAGACAGCAATGGACTGTTGCATTACAGAATTTAAAGCTAAAATGAAGGGAATACCATGGAGAATTTTATATTGGATATACTAGATGCTTCTGAAAATATTTAGAAGAAGATTTGTTGGAAGTACAAGTTAAGACCGGAAGGTCAGCCTGCATTGTCTGCAGTTCTTCTATTGTCACTAGGACTTTGACACTGTGTATTCAGGTGTTCTGCTCGGCAATTATCAATTCAACAGGAACCATAGACTCTTCATACAGGGCAGATGGCAAAGGAATTATTGTACAAGACTGAAAAGATAAATCTACACCTGATCCATCAGAGATGTGTTTGTCTGCCAATAGTGATTTTCTCTTCCCCCCCCCCCCCCCCATGCAAAGCAGAAGAATAATTTTGAACAGTTTTGTCAGAATTTTTGTTTATTTTGTGATGCTTTTCAGGCTTTTAAAAATTAAAAGACACACAATGTAATATTATAGCATTTTGTTTAAACAATCAAATGTACAGTATGTATTTCCTTTCTGTTAAATAGTGCACTAACAATCTTTTTTAAAACTAAATTGGTTACAAAGAATAGCAAGGGGGAGCAAAATGATTATAGCACACTAACTGGAATTGCTGAGCTTGCAGACAACCAGCCCCAAACCCTTTCCACACAGCTGTTTGGAATTTGGCCGGCTCCCCCTGGCAGAGGGGGCTCCTGTGCATTGGCAGAATTAGCAACCCCCCTCCAGAACCCCCCTTGCTTGAAAGATAATATAAATCCTCCTGCACCTCTTGGTCTTATATTCCGTATCTTACATTTCTTTATTTGTGGCATATTAACTGCCAAATCATACTTGGGATTTCCTCCTGAGACACAGTGGATCTTTGTGCTACCAGAAGCCCTGAAACAAATCCAGCCGTGGATCTGTTTTCTCTTTCCGAGGGTCACACCAGAGTGTGGGCACTCGGATCACCAAGAAGGAGCAGCAGCTCCAGCTGGGATCAAAAACTAAGCGGACCAAAAAGGAAATCTTCGAACATCTTGTTTAAAATTATAGTACATAGAATAACAGAGTTGGAAGGGACCTTGGAGGTCTTCTAGTCCACCTCCCTGCTCAAGCAGGAGAGTCTATACTATTCCAGAGAAATGGCTGTCCAGTCTCTTATTAAAAACCTCCAGTGATGGAGCACCCACAACTTCTGGAGACAAGTTGTTCTGTTGGTTAATTGTCCTCACTTTTAGGAAATTTCTTCTTAATTCCAGGTTGCTTCTCTCCTTGATTAGTTTCCATCCGTTGTTTCTTGTTCTGCCTTCAGGTGCTTTGGAGAATAGGTTGACCCCCTCTTCTTTGTGGCAGTCTTTCAAATAGCAAAATTATCATAAAATCAGTAGTGGTTTAGGGTAATCATTCTTTAAAGCCAGTGCTTTTTTTGTTTTTTTTAAAAAAAGGTGCTGGAACTCACGCACAGGTCCGGTTCCAGTCGAAAGCCCTTTACAGAGCGGGGGGGGGGAGAAACCGCTTTAGGGAGCTTCCGAGGCGCAGATCACGGGAGCAGCGTCAGCTGACGGACGCCATTGCCGCGGCTTTTGAGAGGGTGCTTGTTCGGAGCCGGCATGTCTTCTGCCACCTCGTCGTTCTCCTCTGCCTCTGATGACACAGAGGCTTCCTCCGGAGCCAGAGCGACCAAGGCGGTGGCGGCGCTGCTGCTTTGGGAGCACGCCTGGTCCCTCGAAGAGATTCGGTCCAGGAGTCAATCCTGGTCCCTGGTGGCCAACACGGGGGTGAGGACAGGCGGTGGTGGTGGGGGGAGACCTGTGAACCAAGGCAGAGAAGAGGGTCTGCTTTCAGGGCGGTGGAAGAGTTTCCGGGTCGACCTTTGATGCCCCCGATTTCCCCGGGTAGCTTCCTTTCACCAAGCCAGAGCTTTACAGGCAGTCCTCAAGTTATGAGTGTAATGGAGCCTGCCCATTCCACTCGTAACTTGAAAACTCGTAGAGTGAATCTCGTTCCTTTAGCGAGATCACTCTCTTCCTCATTAAAATGCACGCAGCTCCTTAAGTAAACATGAGGTATCTCAAGGTGGGGAAGGCCATGGAGGGCCTATTGATGGAACAGGACCCCAAGGCCTCCCTGACCCACTAAGATACCTCATGCTTCCCCTTCTCTTCCTGCCGCGTGGGACTCACCTGGAAAAGGTCTGTCTCCTCTCTGCTGCGGTTCCTGCTGCCGCTCCGATCTGAGGCCAGGGGACGCATCCAAAGCCCCCCGCAGCCCGATCCAGTCTCCAGAGGCCTGGAAAAGACCTCCGGAGCCTCGATCCATGGCCGTGGAGTGATTTTGCAGACCCCCAGCAGCCTGATCCGGGCTCCGGAGGCCTTTTCCAAGCCTCCGGAGCCTGGATCCATGGCCGCAGAGTGATTTTGCGGCCCCCCCCAGCGGCCCAATCTGGGCTCCAGAGGCCTGGAAAAGGCCTCCGGAGCCCGGATTGGGCCGCTTGGGGGCGCAAAATCGTTCCGCGGCCATAGATCTGCACTCTGGAGGTCTATTCCAGGCCTCTGGAGCCTGGATTGGGCCACGGGGGGCTGTGGATGCGTCCCCTGGCCTCAGATTGGAGCAGCAGCAGGAACCACACAGAGAGGAGACAGACGTTTTCCAGGTGAGTCCCATGCAGCAGGAAGGGAGGGGGAAGCATGACAGCATTAAGTGGATGCTTGCAACTCGGGGATTACCTTACTCATGCTGGCAGCTTAGAAGGAACCGGTTCTTCCGTTCAAAAAAGTGTGCCGGAACGCCATTCCGTGCGTTCTATGACCAAAAAAAGCACTGTTTAAAGCTTTTAAAATTATTTTGTGTGGTAGTCCTTCAGGTTTGAAGAAGACACAGTTCATCTGTGGACACAAAAATGGCTGTGCACTCTTAGTCTGCAGTCTCAGTTGGAAACACAAAGTCTACCACAGTGGGGGTCCTGGAAGTCCATTGTTGTAGTAATTGTGGGTGTTATTCTGTGATGCCATTCATGGTTTTCTATTAGTTTTAGATGGCCTTGTCTTCAAAGCCAGGGAGGCTTCAGAGCTCAGGCCTTGCCAATGGTTGCTATCAGCAACTTCAGCTTCTAGTTCCCTTGGGTGGATGTCCCAGGGGCATAGGGACCTCTTTCACAGCATCTTTGTAACACTTACATGGTTGACCTCGAGGCTTCTTCCCAGACTCCAGTAGTTTATAGAGCAGCTGGTGAGGGATACAGTGGTCATCCATTCTGATGACATGTCCCACCCATCTCATCTGTCCTCTGCTAGTCAGGGACTCAAGCTTGGTGGACTCCACATGATCCAAGTCTTCCAGGATGGAGACAGTCTTGCCAATGAATGCCAAGGATGGAGCAGAGAGTATGTATGTGAAATTTCTCCAGTTGTTTGAATGCTTTAGGTACAGAGTCCAGATTCATATCCACATAAGAGGGAAGGGATAACCACAGCTCTGTAGACATTTGGTTTTGTGGAAGTAGGGATGTTGTGTTGCAGTCGCTCCAGTGCCTGGCTGGCCTGGCTGAATTTCTTTGTCCAAAGACCTGTCACTCAAGATTATGCTTTTCAAGTATTTGAAGGTGGTTACATTTGTCATTGACAGAGATTTTTGGTTCTACAGGCTTGGTATTTAGCACGGGCTGATAAAGTACATCAATCTTGTTCAGGCTGATAGTCAGGCTGAAAGGCGTACCATCATCTGAGACTTTTTTCAGCATCAACTGTAGATCATTGTCTTGGTGCTCCAGGAGCACATGATTTTCAGAAGGTTTCTTGAATGGCTGTATGGAAGCTCTTCATCTGTGCATTGAAGTGGTAAAAGTCCAAGAGAGAGCCGGCTGATTGGCACCTGCTGTATACTCCTCATATCAACTGTCCAGTTGGCATTTCCAGAAAAAGAAACTCCTGGAACATGATTTTACCAAGAGTATAATACTTTACTGAAAACTTACATTGGCACAGAAGAAGCGAAACCAGCTCTGATTTTCCTGCTTGAAAGCTTACTTAATTAAACAATAGATTCCCTCACTCTCACCCACCGGGTGTTCACATTGTCCAATAGTAATACTTCTTCTTGTTATGGGAAAAGTCCACTTCTCCATCGGCCACCTGTGTTAGTGACCTTGGCTTTATCAGCTCCAAGCTCTCAGAGACACCCAGTTGCCTAGCTACCATCCCTCCCACTTTTGCATTCCACAATCTTGTCAAACTATGAGTGAAGGGAGAAGATGTAGGTGAAAGAGCGAATCAGTCTTGACAGCTCCCAGACATGGGCACCAAAATGAGTGCAGGTCTTCCTTGCTCTCATTCTACCATTTCTTCTCCAAGCAGGGCCATTCACCCTCCTTGAACCTCTGATGGCCTGTCTTGGATTGTCAACCGCAAAGTCCTGCACATAAGCACAGTGTGCCCTTGGGGAGGCAATGCTCCATTCCCTCACACAGGATCATGAAAAAGCACCTT
This sequence comes from Azemiops feae, assembly GCA_023970755.1. Taxonomy (NCBI): domain Eukaryota; kingdom Metazoa; phylum Chordata; class Lepidosauria; order Squamata; family Viperidae; genus Azemiops; species Azemiops feae. The sequence continues at coordinate 1,263,000 of JALGBA010000525.1, forward strand.
TGGGATAACTATGACCTGGATGACTGAGAATCTCCATGGATCTTCCTTGGTATCACTTCTGCTTTTATGTAGGTGGTTTTTTTTTCATTCCAGGGAGGTAGACCTTTGAGAGGTCTCTCATCATCAGGCCCCTGTCCCACTAGTTGGCAGTCCATAATCCTGCTTGATTTTCTCTGCTGCTGCTGCCTCTTGCTGCTCCTTTCACCACAGATTGCTCACAGCCCTTCTGATTCGGAGAAGCAAGAACAGATCTGCCTCCTTGGGGCTCTGGCACAGACACTGCATTACAGCTGCTCCCTGAGGTTGTGTTCCCCAAGAGGTTCCTACCAGGCATTCGCCCCATCTGCTCTCTTTGAGGCTTCCCGGAGCTACAGGCCTGCCTTTTCTTCAGTGGGAGAGCTTGGGCAGGAGACCCACCTGGGGATGGCTCTGGAGCAATGTGTGCCGCCGGCTGGCCACTCCGAGCCACCGTTGATGCTCTCCCATGGAGGATAAGCCTCAGTGGCAGCATTTCCTCTGGGGTGCCTGGTTCCCTTTCATCCTCCTGGTTTCCTGGCGAGGCTTTGAACGCACAGAAGGGCTGGAAGGTGCTGGAGGACAGAGTCTGGCGTGCAGCAGGAACACGGCCAAGGCACCAGCAGGACGCCCCATGGTTTCACCCCATTTGCAAACTATAAGGCTGCCTTTCAGCTGAGGAGGGGGTGGGTACAAACAAACATGTGCTAAACATCATGTTGGGAAGCTTAGCGCATTAAGAGGAACAGTGTGCTTGCCGTGGACAAATGGAAACAGTTTGCAATTCGTTATAGGGGATGGGAGGCAAAGAAAAAGTCTGCCTTGATTCAGACTTTCTGAAACCAATTTTGGCAAGGCGGGCGCTGGACAGAGAGAGGCCTTCTGTGCAGGTCGTCTGCCATAGAAGGATCGGCATGCAATAAATCAGAGCGCAGGTTGCGGCCTCTCGGCATTTCGCAGCTCTCATCGGGATTCAGAATTTGAGGGTCTGCATGCAAAGAAAGCCATCAAAGGGGGGAGGGGGGAGGGGGTCTTCCAACTGGGTAGCAGCCTGATTCTCCAAAGAGAGAATGGCCCACCAATTGCTAAATTCTGACTCCCAGGAGGGTGTCAGAAGGATGTCAGAGGTCTGTGTGTGCTCTCGATCAGGAGGAAAGCACATCCTCTGGACACAGCAGGACACAGGCCTAGTGGTTATAGCAGGAGGCTCCATTTCTCCCAGAACAAGAGTCAAACAAAGCCCTTCAAAGTCTTCTGGCAGTTGAATGAGGTAGAACAAAGCTAACGTTTTTATATATATATATATACTTACTTGAAATTAATAATACTCATCCCTCTCGGTTAAATGATTTAGATTTCTTAACCTTATTTATGTTAAAAAAAAAAAAAAGCTGCTCAGAGTTAGTTTCGACTGTAGTAGCATATAAGGCCTGTAAACATTAAATTAAATAATTATCTTGCTACTTGTGTGTTCAAGTCGGTTTTTGACTCCTGTGGCTCCCTGCACAAGTTGTTTGGCAAGGTTTTGGAAAATGTTTGCCACTGCTTCCTTCCTGGGGCTGAGACAGAGTGACTGGTCCAAAGTTGCCCAACTGATTTCTTGCTCAAGGGAGGACCAGAACTTAACCTTTCCTGATTTCTAGCCTGGTGCTTTAAACCATCAGCTCAAACTTTGCTGCTTAGGTTCTATTAAAAACTGCAAATCAGCAGCAACTTTTGAAAGTCTGCGAGGTCAAACTTCTCTGGAAACCTTGGAAAGGGGCTGTTAGGACAGAATGCCCAGCCCAGCAGGGGGCGCAGGAGCAACCAGGGTAGGGCACTGGCTCCACCCCACCCAGCTACTTATTTGCAGCGGTCGTTAAGCAAATCGACCCCAGCGCTTGCTTCAGCCCCACCCACTCTATGGCCCTGGGAAAGAGCAGAGGGAAGGGATGCACCCGGTTGCATGCCCTTCCTCAAGAGAAGCAGGAATGGAGAGAAGAGGAGGGTTGTCAAGCAAATCCATGGTCATTAAGTGAACCAGTGGTTTATGCTGGATGAGATTTTGCTGAAAACTGGAAGTAAATGCCAATTTTCAGCAAAACCATCATAAATCGTGATCATGTGACCACGGAACACTGCAAATGGCCGTAAAGGCAGCCCAGCTGCTGAGTGCCCAAAGGGTGGTCATGTGACCTGGGGGGGCACCCATCAGAACTGCAACTCCCAGGTCGTAAATACCCCCAGGTAGGTTGGTTGGAACTTCAAATGATCACTAAGCCCAGGATTACCTAAGGCTAAGGCAGGGTTAAGCCACATGGGCCTCCCAGACAGAAGTAGCCTTTGGCCTAGTTCCAAAAGCTCCCTGCAAGCAATCCTTGCAGATGTATCCCCATCCGATGACTGGGGTCCTGGAGTGCAGAAGACAAGAGGGTGGGTGAGGGAGTGTCAGAGAATGCAGATCAGCCCCCCAACCCCACTGCATGCTTCAGCCCCATCTACTTGATGGCCCTGGAAGAGAGTAGAGGAAAGGTGTGCACCCAGTTTAGAATAACAGAACAGAATAACAGAGTTGGACGGGACCTTGGAGGTCCTTCTAGTCCAACCCCCTGCTCATGCAGGAGATCCTATACCAGTGATGGTGAACCTATGGCACGCGTGCCAGAGGCGGCACTCGGAGCCCTCTCTGTGGGCACGCGCGCCATGCCCCGGAGATGGCAACCATCCTGCTTCAAGCAGCTGCCCACTAACTCGCCGAGGTCCCATGTGGCCGGATGCATCCCAGCACATCTGGTTTCCCTCCCCCCCATCCCGTCCCGTCCCGTCCCGTCCCTCCTGGCCTTGCATCCTCTCCATTTCCCAGGCACGACCGACTGCATCGCCTCCTCAGCTGTCGGCCGGCCGTCGAGCTCAGAGGCAGCTTCTCTGAACTGCTGGCAGTGGGTTGCAGAGCCCCAGAGTGCGCCGGTCGAGGGTCTGGCAGGCTGTGGCTGCTGACGGACACCGTCGGCCTCCATGCGCTCGCTGGCCTCTGTGTGTGGGGGCCGATGGTGTCAGGCAGCAGCCGCCCTGGCCCCTGCCTCGCCTTGCCCCGTGGCAATGGCACCCCCGCCCTGCCTCACCTCCCCTCACCCCACAGGACGAACCTCCTGCCCACCGCCCCACCCACCAGAGACCCCCTGGATCTCCCCCAACCCTGCCCGGCCCCCACAGGAGTCCCTGCCCATGAGCAACATTGAGGTGACCATGTCCATCCAGTCTGCCATGACCACCACAGCCACGCCCACCCAGTGGGCCATGCCCACTGGCACCCGGCAATAAATAAGTGGGTTTTGAGTTGCAGTTTGGGCACTCAGTCTCTAAAAGTTTCGCCATCACTGCCCTATACCATTCCGGACAAATGGCTGTCAAGTCTCTTCTTAAAAACCTCCAATGTTGGAGCACCCACAACTTCTGGAGGCTGATTAACTGTTCTAACTGTCACCTAGGGGATCACATGCCCTTCCTCAAGAGAATCCATTGGGGGGAGGAGAGAGAGCAGGATTGGAGAGATGAGGAGGGGTGCAGGGTGACCCTCCGACAGCTCAGGGTTTGCGTTCACCTGAGCACCAGGCAGTTTTGGGCCGTCAAGTTTTTGCGGGGCTTCTAGGAAACAGCCACAAAGAGGTATCTGCTCCTCCTGAGCCTGCAGAGCTTCTTCCTGAGCCCCCTCCCCAAAAAAACTCCAGTGGTTCAGTGATTCTGGAACTGCACCCCAAGATGCATCTTGCTTGGTCAAACGTACCTAACAAAGTAAGCAAGAAAAAGTGATCCTTTGTTCCACTTCTATGATCCGGAAAGTGAGAACAAACTTTAATAGGATTCAGTGAGGCAGGAAGCAAGAATAAACCCCAACCATATTAATGGGATGTAAACCATTTACTTTTGGCATTGGCAAAAAATAAAGGTGGTTGGCAGGCCAAAAAATTACTCTGTGTGTGTGTGCATGTGTGTGTGTGTGGTTTTAACCGATGGGAAGAGGAAAAGACACCCAAGTAGAGGATGTGTATGTCATACAAATGCTTTTGTGCAGAACCTGGGAAGGCCACCGTGGCCTGGGGAGGCCATCAGAGAATCAGAATGCAAGGGACCTTCCTCTCATTTAGCCCAACTGCTGCCCGCTTAGAGAGCCACTATTACAGCCCCCCCCCCCATGTGTCCGTGCATTCAGCATTCATATTTCAGCATCTCTCCTGAAGGAGAGCTCCCCACCTCCAGGGGCATGTGTGCCGTTGCTGAAGTGTTTTAGCGTTAGGAGGTTTTTCTTGAAACCCAGATGAAAACTGCTCCTTGTCATTTAAAGCAAGTGTTTCTCCCATCTTCTGAAATTTTCCCATCTTCCAGTTGATGAGGTTATCTAGAGGTGCATGAGAGGTGCCACATGGGTTGGGGGTTGCACAGGGGGGCAAGGCGATGCACAAGAGGTGCCACACAAGCCAAGGACGGCATGCAAGGATGTGAGGGGGTGTTTGAGAGGTGCCATGCTGGTTGGGGAGGCACACAAAGATACGGCATGGGTTGGGGAGGGTGCCCAGGCATGTCTGAAACGCCAGCAGCCCCCATTGCTGCCATAAAGCACATTTTGCTATAGTACAGGTCATTTTGAACTGTTGCTTTCTATTGTGTTTTTTTAATGTTTGCTTTTATTGCTTTTAAGGCTTTTATAGCCTTTTTTCTAGCAGGTTTCATTAAAACAGTAATTTCAAATAGCCTTGTACATGTTAAATCTGGCCCTGTTTTTAGCACTTTCTTTCCAGATTCCAGACTGATATCTCAGTTCATCATTCATCCTCTGACCAAATTTAAATTAAGGAGCCCTCTGAATGTTGCAAACACTAAAACTGCAAAGTTCAGAGAGCTTTTTAAGTGCACTTTCAAAACTGGAATCCTCTGCAAATAATAATGGTTTGGGCACCAGGTATTCCTGTGTTGCTTTTATTATTGCTGAATTGTATGGGTTTGGGGGGGGGAGGAAGCTTCTTAGTCAAATCTGTGCTTGTCCCCCATAACATTTGCCTAAAACCTCTCCTGTATAGAAGGATCATCTGCAGCACCATCAAAATATTCTTCTCCCCAATAAAGCCGACCATTCTGCTGCCATCTGTTTCCCTTTGTCTTTTTGTCTAATGTTACTCTCTCTGGCTTGTTGGCTTCTTTTTACTGAGGCTTGGGAGGCTTTTAAAAACAACTGGGGCTACCTTATGTCCTTGCTATCACTCAAAAAAAAAAAGTTTGGTTTAGGAATAATTTCTCTCCTGCTTGCTTTACTGAAATTTCCAGAAGGACAAACTCTACTGAATCTGCAACAATTACGACATCTGCAAGAGGTCCAGCCAGGAGGTCCAGCAGCCCCGACATGTGCAGCAGAGACTCCTTCCTTCTCGCTTGCTCAGGGGTCTTCTAAGGAAGCAGTCCCCAACTGTAATGTACTCAGTTATTAGGGGTAGCAGGTGCAAGCTGGCCACGTGGCCACTGAGAGACAGAATGTCTGGGGCCCGGGCAGGGTTGTTATTTTAGCGCAGGAGAAAGCCTTGCAGTCATTGGTTGGTGTTAACCAAAGCTCCGTGTATAAGAAGGAGGGAGCTAGTTTCGTTTTCTGTTCTGTTTTGCAATTGTGTGTACAATAAAAGACTTGTCATTGTTCAATACGCCTCGTCAATGTCTACCCACCAATGAACAGAACAACTGGCGACGAAGGTGGGATACCACTGCCACCATAAAGAAGGCCCTGTATCACCTTAAGAAGGGCCGGACCACGCGGAGGAACAGCGTTCCTATCGAGGCTCACTCACCCGCCAGTACGCAAACGCTGGGGGAGAGTTCTGCAAGGAACTGCCTGGAACACCTTCCAGTAGTGGCCACACATAGTAGCGAGGTGACGACAGAGACCTTACCATGGCAAAAATTGGGCGGATTGACGAATTCGATGTCGCTCACCCTGAAAGGTGGAGTTCGTATGTCACCCGGGCTGAAAACTACTTCAGGGTCAACCGGATTCAGGAAGACGAGTTGAAGGCTGCAACGCTCCTCTGCATGTGCGGCCAAGCCGTTTTCGAGATAGCGGAGAACTTAGTGTCCCCTGCGCCGCTGGAGGCTGTGACGTACGGTGACCTGAAGAAAATGCTAAAGGAGCATTTCCAGCCGAAGCTGTCGGTCATCGCATGGCAACACACTTTCGAGCAGCGGGACCAGCGCCCAGGAGAATCCGCTGCGGAGTTCATCGCGGCTCTTCGCCTAGCGGCAAGGCCATGTGATTTTAAAGATTTGGAGGAACGATTGCGAGATCGTCTGGTGTGCGGCCTAAGGAGTCGTGAACTACAGCAAAAAAATTTTGCATAAGAGACAATTTCTTTCCAAGACGCATTGCGTGAGATAACCGCTGAAGAGGCAGCTGGAGGAGCCGTGAAGGCCTTGCGCCACTCAAAGAACTTTCAGCCACTGCACGTCATCCACCACGAGGACACAGGATCGGAGGAAGATGCCGCGTCGGATCAAGAAGACGATCTACTGCGGCGACCCCCAGCGAAAGGCCCCCCTCGGTTTCCTGACAAGACAGATCCTTTCCAGCAGTGTATTGGGTGCGGGGGTTGGCACAAATAAGCAGACTGCCGTTTCCGTGCTGCCAATTGTCGGGCGTGTGGCAAGCAGGGCCACATTGCCGCGGTCTGTTTGGGCCGAGGAAAAACAAACCCTAAGGAAGAGTTGCCTCGGAGAGGTACCGGGGTCCCCAGCCAAAACAGGGTGGGGTTCTGTGCCAGTAGAAGAAGCATTCAGAGGATGGGGGCTCACCGGCCGTTAAAAAAGAAGCTGCACATCGAAGTCAGGCTTCAAGGGGTCCCCCTGAGAATGGAATTGGACACGGGTTCGGCCCTGTCCATAATTTCTCTGAGCACACTTAAGCAAATCTGTGGGAGAAGCGGCCAAAGGATTAAGCTCAGGCCGTCGAATCTGGTTCTAACAGATTTTCAGAACTCTAGAGTTCGTGTCAAGGGGGAGGCCACGATGGGGGTACAATTCAAGGGATTCAAGGGTCCGTTAGATATTGTTGTAGTCGACGGAAACCACACGAACCTAATCGGACTCGATTAGTTCGAGGCTTTGGGGATTCAGGTGACCGGACTTCATAGTCTGCAAATGGTCGACCTGGCGAAAGTGTGTGAGGAGTTTTCGGATGTGTTTAACCCGGAGCTAGGAAAATACAAGGGCTCACCTATCGCTTTGAGGTTAGATCCCTCTGTCACTCCAGTGAGGATTAAACCTCGCCGGGTGCCCTTTGTGCTGAAGCATCGAATTGATGCCGAGCTGGACAAGCTGTTGCAGCAAGGCATATTCGAACCTGTGGATAGCAGTCCATGGGAAACCCCAATCGTCACGCCACTTAAGGCCAACGGAGAAGTCAGAATCTGTGCTGACTACAAATGCACCTTGAATAAAGCTTTACAGCACCATTCCTACCCAGTGCTGGTAGTCAGACATATTCTGGCATCCCTCAAGGGAGGTCGCATTTTTGCTAAGTTAGACTTGGCTCAGGCCTATCAACAGCCGCCGGTGGACGATGCCACCGCAGAGGCCCAGACAATTGTAACACACCGGGGAGCTTTTAAGGTGCGGAGGTTGCAATTCGGGGATAATGTAGCCCCAGGCATCTTCCAGAGTGTCATGGACCGCATGCTCCGAAACATTCCGGGTGTATGCCCCTACTTCGATGATGTCCTCATCACAGGGGAATCAGTCGAAGTCCTGGCCGACAGCTACGGGAAGTGTTGCAGCGGTTCCATGAAGCGGGCTTACGATTTAAAAAGGAAAAATGTACGATTGGAGTTACTTCCATGGAGTTTCTTGGGTTCAGGATAGATGCTGAAGGCATCCACCCTGCTGAGTCCAAGTTAAAGGCGATTCAGCAGGCGCCCAGCCCCAAAACGAAAGGGGAGTTGCAAGCCTTTCTTGGACTCCTTAATTTCTATCACGCCTTCCTTCCCCACAAGGCCACAGTGGCAGAGCCGTTACACCGGCTCTTGGACAAACAGGCTACATGGAAGTGGACGAATGTCCATGAGAGAAGTTTTGCTCAGGTCAAGGCATTACTGTCGTCTAACGCAGTATTAGCTCATTTCAACGAGAGATTGCCAGTTAGCATAGCTTGCGATGCATCTCCTTATGGGATCGGAGCGGTGTTGAGCCACCTCAAGGCGGACGGGACGCAAGTCCCTATAGCCTACTATTCTAGAACCCTTTCTGCAGCTGAGCGCAACTACGTGCAAATTGATCGAGAGGCGCTGGCCATAGTGGCAGGAATTAAGAAATTCCATTACTTTTTGTATGGTCGCCGTTTTACGGTCTTTACAGACCACAAGCCACTTCTGGGGTTGTGTACGACAAACAAACAAACGCCCCACATCCTATCGCCCAGAATGTTGAGATGGTCCATATTCCTCTCGGCATACGATTTCTGTTTAATTCACAAACCGGGCAAAGAAATGGGCCACGCAGATGGCCTCAGCAGATTGCCCTTACAACAAATTGAGCCTGACCCAGCACCGGCAAACCACATTCTATCCATTCAGGATTTGCCTGAGTCCCCTCTCAATGCAGGGGATGTAGCCGCAGAGACAGCTGCCGACAACACGCTAACACGCATGTTGAATTGGGTATTGTCAGGATGGCCGGATACGTGTCCGGGTGTGGAATTCCAGAGTTTCTGGAAACGAAAATCTGAGTTATCCACCTTTAAGGGGTGTATACTCTGGGGCAGTCGAGTAGGCATTCTGACCTCATTGAGGGTTAGAGTCATTGTTTCTCTGCATGAGGGACATCCAGGAATTGTCCGCATGAAGGCGCTTGCACGCAGCTACCTTTAGTGGCCAGGGCTCGATAAAGAGGTCGAAGCCCAGGTCCACGGGTGCCACACATACCAGCAGTCCTGGCCTGAAATGCCCCAAGCCCCTATCCATAGGTGGGAAACAACTCAAGCTCTTTGGTCGAGGATTCATATCGACTACGCCGGGCCCTTTCAGGGGCAGCTCTTCCTCATTGTGGTGGATAGTCACTCTAAGTGGCTGGAAGTCACTCTGGTGTCCGCTGCAACGTCCACTATCACCATCAGGGTGCTTTGCGGCATTTTTGCAATGCATGGCCTTCCTGACGTGATTGTCTCCAACAACGGAGCTCAATTTACTTCAGCGGAGTTTCAGTCATTTTTGAGGGCGAACTTAATCTGCCATGCTACATCGGCGCCCTTTCACCCGGCATCCAATGGTCAAGTGGAACGTATGGTGAGGACAATGAAAGAATTGTTGAAGCGGATAACGCACGGCAACTGGCATCACCGGTTGGCGGACTTTCTCCTTTGCCACCGTACCACCCCATGCACAGCGACAGGCAAAAGCCCCGCCGAGCTCCATTGGGGGGCACAGACTCATCACTAAGCTTGACAGGTTGCACCCCGACCGGGTAGCGCCACAGGTGACCCAGCCGTGGGCACCAAGGCGGTTAAACTTGGACGATCCAGTTTGGGCTCATGTGGGTGGTGGCTGTTGTTTGTCAACGGCCCGCTCTCCTATGAAGTGGTTCTGGATGATGGTTGGGTGCTGCGGCACCACATCGACCAGCTTCGCTGGCGGTTGCCCAGCCACTCTTCCGCTCCTGGCTCTGCTCTGGGGGGGAGGGATGGTTGGGACGGTCAACAAGACCATGAGGGTGGTTTATCGCAAACAGCATTGAGGGGGTTTGCCATCGAGGCGGCTCCTGACTCGGGCATAACACGCAGGGAATATGGCAGGAGATTGGCTTTTCAAGCCTCTCCACGGGGAGGGGTTACCTATTCAGGACACTGCTCCCAACCTTCGGTTTCTACAGACCAGGGGAATACCACCCCTCAGGGGAATACCACCCCTCTTCAGGGGAATACCACCCCAAACGGGCACGCAGAGCTGGACCGTCAGGCCAGCCTGCAGGTCCCAACTCCGACCGTTTCATATGGATCCCCAAGTCCTGGTCTGCCGAGCCTGGTGGGCAAGCTTGCAGATCAGGCAACCGCGGCACTTCCGCGGAGATCGGAGCGAGTCCGAGGGCCTCCCAAATTCCTCAAGGAATACGTGAGGACTTTGTCTGTGCTAGCTTAAGCAAGCAGAATTCTTGCTAAGCATTGGGAGGTATCATCAGGCACTAATGTTCTGTAAATTATGGCCCCGCATATGCGGGTTAAAGCTTCCATTAACTGCTCGGGGTAGCAAAGGCTCTAATGAATAAAGGAAGAGCACTTCGTCCGAGAAGGTCGCAGGTGGCTAAGGGAGCTGGGACAAACGGGTAAGCCTCCTTACGGAAACGGCTTATGGAAAGTGGAAAAAGGAGTGGCCTCCATCAGGGGGCGGCCTATTAAATAAATCTATAAAAAAGGGGTATAGTATGCTCCTCGCTAAGGGGGGAGGGGTGTAATGTACTCAGTTATTAGGGGTAGCAGGTGCAAGCCACTGAGAGACAGAATGTCTGGGGCCCGGGCAGGGTTGTTATTTTAGCGCGGGAGAAAGCCTTGCAGTCATTGGTTGGTGTTAACCAAAGGTCCGTGTATAAGAAGGAGGGGGCTAGTTTCGTTTTCTGTTCTGTTTTGCAATTGTATGTACAATAAAAGACTTGTCATTGTTCAATACGCCTCGTCAATGTCTACCCACCAACGAACAGAACACCAACCTTTCCAGCTCCGCAGGCTGGCAATGGTAGTGGCAGCGGGGGGGGGGGGATGGTTTCATGCACACACTTGCACCTTGAGCAAATAGAGCTTCGCATGCTCGCCCATCACCTGTGCGGACAGGTTTCCAATGGGCCATGGACAGGTACCGTTCCACAGACCAGGGATTTGGGACCCTTGTTCTGAGGCCACCACCCCTTCCAGAGCAGAGGCAGGAACCAGAGGTGGGCAGAGAAGGGCCGTGTAGGCTGAGTCAGTAGCTACAGAAGCCTGCTTAGTGCACTCACAATCTCTCATATGGATCTTTTTCTCTTTCTCTCTCTCTCTCTCTTAGAACCATTTCCCTCCAGCCCCACTTCCAAACCCCTTGGTAACATGCAGCATTTCTTCTGCTATCCGCCTCTCCTTGTTCTTTGAGAACCAAAATGAAATTTGTGAGGACATGACTTGCTGTCCTCCTATATTTATGTGGGCACATTTGACTCTGCTATTCCTTTCCATTATCTTATTTTGACTTCTCCAAGATGGCCTCCATAAAACCACTGCTGACCAGCATAACACAACTGGGAACTCTTATTTTTCCATGAAAGTTCACATTCTTCTTCTTGGGCATCTTCTCAGAAGGAATGCATGCAAGCAAAAGATGGGGCAGAGCCATTTCTCTGATTCTCTCACTCTCTCACATGCGCATGTGCACCAACGGCTTCTGGAGAAGAGATGGCGGACTGGTTCTGCTTAAAAGGGGAGCTGATGATCGTGGCAGAATGATGAGACAGCAAGTAGAATCTTTTTCTAATTTGTATCCAGACAAGGAGAGCATTTGAGATCACCCAAAAGTGCTCCAGACAGTTGCTCCTTGCAAGGAGACCACAAGACACTGATCTCTGATGGGAGACGAGGGAATAGCTATCTAGCTCATTCCTTGGTGAGCACCTTCAAGGATACCATGTTTGCATATTTCTTGTTCTAATCACTTTCAGAAATTGCTTTTTAGTTTATTTTCAGTTATTAAGAACTTTGGATTGAAAAGTTTTGCAGCACCAAGTGAGTTTCCTTCAATCCTTAGTGAAAGAAGTTTTAAATACAAGTTTAATTACTTAAAAATTCCTTCTTGGAATAAAAAGCAAAAAAAAATGATTAAAACTTTGATTTTGGAAATTACAAACGGACTAAGGATCCAGATGGATTTGGAATAAGATTTTGGAATTAATTATAACATTTCTTCCCATTGGAAAATAATTTTGTTTTGAATTCTTTTTAAAAGAATATGAAAGGATGGGACTTTGAAGGTCAGACACAAGAGGGAACTAGAAGGAACTAAAGATTATAATTAAAGGAGAAGAACGTATTTGACGTAGTAATACAAAATAGAGCAAAATATTTTAACATTGGACATATTGAAAGATATTTTTGAACAATGTAGCCAGAGGTTAATTTTAAGAGTGTCTGCTTCTATAGATGTGCTATGTTTAATAGATGCCATAGAAGAGGAACAAGGATTATTTAAAGATGACATTTAAAGATTACAGGCTACAAGAATGTCATGGGAAAAAATATTACACTGGACATACAAAAGAAACCGGCTGATGTCTTAATAATTATTAAAAGGGATATATAAATAACAAGCAGACTGACCTGAATAATTTTCCTATACAGGTAGTCCTCAACTTTTTGTTCGGTGACTGTTTGAATTACAGTGGTGCTGAACAAAGTGACTTATGATCTGTACCCAAAGTTATGACCACACAACACAGGGATGTTGCAGCAGCCCCTACCCACATATCTTTCCCCCAGCCTGACTCACTGGGTCTCTTAGACCTGCCTCCCACCAAGCTAGGTATCCAAAAGCTGTGGGCCTTCTTCCTGCCCTACTGGGTCCCACACCCTTGGGTCTCCCCTCCCAACAATCTGAGAATTGCAGCCACTTCCAAAATGGCACCTACTATTGGGATGACATGACCCGGCTTCCACATACTGTAAGAAGACCATATGGTGGATCAACTGCTCAATTGTGGTCACAAGTTGACAAGTTTCCACATTAGAGTTGTAAAAGAGATTTCTTAAAACTTTGAAGAATTTTGTAAGAGCAAAGAAAAAATGAATTCAAGTTTAAAGACATTTTTTGAAGAGACTAAAGATCAAAACTGTTAAAAGAAAAAAGATAGAATGTAATGGTGGTTTATTTGATCAAAGTCAGAGTGGGTAATTTCTTTACATACTTCATTTTTCTTATTTTATCTTTTCTATTTTGTCTTTTCTGCACTTCCATTTTTTCTACTTTTTTAGTTTGTATTAGTTTTTATCATTGTAGTTTAATTCTTAATAAAAATTATTATTAAAAAATGAAAAACAAGTGCACCTAAATGTTGGCACAGAGTCGGTTGTCCACTTCTTCTTGCTTTCTTATGCTTTTCACATGTCGATTCACCTATGGAGACATAGAAAGAAACGTCCTCAGTGCTGATCTTCCCTTCACACTCTTTGTCCTCCCTCCATCCTTTGGATTCTCTGTCATACCCAAACATGCCCCTTCCACTTCTGCCATCTTACTTCTTCCCTACTACACAGTCCTCAGCCTGTCCTTTTGTACTTCAGTTAAGCACAAATGGAGGCTCTCTTCCTTAAGCCTAATTAGTCAATGGGATTTCCAGGATGCTGCACAACACAGGGGAGTTAAATCCTCCTCTCTCCCTTCCTCCAGAGTCACACCCCACCCTCCCCAGAGACAGCTCCCATCTGCACAAACTGGAACTCCTTTTTCTGTGTTCAATTGATTGGGGGGAGGAAGAGAAGGGGGGGGCAGTAAGTCAACCTAGAGCTGCATCCAGAGTGTGGATCAGAGTTTTCCCACTGTAAGCATAATGAAGAGCTTCAATCAACAGCCTGCTATTGTGATAAGCACAGTTTTAATGCTTCTTGGTCACCCACAACATCTACCATTCTCATTCACTTTCTGCAGGCTGTCTTTTCTCCAGTATGTGAAACTGAATCTCAGCAAGTGAGCCCGGCAGGAGGGTGGGAGTGGAGGGCAGTTTCATCAGTGGTTTCAATAAAAACAGAGTGTTTGCTGTTGTGAAATTGCTGTGTGATCCATTAACTGTATTAAGCTCAATCCAGGGAGGGAAACTGACGGGAGGCAATGTGGTCTTACTTAGGAGTCACATGCATGGCTGGCTTCTTAGTTGCATCCGCCTGTGTTTACACAGAGCAGTGAAACACCCCAGAACAGGATACCACAAACACACTCCCCTAGTGTGCAGGTAAGTCTGGAACTTCCCCTGGTTTCACAGAGACCCTGGTCCTCTGTGGGGAAGGGCACATCACCTCCAGCTTCTCTGCTTTCATGGCTCTGCCATTTTCAGCTGAGGGCAGCCTAACCTTTCCATATTCAATATATCCCTATTGTATTCCTATTGTCCTTTCCTACTGCCCATATTCCTATTGACCTTACCATATTCAACAATCCCTATTGTCATCATTCCAGTGTACGCAAAGCTTTGAAGCATTGATGGCAAATGGATCCAAAGTGATAGGAGGATTATTGAATGAGTACTCCATGAAATATGCACTGGATTGTAAAGCATGCCTTGTTGTGGCACTAAGCACAATCTGAAGACAACCAGACAGAGAGATGGTTCCCAGAGCTAGGCAACCACCCCTGTCTCTGTCCTTCTGCCAGATGCAGCCCTGGGGAGCTGGAGGACACACAGAGATACTGGCCATTTGTTGGGCCAAACATCCACTGGCCTTTGATGCAAGCATCAGGTATAGTCCTGCAGTTGAGATCGTTTGTGCAAGAGATATATTTGTGTGACTTTTGAACACTTTTTCTCCTCCCAAGCCAACTTTCTTTGGTTGTCAAGAAAGCAGAGAAGTTTGGCATGGGGGGGGAGGCTCTCCAAGGCCAGGCACCCCCATCATCTACACAGCCCCAGCCCCGGTCATTTGTCTCCTGGGACTAGGAGTTGTGTTTTTCACCAAAAGGGCCTCCTGGTGGATTTGTCTCTTAATTCAAATGTTTAAATCTCTCAAAAAGTTTTCATCGAAGGAATGAAAACAACTGTCAAGGTTCCGACTGATGAACCCAACAAAATACACAGCTGAGACAATTAAATCTCTAATGCAAAACTTTATTGAGTGAACCATTTTGGCACTGTTGCAAGAAAAGCCAGCTCTGGAGTTTTCACACCTAAATTACTATAGTAAACGAATAGAAACCTCCCTTCCCTGTTGGTACAGGTCACACTGCCCAATTGTACATTAGGCAGTTGTTATGAGAGAATCCGCTGTCTTCAATAAACATCTCTCCTCGCGTCCTTGGTTCTCATGAAGTAGCCAGCAGCTGTTAATGGCTCACATAACCAAACTTCCCCCTTCCCCCCAAGTTGTGTCTGGACCATCCTGGTCACTCTGCGAGGCTTGACACTTTTCTTTCATTTATTGCAATAAGTGGGGAGAAGCCATCAAGGATTGGTTCTCTCCAAAGTTCACCATCTCAAATCAACATCTTTATACATCCCCCACACCAGCCACCCATGCTTCCTTGTTCCCCGTTGGCTGAGGTACTATGAGGTTACATTCACTCTGACCGCCTTCTACATGTTTCCTGAGATCCTCCCCAAATATACTAAATCATATATCACATGTGCATTATAATTAGCAGATGCTACCTGTGTTTCCCCGAAAATAAGACCTATCCCGAAAATAAGACCTAGCTTGATTTTTACATGTGTGCCCAATATAAGCCCTACCCCCCAAAATAACCCCTACTTAAGACCCTACCCACTCCATTGCGCCTGGTTGCACGAAGTGGGGCGAGGCACATGGGTACAAATCAAGCTAGGGATTGGGGGTGGAGCTACCCATGCACCCCACACCCACTTACCTTAGGACAGTTGCAGCTGGGCCTCCCATGCCCTGTCACCTGCCTCGCCGGCCCACTTCTTCTGCAGCTGCTCGCACTACTCGCATGTGTCGCCCCGGGCCTCCATTTTGCCTTCAGGAAAGGCCTCTGACAGTGAAACGGAGGCCAGGGGGCACCGCACGCATCAATCCGGAGCTCGTTTCTCAGCTATAGAGGCCTTTCCGGAAGGCCTCTGGTGACAAAACAGAAGCCAGGGGGTGCCGTGCACATGAATCCGGAGTTTGTTTCTCAGCTGCAAAGGCCTTTCCAGAAATGGGTAAGACATCCCCCAAAATAAGACCTGGTGCCTCTTTTGGAGGCAAAAAGAATATAAGACCGGGTCTTATGCAAGGTGTGTCGGTTAAGGGTATATGCAAGGTGTGTCGGTTAATATTTAATAACTTATTAAGCATGCTCAGTTGCCTTATATGCGAGTTTTTGTGGTTATGCTATAGATTCTTGGAACTGCAGGCACTTTCCTGTTATTTTAACTGTTTATTTCTGCAGTTGAGCTAGCTATTTCCTCTTAAAGTTTGAGACTTTCCGAGGACCCTTCACTCATACTCTCTGTTCCAGCCTTCAATCAAAGCCAAGCTTCTGAGTGGGAAACACGTACGCACATTTTAAACAAACACAATCCTGTTGCGGTTCTAGGCCTTCCTTATTTTCCCTTCTTCCTTTCCTATTTCTTTGCTGCTCTTGCTAATGGAAGTAGCAGCTATTAAACTTTTGTGGTCAGTTTCGTTTTACCAGCTTCCATTTTATTCAAGATTACATGTCTAAGTGCTACTCTGCATTCTTAACAGGGCTCCTCAAAGCATTCAGAAGAAAAAAGCTTTGCAAAACACCTGAGCATTGTTTTTTGAGCCTTTCAAGCAGCTGCATCCTTTGCAAGATTCATGCAGCTTCTGCACCTGAGCGCATGCACAGCCACCTCATTTCCTAGTGAGCATGCGATCTATGCATGCACACGGATGCCCAGAAAAACAGATCACTCTGCAAGCCCTTCAGGAGAAAAATGATTAATTTGGGAAGAGATTCATTTTGTCCACATTAATTATATTCTGATATAAATAAATAAATAAATAAATAAATAACCTTTATTGTCATTTTTATATTGTGGGCACAATGGCACACATAAAAAATGAAATTTAGTTGCCCGCTCTCAAAGTGAAACATATACATGACACACACCTAAACATACTATGTACAACATATATATAGACCCACATCCCTACATATACATAGCAAATAAATATTAAATACTGTCCATCTTGAATATATAACGCAAGGAGGAAGTTTGAGAGTTCGCAAGGTTAATGCTGTATGGAATGAAACTATGGCTGAATCTGGATGTTCTGCTATGGATACCACGGAGCCTCCTCCCAGAAGGTAACAAGGAAAACAGGTCGTGAAGAGGATGTGTAGTGTCCCAGAAAATCTTGCGGGCCCTGCTCAAGCAACGCTTCTGTGCTATGTCCTGGATGGGAGGGAGGGAACTGCCAGTGATCTTTTCGGCCATCCTCACCACTCTCTGCACTCTCTATATCTCTTTCAGGGGTATTGCTCTGGGTTCTCACTGATGAAGAAAATAGTGCTTGCCAGTGAGACAGGGTGGGGAAGAGAAGGACATTATTTTTATTTTATTTGTGATTGCAGTTGGCCATTTCCTCCCAATGAGCCGAATGTTCTGGAGGACAAAATGATTAACCAAACATGCCAATTCTCTCATTTCCGTCCAAGATGGTGATCAGCATTGTTGTAACAAGCTGCCAGTTTTATTGCTTAATGACATCACAAAGTGTGGTAAAACTATGCTCATCACATCATCTGTATCACAATGTCACAATGTTGGGGCTGCCATTTGCCCCACCTAACAGACCCCTGTGGTGGTCATGATGGCTTTCCTAGAAGAGTGATCAATTCATGGAAAACAGGGGCAATTAATTAAAACCATGGTATTCTTTCATCAAAGATGGCATCCTTCTAGGAAACAACTATAGCCCAAATGTCTACTTAGGGACACATTGTGGCAAAATTAAAATCTTGAACTCCGCGAGGCATGTTTCAAAATATGGAGAATCGTTTTCCAATTTATGTAGAAATATTCACTGAGCATTTGCTTTGGAGCAACACGGAGATGAGTTTGGAAATCTGTAGGTATTGCTGAAACGTAAAACCTTTGGCAAAGGCTGAAGTTCACTTCTGTGCTGTATAACCAAGCAATTAAATGGTTTTCCTTGGAATATGAAGTCCTTTCCTTAAAACTTCTGACTGCTGGATTCACGCTTCACAAACTCTGGAGTTCAAGCTTCCTGCTTCTTCCAGGCTTTCTTGATTCAACTTCCTGTTAGAAGGTCATGCAGCTTGAATTTCCAGGCCTGGGTGCTGCAATATTCCTTCCCCCCCCCCCCAAATTACTGTTAGGAAATGCAATGTGAAGATTTACAAAGCCTCCGTGGTCTTCGGAGGCACATCTGTGCCACAGAATGAATCAAGCCTTGGCATTTGAGCATTGCCTGGGAGGGGCTGAAGCTCCCTGGCGGTGAAGATGACCTAGAAAGGCACCATTACTGCTGGTCATTCAGAGAAATATGGGACAGTCTATTTTTATCCTGGACATTAAGAAAGCAGAAGAGTCTAATTCAGTACTATAAATACAACTGAATTGAGAATAGAGGCTGTGTATGGAGAGAGGCTTCCGCTACTGGATGTTTACCTCCCCCCTCCCAAAACTGGCCTCTCCCCTCATTGCAGCCCACAGAATCATCCAGAAACAGCACAACCTCCATGGGGTCACCTCCTCTTCAGAAGATGGAGAGACTCCAGCCATGAGGCTAGGGAAATGGGAGCCATTTAGTTTCCCAGTGCATCCCATAAAATCGGGTCTGATTCCCAGAGGTTACTGGGGAGGCTGGTGGTCTATTCCTGGCAGGAGGGCTACTCTAAGGTGGAGCCTCCACCCCAGCCTCTCTGACCCCCAACCTTCAGTTAAGGAAGCCCCCCCTCCAGCCCCACCAAGTTGGAGACCCCAAAGGTGCCCTGGCCCAGCTCTCCCTTCCCATCTCAACTGGGCCTTTGCTGCTCAGCGAGGGGCTCACTGCTCTCTTTCCACCAGGAAAGGCACATGGCAGTTGCCTCTCCCCCCCCCCCGCAAGTCAACACCTGAGGATTGGGGGGCCCCAAGAACAATTTTCTACAATATCTCTATATTGGGAGTGAGTGAAATGCGCTGGCCTGAAAATGGAATGTGTAGAATAGGAAATTATACTATCTACTACTCTGGTGAGAACAGCAAACACCATCGAAATGGAGTAGCTATAATCGTAAACAATCGTGTAAATAAATGCATCAAGTCCTTTATTCCTGTATCCGATAGAGTGATGATGATCCAAATAAATAGTACTCCAGTAAATATGAATGTTATACAAGTTTATGCTCCCACAGCTGACAGTGATGAGGAGGATTTAGAGAAGTTCTACGAAGATATAAGCAGTGTACTGAAAACCCTAAAAAGTAATGATATCACAATACTCATGGGGGACTTCAATGCAAAAGTGGGAGAAGGAAGTGATGCTCCTGTAGTTGGAAACTTTGGCTTAGGAACCAGAAATGGTAGAGGTGACAGATTTGTAGACTTCTGCAAGGAACATAGGCAATGTGTGATGAAATCAGGCTTGTCAGATGCTATATTTTTTCTATCCTGCTCTATGGAGTAGAGAGTTGGTCTCTGACAGAAGGCCACCTGAAGAGACTAGAAGCATTTGAAATGTGGATTTACAGGCGGCTGTTACGTATAAGCTGGGTGAACAAGATCAGAAATGAGGAGGTTTTAAGCCGCCTGGGAAAGCCAAGGGAAATCATCAAAACAATTAAAAAACGAAAGCTAGAATATTTCGGACATGTGATGCGACACCCAGAAAAATATGGCATACTCCATTTAATCCTCCAGGGAAAGATTGAAGGCAAATGAGGTCCAGGCGGAAGAAGAACATCATGGCTTCAAAATCTAAGGGACTGGTTTGGACAAAATTCAGCAGCACTTTTTCGTGCGGCTGCTGATAAAAACAGGATCGCCAACATGATCGCCAACGTCCGATAACGGATATGGCACAAGAAGAAGAAGAAGAACAATTTTGTGCATGCATGCAAAAGGGCTGCCACAAAAGACTTGGCGTTCCCCAGTGCCTGCCTGGCTGGGCAGGGCCGGTCACCCAACCCAAGGCAACATGTCCACCCCTCAGGATGCTTCAGTCAGAGTTTGGCTTAATTTTATTTTTTTATTGAACTTGAAAAGGAAAAAGGCAAGGAGGGGGAAAAACAAGAAAAATCCCAAAGTAAATAGACAAGAGATGTACAAATCTGAGAAAATAAAGTACAACTTCTCAGAATAACAGTTTAATCCTACATTCATTTCAATCACTGAAATCAGTTTATAGTATGAGTAACAGCAGTAGTCAGCACAGTTTGAAATATGAATGTTAAAAATTAGCATTTTTTCTAGTCCAGTGTTTCTCAACCTCACCCTCCACCTCCACCATGGTTGGCAGGGGAATTCTGGGAGCTGAAGTCCACCTGTCTTAAACACTGAATTCTAGTCAATAAGAATTCTATCTTCATTTAAGAAATCATCCATAACTTAAATTTTTAACATGGATGATTTAAAAGTTGATTTCTAATGCCATGAAGGCCGACTTGGTGATCTTGGGCCGGTCCCCCTTTCTCAGCCCAGCCCAGCTCACAGGGTTGTTGTTGTGGGGAAAATAGGAGTAGGGAGGAATATTAGGGATGTTCGTTGCTTTGAGTTATATATGTTTAAAAAATTGAATATTATAATATTATTAAACTTTATGCCACCCATCTCTCAACAACTCTGGGTGGCTCACAAAAACTAAATGAAGAAATTACAATAAAATCAAACAAGATAAAGATAAAAGATGAGACGTGTGATGAAGTGAGGCGTCTTAACAGTGGGGGAGGGGCATTTGGACCTTGGGGGAACCTAGTTCAAGAGGGAAGGAGCTGCTACAGAGAAGGTCCATTTCTCAGATCCAAGAGGTGCCACTGTCTAATCAAAAGAGATCTAATTACTATCTAATCACTCCGTGGGATCAAATTGGCTGGAGAAATGCTGCGTGAGACAGGGCGTCCCTCCACTTCAGTTTGGTTCATCCCATCAGCATCTGAATACCTCCAGGCAGCTAAAGGAGACTTCCAAGCCATCTTCAGCTTGTATTAAGATGGCAATCTAAAGCTGAGCTTCATCGGCACAAGGATGGAATTATCTCCATATAGAGATGAAACAGAAATGGGAGAGGGCTTCATAAAGGAGTGGACCTGAGATGGCTCCTCCTCCCCACAACTTACCATTGAGGTAAGAGTCAAATCTCTGTAAAGCAGTGCCTCTAATCCCAAACCCCACAAGGAACCTGGAGGAGAGCATTGTTGATAATATCAGAGTCATCAAGAAGAGTTCCTTTCTGCCACCAAGTTCCTCGCAAAGGTCCAGGCTTGAAGCTTAACTGAAAGAGTGTCCAAATCATCTTCTCTCTCTACAGCCGAATCGCCCCCAGGAAGATTGGACCCAAGGACAGCCCCTTGCAGTGCCATAGCCATGTTCAAGGCTGCCAGCATCCCATCCCTCTGGCCTACTTTCTGTTATTATGGTTCCACCAGAAAACAGGTTGGACAGAAGTCCATATTGAAGAAGCTGCTAGCATCGATTGCTCTCATCTTAAAACTCAATAAAAAGCAACATGGACCAGGAAAAGGTGCTCACAGAAGCCATGTGGTATATGAGTCATGGATTGATGCAGATGTTACAGAGAACAACATTGCACATGATAAGGCAAACAGATGTTTTCTTTTCATATAGTTAGCAATTTATATGCCCAAATGGAGAAAAGTGGACAAAATCAACATTCTCAGATTAGATACAATGCTCTAAATCCTAGGTGATTGTCCCATTCATTCTGATCATGTCCAATCAGCATGGTTTTTCTTACTTAGGTGCCATTGTACCTAGAGGACACAAATGACGCATTTTGCAGGCAGGGGCCCTGGGAAGCAACAGGGAGCTCCAGAGGGGGTGACTGTGTGCTTAGAGAGCAACAGAAGCCTCAGGAGGGAGCCCAGATGGGGCTGAGAGGCAACTGCCGAGTTTTGCCTTCTGCTCTTTTTCTCTTCCAGGAATTCCCTTCTCCTTCCTTGCAGCTTAACTAGGGCAATATTGAAAAATAATCTCAATTCTGAACTGGGTCATGATAAAATGTAGTATAGACACAAACTTAGTATAGGTATTTTTCCTCTGCACTGGCAAAAAGATTCATAAGCATTTTGAGGTACTGGTTCTTATGATCATATTAATTGCTTTCTTTTTTCTGTTTATCAGTAACAATTTTATTATATCTCTCAGTATTGCAAAAAGAAAATTGCCAGTCACTGTGAGTCCCCAAAACTTTCTTAAACTCCATGTTTTCTGTAAATAAAGACAAAGAATTAATTGGAAAGCAGGGCACTTCCCCCCATGAGAAATGTGGATGAGGAGTGAATATATGTGCAGTGCTTTCAGAATCAGATGGGCTTGAAAAGGGGACAAAAACCAAATGAAGCCATGTGAGCTGAGGGGAAGCTCAACTGTCCTTGTTGTGAAGTTGAAGCTGGGGCTCCTACCGCTATGGGAGGGAAGGAAGGTTCGTTATAGGCTCCTTCTCCCCTTCCCTCTTTCAGCTGCCACAGCTAGTCTGGCATAAGAGGGAGAGGCCAGGCGTGGTTCAGAGTGAAGCCCCCATCCCTTAAGAAGGCCTGGAGCAGCTGGAGAGAGCCAGCCTGGCTCAGCCACCCTCAGCGGAACATGTATCCACCCTATTCAGAGGCATGCAGATGTTTCCTCAAGTTTCTTTGCAGATTGATTGAAAAGATATCCGTGTCCTCGGATCCTCTGCTTAGAACTGTTGACAAGAAATGGTTAAGAAGCCCGAAGGGGACGAGCAACTATCTGACTAAGCAGGTATTAGTGGAAGAAGTGGAGTGTGGAATCTGACGATGTTGTGATTTCCACCACAAGGATGTACTGTACATTATTTATCAAGAGAAGGCTGAGAAATGGTTGTGGAGAAATATTAGATAAACACAGCGGAACAAAAGAGAGAGGGGAAAAGCTGCAGTAGAATTTAATGGGGGTGCCAGTGGATGCTCCGGGTTCAAGTAATAGAAACTCTTCACATCATTTCTTTCTGCCCAGCTGCTCTTGCACTGAGGACCATCCTCATCACCCGCTTGATTAAGTTGCTCTGGAAACAACCCTTTGGAACATTTTCCAGATCTTTGCTGGGTCTCTGGGTCTCTCTCTCTCTCTCTCTCTCTCTCTCTCTCTCTCTCTCTCTCTCTCTCTCTCTCTCTCTCTCCCTCCCTCCCTCCCTCCCTCCCTCCTTCCCTCCACTTGCTGGATGACTTGACTGTGACAGGAATGAGAGGCACCCTCTCAACACCAAAGGAGAGGAAGCAAAGAACTCCAGGACATTGGCTATTCATCACTTTTAGGGATGTTTTGTAAAACTTTTCACTGAATCGAGTTTTGGCCATATCATCTGGGGATAAGAAAATTGCTCTGCTCTGGACTGCTTGGTTTGCTGATAACTCAAATGGATCAATGCAGGTCCTGATCTAACACGAGTTTCTAATTTAAAGGGGAAAATTCATTCGTTGAAATTAGTTGGCCTTTTCTGTAAAAAAAAAAAAGTGTGTACATGGATTTTAAAAAAAAGAAAGAAAGAAAAAACAGGAGAACCTCTGAATTTAAAGGCTTGGCTTATTGTCGTCTTCATTTGCCTTTTGTAAAAGTACCTTTGGGACAACCATGGCCTGTGTTATGTATTGATGTAAATTACTTGGAATCAGTTATAAATAAGTAACTGCTGTGTCCGTTTAAACTCCAGACTGCCTGTCTGCAGAATTGTAAGTTTGTGTTTTGGGCGGGAATAACTGCTCTAATTCCTATCGGCGGTCCGTATAAATAGAGGTTAAGCAACTGTTAGGGCTGCTTCTGTGTTAACCAATAAACGTGTTGTTATTTTCACCTTTGCCTCCTCAATGCCTCAAAGATCCCAGAACATAATAGTGGCGACGAAGGTGGGATGTGCTGCTAAGAAGAAAGAGCTAAGTCACTAAAGGGGTAAGACCAGGCATCAGCGCCTTGGTTGGAACCGTGTTCCCCCCTTCTGCCTGCCAGTATGCAAACGCTGGAGGTAGTGCCTTCCTAAGGGACCCGTCCCTGGGAAACCCACAGAAGCCTTAGCAGCACAAGGCATTGAGAGGTCAGTAACAGCTAACCATGGCCAAGGTCGGCAGGCTGTCGGAGTTCGACGTGTCGCACCCTGAGAGGTGGAGCTCGTACATTTCACGAGTCGAGAACTATCTAAGAGCGAACCAAGTTAGTGAAGATGGTTTAAAGGCTGCAACGCTACTTTGCATGTGTGACCAGGCAACGTTCGATATAGCCGAAAACTTGGTTGCTCCAGCTGCACTAGAGTCGGTCGCCTACCTCGAGCTCAAGAAAAAGCTCAAGGAGCATTTTGAGCCTAAGCTCTCCGTCATTGCATGGAGACATGCGTTCGAACAAAGAGAGCAGCAACCAGGAGAGTCAGCTGCCGAATTTGTGGCCGCACTTCGACAGGCGTCCAGGCTCTGCAACTTCACAGACCTAGAAGAGAGGCTTAGAGACCGTCTGGTATGTGGACCTTCAGCAGAAGTTGTTTGCGAAGGAGACCTTGATGTTTCAGGACGCTCTGAAAGAGGTAATGGCAGAAGAAGCTGCCGGGGGAGCCGTCAAAGCCTTACGACCCCACAAGAATATTCTCAGCCCAGCAACCGTCCACCAGGAGGACGCGGAAAGAGCCGACGACCCAGACGGGGACAATGAGGTCGACCAGCTGCAGAAAATACCAGAAAGAGGGCAGCGGTCATTTGACAAGGCAGCGCCCTTCCCTAGCTGTGTGGGCTGTGGTGGCAGACATCGGCGCTCGGAGTATAGATTCCGTATGGCAGTGTGCCGAGCATGTGGCAAACAAGGCCACATCGCCAGCATCTGTAAAGGTCTGTAAAGGTCGCCAGAAGAATTTCCCAGGAAAGGTACAGGGCCCCCGGAAAAAAACAGAGTTGGATTTTGCTCCAGCAGAAGGAGCATTTTTAGAACAGGAGCCCATCGCCCCCTTAAAGAAAAGCTTAGGCTTAAAGTCTAGCTTCAAAGAATTCCATGTTCCATGGAATTGGACACCGGGTCAGCCCTGTCCATAGTTTCTCAAAGAACTTTTAACTACATCTGCAGTCGTAGCGGCAAAAGAGTCAAACTCAAGCCGTCAAATTTAGTGTTGACGGATTTTCAAAATTCCCGCATAGCAGTTAAAGGGGAGGCTATGCTAACACTACAGTTCAAAGAGTTTGAGGGTTCCCTCGACGTCGTGGTAGTCAAAGGCCACCGCACAAGCCTCATTGGTTTAGACTGGTTTGATGCCCTGGGCATCCACGTGACTGGCATAAATAAAATGCAAGCAGCGGACCCCGACGACTGTTTGCCAGGAATATACTGATGTCTTCAGCCCTAGATTTAGGCAAGTACAGGGAGCTCCAACGCCCTTCACCTTGATCCAACCATAACCCCAATCAGGATCGAGCCTCGCAGATGCCTTTTGCCTCAAACCAAAAACTCGATGCAGAGCTGGACAAGCTGGTGCAACAAGGCGTGTTGCGCCAGTAGATAGCATTTTGGGAAACTCCCATAGTCACACCACTTAAAATCCAATGGTGAGGTGCGCATATGCACGGATTATAAGTGCACTATAAATAAGGCACTTCAACAGCATGCAATCCGTACCTGTAGTCAGCCTAATATCTTGGCATCATTGCAAGAGAGGTCGTATTTGCCAAATTGGATTTGGCACAGGCATACCAGCAGCTGCCCGTGGACGATGCCATGGCAGAAGCTCAAACGTAGTAACCCACAGGGGAGCATTCAGGTTCGTCGCCTGCAGTTTGGGGTCAGTGTGCCCCAGGTCTTTTCCAGAGTGTGATGGAGCGCCGCTAAAAAAAAAAACATCCAGGGGTGGTCCTTATTTCGACCACGTCCTCATAGTGGGGAGTCAGTAGAAATTTGCAGAATGGCTCAAAGCCGTCCTTCAGCGTTTTCCGCGCGAAGCGGGGCTGAAGCTTAAGAGGAACAAAATGCCAATAGGTGTGTTTTGGAGGGAATAACTTCTTAAATTCCATGGCCGCCGCTATCGGCGGTCCGTTAAAATAGAATTAAGCGGCTGTTAGGGCCTTCTGTTGTTAACCCAATAAACGTGTTGTTATTTTCACCTTCGCTCTCCTCATGACCTCAAAGATCCCAAACATATAGCCCTGGATGATCAGAATCTCCATCCAAGGAAAAACAAGGAATCATTCATGCACTGCTCCCTTTCTTGTAGTCTTCAGTTTCCTTTTCCCCAGGAGTTGAGGGTTCCTCCACAGATGGCACTGTTTGCTTGGACAGGATCATCTCCATATCCTGAGATCCCTACCATTGGGAGTGGGTTCCAATAGAGAGCTCCGCCCCAGGTCAAAGTTCACCTCAGTGACATTGTGCTGAGATGCTCGCCTTTCATCATCCTGTTCAGTGCAGAGAAGTCCCCCCCCCCAGCAGCAGGTGCTGCAGTTTCCATAAGGCAACAGAGAAGCCAAAGGTGAGCCAGAGGGCAGGGCCTGGGGCTGGCTGGCCACCTTTGCCAATGTTCTCCCGTGGGCACTTCTGGGGTAAGGTGTTACTGTGGCAAGGACCAGTTTGAAAGCATTTCTGAAGGCTTTGAACCCAGAAACAATTTGAGCCTCTCTCGGTGCTGATTTTGCCATCTCAGCCTTTTAGAAAATCAGAGAACTTTAAATAGTGCTAGAATCACGCCATTTTCTGGCTGGAAAGAAGGCCAAAGTAGCACTTTTAAGTGAGAGAGCCTTCATGGGAAATTTGGCTGGCTTTTCCTGTGTGAACATGGTGAAAGCGATAAAATTCATTTTCCATTGCATTCCCTGCAATATGACTCTGCAGTCTTCATTCCTTTTGTATCTGCATTTTCGGCGTCTCAGGCTATTTGGGTCTTAAGGCTGAGGCCTCTCAACCTAAGGCTTGCTAGAGGACTCCAAGCTATCAGGAAAGACCTTGTTTTTAAAAACCCTTAAAGCCACTTTGGAATGCCGTGTGGCAGTTGTTTCACATGCTGGCATATTGACACGTTATGTGTGCCATATGTTGCAACAACCAAAAGCAGCTGGAAAGGGGATCTCTGTTATTATATGAAGAAAGCATGCCAGCCTTTTCCCAATTCATTCCTTGTGATACTCGTGGTGGAAATTGAAGCTGCATCTGTCCAATCCTCAGGAGCATGGGAAATTGAAGCTGCAGAGGAGATACTAGGGTGGCAGCCAAGTTCAATAGAGGGAAAGGAAGGGGAGGAGAACATCAACAATGAAAACGGAGCATCTGTGAGTAAAATAGAGAGGAAAAACATAAATGCTGGATCAGGGCCTCCTGGCCAAGTCTACCACCCACATCTTCTTGAATGTTGGCACCAAATGAAGACAACCATCGATACCGTCATCATGGGCAGACTGTTAAAAGGAAGATGGTTTCCTTGAGTGGTGGCAGAAACCCTCCATTGTGACAGCATTATCAGAAAAAGTTCCCGTTTGCAGCCTCGTTGGCCTTTCCGTAAGGCCTGCTCCCTGCGATCTCCTCTAATCAAGCATTTTCATCAGGACAAGCTAGGGAAATGTCGACCATGTTGTTGCGATGCATTTTGACACGCGGTGCCTGTGACGGCTCTCTGAAGCACTGCACACTCGTGTTAGGCAGAACGTGTGGGGTCACCTCAGATGGAAGAATCAGAACGCCAGTGGTGCAATCAAATCGGCAATCTTTGATGTTTAAAAATTAAACCTTTTTTTTTTAGTATTTAGGCTGGCCCGAAACTAAAGCGCCTGAAGTTGTTATTATATGTAATTCAGAAAGTAAAGACAAATGGGGAGGAGGAGGAAATGACAAAATCACTTTCATTTAGATCAGTCTCATTCTCAATCTGTTGCCTTTTAAGATCAATATGTTCTAATTCCTGAATTCTAGTTGGTTCTCTCAATTGTGCACACATGATGTACCTGTCTTCATGCATATAAGTTATGCAGGGGATTTATTATGTGTAAATGAGTGGGATTCTACTGCATATAATGTAACAGTTTTAGCCCCCCTTGCCAGGACTGTTGGGCCATGCATATTGCAGCAAGGTAATAAACCCCTCCCTTTCTATGGGTCTCAGAAGATGCCTTTACCTGCCCTGAACGGACCGCAACATATGATAGTCACCTGCCGTGCAGCTGGCTGGAGGTGTGTCTTGGCTGAGGATCAGAACATGAGTTGATTCGTTGTTCTTCTTGACTTCCTGCATACCGATTAACTACGGATTGTCAGAACTGCCATCATGCGCTCAGGACTTCGCATTCGCTAGCTGCCAGGGGGGGAAGGGAGGCTAACAACTCTCATACCTTCCAGAGGCACCATCTTCAAGGTCGTAGCCCTGGGAATGGAATGCAACGGATCATAGAGAACCACAGTTGAAGAGACTGTTCTCAAACAATTATTAAAATACAATTGGGACAATAAGGGACCAGCAGAGGGAGGAACTGGATGGGGAAAGTTAACTGGGAAACTGTGCCGTGCAACTTCAGTTCTGGCTTGCTATACTGTATTCCATTGGGGTTTAATAAGTATACCTTCTCAACACAAATGGAGTCGAGGGTCTTTTTTTGCCTACAGGACCCTAGCTGGGCAGATCTGACAGGGTATCTGGTCACTTAGAGCATCTCTCAGGTAGATTTGAGGTGGCTATTACCTGGTGCACTCCAGGGACGCTACTCCAACAATGAACAACATCCACAAGAACCCACAGGTGATTATTAATAATTAAATTATTAGATTTATTCAATTTCTACAGCGGGCCATATCAACCAAGAGACTCTGGATGGTTTTTACAATTCTAAAAAATAGAACAGTAAAAAACCAAAAAAAATACATACCACAGCCAAGATTATTAAATAACTGACAGAAAGCCTAAGAACAGGCCCTTAGCCACATTCTGAGTCCCAGGCTGGGTACAGAGTCACATTTTAAAGCCTTACAAATGGTCGGGTTAAGTTTAACATCAATCATGGGAAGATCCTAGAAAATAATCAAAAAAAATAGATCTGCGAACAACTAGAAGCAAACAAAGTTATAACTAGTAGCCAGCATGGGTTTGTTAAAAACAGATCATGCCAAACCAACTTATTCATTCTTTGAGAAAGTGACTAAACTAGTAGACCAGCAATGCTGTGGACGTAGTATACTTAGACTTCACTAAGCCATTTGAAAAGAGACCACAACCTACTCCTAGTAAGCTAGAAAAAGGTGGAATAGACAACATCACCACCAGATGCATCTGTAAGCTGGCTGGCAAACCATACTCAACAAGTAGTCCTCAATGGCACCACATCCACATGGAGAGAGAAGTAAGCAGGGGGTACCACAAGGTTCCGTCTTAGGCCCAGGACTCTTCAATATCTTCATAAATGACTTAGATGGATGGAATTGAAGGGGAACTCATCAAATTTGCAGATGACACCAAAACTGACAGAATAGCAACACTCCAGAAGACAAACTCAGAATCCAAAAAGATCTTGAACAATGGGCCTATCAACAAATGAGTTTCAATGTGGAGAAAAGCAAAGTTTTACATAGGCAGGAAAAATCAAAGGTACAAGTACAGATTGGGCAAGACCTGGCTTAAAAACATTAACGGAGAGGGACCTTGGAGTCCTAGTGGCGATCACTTAACCATGACCAGCGTGCGCAGCAGCCAAAAAGCTAATAATCCTGGATTTAAAACAGAGCATAGAATCAAGATCACACAGGTATTAGTACCGGTTTTAAACCCTAGTAAGACCCACCTGGAATACTGCAACCAATTTGGTCACCATACTACAAAAAAGATGTGAGACTTTGGAAAAATTCAGAGAAGAGCAACTAAGATGATCAACGCCTGGAGACTAAACATACGAAAGAACAGTTGCAGGACTTGGTTGGCTAGTCTAAGAAAAGAAGAAACGGGTAGAATGATAGCAGTATTCCAGTATTTCGGGGCTGCCAAAGAAGAGGGGTCACGTATTCACCAAAGCACCAGAGGGCAGGACAAGAAACAATGGTTGGAAACTGATCAAGAGAGAAGCAACCTGGAATTAAGGAAAAGTTCCTGACAGTGAGGAAAATAACCTGTGGAACGCTTGCCTCCAGAAATTGTGGCGCTCCATCACTGGAGGTTTTAAGAAGAGACTGACATAGTCACTTGTCTGAGATGTCTAGTTCTCCGCTGAGCAGGGGGCTGGACTAGAAGACCTCCAAGGTTCCCCTTTATCTCTATTCTATTCTATTTATTTAATCCAAGGGTTGGAATGCTGCTATTAGGATGCGATAACACGAATTCTGTTTCTCCATTTCGCTTTAGAGGCTGTTGGGTTGGATAGGATGATCAATGAATCCATTGTGAGGGTTAGAATTCCAGAAAGATGTAAAGCATTTCTGATTTTGGACTACATTCTTCACGAAGGAGCAGAGAACACAATTGGAAGGTATTTTTCACGATGTAGTATCTCTGGTTTTCTCAGAATAAGCCACAGCAGGAGTTCCTTTTCTCGTTTGGATTGCTGAACAGTGTCCTGTCTGAAAGAAAACAATCTTTAAATTGTGAGGCATGCCCCAAGGCCTGACGCTGAAACCTGCTGTGCTTGGAGCTGCTTTTGTGTCTAATCCAGATGTTCCATTGATACAGAACGCAGCACCCAGGTTGGTCTCTGGAAGAATTCAAGAGATCAGATTGCTGTTAAATCTGCACTCTACCTTCTGCAATTGTTTCAGATGAAACACAAGGCTGGTTATGGCATTTAAAGCTGTTGTGTTGCTGATTTGGGTACTGGGATGGGATTCCTGCTTTCACCACTAGAAAATTAGCTCTGCAACGTGCTCTAAACTTTGAAACCTTGAAAGCAGCCAATCGTTTCTCAGAGCCAAATGCATTTTGATTTTTTTTTCACCGTATGAACTGTTGGACTGTCAAAGCCAAGGTAAACAGATGGAAGTTTCCTTTTCTCATGTCTGAGAAGTATTATTATTAGCTGGAGTGATGTTAGCTATGCCTCCCTATATCTACTTGTTTTTTTGCTCTTCGCTGCAGGAACCTTTGCCCAGCGTTAGCCAAATAGAATAGCAATTTAACTCAAGGCTAGGATCTTCAGGCATTGAAATGGCTTCTCTCCTCCTCCTCTGTGCAAAAGGTAGGATCTTGCAGTTTTCGGAGGAAAAGGGTATTTTTAAAAACTTCAGTCTCCAAAGAAAATAGGACTTCCATCCCTCAAATCACCAGGAACATCCCAAATCCATGAATTTGTGGAGTCACGTACTTCTGCCAAGCTAGATTCTGTGTCTCGTCCCTCTCTGAGAGTACATGGGCCACTTCCCTTTGTGTCTGTGCTCATCTGTGATAAGGAGAGAAGGAGAGGAGAGAGAGAGAGGAGAGAAGAAGACTGAAGAAGTTCTGAGTTTTCCTTAATTCCTGGCAGAATAATTAAAAACTATATCTTTAAGTATACAAACTTATGATTTATATAAATTATCCATGCGTAAAATTATGTATTTCGATTTATAGCTAGTAAATAAATGAAACATATACACAGCCTTTTTTCCCCAAAACAATTCCATAGTTGGAATATTCGTGCCTTTAAGAAATGCTCGCACTATGTGTCTTTTAGTAACTGGGGCTAAATCTCCCTGAGAAACGAGTCACAAGGAGATGAAAGAGTCGCTAGTCTTCCCTTAAAGGTCAGGATGGGTATTCGTTAAATTCATCCACCCCAGTGCAACTCTGTGGCACAGCATAACCAGAAGTAGTGATGGCTTGGAAGATTGTGCTTTCTTTCTCGGAAAGAAAAAATTGGGGAAGGAATTTTTAAATGCCAAAGATGTTTTTGAGAGAATATACAGACTTTCTCTCGCTTGCTTAAAGGGGACAGACTTAATGCACACCGATTTAAAGAATTACAGAATACAGAACTAAGAATTGGAAGGGAAATTAGAGGTCTTTCTAGTCCAACCCCTGCTCAAGCATTTCGGTTGCTGAAAACTGGAGGCAACCTTGTGTTTTTCACTACAGCTGCCATTCACGCAACATGGAAAACTGCACTGTGTTCACCTCTTATTAGTGTTCACTGTGTAGATTTGTGTGTGTGTGTGTGTGTGTGTGTGTGCTGAGCATGATTATTGCTCTCTATATCCTTTAGGGCCAAGGAGCCCTTACTATTCTAATGCCTGCTTCAACTATCAAGAGAATGTGTATGATCTGCTAATGCTGCCAGTGTGCCACTAATTTCCATTTAGACCGCCATTATGTGAGAATGATCCTCTTCGGAACTCTTTTAGAAGATAATCTAAAATAAAAGACATCATGTATATGGCCATATTATATCTTGATCTGTTTGCTGTGCATTATGCAGAATATACAAACATCAACTATATAGTGAAATATAAATGCAATGGTAAACACTTTTGGTTACAGAAATAATGACAGGTGACATTCTAATCATAATACAATGTAAGTGCATATATTATTTTTACAGATATTATATGCATATGGACTGTCTACTGCAGATGGCAGGATGAAGAAAAAGGAAAATGATTGGGAGGAGCTGTGGAGAAGCTGATGATCACAGCCCCAAACCTCTCCGCCCACCCAGGAGAATTGCCCAAAACTCACCTGAAAGAAGATCGCAAACTGGCCCTTCCGCAACAGAGACGCAGCATATAAAATAGACATATCAGAAAAATTGTCCACAAGATTAAAATATACCTGTGGTTGCCCCCCCCCCTCGAGGTAAGGCAGGCCCCCACCCACTGGCCTTTCAGAAAAACATGACTCTGTGGCCTTGCATGGGGAGCACAGAGGAGCATGCTATCAAGGGCTGGTTAGCACCTGGAGGCCTTCCCCCGCTTTGTAATTAACTTTAATTTTTTATTTTTATTTTTAAATGGTAAATTTTGTATCTTTTTTATGTTTTAATATTTTTTTTACTTGTACACCACCAAAGTCTCTCTATGAGGGAGGTGGGCAGTCTCAAAAAATTGATAATAAATCAAAAATGTGTTTTCAAAATGATGTTTCAGCGAGTTTTCTTAAGCAGCACACAAAATGAATAATACAGTAAATTGATATGGGACATACATCTGCTGTCCCTTCCCAGCATTTCACAGTACAATGTGGGATAAAACAGGAAAGCAATACATTGTGGTCCTAGCAAATAGAAAGATAAGGTTTTTCTCCAAATTTAGCTCTGAGTTGGAGGAGAGGGAATTTCAGTCAGATGAGAATCCCAGAAGATGTTGCTGCAAACAATCCAGCAGTGCATCGGGTGCAAAAAGACCCTGAGTAGCCTGGATGCAATGGCTTAGTTCAAGATTCATCTCTCTGGTTGGAGTAGTTTGCCCAAGGAAATCGAGTCATTTTCTTTCCTCTGTCACATGCTCTCCCCCTCCTCTCATCCCAGTTTTTGTTCCTGCTTTCTCAATCTTGGTATTGATTCCTTCTCACCATCTCCACCCTGGTTTTCCCATTATTTCTGCCATTTGAAGGGTAATATACAGAAATGTGCAGTGTTGCATAGGAGATTAGATCAACAAGGGTTTAATTTGCAAAAAAAAAAAAAAGGATTCAGATCAGAAAGATTTAGGAATTGTTCATCAGAGGAAAGAGGCTATCTGAAAATCGGTAGAGTCACCTTGTTTTTTAAGCCACCTCGGAGAGATATTCATCAGAAAGGGGATTAACGAGTGACTTGTTCCACTCTTTCTTGAATAGGTTTTCCATGGGATTTCTAAATGGGCTGCTTTTGTCTTTCATACTGTCACAATTCCATTAACACAAGAAGGAATTCGGATGAAGAGCCTTTTCACACGTGAGCCTTTAAGAGGCCTATCCTTCCAGGTTCATGGTATGGTGTCCAAACTTTTGGCTGCTGGGCTGCACTGAGTAAAAGGAATTGTTTTGGGTTCCATATAAAACATACAATATAGTTAATGTATATAATTTACATAATAATTAAACATTTACAATCTATGGGTCAGCATTATAGCTGCTGGATATACATCTAGCCGTGAGCCATGGTTGTGCACATGTATGGTTCTATTTAATATACAGCAAAACTGTGTATTTACATTACCAAATAATGTAAATTAGTAATAGCTGTCCTAATCTGCCTCTCCCAGGATAGCTGTCCTGCAGAAGCTCTAAGTAGGTCTGGCAGTTCCATAGATGGATGGACTAGGAAATCTACAAGAATGCTAACACTACTTTTACTGAGATCGGTTATAATAAGAAACAGAAAATTGCCACTGTGATTATGTTGTACTCCTCGTGTTCACTCTTATAGTTTCGTGAATTAGGGAGGCATCTATCGGAGGTGCTTTATCCAGACTTTAAAAATGGCTTTAAACCCTTTCGCCTAGTCAATGGATCCTGCCTCTCTCCAGAACAGAATGGGACAACTTGGCACAGCCAACTGCTGCAGCCAACTCATCAGAGCCAACTCACCACAGCCAAACTCACCGTGGGACAACTCGAGTTTTGTCCCACGGCGAGTTGTTGTGGTGTTTGGCCATGTGAGTTGGCCGTGGTGAGCTGGCCACAGCAAGTTGGCCATGGTGAGTTTGGCCATGGCAAGTGGCTGTGGCAAATTGATAGCCCCAGCCTGACCCTCCTAACTCCCTAGTCTGTCCCCCTCAGTTGCCTCTCCATGCAGCCTTCTATCATCCTCCACGCCTGCAGACTTCCTTGAAGCAATCCAAATCCTTCTTTAGAAAACTCGTGCAAGCGGAGAAGCAGAGAAGGAGGCTCATGACACAAAACCACCCTGGGAAGCAGCAAATAACGTTGAGGTCTGTTTCCCTGCATGGAGGAAGACAAGATGGCCTGGCTTTCCGCTTTGCATTGCTTGAGGATAATGGGAAGAGACCAGGAAGGGGAGAAACCTGAGAAGCCCCCCAACCCTTTACTGCTTCACATGGCAACACAACGTTGAGCCTGACAGAGGCCTACCGAAGCAGCTGCCTGTGGGAGGACAGGCAAAAGGCACAATGCCTGCATAAGGAATTTGCTCGTGATAATCTCCAGGTACATACAAGCAAAAAGTGATAAATCATGATCATAATCATAAAATACAATCATCATAAATTATAAATAAAGGTACAGTATTTTACAGCAACAATGCAGACAAGATTTTTCCTCTTAAGAAAATTACTGGGCATTGTATACAGCGTGTGGAATGAAATTCTTCAGGAACCAGAAGTTTAGAAGGGGGTCAGGAAGTGCCCTGGCTTGAATCCAAAGGATGCCTGGCCCTTTTCCCACCCTTCAGAAGCCATTTCGGACATGGGATTTTTTATGAATGGCTGAGCGATCCGAGTGAAAAGTCCACCCAAGGGAAGATCAGCAGGGACTCCCCGAGAATTTCAGGTATATCCCCAAGATTTCTACTGCAATTTCCACCACGGCTCCGCTGCACATTTTCCAGAACTTTCTCATAAATATTCAGAATATACATTCTCATTTAGCCCTAGAAATTTTCTTCCGTCACCTTGAGAGCGGCTGCCAGGATAGCTCAACTCTGCGCCCGGAAAGGTCTTGGTGGAAACAACTAAACACCTGCAGCATGATGTGACAAGACAAAAGATTTTGTCACATTTCTCTTTTGGGGTCACTTAAAAATTCTCTACATAGTTGTGTGTGTGTGTGTGTGTGTGTGTGTGTGTGTGTGTGTGTGTGTGTGTGTGTGTGTGTGTGTGTGTTTGTGTGTGTTGTGTGTGTGTGTGTGTGTTTGTGTGTGTGGTGTGTGTGTGTGTGTGTGTGTGTGTGTGTGGGTGTGGTGTGGGTGTGTGTGTGGGTGTGTGTGTGTGTGTGTGTGTGTGTGTGTGTGTGTGTGTGTGTGTGTGTGTGTGTGTGTGGTGTGTGTGTGTGGGTGTGTGTGTGTGTGTGTCCCTGCTGGGAGGGGGGAATCCCAATGGACTTGAGATGTATTATTATCCAGACAACCATTTCCAGATGCCAAATTCTAACAAGCAAAACCAAAATCCAGAAATAATAAAAGCCAGAAATGATGAGAGTATAATAAGGCTAGATTTTTTTTTTATCTCACACTTAAACCTTTTTGTTAATTCATACTACTAAGCAGGATTAGTATTAACATCAGACTTGGCAATAACTCTTTCCTCCAGATCCACCGGAGGTTCTTCAACCTTGAACATGGCAAGTGTTCATTTGCTGCATAGCTTGATAAGTACGACAATTCAGAGATAGGATAGGATATAGGATAGGATGGATAGGATAGGATAGGATCAGGATAGGGATAGGATAGGATATGAATAGAAATAGAAATAGAAATTAAATAGAAATAAATAGAAATAGAAATAGAAATAGAAATCAAATAAGAAATCGAAAAAAATAGAAATAGAAATAGAAATAGAAATAGAAATAGAAATAGAATAGAAATAGAAATAGAAATAGATATAAATAGAAATAGAAATAGAATAGAACTAGTATAGTAGAGCAGAGCTGAAGCCACGTTGGCATATCCTGCCTTGATTGACCAGCACGAATAAGAAACTGAACAAGGTTTGGGAAATATGGAGACTTTTAAGATGATGGGTCCCCATCACAAGTTCAGATGAAATTCTTCAAATCTGATATGATAAACCAAATGAGTTGGAATTCAAGGGACTTCAAGGATCAAAGACATACCTGTGCATCTTCTAATCTGTGATTTCTCCACATTTTCTGGTGGCTTCCTAATATCAAGATCCTAATATCCGGATCCTAATATCAAGATCCTACCATCAAGAGTGGATGAAGAAATCCTGACACTTGACTTGTCGCCATTCCGATGTGCTCTTGGCAAGCCCACTCAGATCAGGGACTGGCAGGTAATAATAATAACAACAAAAAACAACAACAACAACAACAACAACAACAACAACAACAAACAACACAATAATAATAATAATTAATAATAATAATAATATAATAATAATAATCATAATAATAATAATAATAATAATAATAATAATAATAATAATAATAATAATAATAATAATAATAATAATAATAATAAAGTTGGAAGGGACCTTGGAGGTCATCGAGTCCAACCCCCTGCTCAGGCAGGAAACCCTATACCATTTCGGACAAATGGCTGTCCAGTCTCTTCTTAAAAACTTCCCGTGTTGGAGCATTCACCGCTTCTGGAGGCAGGTTGTTCCACTGGTTAATTGTTCTAACTATCAGGAAGTTTCTCCTCATTTCCAGGTTGCTTCTCTCCTTGATTAGTTTCCATCCATTGCTTCTTGTCCTGTCTTCAGGTGCTTTGGAGAATAGCTTGACTCCCTCTTCTTTGTGCAGCCCCTGATATTTGGAAGACTGCTACATGTTCCCTCCTCGTTCTGTCTTTCATTAAGCCAGAATAATAAAGTTGGAAGGGACCTTGCAGGTCATCGAGTCCAACCCCCTGCTCAGGCAGGAAACCCTACACCATTTCGGACAAATGGCTGTCCAGTCTCTTCTTAAAAACTTCCAGTGTTGGAGCCTTCACCGCTTCTGGAGGCAGGTTGTTCCACTGGTTAATTGTTCTAACTGTCAGGAAGTTTCTCCTCAGTTCCAGGTTGCTTCTCTCCTTGATTAGTTTCCATCCGTTGCTTCTTGTCCTGCCTTCAGGTGCTTTGGAGAATAGCTTGACTCCCTCTTCTTTGGGGCAGCCCCTGAGATATTGGAAGACTGCTATCATGTTCCCCCTCGTCCTTCTTTTCATTAAACAGAATAACAGAGTTGGAAGGGACCTTGGAGGTCTTCTAGTCCAACCTCCTGCTCAAGCAGGAAATCCTACACCATTTCGGACAAATGGCTGTCCAGTCTCTTCTTAAAAACTTCCAGTGTTGGAGCCTTCACCGCTTCTGGAGGCAGGTTGTTCCACTGGTTAATTGTTCTAACTGTCAGGAAGTTTCTCCTCAGTTCCAGGTTGCTTCTCTCCTTGACTAGTTTACATCCATTACTTCTTGTCCTGCCCTCAGGCGCCTTGGAAAATAGCTTGACTCCCTCTTCTTTGTGGCAACCCCTGAGATATTGGAATACTGCTATCATGTCACCCCTAGTCCTTCTTTTCATTAAACAAGACATACCCAATTCCAGCAAACGTTCCTGATATGCTTTAGCCTCCAGTCCCCTAATCATCTTTGTTGCCCTTCTCTGCACTCTTTCTAGAGTCCCAACATCTTTTTTACATCGTGGTGACCAAAACTGGATGCAGTATTCCAAGTGTGGCCTTACCAAGGCATTGTAAAGTGGTATTAATACTTCACGTGATCTTGATTCTATCCGTCTGTTAATGCAGCCCAGCACTGTGTTGGCTTTTTTGGCAGCTGCAGCACACTGCTGGTTCATATTTAAGTGATTGTCCACTAGGACTCCGAGATCCCTCTCACAGTTACTACTATTGAGCAAGGTACCCCCTATACTATACCTGTACATTTGGTTTTTCTTGCCTAAATGTAGAACCTTACTTTTTTTTTAGCAAAGGCTGAAGGACCTTCCAAGGTAATGTCTGAAAGGGCAGTTCCGGTGACCCTGGGTCATAAATGGCATTAACCACAGGGAGTTTATGAGCTCCCCATCATTATGAGTATATTTCTCTTCCTGCTCTAGCAAACCCTGAACTGGCCCTTTAAGGCTGAAGAAAAGATGAGCCGAGGGTTGAGCAGCCTAAATCAAAGCCTTTCTCACCCTGACCTGAGTGGGGAATAATTCTATGAACTAACCTTGGGGGAGCGAGATGACAATAAACTTGGGTTTTCTCGTGACCCACCATTCTTTTGCAGGGTGCAGCCTAGAGGCCAGGGTGGGTCCCAGGACCCTTCCCATGGCAATGTAACCACAATTGTCATAGCAAGCTAAAGCAAGGCTGAACAGTTTTTTCTTATTACCTCCATTGTGAACATTTCATTTTCAGGAATTTATGAAGTAGAGAAACTCTTCTGTGATTTAAGGACTCTTATTTACTCCCTCGCAAAAAGGAGGAAACGATACGACTGAAAGTTTCTACTGTGCTGCCAAATTTCAGCAACACAATTCTGGAAATTGTAAAACCACAGAACCTGGGCCAGGGCCTAGAACTTGCAATACCCCATCGACTTTGGTTTATTGAGCAGTTTATAAACCACAGTGATAGATTTATACAACCTCAGAGGTGCAAAAGTGTGTGGGCCCTCAGCAACCCTTTGGAGCCCCAGAACAGATGGAGGGAAAGTTTTCTGGCCTAGAATTATGGATTGGATCAGCTCTAGGAACCAGATACCCTGACATTTATTTTTATTTGGGGATCTTTCATGGGCACCACCATTAATTACCACTAGTAGCACCTCTCAGTGATATGAATCAGCAGTGAAATGTACCATTCCAGACAAGTGGCTGTCCAGTCTCTTCTTAAAAGCCTTCGGTGATGGAGCACCCACAACTTCTGGAGGCAAAGCTGTTCCACTGGTTAATTTTTCTCACTGCTAGGAAGTTTCTCCTTAGTTCCAGGTTGCTTCTCTCTTTGTTCATTTTCCATCCATTGCTTCTTGTCCTGCCTTCAGGTGCTTTGGAAAACAGGTTGACCCCCTCTTTTTGTGGCAGCCCCTCATATATTGGAACACTGCTATCATGTCTCCCCTAGTCCTTCTTTTCTCTAGACTAGACACACCCAACTCCTGCAACCATTTTAAATATGTTTTAGCTTCCAGGCCCCTAATAATCTTTGTTGCTCTTCTTTGCACTGACTCTAGAAAGAGTCTCAACATCTTTTTTTACATTGTAGTGACCAAAACTGGAAATAATATTCCAAGTGTGGTCTTATCCAAGGATTATAAAGTGGTATTAAAACTTTGCATGATCTTGATTCTATCCTTCTGTTGATGCAGACTAGACGTGCATTGGCTTTTCAGTAGCTACAGCTCCCTGCTGGCTCATACTTAAGTGATTGTCCACTAGGACTCCAAGATCCCTCTCACAGTTACTACAGTTGCATCCTTATAATTATTATTCCAATTTTGATACCACCCCACTGCAAATGACTCTGAAGAAGGTGGCCTCTTTACAGAAATAAGTCACTACAGGTGGTGGTAAAATATTGCCTGGGCGCATCCTCCAGAGTAGCTCCATTTTTCAGCCAGGCCCATCACCTGCACGGGACCCTCACAAGGATCGGAACGCCACAACCAAACACCCCCACCCCCGTGCCTCAGTCTTCTGCTAGGGGCAGTTGCCTTTCCTTCCTTCTCTTCTAGTTGAGGCCGTGCAGTCAGCCAGTTGCCCCCCCCTTCCCTAAAAGCTCCTTGCTCCATTTCAGC
This sequence comes from Azemiops feae, assembly GCA_023970755.1. Lineage (NCBI taxonomy): Eukaryota > Metazoa > Chordata > Lepidosauria > Squamata > Viperidae > Azemiops > Azemiops feae. The sequence continues at coordinate 1,303,143 of JALGBA010000525.1, forward strand.
AAGGAATCCGTAACAGCCCTGGCAGAAAGAGACCCCGGGGAGCCCTTCCATTGTGCCTCCCCCTCCCAGATTTAGCAGAGGAATGGACTGATATGTCAGTCCCAAACAGCACAGGGAGAAATAGCGCAGACACTTCCTGATGCAATATCTCTGTGCAGGTCACTTTTTCATCTTTCTGTTATTTATTGGCAACTTTCTAGCAATGTATTAAATAATCTATAAATGCAAAATGCAGCTGAGGCCCCATCCAGCCTCTTCCTCCTGCAAAGGGAGGGGGCAGTTCCAAGGGGGCAACCATGGGAGCCATGGGTCAGCCTGCACGAGCTGCACAGGATCCAGCTCTTTCCCTCTCTGCTTTCTAAAGCCCCCTCCCCCTTAAAGCCCCTGAGTCTCTTCAGGCTCCCTTCACCTCCGGGGACCCCCGTGGCAAAATTCCTGCCCGGCTCACCTTGGAAGAGCCCCGGCAACTTCCTTCTCATTACCTTTTGCTATTCTGACATGCTTAATTGATGCCGAATATAAAAAACCATGAAGGGTGATAAACAAATGTCAGTTGAGTGGCAACTGAGGGAATTGAATAAATGGAAATTTTAAGGTGCTTAAATTAGAAGTTTGTCGTCGGTGTCAAATCGCCTTATATTTGCACCATCCATTTGGCAACTTTTATTTATTTTTTATCTTGCTGACTTCTCTGCAGCCATCGTCACCTGTACAACAATCCCGTGAGGTAAAAATGATGTTCTGGTTGGGGCCATGAGATCATATCCCCTCTAAGGCTCCCCCGGAATTCAGGCCTTTGAGGCCTTTGAACTATGGTGCTGGAGAAGACTCCTACAAGTCCCCTGGACTGCAAGGCGATCAAACCGGTCAGTCCTAGAGGAGATCAACCCTGACTGCTCTTTAGAAGGCCAGATCGTGAAGTTGAAACTCAAGTACTTTGGCCACCTGATGAGAAGGAAGGACTCACTAGAGAAGAGCCTAATGCTGGGAAAGATTGAGGGCAATAGAAGAAGGGGACGACAGAGAATGAGGTGGCTGGATGGAGTCACTGAAGCAGTAGGAGTGAGCTTAAATGGACTCCAGAAGATGGTAGAGGACAGGAAGGCCTGGAGGAACGTTGTCCATGGGGTCGCGATGGGTCGGACACGACTTCGCAACTAACAACAACAACAACAGCTCCTTCTCTGACCCACCGCCCTTTGGGTCAGCTTCAGGTTTGATTGTTAACTTCTGTGCACCCTCCCAGTGACTAAATAGTCCCTCTGCCCCCGGAGGGCAGTGCCCGTCTGCCTTGGGCAAGGCCAGAGTGGGAGACCCATGCAAGAGAAGCAAGGATCTCCAAGAATTTGGCTTTGGTCCCAGGGCTGGCTCAGTGTGTTGAGGGGGTGTCATGCTGAGTTTATTTATTTTTATTTATTTATTAAGACCATTTATATGACCGCCAAAGTCACTCTCGGAGACTCGGAGAAGCTTACAAAGAATGCTTGTAATGACTGGTTTAAGTTCAGGCCATTTGGTTCTGTTTATGTTTTAATTAATATTAGATTCTGCAGGTCACCTAGCTCCTGTTGAAGTGGGTGGCTATATAAATTTAAGGAAATAAACAAATAATAAATAAAAGTTTTGCTCAAAGCTACCTTTGGAAGATGATTCGTTCAAGTCCCTAAATCAAGAAGATTTGGTTAATCCAATGAACTGATTTGGATTCTGCGCATGAAATACTTTTTTTTCTGGACTGAAATGGTTCCAGGATCAGATCTGCCTGCCCAGGTTGAATCACACGATCTTCTTAATCAAATCAAATAGTAAACCCAGATAAAACAGGTGGCTTTTCCCTGACTGGACATCATGAAGGTGCTCCCTTTCCAAAGAGTGAGAGGAATCTCCCAACATCCCAGAAGAGGGAGGCCTTGCAGCTTCTGAAATGCAGCAGGGCCTGGGGCCTCAGCCTCACATTCAGGGCCTCAAGGGCTAGAAACCCAAGAGCCTGGAGCTAAACCCATTCCTTCCGGCAGGGAAAGGTGCCCTGCTTGGCCCCATCCCTGCCCTGAAGGGCTCAAGCACGAAAGAGGAAGGCAAGGGATACTTCAGGGAAACAGGATCAGGCGAGGTAGAGACGGGGAACTCTTCCCATTGGAAAGGCCCTTTCGAACCAGAGGAGAAACTGCGCTGCCAAGGGCGCACAAGCTAATGGGAGGGCAGGAAAGTTCTCCCGCATGGTTTTCTACCTGAGGTGGAAGGCAGTCCAGAGTCACAGGAGGGACGGACTCTTTTCCAGAGGGCTCAGCAGAGCTTGGAACGTCTGGCCAGCAAGAAGAGGGCAAAGACGGACCCTCCCTAGCAGTTCTCAGGTATATCTATAGTTATACACTGTAGATAATCGTTTCAGTCTGGCACGATTCTGTCTATAGGCAAACGACAATAAAGAAATTATTCAGAAGTAACTCGATGTTCTGTTCCTAGTTCTTTGGGCCTGACATTACCAGTTGGGAGGAAAGAGAATTTTCCAGAGCAATTGGTTTCACTTGAGGAGAGCATTCAGTGAAATGACGGAGTTGTGAGACAGCCAAAGCTGAGATTGCCCTGGAGGCTCAATAGAGGGTCCAAGGGACTGCAGGCTCCAGGAGTGTCCAAGATTCAATTAAATCTGAAGTCGTGCCAACCATCAGGATGCCTTGGGAGTGTCCCAAGGGCCTAGGAGTTGTCCCCTGGCTTCCCTGCTTTATTATGGGCCAACCAAGCAGGTTGCAGTGCAGGACAAGGCACAGTCACTGCCAAGTAGCCAAGATTAGTGATGGGTTTGGCTAAAATGCACTTGCTCTGCATTGGTTACAGCAGAAGCTGAGCAGGCTATAGCCCCAGAGATGACCTCCTTCCATTGCTGTCATCAAGTGTCCCCTTCAATTGTCTTCACAGCCAAGTTTATTTAAGAGCATGAGAGGAAGCCTCTAATATGGAGGCCAAGCTGGGAGCCTGGACTAAGAGAAGGTCAGGGGAGACATAATTGCTTCAGCATCAATATCACCCCTTCTTCTTCCACACTCCCTACCAGGGAGCCCTCAGAGAGATTGATATAGATGCTTCATTCATTCCGAGGCTGAATAAATTTACCCTCAGGAAATCTGCAGGCTGCACTCAGATGTCGACAGAAGGTCCCTGAGGAATTGGTTCCATTCCAAATGAATGTCATGCTCAGCAATCAGAATGCAGGGCCCTGCCCGGGTGGGGGGGTCGGGGGGTAGAGAGAGAGGAGCTTTCCCTGAGAGGAGCTCTGAATGGAAGTGGCTGTTTCTGAATCCTTCAGGGGGGGGTGCAGACATGGGATCCAGAGGCCAGGCAGAACCCATTTCAAGGCCCTGAAGCTGCCACTGCTGACCCCTCAGCCTGCAGAGTCACCCTCTGGCTGAGAGTGGCAGGCTGGCACTGCGTGGGCGGGCAGGCGCTTCTCCATCGGCTGAGCAGAGAATAGTATCTGCTGGATCTCCGCTTCTCTCTCAGTCAAAAAGTGACATCTTCTTCTTGTTGTTGTGCCATATCCGTTATCGGACATTGGCGATCATGTTGGCGATCCTGTTTTTATCAGCAGCCGCACGAAAAAATGCTGCTGAGTTTTGTCCAAACCAGTCCCTTAGATTTTGAAGCCATGATGTTCTTCTTCTGCCTGGACCTCGTTTGCCTTCCATCTTTCCCTGGAGGATTAAATGGAGTATGCCGTGTTTTTCTGGGTGTCGCATCACATGTCCGAAATATTCTAACTTTCATTTTTTAATTGTTTTGATGATTTCCCTTGGCTTTCCCAGGCGGCTTAAAACCTCCTCATTTCTGATCTTGAAAAAGTGACATAAACCACCCTAAATATAAATAACAGAATCAGAAGCTGCTGCTGTTGGTCATGGACAACGGCTGTTGGTGGTTCAGCTCAGGCTTAATTTAGCACTGCGCAATTTCCTGGGCTCTTCTTTGATTTCACAACAACTAAGTACTTCCAGGTCCTTTTACTTCGCTTTGTTTGTGCCCCATCTATTTAAGGCAGGGGTCCCCAAACTCTTCAGCTCACTGAAACCTTCAGGAAATTTCAGATTGTTCATCGGTCCCCAAAACACTTTTATATGGAAAATAATTTAATAAAGACTACTTTAACTAACCACTATGAATAAAAATAAAGTAACATTTAAAAATCTAAAATAAAATAAAAATAAATAACAATAATGGATGGTACCATCGACCATTGGGGGTTCAATATTGATCTCGAAGCAAATGCTACTTTTTCAATACATTGTACAGCAATTGGTGAGGCTGTTGGAAAATGTTCCAGTTGTGATAAATGCTGGTAGACTGTTGCAGGCAAGCGATGCTCCACTGCCAAATAACTAAGAGAAAAAATGGGAATCATAGACAATGAACCAAGACGACGCCATCCGCCATCTTGTGAAAGAAGCAGGTCTATTCTGGACTTATTCCTGAGCTAGATCAACTGACCTGATAATTTTTCTGCAGATCTCTCAAAAAGTAAAAAGCTCCTAAATTGGCATTCTTGTTGCCTGACCACTTGGGATACTGGGCCATACTGGTATAATGCCAAGAAGAAAGAATGTGGGTGTTCAAGACACTAAAGAAAAAGATTGGAAAAAACCTCAGAGAGGAATAATACTAACCATAATATTCATGCAGGGTACGGTGTGTTTCATGCTTTACTGCCGGACCAAGATCCGGCTTGGCTCTGATTCTGCCTTATTTATCAAAGAACCAGGAGACCCAGGAGTCAGTCAGGCTAAAGCAGGTTGGGGCCCAAATTCCAAATTAAGCAGCGGTGATGAAAAGGGCAATTCATTTCAGTAACAGTAACAGAGTTGGAAGGGTCCTTGGAGGTCATCAAGTCCAACACCCAGCTCGTGAAGGAAACCTATACTATTTCTGGCAAATGGTTGTCCAATCTCTTTTTTAAAGCCTCCAGTGACTTCCCAGAGGTCCCATCACCGTGCCTCAATGTTGGTGGTCCCTGTGTGCAAGAGTCTCCCTCTCCGACACTCTCTTCCCCCTCCAAAAACCCTGGAAAAGGTCCCTCAAGGAGCTTCTTTCCCGTATTAATGGGAATTAACAAGCCACCCGGAAAGGTAGGAACCCCCCCCCCTTGCTCTTCCCCTCATCATCAAAATATGAAGTCAAAATACTTCCTAGGAAAATCCCCCACCTTGTCTACAATCAGCAGGTGCCATTCTGCACACCAGGAGCCCAGCATTAACGTTAATGTGGCCTTGAGGAAGCCCCAGGCATGGACTGCTCAGCTATGGCTTTAAAATATATATATATATATATGTATATATCCTAGATTTATATTATTCCTCTCCATTATAGAACTTGCTCTGTTTTCTTGAACAACCCTTCTAGTGGATTTCTGTCACCAGAAAGAGATGTGGCCACTTGGCAGAGTTGTTAGGAATTTATTAATTATCTCTTTCATTAGATAATTACCTCGCTCCTCTGATAACATTCCAAAGCAGGATTATAATTTATGGAGAGAATTACAGGAGATTAGACATTATTCACACTTCTTAAAAATGCAGTTTAAAAGCCCTCCTGTAACAGCTATAAGAAAACTCCCCCCAGAGGAGGTCAGAGGGAGCTGAAAGCCCGGGATGGTCTCTGGAACCAAAGTCCCAGAGAAGAGACAGTCCTCAGGTTTGGCTCCCTTCCTACTGGTGCCCATAAGCCAGTCCACGAAACCACGTCTCTCCTTGGACTGCAATCCTTGGCAAATGTGATCCCCTCCAATGTCTTTTCTGGGACAGGGACACAAGTAATACAGCCTTTTCTCAACCCTGTTTTACATCTATCCCAAGAACCTTGAAAGGCGACCTTCAGAATGAGCATAATGTCTTCTCAGTGGGACCTTTTTGCATGCACAGATCACTAGCTCTAGTTCAGGGGTGGGGAACCTTGGCTCTTTTATGACTTGTGGACTTCAACTCCCAGAATCCTGAGCCAGCCATGCTGGCTCAGGAATTCCACAAGTCATAAAAGAGCCAAGGTTCCCCACCCCTGCTCTAGTTAAAATGCCTCACCAGACACCCGTAGAAGTGTTCACCTAAGATCTCTATCATGTAACTTTCCGAAGACAATATTCAGTGGGGAAGAGCAGCACTGCATTTTGCAAGCCCACAGAAGCAAGAGTGACGCCTGGCTCATCGCATTGTTACATCAAAGGCCAAGGTCAGACTCAACCCTCTCCCTGCAGGCTTGTAATTTAAGCAGGATGACATAAACAAGTCACCAAGATCTCTATTGAAAATGCTTGTTGTCACCAATATTTTCAATGAAATATGAGGAAGGGCTCAGGACCTACAAAGCCCAGAAACCTGACTTGTTTATCATCCTTGGATAGTCTATAACAAGGGTCCCCAATCCCCGGTCCATGGACCGGTATTGGTCCACGGCATGCCAGTGTCAACTCTACAAATGAGCATGGCTGCAGCCATTTTTCCTATTCATTTTTGGTTGCCACATAGAATGGAGGGAGGGGGGTTGCCAGGTACTTTGCTAGTCAAAATAATCTTTTGTCCCGTGGGAACCAAGGTCATCGGCTGCTCCCGAGACTGCAGGCTGGATGTTGCGTAAAAAGCCTGCCAAGATGTATTGGGGAACATAGTTGCTTGCATAGTTTTAGGGGTGGGATTTTTAGCTTTGTATTGGGGAACTGTTTACGTGTGTCTCCAGAGTTGGTTTCACTTTTGACGTGCCAATACTTTGTAACTAATAAACATGTTCTTTGAGGAATTTGCAAGCCTCGGCATTCTGCTTTATTTGTCTCTGTCTGTCGGAACCATGACAGCCAGCAACTGGTCCGCACAAACAAGCAAAGCCCCATCTATGGGATGCAGGCAGCACACAAAACCACGCACTCTGGTCCGCAAAAAAACCTGTGTCCATGGAACCAATCCCTGGTGCCCAAAAGGTTGGGGACCTCTGGTCAGTGCAATTATTATTATTTTACTTTGACTTTCCCCGAACAGGAAACTTCACAATTCAGCTTGATAATTAGCTTTGACAACTATAGAAAACACTCCCTGAATAATGCCGTCCTCCTGAGCCATTGAAACCATTTCCAGGGTGCCGTCTTTGGCATCAGGGATGAGAGATGGGGGGGGCACAGACCCCTGTGAGTCCATTTGCATCAGCCATTTCACCCATTTCAGTTGCCCTGACCTCAACTTCAACTAGAGGCAATATGGCTGAACTACTGTTGGATCCTTCTGGCTTCCATCTTCTTTTCATTATTTTGTGAAAACTTTTTAGGACACATGTGCAAAGTTTTCTTGCAGTCAAGGGTCACACTTTTTTAAAAAATGTTTTGACTCTCTAGAGCAGGGGTATCACGTGACGTGTCATGACATATCACGACTTTTTTGGCATTGCCGGCAATGGGGTGGGTGCGGTTTCGCTATGATGCATCCGGTCTGCGGGCCAGCAGTTTGACACCCCTGCTCTAAAAGCTTAAGGGATATGACATTGCTGGAGTATACAAGACCCATGTTCTCAACCTGTCTGCGTTTTAGAGGGTTTAAAGGTGAAATGGATGCATTAAATCTCTGCAAAACCTGCACATCTTTCACATTTTAAATGCCCAACAAATACCTATTAAAATCAAATTGCATTCCCCTGCCCCCTGGTCTTTGTCTGTGGTCCAGACCTTTGAAATGCAATTGTGGAATTGGACCTTATTGATTATACTGTTTCTGTAATTCTCCAAAGATGGATCCTTTTCCTATGGTTGACCTTACAAGCAAATCATTCTGTATGGAAGCTTGCAAAATATGCCAGATCCACCTTAGTGGATTTCTCATTGATGGCTCCAGATCCCTCATAATTTTAATGCAGTTCAGCTCCACTATTGGGGATGTCTGCAATCACTTTCTCCTTCATTCCCTTGGATCTTACATTGAGTGGAATACATTTCCACAGCTGTGCTTTCACTTGAGAAACAAATAACCAGGCTCAAATTATCCATCTGATGCAAAGACTTAGCTCTCTGGAGAAGGTACCACCTAAATAGATCTTCTCCATGATCACCTTGGTCTTTCAGTGGCCCTCTGCCACTGCAACTATGCTCATCCACCTTATTGCTAGTCCTCCGCTTCTTCTCTTTCCTTCCACTTAATCCAGAGAGCTGGGTCTTCGCTTAATGGGTCCAAAGTAGGATAATCCAACTTGGTCATTTGTGCTTTGAGTCAGAACTCTGGGTCAGTTTGATGCAGATGTATTGTTTTGTTTTTTTGGCTATCTGCGATATTCTTAGAATTCTTCTCCAACACAAAAGTTCAAAACCATTAATACTTTTCCTATTCCGCTTCTTCAAAGTCCAACTTTCACTTCTACAGTATATATCACCAGGAATACTTGGCTTGCATGATTCTTGTCTCTGTAACTATAGATACATTCTGACATTTGAATATCTTTTCCCAGGAATCAGCTATAGGGAGCCCTTATATCAACAAATAACAAAAAGATCTGGCCAGGAAATGGAGGCTGTCAAGAATAATTGCTAAGATGCTACAATGGGACTTCTCTCCAGGCTTTTGATTCTGTAATTAAGAAGTTGAACCAGAACCAAGAGAAACAGCATTCAAGGCCACCTTCACTCAAAGAAACTCAGCTGGTGATGTTGGGAGAATGACTCGCTCAGCCCAGCCTACATCCTGGGACGCTGGTGCTGGGGCAAAACAGAGGAGGGACACGACACTGAATTCCTACGGGAAGAGCAGGCTAGAAATCTGAATCTAAAATGCCAAATATCCAGATGGCTGAGGAGAGAAGCAAATGCAGGTAGTCCTCAACTTATGACCACAATGGAGCCCAAAATTCATGTTGCTAAGTGAGAAATTTGTTGAGTGAGTTTTGTCACATTTTTTACCTTTCTTGCCATGGTTGTTAAGTGAATCACTGCAGTTGTTAAATTAGTAACACGGTTGTTAAGTGAACCGGGCTTCCCCACTGACTTTGCTTGTCAGAAGGTCACAAAAGGGGATCATGTGGCCCGGGGGACACTGCAACCGTCATAAGTACGAGTCAGTTGCCAAGCATCCGGATGTGAATCACGTGACTATGGGGATGCTGCAATGGTCATAATTCCTGGGGCTCTTCATCACAGCCGAGTTGCTGTCCACCAAAGTCAGATCAAAGTACGTCCTCCTTAAATCTCCAAATTGAGTCTGGCCTTTGCTCATGGATGATTCCCCAAAGGAATAGCTTCCGCTGACCTCTTCAGTCCAACCCGTGAAGTAGCAAAAGTGGGAAGGCCAATCTGGGCCATCCCCACATTCTCAGGAGCAGCTCTTGAAGGATCTTCAGCTGCTCTTTAAGGGAAGTTAAAGTTACATTTCTAACAGGAATCCAAAAAAAAAAAAAGCCAAATGTGATCATCATTATCATCGTTGTTATTATAAAAATCAAGAGAGGTTTTAGTGCCATACTGATGCAGCCATTGATTGTAGTATTTGATTAACAGAAAGGTATCACAGGCAGGACAAAGTTGCTCCCATGGGGTAGAATAGAAGGATGTAACACCTTGCTGAGAACAGAATCAAAAACCTAACTTTTTGAAAAGAAATAATTGCATTATCTTAGGAAAGATTAGGGGAATATTTAAAATTTGATTATGCCTATCAAAATCAGCAATATCTCCTGCTTTATTAGATCTAAAATTTAATAAGAGCAGTACAGAGGGGAAATGTATAATATTACAGCATTATGAGATTGATATATTTATGTCTGGAGAGCAGGAAGTCAGGTTTGAGCATTAACCCAGTTATAAAAAGGAGTGACTCCTTTATTTGAATGCCTCCAGGTAAAGCGCGTTTGTCAACCCAATTATGAAATCAACTGGGACGATTAAGACAAATGACCTCTTTCAGAAAGTTAATTCTGGAAAGCCTCCAATCTCCCCACAAAATCTGGTTTCTCACAATAATATCACTCTGATACCCTTGGAAGAAGTTGGGAAGCTCTGGTTAAGGTTGAAGAATGGGTGGCAGAATCTGGGAGCTGAATCTTGAGTGACAGATGGGATAGCTGGTCCCTCAGGAAAGCAAGACTCTTGAATCCATGTGGTTGAATCAAAAGAACTTTTACTGAGAGAAAGTGGTTGCAGGAAAGTCAGGCAGAATCTGAAGGTCCCGTGCAAAGCACAAAGCAATTATTTCATTTCCCCAAGTCCCAACCCACCAGACCAGTCCACTGGCAGCCAATGTGATGCCCTGAAGATGTTTTGAGAATGCTGAGGTGCTAGGCAGATAACAGGTCACTCTCAGGGCACGATGGCCTTGGAACCAGGCTGGAACCGGCTGGGAACGAGTCTGCCCTGTCTCCAAGGACAATCTCCCTCCCTAATTCCCAAGTGTTACAGCAAAGCGAAAGCATTCCAAATATGCCAAAATCCCTCCCCCAGCCCAACAAAAAGGTAGGATACGAAGGCGGACTTTACAGTAGCATTCCTATGCCTTGACATCAAGTGCTCTTCCCTGTCAGGTCAGAGACATACAAGGCCTAAAGATCAGGTGCCCATGTTAATAATTGTTGGAAATGAGACAAGAGCAGAGTAGACACCTTTGACCCCCTTGGCTGACACATGGCAAAGAGATACTGGCAGACAAGGTTGACAAAGACCGAGGTATTCACTTCCCTTTGGTGCAGTAGAATAACATAATAACATCAAACCTCAACTTTTTACTTTTACGTAATAGTATAAACAAGCCATTTCTATAAAAACAAACCTATTTAATTGCTAAAACCCAAAATCAAAGTTTCATTTTTTCCCTACCTCTAGCACAAAGTCCAGAAGTGGTTTCCAGGTAGCAACAAAAGTAATTGTGTTTTTTTTTCTTTAATCAAAGCATCTAGTTTAGCCATCTCTGCTAACCTTTGCAGCCATTCATCCAGTGTGGGAATCAAAGTGTCCTTCCATTTTTGTGCATAAAGTAATCTTGCTTCCATCAACATATATAGCATCAACGTTCCAAACTTTTTTTCCAAGTCTTTTTCCATTAAACTCAAAAGAAAACTTTCTGGTTTTATCTTTATATTCACTTTGAGAATCTTCTGTATTAAGATATGAATCCTACTCCAATATTTCTTTGCTTTATCACATGCCCAGCACAAACTATAAAAGGTCCATTGTTTACTTTTAAATTTCTAACATTCATTTGAAATACCTTTATACATTCTTGACAACTTATCTGGTATTAAATACCAATGATACATCATCTTATAAAAAATTCTTTTTCCCCTTTTCCTCACATTTTTCCCTTCCCCTTTCCCTCCCTTATCGTTCCTACTATTTTATTTTGTATTTTTGTATCTTATAGTATTAATATATAAATAAACTAGAATTTATTCGAGACAAAGACCAAGATAGTTCTTGAGGCTTTTTCAGTTCGTGTCTCCACTTGGTGTGGCATCTGAGCCTGGCCTCTGCTCCAGGTTGGCCTTCAGCCCTGGGATTCCACAGGTAGGGAAATAAGTGGACAGAGGGAAGGGGTGCCAGAAGTGAGGTTTCTGAAGACAGGCTCTTTTCCAGCCCATCTCCGTCACGGACAAGCTTTTCTACATTGCCAGGGTTTTCCTGAAGTCAAGACAGTAGGCCATCTGGACACACAAATCAAACCAGTTCAATTTGCCAGCCTGTTTGCTCCACATATTTCTATTTTCTTCTGGGGCAGAGAGCAACAAAGAAGTTGGTTTTCATAGTAATACAGGTACTCCTTGGTCACCACAATATAACATTATAAAAATATTCTGGTCACCACAATATAAAAAGATGAGACTCTAGAAAGAGTGCAGAGAAGAGTAACAAAAATGATTAGGGGACTGGAGGCTAAAATATATGAAGGACAGTTGCAGGAATTGGGTATGTCTAGTCTAATGAAGAGAAGTACTAAGGCTGACATGATATCACTGTTCATATATTTGAGGGACTCCTACAAAGATGAGGTGGTCAAACTATTTTCCAAAGCACCAAAAGGCAAGACAAGAAACAATGGGTGGAAACTAGAACTAAGGGGAAATTTCCAAACGGTGAGAGCAATCAACCAATGAAATAGCTTGCCTTAAGAAGTCCTGGATGCTCCATCACTGAAGGTTTCAAAATGAAATTGGAAAACCATTTGTCTGGAATGGTCTAGGGCAGTGGTGGCGAACCTATGGCACGGGTGCCAGAGGTGGCACTCAGAGCCCTCTCTGTGGGCACTCGTGCCATGCCCCGGAGATGGCAACCATCCCTCTTCAAGCAGCCGCCCGCTAACTCGCCGAGGTCCCACATGGCCAGATGCATCCCAGGACAGCTGGTTTCCCTCCCCCCCATCCCATCCCTCCTGGCCTCGCATGCTCTCCTTTTCCCGGGCATGACCCACTGCATCGCCTCCTCAGCTGTTGGCCGGCCGTCCATCTCAGAGGCGGCTTCTCTGAACTGCTGGCAGCGGGCTGCGGAGCCCTAGAGTGCGCCGGTTGAGGGGACAGCAGGCTGTGGCTGCTGACAGACACCGTTGGCCCCCGTGCACTCGCTGGCCTCTGTGTGCGGGGGCCGATGGTGTCAGGGAGCAGCTGCCCTGGCCCCTGCATCGCCTTGCCCTGCGACAATGGCACCCCCGCCCTGCCTAGCCTTGCCTGGCCTCGCCCCACAGGACGAGCCTCCTGCCCACCGCCCCACCTGCCAGAGACCCCCTGGATCTCCCCCAACCCTGTCCGGCTCCCACAGGAGGAACACCCACCCATTCTGCCATGACCACCACAGCCACGCCCACCGTGGGCCACGCCCACCTGGCACCCGGTGATAAATAAGTGGGTTTTGGGTTGTAGTTTGGGCACTCGGTCTCTAAAAGGTTCGCCATCACTGGTCTAGGGTCTCCTGCTTAAGCAGAGGATTGGACTAGAAGACCCCCAAGGTCCCTTCCAACTCTATTATTCTATGTTCTATGGTTACCATCACTTGCTTGGTGACTGTTCAAGGTTACGATGGGCCTGAACAAGGGGGACTTATTCCAACTATCAGAGTTTCGCAACAGTCCCTTGTTTGCAACCTGGGCATTTTCAACTTGCTCATACTGGTCAGATGATCGCCATTTGCCACCTTTCGTGCCAGATCTCTCTCTCACACACACACACACACACACACACACGGAGGGAGGGAGGGAGGGAGGGAGGGAGAGAGAGAGAGAGAGAGAGAGAGAGAGAGAGAGAGAGAGAGAGAGAGAGAGAGAGAGAGAGAGAGAGAGAATCAGATTCTCCATTTGAAAATCAGATTGCCGATGCATAAAATTGCAATAGTTTTCTCTAAGGAAAGGCTAAATGCATATTTAATGTCATGCTGTTAAAAAGCATGCCCTTTTCTCCCTCCATCTCTGTCCTTTTCTGGGTTCTATAGCAGAAGAGCTTATTACTTTTAATTGAAAGACCTCCCCTCTCCCCCAGAACAAAGCATCCCAGAAGTGGGTCTTGGGCCTTGTCCCTCCCTCCCCCATAGCAATAGCACTTAGACTTATATACCACTTCACAGTGCTTTAAAGAATAACTGCTTTACAGAGTCAGCATGTTGCCCCCAACAATCTGGGTCTCCATTTCATTGACCTCAGAAGGATGGAAGGCTGAGTCAGGATCGAACTGCTGAACTGCTGGCAGCCAGGACTCGGCAGAATTAGCCTGCAGTACTGCATTTTAACCACTGCACCACCAGGACTCTTACAAATCATGTAGCAGCACTCTAACTTGGTAGAAATGGCTGCCCCTTCAAACTTCTTTAGCCAGGAATCAGAAGGTAGCTGACTTCTACAACTGCCACTCGTGGTCTATAAACTTGAGGCTGTTTGCTAGTTCCTTTGTTAACTAACTACACATGTTAATAAGAGGCAACTACTCTCATGAGCAGCAGATCCCTTGATCAAATGCATAGAATGACTGAATTAGCAGTTAAACTGGGATTGGACAGGTCACGCTGGAAATGGAGCAGGGGAGGGGACTAAATTATGGATATGAATTAAAAGCAGCATTCCAGTATTTGAGGGGCTGCCACAAAGAGGAGGGGATCAAATTATTTTCCAAAGCACCAGAAGGCAGGACAAGAAGCAACGGATGGAAACTAATCAAGGAGAGAAGCAACCTAGAATTAAGGAGAAACTTCCTAACAGTGAGAACAATTAACCAGTGAAACAGTTTGCCTTCAGATGTTGTGGGTGCTTCATCACTGGAGGCTTTTACGAAGAGACTGGACAGCCACTTGTTTGAAATGGTGTAGGGTCTCCTGCTTGAATAGGGGGCTGGACTAGAAGACCTCCAAAGTCCCTTCCAGCTCTATTCCGATTGATTGAAGGTGGGGAAAGAAGCACTTTATGCCAGGCAGGAGCTCCTTTCCAAGCCCTGAACCAGGCCAACTAGAGACATGCTGGGTGTGACTTGTACACATTTGCTTCTTTCCTCCCCAAAAAACTGTTAATTAATATCTGGTAATCTCCATGCAATTTTTTAATGCATTTGAGATGTGATCTGTAATTGTCTCTGTGTTTTTAAAGTAATTCTTCAGTCTTTAGTGGCAAAAATAATATTCCACATAATTATAATTTGGGGGGGGGGAGTCTAAGGATCAGCTTTGTGCAACAACAGAATCTTCAGCTTGTCTAAATAGTAACACACTACTCAGTTGCCCGCAGTACAGTATTGTTTCCAGTATCTCTACCCAGCAAGGTGATTAGTCAAAAAATGAGCCAGGTTTGGAAGGAAGGAAGGAAGGAAGGAAGGAAGGAAGGAAGGAAGGAAGGAAGGAAGGAAGGAAGGAAGGAAGGAAGGAAGGAAGGAAGGAAGGAAGGAAGGAAGGAAGGAAGGAAGGAAGGAAGGAAAGTGTCAAGATTCTGACTAATGAAACCACATAAAGCAGAACTCCAAGGCTTGAAGTTTCCTCAAAGCACATGTTTATTGGATACATATTGGCACAGTCCAAAGTGAAACCAACTCTGAAATCTGAAAAACATACGAAGAACGGCTGCAGGACTTGGGTTTGGCTAGTCTAAAGAAAAGAAGAAACAAAGGTGACATGATAGCAGTATTCCAGTATTTGAGAGGCTGCCACAAAGAAGAGGGGGTCAAATTATTCTCCAAAGCATCAGCGGGTAGGACAAGAAACAATGGTTGGAAACTGACCAAAGAGAGAAGCAACCTGGAATTAAGGAGAAACTTCCTAACAGTGAGGACAATTAACCAGTGGAACAGCCTGCCTCCAGGAATCGTGGACGCTCCGTCCCTGGAGGTTTTTAAGAAGAGACTGGACAGTCACTTGTCTGAGATAGTAGATTCTCCTGCTTGAGCAGGGGGCTGAACTAGAAGACCTCCAAGGTTCCTTCCAGCTTCTATTCTATTCTATTCTATTCTATTCTATTCTATTCTATTCTATTCTATTCTATTCTATTCTATTCTATTCTATTCTTGTTGTGTTTGGTGATCAATGAGGCATTGACGAGGCAGCAGGTGCAACAACAACTCTTTTATTAAGGCAAAAACAGAAGCTGGCTAACTGCTGCTCCACCTCTATTTATACATGCAGCAATAGGCGGCGGCCAATAGGATTCAAGTATCTTTTCCCACACTATGTTAACAAGCCTGTAGACAGAAAGTCTGGCATTTAAACAGACACAGTCATTTGACCGTTTTTTCAACAATTCCAAGTAATTCAATACATTACAATTCTATTCTACTCTACTCTACTCTACTCTACTCTACTCTACTCTACTCTACTCTACTCTACTCTACTCTACTCTACTCTTATTATTTCCCTAGAGATTCAAAGTAACTAAAAGTAACACTCCCCTCCCCTCTACCATGCTATAAATCATGCTACCCAATGGAAGCAATTGGCAGTCTTCTCAAATCGTCTTCACTCCTCCTTCCTGCACCTGCAGGAATGACCTTGGTTCCCACGGGACTGCTCGATGTTTTGTCTAGCAATACAAATAGCAATATACTTTCCCCCTTCTCCTCCCATCTATGTGGCAACTCAGAACTAAAAAGATGGCTTCAGCCAGGTTCGTTTCAGAAGTTGATGGAAGGAAGGAAGGAAGGAAGGAAGGAAGGAAGGAAGGAAGGAAGGAAGGAAGGAAGGAAGGAAGGAAGGAAGGAAGGAAGGAAGGAAGGAAATCTTAATAAAATAATAGTTCGTAAGAATATGTTCCAATTGTCCCAGATCCGTCTCTTCTAACTGGAAAAGCATCATTAGCATTGAATGTGCTATTTGGCTTTGACTTCTTGAGCACATTCCTAGGGCAGAAATATCGTCAACAGACAACATGGCAAATTAATTTATAATGGCTATTATTAGTACTTAAGCCCTATTCGTGGTATAAAAATATCCCTATTTAGAGCAGAGTGGCAAAGACTCGGGAAAGTTGTAGCTAAAAAAGGGGAAATGGCCTCTTTCTCCTGCTCCATGGGAATTGCTTCCTCCTCAGATCTGCAAAGGAAGCTCTGTGCAGCCAAAGGCTGATCTGTTTGTGGGGTGGCTGCCAAAAGCCTGGGGCAGACCAAGGACCAGGTCGCATTCTGAAGGGCCTGAGGGCAACCCTCCACAGCTCCCCATCCTCCACTTGTTCTGTTTGTGGTGCGGAACAGAGGAGGGTGTCCCGCTTGCGGCACCTCTTCTGCTGCTGTTCTGCATATCAAGGGTTCACGCTGGAATGGCCACAGGTCCCTCCCTCCCTGTAAGACTGTCCCAGCCAGTTGCCCATAGCTCAGCATTGCTTCCAGTGGTTCTGCCCAGCAACTCAGCTAGAGGCTCTTCCGGTGATGTGATCATCTGCCAGCAAAGCCTCTCGTGATCCTGCACAGGACAAACAGGCCAGAATTTGTGCAAAAGAATGAATGGCCGCTAATTTGACTTCAGTGCTAAAGCAAGGACAAAGCCGTTTTGGAACATTACAACCTTGCAGGCTACTTCATTACATATGGATCTAAAATTAGCCATCCCAGAAAAAGGATACTTTCCCTGCATAACTGAGTAAGAGACTGCAAACTCCCTTAGCCAACCCCTTAACAAACACACTGGATTTTTTAACAGACTCCAGTTTTTAATTGATAAGGCTTGAGTCACTCACTCTTTCTATGGGATGTCTATGGAGCTTCTCAATCATCCAGGCCATGGTTGTCCCAAAGGTGCTTTTTCCAAAAGGCAACTGGGCTTTCTTGGTTTTTTTCCTTGAAAATGTTTTGCTTCTCGTCCAAGAAACTTCTTCAGTTCTATTCCCCACCAGTCAGCCAGAACTGAAGAAGCTTCTTGGATGAGAAGCGAAATGTTTTCAAAGAAAAAACCCAAGAAAGTCCAGTTGCCTTTTGGAAAAAGCACCATTGGGTCTTTCTATGAGAGCTGCACTTGCAGAACCAACTGGCCCGTCTTCTCTCTGGTCCTCCTTTCTCCCCCGCCTCCTTCCATCCCCATTTCAATCCCCCTCCAGGCGTTGGATGGCCTGCAGCTCACAGAAGCTTTTGGCTTTGGGTAAAATGGGCCCCTTCAGAAGGCTGATCCAGACGCCTCCCATGGACAATCACAGCCCTCCTGGGAAGTTTTGGCAGTTTCAGTTTAAGCACAGATAGAGACATTCTTGTGTTTTTGCCAATTGTAAGTGATGTTCTCTCCCTGTTTCAACTGGCCTTTTTTCTTATTTCTGCCCTCTGGATTTGCTGACATTTAATACATAAACCTCCAGCTCTATTTCTGCTAACTTAACCGAGTGCCTAGGGTTCTGGCTCTGACCTGGATGCAGGAATAGTCTGGGAGGGGCTGCATGCAAACTAGCCTGGAAATTACCCACAGGAATTTTCCAACGCCAAGAAGCCCTTTTTGCACACAAACTGTGCAGCTCCTCTGTTTTCAGAAACCTGTCCAGCTCTTGAAAGTACAAGAATGCAAGGGACACACAGCCTCTCAAGGCAAATGGCATTGAGCTCAAGGAACACACACAGAGCCACACTCACATGCACACATGCACATAGAGAGAGAAGTTTATTTATATATGTGGTTATGGTACTTAACTGTATTATAATAAATTTAAGAAACAATAAAAATAAGTAAACTAAGGGATTGTCTAATTGCACACAAACCATTCTGTAAAGCTATCTGTTCCATTTTCTATACTATGCATTTTTAAACACAAATTATTCTACCGTGTTTCTTACAATATTGTATTTTTCCTTAAAAATCTGCATGAACATTTGCAAACATTTCTTGCAAAAACATTTTAAAAGTGATTACTTAGACCCTGTCTAGGTAGCAAAATATGATGGAGACTATTCTGTATCTTGTTCCTGTTGTCCTGTGGTCATCAAGATTTTTCCAGCTCAAGTTTGGCTGCCATAGAATCCCAGAAAATACAAATGAAATCAAAGAATTTTATTTCTTGACTGAAATGTACATCTATATAATAAGAATGAGGGGAATAAATAGGAGAATCTTAAATCTGGATTCTTTCACCCCTAAAAATAAACAAAAACCAAGCCACTTATTTCAATAAATACTCAACAATTCAAAATTTTAAGATACATTTATCTAAACTGGATCATTACATGTGAATGTAAGAATTCATATGGGTCAAATACCCCAAACCTCAAATGTCTTAAATTATTTGGAAATACAATGTGAAGGGTTTTTTTCCCCTACTGCATTATGCCAAAGACTGTCAGAATGGGGCTAAATAAATACTGTAACCATTTTATTATACATATGAATGTCTTTATCATTGGAATTAACAGATATTTCTTGATTTGTGCTGTGTGTGCTGTGATTGCCGTCCTGAACAAACACACTTCCTTCTTGCACTCCTGGTATTCCACAGAGCATCAAGCCACTCATACGTTGGGATGTTCATATTGACATCTGGTACCCTGAGGGAGGAAATTGCCTGCACAAATTGTATCCGGACTTCAGTGGTGGGATAGGAGGTGTGATGGGATAACAGCCTAATGCACAGGCCTTCTCCACCCAAGCAAGAACGTTGGACATCAGACTTCTCATTCTCTGCTCTTGCAGACCCAATTGTAGGCATGAAACTCTCCCTATGGAGATTCTCCATCATCCAGGTCATGGTTGTCCCAAAGGTGCTTTTTCAAGAGGCAACTGGTTTTTCAAGAGACTTTCTTGTTTTTCTTTGAAGATGTTTTGCTTGTCATCCAAGAAGCTTCTTCAGCTCTGACTGGATGGTAGTCCTGCTCTGTGAAGGACATGTTGCTTCTCATAGGTGCATGGGAAGCCCAGGGGACAATTGCTTGATGTCCCCCATGCGTGCTCTATTTCCTATCAGCCCTAGTGGGAAAGTACCTGTTCCAGGCTATCCTTTGTTCTCTGCTGAACAGACTTGCGCTATCCTGGAGATATTAACTAGGAGGAAATGTCAAAGAACATTCTTTTTCATTGTTCATTATATTCACTATGGCTCCCCAATCATCAGTTAAAATTTGGAAACAAAGCAAATCTGACAATTGATTGCTGAGATTGCTTTAAGGTGTCTATAAGGGGCAGGACTATCACATATGCTCCGGAAAAGAAAAAATCTCAGGACAGCAAGTTGGACAGGAAGGTGAAGGGAGCTTTGTGCCTCTCTTTTATTTAGGCTGACATTTGTCTCCTTCAGGTTGGAAGCTGCATTCGAGCACATAAAGCAGACTCGATAGGAGCCAGGCGGCAAGCGAGGGAAATTGCTGGCTTCCCAACCTGAGACCATAGAAAACTTCATTGGCTTCCATGGGCAAAGGATGTAATGACTCAAAAATCATATATCTGCAGTTTGTGGGCTTTTATATTTACAGTATCATTATCACCTGGGTTTTGTTTTAGTTTTGAGAATAAGATAACTTTCCAAAGATTTCTCAAGCTCATTTGGTGGACTTACTTGCATTTTTAGTATTGTAGGAGGTGTTTGACACAATTAGTTTATGAAATATAGGAAGGTTCCCCACTCAGACAGAATAAAAGGAATGCTTGGCTTCTGATTTCTAGAGAAACATACTAAGTCTCCCCATCATTTATTGTTTAATGAGGCCTGTAAGATGGTCATTCTGAAGCCTGGATTCTGCTGAATTGTGGCCAGCGCACCCAGGATGCTCTGGGGATGGTGAGCCATGCCCTGATGGCCACTCGGGAGCACACTTCAGGTGGGACTGCCTTTGGAGCCCCCCCCCCAAAGCCACAGCTGGCACAAAAGGTATCTGTGCAACTCCTGATGGAGAGAGCCCTGATGGAGAGAGCTGCTGTTTTGGAGTCTCTGCGCTGGTGCATCCAGAGAGCCAACCTGCCTGGACAGGAGTTAATATCTTGTCATAACTTTGGATCTGAATGAAGGAGGAGGTCCAGAGAGGACCCCGCTTCTACATCCAGCTTGTATTCAGACTATTAAGAGAGAATTTCACGCAGGAAAGTTTGCCTACACAGCACCAAAACCCATCTAGCTCAGCATGACCCACCAGTTATTTCTCTGTATAAAACCAGGATCATTTCATCTTGAACTTCTTTATTCCCTTTCAACAGCCCATTTGAATCCTTAGCGCATTATTTATCCAAGCATTCAGGTTGATTTATTCCTTTTGCACATTAGTCTTTAACAGCTGTTTCTAAAGCAGCCCGGCTGTTTTAATTGCTGCAGCTCTGTAATCATTTAAATCGCAAGAAAGAGCTTTTAAGCTTACAAGCAATTTAAGATGAGACGGGAGTTTAATAGACTTCTTTGAAGTTTCTCAGTTGCAGCCCTCCTAATCACAGCCCGTTCTGCTAGCCACTCAAGGAGAAAGCTTGGAAGAGCAGTGGTTTTCCTCTGATGACCAGCAATTCACCCACAGATGTTACTTAAATTATCTGCTGGCTATTTAGGTTATGGAATAAGTCCAAAACTGGGACATGACCTCTACACTCAACAGGGAACCGGATCGAACATTTATCCTGAAAACCCCTCAGGCTGCCGGTATCCTCCATAATCGGAAAACCATTAAAGGAAGAAGGCTAATGGAATGTGGAAGCTCAGTACAACTAATCTGTGAGAAGCAATAAAATAACAGGAAGCGGATAAAACCAGGAGACAACAAATTAAACATGTGTAAACTCGACAGTAAAGAGACAAAAAGACCTTTCAAGCCTCAGAGTTTCTGGGGCTTGAAAAGCCCCCCACACAAAGGCCAATGAATGAGATGATTGCTCCTTTGCCTCTTGAGGAGGATTTGGTTTGCCCCCTCCCCACCACTGGACTTCACATTTTTCATCCAGGATCTAATCTCCTCTTTTAAAGGAAGTTGGTTGCGCAGGAGCTTCAGAAGACACCCCGCCCCCCATGAAGTGGATTATCTGGATCCTTTTCAATCAGGAGTCAGACCTGGGAATGAGATGGAAACAGCAGTCCATCTCATGTCCAGAGGGAATTGCACATCCACCCTTGCCCTACTTAACCTCTGGATGGCTTTTCATACCATCAGCTCAGAAGATTTGGGGCGGGTACTACAGTGTTGTCCTGGCTTGCCTCCTTTCTCCAGGGTCAATTCTAGTCCATGGTGATTGGGAAGGTCCCTCCTACGTGGGGTGCTGCAAGGGTCAGTGCTTTCTCATCTCCTTGTTAACATCTACCAGCCTTGACAGGATAGGGACCCTGTCTGTGTGTGTGTGTGTGTGTGTGTGTGTGCGCGCGCGTGTGAGGCACATCCATAATCACTGAACTTCAGCAGAGAGAAGTTGCTTTGAGCATCGCCAGTATCAGACATTCTTCTCTGCATTGTGGCTGTCATCGCACATTTGGCGCAAAGCCGCCAGAGGCAGCCACAGCCACAGTCCTGAGAGACCCTCCCCAGCCCCCTCCTCCCCTCGCCAGAGGCTGGACGCTCAGCAAGGAGGAGGCGAAACGAACATCCTGCCATCCTTCCTCCTTTCAGCCGGCTTGGGCTCTGCTTCCCGAGTCTCTCTCCTTCCAAGGACGAATCCGCAGGTTCTGACGGGACTCCAAATGTTCCACATTGCCTGAAGGGTCCTCTCCAGTTGTCCCAGCCCCCCTGCGAGGGCTAGCAAGAATGGGGGGGGGGCTTTGGGGCCTGGACTGGCTGACTGGACCCCCGTTCAGTCAGTGGGTGAAACTAGTGAAATGGGGAGAATTGGTCAAGTTTAGTTTCACTCACTTTCTCTGTTTGCAGTTAGGAAAAAGAGTGTGCCTAAAAGCTTGGGGGTATTTCTCCTGTTACACATATTCTTATTCTCATTTACTCCAATATATACAGTTTTCCAGGCCGTATCAGAATCTGTGTTCCCTGTGAAATGCACATTTGTGGATATTTCCCACAATATGTTCACTTTCAAACACACTTTCCCAAATATAGTCGTCTTTGTACACACTTTTGAGATGCAACCTACTCTCAGAGAAATATACTAATCACTCTATAACTGCCTTCAGGTTGCATCGAATCAGGAGTCTGCAAGGGCCTTTTCTGATTAGCAATTTTATTAAAAGGCAAAAGCTTTTGTGAGCGTCATCAGATGCAAAAAAGTTTCCGCCTGTCAGAACCCGTTTCTTTGGTGGGAGGGACTTTTGTTAGTTAACTCTTTTCTTTTCCCCTTCTGCGGGTTCTGCCATACTCCTGGGGGGGAGGGGGGAAGCTTTGGGGAATTGCAACGTATCTTCTTCCTTTCACTTAGCCGCTACAATGTATCCTCTCTGCCTTTCCTATCCGCTTGCTCTTTGAACAGTTTCTCCTTGATGCCAGCCTGGGGTGAGAAAGGAATGTGCCTCCGGACATCTGGCTTATCTCTCTCTGCAGAAGAGAAGGTGCGAAGACCCAACAATGTTTTCACAGCCTTGGGAATGGCGTCTTATCAGCTCTGTTCCCACAGTGGACTTAACACCTGGGGATTGGGCCGTTAGAACTGACCGGATGAACTATTGGGGTGGGGTTTGCTTCTTGCTCCGTTAACCTATTGATTTGGGCGGGAAACCCTCAGATCCTGCCTTCTATGCCTGCTGTCAGCTTCTCCTAATAAAAGTTCCTTTTGGGATGACTTCGTTCCAAGAGTTCTGCTTTCTTGGGAAGAGGTTTTGAAGCAGGTCCTTACACCGCCTCTTAATAAAAATCCTCTGGAAAAGAGCTCCGTCTGGTTTTTTGCTACTGAAGTCCCCCATAGCTCTCTTCCTGCAAGGCTTTCGGAAGGGAGGGAGGAGGGCAGGAGGCAGTTCGGTGTAGTGGTTAAGGTGCCAGCTGGAAACCAGGATATGGTGAGTTCTAGTCCTGATTTGGGCAGGAAGCCAGCTGGGTGACCTTGGCCCAATCACTCTCTCACAGCCCTTAGAAGCAGACAATGGAAACACGTCTGAAAAACTTTGCCAGGAGAGCTGCAGGGCTAGTTCAGGCAGTCACCAGGAGTCAAAGCCTGATTTGAAGGCAGAAAATAAATGGGATGAATACAGTTAAGGATTAATAACAGTTAAGGGAACTAGGTATGACAGAGAGAGAAGCCAAATTTCTTCCCCATTTGTTAAAAAAAAAAAAAATCATTATAACCCCATATGCAAATAAAAGAGCAAGCATCAATACTCCCAGTACGGAGTCACTAGAAGAAGGTGATTGTATGCTGGTGTTCTGCTTCTTGTTCACTTCCAGACTTCAAACAAAGGTAGCCAGTATCCAGACAATGGCTTCTACCCAAAGGAACTGAGTGAATGTATGCTTGGGGAGGGATCTTGGAGATCATCTAGTTCTTCCAGATTCACAGATTTCAGTGCTGAAATCCACTTTTACAGCAACCCCAGAGATGGTCATCTCTGAAATACCTTCAGCAAAGGAAGGTCTCCCTATTCCAGAGTCAATCTGTCCCACTGGTGATCAGTCCTGGATTGCTTATGTGCTATAAGGTGGTATTGATTTTTCCTGACAACGTAGATAGATCGTCACGATGGTCCTTCCCTAACCTGGTCCTTGAGCACTTCCAGTGGTGTCTCCATTGCCCTGCAGCCGAGTCCATCCCCCTGGCTTTCGGTTTTCTTCATAGAATCCTAGGGCTGGAAGGGACCTTTGAGGTCTTCTAGTCCAGCCTCCTGCTCAACGCTTCTCTTGTCTCCCCCTTTCCCAGCACCAGAACTTTATATGGTGATGCTGAGATCATACTAGATATTGCTATGCTACTAAATGCAAAAGAAACTATGGCAAATATTTTTCTTTCAGAAAAGTGAGTTTAGCATGTTGAGGCAAATTAATTACCTCTCTTAGTGAGTCTCGTCAAATGCTGAATGGCAGCAACTTTGCAGGATTCCAGAAAGGATTTTTTTCCAGCCTTTCTTGAATAAATGTGGGGTCATCTGCATGCCACACCCAGCTCGTGCTGCTTAGTTGCAGTTGTGCTAATGTAAAAACTTACTTGAATTTACCTGAGAAGTTCCTTGGATCAAGGTTAGAAGAGATGAAGACTGAATCACTGCAATTACTCTTAACCGATTTATAGTCTCAATAACTCCGTTTTGTATTGGAAAGGTTAGTGTTCCATCCCAAAGAGCCCCATAAAGATTTCCCTGAAAGAGAGCAGCAGGGCAGGGGATGATGGATGAGATGGCCACTGTACCTGTGATCTCTCCTCAGAAGAGGTGCCTGCTGTCTCTTCCCTCAAGAGAGAAGCTCATCTCGGCAGAGGAATTCTGGGCAAAAGGCGTCCCAGGTGTGAAAATGCCAACTTTGGGGGAGGAATCTTCTCCTAGGAATTGCAAGCAAGGGAGGGGACAGAGCTCAGGGCCCCAGATGTTCGGCACACAGAAGTCGAGGCTCCAGCCCTTCGAGAAGGGCTGTGTGGAAGGGCTGACTGGGAGCAAGGGGGGAAAGCGGCCATCACTCTTGGATATCTGGAATAGCCAACACCCCAGAAGACAAGCTCAGGATCCAAAAAGATCCTGACAGACTTGAACAATGGGCCCTATCCAAGAACATGAAATTCAATGTGGAGAAAAGCAAAGTTTTACACCTGGGCAGGAAAAACCAAAGGTACAAGTACAGATTAGTGCGAAACCTGGCTCAAAAGCAGTAACTGTGAGAGGGACCGTGGAGTCCTTGTGGACCATCACTTAAACATGAGCCCGTAATGTGCGGCAGCAGCCAATAAAGCTAATACAGTCCTTGGTTGTATAAACAGAGGCATAGAATCAAAATCACGTGAAGTATTAGTACCACTTTATAAATCCTTAGTAAGGCCACAAGATGATTAAAGGCCTGGAGACTAAAACATAGGAAGAACGGTTGCAGGATTTGGGTTTGGCTAGTCTAGAGAAAAGAAGGACTAGGGGGGACATGATAGCAGTGTTCCAGTATTTGAGGGGCTGCCACAAAGAAGAGGGGATCAACTTATTTTCCAAAGCACCAGAAGGCAAGACAGGAAACAATGGATGGAAACTAATCAAAGAGAGAAGCAACCTGGAATTAAGGAGAAACTTCCTAACAGTGATGACAATTAACCAATGGAACAGCTTGCCTTCAGAAATCATGGATGCTCCATCACTGGAAGTTTTTAAGAAGAGACTGGACAGCCACTTATCTGAAATAGTATAGGTTCCTCCTTCTTGAGCAGGGTGCGGGACTAGAAGACCTTCAAGGTCCCTTCTAGCTCTATCCTATTCTAAATTCTAAAGAAAAAGGTCTGCTCAGAGACTGTGGCAAGAGAGGAGATGTGCTTCTCAAGGAAATCCTCCCAGGTCTGTTTTTGTTCTTCCACACGCCAGGACAGCTGCCCCAGAGCATCTGGATAATTGAATGCAGGCTGAAATTCTTGCATAAATGCAAACTGGTTTCAGCCTGGCATGCCACTGGATCAATTTATATTTGGCCATTTCTTAACTCTGGCTGAATGCTCTTTTCAGCAAATGCCAGCATATTTACTCAGCTCTCTCTCTCTCTCTGCATGCTCCTAGTCCCAGCATGCTGGAGCCATTGCTCTGAACTGGACCCTGAAATCGACCAAGAACAAAGTAAGATTTTCTAGACAGTATCTAATTCGTGAAGAAAGTTTATCAGAGCCCTGAGCTTCCTGTTTTCAGTCTCCACTTTGAGCCATTTTATTTAAAGGCAACTGTCTGTAAAAGACAGAGAGGGAGAAATATTTTATGCAGAGATCCAGGTTTTTGGTTCAGCTGGAAAAAGACATTCAACGAGGATGCCTGAGAAAGCAACAGAATGCCCAAGCGACAGACTAGGTGGGAAAGAAGGAAATGAAGGGAAAGCACTCTCTCACATTAGAGGCATCATATTGCAATTAATGTACAGTGGGGCAAAAAAGTATTTAGTCAGCCACCAATTGTGCAAGTTCTCCCACTTAAAAAGATGAGAGAGGCCTGTAATTGTCATCATAGGTAGACCTCAACTATGAGAGACAAAATGAGAAAACAAATCCAGACAATCACATTGTCTGATTTGGAAAGAAGTTATTTGCAAATTATGGTGGAAAATAAGTATTTGGTCACCTACAAACAAGCAAGATTTCTGGCTCTCACAGACCTGTAACTTCTTCTTTAAGAGGCTCCTCTGTCCTCCACTCATTACCTGTATTAATGGCACCTGTTTGAACTGTTATCAGTATAAAAGACACCTGTCCACAACCTCAAACAGTCACACTCCAAACTCCATTGCCATTATGGTGAAGACCAAAGAGCTGTCGAAGGACACCAGAAACAAAATTGTAAACCTGCACCAGGCTGGGAAGACTGAATCTGCAATAGGCAAGCAGCTTGGTGTGAAGAAATCAACTGTGGGAGCAATAATTAGAAAATGGAAGACATACAAGACCACTGATAATCTCCCTCGATCTGGGGCTCCACGCAAGATCTCACCCCGTGGGGTCAAAATGATCACAAGAACGGTGAGCAAAAATCCCAGAACCACACGGGGGGACCTAGTGAATGACCTGCAGAGAGCTGGGACCAATGTAACAAAGGCTACCATCAGTAACACACTACGCCGCCAGGGACTCAGATCCTGCAGTGCCAGACGTGTCCCCCTGCTTAAGCCAGTACATGTCCGGGCCCGTCTGAAGTTTGCTAGAGAGCATTTGGATGATCCAGAAGAGGATTGGGAGAATGTCATATGGTCAGATGAAACCAAAGTAGAACTGTTTGGTATAAACACAACTCGTTGTGTTTGGAGGCGAGAGAATGCTGAGTTGCATCCAAAGAACACCATACCTACTGTGAAGCATGGGGGTGGCAACATCATGCTTAGGGGCTGTTTCTCTGCAAAGGGACCGGGACGACTGATCCATGTACAGGAAAGAATGAATGGGGCCATGTATCGTGAGATTTTAAGTGCAAACCTCCTTCCATCAGCAAGGGCATTGAAGATGAAACGTGGCTGGGTCTTTCAGCATGACAATGATCCCAAACACACCACCCGGGCAACAAAGGAGTGGCTTCGTAAGAAACATTTCAAGGTCCTGGAGTGGCCTAGCCAGTCTCCAGATCTCAACCCCATAGAAAACCTTTAGAGGGAGTTGAAAGTCCGTGTTGCCCAGCGACAGCCCCAAAACATCACTGCTCTAGAGGAGATGTGCATGGAGGAATGGTCCAACATACCAGCAACAGTGTGTGCCAACCTTGTGAAGACTTACAGAAAACGTTTGACCTCTGTCATTGCCAACAAAGGATATATAACAAAGTATTGAGATGAACGTTTGATATTGACCAAATACTTATTTTCCACCATAATTTGCAAATAAATTCTTTCCAAATCAGACAATGTGATTGTCTGGATTTGTTTTCTCATTTTGTCTCTCATAGTTGAGGTCTACCTATGATGACAATTACAGGCCTCTCTCATCTTTTTAAGTGGGAGAACTTGCACAATTGGTGGCTGACTAAATACTTTTTTGCCCCACTGTATCTTCCTTCCTTCCCTCCCTCTCTCTGTTCCTTCCTTCCCTTCTTCCTTTCCTACGCATTTCCTACGCGACGGACTCTTGGCAAGGGATGGGCTGCACCTCACGAAAACAGGGGAAAATGTACTCGGAAAAAGACTGGCCCAGCTCATCAGGAGGGCTTTAAACTAAAATTGAGGGGGAAGGGTGACCAATCTTCAGAATCTCTAGAACCCCAAACCAATCACAAATCCCAAGAAAACAAATCAAACAATGAGGTAGGGAGTGATGAGAAAAAAAGAAAAAATCAAACAACAATCAGGAAACATACCCACGGACAGGCATAAAGGTCTTAAATGCTTATATACAAATGCTCAAAGCTTGGGGAACAAACAGGGCGAACTAGAAGCAGTAGTACACGAGGAGGGTATGACACAGTTGGCATTACAGAAACCTGGTGGGACAAAACCCACGAATGGAATGGACTGATGGATGGATACAAATTGTTCAAAAGAAACAGGTCTACAAAAAGAGGAGGGGAAGTTGCACTATATGTAAAAGAATACTACATATCTACAGAAATGCACGTGATCAAAAATAAAATCCCACCAGAATCTATATGGATCAATATAAAAGGGGGGAAAAGTGACATTACCATAGGTGTATATTACAGAAGAAATAGATGGACTCTTTGCCAGCCAGTTAACAAATGTACGTAGGATAGGAAGCATACCACAGTAGTAATAGGAGACTTTAACTATCCAGATATAACTGGGAGACAAACTCTGCAGTGAGTGGGAGAACAATCAGATTACTAACCAACCTAGCCGACCACTTTGTCATCCAAAAAGTAGAAGAGGGAACTAGAAGTAAAGCTGTGCTGGACCTAATTCTTACTAATAGAGAAGCAGTGATAGAGGGAGTTGAAGTTGCCGGAACCTTGGGTGAAAGTGACCATGTCATGCTGAAATTTAATATAATGCAAACACTAGCAATAGAAAACAATCCAACCAGTGTCTTAAACTTCAAAAGAGCTGACTTTAACAAACTCAGAGAGAACCTAGGAAAGATCCCATGGATGAAAATCCTAAAGGGGAAAGAAAACAACCCAAGAAGTGTGGGAAACTCTGAAAAATGCAATCATAAAAGCTCAGTCAAGCACAATACCACTGAAAAAGAAAAACAAGAAATTCAAGAAGAAACCAGCATGGTTGCACAAAGATATCTCAGACAAACTGAAAGGCAAAAAGGACAAGTACAAAAAAACAGATCTGCAAACAACTAGAAGTAAACAAAGTTATAACTAATAGCCAGCATGGGTTTGTTAAAAACAAATCATGTCAAACGAGTCTTATTTCATTCTTCGATAAAGTGACTAAACTAGTAGACCAGCGAAATGTGGATATAGTATACTTAGATTTCAGTAAGGCATTTGATAAAGTAGACCACAACCTACTCCTTGGTAAGCTAGGAAAAGGTGGAACAGACAACATCACCACCAGATGGATCTGTAGCTGGCTGGCAAACCGTACTCAATGAGTAGTCCTCAACGACACTACATCCACATGGAGAGAAGTAAGCAGTGGGGTACCACAAGGTTCCGTCTTAGGCCCAGTACTCTTCAATATCTTCATAAATGACTTAGATGAGGGAATTGAAGGGGAACTCATCAAATTTGCAGATGACACTATACTGACACTATACACTATACACCCCAGAAGACAAACTCAGGATCCAAAAAGATCTTAACAAACTTGAACAATGGGCCCTCTCCAACAAAATGAGTTTCAGTGTGGAGAAAAGCAAAGTTTTACATTTAGGCAGGAAAAATCAAAGATATAAGTATGGATTAGGTGAGACCTGGCTCAAAAACAGTAACTGTGAGAGGGATCTTGGAGTCCTAGTGGACGATCACTTGACTATGAGCCAGCAGTGTGCAGCAGCAGCCAAAAAAGCTAATACAATCCTGGGTTGCATAAACAGAGGCATAGAATCAAGATCACGTGAAGTATTAATACTGCTTTATAAAACCCTAGTGAGACCACACCTGGAATACTGCAGCCAATTTTGGTCACCATACTACAAAAAAGATGTTGAGACCTTGGAAAAAGTTCAGAGAAGAGCAACTAAGATGATCCAAGGCCTGGAGACTAAAACATATAAAGAACGGCTGCAGGATTTGGGTTTGGCAAGTCTAAAGAAAAGAAACAGGCGAGACATGATAGTAGTATTCCAGTATTTGAGAGGCTGCCACAAAGAAGAGGGGGTCAAATTAAATCCAGGATTTAAGAGTTACTCTCAACCCTAATGAACCACCGATCTTTCCACAAAGCTTAAAGAACTTCTGGAACACCTGAGCATGGTTTCTGAAGACACCAACTGCAAACCCTGGTAGAAAATCAAGGGAGATGTCTTTTGCTGTCTGGAGCAGAGGGGCAGATGAAGCCCACCTTCTGTCCAAGTGCACAACACTCAAGACCAGTGAGGCTGCTTCATCCCTGCAGGAAAAAATCCTTTGAATGTGGATTCAGGTTCCACAGCCTCTTCTTCTATTAAAATTCCACCAAAAGTACCTCAAGAAAGAAAAGAAAATGTCCACAAAGCTTTTGCATGATATGAGGTCCTGAAAATGTTTCATCCATATGAAAAACATGACCCCGGAATACAAGCCCAGGAGAGCAGATGCTAAAATGAATTGGAGCTTAGTAATTCGACCTAATATCTGAGCACCATCAGAGGTGGGAAAAGGATGTTCTGGGTGTTCCATAAAGGGAACATAACAGAAAAAGATGTTGCTCCCTTCATGCTGTCCTAGCATGTTCCAGCATCATCTGGATAGTAGGTTTGCCTGCTATCTAGCAGTGAGCGACAATGAAGGCAGAGTGGCAGAAAACAGAACCGAGCTGGTACTTTGAGAATTGTTAATCACCTAATCAGAACATTTCTGAGGGATTAATGAGAAGTTGCATGGAGCTGGTGATACGGCAAAGCAACATTGGCTGGCCCGACTCCCTGGGAGATTCCACTCCTGGGAATATTCTTGCAATTACAAACTGCGAAGAACACAAAACCATGTACGTTCACAGTGTAATGTGGCTAATTGAGCTTGCCGAACAAAGTACAGTTTTGTAATTTCCTGCCCACGGCCTCCTTGAATAATTCAGCTTTTGTTCGTTCGGATGCAAACTAATTTGTTCCACGTCTGCCTTTCAGAAAGGAATGGGTGGATTACAACTTACCTGTCTGTTCTATTGCAAAATACATTCAAATAATATTTATATGGAAATTTATGTAATAAGGAATCCGAATAGGAAGACTTGACCAAAACTAGAATAAGCCAGTAAAAAATTATTTGTCCATCCCTGAAACACAGAGAGAATAAGTACAAGTACAGAAAGCGGTGAGAGCTTTCTGACCATGTGGTCAAGAATTTGGATGGTCCTCACGCTGGGAGCAGTTGAGTGACTCTCTCTGGCTTAAGAGGTTTTCCTTTTCCTCTCTCCTACCCATTCTTCCTTCCCTCCCTTCTCCTCCCCTCTCCTCCACTCCCTGCCCCTTCCCTCTGCTCTCCTTTTTCTTTCCTCACTCAGTGGCTACCATTGAGAGGCTAAGAACTCTGGTCAAAAGCAGGAACCATTGTTTTAGCAGTACAAAGGCCCATCCCTCTGACCCATTTTCGTAACTGTTCAGATTTTGCAGCTCAAGGCAATACAAACCCTCAAGTTATTGATTCAAGTGAAGAGATTGGAGGAGGGCCAAGGTCATGCCATGCATGGAAAGATGGGGTAGAGAATGGGGGCAAAGTGATGCTGCATCTGAGGTTTTAAGACTGAAGAGGTTTGCAAACAGGGGGGAACAAGCGAAGCCTTCTTGCACCCCTATGCTGGGGAGGAAGGGGAATGGCTGAGTTGATGGGGCCAGGTCTGGGTGGCATCTGGCTGAGACCTGCAGGGTAAGTCTGGGTCTTTGAGCAACCATTCCTGGCTGAAAGGCTGCAATGAGAGGACTGCTGTCATGGCTGCCATTCCGCTAGTCAAGTGTCGCAACCTGGCAGCCTGACATTAGCAATAGGAGGAGGGAAGAGAGGAATGGAATGTAGGGAGGAATTAGGGGGGGGGGATGTAAACCAATCTGTGCCAGCCTGACGCATGAGAAACACCAGCCAGCCCAAGGTCTCTCATCGGAATGCAGAGCTGGAAAGAACTAAGGCTCCATTACCCAAACAATATACAAGCACCCAATTGGACATTAACTGATAACAGGGGGATGGCTGGGGAAAAGGGAAAGTTAATTGTATTGTTTTGCACACCAAAACACCAGATCCAGCTTTGCCACTTCTGTAACCATCTAAACCTTAGTAAAGTATACTCTTGGTAAAACAATGGGCCAGGAGCCCTTCTTTGCTAGATGACTGAGTGGGACAGTTGATAACACAGGGCACAACCAGACAAGGTGGTAGTCACAACTGTGTAACCAAAGCTCCACTCATGTGACACACAAGGCAGTGGAGCTTCAGTCACAAGAGGGCGATCCTGACTTTGGAGACACCTTCACAGACATCCCTGCTTTGGTGTCCTCCCCAAAAACATGGGAGAACCTTTGTGCCAAGATAAGGTGATTTGACCTGAGACTCAGAGGACAGGATTATCAGCACCAGGTAATTCTGAGAAATAGAGCAAATGACTGTTTTACTTGAAAGGGAGTTGAGATGTCTAGATCTGTGAAAAATTAATTATGATGTTGCAGTGCATATTGGTTTAGCAGATGAAACATGTAAAAGATGCTTTAGATCAAAAATAAAAAAAAACTCTTAGGAAATTACAGAACTTGAGACTGTTGTGTGAAGTGCAGAAGGAGGAAATGGGAATCAAGGGGAAAACGAACCAGAGGGAAACCCTTCGGAGGGACTGCCACTGCCCAGGCAAGAAGGTAAACTGGGCTGGTCCAGTGGGGTGTTTTGTGAGAGGAAGAGAGTCATGGGACAAAATGGCACCTCACCCAGCCAAGAAGCTGGAAATGAATGGCTGGCAATGACACACTCGCCCCCTCCCCAAGTTCCCCTCACTGACAAAATCTGGGCTGCCAGCTGTGGGAGACCCTTCAGCTGCAGCTTTCTAGGGCCTCTCGCTTGTTTGTTTGCTCCACTGCAGACCTCCAAGCTGCTGATTGCTCGAAGCCTTTGTTCCTGCTTTGCCCCTCAGCCTATCTCTTCATCAACCATCAACAGACACGAGAAATGGTGTTTAGACTTCACGTTCTTGATGAAAGTCAAATGCCAAACCTCTGCAGATGTCTGAGAGAGAGAGCATGTCGCAGCAAGCCGTTTCCAGCATGGTGAAAACAACTGATAATGTTTCTTGTGAATTCCTTCCTCTCACTTTCCCCCCCCGAAGCCATCCAGGTAGGATGAGAAAGTTCACTCTCCCCCTTTGCTTCTCTTAGGCCAGCCTGAGAATAGCTTCTTTCATTTCAGTCCATGCATCGTGGAGAGGACATGGAGAAGGAGGAGCATGACTGGCCTAAGCTTGATGCTGGGCGTCACCCCACAAATCTAACTAGCAGAAACACGGTAACACAACACGGCACCTTCACGTCAATTTTCAAAGTGAGGGGATGGTTTCCTAAAGCAGCTTTGGCAAAGCAAAGACCCCCCTCCCCAAAGCATTGCCCAGTCCAAATCATTAGTTCATTGTCCTGTCTCTTTATGAATAATTGAATTCATTATAACAACCTTTTTTTTCCAGGGACAACAATTGTTATTCTTCTATCTTTTAACATCACCTTGGTAGTAATTAAGAAGGAATTCTTTCTTGAGCAGGAACAGCTAAGAGTTTAGCAAGAGAATTTATCAGGATGTTTTCAGAGGAAATCCCTAGCAGTATTTCTCTATAAGTCAACACTAAGTGTAAGCCTGAACAAGAAGAAATAAAAGCTTTTCCTACTTTTGATGCCAACATAACCAACAGAGATGAATGTACCAGGATATATTTTGTATATATTTTTGTTATTCCCTGAAAACTATCTAGCATATATTTGCAATGGCCCAAGGAGAAAAGCTGCACCTTGGAGCAGTGAATATCCGCACTTCAGCCTATCACAGGACAAAGATTTATTATAACAAGCAAAAGAGCTGCTAACGAGTGACTGACAGAGGAAGCAAGCCCCACGAGACTCCACTAAAGGAAAACCCAGGGGATCAAGAGTGATAGCCAGAGATCCAGGAGATCCAGTGCACGGAAATGGCTTTCAGGTTCTTGCAGGAGAAAGTGCAACTTTAAGGGAAGGAAAAGTGTCCCACAAAGGAAAAAAGGGGGATTCCAGAAGAATGGGGAGCTGCACAAAGAGAATCAGAGAATCAGAATCGAGAATCAGAATAGAGCTGGAAGGGACCTTGGAGGTCTTCTAGTCCAGCCCCCTGCTCAATCAGGAGAAACCCGAGCAGTGCTGCGAGTTGCCGACTACGGCCAGCAGCACCTACGCCATGATAGCCAACCAATTACTACTATGAGCTGGGTGAGCCACACTCCTTGGCTGATTGGGTCTGCTGCCTGCTAGACACACAAGCTGGTGATGGGATTGACTTGTCAGCTCCACTGACAAGCTCTTCTCCCATCAATTCATGCAGAGAGGAACAACCAGGGCTTTTTTTCTCATAGAACGCCCAGAACGGAGTTCCGGCACCTTTTTTGGATGGAACCTTGTAGGATAGGCAAGGCGGGTTGTATGACATGTGTGAGTTCCGGCACCTTTTTTTTAAAAAAAAAAGCACTGGGAACAACACTGCATAGACTAGAGCACAGACCAGCACATCCCCATGGATTCTGACGATGGAGAAAAGAGCTCAAGATTTGAAAGGATCTCTTCTCATTCACTCTTCCAGTCTATAAGAAAGGTCCAGAAAGGCAGAGAAGAATAGTCACTGATAGCAGTTTCCAATATTTGAGGGGCTCCTACAAAGACGAGGAGGTCAACCTATTTTTCAGAAGCACAGGAAGGCAAGACAAGAAACAATGGATGGAAACTAACCAAGGAGAGAAGCAATCTAGAAGTAAGGAGAAATTTCCTAACAGTGAGAGCAATCAACCAGTGGAACAGCTTGCCACCAGAAATCATGAGCGCTCCATCACTGGAGGCTTTTAAGAAGAGACTGGACAGCCATTGTCTGAAAGGGTATAGGTTCTCCTGCTTGAGGAGGGAGTTGGACATAAGACCTCCAAGGTCTCTTCCAACTCTATGATCCTATGTTTTATGTTCAAATGACTTTGAGGGAAAGATCTGAGCTTGGGCAGCCTGGTCTGGGATAGGCTGCATCCCATAAGGACTGATAAAGATACATTTCGCCAAAGCATGATTGTGAGTTGGATCTGTGAAGCTGGATTTAAGATGAATTTAAGATGAAGGTTAGAGACGAAAATCCTGATGTAAGAACTTATAAATAGAAGAAAGAAATGCAAACATTTTTAAAATGGGCCTTATTAAATGACTCATTTTAAAAAATCAGGGAAACAAACATGAACTCACAGGATTTGTGGCTATTGCTGCCCATACGCACAAGTTCAGAGCATGGGAAAATAAATAAGAGTATCCTGAATTATTGTTACAGAAGAACAAACATCGCTTAATAGGTATAACTGAGACTGCCTACTATGCCTTGGAGAATTGGAATTTACTCAAGAGGTTCACAAATGCCAGGCGTTTTATTCCCTGCCTGCTGGCCACCTGTCTCTCTGAGCTTTTCCCAGCCAGAGGCACAACTCGCTGTTACAAGTGTTCACACCTGCTCCCTAGGCTCAGTCCTGGCTCCTGAACTCTCAACACTCCTATGAAGGGTTTGGATCCAGAGGTGGAGGAAACATTTGTCAGATCTGCCCCAGAAGAAAAACTGGGTGGAACAGCTATAATACTCTAGATAAATACAATCCAAAATTATCTTAATAGGTAACAGAAACAGCCTGAAATCTGAAACTTAGTCAAGACAATTCACTTAAGAAATAAAAATGAAATGAATGCAAGATGACAAAGCACCTGGTTTGAAATTTTTGAAAAAGATGTAGGAATGGAATTTGCTTATAAACTATTCAGTTTACATGAGTCAGATATGTGATGTGGCTATGTAAAAAAAAAAAAAAGCAATGATAAGCGTCATCTATAGAAAGATGATTTCCTAACTAGGGAAAAAATTATACTTCATTCTTCATTCTGTGTCCTGGAAATTTAAATGTTTTAGGAAGAATTCAGAGCAATTGGATTAAAAAATGAGAAACCGGGTCTTATGGAGAGAGCCTGAAGGACCTGGGAAGGGCAGAATGGGACAACTTGGTGCAGCCAACTTGCCATGGCCAACTCACCATGGGACAACTCTCGGTGGGACAATTCAACAATTAAGTTTAAGTATTTACAATAATTTTAAAAATATTGTAATTTCTGCCATTCACATTTTATTTTGTCCCTCCTTCTACATCCTTTTTTAATGATTCTATTCCACCATTTTTTTGATATTAGTGTAACTCTTGTCCCACAGCAAGTTGGCCCCAGTGAGTTGGCCATGGCAAATTGGCCGCGGCGAGATGTCCATGGGAAGTTGGCCCCGCCAGTTTGGCTGCGCAGAGTTGTCCTAGATTCTGGGAAGGGTGCTCTCAATTGAGAAGACCATGGTGGGGTTGAGGGAGGGGTAGGAAAGGGCAACACAGAAGGAGCTGAAGCTGCTGCTCCTCAGATTCCAGGGTCCAGGCCCAGAAATAAGGGGTAAGTTACAGGATGGCAGATTCCAACTGAATATAAGGAGAAGAAAATCTAAAACAACAGTTGCATGTGGGTGAATGTGCTTGCCAAAGGGGGAGGGGGGTCTCTCTTTCATTGGATTTTTCAAGCAGATGCTGGAAACCATAAAAGGAGGTTACAGCAAATGGTTCCAGACCCTCTTCTAGTGTGGCTGAGTATAAGAGAGAATCCTGACTTAGCAAAATCTGCTCAGAGTCACCTCGAATCACGTGATAGGCGGCAGATAAATTTAATAAATAATAATTATACATAATAATAATACAAAGGGCTGGAGGAAAGGACAGGGCCTTTGACATAATAAAGCTTCACCAGGGAGGCACTCTCTTGCTAACATCCCTTTGCTATGCCCCGGCTTCTTCCTCGGGGGAATTGCTAGAATGGAAGGTAACCAGATGTAAGACATGTGAAGCCATCAGTGCATCTGGCTTATCCTGGTGAAGGACATCTCCAAACCAGCAACGTTAAGTTTATTTGTGTTTATGCTGTTAATAAAAACTTCCAGAATTTGAGGTCAGAATACTGATCTTATCTACACATTTAGCTTGGGGGGGAGGGCAGAGTTGGGGAAAAAAACCTACCTTCTTCAACATTTGGGTCCTGATCCTGGCAGGTAGGTCCATGATAGATAAGATGCCATTGTAAACTTTCTACAAGTGGATTACAATAACAGTTGGTTAACAGAGAGTTTTGAAACTTTAATTTTGTTTTAGTATTATTATTCTTCTGGCTAACTACTTTGTCACTAATATATAGAAGACAGGTCAATAATTTGCAAATAATTTAGTAGTTTAAAGAGGGCCTGTTTCGCAAGGGGTGAGAACTAATGTAGTAATGTACTAAAGTATTCAACTAGAGGGGATAATATATGTATATGTGATGGTGTTTTTTTGATGTACCTTTTTAATGTTTTCATTGTTTTGTGTTTTTGACCTTTTTTCTTTTTTGTCTTCAGTTGCAAATCAGAACAAAGAAGGGGAAATTGAAAAATCAGATATTAATCTATACAGTTTTAGGGATATTTTTTCTTTTATTTTCAGTATTTATAAGCAGTAATATAGTTGAGACTTTGTTACTAAGCTCAAAAATTCATATTTATTTATTTTTCTTTTTAATATAATGAAAATAACTCAAGATACTTTGCTTGGAATCTTGTATTAATGTTTTACAATATGAATTCTATAATCATACTATGAATCCATCTACAGACAAAATCTTTTTTGAAAATATATCTCTGCTTTAAATAAAACAAACAAACAAACAAATACAATTACCAAGTTGGTCTTCTGCACTTTCCTACAGTGAGTCACCAAGTTTTTTGGGACCTGGTTCAAAGGCCCTCTGTGACTGCTGGGTGCTACTCACAGCAAGAACCCAGAAGAGAGGAAGAGGAGGAGGGGGAGGGGGAGAGGGAGCAAGGAAACACTCGAGACTCTAACCCCATTCACACAGCCACTGGGTCTCATCATGGTTCCGACAGATGAAACTCTTCAAAAGAACTTCGAGGCATTGTTTACCTTAAAAAATCTTTTATTCGAGAAACAAAGTATTGGCACTACATAGTTAAAGCCAAAAACTAAATTCCCCTCCCCTGGATACAAAGTAACAAAGCACAATTCCCTCCTCCAATAAACAGTCATAAATCACATTTCCCAATTAGCTTGAAGGCTGAGGCTTTCTCCTCAGCAGCCCGCCAAATCTTTATCAACTCTGGGCGCAATAACCTTGGATTGCCACGGCTGAGTTATTATTGTTATGACTAGCTGGACTCTCATCCACATTCCCCCTCCCAGCATCAGCGAACTCTAAAAGTGATAGAGAAAAGATGGCTACATTTCCATCTGTTGTCAAAGCAAGAACATCCGATGTTAGCAGTGTTGACACTGGGGTTTCATGTTGGGGCACACACCCCGAGCACAGGGGCCAAGGGCAGGGATAGTCTCCTCGAGCCATTCCTCTTGGAGTAGGTCTATTGTATACTAATCTGGATTATAAAAATAAATAGTAATGTATATAAAATAATTTAATCATTGGAGCTGTTCTAAACTATGACAATGTTTAATAACTGAATACCATTTTCCAGCAAAAATAGTGAAGATCAGTAGGTGGTATTGTATAAAATGACTTTCATACTGGCATACAATCCCCAATAATCCTATTGTTCAGCCTATCTGAGTGGCTAGCAGGAAGCGTAAAGCAGCATTAATGTAAACACATTTCAAGATTACTGACTTAATTTCACCTTTCTACTCCTTTTCCTGGAAGATGGAAAGATGCTTAATGTAAGGACCTGCCCTCAGGAAAGTAAGATTCTTGAATTTAATTGGTTGAATCAAAAGAACTTTTGCTGAGAAAAAGTGGTTGCAGTAAAGTCAGGAGAAATTTGAAAGTCCCAACATCCACCCATCCCAACCAATCCACTGGCAGCCAATGTGATGCAGCGAAGATGTTTTGAGAACGCTGAGGCGCAAGGCAGATAACGGGTCACTCTCTCAGGGCATGACGGCCTTGGAGCCAGGCTGGAACCGGCTGGGAGGGAGTCTGCCCCATCTCCAAGAACAATCCCCCTCCTTAATTCCAAAGTGTTAGAGCAAAGTGAAAGCATCCCAGAAATACCAACATCCCTCCTCCTCCAACAGAATAGCAGGACACAACTGTGGATATGACACTTTAAAAAGAGTAAATGAAGCCACAGCAGCATGTGTTAGACATGCAGTTTGTAGGCAGAATTCTGATTATAACATAGCAAGAATCCTCTGGAGAGCAAAGGTTCTGTGTCATTGTAGGCTGCTGTTTTTACTGAAAGTCTTGTTTGCTTAATAGGAAGCAGAAGGTTCGGATCTTCTGAAGCCCACCCACCCACTAGCCCATGTATACAAACTGCAGCCACAACCAGCATGGCTCATCCTCCCAGTGAGTATTCTCACAACACATTGAATTCCATCAGTCAATAACCTAGCTGGAGCTATTTGACAGCCATAATAACTGGATCAGATGCCATTTTGGACCCCAATGTCTCTTCCCTTCTGGGCTATCTGGCCTCCCCCGCAGATTCTTTAAGAGAGACCTTTGCTTGCCAAATCCCTTTTTCCTTCCAGCTCTTTTTTCTGAAGGTTGAAGTACCCATCATAAATTCATTGACTGATAGAAACTTCATTTCACTCATTGACCAATAAAAATACATGCAATAAAACAAACAAAGCAAAGTTAACCTCTGACATCAAAGACTCTCGTCAACCCTTTGTGAGCAAAGCTTATAGATAATACAGCCGAACTTTACCACTTTTAAAGAAATAGATATTTATCCTGGTTATTTAACAAATAAAGCAAATAAAAGTTGGAGTGTCCTGGAAATTGAGTTTAAAAGAAGGTATAATCAGCCCTGTAGAACTGGAATACAAGACAACATAAGATGCGATGAGTGTCTGTTGAGTTTCCTGAGAGGTTTTTCTATATTTCTTATATTTCCCTTCCAAAACAGCTGGCGCTGTTACGTAACAAAAGGCACTAATAGCAATCCTCTTCTGAATTTGGGGACTGTGATGTGTTATGAAGCTGGTCTAGGAGTTAAAATGTGTTTGTTTGCAATTATATCATGAGAAAAAGCAATGATTTCTGTTTGGTCTTAATCCTTTGCCTTAATATTGACTTAGCTTGATCTGTGCCACAGATACCTGATTCTGTATTCTTTTGTATTGTTAGTTCTACAGGGACATTCACCACCAGACGATTCTTCCTTTTTAATTCAATTCCCAGGGCACTCCAACAATTTTTATTTGCATTATTCGTTAGACAATCAGGATGATGGCAAAAATTCTGCTACATTACCTATAAGCTTTGCTAGCATGTTAGGGGTTAACTTTGCTTTGTTCGGTTTATTGGATGTATTTGGTCAATGATAGAAATGAAGTTTCTGTTTATCAACTCTAGGCATTGTAGATCTGTTTTAGATGTAACCCTTGGAGATTAATTGACTCAGTCCCTAATTGGCTATATCACTGAATCGGGTTTTTTTCCACCACAACCCCCCACCTCCCTTAGTGGTGGAAAGACCGCTATTATTTCCCCACAAGAAAGCTGACATGGCCGAATGACACTGTGTGAGCAGGCTCAGGTGTTGTGTCTGTGCAGGAGGTACAAGGAGAATCTGGTGATTTGCCCACTTCACACCAGGCTCTGCTCAGGTTCCCTCGTTGTGCCCGAGGGGCCTGCAAGGAACAGGGGAGCAAGGAAGAGGGGACCCCAGGAAGGAGCTGCTTGCTGAGGGGAGGACCCCAACAGGAGCCAGAGCTGCCTTCCCTGGAGGGCAGAGGATGAGGCAAGGCGTTGGTGGGAAAATTAAAAATGAAGCGTATTTGTTATTTTGAGCAGAGCTCTGACCTTATAATAAAAGGATTAGAGGGGTTTGCAAGCGGAAATGAGCCCTGAGAGGTCTGGCTGGTGTGTGTGCTCAGAAAAGGGGCTTATTGAACCCACAAGTTGAGGGGCTTAAGGCAGCCGACCTCCGGGCCTTTGGTGAGGTGCCACTGCCCCCCAGCGGCTCCCTCCAGCCAT
Source organism: Azemiops feae (assembly GCA_023970755.1). Classification (NCBI taxonomy): domain Eukaryota; kingdom Metazoa; phylum Chordata; class Lepidosauria; order Squamata; family Viperidae; genus Azemiops; species Azemiops feae. The sequence goes on from JALGBA010000525.1 coordinate 1,344,337, forward strand.
GGCACCCAGGGAAAGCCAAAGCAGCTGCTGAAACCAAGGGGAGGGCAGAAGCCCCTTCCTTCCCTGGGAACCCCAAAATGGTGGCTGCCAAACCCTGGTTGAAAGGCAGCAGAAACCTGGGTTTTTTTTAACAGATGAAGCAGTCCAAAGTCAAATGATCAAAATGTACAGATATTTCCCATGGAATTTACAGTGCAGCCTCTCAAGAAAATGCTTAAAAAAACACTACCTGAACAATAAGATGACACACCTGTAGGGCATCGTCCCTTCTGCTGAAGGGCTAATATATATATATATATATATATATATATTAGCATGAGCAAGGATACTGCTAGTGGCTGATGTGATTAATTCAGCCTGCATTCTTCTTCCAGAACTCATACTTACGGGATCCCCAAAGGACACAATCCTCACTGCGCTTGCAACAATGCTGTCCTGCACATCCAGGTGGGCAGAGCGGCCGATCTGTGTTGTGATGATGCATCAGGAGTCAATATGGCCCAGTAGTTGGTAGGCACCCCCTTGGATTTCCAGGGAAATTGTCCCTTCTGGGAAAAAGCACTAGATGCCCCAAATCAAAAGCACCACTGGATCGTCTGCACTATTATTTGATTTAGGCAGGCGTTCTGATCTCTCACAAAAGCGTTGCCTTTCACAGGTCTGATATTTAAACCATGTGTCCTCAACTGTCAAATATTATTAGGGCAGTTAAAAGACCTGTGCAAATATTCAGCTCAGATATTAGGAGGCAATTCAATCAGCTTCCTAAATTGAATTGACCATTCAAACGGTCAAATCAAATCAGACACCCTCCGATCCGGCTGGCCTGATGCTGATGCATCTACGCGTGAAGCAGCTTCTCCAGATTAGATCAATTTTCAGATTTGAAGCAGTGACTCAATCACACAAAGCCCATGGTGTACATGCAATTCCTTTTTTGACTGCACTCCTTCAAGAAGGTAAAGATCTCACCCATTTAATTAGACAATCTTAAAAAACACCGTCATTTTGTTATGAATCTATTAACTGTATTCTCGGAATGTTTAGAGCTTCTTTGGGGACCTTCTGGTGAAACTGGCTGCTATTCTCTCCTCAGATGGTTCAGAACAATACCAAATTCTGGGGAAATAAAACCACGACTGTCAAAATGTCTACAAATTCGGCTCTCTTAATCTTCCGAAATTGGGGAAATGATTGAAAGGTAAATTGGAAAGAGTCCCTAAACGCTGCTCTGTGTATTTTGAGTGGCAGGACAAACCTGGTTGACTGATGGTTGAAAACATAAAGGTAACGCTTCAGGGGTCTCCTGTACCAAGAGGGCACCAGCTGGTCGAGAGATGGCTGCCCTTGGATGACCACCATAGGTGGTCAGCTTTCTGGACATTAAAAGAGGAACAGGGACCTCACAAGTGCAACAGTGACCTTAGACCACCCAAAGAATGTCCTAAAATGGAAATGTGTGTATTTTTTTTCAAATTACACTCCCCTGTCAGCCTTTTGAGGCAGTCCAGACAAGAAGCACCAACCATGAGTATTAATACTACCTTTATTGTAAAGTGACAGTAACAGAATCTTGTGAGTCTGCAAGTATTTCTTCCCACCCTTAGTTTTACTCTCCCAAAACATGGATGGTTCCTTAGGAGATGCTTCTTCCACCCCACCCCTCCTTTGGACCCAGATTTTGTTAATCAGACCATTGTTTGTGCTACGGCTCTTCCTCCTGCCTTCCAGGGTCATTACATCCCCCAACAGCTTCAAACAACAAGGAGTCATTAAGGAAGACTCTCCAAACTCTCATCCCTCATCCCTCAGCAGACCCAGGTTCAAAGGAACATTTGGCGGTGAGTCATCGCAGCCGGCTGCAGTTAGCTCAGCAAAGACTCCGAGGTGGGGTCTCCTCCTTTTTCAGGATCAGAGGGCCCACTGTTCTCAGCTAGATCTTGAATCTTGAGTAGAGCCACAAATCAGGTGCTCTTATGACAACTCAGAGACTCTCATTAGATCTGCTCCCTAGAACTCCTGAGTGAGGGGAGAGGATGGGAATTTGGTCTGGAAAGCGGCCAGCATGGACTGTAGGGGGCCAGAGGGCTGAGTGGGGCTCCTGGCTGTGCAAAGCCACCCCTCGGCTGAGCCACTGCGCCAGCTTCCAGTCAGCCCCTGAGCCAGGTGTACCCGCCTGCAACCAGTGGCAGGAACCCTGCCCAGTCCTTGTCACTGCTCCTGATCTGGTCAGGTCCTCGGGGGGGGGGGCTGCATGGGCCAAGGGCCACAGAGCATCTTTTGAGAGCTACTCTCAGGTAGGATATGGGAGGCTTCCCCCTCCCCCCCCACCCCCTCTGCTGCCTTGCATTTTAGGGGTCACCTGCAAAAATCTTTTTAATCCTTGCTGAAAACTCACTTCTTCTCCCAGAACTTCCTGGTATGGATGAATCTTCCATCACTACCACCAAACATCATTTTTTAATTAAAGTGCTTTATTTTGTTTTGTTTTAGTATGTATTTTACTGCTGTTTGTATTGTAAATCACTTCAAGATACTCCAGCCTAGGAAGCGACACATAAATACAGTAAATAAATACATTTACTGAGAGAGAGTGCCAAGTGCGCTTTCCAACAATTGCATTCCTGTGTTTTTTCTGGCTTATGGGTAAGCCTCAGGCTGGGCCGGATCCTGGGACATTCCTCTGTTCCATGAATATTTGTTATTAATACTCACAAACAAGAACGAATTCATTTCGGCTCCAGCGAATGACGCAACTCGTGGTAATTCCCCATGCTGTGCAGAGAGCAAGTCAGCAATTCAGATCCTTCTAAGGAGTTTATTAATCTTTGGAAGCACGTAAAGATGGCTAAAGCTGCTCCCAGCAGGCAGTCATTCTCGGCCAGAGCTCCAAATAAACTAAGATTAGGTTCAACTAGGCTAATCTTTTCAGTGCCTGATTAACGTGCCAAGTCCCATCCCCAAAGTAGCTTAATAAAAGCCAGGCTGTTGGTCGAGAGTTGCCACGGAATGACCTCACGTGACCTTCCCACTTTCTGCTCTCCGACTGAGCCTTCTTAAAGCTTCTTGAGAAGAGCTGACAGCCCTGGAGACCATCTCTGACCAGGTGGGGCTGATCTCCAGGGATGCCCCCCCTCGGATAGAAATGTCCTCTTTGCTGCTCTTTGCTTGCCTTGCAGTCTGAAGAGCAGCTCTCAGGGAGTCCCACTTCCTTGCTGAGTCTTGTAAGTTGCTTAATAAAAAAGGGGAAGGGATTTGCAAAGAACTATTCAGAGCAAGAGAAGCAGAAGAAAGAAGTCAAAAGAGGGAAGGAAACATGTAAGAAACTCTAAATATCCGAGGACTTTTATCCAAGACATGATCCTGGAGACCCCCATGCAATGATTATTTATATCCTGTTTCTTGCGTTGGTAGGCATTGAAGAGGCAGGACTCAACAACAGGTACTTCTTTATTCGCAGCTAAACAGAAAACTAAGAACAAAATGGCTCCGCCTGGGCGTTGCCAGCCAATGAATGCAACGTATTTTCCCGCTCAAATGCATCCTAGTCAGACTTGCAGACAGCAAGTCTGGCCCAGCAGGCCACGTGGTCTGCTGACTGTTCAGTGCAGCTCTCTGCACCTGTTCTAATTAAGCTCAGTACATAACAATCCTACCTTTATTTATTTATTATTTATCAAGTTTCTTAACCGCCCAACAGATGGGTTCTAGGCTGCAGCCCACTACCAGGCTGTGGCCTCTTGGCCACCAGGCCACGTGAGTGGCTGGCCAGTGCGCACGCGCTCACCCCACCTTGTGCCGGCACTAGCCGAGCCATGAGCCCCGACCCACACGCTGGCACTAGCTGAGCCGCAAGCCTGGCGCCGGTGCTAGCCGAGCCACGAACCCAAGCCACAAGCTGGCACTAGCCGAGCCATGAGCCTCACACCGGCGCTTTCAGCCCCGTTTATGGAGCATGCATGATCGCAGCCCCGTTCGTGCGCACGTGCACACAGCCACATTTGCGTGTGTGCGCTTGTGCACATAAAGGTGCCTGCCCCTCCCTTTCCCACCAGGCCGCCAACCCAGAAAGGCTGGAGACCCCTATTCTAGGTTGTAAGGTATTTTTACAAATAATATATCTAATATTCTTTCCTCCTCCTATTTTCCATGCAACAACAATCCTGTGAGGTGGCTTGAACTGAGAGAGAGAGTGACTGGCCCAAAATCACCCAGTTGCCTGTCATGTCTAATACAGGACTTGAACTCAGGGCCTCCCACTTCCTAGCCTGCTGCCTTAATCACTAGACCAAACTGACCCTCCGTGTTTCTGCTCTTCCTCAGTGTTTCCAGCCATCATATATGTTGGAACCTCTTGGGATGACACTTGGGAAGGTGGCCTCCTTGTTATATTAAGAACAGAGCCATTTTGGCTTTCCGGGTGTTTATTGTGGGATTTAGTAAAATATTGATCAACTTGGAGTGGCCTGGGTGGGGGATCTATGCAAATCAGAGAATTTCAGTTGCTTTAGTTTTACCCTATTAATTAATGATCTGCTTGGAGTCCACAACCCAGAAGACCAAGAAAGAATAATTGACTTCACTGCAGTCTCTGGCATATTAATCTGTAACCCTTCAAAACTTCTTCAGGCGATGCTGACAAGCCTTTGCCGTTTCTCAGCACGTCGCCTGGAGAAGCGGCTTTGCTCACATGTTTTGCTGTAGGTAAAATGAAGCTGGGATCGGAGGTGCACAAAGTATCTGAGACTTGAAGGGCTGCACTGAGGCCTGTGTGTTTGCTGAAAGCCTTACAAACATTGCCTCACCCTATAAACTGGCTTTGAATTTAATATAAAGTGTAATGTTGTGTTACTACAGGGTGCCACAGGGGGAAAACTCCTGAAGATCTTTATTAAATATCCTTACAGCTGTTTTGTCTGACATTTCCAACTCCAGTTTTGCCTTAGGCCAACCCTGGGGACAATTATTATTTGGGGGGGGGTGAGAGGATTGATAGCTTTATTCTGTCAAGAGGGGGCCTCTCTCTACTCTCCCCCTGTCCAGTTCATTCCCAAAGGTGGTTTAGCGACAGTCAGAAAAGTAACTGCACCACTTCAGAATGCTGCTGCACAAAAGGTTGAGGGTTCCCTTTCTAAAGCCCCTGCTTGGAAAAGACGGCAACCATTTTCATTCACCAGGATTAACATGGTGCCTGAGATGATCAATTCACTGGGTTCACCCAAGATGGAGGGGGTGGTCTTTGAGTCAGTGTGGACTCCTGGAGACTGTCTGGACTGCTCCCTGCAGTTTTTCTGGCAAGATTTTTGTAAGGATTTTGCCTTCTCCTTCCTAGGGATGAGACGGGGTGACTGGGCCAGATTCCTCCAGCTGACTTTCATGCCTAAGGCGGGACTAGAGCTCCCCGTCTCCCGGTTTCTAGCCTGGTGCCTTGACTACTACACCAAACTGGCTTTCAGCCAACACACTTAACACGAACTAATTGAACAAACTGGGTTTGTACAATGCTATGCAAAAACAAAAGACAAAACCTGACCACAGTTAAAACTAACCATGTTCCAGGTATCACAGAAAGGCAGCCTCTGTAGTTCAAACTTCTCGGTGACAGGAATTGTGCCATCTCAGCCCCTCCTGGCAGCTCTCCTGGCTCTGGTTCAAGCACAGGAGTGGCTCCCCCCATAAAGAGAAACACCTGCTTCTGACTCCTGGAGCTGACCTCTCACCACAACATAAACGAGATGTTGAACTCTGGAAAGAGTGCAGAGAAGAGCAACAGAGATGATTAGGAGGCTGGAGGTGGAAACATATGAAGAAGGGTTGCAGGAATTGGGTGTGTCCAGTCTAATGAAGAGAAGGACGAGGGGGGACATGATAGCAGTCTTCCAACAACAATGAAGAGGGAGTCAGGCTATTCCCCAAAGCACCTGAAGGCAGGACAAGAAGCAACGGATGGAAACTAATCAAGGAGAGAAGCAAACTAGAACTAAGGAGGAATTTCCTGACAGTGGAATGGCTTGCCTCAGAAGCTGTGGGTGCTCCATCATTGGAGATCTTTAAGAAAAGATTGGACAGTCATTTGTCTGAAATGATATAGGGTCTCCTGCTTGAGCAGGGGGTTGGACTAGAAGACCTCCAAGGTCCCTTCCAGCTCTATTCTGACACAAAGTTGGCCCTGCCCTCAGGTGCCAAAAGGTCACCTGCTCCAACAGGGGGAAACTCATGCTAGTCTGTGGCAGTCAATTAACAGAAAATGGCCACGTCCAGGACTCCAGTCCAAAGAAAATGAAAAAGGTTCCCATGAGCTGCTTTGGCTGCTTTCTGTACTCAGCTTGATACATACAGCTTTATGTCACAGACATGCATCGAGGGAAGGCCTGCTGGCGACGAAAGTGGGTGAGGAAATAAGGACGACCTGATTAATTAAAAAACAGGACTTTAGGATGAAGTTCTCTCCATTGCTGCAGCTGCCCCTCCACTCCCTTCTGGCTTGTTTGTGGCAGAAGAACAAGAGCAGCAACTGGAGGAACCTGAGGGAGATGCCTTCTCCTTTCGCTCGCTTGTCCAGATGGGGGGGAGGGGGCTGATTGCAGGCCATAAAGGTCATTGGAGCTGGGGGGAGGGGGGAGGAGGGGGAGGGCTAGAGATCAGAGCATCAATCAGCCAGGCTTGCTTAAATGAAAAAGGTCAAAGCAAGAGGGAAACGTCATTTTAAGCTGCTAATGGAGTTTGTACATACTACACCAAGGAAAAAATAAACAGCCCAAGTCCTTTCCTGTGGAATGCTGAGCCCATCTGTGTGATTTTCAGCCTCATTTTTTTATGCTGTTCTTTGAATTTATAAACAGATGGGCCAGAAATAAACCACCCTTCATGATGAATCATTAATTCTACCATTTACAGGGGTGCCAGCCCCCATCTGAAAGCAAGAGGACCCCCGTGCAGCCACCAGCAGGGTGTTTATGGCTGCTGAAAATGCAGCACACGTTCAGGGTTTCCAGTCAGTGTTGCAAATACTGCATTTTCCAGAAAGAAGCCATGACAATATAATGCAAGGTCTAAAAAAAAAAAAAAAAGCTTACATTGTGAAGCCATGCATGATCTCAATTTTAAGCATATGAAGAGAAGGAAATGGGAATTGTGAAAGCTTTGACAAGTTTAACATTGCAAATTAACCTCTCTAGATAAATGTATTGTAATGTGGGTTTTAAAATCATTTGTTCAGCATATTGCCTTTTTTTTTTTTTAACCTGGGATTGTTAAAAACTAAAAATATAAAGAGGACTGGAAAATGTATCAGTAATTTTCTGGTTTCCGTGTTCAGTTCTCTTCCAGTGATAACGTGAATCCAGCCTGTGCCTGTGCTGTACAAACCAGATTTCCATTCTGGATTAAAATATTACCCAGAGATTCTTAAATACAATTTAGTGGCAACTCATCAGTTCAGTTCGTGGCAACGTGTTTCCCTGTGTGTCTCACAATCCTTCCCAAGTGTTGTATCACTAAAAGTGTTGGCTGCACAGGGGTCCCCTTGATTTCAGATGGGCCCATAGCACCCCTGCAAATGGTAGGATTAATGATTCGTGACCTGAGTGCAAATATGCAAATTCACCTTTCTGCTTTGATGGCCGAGCCCAGCTCTGCCTCAGCACCCAGGCTGGTCCTTGCGTTTCCCACACAGGAGAAGGCAAGGCAAGGCCATCTGGATCCTCCATCTCTGCTTCCCCTCCCATCAAGGGCCACCTGGGCTGGCAGGAAAGCAGCCATCACTTCCCCCCCCCCCATGGTGGCTTTGAGGTGCTTAAAATGGCAGGTTTAGCCACTTCTGGCATGGAGAGGCTCCACCCTTGGGACTTACCTCTCGCCATAGAAGGCTGCATCTGCACATAGGTGGGCCCTTTGGAAGGAAGGACTCCTCAGCCCCCCAGTATCCAGCCACAAGTGCAAAAGTGGGCACGGGATGGAAGAGCAGAGAGGTTCCTGGCTGGTGCGATATCTGAACCTGGGTCCACGGCTAACTCAACCTGGATCCCAGAGTATGGAGAGGAGGGAGGATGAAGGATGGCAGCCGCCAGTAACAGGCCAGTTCCCCCCTTGAGCCTGCTGTGAGGGCTGCAGCTCAGGTGTTTTCAGAAGGGCACCAAATGGGGCATGGAAGACCTGGAAAGGGCCATCTGGGCATCGCTCAGGCTCCTCCTGTGGCCCAGCTAGGATGGCCAGGGCAGACATGCCCAGAGCAGACCACCTTACCCACCTCTTCTAGTGGCCAAAGAAGCAGGTTGGGTCATATTCAGGCAAAGATCATCTTGGGAGAAAGGGGAACACCCCCTCTTTTGGAACACTTAGAGACCCTCGGAGATTGCCTCCCCTGTGGGCTAGGAAGAAGACCAAGGCGAGGGGTGTCTTGAGGGAAGGAGCATCTTTGTGGTGGGTTGGGGGCTGCGAGGAAGACGAGCTGCAAGCTGGCTCCCACTGCTGGCTCTTGCCATCACTAGCCCATATGCTACAGAAAATGTGTTTCAGAGAGAAGAAGTTAAAATAATAAAACCACAACATTGCTTTGGTAAGCAAAACATGCTAAAGCCCATCCTCTCTCTGCTCTGGCCTAATCCTCCCAAATGCAAAGCACATTTCTGCATTTGCGCCATCGACTGACGGGAAACGACGGGCTGCTGTCTCTGTGTAAGCCAGCTGGAAGAAACGTCCTTGTGGTGCCAGGTTGATGTTCTGCTGACTGGGCTCTTCGCTGTAGGGGACCCGATGCACATTCCCCGACACGTCTGTGGCCACAAGGCAGGAGGAGCCCCGCTTGGCCCGTCTGGCGAGGTGGGGAGGGCTGACAAAGCTGCTTTGCCTCTTAGCAGGATGGGACACCAAAGCCAATGCTTTTGGAAAGAGCAGATTCTGGCTAGGAAACTCAGCTTGTGGACTGCCTAGAGTTGTTGGGAGTCAGGGGAAATACAGATAGTCCTCAACTTACAATGACAATTCAGATTTCTGTTGCTAAGCAAGACAGTTGTTAAGTGAGCTTTATCCCATTTTGTGACCTTTCTTGCCACAGTTGTTAAGTGAATCACTGCAATTGTTAAGTTAATAGAGTAGAGTAGAGTAGAGTAGAGTAGAGTAGAGTAGAATAGAATAGAATAGAATAGAATAGAATAGAATAGAATAGAAGGGACCTTGGAGGTCTTCTAGTCCAGCCCCCTGCTCAAGCAGGAGAACCTATACTGTCTCAGACAAGTGACTGTCCAGCCTCTTTTTAAAAACGTTCAGTGATGGAGCGCCCACGATTTCTGGGGTCAGCTGTTCCCATTGACTTTGCTTGACAGAAGATCAGAAAAGGGGATCGCGTGACGCCCAGGGACGCTGCGACCGTCATAAATATAAAGCAGTTGCCAGGCATCTGAATTTCGATCAGGTGACCCTCGGGATGCTGAAATGGTTGTAAGTTTGAAAAAAACAGTCGCAAGTCACTTTTTTCAGTGATGTTGTAACTTCAAATGGTCACTAAATGGACTGTTGTAAGTCGATGGCTATCTGTAGAAGTTTATAAATAAAATCCTATCCTTGCCTTGCTCTGGGCTACCATTTCTTAGAACTGAGTGGCTGCTAAGTGGCTGCTTTGCTAGAGCAGCAGTTCTTTCCCAATGGAGGAGCAGTTGAGCTGCTCTGGGTTATTACGATGATCCTCTGAGAGACATTTCAAAAAATGTTCTTACCTTCCCTGGAAATTTTGCAATGAGTTTTTCCCAGCAAAAGTTGCTTTAGAACAGAGCGCCTAGAACCATAGATCTGGAAGGGACCTCAGAGGTCTTCTAGTCCAGGGGTCCCCAACCCCCCGGTCCGTGGACCAGTACCGGGCCGCAGCATGCCAGCAACCGGTCCGCCCAAGCAAGCAAAGCCCCATCCGTGGGATACAGGCAGCACACAAAACCACGGACTCTGCGGTCCGTGGAAAAACCTCTCTCCACGGAACCGGTCCCTGATGCCCAAAAGGTTGGGGGCCTCTGTTCTAATTCACCCCCCTGCTCAAGGCAGGAGGCCTTATACCATCCTGGTCAAATAGTTGCCTTGAAAGCCTCCGGTGATGGAAATAATTTGAAACAGTTGCCTTAGCAGGAGTCTGAAATGCAAAATTTTGGAATACTTGGAAGCCATAAAAATTATTGCATGTGGGGGATGGGGAAAGCTACCATTAGGAAGCTTGAATCTCTGAATCTTTCATGCCGTAACTCCTGGACACAATATCTGCACTGGTTAAAATGGGAGTAAAATCTTCCCTTAAGAAGCAATAGCAATAGCACTTGGACTTATATACCGCTTCACAGTGCTTTACAGCCCTCTCTAAGAGGTTTACAAAGTCAGCGTATTTCCCCCAACAATCTGGGTCCTCATTTTAACGACCTCAGAAGGACGGAAGGCTGAGTCAACCTGGTGCCCTGTCAAGATCAAACTCCTGGCCGTGGGCAGAGTTTGCCTGCAATGCTGCATTGTAACCACTGCGCCACCACAGCTCTTCGGTGTTGCTCTTTGCAGGTATCTTAAAAGCAGGTTTTTCTCCAGCATCCCCCAGTTTCATGGTTAAAATCCTCTAATAAAAACATGTCCAAAATAAAGTCCTATTTTTCTTCAGAATGTTCCCCCCCCCCCCCCACTTCACATCTTCTGCAAGAATTACCTGCTCAGCTTGCAGAACCTCCTCTAACTGTAAGTGATGCTTTTGACTTCCTTGAAATGAGCGTTTTCCCAGGTTAGGGTGGTCTCCCCAGCCCTGCTGCTGGGGAGGGGAAGGGACAATTTCCTCAAAGGGGGCACTGAGGACTCTTTTGATTTCAGAAGGACTCTGAAGGACTGGTGCACGGAGGGCTTGGGAGAAGAGCAGGTTCTGAGGGAGAAGAAGGGGGATTTTGAAGAGGTCTTTGTGATAATAATATGATACTCAGCTGGAATAATTGATTGAACTCAGCTAGAACTTGATAACCTGGATCGAAAGACAAGAAAACTAATGACAATGCACCACGCTCTGCACCCAAAAAGTGATATTGATCAAATGTACTTGCCAATATCTCAGGGTGGCAGAGAAGTCTTACAGGTGAAACAAACTATGGAAGAGGAAAAACACGGCTTAAATGACTACATAAGTAAAGCAAAAGAGCTTCTGCTAAAGGAGGTGAACAAGATTGAAAGCAGAAGATGAAAAGGAATCAATTGAGCATCGAGTTTCTAACTGGAAAAAGAAGCTTATGCACAGTCAATACCTGAAGGACATTGAAGGAAAGCTAACATGGAGCTGGTTGAGATCAGGGGTGCTGAAAAAAGAAACTGGAGACTTCGTTTTGGCTGCCCAAGAACAAGCCTTGCAGACCAATTTCATAAAAGCAAAAATTCAACATGTCTGTAACAACCGCAAATGTCGCTTACACAAAGAGAAAGATGAAACAGTGGATCACCTTATCAATGGCTGCAGTAAAATCTGACAAACTGATTATCTACAACGTCATGAGTGAGTTGCCAAAATCATACATTGGAAGCTTTGCCAGAACACCAAATTGACAAAGTTTTTGACAATGAATGAGTCAAGATCCTGTGGAACATTTTGGATCCAAACAGACATCTGGCCCACAACATGCCTGACATCACTATTGTGGGGGGGGGGAGTCCGATTCGTCGATACTGCAATACCAGGCGATGCACGAATTGAAGAGAAACAGCTATAAAAAATAATGAAATCCCGTGATCTGCAAATTGAAGTTGAGTAGAATAGAGCTGGAAGGGACCTTGGAGGTCTTCTAGTCCAGCCCCCCGCTCAAGCAGGAGAACCTATACCATCTCAGACAAGTGACTGTCTAGTCCCTTCTTAAAAATCTCCAGTGATGGAGCGTCCATGACTTCTGGGGGCAAGCTATTCCACTGGTTAATTGTCCTCACTGTCAGGAAATTTCTCCTTAATTCCAGGTTGCTTCTCTTTGATCAGTTTCCAACCATTGTTTCTTGTCCTGCCCTCTGGTGCTTTGGAGAATAGCTTGACCCCCTCTTCTTTGTGGCAGCCCCTCAAATACTGGAATACTGCTATCATGTCTCCCCTATTTCTTCTTTTCTTCAGACTAGCCAAACCCAAGTCCTGCAGCCGTTCTTCATATGTTTTAGTCTCCAGGCCTTTGATCATTTTAGTTGCTCTTCTCTGAACTTTTTCCAAGGTCTCAACATCATTTTTGTGATATGGTGACCAAAACTGGTTGCATTATTCCAGGTGTGGTCTTACTAGGGTTTTATGAAGTGGTACAATGAGCGATTGTGGAGGAAGAAATCAATGGTTGTACCAATAGGAGCCCTTGGAGCAATTCGCAAAGGGCTGCCTAGATACATGGAAATTTTGAACTTATCAGACCTGAATATTCTGACTTTGGAAAAAAAAAAACACCTTACTTGGAATGGCCTATATACGCAGACATTACCTTAACAGCTTTTAGGTCCTTGGTTAGGACTTGAACTGGTACGTTTTTAGCAGTCCCAGACTGTGAATCAAATTAAAAATTAACCGAATCTTCATCATCACCATCATCTTTTGCTATCATCACAGACCAGGGCAAAAATCAAAACATTACAATGAAATAGAGCAGAACAAGAAATAATAGTATGTTACAATTAATGGTGAGATTATCAAGCCAAAATCTGCCTAATTTTTACAGACAGCATAGCAGAATTTAGCTGCATTGGGGGGGGGGGGAACAACGGGATCTGATAGTAACAGCTGTACATAAAAGAGAATTGCCTGCATATTTTACCTGATAAGAGGTTAAAAATGGAATCCAGGAATCCTTATAGAGGGAACAACAGAGCAGGGCAGGAGCTATGGCTTCAGAGCCCCCTTGTCCACAGGGCACAGTCTCACTTCATAGGGTACTTTTCTGTTCTGCCCCCACACCCACAAACACAAATGCCCTAGGGAGAGGGCCCATCTTGTATTTCCCAACCTCCCTGTGAAGATTCCCCCCAGGGTTGCGTTTGTGGGAATGAAGGTTGCTTAAACTATTAGCCAGAGATGCACTTTGATCCCATCCACACAATGTGCCTTCCAGTTCTGGCTTTACCATCCCTCACCCTTGTGGGGGAGGGGGCACCATTTTTATTTTTTTCCCCAGAGCAAATGTCCTCCTCTGTGTATATTTTTACTGCTTCTGTTCCTTTTTGCTTGTAGAACTTATTTTCATATGCAATCTCATTGCATTTGCTCAGACATTTGGCAGCAAACACACAGCAGATGTGTTCTGTTCTTGCAAAGCAGACACCGAGACGAGGCAGGTTCACAACAAAGGATCTCTTTATTAAGTACATTCACAGAACAGAAGCAAGAACACAACGGCCACTGGCCTTTTATATTCCCCTTGCAAGGGGATGCACAGCCAATCGTTGCAGGCCATTCTTCCGCCTTGCGCATGTGCGCAAGGCCGGAGACAGCCTGTCTGGGTCCCGGGCAGACACGTGGTCTGTCCGGGTCTCTGCAACCTTCCTGCAGCCTTTCTGAGCCTTGCTGAATGACTCAGCAAGGCCCAGGACATAACACCCCTCCCCCCTTGGATTAAACAATAAGTAAGCAAATTGTTTAACACTTCACATAAACACAACATGGCAGGTCGGTTAGCACGTTATACCATCCACCTTACTCCTTGCAACCTATTACCTTCAGGTCCCAATGGAATCCATGGACTTTCACTCTTTGACAATATTCGCACTGCAACCTACAATTGTTTTTGTTTACCTCCTCAGATGGCGAGGACTAATACCCCTCCTGTATAGTGAACAGGGATCTGACATATTCCGCTAAATGCTTAGGAGGCCCCTTGACCCGCTCTGATCTTCGTGGAGCCAGATTAGGTGCAGGTGCAATTGTAGGTGTGGGATTAGGAATAGGTGCCTGGAGTGCCTGCTCCCGGTTTGCGCAAAACAAACCAGGACTTTGTCGCCCAGAAGACTCAGGGGTTCCCCCTGACTGCTGACTGGCTGGATCCACCAGACCCAAACCAGAGTTCCTTGGTGGGGTGGAGTTCCCCAAAATTCCATTGGACTCCTCTTGGGAGCACTGTCCCTCTAGCCGTAGACCAGCAGCAGGAGTACCCTGAATAGCCGATTTACGGCCATTTGCCCCTAGCCAGGGACCTCTGCCAGAGTCAGGAGCCGCCTCCATGGCAAGACCCCCGGAGTCTATGCCAGAGTCGGGGGTCGTGCCTCCATGGCCCGACCCCCACCTGGAACATGTGGAGGAACATTTGGATAAACGCCCTCATGGAAAGACTGTGGTCCACAATCGTAATTGGGGTCCCCTTCCCCCCCAAGAGCAGACCCAGGAGCGGAAACATGACCAGGAAGCCTCCAGCGCACTTGGTCAATGTGGCGTCTAAGCACACGACCATCCTCCAAGGCCACTTCGTAGGACAGTGGCCCAGAGACCTTGCATACCACAGCAGGTACCCAGATATGTCCATGCCCATAGTTTCTGGCCCATACCGGATCACCCACTTGGAGTCTCCTAGGTGCCCGTGGTTATGACACCTGTGAAGCCACCCGGTCTGGGTGCAGCCTGTCCAGCTTTCGTGATGAGTCTGCGACCCCAGCGGAGTTCAGCTGGGCTCTTTCCTGTAGCTGTGCAAGGTGTGGTGCAGTGTGCAAGGAGAACATCGGCTAACCTGTGATGCCAGGGTCCTTGAGTGATTCTCTTTAATGCTTCCTTGGTGGTACGCACCATGCGTTCAGCCTGACCATTGGTGGCAGGGTGAAATGGAGCAGACGTAGCATGCCGGATCATGTTGGCTTGAAGAAAAGCCTGAAACTCAGAAGAGGTAAATTGGAGACCATTGTCTGAAACAAGGACATCAGGAAGACCATGGGAAGCGAAGATTCCTCTGAGCACCTGGATGGTCCTGGTAGTAGTGGTGGAGGATACAGGAATGACCTCTAGCCACTTGGAATGGCTATCCACGAGGAGAAGGAAGAATTGCCCCTGAAAGGGCCCAGCATAGTCAATGTGTACGCGTGACCATGGAGTGAGTGTCTCCTCCTACCTATGTACAGGGGCCTGGGGCATCTCAGGCCGTGACTGTTGGCACACTTGGCACCCCTGAACCTGGGCCTCGATGTCCTTATCGAGTCCAGGCCACCACAGATGGCTACGCGCAAGCGCCTTCATCCTCACAATTCCCGGATGTCCCTCATGCAGAGAGAGCAATACTCTAGTCCTCAATGAGGCCGGGATGACTACTCTGCTTCCCCACAGGATACACCCTTTGAATGTAGAAAATTCATGTTTCCGACGCCAGAAACTTTGGAACTCTGTACCAGGACACGTGTCAGGCCACCCTGACAACACCCATGTCAGCACACGTGCAAGCGTGTGATCAGTGGCAGTTTCAGCAGCCACATCCCTAGCATTGAGGGGAGATTCAGGCAATTCCTGAATGGAAAGAATGTGTACAGCAGGAGCAGGGTCTGCCTCTATTTCCTTTAGAGGTAACCTACTAAGGCCATCAGCGTGGCCCATCTCTGTCCCTGGTTTGTGAATCAGAGTGTAGTCATAAGCTGACAAGAAAATTGACCACCTCAGCATTCTGGGGGAGATGATATGTGGGGTTTGTTTGTTTGTTGTAAACAAACCCAGCAAGGGCTTGTGGTCAGT